>OX638368.1:65558568-66836067 GCA_951812925.1 Calliopum simillimum
GAGGAGATACGTTTCGTAACTGTGGTATTGCGACAGCATTTTCAAATAGAACTTCATCTATTCTCTGATAAAAAAAGATATTTTGAAATAGCTGCTCAAATTCGTTGTTAACATCACTTACCAAGGGTTGTTCTATCTGCAATTCCAATTCATTGCTATCGTTGCTTTCCGCTAAAATATTAGCTGCGCGCGATAATATCATACTGCGGCGAGCAGCACGAAATCTTTGGACTCGAAATCTGGCGTTTTCGCGATCAATAAATGATTTCATTTTGTTTTATTTTTTTATTTCAATTTTAAAAACTTGGATATTATACAATTCTTATAGTCTTCTTTACAGATTAACACTGAGAAATGATTTCTGAATAGAACTGTCACAAAAATTAAAAATGGTGAAAATAAAAAAAAAATTAATTTAAGTGTTCCCCTAAAATTTTATTTTCTCCCAAAATTATGCTTTTGTCAAAAAAAACAAAACAAAAAAAAAAGTTTTATAAACTTTTTTTAACAATACATATATGGGATTTAAAAACTGAAAAAAAAAAAACACTCAACCATCTGTAATATTTTATCTTAAAGATTAGAACAAACATTTTATTCGTTCATTTACATTATTTAATTTGGGAGCAGCTTCAAATGTTCTCATTAATATCGCATGACTTTTTCCCCAGATTTACCGAAATTCGGCAACTTCTCGTTTTTCATTATGACAACCGCATTAGGCGTTCATTAGGTAAATCTTAAGCCTGCCCAACTAGGCAAATGTTAGGCATTCCGAAACTAGGCAACTGTTCGTTTATCACTATGACCCCCGCGTTAGGTTTTCTTTAGGCAAACGAAATTCGGCAACTGTTCGTTTAGCACTATGACCACCGCATTAGGCGTTCATTAGGCAAACCTAATTTAGGAATATCCTAAGCCTGCCTAACTAGGCAATTGTTAGGCATTCCGATACTAGGCAACTGTTCGTTTATCCCTATGACCCCCACGTTAGGTTTTCGTTAGGCAAACGAAATTCGGCAACTGTTCGTTTAGCACTATGACCACCGCATTAGGCGTTTATTAGGCAAACTTAATTTGGGCAAACCCAAAGCCTACTTAACTAGGCAAGTAATAGGCATTCCTAATTAAGGCTAACCCCATTGCTTCCCAATTAGGGCCTAATGTATTTTTAGGCATGCCTATGCAAATTTCTAGTCGGGATCAACCTCAAATGAAACACTTGGTTTTTCGCACATATTGCTTTTAAATAATTTTTTTTTTTGCAATTTGATTTAATGGCACATTAAATTCCAAACATTCTAAGCCTATGCTGAGTAAAATCGAATGAAATTTCGTGGAGATATTAAAGATTTAGTGCAATAAGGATGATGAGAAGTTGTCCAGAGCATTTTCAAAATGTTCAGCCTTAGTCAACAGCTCCAATTTTTCTGCTTCCAGATCGGCCACTCGACCTTCATTGAACATTTTAAAGATGCTTTAAACAACTTTTCATAATTTTCTGTTAAAGAACATTGCGGATCATGTTGCAATTGTAGCAAAAATACTAATTTTTTAAAGAAATCGAAATGTCTTTATTGAACTAAAACCTTAATATCTTCTCGAAATTTCACTCGATTTTGCTCAGAATTGGCTTAAAATATTTGTAATTTAATGTGCCATCAAAAAAAAAAAAATATGCGAAAAACAAAGTGTTTCATTTGAAATTGATATGAAAAATTAAAATTTTTTTTTTTAAAATCCAAGTTTTTCTTGGTAAAACTCAGTTAATTTTGGTCGGAGCAGAATCATTGGTATACTCGTTAGAAGCGTCATTAGTAAACGTGGTAAAACAAAATCGATCGAGTTTGGTGTTATACAAATATATTAACGTATATGAAGCTATAATCTCGAAAATATAAATGTCCGGATAACTCGGGAACGGCTAAAGGGAATAAAAACTAATTGGGTTTTTCATGTTTAGTGACCTCAAATTAGTTTAGAAAAAATGGTTTGCAAATTACTACAATTAATTTTAATGTAGTGTTGTACTAACTTTTAATAATTAATACACAAATCAAAAGCACAAAAAAATTTTGGGTAAACTTTTCTTTTTCAATTTTCAATTTATTAAGAAGTTTCAAATGCACATTAAGTCTTAGACTTTTATAGCACATCAATAGCATAAAATATAATTTAAATTAACAAAAGAGAATAAATATAAATAATTAAGGAAATAAATAATAAAAATAATAAACCTCAGACAAAAAAAAAGCTTAAAAAAAAATATTGCACTAAAAATAAATTCTATATTGCACATCTCTTTTTAAGCCTCTTGGTTGTCCGACAATAAAAATATTAAATAAACAAACAAACACATAATAAATAAATATATAAATAAATAAATAAGTAAATAAATATAAGTAAATAAATAACTAATAAATAAATAAATAAAGAAAGAAGGAAATAAATAAATAAATAAATAAATAAATAAATAAATAAATAAGTAAATAAATAAATAAATAACTAAATATAAAATTAAAACAAGCCATCAGACAAACAAAAAGCTTAAAAAGAATATTGCACTAAAATATATTGCACTTCTCATTAAACCTCTTGGCTGCCTGAACTAAGCTAAAGTAATATGAGGGGGTTAGAAGCAAAGGGGTACAAGTGACAAAAAGTAAATTTTGAGCAAAACGCAGTTAAAGTCAATATTATTTAGTAAATTCCAGTGTGGGTTAAATATTTAAACTTAACTTGTTTTAGAACCTCTAAAATATCCCCTATCTAACGTATTTTTGAAAAATTGTCTAGGCATCACCAATAAAAAGTTATTAATACTTTACTGAAAGCCTACTGCACTTGTACCCCTTTGCTTCTAAACATCTGTAAATAAATTTTCGTATTTGAACAAAAATATTTTATTTAAATTTAACCTAACATAGAGTGTATGTAGGTTTGTTGTTAATGAATTGGATATGATTTATATTTTAGTATGCTTATAAGCACCATTCTGGGATAATCTATGGCTTAGTCGCCAAATTCATTTATTCGATTTTATATCCTTTTTTAAAAACTGAATTTGGTTCTTCAAAAGGACTTGCTTTTTTTTTTTTTTTTTTCTGTGACTAAATTCACGTGAGAAAATAAGTGTAACACATCCAACGCAGTTAAAACAGCCAATTTTCCCCACGTTTGCACTTTGCATTGAATCTAGGACTTGTACTTATTTTTTTATTGTCACTTGTCATTAGCCAATACTTCAAATATTGTGCAACTACTTTGGGGTCTTGGTTCTTGCAAACTGCATTTCTAATCTCCTGTAAAAAAAATTGTGTCCCAAGAAGAGCTTAGCAACTATCTCATCTAAAAAAACAGTCAGTGTTAAGCTTGAAATGAAAGGCAAGCGCATTTGCAAATGTTGTTTTGCTAAAAACACTTAACACTTGCTAGGAAAGAAAATCCTACGTAATAACTTCACCTGAACTACGGGGAAAACATTAACCGGCAAATAAAATTCCAAAATGTCATGTTGATTTTGTTAAACAGCTCATCCAATCTTTTCCGAAATGAACAAACACAATATTTGACACCAAATTTAAACTTAAGAAAAATGTATGATCCTTACATTGAATTTTGCCTTGAAAAAATCGAAGACCCATTAAAAAAGGCACATTACCGCCAAATATTTAATACGTACTTTAATCTACGGTTCAAGCGTTCACATACTGACACCTACGCTACTTGTGATAGTTTAGAAACAAAAATCAAATACAGCGAGGACCAGGAAGTAGTCGCTAACAGTATAATACAAAAAGGAAAACATTTGTACACAGTAGATTTAGCAAAAAAAATCTAAGGAATTGGCCAAAATCTTAATCAAAAGTGTTTCATCAGCTGTACATGCAATTTGTTTTGATTTAGAAAAAACACTACCTACACCTGAACAAATATGCATATTTTTTATTTGCGACAATTATGGACACATAATTTTGGAACACACAATTGAGGCACCCAGCAAGCTTCAATGTTTATGTGGCATGAAGGTGAAGCCAATAAAGGATCCCAAGAGATGGGTCATGCCTTTTACGCTACGTCCTTCAACTTCCACCACTTATTAAGCACTTGATTGAGTATGTCAAAAAATCCTGTCGAAAATTTTCAGTGCATAAAATGCAACAAAAAGATTTCCGTTCTATTGACAACATGAACCAAATAGTTTCGGACAAGCAAATTAAGGACATCCGTTAGATGCAGTGGCTTCATTTTAGGAAAGAAGAACCTTTCATTTTATTTTACAAAAATTCGTTGAAAAAAAACATTCTATTACAAAAAATTTACCTAGGAATAAGAAAGTCAGATCGTCCATTATCAAAAAATTCGATTGATCTTGATGTGTTACATACCGAATCATTGCCAATTAAAACCGAAAAATACGAAAATTTGAAAAATTAATCGAGTATTTACCACCAGTTCATCATAGATTTTATAATTGCCTGAAGCGTGAAAAAAGCACACCTAATGAAGATATCGATTCAGATTAGCTAGATGCTATTTCTACTTCTACTGCTACCACTACTATTTACTTCTAATACTAGTTATTTATTTTAAAAAATTTGACTAAAATATTTTTCTTCTAATGTAAAAAATAATTTTTCAATCGTTTAGAAGCAAAGGGGTACAAGTACAAAGGCTTTTAGTAAAGCACTAATAACATCTGAGAGAGAACTCTTAGAAAAATTTTGAAAAATACATTTAACTGAGAATTCTTTAAGGATTCTTTAAATTGGAATAATTCTTTCTTTCTTAGGCCATGTGAGCTGTTATGCACCATTAATTTTACTATTTATTTCCTATATAAAAAAATTCAAGTCACTTGTACCCCTTTGCTTCTAAACATAACTGTAATTGTGTTAATTGGCTTTTCTTAATGGTGCCCTACAGAGGCTTAGGACCTTAAAAGTTAAATTATTATTTTTTTCTCAAATAGATTAATGCTCGCTCTATATATTTCCGTGCTTAACTCAATTTTTCATAAATTGGCACTTGTACCCCTTTGCTTCTAACCCCCTCATATATAAATTAAACAGAAAAAAACGCAAAATTGCATGTTTGAAACTGCTAAATGTACTGGAACGTTTAACTTCGAATGGTAAAGAGTTCCACAATCTAATGATGCCAGTGAAAAAGTATCTACTAGAATTTAGATAATTGCATCTAGGAATAATGAAACACAACGACCTGGGTGACTGACAGAATTGCAATTTATTAAATAAATACGGCGGTGACTGAGTGTTAATAATCCTGTGCAAAAGGAAAATATTATGCATATCAAGATGATTGCTCAAAGTACGACCAAGAATACTATTACTTCTTTCAGAGATATGGTCAAATTGTCCGATGCCATACACATATCTAGTGGCACGGTTAAAAACAACATTTAGTTTATGCAGAGATTGAGAATCAAGCTTGCAATAAACATTGTTAAAGTATAAAATTTGAGGCAAAATTAATGAAATAATTAATCTGCGCCTAGTTTCAGTGGGCGTAAAATGCATAGAGTTACGTAAATACCTTAAAGTGCCATAAATTTTACCAACCACATTGTTGATATGATCAGTACAAGTTAACTTAGAGTTTAAAATAAAACCAAGATTCTTTACTTTGCACACAAATTCAATCTTATCAGCACCAATCAATTAATCTGGAAAATCTATATTGCTTAAATCACTTCTTGCTATGGGCAGAACTTTCGATTTTAAAGGATTGATGATAAGGGAATTATCATCAGCCCATTTTTTCAGCGCAGATAGATCAGCGTTAATCCTATATCAAAGATCCTCAATAAGTCCGATTGGTCTCGAAAGATATAGCTGCATATCATCAGCATATGCATGAACGGTTGCATATTTGCAAACTGAAAAAATATCATTTATAAATATCGAAAATAACAAGGAACCTAAAATGGAGCCCTGGGGAACTCCAACATTAACTTCTCGAAAAGAAGAAGAACTATTTCCAACTACAACCTTCTGAAATCTACCGTTTAAATAATTAGCAACTAATCTGATTGCACTGTTACTAAAATTATAAAAATGTTTCAATTTCTCGCAGAGTATGTTATGATTGACGGAGTCAAACGCCTTGGAAAAGTCAAGAAGGCAGAGTAACGTGAGCTTATTCAGGTCATAACAGCAACGAATATCGTCAGTAATTTTCATCACTGCAGTTGAGCAACTGTGACCAACCCTAAACCCAGATTGAAGAGGCGATAAAAGTGAATGTTTATTGAGGTGGTCGGTAATTTGGTGAAAAATAACTCGTTCACACACCTTGGCCAAGGCAGGTAATATACTAAGAGGCCTGTAATCACTAGGACCAGAGGCAGTAGAAGTTTTGGAGATAGGAACAATAACGGCACATTTCCAAACATTAGGGAAGCAAGAAGAAGTGAGGCAGTGATTAATTATGTGCGTCAAAGGAGAAAGAATGTAGTTTAATAAATTTGATGGGAATTCCGTCAAATCCAATTGAGTTTGATCTTATTTTGGATACATATTTAGCTACTGTGTATTCATCAACTGCCAGAAAGTGAAAAGTATTGCTCAAAGATGAGTTTACAGACTCAGGCAAGGATGTGAAAGGAACCGATCGCGAAGGACAGCAGGCAAGAAAAAAGTCATTAAGCTCCTCAGAGTCAAGATTACAACTACTAGATTTTTTAGTAAAAATACCAAACTTACGTATGTTGTTCCACAACTGTTTGGATGATAAATTTGTGTTAAGCTTGGATTTAAGAAAATTCCGTTTATCTTGCCTTAGGATATCAGTAGCTTCATTTCTTGCTATTCTAAAACTTTCCCAATCCTCAGGAGCACGACTCCTTCTCCATTTAGATTGGAGCCTATTTCTTTTCTTGAGAGCTGACAAAGAACGAGTAGAGAGCCAAGAGCATGAAGGGTTTTCATAGTAGCAGTTTTAATAGGTACATGACGATCAAACACACCGTTAACCATGGCCATGAAAAGTTGTAGTTTTGAGTCGACGCCTTCAGTATTTAACACCAGCACAGCATCACTTTCTCGATTAGCTCTAACATAAACCTTTCCTCGAACAGAAAACGCAGCAATTTGCATGGCGTAATTTAGTAACTTCCGATTATTTTTAGTTAAGCTTTCATATAGATGAATTTCCTGTTCACCACCGCAGTCAATATCATTTAAAGTAAGTTGTTTCTTTTTCAGTTTGCAATAAGCAGCAATAGATTTAAATAAATTATTCCGCTCAAACGGAGATGACAGCTTAACTACAATCCCAGGGGGACGAGCGTTAGAGTTGGTACTGTTTGCGTTAGTTGCATTTGCATTAGGGGGAGGTCTTAAAACATCACGGACCAAGGGAACATTAAACCCAATCACTTCACAAATTTTCTGGAATAGCTCAGAAAGATTTTCATTTCTAGTGAAAGGAACTCCATGAATAATAATGTCCGCTGCAACAGATTCACCCTCGTACTTTTCTACCTGATTTTTTAACGCAGAAATTTCAGTTTGAAGAGATGTCACTCACATTAGTAGAATTGACTTTATCTTTGAGATCTTTTATCTCTAACGTAAGGGAAGAAAATTCATTACGTCACCTCAACAGCAGACACTCTAGTAATTACATCCTTTAATGTAGACTTAATGTTAGCAAACTCAGCAGACACTTCGCCCAGTCTTTCCAGGAGTCTATCTTCAACTTCTTGTAGCTTATCTTTCACACGATCAATAATGCTGTCTGTAAAAGATTTGAGTTTAGCCTCAAGCGTAGCATCAGAATACACTGGTACATTAGATGAATTATTTACAACCCCTTGTATATAATTATTCGCACGCTCCACGATGCTTTTAGTAAAGGACTTCTGTTTGGCATCAGAATACACTGGCGTATTAGATGATGGTTTTTTAGGAATAATACTCGGAGTACAAAGATGAACAAGTGGCTTCTGAGAGTTGACGGTGGTTCTTCCGCTTTTTAGTTGTGAATCCGGCATTGCGTAAAATTATAGTCAAATTGATACTCTCCAAAATGAAATATGAACAACTATTATTTTTATTATAAAGGCGTTTCAATGAACTTGCTGGAAGAAACGCTTCTATTCAATTAGCATTCTCAATAATATCAGAATTATAAAATAATTATATTTGTTGTTATTTTTTAATTAGTCTTGTACGGAATATTTTTTTTTATTTATTATTTAAAGTTGATATAATTTTATTTAGTTTTCATTAAATAAGTGGCAATTCATAAATACCGGGATTTCACATTCAAAAGGTGAAACGGTAACACTGAAGGTAATGCAGTATATGCTGTTTTTCAAATTTGGCAATGCCAACAGGATGATGTTTGACAATTGAACAGCTGATGAGCAGGATAGTTATAAGTTTGTTTTGTATAGTGCAGTTTATTAATTCTCTTAATTTTTGTTTTGTTTTAATTTGTTTAGTTTCAAATTTTGTATTGTTTCTCAAAAATTACATTAGTGTGTGTTGTGTTTAATTTACAAATTGTTCCGCTGACCAATTTAAGTAAAGTTTAGATTATTTAAATTGTACATAAATTATTACTTTGAAATTGAACTTCTCCACATAATTTATAGACGAAGATAACGCCAGTGCCTTTGTTTACACCGCTTATCACTTTATACTCCAAAATCTTTAAAGTTCACAAAGAATTTATTAATTATTCGACAGCAAACACAACAACGTACCTCTTGTGAAAACAGAACAAGGTTTTTTTATGGCATTAAAAACAAATTCCCATCTCAACCATATAAATTCATTCGGTCTTGTAGAAATCCTAGGTTAAAAGCCCCAGGCACTCTACTATATAGCAAATTGAAATACCTTTCCAACAAGCTATAATTGTTTAAAATCGTATAATAGCCCAGGAAAATAAGAATATTTCTGCGAAAAAATTCCAAGTGAATTTTTTTCACCGGACTTGTCTTCATTAAAGCATAATGAATAATGTGTAAAAAGTCCATTGAAGTTCATTGTGCGCATAAAAAGTTATTCAGGCTCAAAGGTCGCTATAATCAGTTTTTTGCAAATATCTCGCTAACGCAAACATCTACAGAAAACTGTTTCTCCACAATTTTCTAACACAGGAAATTTCCTATGTAGAGATGTTATAAATGTTTTTGTGTAGCTAACAGTTTAGGAGATAACTCAATTTAAAAAGTTGTGCACAGTTTTTATATGTAAATGCTACGTATAAGTTTATATTAAAATATTTTACTTTTAAAATTGCGAATACTCTTTAACGAGGAGTCGTACAAAAAAAAATTAAAAAACCGTTCAAAAGATAACACTAGTTTACAGCCAAAATTCCCAGCGAATGCCGTTACTCATTTTATATGGAAAATGGGCTGCTGATTCCGAAAATCGCATTTTTTTTTTTTTATTTCGTGTCGTTTTCGAGATATCGGTCATTTTCGGTTTTTGGACCAAAAAAAAAAAATAGTTCCATTAAAATACAAATATCTCAAGAACCAATGTTTGTATTTAAACAAATAATATGTCATATTAAAGATAATTACCTACAAATGATATCCACATCACTTTTTGGTTGGTTCGTTAGTTTCGGTGAAATAAATTGATTTCTAAAAAAAAAAAATTTTTTTTTCGAAAAAATTAAGAAAAAATCAAATTCAACTTCAAATTTATACAAGAAGACATAACTTTTTTATAATATTTTTTTTTTTGTATCATAGACTATATATTAAATAAGATATCATTTAAGAAAATCGATGGAAAAATGCAAAAGTTGTATACAATTCATTGATAGAAAATAAGATATCATTTAAGAAAATCGATGGAAAAATGCAAAAGTTGTATACAATTCATTGATAAGTTACCAAAATGCGTTTTTCCCTATTTTTCCGTTTTTTTGTAATAAACCGTTCGAAAATTTGAAACTTTTTGTAAAAGAAATTAGAAAATCCAAAAAATTCTTAAAGAAGGCATTAAAAGGAAATACCCGTGCCTCGCCGTTTTTCTCTAGCACGTCAGATTTTTTTTTAATCGATTTTTGAAGTTTTTTAATCCACTGTACATGAAAAAAACAAAGATAACGCATTCTTGTGTTAAATCGATGCAAATAACGATATGATCCTTACATTTGAGGTGTATTTTTGTAGAAAATTTTAACCCTCTAAGACCCTTACATGTGGGTCATTTTGACCCCCCCACATTTAGGTTAAAAGACCTACATGTGGAGGTTCTAGAGGGTTAAAATTGTCTACAAAAATATTCCGCGTAGTATCCTGCATAAGTTTGCTGAAGACATGATACACCTCAGATGTAAGGATCATATAGTTAAATTCATCGATTTAACACAAGAATGCGTTATTTCTGTTTTTTCATGTACAGTGGATTAAAAAACTTCAAAAATCGATTAAAAAAAAATCTGACGTGCTAGAGAAAAACGGCGAGGCACGGGTATTTCCTTTTAATGCCTTCTTTAAGAATTTTTTGGATTTTCTAATTTCTTTTACAAAAAGTTTCAAATTTTCGAACGGTTTATTACAAAAAAACGGAAAAATAGGGAAAAACGCATTTTGGTAACTTATCAATGAATTGTATACAACTTTTGCATTTTTCCATCGATTTTCTTAAATAGTATTTTATTTGCCTAACAAATTTATAGACTATGATATAAAAATACAAAATGATTTTTAAAATTTTTTTTCTTGTAAAAATATGCAGTTGATTTAGACATTTTTGTAATTTTTTCGGAAAAATATACTCTTTTTTTCAGAAATCAATTTATTTCATCGAAACTAACGAACCAACCAAAAAGTGATGTGGATATCATTTGTAGGTAATTTAATTACCTTTAATATGGCATATTATTTGTTTGAATATAAACATTGGTTCTTGAGATATTTGTATTTAAGTGGAACTATCTTTTTTTTTCGGTCCAAAAACCGAAAATGACCGATATCTCGAAAATGACACGAAATAAAAAAAAAAAAAATGCGATTTTCGGAATCAGCAGCCCATTTTCCATATAAAATGAGTAACGGCATTCGCTGGGAAAAAAAATTTTAATCATTTGTAAACTAGTGTAATTAGATTTTGTAAACACCGTATTAAATTTTTTTTTGGAACCGCTCATTGTCTAAAAGATATTCTTCGAAAATACTGGTTTTTGAAGGATATCTTTGAAACGGTAAGTCATACGATAAAAAGCAATATGATCAATTTTGTAGAGAATCACAAGGTCTACAAAAAATAAGCCATATGTGTACACATTGAAGTAAACGTTTAGAAGATATTAAAAAAAAACCTTTAAATGGCAAAAAACCGGTTTTTATTGAATAACTTTTAAACGGTTACTTCAATGTGTACACATATGTCTTACTTTTTGTAGATCTTGTGACTTACCGTTTCAGAAATATCCTTCAAAAACCAGTATTTTCGAAACCTTAACGGTTTTTGAAGAATATCTTTTAGACCATGAGTGGCTCGAAAAAAAATTTAATACGGTGTTTACAGAATTCAATTATCTTTTGAACGGTTTTTTAATTTTTTTTTGTACGACTCCTCGTTAAAGAGTATTCGCAATTTTAAAAGTAAAATATTTTAATATGAACTTATATGTAGCATTTACATATAAAAACTGTAAACAACTTCTTAAATTGAGTTATCTCCTAAACTGTTCGCTACACAAAAACTTTTTTTACATCTTTACATAGGAAATTTCCTTTGTTACAAAATTGTGGAGAAATATTTTTCTGTAGATGTTTGAGTTAGCGAGATATTTGCAAAAAACTGATTTTAGTGACTTTTGAGCCTGAATAAATTTTTATGCTCACAATGGACTTCAATGGACTTTTTACACTTTATTCATTATGCTTTAATAAAGACAATTCCTTTGAAAAAAATTCACTTGAAATTATTTCGCACAGCCGCTCTTTTTTCGTCTTATTTTCCTGGGCTATAATATACGAATTCTATAAATTTTTCTTTTATCGACATTAGCAAAATTGCCGCTATAAGATAAAATTATGCTTTGACTAATTTAATGGTATTTTGAGGCAATTTTGCTAATGTTGATAAAAGAAAAATTCATAAAATTCGTATTTATTGCCCGATTTTAAACAATTATAGATTTATGGAAAGGAATTTAAATTTGCTATAATTGAATCGGTCATTTTTAAAAGGGGATATGTGTCGCTCGGTAGAGAATTATTCTTTTGCTTTTTTGCCACTGTGGCGACGGCACTGGTTCGGTTATCTATTTTCCAAGTACGCAGATTCCTGCTTACTATTATTGTTAGTTAACTCTCATCACTAAAATCACACTAAAATAAGGTTTACCAAACTTATGAGGGTTTTTTTAAACTTGCCATAAGATTTAATTTCGTCACATATACCCTTTTAAAAATGACATTCAATTATGCTTGGACTAATTTAATTAAGTTAAAAAAAAAAATTTATTATTTTTTGCCTGAAACCTCAACTTGACCTCTCTTGAGCGCCGGGTTATCATTATCTGATTGCCGTGAAACTTCATAGTGTTTGTTCTTATGACCAATGGAAGGATTTCAGGGGGTGGCATCAACGAAAATCATAAGATAAGCGCTGCCTATTGTACAGCATTTACACACTTTAAATTAAATTATCTCGAAATGCCATTCTTCGATTAAGGGCGTTATTGCGTGCAACACCTTAGTTATTATTTAATTTAATTTAAAATAAATTAAATCAAACATAAATTGGTCTAAAGATGGAAACATATGTTACCATAGCCTTGCTTAGTAGGTTTTTCTCTTATCCTAATTGCCATCATTTTCTAAGTTGAAAAATGCATGCAACTTTCGTTTCTTGCAAATAATGACTAAAGTTGTTTTTTTTTGCTATTCAATTTAAACTTTTTCAATCAAGTTTTGACAAAAAAAGTAACCGCTTAAAACGATATGCATCTCTGAGCCTATGTAGGCACAGTATAAATCTATATACATTCTATGAGCGTCATAACCTAAGGGGAAAAGAAGTGCTTCAAAAACCCTTCTGAAGTGTAAGTGCTACTTAATTTCTATTGGGACAAGGGCTTTTAAAGTGCTTGACTTAGAAGCGCTTAAAATTTTTTCCTCTTGGGAAGTGAGTCAACACCTACAAAAGGTTTTCACTTTCTGAAGTTTAAAAAAAAATCAGTGTGCTAAGATTTTATATTATCCTTCTAGTGTACCTAGATATTCTTCGTTTTGACTATGCGACCGTCGGGTGGTCTTCAGAAACCTTTGTGAATAGCATAAAAACATTTCCAAATTTTCAGCTCAATTGGCCGATTAGTTTCTGAGTGATAACACTGTTCGACAGTTTCAAACTTGCTGTAAAACACATGAGAAAATCCAAAAAATTCTTAAAGAAGACGTTAAAAAAATACCCGTGTATCGTCGTTTTTATCCAGGACGTCAGATTTTTTTCAATCGATTTTTTAAGTTTTTTATCCACTGTACATGAAAAAAAAAAACAAAACACCGCTTGGTAAATCGATGATTTTAACTATATGATCCTTACATCTGAGGTGTATCATGAGTTCAATAAACTTATGCAGGATATTACGAGGAATTTTTTTGTAGAAAATTTTAACCCTCTACAACCCCCACATGTGGGTCATTCTTACCCTTTTCTTAAAAAGATACAAAAATAATACCTAAAACATGGGAATATTGAGTCAGTATGTACTATAGTAAAATTTGCTATAAAATTTCACTACTAATTGCTGAACACCTAAAAGTCGAAATTGGTCCCGAAACCCAAAAAATCGTTGAAATCAATAAGGACTTTTCACACAGCATATTTATTACATACCTGTAGCGCTTTTCTTAAGTTTTGAGAATTTTTCGTCTTTGGTAAATCTAGGAAAATGATCCTGTGTGATTTCGTTTTGATCTTGTTGCAAAGAAATTTATCCAAAATGTAGTTTTAGAGTGGGGTGAAATTTGCAAAATATTGATTTGAGCAATTAGTAGTGAAATTGTATAGCAAATATTTCTGTAGTACATACTCACTCAGTATTCCCATGTTTAAAGTGTCATTTTTGTACCTTTTGAAGAAAAGCGTAAAAATTACCCACATGTGGGGTATGCAGAGGGTTAAGACTTCCTACAAAAATATTCCCCGCAATATCGTGCATATGTTTACTAAACACATTATACACCTCAGATGTAAGGATCATATAGTTAAATTCATCGATTTAACACAAGAATGTGTTATTTTTGTTTTTTCATGTACAGTGGATTAAAAATCTTCAAAAATCGATTAAAAAAAATCTAACGTGCTGGAGAAAAACGGCAAAAGACGGGTATTTTTTTTAACGTCTTCTTGAAGTTAGGGGAAGCGTGCCGGGTGTGGGCACCTTTTCGTTTCCGATTCATAACTTTTGATCAAATGTACCTATATTATGCAGACATATGCTCGTATGTATCAATGGAAAGCTGGAAAAATTATTGGATGTACAACTTGAAAACCGGAATTTGACGGTGGATGTCCGTACTAACAAATATCGTGAAAGCTCGAACTTTATATATATGTCATTTTGAAGGTACATTTGACAGCTGTCAAAATCAGTCAACAAAACAATTTTATCTTGTGTGCATCATTATTATTTTTCACGATGAATAACTTCGAAAATTCGAGAAAAAGACAGCATTTGCGGGAGGTTCTGTTGGGTCATTTTTTTGCAAAGAAAACTGCTGCGGAAAGTCATAGTTTGCTTGTAGAAGTTTATGGCGACGATGCTTTAGGAAAAACACAGTGTTTTGAATGGTTTAAACGCTTCAAAAGTGCCGATTTTGACATTAAAGACAAAGAACGCCCAAGACAGCCAAAAAAGTATGAAGACGAAGAATTAGAGAAGCTACTCGATGAGGATTCGTGTCAAACACAAGACGAGCTTGCCAAATCGTTGGGAGTGACTCAGCAAGCCATTTCGAAACGTTTGAAAGCCGCCGGATACATTCAGAAGCAAGGTAATTGGGTCCCCTATGAGTTGAAGCCGAGAGACGTTGAACGGCGCTGCTGTATGTCTGAAATGCTGCTTGAGCGCCATAGAAACAAATCATTTTTGCATCGGATTGTGACTGGGGATAAAAAATGGATCCATTATGACAATCCCTCGATGCAAAACGCCCTCACCGGAATACGCTTCACATCAGAGCAAGGCATCCGAAATTGGATAGATTCATTTTTGGCCGCCAAGCCGGCGCATTTTTTTTGGGATGGAATTCATAAATTGCCTGAAAAATGTTGCGTGTGGGGTTGGCTCTTTCCAAATCCCATAGAGATGCACCATAGGTTTGGCCTGGGTCACAAGCTAAAACATAGAAAAAAAAAGGGAAAAAGAAAACGCACTAATCACTATTTAAAGTTATTTCACTCACTTCAATCACTTCACTTGGTCACTGCGGGATGATGTTCATCATATTTTTGTTTTTTTTTTTATTTTTATTAATTGTTTTTATGTTTTTTTAGTTTAATTTATTCAATTTTATTTTTATTGTGCCTGATTCGGCTTCTGTTTTGTTTTGATTTCATTTTTATTTTGACGTTTCTGCATTCTAGTGAGAGATGTCGGTAAGGCAGTTCCAATGTTGAACGAAAGTTCGAAAAAGAGAATAGACAGATTATCAATATTAGGATTGTTTATGGCAACATGAAAATGATTCAATAAGGGGCTGTTAAGGTTTACAGCTAGATATTAGTGTAGGCAAAGGAAAAGTGTTGCTGTAGGGTTTTTTGTTAGAATTTAGTAAATAGATTTTTGTTGTTAGTGTTTTGGTAAGATTAAGGAAAACTGTTTTTATGTACTGGTAGTTGCGTTTGTTAAACCGATATTTTTGGCTTAGCAATAAGAAATTTTATTCCGGAAATTTCAATAAAAGAAGTACAGCCAAACGTTAAAGACGTTAAAAATAAAGTCGGGTCCGTGTAAATAATTTGTGTGATTTTTCTGTAAAAAGTCTAAATGTATTAAAGTCTATTTTTCTGCGGAAAAATTTTTTGTGGAAAGCTGATCAAAAATTTAAAGTGTGAGTTTTGAGGACAAAAAGGTGATATTTTGTTAGTTTTTTTTTTGCGAATCAGAGCAATTGTGTTTTAAATTGGTGTTTTTTTTTGTGATAGAGGAAAGTTCCGGAAGTACATCAATATAAAAGCAGCTGCCTAGTGAAGCCATAGTCGTGTGGGAATTCTATTTGAAAATTCAGGAGTACCCCTAATTAGCAACAGCAGCAGAATATTAAAAGGAGTTTCTATGTAAGAGTTTTAAAAGGATAAAGGAGTTGATCAGGAAGGGAAAATTTTATGTTAGTTTTAAAGTTTTGTGATGTTAGTTTGGGAGGTCAGTCAAAAAGTTTTTTTTTGTGTTTGGTAGTGTGGCTGACGGTCGAGCCAAGGACGCAAAATTGAAGCAAGGCTGTAAAACAGAAGGACCCCTTGGTTAAAAGGTTAAGTGAACCGGAATAAGGTCAGCCACAATATTTTTCCAATATTATTATAAAAATTTTGGATCTGCATATAACCACAAGGCGTATTTATAAAACCGGTTTTGATAATAAGTGGAATGTGATTCGGTTACCTCAAAAGTTAAATTTTTAGCAAAAACCATCCACTGTAAAATTTTCCGGAATTCGAAATTCGACGGTTAGGAGAGGGAGGGATTATCGTTAAGTTTATGTTAAGTTTCGTTTAGTAATTTTTGTGAGAGCAAAAATTCCAATTTTTTTTTCGATATTGAGTTTTTTTTTTGTGTGCGCGAGAAATAACTTAAACGAGCTCATTTAAGGTGTACCTTTTCCGCGAAAAGAAAAAAAAAAGTTATTTTTTTTAAAACGCGTTTCAAAAGAGAAAAAGAAATCTTTCGGTTTGGATTTTTTGTTCGTTAGGAATTATTTTAAGTGTGGGCTTAATGTTTGTACGTTAGGGGGGGTCGCATTTTTATATACTTTTATTTTATTTTTATTTAATATTTACATATTGGCATGTTCTCAACATGCGTTATTTGATTTAATCCTTTGCATGCATATTAGTTTTAAACCCATGATTTATATTTTATATTTTGTTTTGGTTATAACACCATTTTTATAGATATATATTAGTATTATTGCTATATTTTTTTTTATTAATTATTTCTTGGTCTCAGAAGACCATTTATTTAGCTGTGGGGATTTTGCCTAAATTGTTGGATTGTAAAAATTGTGGTGTAATTTTGCAATGATAGAAACTATTTTTAGAAGAAATTTATTTGGTGTAAACTATAAGTTAATGGTTTTGGCCCTAAGTTGAGAGGTCAAGAGTTTTTTTTTAGAATAAATTTTATCAATTTTTTTTTTTTATTTTTTTATTTTATTTTATTTTATTTTCTTACTTCATTACAATTTGAACAATTTCTATAATACATACATAATTTAGAAAATAAAATGTAAGTCATTCTATAGCCAATTTAATGACTAGAGGCGAAAGACTTTACATTTAGATAATGGTTGTTGTGGGGATTTTTTTTTAACTAAAATATTCAAAGAAATTCTGAAAATTCAGGATAAAATCTAACTTTTTTGTTTTTTTTTTATACATTCAGTTAAGTAACATACATATAGTAATGAGTTTTACATTTTCCAAATTTTAAATAATACTTGATATTAACACTTTAACCTGAGAACTCTCCATCGTAAATAACCATTCTTTAACATTCTTCAGAAATAGTGTTCTAGATCTTAATATTCTTATTTCATAAGGCAACTTGTTAAAGACTTTGGGTGCAGTTACAGTATAGAAGTTTGAGAAGTGCGTTTTATTAGAAGGTGGAATATTCACCAATTGCATAGAATTTACTCTAAGGCTATATAAATTCGAATTTCTAAGAAACGCACTGTAACCACTTCGCATAAAAAACATTTTAAGAACTTTAAAAACATACAGGTGCTTCAACGGTAGAATACGAAGTTGACAAAATAACGGCCAGCTGCTTGTTAGTCTATTTCTCTTACAAATGACTCTAATGATATGCTTTTGCGCTAAAAATAATGGTTCAAGTGTGCTATCATAAGCCCCACCCCAACTTGATAAACCATATTGTAATTTGGAGTTCATCAGACCATAATATATCACTGTGAGTAATTTTGAGAGCAGTAGTCTTTAAGCAAATAAATTTTTCGTATTGCCGCCATTGTATATTTCTTAAGGTCAGCTACATGTGCTTTCCAGTTCAAGTTTTTATCAATCAGGACCCCTAAATACTTAAATTCTTTTACTGACTCTATTTTGAAGCAGTCGGAGCTACACATAGCCTCTATATCGTAACTGTGCAGGCCACAGGAGTGACACGCTAGGCTAAGTTTTCTGCAAGAAGTTGAATGGAAGTTAATATTGAAGTCAAGCAAATCAAAATTTTTTAGATTATACATCATAAGCTTCGTTTTTTCACTTACAATCAACTCATGTTTTGCGAACCATTGACGCAGAACTTGTAAATCATATTGAAGGTCAGCTAGTGCTTCAAATTGGGTCGTATTATGGTAACTCAGTACAATATCGTCAGCGAAAGCAGTTATATTGCTCCGAAAGCTTTGCTTGAATATAGAGTTAATATAAATCAAAAACAGTATAGGACCTAACACAGATCCTTCTGGAACTCCTGTACTTATTTTCATTTCATTGCTAA
Source organism: Calliopum simillimum (assembly GCA_951812925.1). Classification (NCBI taxonomy): domain Eukaryota; kingdom Metazoa; phylum Arthropoda; class Insecta; order Diptera; family Lauxaniidae; genus Calliopum; species Calliopum simillimum. Next base: position 65,577,265 of record OX638368.1, read on the forward strand.
AGACTTCGTTTATTTTTACTTTCTGTGATCGGTTCGGTAAGTACGAGTTAAACCACATGTTAATAATACCTCCAGAACCAGCCTCATAAAGTTTATCCAATAAAATTGTGTGGTTAACCATGTCAAATGCTTTTATCATATCAATAAATAGCGATATTTGTACATCGCTTTTATTAAAACCTTCATAAACTTCACTACATAGTTTCAAGATGGCATCTTCTGTCGATTTACCTTCTCGAAATCCAAACTGTTCTTCGCTAAAGTAGTTGTTTTTATTTAAAAACGATAGTAATCTTGTTTTCATGATTTTTTCAAACAGTTTAGACAAAGTTGGAAGCCTTTTTTAAAAATAGGAATAACTTCCGCCAGCTTAAGACTTGAAGGAAAAATGCGGCAATTAACACTTTTATTAAACAGATAACAAATCACATCCGCTATATAGAAAGCCATCCGTTTTAGAAGATTATTAGTTATTCCATCAGAGGTACATGAGTTTTTGTTATTTAGGCGTGAAATTTGCTTATAGATTTCGAATGAAGTGAATGGTCTAAAAACAAAGCTATTATGTTGAAAATTTTCAACAGTTAATGCGTCATACAAATTGCAGTTACAATTTACAAGAGGAGGGCAAGGTTTAAGGTTTTCTGCAACTATGACAAAGTAGTTGTTGAAGTTATTAGCGACATCTAAGGGATTAACAATTACTTGATCCTCAACTTGAATTTCGTTAATACTGTCTTTATTTGCTTCGTTATTTAAAATATTATTGACTACTTTCCATACTTCTTTCACATTACCTCTGCAGTTTTGAAATTTATTTGCATACTAGTAGTTCTTGTTTGTAAATGCCAGTTTTTTGACATCGTTGCTTAATTTTTTATAATATTTTTTCAACTCTACGTTTTGCCAACATCTTTTGCATTTTTTTCGGATTTTGTTTTTTTTTTGTTAATTTTTTTAATAAGATAATCACTAATCCATGGCTTAAGCTTTTTTAAAGTGTTCGCTTTCCTTGGCTGAAATATAGAGTAGCTACTAATGTGTCGGTTAAAAATTTCTAAAAAGATGTCAAATGCTAAAGATGGATCAGGTTCTTGATAAACCTGTGCCCAGCCCTCAAATTTTAAAGCATGTAGCAACCCTGAATGATTTATGACTCTATTTGGTTTAGATTGTTTAATAACGTTTACCTGCTCAACTAATTGCTGCTCCAATTCAAGCCTTATCAAACAGTGATCAGTAATGTTAAGATCTAATACTTCACTAGACACATTATGCTTCCAATTTTTATGAAATCTCACAAAAACATGATCAATACAAGTTTTACTTTCAGTCGTTATTCGGGTAGGTTAATTTACAATCGATTTTAGACCATTAGATGACATAAGGATCATATAATTATCAGTGTCAACATTGTTTTTTGAAATATCAATATTTAAATCACCCAGAATTAACAAGTTTCTGGCCTTTATATTGCTTAACAGGTCATTTATATGTTCAATGAAAACATTTTTGCTTAAGCCGTTTTCGTGCAAACGATAGACACATAAGATAGTGAAATTTTCATTGTACATACAGAAGTCGATTCTAACAATATCGGCACTACTTAAGCACACAGATGTGTTTTTACAACTTATTGTTTTTTTGATGAATACTGCTACACCACCTGCCTTATAAGTATCATTACAATTACCATACAATTCATAATTTGGTATAAAATAATTAGAAAGTTCATAGTTGTACAACCAAATTTCTGTTAATATTATAAAATCAGGTAAAAGATTCAATGATTCTAAATGGGCTATAAATACATCAAAATTTTTTCTCATACTACGTATGTTTTGGTGGATAAAGGAAATACGCAATCTAGAAGAGATTTGAATTATTAAGTTATCAATTGAAATTTTGTATGTTTTGTTTAAAATTTGCTGATATCAGCAATACACTTAACTCGAATTGCATCCACCCCCTCTTTCTTGCGTATAAAAACCATATTATTTTTTATCCAAATGAACTTGTATTTACTCTTTAGTATTTTCTTTGTTTCCAAAAAAAAGCTCACGCATATGTGGTGATAGACTGTCGTTAATGTAAACGGCTGAATCATCAAAGTTTTCGCCGAAGAATTTTGCTGTCAGTTTAATCTTCTTTTCTTTCGTGATTTTCAATATATTCTCTTTTGTTTGACGGCGAGTTAGCTTAACAACAAGAACATTTGTGTTTGGAATTCTCTTGCCATTAGCATCTGGAGCGGCGTTTGTTCCATTTTTCTTTGTTATTATTACTTCTTTGACGAAGCAGTAGTCAATGTCGTTTTCATTAATTTGCACTCCAACACCCTCGCGAACAACTTCTAACGCCACTTACATTGCATTTGATTTATCTGCACACGGAACATTCACAATCTCCAATGTGCTGCTGAGTTGAGCTTGTTCCAAAAAGTTTATTTTTTCTTCTAAAAAATCAACATGTGATTTCAGCTTCTCATTTTCCGCTTTTATTTCTGATATAATATTTATATGAATTTCTGTTAAACAATGTGTTGTTGCTAAATTGAGTGTGAGGGGCGTTTAACGCTGAAAATGGGTGTAATTTAAAGGGGTTTATGGTACAATGACTAGTTTGTGGGTGTCATGAAGTGAATTAGTTTGTGATACAGGAAGGAAGGGTGCGTAGGGGACATCCAGCTAGTCCCATGTTAGTGTGGTAACCTTGGTAGGGAATTTTGGATTTTAGTTGCATTTTTGACTTTGAGTTTATGGCTTAGTTTGAGATTTTTGGATTAACGATTGTTTTTTTTTTTTAATAATTTTTATTTCCTGCTTTCAGCAGAAATAAGAATTTATTGTTAGGTCCCCCGACCTGGTGCGGTGGGTTGAGAACCCCCTGAAGTGCCCTTAGTTAGCCGTGGTGGGCCGCGCTAGGTACGAAAGCTATAAGGGAAATATAACAAAGATGGGGAAATGTTGTAGCTTCCAATGGACAATACTTTGTATAAAATATATTGTAACATTTTTCCACAATAAAGCATCAAATTTCGCTAAAAAATTCCGGTTTTTAAGTTGTACACCCAATATATAAAAAAAATACTGAATACTGACAAAAAAAAACTTTTGGTTCGGTTGTGGGCACCCTTAGAAAATCGGCTAAAAATGGGAAAATATGAAGTAAAACGCAATCAAATGGAGAAGAAGTTTATTTATTTTGGAAACATTGACTGACACAAATTTAACAAATTCTGCTCAGCGGCTTAAACAAAATCAGAGTGACGGAAAGCGTCTACCCTGAAATCAGACTTGATTATCTTCGACGTCAATGCCAGATCAATTGTTTTGCAGACTAAGCCGGTTAGGTGACGTAATTTCTAGCCCTTGTTGACATTGCTCTTTTGCCAAGCATGCATTTTTATACCAATTCATGCCCGCCATCTGCTCGTCGGTCCACTTGTCTAGAAACTCAATACCGATATTTTTCGCAAATAATTTTTTGAAATAAAAAAAGAGTGGTGCCCTCAACCGATCTAATTCGGGGCCCAAACTCGACTTTGACAGCCACTTTGAAAAGCAATACGCACATTGTATTTTGTGGACATTTTGGTTGCATTCGGTTTTGAATCACAAAATATAGTAAATTTACTGCATAAATATAGAATGCACTCAGCTTTTCGATTGATTCAATTCGATTTATCGTATTGAAAAATTATTGAGAAAAACTTTTGCGTTGACTTTCACTTATTCAAAAATTATTTTCTTCTCAGCACAAAGTAAATGCGTCTATTTGCTCCGGTAAATGCACAAAAACTTCGCCCTGTCATAACACGCGCTTAACATTTGTCAGAATAGCCGCATTTGTTTTCTGTCAAAAGTTGCGGGAGGCGTACCCAATTCCGAGTTTAATTTTTCAAAAATGATGAAATGTTGTCCAACATTATTCACTCAAAAACAAAAATGACAAGACCTTAAAAACACTACGACTAAACATTATTAAAGTTTAAAATTTTTGCAAATGATATTTAATATTAGGTTTTTGCTTTTTTCCCTTAAACATCTCTTTAAAAATTAGCAATTACGCCTGAAGTTTGTTTATCCATTTCTTTTACTCAATTATTTTGTAGCTGAATTAACTGATTAAGTTTCAACTCTTCTTTTTTTTTATCCTTGCGGTTAGTGGGTGGAAAGGATGTAACTTGTGTTAACACATTGCCATCCTTAGAGTCAGCATTAAATCTGGTTGTGTCGATGCGAGTAAAAACCAAAAACTCCCTTAGGAGACTCTGGCTTGTAATTAGCAGAACGGCAACGAACTTTTTGTCATTAGTGTGAATAGAAGTATTGCTACTTTAATTAGGATTATCCTTGTTTGCAGCACGGAAATGATTCAGATATTTTGTGGATGAGAAAAATAATATACGAAAATAAACTTATCTCTTCTAATTTAAAACATTTTGTACTCCACACAGAGGGTATGTTAGTTTTACTGATTATTGGTATGCAGTTAACTTATTTAATTTTACCATTATATATTGTGAAATCTAATGCTGTAAAATCAGAATGGAGTACGTCATATCAACTATAACTACGGTGACCATTTATTTGAAATTGAAGTACAGAACACAAAAAAGAAAAAAAAAAAAACAAGGAATACATTTTAACTAAGTACATACATACTTGAAAACAGTTTGTATAAACATATTTATTTTTAATCATATTTCTATGTAAATGTACAATTGTGTGGCCCTATTTTTCCACAACCAACCGAAGACGGTATCTACGGAAAATTTATCAAATTTATCTAAGATCAATATAGGCTACCGCTTTTCAACGAGAAGTTTCTTCTACCAAAAATTCATCTTTAGAAAACACTATTGTATCATCTTAAAAAAAAAATAAATATTATTGGTTTTGTCATCTTTCTGAATCTGTTTTTATCATGAACGATTTTTATACCCTACAACCAGGGTATATTCACTTTGTCCTTCCGTTTATAACGGAGAGAAGGAGGCGTGGCAGATATAGAAAAATATATACATTCTTGATCAGCTTCACCTCTTGAGTCGGTATAGCCATGTCCGTCTGTCTGGCTGGCTGGCTGTGTGACACCCCTAATATAAGCAAAATCTTGAAAACGTTATACCGAAAGCGTTTTTTGAGATATTCAAACCAAATTTGACTCAGACAATAAGAATAATAAATAAAAGCTCTCAACAAAAATCGGGTGATATCGGACAAGGGGGCGTGGCAATTCCCATATAAGCAAAAGCTTCAAAATTCTATGCTGAAAGAGTTTTGTGGGATGATCCAACTAAATTTCACTCAAATACTAAGAACTATTAATTATTATTATTTTGATATACACTCACGGTCAAAAAAAAGTCGACAAGTGTTTTTTGCTAAAAAAGTTGGTTCTTCGCCCTTTTTTATGATTGTTAATATGTAGTATGATTAATTAGTAAAAATTGTTCCCAAATAATGCATTTACTTCATATCTGTTGGCGTTAAAACAACGATATTTAAAAAAAAGGGTTTTGACCGAAAACCAAAAAATTGATATAACTGCATACAAGCAGCAAAATTTAAGGAATGTGGATATATCGCGTAAAATTTGATATGGTAAGTGTTGCGTATGACAATTTTCAAAAGTTTTTTGGAAACATAGAATTTATTGCGTCGCACTGGAAGTGGCCGTCCAAGAAAAACATCTGAGAGTAAAGACAGAGGTGTAGTAAAATAGCCCTGTGCGATCGGTTTAAAACTGGTTCCAAAATTGCTGCGGAGGTAAAGGATAACCAAAGCAAAAAGCACCTCAACTGTACAGCGCCGCTTGAGATAAAATAACTTTTTTGCCCGAAGTCCTGCAAAAAAAACCGATTTTCACACACAAAATGCGGTCTTTCTCATTAAACTGGTGTTAAGAAAAAAAGAATTTGGTGTATAATGATTGGGCTGAAGTCATATTCTATGATGGGAGCAAAACAAATCTTATCAGTTCCGATTTGGGATAGACGGTACGCCGCAAGAAAAAAATGAAAAATATAGCTTTCAATGTGTACAAAGCACTCCATTTGTGGTGATCTAGGGAGCAATAACAAACCAATGAGTTGGAGAGATTCCTCTTCTGGAAGGTTATATTAACTCCGAAGCTTATATTGGCATCATTCAAATCGGCGTTATACACAGCATCGACCGACTAAGCGAGCACTTAGCAAAAGTCATATTTCAAGATGATTCTGCACCTTCTCATCGTTGGAAATTGCCTTATGTCGCACTCACCATTATGTTTTGCTTTATTTTTTCGATAAATTTACAATAACGGGCTATTCATTTTCGCATTGGTAAATAAACATAATGACTTTTTGGCAATTAAGTCAAGCAAATGGCCGGTCAAAAACCCCAACCTCAATTTGATTGAGAATGTTTAGGCCATTTTAAAACGAAAAGTGTGCCAGAAAAACCCAAATGTAATTAATAATATTAAACTTAATAATGTTAAACTTAATAATATTTAACTTATGACAGTTAAATCAGGGTAAATATTGATTTACACTACAATTTTAAAATGTCTTACAAAATTAAAATCGGTTTTTTTTTGACCGTGAGTGTAAATATGTCGAAGAAAAATTTTTACGTTAAAAATCAGTGGCTAGATATTGATTTAAGACCAATGGTTTATTAGTCAAATTTTCGTAGAGTTTTCCGTAGATTACTTTTCCGTTAGACGCTTGTTCATATTTTTTCCACCCAAACAATTTGTACATTATAAGAGTAAACAATGTTACCAACACCTCTTCGTTCAACTCAAATTAAGTGTTTAGGTGCAATATTTATATACAGTAGGGTGTCTCTTATTTGGGAAAAGTCAAAATTTTATGTCGCGCTCCCCCAGAATCGAAAGACTTTGAGAAAAAAATGAGATCCCCTAAACGACAGGTTTTTTTAAACGAATTAACCTGTGTCACGAAGACATTCAAATTTAAATGAAAATTAACATAGATTTTATATACTTCTTGTTTTAACTTGCTGGGAATCGCGTTGCCTGAAATATTTTTCGCCATCAAATGTGTATCTTACTGTTTTTCGGGTCGCTGAACATTCTTAAATAAAATCTTATAAAAATTAAATAAAGAAATTTTTTACATTTGGCGACGAGAATGTCGAATCCTGAATTTTTATGCAATAATGCATTTGGCGATGTTTTAAGGGAATTGCAAAAAAGAAATCAGCAATTCTTACGGCAAATCATGACAGAGAATCAACATAATCTTGCTCACATCTTGACGCGGGATCAGGCCGCAGCCTCTTCATCCTCCATCCAGATCTTTCGATCATTCGATAAATCAATAGATAAGTGGTCAACAAATCTTCTGCAACTGGATCAACATTTCGTGGCAAATGGTGTCCAGAATGAAAATACAAAACGAGCCTGTCTTCTCAGTTGGATCGGCAGTGACTCACTCGAGCTTCGTCAAAAACTATTCGATGGTCAACTTCAAGAAAAAATTTTCCGCGAACTTATTGCAGAATTAAATGAGCAATTTGTTGAAAAGCAACAGGTTCTCGCTGCACACTTTAAGTTTTATCGTACATTGATGAAACCCAATCAAAGCTACGCAGAGTGGCTAGCTGAACTATGTGGTGCTGCAAAAGACTGCATGTTCGAGTGCCAGAAAGACAATTGCAAGGAATCCTACGTAGATAGTAAGATGATAGTCATTCATACGCCACATGACAAAATTCGCTCAGCAGCTCTTCAAAAGATTAATCCATCTCTGGAAAAAGTTCTCACTATCGCAACACTGTACGAGTCAACTCTCAAGACTTGCATAGAAATAAAAGGCGAGGAAAATAATTATTCATCATCAGTCAACGCTATCCATCATTGCAAAAGTCAACAACAAAATCATCAGCAGAACACACATCAAAATCAATATCAAAATTCTAAAAGTATACATAAGTCATGTTCAGGCTGTGGTAAGTCACACCAGCGCTCGCAATGTATGTATATATTTAAAAAATAAAACAGTGTGTAATAAGTGTTCAAATTGGTCACATTTCATCGGTTTTTGAATCGAAGAACTCCTATCAAACTCAAAAACACGTTCTAAAGAAAATGTACATAACCTCAATGTCTTTCGACTGACAAAAATCTCAAGACGTATGGTGGAATTATTCTTCCGTTGAAAGGAACATCTAATGTGCAAGTAGATTGGAATGGTTCAAAATTTACCCTTCCACTTATTGTTGTGGATAGCATGAAAACATTCAATATTTTAGGACTAGATTGGTTTAAGGCTATGAATTTTAAGGTCCAAATTCCTGGAGAAAATCAATGCAACCAGTCAGCTAGACTCAGTTTCTCGAAAACATCTGATTTCGTCACCAAATACCCTTACCTCTCAGTATAGCGAAATCTTTGAAAAAACTCCTGGTCACTGTACCTCATTCAAAGCTGACATTAAGCTTAAATCAGATGCACAGCCAAAATTCTGCAAGCCTTATAATTTACCATTCGCACAATATGAAGCAGTTCGCTCCGAAATCAATCGTCTCGTATCCATTGATGTACTAAAGCCCATTAATTCAAGCGAATGAGCTGCGCTAATTGTTGTTATCAAGAAGTCAAACAACAAACTTAGATTGAGTGCAGATTTCAAAGTCACAATCAATCCTCAGTCACAAATGGATCGTTATCCAATTTCTCGTATTGAAGATCTATTTCATAAGCTTCAAGGAGGAATGTTCTTCACAAAAATTGATCTCAGTGAGGCATATCTGCAAATAGAGTTATCGGAATCATCTAAAAAGTTTATGGTAATAAACACTCCATTCTGTTTATTGCAATACTAACGTATGGCTTTTGGAGTGTCAAGTGCATCTTCCAATGATTCATGGAAGAGATTACATCAGGCATTCTAGGATGTGCCGTCTATCTGGATGATATTATTATCACAGGTAGATCTAATGAAGAACAAATTAACCATGTAAAGCAAATATTTGAAAGACTTCAGTTTCACGGTCTAAAGTGCGGTAAAGATAAATGCCATTTCGTTAAGGAACGCATCAAATATGTTGGCCATATCATTGACTCAAAAGGAATAACTCCATCTGATAAAAGGTTAGAGGCCATTGAACATATGCCTCGACCACAAAATCTTCGGGAATTAGAAGCATTCATAGGAATAATTTACTACTATAATAAATTTATACCCAACTTTTCATCTAAAGCTGCACTTCTTAATGAGCTTAGAAGAAATAATGCAATATTTGTTTGGGAAGAAAGCCAAGAAAAATCATTTCAGGCATTAAAAGACTCTATCGTAGAAGCAGTTCAGTTAGTTCATTATAATGATCAGTTTGCTATCATTCTCGCTACTGACGCTTCTAAACATGGCATCGGAGCCGTAATTTCTCATTGTTACCCCGATGGGACAGAAAAGCCTATCTCATTCGCTTCTAAGGCACTTAATTCAAGTCAACTAAATTATTCCCAAATCGAAAAAGAGGCACTTTCCATAATTTTTGGAGTCACTCGTTTTTCATCAATACCTCTTTGGAAGACACTTTCAGTTAATAACCGATCATCAGGCCTTAACAACCATGTAAAAAGCTTCCTGTTATGACATTGCACCGACTTAAACGTTGGGCAATAGGTATAGGTATAATATAAGATATAAGAACACAGCACAGCATGCAAACGCAGATGCGTTATCTCGTCTTCCAGTAGGAGAGGATCTTGAGTTTGATCTCAAAGAAAAGAACATGTTGAATGTGGATGAAATATACCAATTAACACTAGATGAATTTCCTATCGATGATGAATCTATAGCACATCATACTTAACGAGATCCCTTACTAAATATTGTTCAAAAGTATATCGAAAATGGATGGCCTCAATTTTTAGCAAAATCTCAACTTCACTTGAAACCATTCTTTGATCGAAGATTGTCATTAACCCTTAAAAATGGTGTAATTCCAGGGTTTGATCTGCTGACTATAAAATAGCTATAGCAACGAAAATTTGCTGAACTGTGCTGCGTCAGTTATTGCGTTTTACATTTTGAGCTTGCTGTGCTTTTTTTCAACGAACGAAGTCAAAGCAATTCAAGCAAGACCATTTTTGTTTTTGTGCTCTGCTATTGATTTTGTTACTGAAAATAGCAAAGTTTTAACCAAGCAAGCACAAACACGAAGCGAAGCGTAACTCCGATTGTGCTTTTGCTTTTTATTTAACTCGGCTGTTTGAACTGCGGCTTTTCGCTGTACACAGCAGAAACAACTCTCAGGATTGCCACATGTTTTTTTTTTTAAATTTGCTTGAACCATACACCTCAAAAAAAAAAATTTAGTTTTAGCCTTAAACCGCTTAGATAAACTTTTAAAAAATCCAACGTATTTTTTTAGGGTTGCCACCTGGTTTTTTTAATAAAATCAAAATTTTCTTTCAATAAATTGCTCAAATCATCATTTTCTCTCTATAAATTGACATCTTGGGTTCAAAAACGACGAAACAAAAATTTAGGGTTGCCATATTAGGGTTGCCAGACATTTTTTTGGAAAATTGTATTTCCTTTTCAACTTTCTTTATTGGAAGTTATAGAATCGACCCAAAAACCCATAGTAAATTTTTTGAGATTGACACCTGTTTTTTTTTAATAAAATCAAAATTTTCTTTCAATAAATTGCTAAAATCACAATTGTTTTTTCTATAAATTGACATCTTGGGTCCAAAAACAATAAAAAAAGTTAACAACGAAACGCAATTTTGCGAATAAAAGTCAGGCAACGCTGATATGGCAACCCTATATTTTTCTTCCTTCGTTTTTGGACCCAAAATTTAAATTATGATTTTAGCCATTTATTGAAATAAAATTTTGATTTTACTAAAAAAACCAGGTGGCAACCCCAAAAAATTTACTATTGGTTTTTGGGTCGATTCTACAACTTTCAATAAAGAAAGTTGACAAAGAAATACAATTTCGAGAAAAAAGTCTGGCAACCCTAAATTTTTGTTTCGTCGTTTTTGGACCCAAGATGTCAATTTATAGAGAGAAAATGATGATTTTAAGCATTTTATTGAAAAAAATTTTGATTTTATTCAAAAAACCAGGTGGCAACCCAAAAAAATTTACTATGAGTTTTTGGGTCGATTCTATAACATCCAATAAAGAAAGTTGAAAAGGAAATGCAATTTTCCAAAAACAACGTCTGGCAACCCTAATATGGCAACCCTAAATTTTTGTTTCGTCGTTTTTGGACCCAAGATGTCAATTTATAGAGAGAAAATGATGATTTTTGGCAATTTATTGAAAAAAAGTTTTGATTTTATTAAAAAAACCAGGTGGCAACCGTTTAAAATATGTTACATTTTTTAATAGTTTATCTAAGCGGCTTAAGACTAAAATAAATTTTTTTTTTTAAATGTATGGTTTAAGCTTGTTTTACAAAAAAAAAAACAGGTGGCAATCTGAATGTTTTTGTTTCCTTTTGCTATTGCTTCATTCTCTTTCGAAAAGCATAGCGGCAGCGAAGCAAACTGTAGCAGCAAGCGATCGGATTTCGTAAAAGAGCTTCGGCTCTGCTACTGCTTATGAATTGAAAAAACAGCACAGCACAGCAGACAGTTCAATTTTAAATTTGTGCTTCGACTGTAGTGCTGTGCTGCGTATTTTTTCGATAGTCGCAGCACAGCAAATCAATAGGCTAAAAAATAGCTCAGCAAAATCAAACCCGGTGTAATTCTATTTCATACTGACACGTGTTGATATTCCAACAGCGTTACGAAAAAAGATTTTGGACAGCCTCCATGAAGGTCACTGGGGAGCCAGTCGAATGAAACAGATGGCACGGCGGTATTTGTGGTTTCCGAAAATTGACGACGCAATTGAAAAAATATCCGGTACTTGCTCAACTTGCCGAGTTTCTGCGAGTAGACCAAAACAGGAGTTTTCATCGTGGCCAGAACCATCTGAACCTTGGGAAAGAGGTCATATTGACTTTGCGGGTTCTTTCTTTTCTCGAATGTGCCTTATAGTTTTAGATTCCTATTCTCGTTTTCCTTACGTCTATGAGTTCAGCTTCAGCTGTGCTGCTTAAAGCCCTTGATGAGGGGTCTTTTGACGTGGCGCTCATCCAAGAACCTTGGATTGCACCAAATGGTGACATTAAGGGCTTGGCGTCACCGAACTACAACTTATTTCACTCTCTAAACGAAGGTAAGAGACGTTCGGCCATTCTGGCTAAAAAGAACCTCAGCATCCTTCTTAAACCTAATTTTAGCACCAATGATATGACAACGGTCATATCAAAAGATGAAAGAAATAAATCTCTGTTTATTACCTCGGCGTATATGGCCCATGGCGACGACGCCCCATCTGCTGACCTCCGGAATCTAATCCAAGCAGCAGAAACCGCAAAACACAACATTGTGATAGGTGCTGATGCAAACGCACATAACACCCTTTCGGGGAGAAGCGATACCAACAGCAGAGGTGAGTCTCTCCTCAACTATTTAAATACTACTAATTTATGTATAGGTAACCGCGGTAATGAACCAACTTTTGTTGGTCCTTTAAGCCAAAACGTATTGGACTTGACCCTTTTCACTGAAAAGAACAACTTTAAGCTTGAAAACTGGCACATCCTCAATAAGGCTTCTTTTTCTGACCACAAATACGTCGTTTTTACAACAAATTTTTGTTCAACTTCAAAAATTAAAAAAGTTATTCGAAACCCTAATAAAACTGATTGGGCGTTGTACAAAACAATAGTCTACAACAAGCTCGCTCGTATAAGCACTACTCCAGTTAATACTATACAACAGGCTGAGGAATTAAATGAAACAATTTCGGCCATTTTACTTAAAGCTTTTCATATTACTTGCCCAGTTAAATACTCTTCTAAAAAATCCCAACCACCTTGGTGGAACAAGGAACTCGCTGAAAAGAGAAAGAAAATACAATCTCAGTTCAAAAAGGCTCGCAAGCTAAATACATACACCGCTTGGAGTGAATATAGGCTTGAGCTTAAGAAATTTAAAACTATTCTGCGTAAAGCTAAACGTTTAAGCTGGCAAGAGCAGTGTACTAAAGTGGAAAGTACCGCTGAAGCTGCCAGGCTACGCAAAATATTATCCAAAAAAGAAATTTCACATCCATTAATCCAAAAAGACAACGGGGAGTGGGTTGCAGATGAGCGAGAAACGGTGGAGGTTCTTTTGAACACTCATTTTCCTGGCTGTCTGGCAAATCCGACACCTGTTAGGACCTTTGAAAACAGTCACTTTATGGACTATCCTATTATATTTACAAAAGACAGTGTCTGGTGGGCAATTAAATCATTCAGCCCTTATAAATCGCCAGGCCCTGATGGTCTGTTTCCAGCCATGCTTCAGCATGCTGGAAAATGTTTTACGGCAATCCTTATTATTCTCTTTGAAGGATGTATAAGGCTTAATATGGTACCAAAGTCGTGGCGAGAGGCGAGAGTGGTTTTGATACCTAAAAGTGGAAAATCCAGTCACGTCAAAGCCAAAGATTTTCGACCTATTAGCCTAACTTCTTTCATTTTAAAAACTTTTGAAAGAATTCTTGACGCATACAAGCTGTCAGCATACTTACCAAAAAGGAAAATGCATGGACACAGCCCTTCACTCAGTTGTTCAAACTATAGAGAGTGCTCTACATTTTCAAGAATACGCTCTGGCTGCTTTTTTGGACATAGAGGGCGCTTTCAATAATGTGAGCACCAATGCAATCTTGGAAGCTTTAACTAAAGCAGACGTTAACCTTCCGATTCGAGAATGGATTGAAACACTTTTAAGTAGTCGTATTATTAAAGTGGAATGGGGGCAGAGTGTCTGCCTAAAGTATGCAACTAGAGGTACTCCACAAGGGGGTGTTTTGTCACCACTTCTGTGGATAATTGCTATCAACCCCATCTTGCATACACTTAATAAAAAGGGTGTCATAGTCGTAGCCTACGCTGATGACATTGTTATTCTAGTCAAAGGTAAATTTCTAGACACAATGAGCGAACTTCTAGAAAGTGCTCTCGAAATAATAAGCAAATGGGCTTTTAGAAATGGACTTAACGTTAACCCTTCAAAAACAGAACTGGTTTTGTTCACAAGGAAACACAAAGTTCCCGTTTTTAGGAATATTTGTCTAGATAATATCAAAATACCTCTATCTAATGAAGCAAAATTCTTGGGAACAGTCTTAGACCGCAAACTAAACTGGAAACCTAATATAGAAAATCGTATAAAAAAGGCATACGGTGCTTTCTTTGCATGTAAAAAATTCTACGGAATCACTTTGGGCTTTGACCCTAAAATCACCATCTGGATCTACACTGCAATAGTGAGGCCCATCTTATTGTATGCAATACATGTTTGGTGGACCGCGCTAAACACAGCATATATACAAAAGAAACTAGAACGATTACAACGTCTTTTAAGCATCGGCATCACTGGTGCCCTGAGGTCTACCTCTTCAGAATCCTTAAACGCTATACTTTTTTTGTTACCTATTGATCTCTTTGCCAAGGGAGTGGCTTATAATACTATACTTAGGCTTAAAGAATCGGGAGGCCTTAAGCTAAGGCCTTACGGACACAGTAACGTAGGTAACATTGAGAGTATTACTACTGACTACATGATTCCTAAGCTTTCTATGGAGAAAAAATTCTTGGTTACATTCCCGTCTAGAGAATTCTGGAACACACGAGGTGAAGATCCAACCGAAGTAATAAACGTATACACAGATGGCTCTAAATCAGATAATGGGGTTGGAGCAGGTTTCTATGTCTCCAACTCAAACGTAGAACACTCATTTAAATTGCCAGATGAGTGCAGCATTTTCCAAGCGGAAATTTTCGCGATTAACAAAGCGGTCGATTACCTTAAAGAAAGTGTAAGCGAGAAGGAAATTGCTCTATACGTCGATAGTCAAGCTGCTTTAAAAGATTTAAAATCAAACTTTATTAAATCAAAGACAGTTTTTGAATGTTTTACCGCTTTAACTTCCCTTAGTGAAAACAACCAGGTATCCCTTCAGTGGGTGCCGTCGCACTGCGAAATTTTAGGAAATGAAAAGGCAGATCAACACATTAAAATTCCAGCACTGCTTCAACATTTCTTCTCTTTAAAGAACGCTCAAATGTTCTCAGTAGCGAATAGACGCTGGGAACAATCCCCAACCAGTGCTATAACAAAGTATTTTTGGCCTTGTTTTCACAAAGCAGATTTTTCCAAATATTTACTATCTCTGACGAGGAGTGAGTACAGCCTGCTGACTAGAGTTGTGACTGGTCATTGTCTAATTGGTCATCATGCCTTTAGACTGGTCATAGTCTCCAACAACTGGTGCAGAAACTGCCACGAGACTGCGGAAGAGGAAACAATTGAACACCTTTTATGTCTTTGTCCTGCTCTTGCAAGAACTAGACTGAAATGCTTTGGTCGGCCATTTTTTAATTCCCTAAAAGAACTCACTAAAATTCACCTAAGTGACATTAAAAGATTCGCAGTGCTTACAGGATCCTTCAGTTTGGACAAACACCATATTGAAAGGACCAGAGTTTATGAATAGACGTTAATAAGAGAGTTTGTGGTATCACTATGGACCCTTGCGGTCTATGTGTGGCAATATTGCCGCCACCCTAACCTAACCTAACCATGAGTTATCTGCAACTACATCCTTAACTACAATAACATCGTTACAAAAAATATTTTCAATTGAAGGTCTCCCAAGAACAATCGTTTCTGACAACGGATCGCAATTTACGTCACAAGAATTCAAAAACTTTTTTAAACTTAATTCAATAGAGCACCTAACTTCAGCTCCTTTTCATCCGGCATCTAACGGATTAGCAGAACGCTTTGTAAGAACATTTAAAGAGACTTTTTCAAAAATCATGCAAACAGATAACGACAGGGAGAAAGCACTATATAAATATTTAGCCACCTACAAAGCAACACAAAACCCTCCCAATGGAAAATCTCCAGCAGAGTTTCTTCATGGCAGACATCCACGTACAGTGGTATCTACTTTTTTCCAAGTAAGAAACAAAATAAATTGGAAAATAAGTCCAATTTTGCTGTGAATCAAAAAGTATTAGTTCGCAAATACTCTGGAAAGCAACGATGGATTTAGGGACTGATAGAAAAAGTTACCGGTCATATGATGTACGAGGTAAAAACAGAAATAGGTTGTTTCCGGCGTCATCAAAACCAGCTCAGACCAACCACATCTCTATCTTGTCAAGAGAGTCCGGAGAGATTTGACACCGATATTGAGCCAGATTGTACAGAGACTACACCAGTTATAACAAACTCTACACTAGACTCCAATGCTACAGTATCTACAGAACATTCAAACACTAATTCATCAGAAAATACATTAGAGCCTCAGTTTATTACGACCAACGAAAAGAAGAGCTCATCTCAAACCAATGGTCGTAAACCAGCTTGTCAGTCACAATTAAAATTACGTCGCTCACAACGATTTAAGTATCGAGTGACCAGATAACAGCCATAATAGCAGTGAGAGAAATCTTGGTACAAAAATGACGCCTAAAACAGGGGAATATTGAGTCAGTTTGCACTACAGAAATATTTGCTACACAATTTCACTTCTAGTTGCTGAACACTAAAAAAGCAAAGTTTCATCCCGAAAGCAAAAAAATCATTAAAATCAGTAACAATCTTTTTTTTCCAAAATTCACCCCACTGTAAGTCTCTAAAACTACATTTTGGACAAAACTCGTTCTCACAAGGTCATAACGAAATCACACAACGATCATTTTCCTCGAACACATTATATCCTGTTTTTAAGGGTCTTTTCGTTCCCTTTTTCTAAAACTGAGCCACAATGGGTTAAAAAAAATTGCAAAAATATCCTACAAAAAATTTCACTTAAAGTTACCAAAGACGAAAAATTCTTAAAACTAAAGGTAACCACGTCAGGGATGTAATTAATATGCAATGTGAAAAGTCCTAATTGATTTTAACGATTTTTTTGGTTTCGGGCTCAAAATTCGACCTTTACGTGTTTAGAAACTAGTAATGAAATTTTATAGCAAATATTTCTGTAGAACATACTGACTCAATATTTCCCTGTTTTGGGTGTCATTTATGTACTTTTTTAAGAAAAGGGCATGTGGGGGTTTTAGAGGGTTAAAATTGTCTACAAAAATATTCCCCGTAATATCCTGCATAAGATTGCTGAACACATGATGCACCTCAAATGTAAGGAACATATACTTAAATTCATCGATTTAACACAAGAATGTGGTATTTTTGGTTTTTTCATGTACAGTGGATAAAAAAACTTCAAAAATCGATTAAAAAAAATGTGACGTGCTGGAGAAAAACCACGAGAAACCGGTATTTTTTTTAACGTCTACTTTAAGAATTTTCTGGATTTTCTAATGTGTTTTTGAAAAAGTTCGAAATTGTCAAACAGTGTTATAGGTAAAATTTAAAAAATAATATGTTACTTAATTTAGCGTTATTTTCGCATTTCAATGTCGTGAAAAATTTTATGCGACTGCTCCATTATTAGTAATTAAAAAAATAAGTGAGGGGCAGAAGGGTTGCGTTCAGAAGGAATAACAAATGATATTGTACAATTATTGTTTTTGAAGCTGCCCACGGTGTGAAAATAAGATATTTCAATGCGATGACGTAGGGTATGCTTTTTTTGCTGAAATCAATAGTCCTAAATCTCCTGAGTAAAATGACAAGCTCAATGAAATTGAAACGAAGTCACTTGTTTTTTTTTTTGGCAAAATGGTTTAATAATGGAAGTTTTCATAGGTCTTCTACCCTTGTGTCGTCTGGATTGAAATGGATTCAAATTTGTACAATCCACACTGATCCAGATTTGTGTTCTCGGATAGATTTTGATTTCAAAATGGATCTTTCCATTTAAATCCGGGTAATATGGATTGTTACGAAGGACTAAAATGGATGAAAAAAGACGCAATCTGTTTATCTGAATCCATATTTTGATCCAGAATTGTGTAGGGGAGAATGGGGAGTTGTGTGACAGGTTTGGTTTCAGGGGAAAAAAACTGCGAAAGTTATTTTTTTTTTAGCATCTCAGTATATAGAATCTCTAGTATGCCTCAAAACAACTTCTGGCTTAAGAGTTCGGTTGAAATTTTAAAAAATCTAAAAGGTTAGGCTTGTTAGCGCAAAAGTCTCGTTTTTGGGGAGTTGTGCAACACGGAGGGAGTTGTGCAACACAGCTTTAAAAATTGCATATTTTAATGAATATTCTTTGCTAAATTAACTGTTTGATTGAAGCCACTAAGGCATTGATATCACTCGCTGATTTGCTTGCTGGTCCCACGATACCTACGACGTGGCATGGTGACTATCTACAAAAATCACGAAAAGTCATGAATAAAATCAAGAAAAATACTAAATTCTGTGAAGAAAATCCACCAAATTGCATCAAACGTACGAATTATTCACAAATGATGCGATATACGAATGAAAAATGCAAACTGTCAAATGTGGCGTTTTGTTGCGAAACTCCCCACTTTCTGCATATTCGAAATGGCCAACGCGTCATCGATATATCGAATGTTTATACATCATTTATTTCATGCGTTGAAAGGGTATTCATAAAGGAATGTTTTGCATATATTGACCTTTATCATCAGCTTCAACAAGTGACTGAAAACACCGCAAACACAAGAAGACAATGAAACTTTCCGACAAATTTTTCAACGCACAATGAAGGACGACACGAAGAATATGTATTGACGTGACGAGTGCTGGTGGAAAAGTTAGATCGTAGCGAGACAAACAATTGACAGTAGTTGAACACATGATAACTACTGTCATTTGACATTCATCGTCGTGTTGCACAACTCCCTTTGTTGCTAAACTCTCCAATCTCCCCTACCTTAAATTCAAGATGGACTTGGATTCAGAATTAGATCAATGCCTTTAAATCCAGAGAATATGGATGGTTGATTTGTTATCAAGGAGATAATATTTGGGCATGAACAATTTCTTGGGTTACTTGGATTGTGGTATTTCTCACAGGAATAAAAGTCTGATCAGTAAGAGCAATCAGCTCATCTCCATTTAATATTGCATAATTATTATGGATAGAAATTAAATAATCATCGCAATATGAAGGTGGCCTACCTGCCATTTTAAAGCTTATGAACAACTAGCGCAACTTGAGAGTAAACTGAAAAAAATATTGTCCAGAAGACGGTCAGATAGCCAAGGTTTTAAAAAAGTTTTAATTTCCTTAAGTGCTTCTTTATTGGTTCGTCACTGAATACAGCTGGATGAGTTGAAGAAGATAATGTACTACGGATGAGAAGAATGACTTTTTATGAACGATGAAATATGATTCAATCTGAAAGATGAGGAAATTTTTAAAAATTCGACAAACTTTTAAAAAGTAGTACCTGTAACAGAATTTTTTTATTTGATTGTTTTTAATTTTGATCTAAAATGTCTTTAACATAAAAAATTAAGTTTCCCTGGTTCTTCAATGACGATCTTGTAAGAACCCTATTAAAAAAATTGAAAAAGATTTAAAACGTTTTATTATGTCCATCTTGAATTTAAGGTACACAATTCTGGATTCAGATAAACAGATTGCGTCCTTTTTCATCCATTTTAGTCATTCGTTACAATCCATATTACCCGGATTTAAATGGATAGATCCAATTTGCAATCAAAATCTATCCGAGAACACAAATCTGGATCAGTGTGGATTGTACAAATTTGAAACCATTTCAATCCAGACGACGCAAGGGTAGAAGACCTATGAAAACTTACATTATTAAACCATTTTGCCAAAAAAAAAACAAGTGACTTCGTTTCAATTTTACTAAGCTTGTCATTTTACTCAGGAGATTTAGGACTATTGATTTCAGCAAAAAAAATTCATACTCTACTTCATCGCATTGAAATATCTTATTTTAACACCGTCGGCAGCTTCAAAAAAAATAATTGTATCATTGGTTATTCCTTCTGAACGCAACTCTTCTGCCCCCTCACTTCTTTTTTTAATTACTAATAATGGAGCAGTCCCATTAAATTTTTCACAACGATATTGAAATGCGAAAATAAATAACATTTGTATACTTAAATTAAGTGTTTGAAACGTTACCAAACGTTGAGCAGATTCAAAACAGTTGTATCTGCTGAATGTCCACAGCGTTTCATTTTGCAAACGTTATGTTACCTTCTGAACGCTGCCATGGTAAGGGTAATGTTGCTAGTCACTTTCGTGAATAAAAAAAAATTTTAAATAAATATTTTAGATTTCCTGTGTAAAAGCCACATTATAACGGCAATATTCAGATGCAGTTCCACAGATTTTGAAAATCGAAAATTATTACAATTATTTGCCAGTCAAAATATGTAGAAATGCAAAAGTTACAAGAGTTTGAAAAAGTGTTTCGCCCCCTCATTAATTTCATAAATAACGAGTGGACGCAAAAATTTAATTTTAACAACGCTTTAATGTGAAAATTACGCAAAATTTAATGAACGTTAGTTCCAGCAAATTTGTATATAGAGGGGGGCGTACTTTCTGACACCTCAGTGTAGGGTATTTAATATTTTTCCAAGCCAAACGTTGTTGCCTGGAATGTTTTGCGGGATTTTTGCAAATGAGTTATTTTATAGATTTCGATGTGCTCTTTCAGAATTTCAACTTTGCTACCTCGAATCGAGTTCGCTCACGCCGCCACATGAGAAAAATGGCGTCCAAAATCAGTTTTTAAAAATACCTCTTTAACGGTTACATTTAGAGAAAAATATTGTGGGGCAATTTTGTACAATAGCTTATAAAATTTTCTATAAAGGGCGTGTGCCAAAGCAAAACTTGAAATATAATTTTAGACAGATTCAATTTTTGACATTTCGACAAATCGAATTTGTAATGTTTTTTATTTCGTTCTTTTTTCCTAAAATTTGCAAAAATTGATTTTAGAAATCGTGAAAATTTGTGGATAAGTGAAAATCGAGTACGTGTGATTTAGTTTTCATCTTAAATATTGGGTCTTTATATTTTTAAAAATTGTAGTTATTTCTGTTGGTTGCTTTTAGAAGGCATAATTTTTTGAAAATGTTACATATCAGTTTGTGTTTATACTTTTTGAATACGAGTCAGGTTTTTTTATTTATTTTGTAATAGAACTAAGTATTAATAAACTAACAAGCACTTCTTTTGCTATTCCAAACTTAAACTTTAAGGTTTTTCTTTTCTTGAACCACTAAAGCAATTATTGGTTTCCTATGTTTTAGTCGCACGATCTGCTTTACGAGTTTGCTCCGTTGCAAAATTTTTAATTTTATGTTCCCACTACTTGGTCTCGAAGAAGGTTAGTGTAATCGCCTGTTTTCACCGAAAATTTATGAAGTGATTTGGCTGTAACCACAATTAAATGTCAACTAAATTGAAAACAGCCGTAAATCACTAAATAAATCTTTGGCGGAAACAGGCTATTACGCATAATTTTAAACTATATTTTTGGAAGTCAAAACTATAATTAACTTGTAAAAGGTCACACCTTTGGCATAAATGATGAATGACAAAACTAAGTGAATGACATCAAAATCTTTAAAATTGACAAAGTTATAGCATTTCGGGTCCTAATTCAAAAAGATAATTGTTTTTTAAGTTCAGAAGAGTTCGCCCAAAAATAATTTGTATGCCAGACTAAAATTAATCTTAAGTTATGTATACAGCGTTTGGTTCAAAAAACCCAAATCATGAAATTTTGACTTAAATTCATATTTTGCCCTGTTCTGACAATCTTCCTCTTTCAAGCTAAGTATGATTTTGTCCGACCACTTCACATATTTTTGGATGATCCTCAAAATAATAAACCTCCCTTTACTCCAAAATGCGTAATTTTCCTATGCAAAACGGCTGTTAAAAATTTATAAAAATAATAATTAATGAATGATTGTTGTTAAAGTGCAATGTACATAATTTCTCTCATTACATTAGTCACATCCAAGCGTAACCGAATTGGATCAATCAGGCATGTTCCAAGTTCCGAAGTGGAATTGCTTCGGAAACAGAATTGAATTCCACTTCGGATTCAAATTGATGTTCTAGAATCCAAGTGAATTGACGAATTCGAAATTAATTTCGAATCCAACAAAACATTCATGTGTCAACAAAAATAAATTAGTTTGTTTTTGGCAATATAAACACAAAAAAAAATAAGAACAAATAAAAATGAGTTCCGTAGTGCTGGCTGCGCTTTTATTGGAAAATGAGCAACACGCAGCAGAGAAAGCAAAGCGAAAAATTCTGCGAGACCACAGCAATCCTTTGGAATTGCCGGACTCTGCGTGAGTAGCGTTTAATTTAGGGAAATGTAGCTAAATTATTAATTTTTGAACTGGCTATTTGCAGATTTATTGCACTTTACCGGCTCAACAAAGCTGCGTTTCATATGGTTTTATCAGATGTAAAACCTTACGTTGGTCACAATTGACTTGCACCAGAACTCCAATTAACCGCAACTCTTCGATTTTTGGCAGAAGGTGGTTTTCAACGTTCGATTGGAATGGCCTCTACCATCGCTTTGGGTAGAAGTACTGTTTCAAAGATAATCCAACACATGCTTGGTATTCTTAAGTGGAAGCTTTGTCCAAAGTGGATCAAGCTTGCAATGTCGAGTGAGGAACTAGGTTTAGGTTTAGGTTTAAGTGGCGGCAAATTAGCCACACATAGTCCAAAAAGGTCCATAGTGATACCACATCATCCCGGACGTTGAGTCACGTAGATGTAATTAATTACTTAGATGTAATAATGGGGTTTCAGCCCTCTTCAAGCTTAAGCGTGAAAGCTTTTGAAGCTATTGCGAAGTTTTTGATTGGTTTTAGACCAGTATCTAAAAGTTCTTCAAGATTGTTAAAAAACATTTGTCCAAGGGTTTTCAATCTGGTTCTGCAGAGCGCTGGACAAAAGCACAGTAGATGTTCCAAATTCTCCTCTTCGTCTTCATTACACCACCGACACCTATTATCCGCTAGAATGCCCATTCTATGAGCATGATAACCAATAAGACAGTGTCCAGTGATGGCTCCTACAACAGTTCTGCATGTTTTACGAGATAAAGAGAGAAGGTAGTCGGTTTTATCTTGACAGAAAGTTGGCCAAAAATTTTTGGTTATTTTGCTAGTGTTTGAGTTGATCCATTTTAGGTTAGCCTCACAGTAAAGCGATTTCTGATAGGGGAGACTGGGGCACATTTGACACTAAATTTTCAAAGACCTGTATCTTTGAAAATTATTACACGATCTTAATACTCTTTACTTTTTCTGAAACATTGATTATTTAGGATGAAAACCAAGAAAAAAAAAATTTAAAAAAAAGCGCATTAAGAGTCCTTTTTTAAATTTTTTCAAAAAAAGTCATTTTGTCAAATGTGCCCCAGGTACGGGGCACATTTGACATTGCAAGGGGCACATTTGACACTCACAAAAATAACACAGAAACATTAAACAAAACATTCATACATATATTTTTTTCATATAAATACAAATTATTATACCTATGTATGTACTAACGAAGACTTATTTTATATAATAGTGTGAGAAGTCGATGTCAAATACGTATTTAGTGCGTGAACGTGAAGTTGAGGCTGGATTTGTTGGAGTTGGTAATTTAAACTCAATTACACTCTTTAAAGTCAGGCAAACACCTTCCACTTCCGGTTTTATAAAAACCCAATTTAATGGTGAAACTCTTCTCAAATAACTGATCTTGTATCAAGTATAGCTAATTACTTCTACAATATCTCCCACATAAAAAATGGGTTTTTGGATTTTTCGCCAAATTTCCCAAGGACAATATATAAGTATAAAGTACAATTTCCAACAACACCCCTAATGAGAACATCAACATAAAATGTTAGGTAAGAGCCAGTTTGATGGAAATTTCTTTGGTCTGGATTTTTGGTTACACCATCGTCAAGATATCTGCAGCGCTTTCACATGATGATGGGGAATACTTCCAGTCAATTTGATAATTATTAAAAACTTCGCATACATGATGAACTTTGATGTCAATATGTTTACTTCGGGAATTCATCCATCCAGATTTTCAAATTAAGTAAAATAAGTGGTAGAGGTCCTGGAAAGCACCTATTCAAAAATCTTAAATTGTAGATAAAACAAAGGTAACAAATTATATTAAATCAAATGAAATGGATTCTGTGTCGGAAGTCGGAGTTTCTCTCTGGTTTCCGATATTAGAAATAGCGAATTTAACTTTTTTTCATCGCCATCGCGTCTGTTCGTCTTCATTTTATAATGGTATACCATATCTTTAAAAGATAACCCTAGAAAATCTTCTAAAATACACAAACACATATGTCTGGACGAACGTCAAATGTGCCCCTTCGACAAAAGTCAAATGTGCCCCAATATCTCTTGAACAATTAAAAATATTTTTAAATTTAAACTATTTGACCTTGATAAAAAACACTTTTATTCTATTAATTGTAAAAGTTAGTGCTACCAAATTTTCATACTTACTTCTAAAAAACAATACAACTTTATTTGCAAAACCCTTACGAACAAGATGTCGAAAATTACAAAAAAATACACAAAAAGTTAAAAAAGCGTATTAGCGAGGGAGAAGTTGAAAGAGAACTACCAAAGTTCATTACGTTGCTTCCACTCTAATTAGTCATGTTTCTGCATTTCAGGTTTTTGGTTTGCAAGGCGTGTTCACACCGAAAATGGCAAAGTCAAATGTGCCCCGGAGTCAAATGTACCCCAGCTTACCCTATATAACATTGTGGTGCTGTAAGGGAAGTGTTACGCTTAACGGTTCACCATCGAGTAGCACACCTGCTTTTGCCTGTTCATTAGCAATTTCGTTGCCCTCTATACCTTGGTGACCAGGTTCCCAGTACAGGCATGTTTCAAACTTACTGCTGAGGATTTGAAGTAGATTGTAGCATCGAAGGACTGACTTGGATTTAATTATATAGTTTGTAAGGGACTTAAGGGCAGCTTGGCTGTCAACATAAAAATTTAAGCGCTCGACGCCACTGCTCGCCATTACATTTTCCGCCGCCTACTAATCGCCTCCAACTCAGCTTGAAAGATACTACAGTATTGTGGCAATTTATACTTTAATGTTGTATTATAGGTGGGAATGAAAACCCCAGCCCCCACCCCTGCTTCTTGTTTAGAGCCGTCTGTGTAAATATTAATAGAATTCGATGTGTCTGAAGCTCGGTTAACCCAAGAATTTCTCGATTCTATGTTAACAGAGAACTTCCTATCAAGATGCAGTGTTGGTTTACAATAGTCAGTCGACTTTTTACAGACAGAGCTTAGTTTGCTGTGTCCGAATTCTCTGAAGCTGAAACCCTCAACTTCTTTCAGTCGGAGCACAGTTTTAAAGACTACTCCTTTCGCATGTAAGTCAATAGGAAGCATGTTAAGTATTATGTTTAATGATTCTGCTGATGAAGTTTTTAGAGCACCCGTAATGCTCAAGCACATAAGTCGTTGAATTCTTTCTAATGGTTTTAAGAGAGATTTATTTTCGAGTGCGTTCCACCAGACAAATACTCCATATAACAATATAGGCCTAACGACAGAGCAGTATATCCAGTGTGTCACCTTAGGTTCTAAGCCCCAAGTACGACCAAACATGACTTTGCAAGCGTAGAAGGCATTGTTAGCTTTTGCTACGCTTTCTTCAATGTTTTCTTTCCAATGTAGTTTGTGATCTAATATCACCCCTAGAAACTTTGCAGTTTTCGATAAATTTATGGTGATTCCATTGATACGAATGCACCTGAAAGTCGGTATTTTATATTTTCTGGTGAAAAGTATAACTATACGAAGGCCTTTTGTGGAGGACCATCTGCTTAAAGATTCTAGCGAGGTCTCCAGAAGCTCACTTAATACATTCGGATATTTCCCATTTACCATTAAAACAAGATCATCAGCATAGACAACAACTTTAGTGCCCATACCTTTAATTTTTTTAATAGGGGATTTAAAGCTATTATCCAGAGAAGTGGTGAAAGTACCCCACCCTGTGGAGTGCCACAAATGGCCAGTTTTTGAGTAAATTCAGAACCCCACGTTGATGATATCAAGCGACAACTGAGTGAGTGAGGAACTTAGATCTGCCAAAAGCAGTTCCTATCAAAAGTTTGGCATTCCAGGCATCATCGGGTATGTTGACGGGACGCATGTTAACATTATTAAACCAAAAGATAATGTTCCCTCGTATTACAATCGAAAAGGGAAATTCAGTGTCAATGCTATGATTGTAAGTTGCGTAGCGTTAATTCAAGTATGTACGAAAATTAAATCTAACTAAATTTCAGATTTGCGTGCCATCCTGGAGCGAGCCATGATTTATTCATTTGGAATTTAAGTAATGCCGGAAACAACTTCATGACAAGATGGTGAGTGTGGCTCATGGCTACTGGGTGACGCAGGATATCCACTTGAGCCCTTTTTGCTTACACCATACAGAAAGAAGTCCACATCCCCGTTCAGTGGAACACAGATTTAATATGGCACATTGCTCAGCAAGAAATACTATAGAACGAACGATAGGTGTTTTAAAAAGACGTTTTCGTTGTCTCCATGGAACTCTGCAATACAGCCCACAAAGCAGTGAAAATAATTAATGTGTGTTGTGCGCTGCACAATATCTGCAGAACTTTTAATTTAGAGGACGAATTTGAAAATATTGAAGAAGAAAACGAAAGTGTAGTAGAGGATGAAAATTTCCCACTTGAAGCCATATCACTGCAAAACGAAGGGCAGAGAATTAGAAATGAAATAGCTCGTACCATGTAGCCAAAATAGCATTTGATTCATACTTTTGTACCGTTTTTTTAAGGTTAAATTAAATTAATAAAAATTTCTTACAGCACTTAACAAAATGAATTAAGAATTCAAACTTCTAATATAAAATCATTTTTGAAGATTCATTATTTAACTAAAACATAAATTACAAAGTTGGTTCAAATTTTTTTTTTTTCAAGTTCCAGTCGAAGCTCGTCAATTTGAATCTGGCGCAGTAAAATCTGTTTTTTTTTCTGCTAAGAGCTGTTCTGTTTTGGCGTGATGCTCTTTTAGGTCGCTTCTTATTCCTTCTAACGTATTATTAATGCTTTGATGAAATGTTGACTCCACGTCCATAAAAGCGCTCACAGACGCCTGCAAATTTAAGAGCATAATTTTCATTATATATTTTCCACATATAAATTTCAAATGTATAAAATTACTTTTAATGAGGTCTCTTTTTTGCGCCTCTTTGGAGTCGTCGACGGACAGTTCTCACTTTCCAACTGTACACGTGCTTCCACTTCGCCATCGCTGCAGTTTCTGCTTATTTCAATAGCATCTGGTGGACCTACAACTTCGTCCACTCCAATGGAAGTGCAGTCGCTTATGCCTTCAACAACTGCATACAGGCCGGCGACTCTTGCCACAGATTCTTCAACTGCTGACAATATATATTTGTTAAATGGCCCTCCACCAGTCACATTGGTTTCTCTTCTGTTGTGAGCCAATTTTTTCCTGACCTCACTTTTCCAATCAGCCCAAGTCTGTGACAAAAATCAAAATTGTTTATTCTAAACTCCTTCACAATTTCGCTTTTGTGCCTCACCTTTTTCCACTCGTTGGTGATTTTTGTTGGTGGACCATGGCTATTCAACGTTATGGCAAGTTGATTCCATTTGTCCTCAATCATCACTCTATCTCCCTTGGTGTAACCCTTCGCGATGTCGGGATTTTGATCCATGAACTCAACCATTGCCAAACTTTGTGTCTGAGTCTTATGCTTTCCCCTTAATAAAATTGAAATCAGCATATATTCAAACAAAATTTCTTAATTTCATACTTACATTGTCTTTTTTTGACAGAATATTTTTAATTTAATTGAATTATAATTTAAAAAAAATCTCACAAACTGACTTTTTTGGCAGATTATTTAAAATTCATTTGAATTTTTCAACTTCACAAAGTGTCTACTGTTCGGATTGATTTCACAAAAAATTTCCGAACATCGGAATGTGGAACACCAAATATATTAAACAAATCCGTTCGAAATTCAAATCGGAATTCGATTCAGAATTTCGGAATACAAACACCAATCATCGGAAACAAATCCACTTCCGAACGCATTCGGATTCTGGAACATGCCTGTATATCTGATATAATTTTTCTAAGACAAAAATATGATTATAAAAAAACTACTCTGTAAACGTGACCACTGACATTTTTAAATTTGTTTTTAAATTTATTTTTTATTTCGATTGTCAGAATTTTCAGTAGCCCCTGGGGCTAGTACAAATTTTGAAACAACAATTTCACCTCATATATTTCAAAAATTGTATTTGGGACGTCAGAATTTGTATAGGTGAGTGAAATGTTTTCGATTTGCACAGGCCCAAAATCAACCTCTCAATTGTTTCCGTACGACTTATAACTCAGGAGATATCCTAATTCAAAATTTGTAAAAAATTAGTAAATTGTGCATGCCGCTTATGAGTTGGCACAGTGATGTGTTGAGCATAAAATTACAAGCGGTGAGTCACACATTTAAAGTAAAAATATTTGTTTATAGGGAATTACTTTTACTATAAGCTACATTTTATTTTTTTTCACATGACCTATAGTTTACGAGATATTTTTTCAACAACAAAAAAAAAATTTCTCGTATTTTGTAGAACGTTCAATTCCCTTTAAGGGTCTCTCCAAACTGTTTTTTCGTCAGACTTACCCTTCATGAGATATCGCGACTTGAAAACAATTCAAAATTGAACATATGTAGTATGGAGCATAGTACAATGTTCAATTTTGAATAATATTCAAGACGCGATAACTCATGAACGGAGGGTCGGACGAAAAAACAGTTCTACAAAATACGAAAATTTTTTTTTTCTAGAACGAACAGTTTTGGAGCTATTTTGAATAAACGTTTTTTTCTAAATTTTAGGTTTGTTGAAAAAATATCTCGTAAACTATAGGTCATGAGAAAAAAGATAAATTGTAGCTTATAGTAAAAGTAATTCCCTATACATTGGTATTTTTACTTTGAACGTGTGACTCACCGCTCATGAGTTATTGTAATTTTAAGCTCAACACATCACTGTGCCTACTCATAAGCGGCATGCACAATTTACTAATTTTTTACAAATTTTGAATTAGGATATCTCCTGAGTATTTCTAAAAAACTGATTTTGGACGCCATTTTTCTAATGTGGCGGCGTGACCGAACTCGATTCGTGGTAGCCAAGTTGAAATTCTGAAAGAGCACATCGTAATCTATTAAATAATTCATTTGCAAAAATCCCGCAAAACATTCCAGGTAACATCATTTTATTCTCCCAAATGATTGTACTATACCCCTACATTTATAATAATATAAATCAATCTATACTATTTATACTATTTATATGAAATTGCTTATATGAAAACCCTATGTAACGATTTGGTGCAAAATATACTGAACCGATTTTAATAATTTTTTTTTAAAACCTTCTACGTGTGGTAAGGAACAGGATTGTATACTCATTTTTTTGGTTTTTATAAGATAAACCTTTTTTTTTAGTACTTATGAAGTTGTTGAAAAAAAAAAAAAAATCAATGCTTTCATTTCAGTCGCTATAGCTTGCTGCGCCATGAGTTATGTGTTGTTGTTGTCTTTTCATTTATTGTTTTTTTTTTTATTCTTGATGCTGTGTTGTTGATGAGAGCAAAAATGAGAGTGATTTCGTCAGTGATGCCAACTCAATATTTTTGGACTTTTAACGATGTTTAACATGTTTTTCAATATTTTTCAATTCTTTTTGACTTTATTCGATATTTTGGATGTTTTTCGAAACACTTGGACTTTGACCGATTTCTTCGTTGTGTTTCAATATTTTCCGAAACTTTTGGACCCTTTTCGATATATTGAATATTTTTCGATATATGTATTTGGGCTTTCACCGATTTCTTCAATGTTTTCCAATAATTTTGGGCTTTTACTTTTATGTAGGATGTTTTTCGACATTTTTGGACTTTTACCGATGTGTTTCAATGTTTTTCGAAACTTTTGGACCTTTTTCGATATATTGGATCTTTTTCGCTTTATTTGGACTTTTACTGATTTTTTTATATATAGTATTTATTGATTTGAATCGTTCGCATAGAAGAACTTAGTCTTTAACATGCCACTTATTCATAATAATAATAATCAAGTATTATTATTATTATTTCTTTGATGTTTTCCAATACTTTTGGACCTTTACCGATATTTTAGATGTTTTTCAATATTTTTCGAAACTTTTGGACTTTTACCGATATTTTGGATGTTTTTCGTTATATTTGGACTTTTACCGATTTTTTCGGTGTATTTCGATACGTTTGGACATTCACCGATATTTTGGACGTTTTTCCGTAAACTTTTTATTAAAACCCGTGCAACGCCGCGCCGGGTAAAACAGCTAGTAAAAAAATAAAATAAGATAACTGGATATATTATTTTTTATGACGGGTTTTGGAAGTCACTGCATGTTAAGTTAAGCACATTTCTTGTTGCTTTCCCATTTCCCATACGTTTATCAGAATTTTGCTTACACAAGCCCAGATAAACTGTCTACCAAAAAACAGCTAATACATGTATGTACAACAAACTCGTACAACTTGGTATTTTATGGACTCAAGCTTTACTCCGAATACGTAGATATATTTTTTTTTTTTTCATGCAGCTTCAATAATAAGTACATCAGAATTTTCAATATGATAAATGGGAGACAGGTAATACCTTCATCAGTGGTGTTTAAAACAACATGCTTGATTGGTCTTTAGCTTTTGGCACTTCCTTTCCAGATATTCTTTGTCAAGTGATTTTATTTTTATTTTGTCTGTGATCTGTCACATAAAGTAAATTGACTTCCGAAAAATTTGCCGGATTGAACATAGAAGTAATATGTATCTATACTGTTTGCTTTGCTACGTTAGTGATTTACGACAACGTTCGCCAATTTGGCAATCAAAGATTCCTTTTAACCCACAGCTCACATTCACTGGCAAAATTTACTTATGCGAAATTTGTTTTCTCACTGATTCGCTAAACAATAAACAAAAAAAAGAAACTAATATCAAGTTTTTCTCTGTGTCCTAAAATTTTTTTTTTGGTAATTTTTTCCCATGATGGACTGCTACACAAGTTTGTTGATATTGGAGTAACAAAATATGATGAGAAATAAAAACTCAAAAGCAATGATGAAATTGCTAAAATTTTGGAGAGTCTGTTGATTTGTTTCAAGATCCTTTAGCAGTTGACAGCGACGAAGGCGAGAATTATAAGCCCATTATTGATTACTTCTATGACGAAGGCACCGATGAAGACGATGGTCGGCATCGGAATTGCTCTATCTTTTATGGTTTTTGAGATACATGTACCTGAAAGTCGAAAAAATACTTTTTTTGCTATTGTTACGAAATTTTCTGTCACTATGACGATAATTTCAGTCTCTTACAGTTTTCTGAGTTCGATCACTGGATTGTGTAGCAATCAAAAACACACACTTTATTTAATTATAAAATGGTTTATTTAAATTACAATCGTTTATTTTTACACGGATGAACGTTCTAGAATCGTATTAGCGAAACATCTGGCAACATCTCGTTGATTCCCTCGGCTAATGATTTCTTGACAAAACTTGGCATCACTGTTTTTATTGACATCTCGAACTGTCAAGTACTTTCGTGAAATAAAACAGGTACTCAACAAAAATAAAAAAAAGTTGAATGACAACAATACTTTTCATATGTAGTCCTCTGAACTTTTCGGACTGCATCCTCAGAATTGTCAATATACCTGCAGGATTTCGAGATATCCTTGTTTGAAGTTGAAGGTGAAATTCTTTTATATTAATAACATCAGATATCCACACTCTTCTCTATTAAAATAAACCTTCAAATTTTTCCAATAGGACTCTTATCTTCCGATTTATGATCCTTTGAAGAAAGGGTATTTCAGCCCCATACAAAGATCTTTTGATTGAATCGGTCATTGCAGAACCTCATATGTCGCACGAATAGAATTTTTCAGGAACGGTTTTGTTCTTAAATAATCGAGTTTTAAACAACTTTTTTGGGGTATATTCAGATAATAGATTGAAATGTAGAAAAACTTTTGGGGTTTTTAAGTTTAATAATGAAAAAAACCTTAAAAACCGTTCTGGACTTAGGTTGTTTTTGCAAGAAACGGAGTTAGTGGTATTAGTTTAAACAAAACATCTCACTGTTTTAAATTCTACGATATCAAGTAAAGTTTGCGTGAAATCGAAGCCCAATTTTATTAATTTCTAACAAAATGTCGATCAACTCATATTATGACAATGTTTTTGCTCCTTTACGGATTTATTCTATGGACATCAAATTACTTGGTGTTATTTGGAGGGAAGGAATGTTTTGACTTACAAGGCTTTTACCCAGAATGTGCATCTAACTTAAAGGAAGAGTTTGAAGCAATAAAAGCATGTTCGAAGAAAATGTGACTTACATATAAGGTTTCTGCAATGACCTATTCAATTGTTTATTCTACATCAGTGCCTTTGCCCGCGGGCACTTGAGCTTTTGTGCTTAAAAGCTTTCCGTATACGTCACGGTGCGCCTTAACCAAAATAAAGTTTTATAATTACACTAATTAATAACCGGTAATAAAAATTTCGTACCTGATCGTCTGAAGAAGATATTGCATTTTTAATACATTTTTTTCACCGTGCATTTCTTTCCATATTGTTTTAAGTTTGAAGAATAATATAAAAAAATTGAGTATGCAGAAATTTTTCGGCATATCAGTAGATTTAAAAACTGCAAACTAAAAAATCTTACCCGATCCCATTCAGGTGATATTGAATTTTTAACTATTTTTTAAGCTATTTTTAAATAAAACTGTTTTTTCGTATTTAAAAAAAAAAAAAAAAACAGAAACAACAATAGTCATTCCAGATGTAGTTTTTGATGCTTAATCCGATCCTAAATCTGGTCTTAGAATTAGGTACATTAAGCTAGCAGAGCGAAAATGGCAGAACTGAAAAAAAATATGGCAGAATTATAGGCTAATTTTGGGCCCAAACGCCAAATTTTAGGCTCTTCATTAAAAAAAAAAAAATAGCTCTGCCAGCTTAAGTGTAAGCCAGCAAAGCTGTTTCGAGAAAACACATACGGGACGTATATTGAACTAAAGTAAGTAGTCAATAATTATAGGCTAATTATAGGCTATTTAAATGCCAAATCGCCAAATAAAAAGCTTTCCATTAAAAAAAAAAAAAAGATTCTGCTAGGTTAAGTTTAAGCTAGCAGAGCGATTTCGAAAAAAAAAACATTTAGTACTAAAGAAAGTATTCAATAATTATAGGCTAATTATGGGCTATTTAAATGCCCCATCGCCAAAAGAAAAGCTTTTCATTTAAAAAAAAATGGACCAAATCAATTTTCTTGAAATAAGGAACTTCGAATAACAACAATTCCAGAGAAAAAAACAACAACAACAAAACTACTACAACAACAACAAATTTACTACTACTACTACAACAACAGTAATTTTACATAAAAGTAGGGGTAAGTGGGCGGCCTGCGGCCGCTGCTCAGGATTTAAACCCGTCAGACATTCAACACCGGCTTCGCGGCGGCCTTCGGCCGCGGATCAGTCTTATGCAAGCGCAGTAGCTACTTATTATTTAAAAAAATTTTTATTAAAAATTGCTCTCGCAATTTGACTAGCAAAATTATTTGTTGGATATATTATAGACTGATCCGCCGCCGAAGGCCGCTGCGAAACCGGTGTTGGATGTCTGACGGGTTTAAATCCTGAGCTGCGGCCGCAGGCCGCCCACTTACCCCTACTTTTATGCAAAATTACTGTTGTTGTAGTAGTAGTAGTAAATTTGTTGTTGTTGTAGTAGTTTTGTTGTTGTTGTTGTTTTTTTTTTCTCTGGAGTTGTTGTTATTCGAAGTTCCTTATTTCAAGAAAATTGATTTGGTCCATTTTTTTTAAATGAAAAGCTTTTCTTTTGGCGATGGGGCATTTAAATAGCCCATAATTAGCCTATAATTATTGAATACTTTCTTTAGAACAAAATGTTTTTTTTTCGAAATTGCTCTGCTAGCTTAAACTTAACCTAGCAGAATCTTTTTTTTTTTTTTTAATGGAAAGCTTTTTATTTGGCGATTTGGCATTTAAATAGCCTATAATTAGCCTATAATTATTGACTACTTACTTTAGTTCAATATACGTCCCGTATGTGTTTTCTCGAAACAGCTCTGCTGGCTTACACTTAAGCTAGCAGAGCTATTTTTTTTTTTTTTTTAAATGAAGAGCCTAAAATTCGGCGTTTGGGCCCAAAATTAGCCTATAATTCTGCTATATATTTTTTTTCAGTTCTGCCATTTTCGCTCTGCTAGCTTAATGTACCTCTTAGAATTACTATATCATGTCTGGACTTCGATATATCCTAACATAAATGTTTACAGGACACCATTTTTTCCTATTTTTGAAGTTATATAACAAGACAAGGTAATTTTAAGCCGTAAAATGTGGTATGACAGCTAATAGCACTAGCTTTTTTCTTCAAAACACAATTGATTCAATATCGATACCTTTTTTTGTCGGAGATATCTTAACCTAATATATCTTAACATCATTTGGTACCTTTCTTTTGGCTTCAAACTGAGCTATTAAATTGTCATCTGCATTATTTCTCCGCAAAGTTATGTTAATTTTATGAAATTCAAAGTAAAAAATCTCGGTGTTCGACTATGTTTAAGATTGTATACAGGCCATGTCCATCTCAATTTTTTCGAAATTTGCAGTTGGGTACTCAGATTTTTAAAAAAATTCACAAAGCTGTCCTAAGTGCTCAGTATGGAGACCTCTCATAATTAGTTTTGCGAAAAAACTTCAGAGTGTAAAAGTAGTGTTTTTGCGAAAAATCTATGAAATTATTTTTTCTAAGTCCCGCCATTTTGTTAAAATAAATTTTTTTAATTTTTGTTTTCGGATTCTTGTAGCATTTTAAACGTTATTTTTATTTCCATTTTTAAATTAAGATAATTTTGAAAATTTATAAAATGGCGGCCATTTTTTGAAAAACCTTAAAAGTTGATTATTTCAAAATAATATTTTTTTTATTAATTTTTTTTTAGAAGCGTTGATTATAACTCCTGTAGGGGTGGATACAGCGCACACAATTGAAGGGTGTCATATGAAACCCATATATACAATTAGAGAGAGTCATATGACACCTTTTTGTAATCGCCATGATATTATAAAATTTGAGTTGATTGCAAGGCTGATAAAAATACTTATGCTCTAAAAAGTTTTCAAAGCCCATACATTTCCCATAAACGACGTTGTATTGCTCACCAACGTGTCGCCATTAGGGATTGAAATTCCGGATTACGAATGCCTGTAATGACTCAATAAAGGTTCAGATAAAAAGACTATTGTGCCGCCATGGTTTGATCAGGTGCATATCTTGGGGGAGAGTTCGAGGAGCTAGCAAAAAGTTTTGCCGCCTCAAGTCACTAAAGATCACTATGCAAAAATTATTAAATAAATACAAATGTATATACAGTGAGTAACGTTAACATTCAGGTTTTTTAAAAAAATTGCTATGGAACTAATATTACCGCTAAAATAAATAAAAATTTTTAATAATTGCAAATCAAAGCTCTTTATTTCAGCTTAAAAGTGACGAGCATATTAATGGTTTCTATTTGAGGAATCAAATAAAAAATTAAAAAGAACCAACAGGACAAAAATGCATGTAATAACCTAAATCCAATGCTTACATTATTAGTAAACATTCCCTGTACAAAAAATTTTTAAATTTTTAAAATTTACATTTTTACATAATTTTTTATAAAATTCAAAATTGATCGAACTAAAATTTTGAAAATTTATTTCATGAAAAGTGTTTACCCAAACTAAATGAAATTTTGCAGGCATATATAAAAGAAAATGTCAAATTTTAAAAAAATATTTAAAAAAAATTTTTATTTTTTTTATGTTACTTTTTTAAATTTCTAAATAAACTATTAACTTTTTTATGCTTTTTTAATGAGATAATTTTTTCATTTTTTTTTTTATAAGAAGTGTATAATATTTAAGTTCTTAAATTCATAAGAAAATTTAACTGCCCGGCACTATTTATACCAAATTTAACTTTTTAACTGCGTAGCGGCGAGCTATAAATCTACAGCGCACTCTATTTAGGCCAGTCAAATTATGATTTTACCTCGGAATGAGAGATAATAAGCTGAAAACTGGTAGACACCTTCATTATAGTGTTCTAAAAGTAGTCTCAAAAGTCTCGTGTCTACGTCGTAAGTTATTCAAAAATAAATAAAAATAAAATAAAAAAATCAGTTTTTTGAAAATATCTCGTAAACGGTTGCTTTTTCAGAAAAATAGTGCGGGACAATTTTTTAGCCCTGGTAGTTTCCTATAAAATCCTCAGAGCTGTTTTCGTACGACTTAAAGTTTAGGAGATATTCTAATTAGAAAAGTGGTAAAGCTTGGTAATTCATACATGCAGCGTATTAGTGTGCATAGCAATATGTTGATTTTTAAAGTGCCATAACTCAAGAACGATGAGTCGCACGAAATAATTAAAACCTTCTATTTATAGGGAATTTTATGATCTATAAATGATA
This sequence comes from Calliopum simillimum, assembly GCA_951812925.1. NCBI lineage: Eukaryota > Metazoa > Arthropoda > Insecta > Diptera > Lauxaniidae > Calliopum > Calliopum simillimum. Next base: position 65,613,964 of record OX638368.1, read on the forward strand.
AGCGATATAGGATTTTTTTATAAGAAATTACCAGGGCTACAAAATTGTCCACACTATTTTTCTGAAAAGCAACCGTTTGCGAGATATTTGCAATATTATTTTTGTAAGCTTCTAATAAAAAAAAAAAAATGAAAAAATTATCTCATTAAGAAAGCATAAAAAAAGTGAATTGTTTATTTAAAAACTTACAAAAAGAATCAAAACAAAAAAAAAAATTTTTTTATATACTTTTTTAAAATTTGACATTTTTTTATATGCCTGCAAAATTTCATTTAGTTTGGGTAAACAGTTTTCATGAAATAAATTTTCAAAATTTTATGTAAAAACTAAAATTTTAAAAATTTTTTGTATAGGAAATGTTTACTAATAATGGGCGAATTCCTAAACGTATGCACACAATGTTCACAAACAGTTTTGAGACAGCATCTAAACTGCAACAGCACACACTGTGCTTGAACAGTCGATAGGTGTGATGAAAATGTCAGCAAAATCTGTGAATGGGGTTTCATTTGTACTAGTTTAGTGGCCTAAAAAATGCAAACCCCGAAATCGTAGCTGCTCATCTCCGCGAAATATCGCAAAAATACATATCCCATATAAAATAAAAAAAAAAAATGAAAAAAAGAAACACAACAAACAAATATAAAGGTACTTATTTTAAATGTATTTTGCAATGCTGAATCCGGCCTTGGAATGGCTGTATCTCATATGGTTTTTGAGATATCCTAGCCTAAGCAAGCAAAAAATACCGTTTTTGCTTTAATTTGAAGCTATATAACTAGAATATGGAGCATACGTAGAATCCGATACAATATCTGAAATTTCTAGTTTTTTTCTTTAAAACTTAATTTAAATTATGGCGATGTCTTTATTTTTCTTGGAGATATGCTAACCTAAAAAGTTAAAAAAGTGCAAAAAATTGATTTTCTCATTATTTCAGTCTACGATATTTCGGAGCAAAATAAAGCTATTGACATAATTTAAATTAGGTTTTAAACAAAAAGATTATAATTTTCAGATATTGTATCGGATTCTACGTATGAATGCTCCATATTCCAGTTAAATAGCTTCAAAATAAAGCAAAAAGGGTGTTTTTTGCTTGCTTAGACTAGGTTATCTCAAAAACCATAGGAGATACAGCAATTCCAATCCGGATTCGGATTCAGTATTGTAAAATACATTTAAAATAAGTACTTTTACATCTGTTTGTTGTGTTTCTTTTTTTCATTTTTTTTATTTTATATGGGATATGTATTTTTGCGATATTTCGCGAAAATGAGCAGCTACGATTTCGGGGTTTTGCATTTTTTAGGCCACTAAACTAGTACAAATGAAACCCCATTCACAGATTTTGTCGACACTTTCATCACACCTATCGACTCTTCAAGCCCAGGGTGAGCATACAACATTGAACTACATTGTCAAAATACGCGTTGGTGTATTTTTGCATAAGGGAACACTTTATTTACAAAGTTTGACATTTCACTATTCGAATATAAAAATGTTGCAAAAAAAAAATAATTCATCTATTAGTGAACTGTTTCAATGAGATAAGTGGAAACTATTTTAAATATTTTTATAAATTGACCAAAAAAAAAAAAAAGAAACATCATCAGCTTCCCATATTTTTCCCAAGACTTTCCCATAAAATTGTCTGCTTTTTGGGTTATGCACCGTGTTCTGCTCTATTTTAAAGCTTTGTTGTCAAAAACTTCCATTTTTGGCAGTATCAAAACATATTTGTTTTAAAGCATCAACAACAAAGTTGTTGCGATAGTTGGCAATGAAATGCGTATTGATTACTTATGTTCGGCGTTAAATAAGGTTTTGAACCATACAAATTTTTTCCAGAATGAAAAACGCCGGAAAATATCATTGATATCTAACATTCCAGGCTTGCAATCCCTAGTTGTCAGTTTACATCTTGTTTAATTCTTTGGTTGGCTTAAACTCAATGTGGGAGTTTTTGTGTAGTAACTGACCGAAAGCGTTTTAATTAAATTGCAGCTAAATCATTGGAATAACACCAGGGAAAACTACATACTTCGGTTACGAATGAAAGCCACCATTGTGCATGATAAAGGATACCTTTATTTAAGGATAGCAGCTACGGAAGTAAGTGACACGGATATGAAATTCACATGTCGACACGTTCAAACGCAACGGGCTTATGACTCTTTTGGCTTCAGCAACTAAATGGTCCACTGCGAGTTTAGTGGAAGCAAGTATGCGGCTCTTTAGAGAATCGTTATTTTTTATGAGTGCATTGATAAAGTGGTTTGCACATGGTTTTTTTTTTGTCAAATTCAACAGCAATTTAGGTTTGGTTGCTAACCTTTGTAAAATCATCGTGTGCCAAGAAATAAGTACATAGTCAGCACAAAAAAAAAAAAAAATTTGGGAAAGTCGTAAAGCCGCATTGAAATTAAATTCAGGCAGAATATCAGTAAACATCTCGTATTTTCTTCAAACTTTTTCGTAGTTTTATTGTCATTTAAAAATTTTTACGAAAGCAAAAAATTATCTGAAATTTAAGGCCATAATTTGCATCTAAGTATGTAATTGCTTTTTATGTTTCAATTAGGGATTCCAATTTTTTGACTTTTTGTGATCCCGGGATTTCGGGATCAGAAATTTTGAATCCCGGGATTTTTCGGGATTTGTATGAATTTTTTTTCTTTCTAAATAAAGCAGAATTTAGTATTAAAAATTCCTAATATTTTGTCCTATATACCCCTGCTGCACCCCTACAAAGATATTTTATTTAAAAAGTGTCAAAAATATTAAAGAACAATTTCTTAAAACAGGTTCATTTTATTAAGCAATTCACGCCTTTTTTAAAAAACAAAAAATTCAAAAATACTTATTTACTTCAAAAACGAACATAAAGGTACATTGCAGCATTATATGCTTACTTAAATACATACATAAAATATCATACATATTTAATTATATAAAATAGTGAGATCAAAGTTTTAACAAGTGTTGGACTTGAAAGAAATAACTTTTCTTTTAATCAGTTTTATTATTATTAAAATATGTTTTTAGGAAAATTAAAGCATTTATTGTTTTATCATCCAATTTATATCTTAATTTATTACATATCTGTGGACTTTTGACAAAACAAGCTAAGTCGAGATATGACAATTCTCCAGGATTTTAGTCCTAAATAAAAAATTTAAATATGCTTCTATTGATATAATCGCCATGTCTCTATGATTTCTTGTTCCAGAGATATAAGGGTGTCCCATAGTTCACGGAAGATTTGAAGTGCTATGAACGAAAAAAAAAATAATAATTTGACAGCTGACACTTAAAGATTAGTAAAAATGTATGGAAAGAGGAGATTCAATGCTGCATCAACGAAATTAAGCCACATTATTGGAAAGTAGTTAATCAGTTTTTAGGCTCTCCAGAAAAGTTGCCAATTTCGAGCTAGGTTGTTTTGTCAAAAGTCCACAGATATATAACCTCACACCAAGCATTGAAATAAGCTGCAGCAATGCCCTATTTCTGCAGTAATAACTTCAAATTTGCAGCAATAACTTCAGAATATTGTAAAAAATTGTAATAATAATATTTAGCGAAATTCATATTACTTTGTTTTTGAGTTAATCGTTGAAACTAAATACTCATTTTATTTTGCATATAACCATTTTCGTACTTGTCCAACCTCCCAATCTGGGCTTAAATGTAGTACTCGGCAACTCTACTTTAAACATATTTTTACAAATGCAAGAAAGAAAATTTCACTATAAATTTTCAATTTTAAATTAAATCATTGCCATGATATCTGTTATTTAATATTAATATTTAATATTAATCACTTGAATAAGACATTAAAAAAATTTTGTAAAAAATTGGAAATAATCAAAAAAAATTCTGCAGTAATATTATTCTTCTTACTTCAACCCCTGCTGCACACGAAAATCATCTTTCTGATTCAACACTTGTTGGTTGAATTGAAGAAAGATAATCGAAAGTTTTTTGGAGGAAATAACCCTTATCATCACCATTACAAAATTTATCAATTTCTTCCATTAAAACGTCTGATAAATTATAAGATTATCTAGAAAACAAATTTTTTGTAGTGTTATTGAAAACTAGATTTAATTTTTTTTTCAAGTTTTTTGCTGCGTTTACATTAACTGTATGGCTATTTTCCTCAATTTCGCAAGAAGTTTCAGTTTCAAATCTAGAGAGAATAAGTTTTATCTCTACTTTAATGTGATTTTTCTGTTATTTAACAAAAAAAAAACTTACAAAAGAAATCCCGGGATTGGTAGCACTAATCCCGGGATTTTCGGGACTGCAAAAAGGCTCCCGGGGTCCCGGGATCCCGGGACTGAAATCCCTAGTTTCAATGCACGAAGAGAAAAAAATTTACTAAAATCAAGCTTAAATCGTTCTTAAATAAAATATTTAAAATTGAGCTTAATATAGAACAAAGTCATCCCAAAACATATTAATTGTGCTCATCTATAGATGTGCTCATACATAGATGTTTGTCATGCCATTTTGTACATGTTTATCAAAAAAATAAACTTGCCCATTTTTTGGTTAATTCAACGACTTTTGTGCTTGTTCATCAAAACTTAATACACCTAATTCCGTTTTTACACGGTCTTTTTTTACACGGTTTTGATTTAACACGGTTTGAAAATAATTTTTTAAAAATATTTTTACACGATTTTATTCCATTTAGCACGATCCAAAATTTTTTGGGCTTAAATTTTATTTTTCAGATTTAATTTTTGCGAAATGTGTTCATATCTGCCGTAAAAAATATAAGGCCGCAAACTAAGTTACGGCTTTTCAAACTTTATTTCTCCAATCGACAATTTTTTAAGTTTTCCACTTCTCTTGCAAATTGCAAATAAAGAAATGTAAACATTACACCCTGTTTATATATTTTTCATAAATAAAATCATAAAAGGCAGTAACTCCATACAAAACAGATGAAAAATAAAATAAATTTTTTAAGAAAGAGAAGTTGCTGCCTTTCCTGAATAAAAATAAAATTTTGATTTTCTCAAAACTATGAAAATGAGTTGCGTCTTATTATAATTTTACGGCAGATATCACAAATTTAGGCGAATTCCCTTATTGTGCATACAAGCAAATTTGAAAAGTGTTAATATTTTGTGAACGTGCTTGGTAAAGACATTTTTTATAGACAAATTTTGTAGTTTTTTCATTTTTCACTAATCTTAATAGGTTTTAAAGATAAGAAACCAATCACCTATTTTTGTACAAGATCAATGTCTTTTTTTACACGGTTTTTTTCTACACGGTTTTTTCTGGAACCAATCTACCGTGTAAAACAGAATTAGGTGTATTCCCATTTGTGTCAATTTAAGCCTCTTCACGGTGCTCTTGAGCCGATTTAAAATTTTTAGGTAGATCCAATCTGTCACTTAGAAATTAATATATAGGCCCTAAAGAAGCTTAAAACATAAAAATTAAAAATCCACTAGGCGGTTTTTTTATGCATACACTCTAAAAACTGCTTGTAAAATTACTCGAAAAACTGAGTGCTTTTAAACGAAAAAGCTCGTACTTATGCTACTTTTATGTTTGAAATTTTATTTTAAACATATTGTTTTTAAAATTGCAGTTCTTATACTTGCAGAATTACAGTTTTAAGCGACTTTAAACATTTTTTATGGGAACAACAATTTCAACAATTTTAAGCATTGTCAGTGGAAAAATTAACACTTTTATACATTGTCTATGGGAAATTTCAGCATAAATGTTTAATTATTTACCGCTAACACAAAAAACGTGTAAAAGTATGCAAAATGTGTATTATTTACTTTGGAATGTTTAAATTTACTGTTACACGGAGAAAAATACGCATCATAATTTTTACTCCGCTCGGGTAGTCAAAAAATTTAAGTAATCAACACTAAATTTCAAATATAAATTACCTTACGTATTAACTATTTGATGGGTTCGTAAAGTCATATTTACAAATAAAATGTAGTTAAATAATAAAGGAATATTTACGCCAAATTGCCTAAATTTGACTTTATGTAGAGTAATTTATACTTTCAGAAAAAAAAAAGTGGGACCATTTTGAACTTATAATTCTATGGTACAACACGGCTACAAAGTCAATAAATCGATTAAGCATATTTAATAAATAAAAGCTTTGATGGTTTTTGCTGATTTTATCAACAATTTGTTGCTAATGCGGATGCTGATATTTATTTTATGCTGATTACACTGTTCGACAATTTCGAACTTTTTTTAAAACACATTAGAAAATCCAAAAAATTCTTAAAGTAGACGTTAAAAAAAAAAAAAAATATTCGTTTCTCGTGGTTTTTCTCCAGCACGTCACGTTTTTTTTTAATCGATTTTTGAAGTTTTTTATCCACTGTACATGAAAAAACCAAAAATACCACACTCTTGCGTCAAATCGAGGAATTTAACTATATGATCCTTACATCTGAGGTGTATCATGTGTTCAGCAAACTTATGCAAGATATTGCGGGGAATATTTTCGTAGAAAATTTTAACCCTGTTTAATCCCCACATGTGGTCATTTTTGTCCTTTTCTTAAAAAAGTACAAAAATTACACCCAACAGAAACATTCGCTATAAAATTTCACTAATTGTTTTTAAACACGTAAAGGTGGAAAACCAACCCGAAACCGAAAAAATCGTTAAAATCAATTAGGACTTTTCACATTGCATATTAATTACATCCCTGACGCGCTTACCTTAAGTTTTAAGAATTTTTCGTCTTTGGTAACTCTAAGTGAAATTTTTTGTAGGATATTTTTGCAAAATTTTTTAACACATTGTGGCGCAGTTTTAGAAAAAGGGGTCAAAAAGACCCATAAAAACAGGATATAATTGGTTAATGTATTCTAGGAAAATTATCCTTGTGTGATTTCGTTATGATCTTGTGAGAACGAGTTTTGTCCAAAATGTAGTTTTAGAGTTTTACACTGGGGTGAAATTTGGAAAATATTTATTGTTAGAACTGCTTGCTGACTTTAACGATTTTTTTGCTTTCGGGATAAAATTTTGCTTTTTTAGTGTTCAGCAACTAGTAGTGAAATTGTATAGCAAATATTTCTGTAGTACATACTGACTCAATATTCCCCTGTTTTAGTTGTCATTTTTGTACCTTTTTAAATCGTTAAAAATTCGGTCTGTAATGGGAAACAATACAAATCGAGAAGAAACTTTACGAAATTGAATCAAATGACAAGCAGTTGCTTATATGATTATATTTTTTTTCCATATGAGGAATTCTCAAAAATTGTGGAATTCTACAGTTTTTGAGGCACATTCACCAAACTTGGTGGAGAGGTCACTTTTTATATAAAAATCAAAAATTGGAAGGGTGCTTGTCAAAAAAAAAAAAGTAAAAAAAGTTACGCATATAAATATCCCGCCTAGAAATTTGCTTAGGCATGCCTAAAAATACATTAGGCCCTAATTGGGAAGCAATGGGGTTAGCCTAAATTAGGAATGCCTATTACTTGCCTTGTTAAGTAGGCTTTGGGTTTGCCCAAATTAAGTTTGCCTAATAAACGCCTAATGCGGTGGTCATAGTGCTAAACGAACAGTTGCCGAATTTCGTTTGCCTAACGAAAACCTAACGTGGGGGTCATAGTGATAAACGAACAGTTGCCTAGTTTCGGAATGCCTAACAATTGCCTAGTTAGGCAGGCTCAGGAGTTGCCGAATTTTGGTAAATCTGGGGAAAAAGTAATGCGATATTTATGAGAACATTTGAAGCTGCTCCAAAATTAAATAATGTATTGGGTGTACAACTTAAAAACCGGAATTTTTTAGCGAAATTTGATGCTTTATTGTGGAAAAATGTTACAATATATTTTATTCAAAGTATTGTCCATTGGAAGCTACAACCTTTCTCCATCTTTCAGGCGATTTATGAATATCATCCCAAAAAAATTGCGCCGGCTTGGCGGCCAAAAATGAATCGAGCCAATTTTCGATATCTTGAACTTAAGTGAACCGTATTCCTGATAGGGCATTCTGCATCGATCGAAACAAATGGTAGACAGATGGTGCAAGGTCTGGGCTATAAGGCGGGTGAGGCAAAATTTCCCATCCGTTGTTTTCCAGGTAATTTTTGACTGGGGCAGCAAAATGTGGCCGAGCGTTATCGTGGTGGAAAATGATTGACTCATGTCTGGTCGCATACGTTGGCCGCTCTGCCTGGATTTTCTGCTTCAATCGGATCAATTGTTGACGATAGAGTTGAGCATTAATGGTTTGGCCACCTGGCAACAGCTCATAATAGATCACACCTAGCTGGTCCCACCAAATACAGAGCATTACCTTCGAAGCGTGAATATTTGGCTTCGGCAGTGATGGGCCGGCCTCACCTTTCTTGACATACGCTGTTTTGCGCTTGGGATTATCGTAATGGATTCAGTTCTCATCGGCAGTGACAAAACGATGCAAAAAACCCTTCCTTTTCTGGCGTTCAAGCAGCATTGTGGACATCAAAAATCGGCGTTCGACGTCTTGGCTTCAACTCGTATGGCACCCAATTTCCCATCTTCTGAAAAATTCCCAAGGCTTTCAAACGTCTGGAAATTGTTGCTCGATCAACTTCCAATGGTTCTGCAAGTTCTTCTTGCGTTTGACATGAATCTTGATCGAGTAATGCCTCCAATTCTTCATCCTCAAACTTTTACGGCTGACCAGGACGTTCTTTGCCTTCGACATCAAAATCACCACTCTTAAACCACCCACGACAGCTTGATTCAGCTGGAGCATAGTCCCCATAAACTTCTACAAGCAAACTATGACTTTCCGCAGCAGTTTTTTTTGCAAAAAAATGACGCAACAGAACCTCCCGCAAATGCTGTCTTTTTCTCCAATTTTCGAAGTTATTCATCTTGAAAAATAATAATGATGCACACAAGATAAAATTGTTTTGTTGACTGATTTTGACAGCTGTCAAATGTACCTTCAAAATGACATATATATAAAGTTCGAGTTTTCACGATATTTGTTAGTACGGTCATCCACCGTCAAATTCCGGTTTTTAAGTTGTACACCCAATAAATGTACGAATAAAATGTTTGTTCTATTCTATAAGATAGAATATTATTAAAAACTTGAATTTTTTAAGTGCTTTTATTGCTCTCAAAAAGTAACATTTTCATTTTATTAGTACCACGATTATTACCACACGAACCTAAGATCATGACAGCTGTCATAGTTTTTTTACCAGGGACTCCATTGTGAATTTTCTTTTTTCTACGTGCTTATACGAGCATATATAAAAAGTCGTCTAAAACACAGCTACATATTTTTTATTTTCCTTTCGTGCCAAAAAACTCATTTGTTTCAAAATATTCTTAGGCCTTTGCCATTTTTATTTGTGGTGGTGGTAGGTAATCGGTAGAACACCAAAAAATGTAAGATTCATGGGACGAACAACTTCTCTTAGTTCCGTTTTCCAAAAACTTACGGAGATATAGAAATCGGAAGATCGGGATATGGCTTTATGAAAACCGGAACCTCTTGATAGAATTTTAAAATATTGGTGCCAAATGAATGGTATTTTAATTCACTACAAATTTGGTTTACTAAAGTTTTAAATCCGAGTCATGATTTTTGAAATATGGCAAATTTTCGTACATGTTGACTAGTTTTTTTTTTTTTGAAGCCTTTTTTTCAAGTCTATGCCATTTTAATTTGTTCGATATATATGTATTAGGGATGCCAATTTTTGAGCCTTTTTGCGAGCCCGAGATTTTCGGGATTATAAATTGCAATCCCGAAATTGAAAAAAACCAACACTTTAAATTTATGCGGTTTTTTTTTAAAAAAAATAGAACAATTCTAACCAAAAATAGTAATTTTCACTACATTTGCCAGTTCTGAATCTGAATCGGTCTATCGCGTACGGTTTTTGAGATGTCCTTAACTAAAAGTTCAAAAAATATGATTTTTGAGGTTGTATGGAGTATGCACGAAATTATTTTCTATTAAATGCAACATCTCGTTCTATTCTTTAGCCGTGTTTTTTTGACGCGTATATAAAATTGTGGTAATTTCCAAATTGCGATAACTTATGAATGGTGAGTCGAACGATAAAAAGTCCAAGGGTCTTTTTCAGGGAGAACCACATGCTCTACAAATAATTTTGATCTTTTGTAAAAATAATATTTAGATAAATAATAATTATTTAGAAGTTATTTAAAAAAAATTAATTTTTTGCCGTTTATCGGCGCTTAACCAGTTTTTATAGAATAACTCCTAAAAGATAAATTTTTTAAATATAAAATGAAAAGTTTTTGTAGAGAACGTGATTCTCCATAAAAAAGTTCCTTAGAGTTTTTATTGTGCGACTCACTGTTCATGAGTTATTGCAATATAAAAATATACACAATTGTATATACGCGTCAAAAGGAACACGGCTTTTGTCTTCAAAATGAGCTTTGATATAGTATCAAAGGATTTTCTTATAAAAAGTTACGATAATTTCAAATGGTATCATGAATTTATAACTCATTTTGAAGGCACAAAATAGTACTACATATATGACGCATTCAATAGAAAATAGTTTCGAGTGTCCTCCATATAACCTCACAAATCGTGATATTTCAAATTTGAGTTGAGGATATCTCAAAAACCATACGTGATAGACCGATTTTGATGCCAGATTCAGATTGAGAATCGACAGATACATCGAAAACTAATATTTTTGTTGAGAATTGTTCCTATTTTTTTTTTTTTTTAAACTGCATAAATATAAAGTGTTTCTTTTTTTCTAAATTCAATTACCAACAAAATGAGTAATGTCGGATCAAAATCGGTGCTTGTTCAACAATATTAAATAATGTTTACCTAATTTTTTTAACTTAATTTCATATTTTTGATAAAAATAGTTTTAATCAATCCCGGGATTTGCATCGACTCTACCCTCCACCGCTTGTCTAAATAGAGTTAGGAATCAAATCATCCATCGGCAGCCCTGACATTTGATTTGTTGTTCGGTTTGTGAATAAAATTCTAATAAAATGTTCGAAAAAAGTATTTTGCATCTTGGATTAAACATAATCGTAAGTGTTTTTGTTCTTTTTAATAAATAAATCAATTTAAGCGATAGCGTAATCATTTTCTCATGAAGGAATGCCTGTACCTACAACAACTGAGCCAGATTCTGAAGCAGACGCCGCAACAACTAAACTCCCCAAATTATGACAAAAAAGAGTTGAAAGACACACTATATGTATTGGATGACATAACATTGGACACGGAACGTCGCTGTCGCAAAGAAGGCGCTTGCTTCATCATGAGTTGTGGCCCCGAAATAGGCCTTGGACGCAATATCATTGCTATCCGAGTGGTGTACTTTCATCGCTTTTATATGTTTCATTCGTTTAAGCGCTTTCCGCGTTATGTCATAGCATGCTGTGGCCTCTTCTTGGCGGGCAAAGTGGAGGAAACGCCCAAGAAATGCAGGGATATAATAAAGACTGCACGTGGACGTTTAACGGACATGCAATTCTATTCATTCGGAGTAGATCCAAAGGAGGTGCGTTAGTAGAAAACTAAATTTATTATAATGCGCAGCTTTCTTGAAAAATGTTTTGAGATAATTACGTTTTTCTTTCCTGGTTGAAGAACGAATGCAATGATATTCAGACATGTATGTACATGTTAATATTTGAAATCGAACTGCATCGTTTAGTCAAAAACATTTTTCTAGGGTTGTCACGTTATTTCTTAACAGTGTCCAATGAAATTAATTTTTTTTCTTTGCAGATGCTTTCGTTCAAACTTTTTCAAAATCGAAAAAAGATCTTAGTGAGTATACCATCATAAAATCATTGGCATCAGCTCTTCATCACTGCAGGGATTGGAATGGTGCTCGTGCTGCACGTGATTAAAAAAGGTTTTTGATTGAAATTCGCAGCAGATTTTATTTGTAAATTTTTTTTTAAGTTTTACTATTGACTTTTTGGTTGTAAATGATCACTTTAATGCAAAAAGACGTTACAACAAAATAACTCAAATTCATTTCAGAGTGCACTTCTATAATTTTTCTTATTTCTAGCGATATGTCGAACCATCTTGTTCCGTCCTTTTGCATTTTCGTGCCGATATGTTGATACATATCTATTAAATAGACTTAGCCTGGAAGACGAAACAAATCGAATGACTGATTTCCAATTGCTTCCAACTTCAAAGTTAAGACAAGAATTGAAATTTTTGTTTATAAACTTAATTCTTTGAGTTAAAATGGAAGCTTAAGTCAAACCAAGTTTTTAATGAAAATTTCAATAGGCTGATATTAACGATTGATTTTTAGTCACCCGATTCGTTTAGTCTTCCATGCTAATGTTATAATTAAAGGCAACTTCTTCAAGATTTCCTTTCCATACATGATTCATTCATTCTTCCAAACAATTGTTTCATTAAAATCCTATTTTATTAAATTTTACGGTTCAAAAACTAAATAAGGATTGTCAGATATGTCTGCAATTGTATTTATTTTCAATAAGGACTGTTCCATAATCCATGTGGTTTCAATTATTTTCCATTTTGGAAGCTTTTGATGAAAATGGTAAGTCACGCGATAAAAAGTATCAGAATCTGTTTTGTGGAGAATTACAGGCTCTACAAATAATATTGATTTACATTTACGAGAAAGTAACCGTTTAGGAAATATTCGATAAAATCGAATTTTTCGACTTTTTGCGATTTTTTAAGAAAATTACCTAACGATTACTTTTTTGTTAATCCGAACTTATATTATTTGTACAACCTGCAATTCTCCACAATAGATATTCCAATTCTTTTTATCGTTCGACTCACGGTTTTAATCAAAAAGCCTCCTAAATAATAAGTAATTGAAATCACACGGATTTCGGAATAAACCTGAATTATCTTTAATGTGATCAGTTATTATAATTAAGCATATTAACAATTCTTAAAAAGTTAAGATAGAAATAAGAAATAATATTTTTAATAAATTTCTAAAAAATACAGAGCTATTTTTCGTTTTATTGATTTGAAGATTATTATTAGTTAGGCGTGAATTAGGGCCCAATTGGTTTTGCCTAAGCAGAACGTTAGGGTCAAGTGCGAAATCTCAACGATGGCCTAGTTTGGTAAGCCTGAAATTTTCCTAAATACGAGCGCCTACCTAATTAGGCCGGCATTAGGCATTCCTTATTGGGAAAATATGGGGAACACCGTTACATCCGATATGAGGGCCTTGTTAGGCTCCCGCGTTTGGCCCTAACGTTCTGGTTAGGCAAAACTAACGGGGCCCTTATTGTCGCCGCACAAAATTTTCTAGTCGGGATGAAGCAAAACACGTCAAGTGTACCAGCTGAAAATTTTTTTGTCTCCGATTTCGCTCAAATTTGGCAATATAGTAGTCCTGATATACAAAAACAATATTCCGGGAGGATTTGGTCCTAGTACCATTAATTGTTAAAATACAGGGTGTTGAAGTTGGCGTTTTTAGTGATTTTCATGAAAAGGCGTTTTTTCAAAAATTTAGAGCTTACACCAAAGTTTGTAAAGTAACTTGTCCCATTCATTTTTAAATGTTCTTTTTATAAAAAAATATTACATGATGAAAAAAATTTTTTTTCACCGAAATATTTTAAACTTAAAAATACTTTTCAATTTTTTTAAAAAAAACCCCCCTTAAATTTTTTTTAAAAGTACTTCAAATTAAAGCATAATTTAAAAGCTTTAAAATGATGTGAGTCAAGATGGTATTCGGTCGTTGGATGAGAGTTTTTGGCTTTTAAACGCTTTTTTCGTAAGATGCCTTCCTCTTGAGTAAACAAAGAGTTTTGCCTGCTGTGGGCGTTTAAAAGCCAAAAACTCTCATCCAACGACCGAATACCATCTTGAGTCACACATCATTTTAAAGCTTTTAAATTATGCTTTAATTTGAAGTACTTTTAAAAAAAATTTAAGAGGGGTTTTTTTAAAAAAAAATTCAAAAGTATTTTTAAGTTTAAAATATTTCGGTGAAAAAAAATTTTTTTCACCATGTTATATTTTTTTATAAAAAGAACATTTAAAAATGAATGGGACAAGTTACTTTACAAACTTTGGTGTAAGCTCTAAATTTTTGAAAAAACACCTTTTCATGAAAATCACTAAAAACGCCAACTTCAACACCCTGTATTTTAACAATTAATGGTACTAGGACCAAATCCTCCCGGAATATTGTTTTTGTATATCAGGACTACTATATTGCCAAATTTGAGCGAAATCGGAGACAAAAAAATTTTCAGCTGGTACACTTGACGTGTTTTGCTTCATATATATATGCGTAACTTTTTTTACTTTTTTTTTTTAACAAGCACCCTTCCAATTTTTGATTTTTATATAAAAAGTGACCTCTCCACCAAGTTTGGTGAATGTGCCTCAAAACTGTAGAATTCCACAATTTTTGAGAATTCCTCATATACGCTAATGTTTTGTATAAGAAAATTGAAATTATTGCTTGGAGGTTTAAGGAAATAAATTATTTCATTGACTAATATAGCATATAGACATATAGAATTTTTTCTTACCTTTTGAGTAAATCCTTTCATTTTATTTGAAATAAAACATACAGTGTTCCAATTATGTCTTCGTACAGCAGCTGTTTCAAACTTAAGTGAGAAAAAACAATAAAGTGGGACAAAAAATTTGAAAAAGTTTTAATGCAGATTTATTTAGTAAATATTTATTTATACGAAAAATTATTCATATCGAAAAACGGTGATTTTGACTGGCCCCCGAGATCACCCGATTTGACGCCACCAGACTTTTTTTTGTGGGGCTATTTGAAATCCAAGGTATTCGCTGATAAACCAAGGACCATAGCTCAACTCAAAGACAACATACGACGTGAAATCGCCGCCATATCGACCGATACATTGGCCAAAACGATGGAAAACGCCGAAAAAAGGGCACATTTTGTACTCAAGGCCAAAGGTGGCCATTTACGCGATATCATTTTCAAAAAATAGCTGTTACATATCTCCTTGAACCAAAATAATTAAAATCGAAATGAAAATAAATAAAAATGTTTTTTTCATATATTTTTTTCAGAAACAAATGGTTCCACTTTAAATGGCCCACCCTGTATATTGACTAAAAATAAAACAAAGACGCAGAGCTAAATGCGGCATCAATCACGGTTTTTCTAATGCTTTTTGGATGAAGTTCGTTTTGACTGGATTGAAAGAGCATTTAAAATAAATACTTCTATATTCGTTTGTTGTGTTTCTTTTTTTCATTTTTTTTTTTTTATTTTATATGGGATATGTATTTTTGCGATACTTCGCGGAGATGAGCAGCTACGATTTCGGGGTTTGCATTTTTTAGGCCACTAAACTAGTACAAATGAAACCCCATTCACAGATTTTGTCGACATTTTCATCACACCTATCGACTGTTCAAGAGCACTGTGCGTGATGCACATACGTAACAAGGCAAGTGCCAATTTGATGAGTTTTGATTAAAATTTTTTAACATTACTCGTGGTAGGTAAATGCTTGTTAGTTGAAGAGCGCAAACTTGCATTGGATCTACATGTGAAGAAGCAAAAACCATTCGCGGTACAATTGTCTCGCAACCTCTCTACTATCCAGTGTGCCGCTTTAACTATGAAGACCGCGTAGAGGATAAACCCAAATTAGAACGCGTTACAGTTCTTACACATGGGGATCGGCTGCAAATCAAGCGTATGATCGCCGTGAATCCGTTCATAATTGCACAGAAACTAAGTGCAGAGCTCCTTCAATCCAGTCAAAACGAACTTCATCCAAAAAGCATAAGAAAAACCGTGATTGATGCCGCATTTAGCTCTGCGTCTTTGTTTTATTTTTAGTCAATATATATGCAAAAAATAATTAAGTGAATAATTTTTTGTATCTAAATTGAACATAAATATTTACTAAATAAATCTGCATTAAAACTTTTTCAAATTTTTTGCCCCACTTGATTGTTTTTTGTCACTTAAGTTTGAAACAGCTGCTGTACGAAGATATAATTGGCACACTGTATTTATTTAAAATAAAATTTTTTTCTTCGAACAAATAGCACTAGTCTACAAATGATTAAAAATTTTTTCCCCAGTGAACGCCATTATTCATTTTATATGTTAAATGGGCTGCTGATTCCGAAAATTGCATTATTTTTTTTTTTATTTCGTGTCGTTTTCGAGATATCGGTCATTTTCGGTTTTCGGACCAAAAAAAAAGATAGTTCCATTTAAATACAAATATCTCAAGAACTAATGTTTGTATTAAAACGTTTTATATGTCATATTAAAGGTAATTACATTACATTTGAGGTGTATTATGTGTTCAGGAAACTTATGCAGGATATTACGAGGAATATTTTTGTAGAAAATGTTAACCCTCTAAGACCCTTACAAGTGGGCCATTTCGACCCTCCCACATTTAAGTCAAAATGACAAACATGTGGGGGTTTTAGAGGGTTAAAATTGTCTACAAAAAAATTCCTCGTAATATCCTGCATAAGTTTACTGAACACATAATACACCTCAAAAGTAAGGATGATATAGTTAAATTCATCGATTTAACACAAGAATGCGCTATTCTTGTATTTTTCATGTACAGTGGATTAAAAAACTTCAAAAATAGATTAAAAAAAAAATCTGACGTGCTGGAGAAAAACGACGAGACACGAGTGTTTTTTTTTCAACGCCTACTTTAAGAATTTTTTGGAGTTTCTCATGTGTTTTACAAAAAGTTTTAATTATCGAACAGTTTATAACAAAAAAACGAAAAAAATAGGGAATAACACATTTTGGTAACTTTTCAATGAATTTTATACAACTTTTGCATTTTTCCATCGATATTTTTAAGTGGTTTCTTATTTTCTTCACAAATATATAGTCTATGATACAAAAAAAAAAACTATAAAAAATTTATTTCTTCTTGTATAAATCTGCAGTTGATTTTGATTTTTTGTTAATTTTTTCGAAAAAAAAATGTTTTTTTAAGAAATCAATTTATTTCGCCAAAACTAACAACCCAACCAAAAAGTGATGTGGATGTCATTTGTAGGTAATTTAGTTGCCTTTAATATGACATATAGTACGTTTGAATACAAACATTGGTTTTTGAGATATTTGTATTTAAATGGAACTATCTTTTTTTTTTGGTCCGAAAACCGAAAATGACCGATATCTCGAAAACGACACGAAAAAAAAAAATTATGCGATTTTCGGAATCAGCAGCCCATTTAACATATAAAATGGATAGTGGCATTCACTAGTGCAATTATTGATATTTATTTGACACAACGTGATGCGCAACGAAAAGTAAAAAAATTTAATACCGCGTACTCTTGCAGAGCTTTATGAAATATGTTTTACTTCAATTTATCACGTTTATATTGATACATATTAGTTTTAAGACACTTGACCTTGAAAATTAAAATGTTTTATAACAACCAAAAAAATTATATTTATCACAAAATTCAACAAAAGCAAAAGTATCCGGTTTGAATTTAAATTCGAGTGCAAATTACTTCGTTTTTACGCAACTTTACCGACATTTATCATAATCGGTGAAGTTCTCTCTTGCCGCAAAGTGAGTGAGAAAATCATTTATTTAAGTCGATTAATTTTTATTATAAAAACTTTTTTCTAAAATGTTCTGTAGATTTGATATCGAAACTTGTCGATTTGAAACGAATGAATTAAAAATAAGTCGATTCAGATTCTTACAGAAACACTTCAGGCGATAGTGACGTCAAATCGGTAATATGAGTCGGTAACTGCGATCGATACGAGTTACTGAAACGAGCTGCTGTGATCATAACATATGATTTTTGAGTTTAGTTACTGCACCAGTAAGAATGCGATACATTTATTTTCATAGTGCCACTCTAGTATACATATCTGTGGACTTTTGACAAAACAACCTAAGTCGAG
This sequence comes from Calliopum simillimum, assembly GCA_951812925.1. Classification (NCBI taxonomy): domain Eukaryota; kingdom Metazoa; phylum Arthropoda; class Insecta; order Diptera; family Lauxaniidae; genus Calliopum; species Calliopum simillimum. The sequence continues at coordinate 65,631,896 of OX638368.1, forward strand.
ATAAGACAATTCTCCAGAATTTTAGTCCTAAATATATACCTATGCATTTTGCCTTGTTTTTGTAATGTTGTTGTTTTTACTCAAAAACACAGAACAGTAAGCTCACACCACAAAACACTTGACACGTGATTTTTTGGTAGCTAGTTAATGTAAATCATTATCTGTTCAAAACAACAAAAAAATTTAAATACACTTCTATTGGTATAATCGCCATGTCTCTATGATTTCTTGTTCCAGAGATATGGGGTGTCCCATAGTTCACGTAAGATTTGAACTAAGCGTCATTCGTGCGGTGAAGTGTTATGAACCAAAAAAAAAATCAATAATTTGACAGCTGACACTTTAAGATTAGTAAAAATGTAAAAAAAGAGGAGATTTAACGCTGCATCAACGAAATTGAGCTCCATTATTGAAAAGTAGTTAATCAGTTTTTAGGCTCTCCTGAAAAGTTACCATTTTCGAGTTAGGTTGTTTTGTCAAAAGTCCACAGATATATAGTATGTAGAATGTTTTTAAGCGAAAGACTTTAGCGAATAGCTGGTATTTTAATCATCCTGTATGTAGTTGTTTGCTAGATGATTTTTTTTTAGTGTTTACTCTGTCACATTTTATGTTGGGCGAAATATGTATATACATGTGCTTTACAGGTGATTCTATTTTTAGATTCGTTTGATTTTGTGAGCGACTTTTGCGCTTAATTTGTAAAAAACCGTGTAGTCAGCAAGTCGAAAATGAGCGAAGTACGAAAAACTGAGAGAAATTGTTCTACCCCAATGTGCACAAGAACGGATGCAGACCCATTTCGAATCCGTAACGCACATCAAAAACGAGTTCAAAACGGATTTGCTTTTAATAATGTCCATGCTGTGTTAAAAAAAAAAATATATTTTGAAGCGCTCATTAGCGATTAAACAAAATAATGAGAAAAAAAATATATCACAATCAGCCTACGGTAGGATTTGAACCCGGGTAAATCCGCGGTGACGGACCCGTTTCGAACCCGAAACGTACTTAAATAGGAATTCAAAACGGATTCGCTTAATGTTAATGCTGTATGTATATGTCACGGCGAGCCTTAACCAAAATAATGTTTTACATCAACCACGTAAAATTCGGCGTATGCACGATTATTTTACTTAAAAACACTAATTATTAACTGTAAATAAAAGTTTCGTACCTGATTGTCTGAAGAAGATATTGCATTTTTACAAATTTTTTTTCTTTGAGTGCATTTATTTTCATATTGTTTTAAGTTTGAAGAAAAAGATAAAAAACTGAGTGTGCAGAAGATTTTCTGCATGCTAAAAACTGCAAACCAAAAAATCGTAGCTGATTTCATTCAGGAGATATTGAACTTTAAACTATTTTTTATGCTTTTTTTAAAAAAATAGGTTCTTTCGTATTTAAGACAAACACAAACAAAAAGCAGATATACTAATAGTCATTCCACATGTGATTTTTGATGCTTAATTCGAATCCGGTCTTAGAATTGTCATATTACGTCTGGGTTTTAAGATATCCTTACATAAAAGTTGAAAGGACACCATTTTTTCATATTTTTAGAGTTATATAACAAGACAAGGTAATTTTAAGCCGAAAAATCTGGAATGACAACTAATAGCCCTAGTTTTTTTCTTCAAAACACAATTGGATCGATATCGATATTCTTTTTTTTTTTGTCGGAGATATCTTTACCTAAATTGCTAAGAAAGTGCAAAAACAAGATTTTTGGGTATATTGGATGTCATATGCAGGACGCACAAAATTTGTCTGTGAATTTCTATCACCAAAATCATTTGGTACTCTTTTTTGGCTTCAAATTGAGCTATTAAATGGTTATTTGTAATATGTCTCTGCAAAGTTATGATAGTTTTAAAATCACATCATGAAACTCAATGTGAAAAATCTCCGTTTTTGGCTATATTTGAGGTTGTATACAGTACGGACGAAATTCGCCTGCCTTTTTTTCTGACCGAATCATATAATACCATTCTTTATCTCCAAAATTAGCTAAAAAAGTTATCTCCTGTGATAGTTTTCTACAAAGTTATGACTATTTTAAGATGCTATGCTGCAGCAATATAATAAATACTCGTACACTATATTTTAGTGACACCCCTGTGAGTTTGCACTCCATAATGTAATTTTTAAATGGTCATAACATTGTAGAAAATAATCATATGACACCACTTTATAGCTCATTTTGGAGATAAAGAATGGTATTACATGATTCGGTCAGTAAAAAAAGGCACGCGAATTTTGTCCGTACTGTATACAACCTCAAATATAGCCAAAAACCGAGATTTTTCGCATTGAATTTCATGATGTGATTTTAAAACTATCATAACTTTGCAGAGAAATATTACAAATAACCATTTGATAGCTCAATTTGAAGCCAAACAAGAGTACCAAATGATTCTGGTGATAGAAATTCATAGAAAAATTTTGTGCGTCCTGCATATGACATCCAATATGCCCAAAAATCGTGTTTTTGCACTTTTCTAACAATTTAGGTTAAGATATCTCCAACAAAAAAAAATGATATGGATATCGATCCAATTGTGTTTTGAAGAAAAACACTAGGGCTATTAGTTGTCATTCCAGATTTTTCGGCTTAAAATTACCTTGTCTTGTTATATAGCTTTAAAAATAGGAAAAAATGGTGTCCTTTAAACTTTTATGTAAGGATATCTCAAAACCCAGACGTAATATGACAATTCTAAGACCGGATTCGAATTAAGCATCAAAAATCACATCTGGAATGACTATTAGTATATCTGGTTTTTGTTTGTGTTTGTCTTAAATACGAAAAAACCTATTTTTTTTTAAAAAAGCATAAAAAATAGTTTAAAATTCAATATCTCCTGAATGAAATCAGCTGCGATTTTTTGGTTTGCAGTTTTTAAATTTAATTAAACAAAAAAAAAATAAAAAGAAAGGAAGCAAAAAGGATAAAAATCCACCTGAGGTAGGATTCGGACCTGGGTAAATCCGTTTCGAACCCGTAAGGAACTTCAAAGACGAATTCAAAACGGATTTGCTTTAATTAATGTTAAAGATTATAAAAAAAAAACATTAAGGCGATTCCTGAAAACGTTAAAGCCTCGAAAACCTCGTAAAACTGTCAAATTTTGAATTGATTTTGACAACATTTACGAGATTACGAGGTTTTCGAGGCTTTAACTCGTTTTGATTAATCCCCTCATTTTTAATTTGATCTGTTTATTTTAATGCGTATGATTTCTTAAAAACTTTTTAAACTCTGTTTGAAGAGACGTTTTTGATTCCAAATTTGAATAATATTTTTTATCAAAATAAGGGAAGAAAAAGAACACAGAACACTTAAAATAAAAAAAACAGAAATTTGTTTTATAAGTATATGGGCAATTATTGAAAAAAAAAACCGGAATTTCCACTCGAAAAAATAGGAAAAAAATGTTTTATTTTGGGGGCGCAAATAGTTGGAATAGTTTAAAACTGTGATAAAAAAGTAAAAAAATCATCTGGAACTTAGTTACCTGGCATTTTAAATCAAATTTTCTAGTTTTTAATGTAACGGTAAAGCGAAAACAGTATTTTTTGTGCTTTTAGATGAAGATATCTCAAAACCGTACAAGATATAACATTTCTGAGACCGGATTCCGATTTAGAATAAAAAATACTTCAGAAATGACTATTATTGTTCTCTTTCGCCGCAAATATTGTATATCGTCGGGTTAAAACTACAACTAGACTAGTGATGGGTAACGCAGCGCTGCGTTGACGTTATGCGCTGATACCGAGCACGGCGCTGCTGGCGCTGATACACATATTCATAAAGCGCTAGCGCCAACTAGCGCCAATAACGCCAACAGCACCAATAACGCCAACAGCGCCAATAACGCAAACTGCGCCTTAATGCCAATTTGATACAACGCAACTTTGCCGCAAGATTGAGTTACCGATGTAGCGCCCAGTTTTACTTCTTTGAATCTTTTCTTTTCTTATACGAGATAAAATTGTATGTTTTTTTGTTTATTTGCACTTATGTCTGTGGAAAAATTGTTGCTTGAAAACGGCTGCAGCGATTTTAATAAAACTCGGATTAATGATAGATATAAGCACTGAATGAAGAATGCGCTAGGTTCTAACTTTCTAGATACTCATGAGAGGGTGTGACACCGCCCTTAATTTTAAACTTAATCTGGTCATAACTCGGAAACCGTACAATGATTTAGATACCAATACCTTGTAACAAACGAAAAGTGAGGGGTATTGAGAAAGTGCCACGCCCACTTTTTAACCATTGAAAATTTTGAATCAATATAACGCGAAAACGACTCCAACAATTTTAATGAAAATTTAGGAGATTTACCCCTAGAAACAAGGATTAAAATGTTATATTTTATTGAATTGGAAAAACTCGTTGAAGGGTGTGGTACCGCCCACAAAAATATAGTACGCTGTAAAAAGAAAACTACTAAAGCAATTCCTCTGAATTTAACTGTAGGAAGTCTACTTGCTATTAGGCACCTACGAACTGAAAGTGAGCGAAATATCGCCGATGCGCGTGGAACCTCCCATACAAGTAAAAAACATTAAAAGCTATTTCTCGCAAATGGAGTAACAATTTTTAATGAAATTTGGTATGTAGATCTGGTTCATGATTATTTAAAGCACAACGAAAAGGAGACATTGATCAATAATTGCGACGCCCACTTTCTGCCAAAACAAAAATTTTAGATACAGGCACAAGAAAAAAATGGAGTGAATTTTTTATTTCTTAAATCCAGTCTTATAGCCTAACTCCACCGCAGATTCAAAAGGTGATTTAATGCAGTGTCTGGACTTAGCGCTAAATTTGGGCGTTGATCCCTGGATTTACCATATAAAAATAAATCTGAGATTTGGGTTAAATCTGAGATTTAAAGTCAAATCTGTGCCTTAATCTCAGCAAATCTACCGATTATGGCAATTTTTAACCTAGTGACACCCCTGGAATTTTGACAATTGGCATAAACACAATGCAAATGGAAGATAAACATTAAGAAGAAAACTAAATACAAGTTTAATTTTACTGCTTCTGACATTTACTGACAGAAATAAATCTATTTTGGCCGGTGGAAACGGGCAGGATTTAACAAAATGATTTACTAATTAATCAGAGTTAAATCTTCGGTGGAAACAGGCTATTGTGTACTTTTCAACGCTGAATCCGTCTTCATCAGCAGAATTTTCAATGTATTCGACGATCACGTGCGTTACCATTTAAATGCCCATACCAGTTAAAAAAATTTTAAAAATCAAACACAATTATGTATTTTTTATTTAGCAACGTGCGTTGTTAAATCACTCACGAAAGTAGTTGAAATAAAAGCAGTATTACCGAACCTCTACCCTGTAAAAATTGATAATTGACAAATATTGAACTTCGATATCTACAAACTTGAGTTTTTCATTTTACGATTTCAAAATGCCATAACTCACACTAAATTTTTGGAATTTTCCCGTGATCGAGGTGTCATTTTATTCAAAACTGTAAAATGTAAAAAACGGCAAAACAGTGAATATAAGGTACCTTTTCCACTGGACGTTCACATATGCGTTTTTTATTTCCATATTTTCGTGTTCTTACTAAAAACATGTATTAAACACAAAATCTATTGTTAGCGAAACCGATAAAATAATTATTTTAATTTTTTTGGGAATAATATCTATGGTAAGCGAAGCTACGGTAAAGCGATTTTTCACTTAAATTGTAGTACAAATTTAAAAAATAAAATAATAATTTTTTTCCGCCCACGGTGTTATTCAATGGTGTAAAAGACACTTTTTTTGATGAAAAAAAACTTTGTTCGGGCCATCTAGAGAAATGTGATCTAATGCTACGGTAAAGCGAAAAATGTCTGTACAATCAAAATTTTAAAAATGATTGGGGCTGACGACTTTAAAAAATTTCTATAATCAATATTTGCTTTATGAAAAACTTTAGTAAAAATATTCAGGAATATAAATCAGTTGTACTTTTTAAAGATTACTTTCAATTATTGTAATCCAAAACACTGGTAAGAAAAGTTAGAGCCAAATTGGTCAAAACGTGAGGAGAAATTGTTTTTGCTGTTAACGTGTACGGAGGGCCTAACAAAAGTTCGCTTAGTTGATGTCATGTTATACATTTTTAGTAAATCAAAAAATTGCGTATTATTTGTTATAGTCTTACGATATATCATTTTAATTTTCAGAAAGATCGTTCAAAATGGGGAGAAGAAAACGTAAAAATCGTGAAACAATGCCAACAGATATTTCACTGCCGACGCAGCAAGAGATTCGGTTTGCTATTCTTTTAGGATTTTGACGTAAGCTCAAGCCTGCGCAAATATTTAGTGAATGCCAAATAGCATTTAAAGTTAATGCGCCATCCCTCGTGATTATTTCAAAGTGGTTCCGAAGATTCCAGACAGGTCATTCTTCAGTGGAGGACGAACTTCGAGAAGGCCGCCCAAAATCTTCGACTGATTACACAGGCCCACAAAAAAAAAAGTACCATGCGCGAAAGATCAGACCACCTGAACTTTTATGTTTTCGGGGTCGCTGAATCCGAATATGGTGCCAGAATAGCGAAGTTGGTCCGCGTTTTTTCAGAAATCAGCAATAATGCTGAAAATTAGAGATTTTTCCTGGTTTCTGAAAAAACGCGAACCAACTTCGCTAATCTGACACTATATTCGGGTTCAGCGACACCGAAAAAATAAAGTTCCGGTGGTCTGATCTCTCGCGCAGGGTACTTTTTTTTTTTTTTGGCCTGTGCACAGGACTACAAAAAAAAATTCCCTGCGCGATCGATCAGACCACCTGAAAAAAATAACAGTTTCATTGTTTTTGAGATAAGTTCAAAAAACTGTTGGCCATGCCCATCTCAATTTTTTCGAAATTTCAGTTGGATTCTCAGATTTTTATAAAAATTCATAGAGATATTTTAAGTGCTCAGTATGGAAACCTCACATTTTTAGTTTTGCGAAAAAAAAAAAATTTTTTCTAAGTCCCGTCATTTTGTCAAAAATAAACTTTTTTAATTTTTGTTTTCAGATTCTTGTAGCATTTTAAACGTTATTTCAATTTCCGTTTCTAAATGTGGAAAATATTGAAAATTTGAAAAATCTTAAAAGTTAATCTTGTAATTAATGTATTTATAATATATTTATTTTAAATGATTTATTAAATTATAAATTGTACGAATTGTTATATTGCTTGCTACAATACGAGTGAAAATTTTAACAAGAAAAATTTAATATTTTTTAAATAAAAAATCAACGAATACATAATTGAAAGAACAGCAAGTACTTTTTAAATTGGAAGTTCAACACCCCCTCTCAATAAGACATCTTTAAATAGTCTCTTATTGCCAAAAAAACTTGTTGTATCCAATGATTTTGTAAATATGTCAGCAATTTGGTTTTTCGTTGATATATACTCAATCTTCAGTTGTCCTTTCATTATGAGATCCCTCAGAAAATGATATTTAATATCTATATGTTTCGATCGTTTGGACTCTATATTTTTCGCCATTGCTATGCAACCCATGTTGTCTTCATATATAGTAACTGAATCTTTTCCGCCAGTAATTTTTAAGTCTTCAAGTATGCCTCGTATCCAAATACCTTCGGATGCAGCCTGGCTAAGAGCAACATACTCAGCTTCACTGGAAGAAGTAGCTACGCATGTTTGTTTTTTGCTTGTCCATGATATAGGGCAACCAAAAACATAAAAAACGTATCCACTTGTAGACTTTCTATCTTTCAAGCTCGAACCCCAGTCAGCATCTGCATAGCCAGCAACTACCTCACAGTCTTCTTTTCGATTGTAAACTAGCTTTAAAGTTTTAGTGCCTTTTATGTATCTTAAAATTCTCTTTAATGTTTTCCAATGGGCATCTCCAGGGTTTTGTTGATATCTGCCCATATAACCAACAGCGTAACATATATCGGGCCTTACGCACAACATCAGGTACATTAGACTACCTAATAATTCACGATATGGATTGCTTGTAACTTGGTGTGATTCAGAAGCAAATTGAAGTCCTCTTTCCATTGGAGATTTTACTTCATTACATTCCAAAAGTCCAAATTTTTCCAAAGTTTTGTTTATGTTGGCTTCCTGTGAAAGTTTCATAACTCCTTTTTCTCGATCATATTCAACTTTGATACCAAGATAGTATTTTAGTTCTCCACAGTCAGTTACCTCTAGTACGGATGATAGCTGTTTTTTCAAATTGTTAATTTCTGGATCATTGTTTCCAGCTATCAGCAAATCATCTACGTATATTACTACAAAAATAGTGCTATGGGTAGAATATTTTGTATAAAGGCAATAATCGTGTTGTGACCTTTGGAAACCAAATTTTATTAAATAATAATTTAACTTCTCGTTCCAACACTTTGGGCTTTGTTTTAACCCATACAATGATTTGACTAACTTCAGTACCGTTCCTGGCTTACTCTCCATACCTTCAGGAACTTCCATAAAAATATTTTCCTTTAATTCTCCATTTAAGAAGGCTGTTTTAATGTCAAGTTGTTGAAAGAAAAATCTTTTGTTTACCCCAATTGCTAAAATTATTCTTATGGTTGTCAGTCTGGCGACAGGAGAATACGTCTCCTCATAATCAATACCATAGCGTTGTAAAAAACCTTTAGCAACGAGTCTTGCCTTGTGTCGTATTGGAATCCCATTTGCATCCCTTTTTATTGTGAAAACCCATTTAGACTTCACTAATTTTACTCTATCAGGTTTCTCTACTATCTTCCACACTTTGTTTACTTCCATAGAGTTAAGTTCATCTTTAACAGCGTTCATCCACTGCTCATGGTCAGTGCAGTTCTGTATATCCGAATATGAGTTAGGAATGCCCATTGAGTAATTCATGGATGAGGCCTCAAATAAAGAATGATACAAATCAGGAAACTTACTTGTTTGTTTCCGTAACCTCTCACTTCGTCGTATCTGATTTTGAACAACATTGTCGTTTCCAGGGGTTTCGGCTTGACGAACAACTGCATCTTCATCTTCATCAATATTTTCACTGGAAAGATCCACATCCAGACAAATCTCAGGTAGTACTTCAACTTCAGGTGGTACTTCCCCTTCTAGTGGTACTTCAACTTCAGATGATACTTCTGTTTCTGTTGGTATTTCAACTTCATATGGTGCTTTATCTTCAGAAGCAGTCGCATTTTGATGATCAGTTGAGTTATCGCGATTTTCGTCGTCTTGGCATAAAACGATACCATCTATCTCCCCCTCTGGATCGTTTCCGTTTAAATTAAAATGCTTGGAACTTTATCCATAACTTTTTTATAGGGAAAAACACTTTCATTAAATTTAACATCACGTGCCAGTGATACTTGTTTCTTCTCCTTATCCCATAGGCGATATCCATTGGGGCAATATCCAATCATTACATATGGCTTGCTTTTTAAATCAAGTTTCTTTCGCTTCTGTGCAGGTACCCATGCATAAGCTTGACAACCAAAAACTCTTAATTTTGAAAGATCTGGTTTTTGACCAAACCACATTTCAGCAGGTGTCTTTCCATTTATTAGTGCATTCGATGGACTTCTATTGATTAAATAAACGCCAGTGTAAACAGCATCTCCCCACAAAAATTTTGGGTTTCCAGCTTCCAGTAGAAGAGCTCTAACTTTTTCAACTAAAGTCCGGTTAAATCTCTCTGCAACACCGTTTTGCTGAGGTGTATAAGCCATAGTTTCAAGGATTTGTATACCTTTCATTTCACAGAATTGTAACATCTCATTTGACTTATACTCTCTGCCTTGATCTACAGTCACTTTTGAAATTTTTGTTCCAAATTTAGCTGAAACAACCGCTTCAAACTCCTTAAACTTGTCAAAAACTTCTGATTTTCTCTTCAACAAATAAACCATTGCAAAGTGCGTATAATCATCGATGAACGAAACAAAGTATTGGGATCCATTCCACGAAGTTGGAGTAATTGGCCCACAAACGTCTGAGTGTATGTGCTCAAGAGGTCTGACTGCCCTAACTCTGGTCCCAGTAAATGATTCTCTGCATTGTTTAGTCTGAACACAAATTTCACAAAAATCTTGTTGACACATCTTTGAAATTCCAGTAACAAAATTTCCATGCAATAAATCTCTATGACCTTGATAACTGATGTGTCCTAATCGCTTGTGCCACAAAGAACTTTCTTCAGATTTATTTAAGTTTGCGTAAGTTTTAGTAATACCAAGCTTTACCACAAACAGGTTTCCACAACTACTTGCAGTTGTGAAAACTTTTCCATCCTTCTCAATTGATGCATGGGATTTAAAAAATTTTACTTTTATACCTGCTTCCACTATTTTCGTAACAGATAAAAGATTCTCAGAAAATTCTGGACTATAAAGTACATCCTTTAAAAATATGTCGACACCTGTGTCGCTTACAGCTCTTATTTCACCAATGTCAGAAACTGCTATGCGCTCATCGGCCTTAGCTACATTAATAATCCGCGGTTCTGTAAGTGTTCGAAGTTTATAAAACCAATTCTTACTATTTACAAAATGATCCGTTGCTCCAGAATCCAAAGCAAACGATATTTCGGTATCAATTTTGGTTTTTGGATTTTCATTAGAATCTGCCATAAAACTAACACCGCGCTTTAGCTGAGATATGCAATTAGCATCTTTAACTCTGCAGTCTTTCTTCATATGTCCATGTTTACCACATTTGTGACACTTTCCATTAAACCGATACGTTTTTTTTTTTCGTTGAAAAAGCGGTCACTTTTTCCACAGTTTCTTCTTTGAATCGGCTTTTCCTTTTTAGCTCCTCAGCTAGTAGACGAGGTTTAACAAATGCTAAAGTTAGTTCATCTTCTCGTAAATTTTCAAGCGCAGGGTACTTTTTTTTTTTTTTGGCCTGTGCACAGGACTACAAAAAAAAATTCCCTGCGCGATCGATCAGACCACCTGAAAAAAATAACAGTTTCATTGTTTTTGAGATAAGTTCAAAAAACTGTTGGCCATGCCCATCTCAATTTTTTCGAAATTTCAGTTGGATTCTCAGATTTTTATAAAAATTCATAGAGATATTTTAAGTGCTCAGTATGGAAACCTCACATTTTTAGTTTTGCGAAAAAAAAAAAATTTTTTCTAAGTCCCGTCATTTTGTCAAAAATAAACTTTTTTAATTTTTGTTTTCAGATTCTTGTAGCATTTTAAACGTTATTTCAATTTCCGTTTCTAAATGTGGAAAATATTGAAAATTTGAAAAATCTTAAAAGTTAATCTTGTAATTAATGTATTTATAATATATTTATTTTAAATGATTTATTAAATTATAAATTGTACGAATTGTTATATTGCTTGCTACAATACGAGTGAAAATTTTAACAAGAAAAATTTAATATTTTTTAAATAAAAAATCAACGAATACATAATTGAAAGAACAGCAAGTACTTTTTAAATTGGAAGTTCAACACCCCCTCTCAATAAGACATCTTTAAATAGTCTCTTATTGCCAAAAAAACTTGTTGTATCCAATGATTTTGTAAATATGTCAGCAATTTGGTTTTTCGTTGATATATACTCAATCTTCAGTTGTCCTTTCATTATGAGATCCCTCAGAAAATGATATTTAATATCTATATGTTTCGATCGTTTGGACTCTATATTTTTCGCCATTGCTATGCAACCCATGTTGTCTTCATATATAGTAACTGAATCTTTTCCGCCAGTAATTTTTAAGTCTTCAAGTATGCCTCGTATCCAAATACCTTCGGATGCAGCCTGGCTAAGAGCAACATACTCAGCTTCACTGGAAGAAGTAGCTACGCATGTTTGTTTTTTGCTTGTCCATGATATAGGGCAACCAAAAACATAAAAAACGTATCCACTTGTAGACTTTCTATCTTTCAAGCTCGAACCCCAGTCAGCATCTGCATAGCCAGCAACTACCTCACAGTCTTCTTTTCGATTGTAAACTAGCTTTAAAGTTTTAGTGCCTTTTATGTATCTTAAAATTCTCTTTAATGTTTTCCAATGGGCATCTCCAGGGTTTTGTTGATATCTGCCCATATAACCAACAGCGTAACATATATCGGGCCTTACGCACAACATCAGGTACATTAGACTACCTAATAATTCACGATATGGATTGCTTGTAACTTGGTGTGATTCAGAAGCAAATTGAAGTCCTCTTTCCATTGGAGATTTTACTTCATTACATTCCAAAAGTCCAAATTTTTCCAAAGTTTTGTTTATGTTGGCTTCCTGTGAAAGTTTCATAACTCCTTTTTCTCGATCATATTCAACTTTGATACCAAGATAGTATTTTAGTTCTCCACAGTCAGTTACCTCTAGTACGGATGATAGCTGTTTTTTCAAATTGTTAATTTCTGGATCATTGTTTCCAGCTATCAGCAAATCATCTACGTATATTACTACAAAAATAGTGCTATGGGTAGAATATTTTGTATAAAGGCAATAATCGTGTTGTGACCTTTGGAAACCAAATTTTATTAAATAATAATTTAACTTCTCGTTCCAACACTTTGGGCTTTGTTTTAACCCATACAATGATTTGACTAACTTCAGTACCGTTCCTGGCTTACTCTCCATACCTTCAGGAACTTCCATAAAAATATTTTCCTTTAATTCTCCATTTAAGAAGGCTGTTTTAATGTCAAGTTGTTGAAAGAAAAATCTTTTGTTTACCCCAATTGCTAAAATTATTCTTATGGTTGTCAGTCTGGCGACAGGAGAATACGTCTCCTCATAATCAATACCATAGCGTTGTAAAAAACCTTTAGCAACGAGTCTTGCCTTGTGTCGTATTGGAATCCCATTTGCATCCCTTTTTATTGTGAAAACCCATTTAGACTTCACTAATTTTACTCTATCAGGTTTCTCTACTATCTTCCACACTTTGTTTACTTCCATAGAGTTAAGTTCATCTTTAACAGCGTTCATCCACTGCTCATGGTCAGTGCAGTTCTGTATATCCGAATATGAGTTAGGAATGCCCATTGAGTAATTCATGGATGAGGCCTCAAATAAAGAATGATACAAATCAGGAAACTTACTTGTTTGTTTCCGTAACCTCTCACTTCGTCGTATCTGATTTTGAACAACATTGTCGTTTCCAGGGGTTTCGGCTTGACGAACAACTGCATCTTCATCTTCATCAATATTTTCACTGGAAAGATCCACATCCAGACAAATCTCAGGTAGTACTTCAACTTCAGGTGGTACTTCCCCTTCTAGTGGTACTTCAACTTCAGATGATACTTCTGTTTCTGTTGGTATTTCAACTTCATATGGTGCTTTATCTTCAGAAGCAGTCGCATTTTGATGATCAGTTGAGTTATCGCGATTTTCGTCGTCTTGGCATAAAACGATACCATCTATCTCCCCCTCTGGATCGTTTCCGTTTAAAACTAAAATGCTTGGAACTTTATCCATAACTTTTTTATAGGGAAAAACACTTTCATTAAATTTAACATCACGTGCCAGTGATACTTGTTTCTTCTCCTTATCCCATAGGCGATATCCATTGGGGCAATATCCAATCATTACATATGGCTTGCTTTTTAAATCAAGTTTCTTTCGCTTCTGTGCAGGTACCCATGCATAAGCTTGACAACCAAAAACTCTTAATTTTGAAAGATCTGGTTTTTGACCAAACCACATTTCAGCAGGTGTCTTTCCATTTATTAGTGCATTCGATGGACTTCTATTGATTAAATAAACGCCAGTGTAAACAGCATCTCCCCACAAAAATTTTGGGTTTCCAGCTTCCAGTAGAAGAGCTCTAACTTTTTCAACTAAAGTCCGGTTAAATCTCTCTGCAACACCGTTTTGCTGAGGTGTATAAGCCATAGTTTCAAGGATTTGTATACCTTTCATTTCACAGAATTGTAACATCTCATTTGACTTATACTCTCTGCCTTGATCTACAGTCACTTTTGAAATTTTTGTTCCAAATTTAGCTGAAACAACCGCTTCAAACTCCTTAAACTTGTCAAAAACTTCTGATTTTCTCTTCAACAAATAAACCATTGCAAAGTGCGTATAATCATCGATGAACGAAACAAAGTATTGGGATCCATTCCACGAAGTTGGAGTAATTGGCCCACAAACGTCTGAGTGTATGTGCTCAAGAGGTCTGACTGCCCTAACTCTGGTCCCAGTAAATGATTCTCTGCATTGTTTAGTCTGAACACAAATTTCACAAAAATCTTGTTGACACATCTTTGAAATTCCAGTAACAAAATTTCCATGCAATAAATCTCTATGACCTTGATAACTGATGTGTCCTAATCGCTTGTGCCACAAAGAACTTTCTTCAGATTTATTTAAGTTTGCGTAAGTTTTAGTAATACCAAGCTTTACCACAAACAGGTTTCCACAACGACTTGCAGTTGTGAAAACTTTTCCATCCTTCTCAATTGATGCATGGGATTTAAAAAATTTTACTTTTATACCTGCTTCCACTATTTTCGTAACAGATAAAAGATTCTCAGAAAATTCTGGACTATAAAGTACATCCTTTAAAAATATGTCGACACCTGTGTCGCTTACAGCTCTTATTTCACCAATGTCAGAAACTGCTATGCGCTCATCGGCCTTAGCTACATTAATAATCCGCGGTTCTGTAAGTGTTCGAAGTTTATAAAACCAATTCTTACTATTTACAAAATGATCCGTTGCTCCAGAATCCAAAGCAAACGATATTTCGGTATCAATTTTGGTTTTTGGATTTTCATTAGAATCTGCCATAAAACTAACACCGCGCTTTAGCTGAGATATGCAATTAGCATCTTTAACTCTGCAGTCTTTCTTCATATGTCCATGTTTACCACATTTGTGACACTTTCCATTAAACCGATACGTTTTTTTTTTCGTTGAAAAAGCGGTCACTTTTTCCACAGTTTCTTCTTTGAATCGGCTTTTCCTTTTTAGCTCCTCAGCTAGTAGACGAGGTTTAACAAATGCTAAAGTTAGTTCATCTTCTCGTAAATTTTCAAGCGCTGTCACTATTGCATCGAAAGGCTCTGGGAGCGTTAAAAATAGTTGAGACACTAAATCACCTTCTTCCGGTTTTGCTCCTGCAGATTTCAGCTGCCGTATAAGTGTGTCGAATTTTAATAAGTGTGCACTTAACTCCTCATTTTCACGCAACTTTAAGTTTGCTAATTCCTTCCTGATGAGGGTTTGACTCTGCGACGACTTGCAAGCAAATGATGCATTTAACGCATCCCACATTTCTTTAGCAGTTGGCTTGTCTTGAATATACTCCAAATAATCGTCATGAGCTAAGGCGGTGATAATATCTTGAGCCTCCTTCCTTTGGAACTCTTCCTGTTTTGCAATTTGTGCGGAACTATCTGGAGCTGACTCTTTAACAGTTTCCAGAACACAGGCCGCATTCAAATGTCTTTCGACACGAAACCTCCATGTTTCATAATTAACGCCTGCGAACTGCTTTATTCCAGTAGATTTGTCGATGGAGCCCATAACCTCTTGTAATTAATGTATTTATAATATATTTATTTTAAATGATTTATTAAATTATAAATTGTACGAATTGTTATATTGCTTGCTACAATACGAGTAAAAAATCAACGAATACATAATTGAAAGAACAGCAAGTACTTTTTAAATTGGAAGTTCAACAGTTAATTATCTCAACACAATATTTTTTTTTTTTTAAATTTTTTTATTTACAGAAAGTAAGATGAAAAACTAAAATTCTGTTGAAGATTTGTTTTGCGCTCAATGGCTGTGATAGCAACCAGAATTTTTTTTTCTTAAGAGTCACGTGACAGTATTTTAACTTTGTTTTGTGCTTTTATTTACACTAGGTGGCCCAAAAAAAATAAAAAATTCAAAGTAGAAGGATATAACTTCCATTGCTTAGAAAATACAAGGCATACAAAAAAACCAATATTTCCTATATTAATCATAAGAATAAGTATTGACGAAATGATGGCCATGTTCTAAAAAATCAATTTGCCGAAAAAAATTATTGTTTCTCTTAATTTTTTTTTCACGGAAATCTTTTAAAAGGTGGATAAGATTTACGTTAAAAAAAGAAAATATTTGTAAAATTAATTTTAAAGTTTATGCAAAACAAGGCCGTCATTTCGTCAATAAAATGATTTATATGGGAAATATTGGTTTTTTTATGTACTTTGTATTTTCTAAGCAATGGAAGTTATATCCTTCTACTTTGATTTTTTTTTTTTTTTTGGCCACCTAGTGGGTGTAAATCAAAGCACAAAATAAAGTTAAAAAAATTGTTACTCTTTAGGAAAAAAATTCCCGTGGCTCTCACATCCGTTTAGCAAAACAAGCTTTCTACAAAATGTTTGTTTTTCACACACCTTTCTGTAAAAATAAATTAAAAAAAAACATTTAAGATTTTTCAAAAAATGACCGCCATTTTGTAAATTTAAAAATGGAATTTAAGGATCCGAATCCGAAAAACTAAAAAAAATTTATTTTTGACAAAATGGCGGAGAAAAAAAACTTAATCGATTTTTCGCAAAAACACTACTTGGACACTCTGAAGTTTCATGCCCATAACTTGCAAAAAAAAAATTTTTTACAAAACTAATAGTGAGAGGTCATTTAGAACAGCTCTGTGAATTTTTATAAAAATTTGAGAACCCAACTGCAAATTTCGAAAAAATTGAGATGGACATGGCCTGTTAACAAACACCCGGGCGGGCCATGCTTTCAAGAGTTTTGTTCCAAGCCAGGTATATGCTCTTTGCTGTAGTAACATCCTTTGATGTAATTCTTTTTGCACTATTTTTTTTTTTTTTTTTTAATTTGCTGCTTTGCTTTGGTTTTTTTTAATTCAAAAGTCATTATGTATGTCAGCACTAAATGAAAAGAAAAATCGAATGAGAAAGTGGAACTCAGGTGTTGAGTGAATTGTATCGCAACGTGCAAGTGTGTAGGAATTTTACGTGGCAGATGCGAGTTTTTTTTTCATAATTTTTATTTTATAAAAACTGTGCAACACTTTTGAGGTCATCGACTCCAAACAACATTTTAAGTGCTGTTCCTGAAAGTTCTTGATGTTACTAGCAGAATCCTATCTGGGTTTTGTTGGTTTGGCCCCTGGTCGGATTTTATATTACAACATATATGTATTTGGGTTCAAACTTGCTTTTCAAAGTTGCCGCAGCTATATCTCGAAAGTCGTATGAGATTTTGTTTTCCTATTTTCAACAAAGTTATAGCTACGTATATAGGCTCAGGGAAAGATAGTGTTTTTGCACGTCTTAATAACAGAATTGTCGAAAAATTAATTAATAAATATTTCATTCAAAAGCAATATGTTATCTTTGACATTTACAAAACGATCTTAAAGTATGATATGCCGCATTTTTGCGTTCCACAAATTTTGAATGTAAAAAAGTGCCAAATTTTACTTTTAAATGGTACAATTCATTTCTGTTTAACATTTAATAAATCATTGAAGTTCATATTGGCCATCGAAATAAGAGCCCTGAAGTGGTCGCTATACCGTGCTTGTCCTCGGCGACATAAATTGAATTCAGACTAAGTGTAACTACATTCAAGTTAGAAAGTTTCATTAAACTTTTTTAAAACGACACTGTTTAACTATCTCTTTGTGAAAATAGAAGCTTGTGACACTAGACCTAACGTAAAAATTAAAAATGTGAAAAAACTAGCTCCCAAGGACTAAAAAGTTTTCTATTGGCGTAAGCATCAAGCATAAAAATTTTGGTCCCGATCAGGAAATATTTGACCGTGCCCCCAAGCCGTTCAAGGTCGGAAACACGTTGTTTCTATGAAAATATATGGCTTTAATAGAAAGAATGAAATATTTGACATGTGTGAATGAGGTGTTTACTTATATGAACAATACATGTATAAATAGCATCAAAAAAAAAAAAAAAAAATGTCAAAGCCAGGCCCCCTCCACACCAAATTCGTCGTATCACTGGAAATATTTGATTCAGGTGAATGAGATTCGGTACAAATTGACGAAAAATAAATCGACTTTACTCATGATGTTTTTTTGATTTAAGCCCCCCATAATGAGTAAAAAACGAAAAACTCTAAATTTCGCATTACGCCAAAAGTTCAGTTTTTTACCCAAATCTTAGCGTTTTTCGTTTTTTACTCGACATGGAGAGCTTAAATCAAAAAAACATCATAAGCAAAGTCGATTTATTTTGGTGTCAAGGAATTTGCGTGAAGTTTTTTCAGAATTTTCGGACCTGTTATTCGGGCGTAAAGAGCGATTTAGACTTTTTAACCCATTCTGTCGCCACGACCCTCATACGATTTTTCTGAAATTTATTACGGAATATTTGTTAGACATCAGGGTTTGCCTTATGTGTCGCTATGGTGTGCTCGATCGCATATCGCCAAAAATCGCATTTTTACCCCAAAGTTTTGGATTTTAATTTTTTACTATAGTATTTGCTAGAATTTTTTCAGAATTTTAGGACCTGTTATGTGGCCGTAATGAGCGATTTAGACTTTTTAACCCATGTTGTCGCCACGACCCACATACGATTTTTCTAAATTTTACTCCAGAATATTTGGAAATGTGTTCCGTAAAATATCTACTACTTTTGAAATATGTGCTCTCCGTATATTATCGGAAATCTCGATTTTCCCAAAATTTTTAGATAAAACGACCTCCAGACAACCTCTCAGGTCGAAATTTTTTTGTTCACCTTTTGCGAATTTCATTTTATACATCTAGGAATATATTCCACCACATTTGGTTATTGAACATGGAAAAACAAATTTTCTTAAAACCTGGGTCATATAAGAGGAGATTTTTTTGGATATGCCCATATGACTTCTCAGATAGTCTGAAGTGCCTTTTAGATACTGGCTATATATAGTCTTGCACTAATTCCAAAGGTCATAAAACCTTAACCAATCGATAGAAAATTTTACCCTGAACAACATATCAAAGTAGGTCCTCCAAATTTTTAAAGAAAATTATGTAAATTAGGGTTTTCCACGTGGAGTACTAAGAAAAAAAATTTTGATGTTTCCGATCTTAGTTGTATATGATTATGTTATACCTATATATGTCCACGATCCAGATACAAAATATAGTTCGTAGACCAGACATTGTACTGTAAAAATATCTTGTATCTGGATCGAGGACCAAACAACCTAACTCGAAAATGGCAACTTTTCAGGAGAGCTAAAAAACTACTTTGATGCTTCTCAGTTCCTTATGTGTAGGAATTGGAACAAACTTGAAAGCTTTTTATTATACATACATGAACACTAAACTAATATTTTCCAGTAATTTTTTTTGGTCCGTGGTCAATAGTTTTTCATAAAATTGAATTAAGATGTTTTTGTATAATATTTTTTATTTAAAAAATTCAGTTTCTTTCCATAGGAAAAGTAAATTATTTCGAAGAAGTGCTTTTGTCAATTTTTTTTTTTTAGCCATTTAACCTGCATCTGATCTCGACTTAAGATGTTTTTTGAAGACAAAACCATTTTCTTATGTCGACTTAAGTTGTTTTGTGAAAAGCATTTGTAAAAGTTTTTGTTGTTGCAAATCCTTGAATTTTTTAGCTTATTTGAGATGAGTTGTTTTGCCAAATGCAATTTAGAATAAAACATGAAAATAGGTTGATTTTCGATTCTATATCTCTGCAACTGAAAGTCATAGAGATATGACGATTACACCAAAAGAAGCGTATTTAAATTTTATATTATTGATTAAAATTCTGGAAAATCGTCTTATGTCGAGTTAGGTTGTTTTGTCAAATGTCTACAGATATATATTTGCTACGCCTCTGTCTGCGACACAGCATTTCATAAAAATACAAATGAAAATGGGAAAAACTCTGAAACCTATATTTAGGAACACAACAAACATTAAGCATCACCGTTTCACATAAAATTGATTTTATTGTCAAAGACAACTTTATGGATATAGAAACTAAAACACACTACAATTTGCGTCAGTGGTTGCTGCTTTCATTGCAAAATAAATACATATTTACAGCTTTCCCATCGCGAAAAAAATACATAAATATGTAAATTCAAAACAAGTTTGAGAATATTTTTACAAGAAAATTTGTGCAACATTTGGACGTACACAACTTTTCAGTTTTGAATTCAAAAATTCAAATCTATTTCTGGTGATCCTTTATTATTAACGAAACTCTGAAAGAATTTTTTTATTCCATGAAAACTTGTTCAATTTGGTGAATAAGGAGGGTGGTGTCTTTACTCTTTATACTACTCCTTCGCTGCACTAAAATCCGGCCATGATAGGCATCCCGGGTCTAAACTGTACTTATACAGGTGAGCGGTTCAAAATATTATTGTATAGTAATAATTTATTTTATGCATACAAGTAAATGACTAAATCACAACCCAGGATTGCGTAACGCTGTTCAGAAATGTGGTAAAATTTTTCCATGCAAATGCAAAGCGCGCAGCATAAATAAAAGCTAATAAAAAATATACATTTTTGAACAAAAATACATTTTTGGGCATGTAATAAACAGTCGTAATTTGTTTTTGTCATAAATTGTAGGAATTAAAGGTGATAAAGGTTTGAGTCTTATCTTTTTTTCTGACAGTTTTTCTATGATTAACTGCCATGAAATTTGTTTGGTGTCAGAACTGCTAGAAAGGCATCAACACTTACTTTTGCGCTATGAAAAACGATACACTTGTCCCTCGCTTAACGCGGGGGTTAAAGGAATACAAATTTTTGCGCAAAGCGAATTCGCGTAGAGCGAAATGAAAACATTATCCTTTGTAAAAACGGTAAAAAATAAGCAAACAACTGTTATTTCGCTGTAACAGAGCAAAATATGTACATATTCCTTGATTCGCACAAACCGAAGTCGCGCAATACGAATTTCGGTAGACAAATTAATTTCGCGCTAAAGTGAAGCCGCCCAAAGGGAGGCACAAGTGTACAAAATTCCTCTGATACTCATTTGTTATTTACGTAACGATGGCAACATCCAGAAGTCTACTCATTGGTATTAAGAAAAATTCTCTTGAAAACATCGAAAGATACAATAGAAAATAATTTCGCTGGATGTCTGCCAAGCGACTAGTGAACATCACCATCAGATTAGTATATCAAGAGATTCTACTCGATACACACGTATCTGTTAGTTCACCTCGCAGTTAGTTAGAGTGTTTTTATTTGTTCTCTTTTTCTGCGGCCCAAATACGCTTAAGTGAAAATATATTTTGTACATTGATTTGGGTTACGCTGTAATATGGCGTCATTGAAATCGCATTCACCTTTTCAGCATAGTAACTCACTTCATTCCCTGTCTTTAGGGGAAAATTTTTCATCAGACGATACCGAAAACATTCCGTACCATGCACGAGAATATGCTCGTCCATTTACTTATGGAAATCTTCCCATTGGATTTAAAACGAGTGAATTAAATCATGTTGCTGGTGCTGCTGAGCCAGCCAGCCCTTTTACATTACGGAAGTCAGTACGGCCAAGCATATCGCCATCGCGGCCGGTCTTGCGAAAAACACCAACGCGTCAGGAGTTTGAAGAAATGCTTATGGAAAGGCGGGAGCAGGCCCTTAAAGAACAGCACACAGTTACCACACAACAGGCACAAAATGCTGCAATACAGAAAGATTTGGACGAATTGCAGCAGATATTAAACGAAAATATCTCTCATAAAACTGTTAGTTATTCACCAGGAGCAGCAGGATTAGTTGATGAAAATATCACAAGTGGTGACGACCACAATGAAAATGATAGTATTGAGAACACTGCAACTGCGTTAGTCAAAGCTGAGACTAAACGTCCGGAAACTCCTTCATTTCCTCCTACAGCAAATCAGCCGTCAGATGACCGCTGTGTCAGTCCATATCCCATGGTTTCGCCCGGCACACCCACATTGCAGCGTGTCCACTCGAACTCATCCTCCAAGAATGCTGCTCGTGCAGAAACTACACAAAACGCTTACCGTAATGTTAACTCAAATATCAATAATGCTGAAACACATGATGTTGCACCGCACTTAGTAAAATTTGCAAAGGACTCATCTGAGTACTGGTACAAGCCAAATATTACGCGTGAAGAGGCCATTGCACTATTGCGTGATGCTAAACCAGGTACCTTTATTATTCGCAACTCTACGACCTATAAGAATGCCTACGGTCTTGTTATGCGTGTAGACAAGCCACCACAAGGCGTAGTTGTCCAAGATAATTCATGCGGCAATGAGTTAGTACGTCACTTTTTATTAGAGCCAACACATCGTGGTGTTCGCCTCAAAGGATGCACGAACGAGCCGGTTTTCACTTCACTATCGGCTTTAGTTTATCAGCACTCTATCAACAAGTTGGCATTACCATGTAAGCTCACGATTCCGGATCGTGATCTGTTACTTTCTTCAGATGACGTAGAACTTGTCGCTGCTCAGAAATTACTGCTGATACAGGGTGCCGCCTGCAACGTTCTATATCTTTTCTCTTGTGATATGGAGTCCCTTACTGGAGACGAGGCTATACGCAAAGCCATATCTAAAATGTTTTCAGAGGGGTCACAGCTCAAACCAACTGAGGTTCATTTCAAGGTTTCACAACAGGGTATCACCCTTACCGACAACACACGTCATCTGTTTTTCCGCAGACACTACACTACCAACCACATTTCACATTGTGCAATCGATCCGGATAATCGATTTTGGAGCGTAGAAGCCAGTGATGAGGGAAACAGTCGCACTGTCAATAAAACGATATTCGCATTTGTTGCTCGTCCAACTATCGGAACGAAAGATAACCAATGCCATGTGTTTTGTGACTTGGCCGCGAATCAGCCTGCGTCAGCAATTGTTTCATTTGCTAATAAAGTTTTACCAATGGATAAAAGCAACCACAACATGTTATGAGTTCATGAATAAAAAAAAAAAAAAAGTCCACACTTTTGTATCCAACTTGAAAAAAAAGAAATAAATGTGTTTTAAAAATATGTAGTAAAGTACATAATTATGTATTATTTATATAATTTATTCAAGATGAAGGTCTGTAAATAGCCTCTACGGTTGACCGTAAAATTTTTTATTTGAGTTTTCGCCAGTTTATTTTGTATGTACGAGGGGCCTTACAAAAGTTCGCTTAGTTGAATTGTAAAAACTTTTAAATTTAATTTTTTAAATTTATAACTTTATTCTTCATCTATTTGTATTTTTTCAACGTAATCGCCATTTATTTTAATACATTTTTGAAGTCGATGAATCCATCTTGAAAAACAGTCTTCAAAATCGGCTTTTGCAGTTTTGCAATTTCATCATTAACCGCATTTATTATCTCCTCGTTGCTGTTAAAGACTCTCCTTCTCAATTTTTTTTTTTTAGTTTTGGAAACAACCAGAATTCACAAGGCGCTAGATCTGAGGAATAAGGTGCGGGACGATTTTCTTCGATGCCTGAGAGCGCAACAAAATCGGTCGATTTTTCAGCAGTGTGCACTGGTGTCGTTTTTGTCGTTTTCCCAATAAATTTTGGAAAACTTCTGGTAAACAGGTTTCATTATACCATTGAGCAGTAACTGTCTGACCTTTTTCCAAAGGAATAGCAGCTACAACTTTCTCTCTGGTGAAGTAAACTTCTGGGCTCCATACCATGGGTTGTTGTTTGGTTTCAGGGTCGTACTTCTAAAACCATGCCTAATCACTTGTTACTATTTTCTTGAAAATTTAAGATTCTCCGTTTTTGAATTTTTCAAGAAAATACTTAGCAAAACGCACACGTGCCTCCTTTTGAGCATCACTTAAAATTCTAGGAACCCATCGTGCAGATTTCTTCGTGTATACAAGATTATTTTTTAATATTCGCGGTACAGTCATGGCATTCAAGCCCAGTTTCTCAGCTATGATTTCCTGGGTCAATCTTGGATCTTCGTCAATTTTAGACCTAACCAGCGCTACACATTCATAATCAGTCGAAGATTTTGGGCGGCCTTCTTGAGGTTCGTCCTCTACAGAAAAATGACCTGTCTGGAATCTTTGGAACCACTTTGAAATAGTCACGAGGGATGGCGTATTAACTTCAAATGCTATTCGGCATTCATTAAATATTTCCATAGGCTAAGGACAGCAAACCGAATCTCTTGCTGCGTTGGCATTGGAATATCTGCTGACATTGTTTCACGAATTTTACGTTTTCTTCTCTCCATTTTGACCGATCTTTCTGAAAATTAAAATGATATATCGTGAGACTACAAAAAATAATACGCAATTTTTTGATTTACTAAAAATTTATAACATGACACCAACTACGTAGTATCGCTACGGTGACCAACCGTCCTATATTTCCAGTGACAATTCAGCATTTCGACAACATGTCCCCGGAATTTATTTGAGAAATGAGGGACATACAAATTAGAGCTGTCTGTTTCTGTACGAACGTTCGTACTTTAAAGGTACGAAATCACGTACCTCCGAATCACTTCAATTTGAGGTTCGCACAGCTACGTGAATTTGGTAAAGTTCGTACCTTTGATATGAACTTCGTACTATTCGTACCTCGTACTATTTGTACCTCGTACTTTTCGTATCTCGTACTTTTCGTATAAAATAAAAATATCGACCAAAACAATAAGATGAGATTGTTGACCGAGCAGGGATCGGTCTCCAGGTACTAATTTTTTATATCTGCCACGCTACCTTCTCTGTGTTAAAAATGGAAGGACAATGTGAATATACACTGGGTGTAACTGAGAGAAGTAGTGCCTACAGCTTTCGAAGAAAGTTGCAGGTATTTACTTTCGAGTGTTATTCATTCTACAGGGTATATAATAAGCTTAAGCAATAAATGATGGTCCGAGACTTGAAACAGGAAATAAAACTGTATTCCAAGGAATGATGATGAGCTGAGAAATATATACAAAAGTTGTTCCTGGGTCAGTCGTACCTCCTCACGTATAAACTAACTCAAGTTACTTGGAGACCTTTTCTAGTGCAATACAAGAAAGAGAAGGTTTCAACAACAACCCAAATGTAATGCAGTTAAAAAACGTAGATGTCTTTTGGTAAGGGACGTGCTAATGGAAATTGCGAATTTAAAAATATTAAGACACTTGAAGTATCTTTTGGCTTGAAAGCTAAACACCATAATGAAAGTATTTGTGATATGCAAGGAACTCATAATATTATTAACACATTTATGGAAATTATAGCAGGTTTTGGGTATGGAAACAAAAAACAAATAAAAAATGAGCAACGTTTGGGAGTACCAAAATTATCAGCTTTAAAAAATATGGGGCCATTTTTGGCACCTGCCAAGGATTTGTATGAACGATATTTGTCTCATATGCGAGAAGGTAATCAGACAATATTTGCCTCAGGTCACATGAAAAAATATAAAAACTGTTTTGGTCAACAAAGTCCTCAAAAATAATGGGTCCTGATTTTCTAATGAATTAATGGACTATTACATCCAATTGGAAAAGTTTTATTTGCTTATTTATTGTATTCATAAGATCAAATATTTGGCTACTCCGCCACTGGAGCTTTTTGACATTTAAAATATTTTGTTTACAAATATTTCGAAATATTTCTAAAAAACCAACACATACACAACAAGCGCATGCGCAAAACAAATCATCAAATCAAGGTTAAGTCAATAATCATGTCTGACGACAAATACATTGCGCAGGTAGGTAAGCAGCATTATAGAAGTATGTATTACGTATATGGATAAAATAGAAAAAACTCTGGAGCTTATACAGTGTTCCAATTATGTCTTCGTACAGCGGGTATTTGAAACTTAAGTGATAAAACAGCAATAAAATGTTGCAAAAAATCTTAAAAAGTTTTAATGCAGGTTTGTTTATTTAATATTAATATTCAATTTAGTTACGAAAACTCAACCAATTTAATTATTTTTTACATATGAAGCAAAACACGCCAAGTGCACCAGCTGAAAACTTTTTTTGTCTCCGATTTCGCTCAAATTTGGCAATATGGTAGATCCGGTGTGCAAGAATAATAATCCGGGAGGATTTGGCCCAAGTACCATTTGTTGTTAAAATACAGGGTGTTGAAGTTGGCGTTTTTAGTCATTTTCATGAAAAGGGTGTTTTTTCAAAAAATTATATTGTAGCTTGCACCAAATATATGTTAGTAACTGATCGAATTCATTTTTAAGTGTTCTTGTTATAAAAAAATATTACTTGGTGAAAAAAATTTTTTTTGACCAAAATTTTTTAAACTTAAAAATACTTTTGAATTTTTTTGAAAAAAAAACCGCTTAAAATTATTTTAAAAGTACTTTAAATTAAAGCATAATTTAAAAGCTTTAAAATGATGTATGGCTCTAGATGAGATTCGGTCGTTAGATGAGAGTTTTTGGCATATGAACGACTGCGGAAGGCAAAACTCTTTGTTTACTCAAGAGGAAGGCATCTTACGAAAAAAGTGTACAAGGCATAAAATGCTTAGAATTGTTCAAGAAATATGTGTGGATTTTTTCTAAACTTTGTTTTTTTTACTCCAAAAAATTCCCAAAAATTTCACAAGCATTTCTTGTTCTTGAACAATAGTAAGCATTTTATGCCTTATACCCTTTTTTCATAAAATGCCTTTAGTGCAGGCAAATTAGGTATTCATTTCTAATTTTGTTGAACATGCACCGATTTTGATCCGACAGGGCTCATTTTGTTCGTAATAAAATTTAAAACAAAACCAACACATTAGTTTTTTGCGGCTTTTCCCCAAAACTTTTTTAATCCCCCGTGAACCCCCAAAATCGGATAAATTCAATAAAACTGTTCTAAAATGCTTAAAAATGGAAAATTATGCAATTCAGGGGTTTCTCTAGGTTGCTGAATCCAAATATGAATGTGGAAAATGGAAAAATTGAAAATGGCGCCCGGAAAACTGCGCACATACCCATTTTAAGCACCAAAAATGGGAAAAAATCGTTAAAGTGAACTGCCTGTGGGTTTTAGCCTAGAAGTTTCGCTACAGTGAATGAATTTATACGGTCGAGGTGGGATTTTGTTTTTTATACTATAAAAAGTAATGTTTACCAAAAATTTTTTGTGCTATTGAATTATTTATTATTTAAGCAATAACTATAAAAAGTTAATACAACTCAAAATTAAAAATATTTGTAACATTTTGCAAACCATTTTTTCTAAACTAACTTGAGGTCGCTCCCGTGCTATTCGGTAACTTCGATTTTGGAGTTTATAGCTTCATATATGTACATCAATATATTTCTATGATACCAAGTCCGATCGATTTTATTTTTCCACGTTTACAAATGGCGCTTCTAACAAGTATGCCAATGATTTAAGTAACTTCTAATCATTCTCTGTAGAAGAACATTGCGTATTGTATCAAAAATATTAATTTTTGAAAGAAATCGAAATTTCCATATTGCACTAAAACCTTTATATCTTTTGAAAATTTTATTCGATTTTGCTCAAATGTTTGCAATTATATGCGCAATTTAATAAAATTAAAAAAAAAAAATTATTTAAAAAATTATATGCCAAAAACCAAATGTTTCATTTGAAGTTGATGTGAAAAATTAAAAAAAATTGTAAAATTTCAAAATTTTTCCTGCTATAACTTAGTCAGTTTTGTTCGGAGTATATTCATTGGTATTGTTATTAGTAGCGCCATTAATCACTCTTTGTAAACGTGGAAAAATAAAGTCGATCGGACTTGGCATCATAGAAATATATTGATGTATATGAAGCTATAAACTCGAAAATCGAAATTATCGAATAGCACGGGAACGGCCGCAAGGAAAAAAAAATAATTGAGTTTTTCGTGTTCAGCGACCTCAAGTTAGTTTAGAAAAAATGGTTTGCAAAATGTTACAAATATTTTTAATTTTGTGTTGTATTAACTTTTTATAGTTATTGCTTAAATAATAAATATTCAATAGCACAAAAAATGTTTGGTAATCATTACTTTTTATAGTATAAAAAACAAAATCCCACCTCGACCGTATAAATTCATTCACTGTAGCGAAACTTCTAGGCTAAAACCCCCAGGCAGTCCACTATAACAATTTTTTCCAATTTTTGGTGCTTAAAATGGGTATGTACGCAGTTTTCCGGGCGCCATTTTAAATTTTTCCATTTTCCAACATCATATTTGGATTCAGCAGCCTAGAGAACCCCTTGAATAGCATAATTTTCCATTTTTAAGCATTTTAGAACAGTTTTATTGAATTTATCCGATTTTGGGGGTTCACGGGGGATTAAAAAAGTTTTAGGAAAAAGCCGCAAAAATCTAATATTTTGGTTTTGTTTTAATTTTTATTACGAACAAAATGAGCCCTGTCGGATCAAAATCGGTGCATGTTCAACAAAATTAGAAATGAATACCTGTTTCTACCTAATTTGCCTGCACTACTTCTTCTTGAGTAAACAAAGAGTTCTGCCTGCCGCAGTCGTTCAAAAGCCAAAAATTTTCATCTAGCGACCGAATCCCATCTTGAGTCACACATCATTTTAAAGCTTATAGTACAATAAAGTTGTCAAAAAATGTATGAAAACCTAGAAAAAATTGCGCCCTGCAGTTTTTTTTTGCTTAATGTTTTTAGGACCACTAAAAAAGCTTAACGTCAAAAAGGTGACCTCGCTACCCGTGCGCATTAGTCGATATCTTGATATATGTTTGATTCAATTTATCTCGTTTCCTGTTGGTCAAATAGAAAAATTTTTGAACAAAAGTTACGGGCAATAAAATTCTATGTCTTTTTTATCTGGGACGCGATACCCATAAGTTGATATTTTGAGCGGTAGAGGCCGCCAAAGTTACAAAAAATCAGTTTTTTTCCATTTTACCCACTGGGTGTTGTATTTTCAAAAAGTTGTGATAACATAATTTGAAGCGCTTGCAAAGACAAGCAAAATAATTTTTAAATGAAGTCATTACCTCAATTGGTTCTCAAATTATAGTACAGTAAATATGTCCTAAAATGTACGTAAAAATGTAAAAAGACTTAAAAAAAATTGCGCACTGCAATTTTTATTGCCTTATGTTTTTAGGACTACTGTAGGGGTCTAAAACCAAAAAGTGGACCTCGCCCCCCCTGAGCTTCAGCCACAATCTTGAAATATTTTTGATTCGATTTATCTCCTTTCCTATTGGTCGCACAGAAAAAAATTTTGAGCAAAAATTACGGGCAATAAAATTTGAAGTATTTTTGTTCTGGGACGCGGCATCCACAAAATGATATTCCGACTAGTAGAGGCTGCCAAAGTTACAAAAAATCGGTTTTTAACCATTTTGACCTACTGGGTGTTAATTTTTCAAAATGTTGGGACCACAGAATTTTAAGCTATTGTAAAACAAGCAAAATAGTTTTTAAATAAAATGATTATCTCAATTGGTTCTCGAGTTATTACAAGTTAAAAATAAAATGCGTGTAAAAAATTAAATTTTTTTTTTTTAATTTTTTGCTTGTTTTTTATCTGAACATTGATCACATAATACTTAATTACTCGAAAATCAATTGAGATAATCACTTCATTTAAACACTATTTTGCTTGTTTTTGTAAGCGCTACAAATTATGTTATCAGCACTTTTTGAAAAATCTACACCCAGTGGGTGCAAATGGAAAAAAACTGATTTATTGTAACTTTGGCGGCCTCTACCGCTCAAAATATCAACTTATGGGTATCGCGTCCCAGGTAAAAAAAACGTAGAATTTTACTGCCCGTAACTTTTGTTCAAAAATTGTTCTGTTTAACCAACAGGAAACGAGATAAATTGAATCAAACATATATCAAGATATCGGCTAATGCGCACGGGTAGGGAGGTCACCTTTTTGACGTTAAGCTTTTTTAGTGGTCCTTAAAACATTAAGCAAAAAAAATTGCAGGGCGCAATTTTTTCTAGGTCATCGTACAATTTGACTGTACTATTATAAATTATGCTATAATTTAAAGTACTTTTAAAAAAAATGTATGGGGTTTTTTTTAAAAAAATTCAAAAGTAGTTTTAAGTTCAAACAATTTTGGTGAAAAAAATTTTTTTCACCAAGTAGTATTTTTTTATACAAATTACAACTTACAGTTTTGACATATATAGGTTAAAGGTTCCTGAGAATTGCCCATATATCAATTTAAAAACTTTGGAGTAAGCTATAAATTTTTGTAAAAACACCTTTTTCATGAAAATGACTAAAAACGCCAACTTCAACACCCTGTAACAACAAATAGTAGATACTAGGACAAAATCCTCGATTATTTTTCTTGCACATTGGAACTACCATATTACCAAATTTGAGCGAAATCAGAGACAAAAAAATTTTCAGCTGGTGCACTTGGTGTGTTTTGCTTTATATGTATATATAGGGGAAAGTGGGGTAAGTGGGAAGTTTTTTTTCGAAGCTCCATAAAATGAACAAAACTTCTTACTTTTTCATGTTTCAACTTCCTATAATAAAGAAAATTAAACAAGCTATATTTTTGCCAAAGAAACGAACCGAATATATGGATTTTCTGTTGAGTACGACGCTTTGATCGAGGATGCCCAAAATGGCAAAAATTTAAAATCGTGGGGTAAAGTGGGAAACTTTTAAAACTCATAAAAACTAATACAAATGTTGGAAAAATGTTCTACAGTCTGTTAAATAAAAGCGTGGTCACGATTACTCGCGATCGGTAAAGTATAATGCTGTAATTTTTTTTTCTCACACAGAGGGCAGTATTGTCCTTCATGCTTCGTGAAAGTGAATCAGCTGACCACTGTTTTCAATGCGTTCTCAGCATTTTTCCAAAATGAGTACCGCGTACGCGTCGCGCTTTGAAGCCGTTTTTTTGTGTTTGCACCCCAAAGGTCCCAAAATGACCCAAGCGGCGGCTGCGAAGTATATGCAAAAGTCGAAACAGTTTGTGAGTAAGTGGGTGAATCGCTTCAAAGAAGTAAAAAATGTCGATGACTTTCCAAATCGCGGGTCTGTCGGTGTAGTGACGGAAAAACAGGAAAAACTGATCTGTGCTCTATTTTCGAAAAATCCAACATTAACTTTGCGTGAAGGTGCTTCGAAATTGTCCCAAAATGGTTTGAATATCTCCCACGGAACTATTCGTCATCATTTGATTGCAAATAGTGTGAAATACCGAAGTACTTTGCAAAAACCGATGCTCAGTGAAAAACATGTCCAAAAACGTTTTGAATGGGCCAAAGACAATTTGGATCGTGACTGGGGCAACGTTATCTTCACTGATGAATCCTCTTTTTGGGCCTTTCCTATCATCAGGCATGCCTGGACCACACCCACCAACAAACTTGAAACAGCTGGTTCGACACATTCACAAAATTTGGAGGTCGTTTTCAGAAGAGTATGCGCAAAATCTTGTTCAAAGTATGTCGCGAAGATGTCAAGCTATAATTGATGCTGGGGGTGATTGGACCTGCTATTAATGTATTTGCATTGAAGTTTTCGATCAAATAAATCAATATTAAAAAGAATTTTCGCAATGGGTATTTTCATTTTCTCACAACAATGACCACGCTCTTATTTAACAGACTGTAATACCTTTATTGTAAGTCGAAAAAGGTTGAAGAAACACACCCATAGGAGTAAATATGACAAGAAATAATGATTTTGCTGGAAAAAAATATATGAAAAAATGTGTTTAAAAAAATTTATGAAATAGTAGCTTATTCGTCGTTCTGTGATGAAACATCAAAGTCCGATTCACAGTGTTAGTAATAAAAGAAGCTTATAGTGAGATTAACGCATTTCAAGTGAAATAAGCGTTGACAATCCTTTAGGATTTGATGGTATTGTGTCTGGTCATGATTTCGGGAATGAGTTCCATGCAAATGGAGCAAAAATCACGATCTTCATCTGAGATAGAACTTCTTTGTTTCTTCTTTGACGCTTTCTTTGCTGGTGGTGCTTTTTTGCTCCTGGTACTCTATTTTTCGTGAATCGTTTCCCTCTTTCTTCCGATTATTTGCTAAACGTTTCTCAGCTGCTTTTTGCAACTCGCTTAGCATTTCCGGAGTGTTTACTCACAATAGAAATGTACAACACTTATTTGGATCATGAAATAGTATAATACGTTGGCAAGTGGGGACTAGAAATCGTGAAATAACATTTCCCACTTTACCCCATAAAAAATTTCCCACTTTACCCCGATACCACATTTTGCAAAAAATGTGAGCTTCACTCCTTCACTCTATGAATTACACGGAATCCTTTTGCGTTATCAAAATTAAGACTACAAAGAATGTTTTTGTGTACTTTCAATCGGTTTATCTCCAGAAACAGTAAAAATATCGATGCTTAAAAATTTCAAAACTAAATTTCAAAATCACTTAAAAACTTTACATGATTCCAGAGATCACAAAAATACGTATGCACGCATCGCTATACCATAAAGATTTGCTTACGGTCATTGCAAGTACATGTCAGAAACGCATGATAGCTATACTTTGCTAGTTTGCCCGAAAAAAGGTATTTCCCACTTTACCCCACTTTCCCCTATATATTAACTAAAAATAAAACAAAGTCGGAAATTTGCTTCCAATAAAGTCTTTGTACACTTAAACTTTTGCTCTCATGTTTGTATACTTTTACTGATGATTGTTCTTCACAAATAACGGTTCTTAACAAAAGTAAACAATTCATACGTGTGGTACACAGAAAGTGCAAATTGGATCAGTTTTAATTAAAAGTACCTGGAGATCCCTGCTCGGTCAACAATCTGATTTTATTATTTTAGTCGATGTTCTTATTCATAGCTATTTTTTGTAATAAAACTTGTACCTTTTCACCTCTTATGGTCAAACTTTCAAAATGATAAATAAACCGAGAATAATAATAAGAAAAAACTCGGTAAGTATCGAATGGTATAGAAAAGTATCAATAGAAAAGTATCAAAAACTCAAATTTTTTTTTGGTGAAATAGAATGCCCTAGAATATTTCGTCTATTGTATGGTGGCTGAAATATCTTATCTTCAAAGGATCATAACTCGGAAAATACGAGTCCTATTGGAAAAAGTCTAATAGATATTTTAATAAGGAAGAGTGTTATAAACCAAAATTTATATTTTGATAAAAAGTGGGCTTGGCAATTATTGAATAAAGTCTTTTCGTTATGCTTTAGATACTCATGATCCAGATCCGCGTACCAAATTTCATCAAAATATGTTGTACCGTTTCGAGAAATAGCATTTAATGTGTTTTTCTTGTATGGGAGGTTCCACGCGCACTGGCGATATTTTGCCCACTTTCAGGTCGTAGGTGCCTAATAGCAAGTAGACTCCCTACATTTAAATTCAGAAAGATTGCTTTAGTAGTTTTCTATTTATATCGTTTTATATTTTTCTGGGCGGTGCCATGCCTTTCAACGAGTTTTCCCAATATAACGGCATATCACATAATTATCCTTGTTTGCAGAGGTAACATCTCCTAAATTTTCATTTAAATTGTTGGAGTCGTTTTCGAGTAATATTGAATCAAAATTTTCAAAGGCTAAAAAGTGGGCGTGGCACTTCTTCGATCCCGCCACTTTTTGTCTGTTACAAGGTTTTATTAAGCCGTACCCGCTCACCAAATTTCATCCAAATACCTTGTAGTGTTTGCGAGTTAAGACTAAATCAAATATAAAATTTAGGGCAGTGCCACGCCCCCTTGTGAGCATTTACAAAGTTCAAACCTAACTCATTCTTCATTGTATGCTAATATCTAACACTATTCCAAGTTTCATTAAAATCGCTGCAGGCGTTTTCGAGAAAAAATATTGGCAAAGAAATAAGTACAAAAAAACATACAATTTTAGCTCGTATAAGAAGGGAAGATAAGTATAAATTATGCCTGGTAAATACTTGTCGGTGGAAGAGCGTAAGCTTATATTAAATATATACGTTAAGAAGCAAAGATCATACTCGGATATAGCCAAGTTATTGTCGCGGAGCCGTTCTACGATCCAGTCTGAAATCAATCACTTTAAATACGAAGGCCGTGTAGAAAATAAGCCAAAACCAGGACGCCCTGCAAGTCTCACACATGGAGATCGGCTGAAAAATAAGCGTATGATTGCCGTGGATCCATTTCTAAGTGCACAAAAAATTAGTGCAGAGCTCCTCCGATCCAGTGGAAAAGAAATTCACCCAGAAACCGTAAGAAAAGCCGTAATTGAAACCGGATTTAGGTCTCTCACACCTCGCAGGAAGCCATTAATCAATGAAATTAATCGTAAAAAACGTTTGGTTTTAGCTTGCCAATACCAAAATGCATCTCTCGAGTTCTGGAGCATTGTTATATTTTCTGATGAATCCAAATACAACGTTTTTGGATCTGATGGAAGACTTAGAGTGTGGAGAAAACCAGGAGAAGCTTACAATCCAAAGAATACGATAAAAACAGGGCTGTATGGCTTCAAGCGGCGTTCGGAACTTGCATATAATTGAAACAGTCATGGATCACCGAATTTATACGTTCTCAAAAGAAATTTGAAGCCAAGTACGGAAAAACCGAGTTTATCAGAGGGTTTTTATTTTCAACAGGATAACGACCCTAAGCACATGGCTTATAATACTAGGATGTACATACTTGGCGTATAATATTCCACATCTGCTTAAGACACCACCGCAGAGTTCTGACCTCAATCCCATTGAGCACATGTTGAATATGCTGGAAAAAATGATCCGAACGCACCACATTAGCTCAAAGCCTCAGCTGAAACTGGTTCTAATAGAGGAATGGGCGAAAATTGAGCCTAGTTATGCAAAAAAACTATTGGAATCATTTCATTTATTATTCTTAGTGTCTGAGTCAAATTTGGTTTGAATATCTCAAAAACCGCTTTCAGTATAACATTTTCAAGCTTTTGCTTATATGAGAGGTGCCAAGCCCTCTTGTCCGAATTCGCCCAGTTTTTGCTCAGAGCTTGCGCTCACAATTCGTAGTGTTTATGTGTATTTTGGTTGCAATATCGTGAAAAATACTCCAAAAGTTGCATTTTGAATATACTTTTTGTATGGGCGGTAGGCGTGTCCGTGGACCGATTTTGCTCATTTGCCCCGAGCTAACTTTGACAACGAAGACTGTGAACTAAATTTCATTGAATTATCTTGCTTAGTTTTTCCAAAAAATGTATTTCCACACACAGCCAGCCAGCCGGACGGACATGGCTATATCGACTCAGAAGGTGACGCTGATCAAGAATGTATCTACTTTTCTATACCCTGGGTGAGGGTATAAAAATACAACAAAAATAAAAATAGTGATTTTCGACTTATTTTGCACTGTTGAAAGGGATCCGTTATCAGAATTGCTCTATCTCGTATGGTTTTTGAGGTATACCCACCTGAAAGTCCAAAAAATATTGTTTTTTGCTATATTTGAGGTTATATAACAAGACAAGATAATTTCTTTACATAAAACTTGATATTGTAGTTGAAAGCACTAGTTTTTTTTTTTAAAAAACCTAATGTAAATTATTTCGATATCTACATTTTTCTCCGAAATATCGTAAACTGAAATATTAAAAAAAAAGTGTTTTTTGCACTTTTTTAACTTTTTAGCTAAGGATATGTCCTAAAAAAAATATATATCGAAATAATTTAAATCAGGTTTTAAAGAAAAAAAAAAATTACCTTGTCTTGTTATATAATCTCAAATATAGCAAAAAACAGTGTTTTTCGGAAACCATACAAAATTCAAAATAGTCTCTATTGATACAATTGTCTTAATTGACAGATTTTTGTATTCTATAAAAGCTTCATATCAAATCTGTATCAATTAATATGAAATTTATGATTATCGGCCATTCCACGGCAAATGTGGAAAATTCAAAACCTGTCAAATTACAAATTTTTTTTTATTTACTTATTGGTTACATCCGTAAGTATTACAAACACTTTTTTCTTTGTCCTTGACATTCGCCTAAGGTAAATTAATTAATTTTTTACTAAGCTAAGTCAAAATATTAATTTTATATGAAAAAATCTCTTATGTTGCACAGTTGCCCATGAAAAAACAAAAGCCGCAAATGTCCTTTTCATTATTAAGTGATATTAATTATTTTGTTATCTATGTCCTCGTTGATAAATTTTATTAAATTAATGCAATCTTTCCTTATTCTAACCAAATACTAGAACCTGGTTTTTGTCCAGTCCGTCCCAAAATAAGCATTTTTTTTATCATCATTACTGTAAAAAAGGTTTTTTCAAAATACGATTCCTTTATATGTAAGTTAGGATAGCACACAACATTTTTTTTTGTCATGATATGATATTAAAGATAGTTACTGCAAGATTTGATTATACTACGAAATCTGTCCCGTCCATCGCAGATTACACAGGCCTGCAAATTCGACACTTTTTTTTCTTCTCTTGATTTTTGAAGCCAATTATGGTGGTTTGGGACCCCCTAATCACGAACCTGAACTTGGTTTCTTTTCATCACGTCAGAATTTTGAGATATTCCAGTTTTCATAACCTCAAAAATAATGGAAAATCATGTGTTCTTCACTGTTATTTTAAATTTTCTCGAAACTCGGACGTGATAGATCAATTTTGTAAACGGATTTGGGCTCAACATCAAAAAATACATTAAAAAGCACTCTCGTAATTTTAAGAGGGGTAGGTACCCCTTGTTCGTCTGTGCAACATTTGAAAACTTATTAATTCAATCGTTTGTGCTTACGTACTCTTCAACATCACGCCTAAAGTACTCAACATATTTAAAACAATCTTGCACCATATACTTTTTTGGTGCTCCCCGTACGATCAAGGTAGTTTCTATACATAATATTCATCCAGATATCAAGTTTCATAATGCAGGTCAAGTAAGTAGATATGCGTTTTTTTTTTTTTTTGTGGTTTTCTTTGCATACTGAGCGCACCTTACTTTCATTCGATTACCCCTATTGTCAAGACAAATCGGTCGGATTATCAGGCGGATATATGCTGTTAATATGGTTTCAATATACCTACTGGTATAGGCGTAGGAGTAACTCAAATAAAATTTTCAATTATTTTGAGTTTTTTTTTGTGTGAGGGGTACAACATCCCCTTGTCCAATTGATCCCATATTTCTTATAAGTGTGTTGGAGCATTAAAAAACATCTGGTGCAAATATGGTTTTCATATGTTCAGTAGTATAGGCGTGGTAGTCTTGTATATACAAAAAAGGCACTTAAGTTAAACTTAAATTACTGAGAATTGTGACGTGCTGGAATTTTTTCACTATTTTTCTCGTAATCAGCACGCTTAAATCTAAAGAAATCGCTTTTTAAAACTTAGAGAGGAAATCCCATGCAGGACTGTGTTATATATAATTTTATAAATTTTTATTTATTGCATTTTATTACGTTTTTTACGCATTATTCTTAAGTTTTAAACATTTTTCGGCTTTAGAGACCCCCAATGAAATTGTCCGTAGAATATTTTTGTAGAACACACTAATACATTATGACTAAGCTGTTGGAAGAAAAACAGGGGTCAAAAAGACCCACAAAAACAGCATATAATGGGTTGAGATGCTAAAGTGAATTGTTTATTGCGTGATTTCGTAGTGTCCTTGGAATACCAAGTTTTATCCGAAATGAAGATTTAGGGTTTAACAGTAAAGTGAAATTTCGAAATACGTTTTTCGCATGTATTTTAGCTAACAAAAAATAATTTGTGGTTGGTTGTAGCTGCAAGATTTTATTTTTTTATATACTTTGATTCAAGACAAAAATTTTGATATATCGTAAAACTGATTCCAAGCATTTTTGAGATGGCAATAAAAAAAAAACCGCATCCAGCCAAGATTTTGCATTAATCGACGTTGCGTGAACTCTTAATGACCTTAAAAAAAATTTTAAAAATCTCGGCTCACTTATTTGACATCCTATTTCATATTTTTGGGATAAAAGTGGTTTTTCAAACAAAATTTAGTGCATAGTTAATTTGTTAACAATGATCCCAAAAATGTATGGACATTTCTTAAAAATATGAAACATTGGTAATAAGTACACATTTACTTTGTTAACCCTATTTAAGTCATTTCGTAGAAATATCAAGCCGAAAATTTGTCCAAAAAGCAATAAATTTTTTGTGTCCATCCCAAACTTTCTGAGCCAATTCCTCGGAACACAGGCTTCATTATAGGATTATATGTAGACTACTATATCGTTTGTTAATCTGAAAATATACTCCTTTAAAATAAAAAACAATATAGCGGTTAGTACTTCTAAATCATCACTTTCTATAAGTATATCTCTACGAAATGTCCCGGCCATCCCCGTGGAATGGCTGTTATCTGAAAAGCAGCTCACAAGCAAATTTTATGACAAAATTAAGGGGTAAACTTCTTTTGGAATACTCGTATTATTAAAATAAAAATTTTTTCAATCAATAATAATAGGAAGGTATACATATAATCCAAAAGATGTTCAAAAACTTAATTATCTTTGAGGTTGTATTGTTAATGTGGTAAAAATAATAAAAAAAATTTTTTCAGCGGAACTTTGGGTCCAGTTGAATAAAATGCATAACATTTGGAAGACAATTCCATAAGCTTAAAATTGTTCCACACAAGTATCAAAATCAATTCATTTGAATTCAAAATATTTCAAGTCTTCCAATATTTTTTGAAATATTTTTCATTTATTATTTTTTAGTTTTATTTTGTCGAAAGTGATAAGTTTACCACAAAAGCTTTTGTGTGGGGAATTGTTATACCTCCCTCACTGCCATCATACACAATGCTTACCGCACCGGCTAACTAGCGGTTTCAGGGCGGTACTCAACCCGACGCATTGGACCGAAAGGATTAACGATAAATCTCACTTCCAGCCTAAGCCAGAAGAAAAATTAATCAAAAATCCAATTTTCAAAATAAAACTCAAACCAGAAAAAAACCTACCCCACAAGTCACCCCCACCATATCACACGAACAAAGGATTAGCTGTTGACTCCCCAGCGTGCCCACCCATCCTTGGTTACAGCTGTTATCCTGCTATAACACCCACTGCTCGGACTGCACCAAACCTTCTTACACACCCATCATCGGTCAAGAAATCCCCCTTTTTTTCAATAAATTTAATACTCGGGAACTAGTATAAAAAAATAAAAAAATTATGTTTTATTCATATGTACATAGTTTTTTTTTCGATTAATTGTATTTTTTTTATTAATTTTTGGATAAAAGAATATTCCTTATTAAAATCCTGTCGTGATTCTAAGACCAGGTTTTGTTTTTTCGTTTTTTTAGCGGGTGCGCAACAGCAATCATTATTCGAGCCAGGATTTTAGTCGATAAGAAAAGGCTAGCGGAAAAGAAAAGCTAAGTGCACTGTTATCCTTATTTTTTTCGGAACGACATGTGCCCGTGGAAGGTCCTTTGACTTTTAAAATAAGTGAAAAGATTTTATTTTAAAATACGTCGAATTTTTTTTTATAAGAAGCAGTATAATCGTAAAACGGAATTCCGGGGAAACCGTCGGGGGATTTATGGTTTTAAGGGTTTTTGTGAATAAATCCTTACAACGTTGCTGATTTTATTTTGTTATCTGGATGCAGGTTAAAGTGGATGTAGATCCTTAATTTATAATTATTTAAATCGAGAGCTGTTTTTTTATTATTTTGTTGTTTGTTTCAATTAATTTAAAATTTAGTGTTTTAAATTTTATGTAATTTTGATTATTTTGTTTTTTGTCACAAATGCTAAAGTTGTAAAGATTAGGATTTAATAATTTTATATTATTGCTATTATTTAACCTTAATATTATATTGTTTTCAATTCACAATTCACATATGCATACTTTATATTAAAATTTTGTTTCAGATTTTAGATTTCATTCCCTAATTTTTTTTATTTTTAGTTTATTTTTTTGGTAAGATTTTATTAGTTTCTAATTTTAAATTAATGTTTTTGTGTTAAGAGGGGTGTTATAATTTATATTTAAATTTAAATAAAATGTTTATAATTCATTGAATAATTCAATGGGGTAGGTTTTTTTTTTTTGGTTTGAGTTTTATTTTGAAAATTGGATTTTTGGTAAATTTTGCTTAATTTTACTTCTGGCTTAGGCTGGAAGTGAGATTTATTGTTAATCCTTTCGGCCCAATGCGCCGGGTTGAGGACCGCCCTCAAACCGCTAGTTAGCCTGTGCGGTACGCATTATGTATGATGGCAGTGAGGGAGATAAAACAATATGGCGCCCAATAGAAAACTATAGCGGGGTTCAGAACACAAGGACCTAGGTGAATACCTAATAATCAAAATTATTTTTATAAAAAGATTTTAAAAATTTTAATCAAATATAGTAACTTCAATGTGCCCAGCCGGAAAGTTTTTACATCTTCAAAAAAGACTTTTTCAAACTAAAATCAAACACATTTTAAAGAACATCATTTCCTCAAGTTTCCTCAAGTTTCATTACTTAAATTTTCCCACAAGTTTTCCCACAATTTTCCATCAAAATTTTCCGGCTGAAAAAAGTTGAAATATCTATAATTATGTTGTTTTTGAATAATTTTGAATAAAAGTTCTTGAGGAAATTGACTTTAAGCTTCTTTAAGTTTCCTCAAGTTTCTATATCTCACTCTTACTGCCAGTTTTTCCACAATTTTCCATCAAAGCTGAAAATGCTTTCCGGCTGAACACATGATTGTTATACTACTTATAACGTTACTATTATTCAAAATTTGCTGCAGCATCTACTCGTAAAAATAAATCCTGAATATCTCTAAGTTTCCTCCAGCAAACCCAATTTTCATCTCCATATAGTTTTCCCTCAATTTTCCATTAAAGTTTTCCACAATCAAGATATTCAGATAATCAAAGTTTTGCTGCTATTGCATACTTTTTGGGTGAACAGTAATACTATACCTATAACTTTGCTGTTGCATTTAATCTTAAAAATTAAATATTTTTAAAGAAAACTTAGGGAAATTAATTTTTAATTTCCTCAAAATAACTCATTTTCCTCTCTTCAAACTTTTCCCATAGTTTCTAATCGAACTTTTCTGGCTTAAGTTCATTGAATTTTTCATAACTTTGTTAATCTTCAACATTATTATATGAAATTAAAAACGAAAATTTACTTTTTTTTCCTCAATCTATCTTAACTTACCACGCTTTTCTACTTCCCTCAGTTTTTCCACAATTTTCCACCAAAGTTTTCCGGCTGAAAAATCTTAAATCACGGATAACTTTGATTGTGTTAAATATTTTTGAAAGAAAATTCTTGAGGAAATCAATCTTCCATACACTTAAGTGTTCTGCATTTTCCGAATTTTACCGCTCTTCTTAGGTTTCCCACAATTTTCAATCAAAATTTTCCGAGAGAAAAATATTCAGACAATTATGTTTTTGCAACTATTGCATACTTGTAGGCTAAAATTTTAAAACAGTTTTTATTCTACTAACTTTATTTGTTAATAGAAATTTTTACAGAAAAACTTAAGAAAATAAGTTTTCCACCTTCTCAAAATAAGTTTTTAATTTTCCCTAAATAACTATATCATTTTCCACTCTTCGAAGTTCACCCATAGTTTTTAATCGAATTTTTCTGCCTGAAAAATCTTAAATCACGCATAACTTTGATTGTGTTAAATATTTTTGAAAGAAAATTCTTGAGGAAATCAATCTTCCATGCACTTAAGTATTTTGCATTTTCCGAATTTTAGTTCTCTTCTCAGGTTTTCCACAATTTTCAATCAAAATTTTCCGAGAGAAAAATATTCGGACAATCATGTTTTTTCAACTATTGCATACTTGTAGGATAAAATGTTATAACAGTTTTTATTCCACTAACTTTATTTGTTAATAGGTATTTTTACAGAAAAACTTAAGAAAATAAGTTTTCAACATTGTCTAAATAAGTTTTAAATTTTCTCAAAGCATATCATTTTCCTCAGGGAAGTTTTTCCATAGTTTTCAAACGAACTTTTCTACCTGAAATTCAGTAAATTTCTCATAACTTTGTTATTATTCAATATAGTCTTTACTTTCCTTAAGTTTCCTCAAGTTACCACGCTTTTCTACTTTCCTCAGTTTTCCCACAATTTTCCACCAAAGTTTTCCGGCTGAAAAATCTTAAATCAAGCATAACTTTGATAGTGTTAAATATTTTTGAAAGAAAATTCTTGAGGAAATCAATCTTCCATACACTTAAGTGTTTTGCATTTTCCGAATTTTTCCTCTCTTCTCAGGTTTCCCACAATTTTCAATCAAAATTTTCCGAGTGAAAAATATTCACACAATCAAGTTTTCGCAACTATTGCATACTTGTAGGCTAAAATGTTAAAACAGTTTTTATTTTTATTTGTTATTATATATTTGTTGTTAATCATTTTTTATGAAAAACTTGAAGAAAATAGTTTTCATTTACATACTAAAAAAATTTCCAAAAGTTTTCAAATAGCCCAGGAAAATAAGACGAAAAAAGAGCTTCTGTGCGAAAAAATTCCCAGTGGAAATTTTTCACCGGAATTGTCTTTATTTATGCATGATACACAAACTGTGAAAAGTCCATTGCAAAGTCGTGTGCGCATAAAAAGTTATTAAGGCTCAAAGGTCGCTAAAATCAGTTTTTTGCAAATATCTCGCTAATGCTAACTTTAACAGAAAAATGTTGGTCTACAATTTTGTAGCACAGGAAATTTCCTACAAAAGTACGTTAAAAGTATTTGCGTACGACTTCTAGTTTAGGAGATCACCCAATTTAAAAAGTTGTTAACAGTTATGATATGAAATACTACCTATGAGTTCATATTAAAATATCTTACTTTTTAAATTGCAATAACTCTTCAATGAGGAGTTGTACAAACAAAATTAAAATGCCGTTTGAAAGATAATTTAATTTTCTATATACCGTACAAATTTTTTTTTTTCCAACGGCTCATGACCTTAAAAATATTCTTAAATAACCGTTAAGGCTTCGAAATTACTGGTTTTTTAAGGATATCTGCGAATTGGTAAGTACTACGATGAAAAGTGATGAGACCAAATTTGTAGAGAATTACAAGATCTACAAAAAATAAGCGATATGTGTACACATAGAAGTAACCGTATAGAAGATATTCAATAGAAACCGGTTTTTTGGCATTTTAAGGGCTTTTTGGAATATCTTCTAAACGGTTACTTCTATGTGTACACATATCGCTTATTTTTTGTAGATCTTGTAATTCTCTATAAATTTGGTCCCATTACTTTTTATCGTAGTACTTACCAATTCGCAGATATCCTTAAAAAACCAGTAATTTCGAAGCCTTAACGGTTATTTAAGAATATTTTTAAGGTCATGAGCCGTTCGAAAAAAAAATTTTGTACGATATATAGAAAATTAAATTATCTTTCAAACGGCATTTTAATTTTGTTTGTACAACTTCTCATTGAAGAGTAATTGCAATTTAAAAAGTAAGATATTTTAATATGAACTCATTGGTAGTATTTCATATCATAACTGTTAACAACTTTTTAAATTGGGTGATCTCCTAAACTAGAAGTCGTACGCAAATACTTTTAACGTACTTTTGTAGGAAATTTCCTGTGCTACAAAATTGGAGACCAACATTTTTCTGTTAAAGTTAGCATTAGCGAGATATTTGCAAAAAACTGATTTTAGCGACCTTTGAGCCTTAATTACTTTTTATGCGCACACGACTTTGCAATGGACTTTTCACAGTTTGTGTATCATGCATAAATAAAGACAATTCCGGTGAAAAATTTCCACTGAGAATTTTTTCGCAGAAAATTTCTTATTTTCCTGGGCTAAAAGTTTTCCCACAATTTTTTTTTTCGTACTTCATGGCTTTTATAAATAAAACTTGATTTCAGTACCGAACAGCGCCATCTGAGTGTGACACAAATAATCATGGAAAATTTTTGTGATATTTGTCAGGGCTTTAAATTAATTTTAGCTTTTAAAGGTTTAAATGAAAATTTTAAAAATCCATCACGGTTTTTTATGGCTTATTGTTTTCTAAAATTTGGTTTCAATAATATATTTGTAACTTATTTGATAATTTTTGTTTGAAAAACGCTATTTTATTTTATCATTCCAAAAATGTTTGCCCTTATACTTTTAAATGATTTTTACTGCCTTTGTGAACTTTGCCTTTTTTATAGAAATTAGTCAGATGCACTTTTCGGTGTGTTAAACACCACATGAGTGGTCATATTTTTCATGAAGTTGTTAAAATTTTTGGTTTTAAAAACTTTCAGAAAAGCTTTCACTCACAGATAAGCGTTCAACTGTGTCAGTATTTGTGCAGATCTGCGTCACTTACTTGAAGCTTATGCAAAATGTAAAAGCTTTCAATGAGCTTTTATACATTGACAAAATGTGCTAGTATTGAGTTTGAATATTACTGTCATAAACCTTAATTTTTGCCATCTACTTTTTAATTTATTGTTGTAATTTTTTTAAAAAAGTATAATTTAAACAACATTTTTAAAAGGAAATAGGGGTAGCCCTTAAAATTTACATTGGACTTTAAAAAATTTTATTTCAACATTTCGAGCCCTAACCGCCAAAAAAACGTAACCGACACGAATTCAGATTTTCGTTTTTTGATAGAAATCGATAATTCTCGTTCAAATGCGTCTTTCCTCCAAAATTCATATTGTAACTGTAAATAATACCATTAAGAAGTTGTAGGGAATGCAATTTCGACTTTTGAACTACAATGTATTCAAAGAAAATTTAAAAAGCTTCTAAGTGTACTGTAAATTTTGTTTTTTATCGGTTGAGTCTTTTTGGCGGTTAAGGGTCGATTATAAGATTAAAGATTAATTTGGTTTTAAAAAAATATGGCGTATGTAAAATTTTAAATAAAAAAATAGATAGCAGCCCTGAAAACATCAGAAGAATTTGCTCCGTGATTCTAATGGTCACATTAAGATGGCTCTGTACCTTAAGGATGAGAATAATTTAGTACAGGAAAACCAG
The DNA here is from genome assembly GCA_951812925.1 of Calliopum simillimum. Lineage (NCBI taxonomy): Eukaryota > Metazoa > Arthropoda > Insecta > Diptera > Lauxaniidae > Calliopum > Calliopum simillimum. The sequence goes on from OX638368.1 coordinate 65,676,798, forward strand.
GACATACTATGGAATAGAAGATAAATGATTATTCGTAAATCGGGGAAGTACCGCTCCATTATTTATACATTGGCTCCTTAAGGACAATAAGCTTCTAACAACATTGAAAATGTATTGCAGATAGAACCTTGTTGGACTAAGGTCGTGTGTTGTTCAGCGATTGTTTTTGTGCGATTAGTCGTTCGAGAGTTATCTTAATTTAAAACGTACAACATATAAATATCGCGAGGTTTTAAAACTTTTTAAATTAACATACTTCCTAAACCATGAGTAATAGGAAAAAAATGTTTGAAGCTTTTTCGTAGTAAATCATTGAAGTTAAAGAACTGTGCACTCGGCAAATAACTGTCAACCACTATTTTTTCGTAATTGCAGCCGTAAGCGAAATAATTGAAAAAAAAAATTATTTTCGCAACTTTTGACCTTGAATAACTTTTTTTGGGCACACGATTTTGCATGTCGAAATACGATGTTTAACAGAATTCCGTAAAAAAAAAATGGGGTACTCGAAAATTTTATTCAAATCACCCACAGGACAGGCGTGTATATGATTCTTACATCTGAGGTGTATCATGTGTTCAGCAAACTTATGCAGGGAATATTTTTGTATAAAATTTTAGCCCTGTTTAACCCCCACTTGTGGGTCATTTTTGCCCTTTTCTTAAAAAGGCACAAAAATGACACTCAAAACAGGGAAATATTGGGGAAAAACCACGAGAAACGGGTATTTTTTTTAACGTCTACTTTAAAAATTTTTTTGATTATCTCATGTGTTTTTTTTTGTGTCGAACAGTGTTATCAGTTAACTTACGAGAAATTCCCCCATAAAATTTTTCTCCAAAATTCAAAAAAAAGGTTGGTCTCCTAACTTCGTATGAACTAAACAGACCACATGCGTCAGCATGGTAGTTGTTTTCATATCTCATAATTTAAGAACGATATTAGAACAATATACAACAAAAACTAGGTGGCAATGCTAAAAATTATATTCAAATCAAAAATACTCAAATTTTTTAATTTAATTTAAAATATACATATTTGAGTGTTTTGGGTACCAATATTTCAAATAAATTAAAAAAGCATTGGATTACAACAAAACTTTAGAAAATAACTTGATACCTTAATGTGTATGTAAGATTTTTAATAAGTTAATTTAAAAGCATAAGGGCAAACATTTTTTGGAATGATTAAGTAAAATTTACAACAGCAACCCTGAAGAATTGTGTTCAATTTTTAAAAAACGTTTTTCGAACGAAAATTGAAGAGTGGCCGTACCAAAGGGCCTAAGTACCATTTCGAGGCAAAAGTAATGTCATTATTTTTATGTGCTTTATAGTCGGTTAATTGATTGTTATAATTTTTTAAACTTAATGACATGAATTTCACACTATCAAGTAAATTGTTAGTGAAGACAGAAAACAATTTTATTAACTTCAAAAAAAAATGTTACCCGTTTCATACAATGACACTACTTTTGCCTGGAAATGGTACTTAGGCCCTTTGGTACGACCACTCTTCAATTATATATAAATTACAAATATATTACTGAAACAAAATTTTGGAAAACAATAAGCCGGCAACGATAAAATGTCTGCTAGTTTTTTTAAATTTTCATATAAATTCATAAAAGCTAAAACTAATTTGAAGCCCTGAAAAATATCGCAAAAATTTTTCATGATTATTTGTGTCACACTCAGATGGCGTTGTTCGGTACTAAAATCAAGTTTTATATATAAAAGCCAAAATATATGAAAAAAAAAAAATTGTGGGAAACTTTTAAAACTTTCGGAAAATTTTTTAGTAAATTTAGACTATTTTCCTCAAGTTTTTCTTAAAAAATATTTAACAACAAATATTGTACATAATAACACATAAGAATAAAAACTGTTATAACATTTTTGCCTACAAGCATGCAATAGTTGAAAAAATATGATTGTCCGAATATTTTTCTCTCGGAAAATTTTGATTGAAAATTGTGGAAAACCTGAGAAGAGAACTAAAATTCGGAAAATGCAAAATACTTAAGTGTATGGAAGATTGATTTCCTCAAGAATTTTCTTTCAAAAATATTTAACACAATCAAAGTTATGCGTGATTTAAGATTTTTCAGCCGGAAAACTTTGGTGGAAAATTGTGGAAAAACTGAGGGAAGTAAAAAAGTGTGGTAACTTGAGAAAACTTAAGGAAAGTAAAGACTAAAGTCTGCTTTTGTTTTCATTGAAATATATTGAATAATAACAAAGTTATAAAAAATTTAATGAATTTCATGTAGAAAAGTTCGTTTGAAAACTATGGAAAAACTTCCCTGAGAAAAATGATATGCTTTGAGAAAATTTAAAACTTATTTAGACAATGTTGAAAACTTATTTTCTTAAGTTTTTCTGTAAAAATATCTATTAACAAATAAAGTAAGTGGAATAAAAACTGTTATAACATTTTAGCCTACAAGTATGCAATAGTTGCAAAAACTTGATTGTCCGAATATTTTTCTCTCGGAAAATTTTGATTGAAAATTGTGGGAAACCTGAGAAGAGAGGTAAGATTCGGAAAATGCAAAACACTTAAATGTATGAAAGATTGATTTCCTCAAGAATTTTCTTTTAGCAATATTTAACACAATAAAAGTTATGCTTGATTTAAAATTTTTCAGCCGGAAAACTTTGGTGGAAAATTATGGGAAAACTGAGGAAATTAGAAAAGCAAGGTAACTTGAGGAAATTTGAGGGTGTTGTATAGTAACTTGCTTCAGTAATTTTATGATAAACTGTGCAATAACAACAACACTATTAACGGTTAAAACTTTATGTGCCCAGCTGGAAAGTGTTTTTCCTTTATGGGAAAATTATGGAAAATCCAAAGGTAAAATAACAATCGGAAAGCTTGAGGAAACTTGAGGATATTAAAAGGTTATTTCCTTAAGTGTTTTTATGGACGAAAGTCTTTTCGTAACGATATTATAGCAAGTTGTATGTTTTTCAGCCGGAAAACTTTAATGGAAAATTGTGGAAAAACTATTAAGAAAAGAAAAATAAAAAACCTTTAAATATCTTGAGGAAATCAAGTTCTTTAAAGTTACATGCGATTATTTGCGAAAGAACTTTTTCTTGGTATATTTTAAAATTTCCGGCTGAGCACATGTTGATAATATAGTAGGGAAAATTTTAAATCATGCAGACAGCTGAAAGCTAGATCTAATAGCACTTGGTGATGTAAAAATTCAGACTTACATAAAAAAAAAAAACAATTTTGTCTTAAAACGAAGAAAATTCAGAATTTATCGGAAAGTATTTTTTTTTTTCAGTGCTATCCTAGGGACGTTTTCGGGTTTAATGACCTATTCAGGATAATTAATCCTAAGTTTAGTTGCAGTAGACTTGGGGCGTGTCTGAGATAAGCAAAATTCGGCAGATACTAGCATGCAGTGTATTCCTGGATTGATCACGGGAGCTAAGACCATAGATCAAACGCAGTAGTGGATTGAGCTAGTGTAATGCATGTTTTGGTGGACAGGAGGGTATCCAGATGTTGCAGCCTATGAATTGAATTAATACGTATATTCAAAAGCATAGTTGTGCAGCATGAGGATGCGTTAATATGTCGTGATCTAATTTATCTGAGATTTAGAATTAGTAGCATTGATGATATTAGGTTCACCTGGCGAAAACATGATTATTTATTGAATTTATTTTGAAGTTTTTTTTTATCACACGAATAACTCAATAGAGTTGCGCAGTAAATATAGTATCGGAAAATCTTTTACCCATTTATCGGCCAATAACCCCTTTCTTTTCTTTTAGTATTGATTTTTGTAAAACGAAATTTATAAAATTTTTAATTAGTAAGTACTTATGAAGTTGAGAAGTGGTATAAAAATAACCAATACGTACGATTTAAATGGAACATTGAGTGATCTGAGTCCGTAAAGAGAAAACAGTGCATGGCAACAGGTGAACAAGATATGTCTTCAGCAATAAGTCCAGGATTTATTGACCTATTAGGTACCATTAATGTGAAAGGCCATGGGGATACCACGACTAGGGTGGATGCTCCAACTGTGCAAAGCGTAATAACTTTACAACCAGCAATCATTCCTGATACTGGTGCAGGAGCACCTCCTAAAGGGTGGGACAATAATGTTGTCAGACAATCGAATCAATTACTTTCAAATTTAGCTAATTAAACTTATGGTAATAATTTACAGAGCAAACAAAATTTCGCTAATCCAAATAAATGTGAAAATCTTTATAACGTTCAAGTCATACAAGAAATCGTTACACAATCAAATAGTAGTTTTAAAGAATCGTTAGAACAATCTTTAGAAAACAAAATGAAAATATTCTTTGAGGCTAGCTTGTTTAAGTTCATCTAATCAGGCAACTGAAAGGCTATCCAAGTCTCCACAATTCCCTAGAACAATAGACAATAGTGCAGCCGGTTGGCGAAACCCAGTTTATCAGTCTAAAGTGCAAACTGCTTTTGAAAATGGTAATACTTAATAGGCTACCAGTTACGAAAGAAGCGCGTTTAGACCAAAATAATTTTCGTGTCCAACAGCAACAAGCGTATCAACAGCGGGCACAACAACAACAACAAAATCAGTCAAACGGAAGGCATATTCATCAAGCAGCAAATGGTCAAATAAGCCAACATTCTGGACTACACCAACAACAACAACCTTCATTTCTAAATAGAACCCCGCGAACTCAACACTGTAGAAATTTTAACAATAATATCCAAATAAAATTGATAGATCTAGTATTGTATTTGACGGCAATGGAAATAGGCTTTCTGTCGAGGACTTCATATTCCACCTAGAACGTCTGCAGTCTCAATGATGAGATCCATGATACGTTTATCGATCTGCAGAGAAATCGGATGGTCACAAGCCCATGGTTCAGGAACTTTTTTTGCAAAAATTTCCTCTAAAGTAATTTTTTAATAACATTGAGGTGTTCAGCATTGGATGCGCTTTTTACATCCCATTCATTTTTGTGCAATTTCTGCAAATGGTTTCTTATATTTATTTGTTACAGTCTGTTTTTTTGGAAGGCTGCTACCGAGGGACAACGACTTTTTGCACAATTTGCATGTTGCTTTGTCTCGATTTTTTATAAAATGTTTCAAAATGTGATTTGGTTCCACAGAAGATGTTATTTTTTCTTTCCACAAATACCTTAAATAAAAAAATACATTGTAGGTACCCTACTCACTGTATTTATTCACTTTGCAACAGGTCAAATTAATAGTTTAATTAATGAACCAAAATCCAAATAAACAGAATTTTACGTTTAGCACAATTCGTTACGTGAAGCACAGTTGAAATTCAATTTTAAACGTCAAGAATAATAGAATGCAAAATAACGCATTGCGTACTTTCGTTCAGTTTACAAAATGTAAACAATCACACGAGTGACGTCGCAGCTAAGAATCGATTTTCTATTATTCTTGCAGAGATGTTAAAAGCTGGTTCACACGACAGACAAAATAGTCGAGGAACTATTTTGTCTGGATTGCCATAATTTAAAGTAAATGTATTTCGATGAACGAGAACAAAATAAAAAAAAATTTTTTTTTTTCAATTGTTCAAATACAAATTTCATACAGCTACGTCAATAAGCTCAATAGCCGAATGAGCTAAAGACTTTGTAATTTATCTTCATGAGCATAAGACGTTGTACCCTTGGTTCGAATCTCAGTGTGGATGGTTTGTTTTTTTTTTTTTTTTTTTTTTTTTCAATTATAGTTATAAAATTAAAATTATTTGTTTTTTAATTTTTCTCTCCCTCTTTATTTACTCCAAAATGGCTTAAAATTAAAACTTTTTTGGCATTGTTCTATTTAAATACTTTTTTTGGTTTTAAAATTAAACTCAAATATTTACTGTGCATATATTGAAACCGCGTCTCATCACGAGTAATTCTAGAGATCGCAAAAATTGATTCGATTTGAAGGAACCACAATTTTGGATTTTCCTTCCAAAATGGAGGTAATTTTTGAAAAAACACAGCCGGTTTTTGATCAAAACTTGAAAGATGGACTTTACAAAGGTAATTCCTTTTAACTGCCCTTAACTTCGAAACTATTAATTTTTCGGAGATGTTCTTCAGTCAACTTTTATAGAGAATTACTAGGCCAATATTCTTTTCTTGGAAAGTTTTGGCGCAAAAATGGAATTTGTTGCTGTTTTGGCACATGAAAAATTAACTAAAATCAGTTATAAGGCGTCGAAAGTACTCGCCGAAACAAGTAATTCTGCCAGAGCGTTTTGCAAAGTTGGCTCATATAAGGATTTTATGGTAATTTTTGCGATTTTAGGGCACCAGATGAATTTTTTTCGGTTAAGTTTGTTCGGCATTTTTTTTCTTCTATTTAATAGCTACAACATTGCTGAAGTCATGAAAACAATATTTTAGGCTCGTTACCGAGATATAGCCATATGAAAAAATCGAAAAATCGCACAGAATCCAATTTGAGGCAAAAAGTTGCAATTTTCAGCTGGATAATTATATTGAATAGAAGAAAAACTAGTAAGGGTGTAAAATTTGGCCTGGCCAAACATTAAATACCCTACACTGCAGTATTTTTCAAATTTTGCTCATATGGGAGTTGCTACGCCCTCTTGTCCGAGGTCACCCAGTTTTTGTTCAGCGCTTGCATTTATAGTTTTTAGTGTCTGAGTGAAAAACTTTTCCAGTAAAGCGTTTTGAAGCTTTTGCTTATATAGGAGGTGCCACGCCCTCTTGACCGAGTTCGTCTAGTTTTAGCTTAGAGCGTGCATTTATAGTATTTAGTATTTGAGTGAAGCTTGGTTCGATTATCTCAAGAAACTGTTTCAGTATAGCATTTTGAAACTTTTGCTTATGTGGGAGGTACCACGCCCCCTTGTCCAATTTCACCCAATTTTTGTTGAGAGCTTTCATTTATGATTCTTAGTGTCTGAGTCAAATTTGATTCGAATATTTCAAAAAACGCTTTCAGTATAGCGTTTTTAAGCATTTGCTTATATGGGAGGTGCCACGCCCTCTTGTCCGAATTCGCTTAGTTTTTCCTCAGAGCTTGCGCTTACAATTTTTAATATTAATGCGTATTTTGGTTGCATTGTCGTGAAAAACACTCCTAAAATTGCATTTTGAATATATTTTTTGTATGGGCGGTAGGCGTGTCCGTTGACCGATTTCGTTCATTTCCAATCCCCCGAGCTTACTTTGGTGACGAAGGCAGTGTACCAAGTTTCATTGAATTATCTTGCTCAGTTTTCCCAAAAAGTGTATTTCAACACACAGCCAGCCACCCAGCCAGCCACCCAGCCAGCCACCCAGCCAGCCAGCCAGCCACCCAGCCAGCCAGCCAGCCAGACAGACGGACATGGCTATATCGACTCAGGAGGTGACGCTGATCAAGAATATATATACTTTTCTATATCTGCCACGCCTCCTTCTCTGCGTTACAAACGGAAGGACAAAGTGAATATACCCTGGGTGTAGGGTATAAAAACGCTGAACAAACTTAATCGAAAAAAATTCATCTAGTGCCCTTAAATCGCAAAAATGACCATCAAATCCTTATATGAGCCAACTTTGCAAAACGCTCTGGCAGAATTACTTGTTTCGGCGAGTACTTTCGACGCATTATAACGGATTTTAGTTCACCGTCAATGACTTGAAAAATGTTGCACTGAGTTATAAACACCCAGAAATTTACGAAATCCTTTTAAACTCTATAAATAAAATACCCTCTTAGAAAGCTCATACAATTAGCTAAAACATAAAAATGTTCCTCAAAAACTTTAAGGTGACCCAGTAAATTTTTATACCCTACACCCAGGATATATTCACTTTGTCCTTCCGTTTGTAACGAACCTCCTGAGTCGTTATATCCATGTCCGTCTGTCTGGCTGGCTGTGTGTGGAAATACATTTTTTGGGAAAACTAAGCACGATAATTCAATGAAATTTGGTGCACAGCTTCCGTCGTTTGAAAATGAGCGAAATCGGTCAACGCACACGCCTACCGCCCATACAAAAAATATATTAAAATTGCAACTTTTCGAGTATTTTTCACGATAATGCAACCCAAATACACATGGTTACTACAGATTGTAATCGCAAGCTCTGTGAAAAAACTAGCCGAATTCGGACAAAAGGTCGTGGCACCTCTCATATAAGCAAAAGCTTCAAAACGCGTTTTTTGAGATAATCGAACTAAATTTTACTCAGAGACTAAGTACTATAAATTCAAGCTCCAAGCAAAAACTGAATCAAATCGGACAAGACGGTGTGGCACCTCCCATATAAGCAAAAGGTTCAAAACGCTATACTGAAAACATTTTTTGAGATAATCCAACCAAATTTCAATTGAATACTAATAGCTATAAATGCAAGCTCTGAGAAAAAACTGGGTGAATTCGGACAAGAGGGCGTGGCACCTCCCATATAAGCAAAATTTTCAAAAGACTGCTGTGTAGGGTATTTAGTGTTTGGCCAGGCCAAAGGTAACACCCTTACTAGTTTTATTTGTAATACAAGTTAGAAAATCAATTTTAACCCTATTACTTAATTGCCTTTCCGAACTAGTTATTGGCTTAAGAGAAATCAATGAGATCAAAAATTCCATCATGTAATCGCATTGCTAGTTTTTTCTCCACCATAAATTACTACACTATCTAATCTTTCAATCACACAACTAGTTCAAATCTTTTTTAAGCAATACTATTTTTTAGAACTACTTTCATTCCTTTAACTTTGTTCCATTAAATAAAAAAAAACTGAATCAAATTGGTTGCAAGTGAACTTTTATTTTAATTTCTTTTTTTTAATGCAGATATTTAAAAGTAGTTTTTTTTTTTTTTAAATAACTCACGGTGTTCAAACAAAATATCGTAATGGGACGACGTAGGGTATCATTTTTTTTGCTGAAATCAATAGTCCTAAGTCTCTTGAGTAAAATGATATACTTTTTAAGATCGAAACCTTGGTTCTTCTGTTTTTATTTGGCAAAATGGGTTAAAAGATAGTTTTCATACATCTTCTAAAGAAGTAAAAAAATAAGTAAATGAAACAAAAATTAAAATAACCGTTTTCGATGTATTTGTCGATGCTGATTCCGAAACCGGTCTCAAAATTTCTGTATCTCGAATGGTATTTGAGATATCCCAACATAAAGTGCTAAAAACAGTTTTTCGTTCTATAGCTAAAAATAACCTAGCCTTGTATATCGCTTCAAAAATAGCGAAAAACTGTGTTTTTATTACTTTTAAGTTACGATATCTCGAAAACCATAAGAGATAAATGGCCATTTTGATGAATGTTACATTTACTTATTTTTTTACTTTCCTTAGAAGATCTATGAAAACTATCTGTTACCCCATTTTGCCAAATAAAAAGAAGGTTATCCTATGTTGTCCCATTAAGATATTTTTTTGAACACCGTGACCTCTGACCGAAACAATTTACGGAAACTTATTTAAAGACTCACAAACCCAAAATATGTCGTGATCTTATTCTAGTAACTTCCAGAAAATTTCCTTAGTTTGCAACATCATTAACGACGACGAAATTTGCCAGAGTTGCTTCTTCGTTTTCATCAATATCACATTCAATGCGATGTTTCACAGGAATGTTGTGCAAAATGACGCACGCATTTATTATAACTAGTATCACCGGTGGCCAAATTTTTGCCTTTTACTTTGAGATAAATACACTTTTTCCGAGTGCCGTTTGGTAAAAAAGAAAGCAAAATTTTTTATATGCAGCAGGCTCAGTATAATATCGGTAGAGTCCAAAAGAATCGAAAAATATCCTAAAAGTATCGAAAAACATCCAAAATATCGAAAAAGGGCTCAAATATCGGTAAAAGTCCAAAAGTATCGAAAAACATCCAAAATACCGATAAAAGTCCAAAAGCATCGAGAAACATCCAAAATATCGGTAAAAGTCCAAAAGTATCGAAAAACATCCAAAATATCGGTAAAAGTCCAAAAGTATCGAGAAACATCCAATATATCGATAAAAGTCTAAAAGTATCGAAAAACATCCAAAATATCGATAAAAGTTCAAAAGTATTGAGAAACATCCAAAATATCGGTAAAAGTCCAGAAGTATCGAGAAACATCCAATATATCGATAAAAGTCCAAAAGTATCGAAAAACATCCAAAATATCGGTAAAAGTCCAAAAGTATCGAAAAACATCCAAAATATCGATAAAAGTTCAAAAGTATTGAGAAACATCCAAAATATCGGTAAAAGTCCAAAAGTATCGAGAAACATCCAAAATATCGATAAAAGTCCAAAAGTATCGAAAAACATCCAAAATATCGATAAACGTGCAAAAGTATCGTGAAATATCCAAAATATCGATAAAAGTCCAAAAGCATCGAGAAACATCCAAAATATCGGTAAAAGTCCAAAAGTATCGAAAAACATCCAAAATATCGGCAAAAGTCCAAAAGTATCGAGAAACATCCAATATATCGATAAAAGTCCAAAAGTATCGAAAAACATCCAAAATATCGGTAAAAGTCCAAAAGTATTGAGAAACATTTAAACTATCGATAACAGTCCAAAAATATCGAAAAACATTCAAAATATCGGTTAAAATCTAAAAGTGTCAAAAATATCGATCAAACTCCAAAATATCGAAAAACATCCAAAATATCGGTGCAGAACGTCGACAGAGTGCAAAGAAACAGGTTTCGTACAAGCAAGAGAAAAACAACAACAAAATTTTCTCACTCCACGGTCTCATTCACTTTCTTAACAACACAGCATAACACTGTGGGTGCTGTTGTTGTTGTAATTATATGGGAAACTTTGAAACTTTTTTTTAAATGCCTTAATGGCAACTTATGAGGATAATTTTTGGATTCGTGGATTCTACACCACAGTACCATTCATATAAAAAAAAAATATCCAAAATCGGTTAAATAGTTAGCTCGCAAAAGGGGCGCAAAAAAAACTGTTCACGTATTTATATATAGATAGCTGCTTTCTCATGGCTATAATGCAGGGTTAAATGTTTTGAGAGACACTGAACCGAGATTTTAAGGGCCCAAATGCTCTATCTTTAGTGTAACGGGCCTTTCTTCTTTGTCATTGCAAGGATTTGGCAATGGTGTGAGAATCCATGGCTCTAATGGATACCCTTGGTCACCTAATAGCCACGAATCCTGTTGACGGTTAAAACTGCATTTGATGTTGTCCATATGCCGGAATCAAGATCCCGGAAATTTTGGGTTTATTCATGTAAAACATAGATTGTGGTCACAAGTCTTGAAAAATTTCATATGTAAATACCTTAGGGATAGTTCGAGATACGCAGCACTGCGCCAATATTTAAGAAACGAGTTCTATGAAAACACAGAAGCTGGATAAATATTGCGTTCTGCTCTTAAGTCATTTCTGCAATGCTGCTGCATTCCTACGTATCTCAAATATGCTGATATTTATAAAACATTAGACAAAATAATTATCGCCTTAACATTAATGCTGTATAAACCTATTCTGTTCATACAAAGTGATATTGGATTACTTGCGTTACTTGAAGAAGGAGAGTGCAATCTTTCGCTTCAATTTTACTTTTGATGCCAAATATTTTATAATTTCTAAATGAGGTAAAATAAAATACAATTATATAGTTAGTCTGTTCGTTTACTACAAGTTTTTACCCGAAAAGCTCTCGTTTATGTACTTTTTAAAAGCTCTCGTTTATGTACTTTTAATGCGTAAACGATAGCTTTTCGAGTTAAAACTTGTAAAAACTATGAGTAAACGGGCACTTACACCATGTAGGCAGAAATCTAAAAATGTCGAACAAAAACATAGAAATTAGATGGAAAGGTGTAGTTTTGTACGAAATTACGATTTTTAATCACGAGTTTCCTTTGAAAATATGCCTTCTATCCATTGGACTTTGAACTAGGGGATACATTTTAGCATTCTTATGTTTGTTCAAGGTTGTAAGTGGGAATAAGTCTTTTTGAAAAATTACTCCTCATATATGAATGTATGTATATATAGGAGTAGCAAAACAATACTATGTTTTTGTACCCTTTTTTATGTTAAGCTTTTCTTCTTGTGTCTGAGGAAACCGGTCTTCATTCTCCAGAAAATTGGCTTTAAGCTCCGAAATGTAATATAAAGCTCGTGATACCGATGGTAGACTCATTGAAGTTGTATAGTTGTTTCCAACACATTTTTCGTAAGAACCATATGAAAAGAAGTACATATATTGCTGCCAAAAAACGGTGGAGTCATTGGGAGTCATATGGCTGAAGTTTTTGAAGTAAATCCATGCAAAGAGCCTTTGGAATTCGAAAATATTTTATAAAAATTGTATCATTCATTGAAAATGGGTCATTTCTGTCCCTTAACCGTCGCAGAAGCGTTCTTCTTTCTAAAGCATTTTTCCTTTTATTTAAAAGCTCCACAGATGCTAAAATAATTTCTTCCTCCATTGTTCCGTGTGTAATACGAATATACTAAGTTATTTGTTTCGCACAAATAGTTGTAAATTTTGAATATTTTTGTTTGAAATTTTTACACAAAATACAAAAATTTAATTCAATTTTATCATAAAATTTGCTTGTGGCCTGCTGTTGAGAAGATCATAAATTTCATATCAATTGATACAGATTTGATATGAAGCTTTTTATAGAATACAGAAAATTGTATCAGTTGAGACAACTGTATCAATAGAGACTATGTTGAATTATGTGACTGTTATAGAATAGGAATTACCAATTCCGGTGTTGCCTGTAGAATTGTTATTCGAAATTTATTTCTAAGGCTAAAACTAATTACTGGGCTGATTTACCGTGCTAGTGCTGGCTGCCTATTGACTGCTAAACCCTGATCACCAACACTTATCGTGGAATTAGCCAAGAAGTAGCGTTTCGTAACGTGACGCCTGTCAAAATCTATCAAATGGCAGAAGCGTGTAAGCGATTAGTGAAATCGTAAAGTAGCGGTACGCAACGTTGAGACCTGTTGAAATTAGATTTTCAAACGTCGCACTTCGTTGTAAGATAAAATAAATTAAATTTGGATGTTATATATGGAATTTTTTGAACAAATTAATTAAAATAAGAATGACAATGGATACTTGTTTACAAAAACTGGAATTTTTCAAGTAGTTTTTCAAACAGAATTTGTCATGCGAATGCTCTTAAAGCCTTAAATAGAATCATTGTGTAATCAGTTTCAATTCAATTAAACAAAAGTAAATGATAGCCCAGGAAAATGAGAATATTTCTGCGAAAAAATTCCAAGTGAGTTTTTTCACAGGAATTATATTAATTTAAAAAAAGTAAAAAGTCCATTGAAATCCATTGTGCGCATAAAAAGTTATTCAGGCTCACTTTTTTTTGCTTTATTTTTTATGCCCTACACCCAGGGTATATTCACTTTGTCCTTCCGTTTGTAACGCAGAGAAGGAGGCGTGGCAGATATAGAAAAGTATATATATTCTTGATCAGCGTCACCTCCTGAGTCGATATAGCCATGTCCGTTTGTCTGGCTGACTGGCTGGGTGGCTGGCTGTGTGTTGAAATACACTTTTTGGGAAAACTGAGCAAGATAATTCAATGAAATTTGGTACATTGCCTTCGTCGCCAAAGTTAGCTCGGGGGATTGAAAATGAGCGAAATCGGTCAACGGACACGCCTACCGCCCATACAAAAAATATATTCAAAATACAATTTTAGGAGTATTTTTCACGACAGTACAACCAGAATACGCATAATTACTAAAAATTGTAAGCGCAAGCTCTGAGAAAAAACTGAGTGAATTCGGACAATATAAGCAAATGCTTAAAAACGCTATACTGAAAGCGTTTTTTGAGATATTCGAACCAAATTTTACTCAGACACTAAGAATCATAAATGAAAGCTCTCAACAAAAATTGGGTGAAATTGGACAAGGGGGCGTGGTACCTCCCACATAAGCAAAAGTTTCAAAATGCTATACTGAAACAGTTTTTAAAGATAATCCAACTATACTCAAATACTAAAGACTATAAATGCACGCTCTAAGCTAAAACTAGAAGAACTCGGACAAGAAGGCGTGGCACCTCCCATATAAGCAAAAGCTTCAAAACGCTTTACTGAAAAAGTTTTTCACTCAGACACTAAAAACTATAATTGCAAGCTCTGAACAAAAACTGGGTGAACTTGGACAAGAGGGCGTAGCACCTTCCATATGAGCAAAATTTGAAAAATACTGCAGTGTAGGGTATTTAATGTTTGGCCAGGCCATATTTTACACCCTTACTAGTTTCTTATTAAAATATTTTTTATGGAACTTTTTTTTATTCCACTTTTCTATTTTTCTTTCTCTTATTTATGGCCCAGGAAAATTAGACGAAAAACGAGCTGCTGTGTGAAATAATTCCAAGTCAATTTTTTTCACCGGAATTGTCTTTATTAAAGCATGATGAACAAAGAGAAAAAAGTCCATTGTGCGCATAAAAAGTTATTCAGGCTCAAAGGTCGCTAAAATCAGTTTTTTGCAAATATCTCGTTAACGCAAACTTTTACAGAAAAATTTTTCTCCATAATTTTGTAACACAGGAAATTTCCTATGCAAGGATGTAAAAAATGTTTTCGTGTAGCTTATAGTTTAGGAGATAACCCAATTTAAAAAGTTGTACACAGTTTTTATATGTAAATGCTACGTATAAGTTCATATTAAAATATCTTACTTTTAAAATTGCGAATATTCTTTAACGAGTCGTACAAAAAAAAATCAAAAAACCGTTCAAAAGATAATTGGATTCTGTAAGCACCGTATTAAATTTCTCTTGGAGCCACTCATGGTCTAAAAGATATTCTTCAAAAACCGTTAAGGTTTCGAAGTCATATGATAAAAAGCAACACCATCAATTTTGTAGAGAATCACAAGGTCTACAAAAAATAAGCCATATGTGTACACATTGAAGTAATAGTTTAGAAGTTATTCAATAAAAACCGGTTTTTTTTTGCCATTTAAAGGTTTTTTTTTTTAATATCTTCTAAACGGTTACTTTAATGTGTGCACATATGGCTTATTTTTTTAAGATCTTGTGATTCTCTACAATACAAAATTGATGCTATTGCTTTATATCGTATGACTTACCGTTTCAGACATATCCTTCAAAAATTTAATACGGTGTATACAGAATCCAATTATCTTTTGAACGGTTTTTTAATTTTTTTTTTACGACTCCTCGTTAAAGAGTATTCACAATTTTAAAAGTAAGATATTTTAATATGAATTTATACGTAGCATTTACATTTACTGTGTTATAAAATTGTGGAGAAAAATTTTTCTGTAAAAGTTTGCGTTAACGAGACATTTGCAAAAAACTGATTTTAGCGACCTTTGAGCCTGAATAACTTTTTATGCGCCCAATGGACTTTTTTCTCTTTGTTCATCATGCTTTAATAAAAACAATTCCGGTGAAAAAAATTCACTTGGAATTATTTCGCACAGCAGCTCTTTTTTCGTCTAATTTTCGTGGGCTATAAATAAGAGAAAGAAATATAGAAAAGTGGTATAAAAAAAAGTTGCATAAAAAATATTTTAATAAAAAAAAAATAAAGCACTTTTGAAGTGCTTGGATCAGAAGAGCTAGAAATTTTTCGTCTTGGGATAGTACAAGCAAAAAATTAAATTCTTAACAATAACTATGTGCATTTCACATTGTGCAACTTCTTAACACGGGGTTTTTTCTGGTTTCGATAATTCATCAGTTTGAATGCATTTTCAACTAAATATTAATAATAATTTTATTTGAATTAGTCCAAAATTCAATAATAATGTGTTTGAAATACGTTTCGATGGCTTTACTTATGGCTTTATATGACGAAATATGCAATGTAAAAGAATATTACAGTGTTAATTCCGTATTATACTTAGAATTATTACGTTAGATTGGATAAGGGGTGGAGGGTAGTGAAAAATCTTGCGATTTCTCAAGTGGGGGTCAAAAATATGGGAAAAATGTCTTAGTTAACAATGGGCGGCCTTTTAAAAAAATCCATTTTATAAAAACTTTATTTCATCTATATCTTGAATTAAGTATATCTCATGCGATTACAAAAATTTCATGAACTTTCACTTAATATCTATGGAGATATTTTATTTAAAAACTTTTCTTACAATCTACATATAATATTTACACAACAATAATAGGAATCACAATCTAAATAAAATTTACGATTGAAATAATTTAAGACGACGACTTTGAATCACCTGTAAGGCCAGCTAACATTTGTTTCGCAAAACTTCTTAGCTCTAGTGGATCCTTGTCATTAAAGTCATCCATAACAAGCTGCATTTGATCTTTCAAACCATCTGATATTGATGTAGTGATACGATCCCGGAAAAAGTTGGTGATCGGACTTAAAATGACTCCTGTAAGTTGTCGAATTATTCTTCGTTCATCAAGTTGAACACGAATATTACTGAAAATAATAAAAAACATGTTACATATCATATATCCAGAAATGTGAAAAATATTTTTTAAGTATTTAAATACAAAATACAAATACTTCCGTAATATTGGTGTTTTAGATGCAAATACCAAAGGTTATAAAAAAATATTTATATGCAAAATACGTGCATTCAAAATACCTTTAGTTAATCGACACGCGTTTTTATATTCTTTATAATCCTTTTTTTTTTTTCTTAATACCCAGTCGGAGAATGTACAATGCCTGCTGGTAATAATGCCTTCTTTCTTGCCTTCTTTAAGATCTATTAAACATGCTCCAATGTATTCCAAAAATAGAACTTTTAGAAAGCTTGACACTTGGTTTATTACAGATCCACTAAACATACACACCTCCCGGGAAGATACTTTTCCGATTCCGATTTAATTTTCTTATTTTCCGACTCTGAGCAAATAAACGAACAATACCTCATCAAAAAAATTTCACTTCCAAGACTTCGAGGTCACTATAATATTAGTAATTCAAACTTGCCTCGTAAAAAAGGACTTAAGCTCAGTTAAATTGCAAGAAGGACGAGTCGGGATTTTCGTTTTCACTGTTACCAACTCAGGAGAGGTAAACGAACAAAACCTCATCAAAAAATCTTCAGTGACTCCAAGTCGAGGTTGTCCCTATTTTCCCGGGAGGTGTGCATACTATTGTCCTTTCATATTAGAATTGATCGTAGAGGGCCTCCATTGCTCTCTTCTTTGGTGCCCAAAGACATCGTGTGTAAAATACTTGAATAAAGAAAGAATGAAAAGCAGCATGCCTCCTTCTGTCCTTTCATATTAGAAGCTATCATAGAAGGCCTGCTTTGCTGCCTTTTTTGTAGAAGCGTGAGTGCCAGGCCTTGGTGCCCAAAGACATCATTCGTTAAAAGGAAAGAGAGAAAGAAAGGAATGCATCATGCCTGTTTCTGTCCTTTCTTACCAAAAGCGATCATGGAAAGCCTGCTTTGCTGCCTTCTTTGTGGAAGCGTGAGTGCCAGGCCTTGGTGCCCAATGACATCATGTGTAAAAAAGAAAGGAAGAACGAAGGGAAGATAGCAGCGCTACTGGCTCTCATAGAAGGCCTTATATCATGCCTATTTGACCACTATTTTTCCTACTGGGTATAATGCTATCCTTCACAACAACAACAAAAACATTCTCGTGCAACTTTTTAGGGGCGTGCCTTTCCACGGGATAAATTAATGATAAATATGAAGAGGGAAAGAAAAAATTCAAACAATTTTTATTTTTCAAAGTTCCACTTTATTGCCCGCGGGCGCTGCACAGTGATGCGATTAGTACATGCTAGACGGAAAAAAAACTATTTTTTTTGCAGTTTTTTTTGTTTTACGTATGGGAAAGTACAAAAAAAGTTATTTCAGAATTTTTGGACAAGTGGGTGTGGCACCTCCCACACAACTTATTTACATTTTGGGCTATATCTTAAAAACGAAACGACCTATGGTTACAAAATTTTAAGTGTATAAGTTTTATGTAGTTTTTTAAATTTATAAAAAATTTCAGCACGATTGGACAAGTGGGCGTGGTACCTCGCATACAACAGAAATATAAATTGCACCATAACTAACGAAAAAATCTGCAATAACGAAATTTTAAGTAGACGTGTAATATTTGATTTCTAAGGCACTAATAATATTAATATAATAAATAATATGAGTATAATAAATAATATTAATACAATAATAAAGCTAAGCAAGTATCAGTAATGATATTTGATAACACTAAGCAACAACCAAATCTCCCAGTAAATGCCACTATCCATTTCATATGTAAAATGGGCTGCTGATTCCGAAAATCGTATTATTTTTTTTTTTTCGTGTCGTTTTTGAGATATCGGTCATTTTCGGTTTTCGGACCAAAAAAAAAGATAGTTCCATTTAAATACAAATATCTCAAGAACTAATGTTTGTATTCAAATGTTTTATATGTCATATTAAAGGTAATTAAATTACCCTACAAATAATATTCAAATCACTTTTTGATTGGTTTGTTAGTTTCGGCGAAATAAATTGATTTCTAAAAACAACATTTTTTTTTTTTCGAAAAAATTAACAAAAAATCAAAATCAACTGCAGATTTATACAAGAAGAAATAACTTTTTTTATATTTTTTTTTATTTTTGTAGCGTAAACTATATGTTTGTGAAGAAAATCAGATACGACTTAAAAAAATCGATGGAAAAATGCAAAAGTTGTATACAATTCATTGAATAGTTACCAAAATGCGTTTTTCCCTATTTTTTTCGTTTTTTTTGTAATAAACTGTTCGATAACACTATGCAACAGCCAAACCTACCCAGTGAATGCCACTATCCATTTCATATGTAAAATGGGCTGCTGATTCCGAAAAATCGCATCATAATTTTTTTTTTTTTTCGTGTCGTTTTCGAGATAGCGGTCATTTTCGGTTTTCGGACCAAAAAAAAAAAGATAGTTCCATTTAAATAAAAATATCTCAAGAACTAATATTTGTATTCAAATTTATTATATGTCATATTAAAGGTAATTAAATTACCTACAAATGATACTCACATCACTTTTTGGTTGGTTTGTTAGTTTCGGCGAAATAAATTGATTTCTAAAAAAAACATTCTTTTTTTTCGAAAAAATTAACAAAAAAACAAAACCAACTGCAGATTTATACAAGAAGAAATAACTTTTTTATAATTTTTTTTTTGTTTTTGTATCATAGACTATATATTTGTGAAGAAAATTAGATACCACTTAAAAAAATCGATGGGAATATGCAAAAGTTGTATACAATTCATTGATAAATTACTAAAATGCGTTTTTGCCTATTTTTTTCGGTTTTTTTTAGTAAACTGTCGATAATTTGAAACTTTTTGTAAAACACATGAGAAAATCCAAAAAATTCTTAAAGTAGGCGTTAAAAAAAAATACCCGTGTCTCGTCGTTTTTCTCCAGCACGTCAGATTTTTTTTAATCGATTTTTGAAGTTTTTTAATCCACTGTACATGAAAAATACAAAAATAGCGCATTCTTGTGCTAAATCGATGAATTTAACTATATGATCCTTACATTTGAGGTGTATTATGTGTTCAGTAAACTTATGCAGGATATTACGAGGAATATTTTTGTAGACAATTTTAACCCACTAAAACCCCCATATGTGGGTCATTTTGACCTAAATGTGGGGGGTCAAAATTACCCACATGTGAGGGTTTTAGAGGGGTTAAAATTTTCTACAAAAATATTCCCCGCAATATCCTGCATAAGTTTACTGAAGACATGATACACCTCAAATGTAAGGATCATATAGTTAAATTAATCGATTTAACACAAGAATGCGCTATTTTGGTATTTTTCATGTACAGTGGATTAAAAAACTTCAAAAATCGATTAAAAAAAAATCTGACCTGCTGGAGAAAAACGACGAGACACGGGTATTTTTTTTAACGCCTACTTTAAGAATTTTTTGGATTTTCTTATGTGTTTTACAAAAAGTTTTAATTATCGAACAGTTTATTACAAAAAAACGAAAAAAATAGGGAAAAACGCATTTTGGTAACTTTTCAATGAATTGTATACAACTTTTGCATTTTTCCGTCGATTTTTTTAAGTAGTATCTTATTTTCTTCACAAATATATAGTCTATGATACAAAAAAAAAAAATTATAAAAAAGTTATTTCTTCTTGTATAAATCTGCAGTTGATTTTGATTTTTTGTTAATTTTTTCGAAAAAAAAAAATGTTTTTTTTAGAAATCAATTTATTTCGCCGAAACTAACAAACCAACCAAAAAGTGAAGTGAATATCATTTGTAGGTAATTTAATTGCCTTTAATATGACATATAATACGTTTGAATACAAACATTAATTCTTGAGATATTTGTATTTAAATGGAAAAATCTTTTTTTTGGTCCGAAAATGACCGATATCACGAAAACGACACGAAATAAAAAAAAATAATGCGATTTTCGGAATCAGCAGCCCATTTTACATATAAAATGAATATTGGCATTCCCTGGGGAAAAAATTTTTAGTCATTTGTAGAGTAGTGTAATCACTGTGCTCTTAAACAGTCGATATTTTTTTTGGCTATGTGGAGAAAATCTGTGAATGGGGTTTCATTTGTATTAGTTTAGTGGTCTGAAAAATGCAAACCCCGAAATCGTAGCTGATCATCCTCGCGAAATATCGCAAAAATACATATCCCATATAAAAAAAAAAAAAAATCTAAAAAAAAACGCAACAAACAAATATAAAAATAGTTATATTTAATGTATTTTGCAATGCTGAATCTGAATACGGCCTTCTCCACATAGCCAAAAAACCTATCAACTGTTTAAGAGCACCGTGTAATTTTACTCTTCAGAAAGTACTTTTTCGGTTGCGAGAGTACTTTTAAATAACATGATTAAATAAGCTTTGCTGACGCAAATATATATTTCAGTTTTATTATATAAAAAAATAACAAAAACAATAAACAAAAGATTTTAAAAAAAAAAAAAAATATTTGAGGATTTATTTCATATCCATGTAAATAAATAACAATGTTTATATCATATACTTCATATCATTTATAATAAGTTTTATTATTTATACTTTTTATTTTTTATACATATTTATACTATTTATATAATTAAATATAATTTATTAATATTATTTTAATGTATTAATAATATTTATTGCTTTTCTCGGGCTATCTACGTATATTTTTTATAATTTTTGTTTCTATAATTGATATTTTTTTTCTGTGTATTAACTTAACGTGTTGTGTTTGTTATGTTACCCGGATAAGAGCTCAAAGTACTGAAATTACCCCAAAACCATTCACAATATTTTGAAAAAATATTCGGAACCTGGATTTGAAATTTAATTTAATAGCATTTTAAGGACAATCAAATAGGTTGAAAAAAAAAAAAATACAATGTCAAGTTTGCGCACTTAGGCACTCCTAGTGCTTAAAGTAGACATAATACTCTTTTGAAAAACAAAAGTTTGGTGAAAATATCAAGTGGCCTTTTTTTTAATTACCAAAATATTTAGCCAAATTTTTCGTTTTTAAGAGTAATTTACACTTCATTAAAATAGGTTTTTTTTATTTTGTGTATTTTTATTTTTTTTTTTTTTTTCAGTGCAAAAATATTGTGTATTATAGTACAAATATTCAACTCCCATAAAAAGTCTCATGGACTTAAATTCATATATATTTCAGACAATACGGTCAGAGCCTAATTAATACAGTAATATTTAGTAACATCATATAGATTTAGAAAAAAAGTCAAAGGTCAATTTGCGCACTTAGGCATTCCCAGGGCTTAATGTAGACATAACACTGAATAAATTCAGAAAGTTTGGTAAAAATATGGAGTGGCCTATTTTGTTTTTTCCAAAATGTTTTGCAGAATTTGGCGTTTTTTTACATTTATCTCTCTAAATTCTATTCTATAGCACCAACATTTTAAAAGATTTGGTTTTGAATTTATAATATTTCCATAAAAAATATCTTGGCCGTAATGTGTGCCAATTTTCAACTCTTTCCGATATTGGGAAGTATTAAAAAAAAAATTGTGAAAATAGCAACTAATTTCATGGATACAAATTTGTAAAACATCATTTTTGGGCCAACTTTGATGAGTTTTGGTATTTTATGTAG
The DNA here is from genome assembly GCA_951812925.1 of Calliopum simillimum. Taxonomy (NCBI): domain Eukaryota; kingdom Metazoa; phylum Arthropoda; class Insecta; order Diptera; family Lauxaniidae; genus Calliopum; species Calliopum simillimum. Next base: position 65,698,896 of record OX638368.1, read on the forward strand.
AAATCGGAGGTAAGTAAAAAATTACTTATGAGCTAATTATATATTTTCTGATATTTTTTCATATTCGGAATGTAAAAATTCGGTTTCGAGTTTTTTCCGTCTAGCTTGTACTGATCGCATCACTGTGCGCTGGTGCTTAAAAGCTTTCCTAATACGTATTTATTCTCAGACGAGCGTTCAATTGTGTAAGTATCTGCGAAGATTTCATTAGGACTTGCGTCTTATGCTTACTTGATAGATTATAGTATTTTATGTTAAACCCAAAAGACATTATTTTGCACTTTTATTTTTATTAGAGTTCGCCTTGTGGCCGAATTTCGACCATTTGCCTATAAAGTTTCTATACCTCTCCTTGGTCGATAAAACAGTTAAAGCTTTTAACATTCTTTCTTAGAGTTCGGGTTATCTGCATGCATATAAATCGGTGCAGGAGCTAAGTTGTAATACCATGCTTCCCATTAAGAGGCTTGTAACTCTTACTAAAGAGCAAACAGTTTTTGATATCTTTCCATCCTGTTAATTTTAACCCCATATCAAAATTCATAAAAATCAATCCTTGGTGCTAACCATATCTCTATACCGAATTTTATAAAAATCTATGCAGTGGTTAAGCCGTGTGAGCGTTTTTTCTATTTAGGGGCGTGGCACCGCCCACCTTAAAAAAATATAGTCCTATGCACTGCTCCTCCTTACAACCTTTCCAACAAAAAAAGAATCAAGCAAATCGGTTGAGATTTAGGTATAGAAACAGGGACTGAATCGATTTCGTTTGCTTATTTATATATAGATTAATAACTAGCTGGCCCGGTAGCGACTTTGTTCGCCCGTTCCCGATGCCCTTTACATATGTTCCAAGTCCCATCAATCTCTGTTGTCCTTATCTTCCAACCCCTCAGGTTTTTCAAGGTGAATAGAATATATATTTATGTACCAACTTTTATAACGATAGCTACTATAGGCGTAGAAATATAGCATTTTGCAAATTCCTTTCGTTCAATCCTCTTAAGCTTTGCATGCTAAATAGTAAACGCAATAAACATCCATGTACCAAGTTTCACAATGACCGCTGATATAGGAACACTGATATAGCATTTTGTGTGTTTTTTTCATATGAGGGGCCCAACGTCCCCTGGTTCAATCCCCTTCAAATTTTGCATGGTTGATGGCAGATACATTATACATTAAGTTCACTAACTTTCATAATCATAGCTTGTATAACTGCAGAGATATAGCAATTTTAGTATTTTTTTCGTATGGGGAGTGCAACCCCCGTCCCCCGCAGCGGCATCTCATCCCTTAAAAAACTTCTACAGACCATAACAAACAATTAAATTTAAATTAAATCCGCCGTGTAGTTTTCGCGTCCATAAGCTACATACGGACACCATTTCATTTTTATATATGTATGTATATAGATTAAAATGTTTCCTCTTGAATGGGAGTTGCTATTTTTTTTTTTTTTTTTGTTGAAAATATTAACTGTCAACCCGAATGTATCCGAAAAAATTATAATATTGAACGCCATTGTAACAGTTGTCATGGTTTTTTGTATAAAAATTATAATGAAACAATTAATTACAAGGTATTGATGGTCGGCATGCATGTGACATGCCCTCATGAGAATCTAGAAGGTTAAAACCTAACTCATTCTTTATTCAATGCTAAAACATAATATGATAATTGATTTTCAGGCATGTTCTGAAATCCGATTCACTTCGGAATCGGATTGAAAGCAATCTTTAAGAGCTCCGCATTTTGATAATTAACACCAAATCAATTAGCATTTCGGTAAATCGAACAGGAACCATTTGCAAATTTTATTTCTTGAAATACAAATCCAATTCCATCTCATCTGTCGCAATGCAGAGCTCTTTAAGATTGCTTTCATTCCGATTCCGAAGTGAATCGGATTTCAGAACATGCCAGATAATCTATCATTGTCCCGAGTTTCATTAAAATCGCTGCAGCAGTTTTCGAGCAAAAAATTTACCCACAGACATAAGAACAAAGAAACAAACAAAAAAAAACATACCATTTTAGCTCGTATAAGAAGAGAAAATTAAAACTAAAACAGTTAAAAAGTTAAACCCTTGCATGGAAACTTAAATTAGACATAAGCAGCATTCTTTTTTTCTCAGTGGAAACTATCAATGAGCTTTTCAACTTAAAGCTTTCAGAACTTTTACACGTAGACAAAATGCGCTAGTATAGAGTTTGGTTTTCACTGCTCTAAATTTTTCCGCAAAATCAACTGTAAAAAGTCTTTGTACTAAGCAATTAGAATAGAATTATAAATTACACAGTGCTACAGTGATTTTACACTTTGGGTCGAGTACTTAACATGCCTATACTTAAATTTTGTTATACACCCTTAAAATCTTAATTTACCCTTAAAAAACTGTCTTTGGGTGAGTTTGTGCACTTAAATGTTTGGGGCGCAGTTATTTCTAAACCAGTTTTGCATTTTTTCACTGATTTGGAATGGAGAATTTATTGTAATTTTAAAAATATATACTATGGTATAAGTTCAAGTTAGAATTTGGAAAAAAATTTTCCGTTTTTTGCAGTTTGACGTCTTTTTTAAGCAATACTTTGAAAAGTAAGGCATATAAATTTTAATTTATTCCTTTAGTGCATAAAATTTATAATAAAACTAATCATCATTTATCAAAATTGGTTGAAAATTGTAGATGTAACGTTTTTTTTTACATCTCACTTTATTTGAAATTACAATTTTTAAATAATTACTTCAATTATAATTATATAATAATAATTATATAATAATAATTGCATAGTCCGAACTTAGATAAAATCAAAAGTCTGAAATTCATTGAACAATTTAATTAAAATGCTCGCAGGATCGTTTCCATTTAAAAGATAAGTAGAAGACAGATTTAAAGAAAATGATTTTTTGTGACTCCTAGCAAAATTTTATGTAAAATATTTTCGTGGAACATTGTAACCCATTATGACCACATTTTTAGAAATAGGTGTCAAAAAGACCCATAAAAACCTAGTAAGTTAAGATGATTTAAAAAATTATTGTACACAAAATCGTACTAAGGATCACTAAAACTAGTTTTCATTAAGTTAGTCCTTTAAAACGGGAATGATTGGGAAAGCACTTTTTATAAATTAAAAACTATAGTTTCGAATTAAGTAAGATTTTATAAAAATCGTTACATCTTTAGTTTTCAACCAATTTTTATAAATACAGGATAGTTTTATTAAAAATTGTATGTTCTTTACGAATAAATTATAATATTTATGCCTTACGTTTCAAAGTGTTGCTTAAAAAATACATTAAACTACTTAAAACAACCAAAAACAAATTTCCAAATTCTAACTTTCCTCTAAAATATTTCCACATATTTCCATTGAACTAAAACTAAAGTATATATTTTTAAAATTGCCATAAATTTTCCTTTCCAATTTAGTGAAAAAATACAAAATCGATTAAGAAATAACTGAGCCACAATTTTTTAGGCGCACAAAGTCACCCAAAAACCATTTTTTAAGGATAGCTTAAGATTTTGAGGGTGTGTTAATTACAATTTTTAATTATAGGCAAATTAAGTACTCGAATTGACCTACAATATCTACTAGGTTTCTTTAAAAATTTATGAAATTTTTGGGATTTTGTAGCACCGCAAATTTTGGAAAGTTGAAATGGAAACTGCCGCTTTGTTATTAGAGTTACCTGAATTTCATGATGCGAAAATCGTTTAGCTTCAATCGTGTATCAATCACACTTATCGACAGATCTGCGTAAATAATGGTATCATCCAATGATCCTATTACTCGTCCATAGCCCTCAATCAAAGGCATCAATTTGATTAAGAAATCGTATTCAAACTAAAATAGTATATTAAAAACTTATTAGTCAAATAGTAATTTCAAAATATTTTTTCTTTAAGTATACACGGTGGTTCTTAAAAAATTTTAACTTTTTGAAATACCACCCGCGATTTTTTTCAGGGATAATGTTGGGGGATCCTTCTAGTATCTAAATCCGCAAACCGCGAAATCGAACGTCCAGCCGTTTTTTTTTTCGACCTTTTAGTTTTTTTAACGATTTTTGAGTATGTCTCGGTGTGTATATACATATTATGTACATGTCGTAGAGTGATATATTGGCACAACAAATATAGTTTCGTATAGTACGTAATGTAGCGCAATATATAAGTTTTATCTGAATAAACAAATTATGTTGTCAATGGCAACGCACAATATTAAATTCTACTTTCTATTACGTTCCGTTTGAGTTTTGTAGTTTATAAATCGAGGCGAGAGTTTGAAACTCTTTCCGAATGTGGCCCAGAGCGATAGATATGTTTTATAATGCGAAAGATAGAAATAGCTATGCGTAGCTATTTGAAATACAGTTAAACCTCCTACAACGCGGTTTCCTATAACGCGGTTTCGCTACAACGCGGTTCACAAAATGCGGACATTTTCTTACAACGCTACTCTTACAACGCGATTTTTACGATTTGATGAAATAACAATGGCTGATATTCAAGATTTAATTGCGGACGACGAAATAAACAAAGCAGATTTAGTGGCAATGACAAATGAAGAATCAGTTGGAGATAGCTCTGACGATCTTTCCGATGTTAAAAATAACATCTTTTCACTTAAAAATATCGAGAAAGTTTTAAATATGGCAAAGCAGTTGGAAGAATACATTTTGGAGAACGACCCTTTAACTGCCATACCTAAATTGGAGCGACAGCGTTATTTTACTGTCAAAAATTTCTCATGTACATACAATTTGTATGGCGCATACCGAAATTGCCAACGCTCAACGCTGAGCTATTCGAATTTCCAATTTTGACAACGCGTTATGGAGTGAAGTTAGCTGCAGAAAAGTAAAAAAAGAAACAACAATATGATTTTGACAAACAAATGACTTCAACGCAACGCTCTTTATTTCGGTATGGCGCTTGACGCTTTTGTGTAACGTTAAATAACGCAACGCCTGACGCTCCAATTTAGGTATGGCAGTTAGTGACAGAGTAGAAATATTTAAACGAAATCTTCAAAACAATTTAGCTCCCTAAGAAATTTATAAAGATTTGCGAAATAAGAGCAAACAAACTTCAATGCACGATTTTTTCAAACCAATAATCGTCGAAAGGATGCCCGAATTTGATAGCGGATCAAGCTCAGATTTTGAACTAGTACGAACAAAACGTTCGAAACAAATCATACTAAGTGATGAGGAGGAGTAAAAAGTTATCGTTCTATTTTGGATTTAATTTATTAAATCTTTCATCTTGAATATTTTACGTAGAATTGAAATTTTATATTGTTTTGTTTTGTTTTTGTTTAACCCTTTCGAACCGGTTGGGACAATATATCCCAAACATTTTTTAATAAATACTTTTGAATAATATAACTCGGTTATTAACTTCACTTAAATTGAATGAATTAATGAAATTAATGCAATTTTTAGTAGCCACTGTTTTTCTTATAACCACTCCAAGGACATTGCATCCCAAAAATTCAAATCGAAAACATCTGTTGGGAGTATAGACCGAAAGCGCCTCTGGCGGTGAAAATTTTAATTTAGAGACGGTCAAACATTTTACTTAAATTTAGTTTAAAAGATTAACCTATCACAAATATTGTGTACCCCACAGTTTTTTCCCGGGTCGAAAGGGTTAAATGAATGGAGTGTTATTAAATTACACAATATGTATGTTCTTCTGACTCAACAAATAAATACACAAAATTATATTAAGCACATATTTTTACTATACAAATTGCAATATTTTATTGAAAATTTTTTTACTTTGGAACCAAACTCTGATTTTTGTATGGAGTTACAGTCTCCTACAACGCGATTTCCTACAACGCGGAGTTTTTCAGGAACCTATTCACCGCGTTATAGGAGGTTTAACTGTAAATAGATTTTGTGAGAGAATTATTATGAAAGGGAAAAACATGCGCAGCTATAGAACACATTGAATTGAATGCGCATAGGCAGTTGAATTTTAGTATCTTAAAGAAAAGGTTCTGTCGCTCCGGGACTCACTGCGTTTTTATAAAGAAAATGTTTGACGTGGAAAATACTTTGAGAACCGAAGACCTTTTTACGACATCAGAAGTGGGATCGCCTGTGCCGCTGCAAAATTCAACTAAATATTATCGCGTGATTACGGAGTCGCGGAATCTTTTTATGTTTTTCATTAACGAGTCAGTTCAGTGAAATTTCCTGAATCTTCTTCGCAGTACGAAAGTTTAATCGTGATTTCATATTCAGGATGAAGGTCGGGTGGTATAGACGTGTTTTTGTTTTGTCGCAATGGCTTGATTGAAGTTTAAGAATTGCATTGAGTATTTGCAAATTCTGTTTGTGTAATATCAGCAAAAGTAAGTAAGTTGATTTTTATTGAGTATCCAAGGTTGCTTTTATGCATCGCAAATGTTAAAGCTCAGTAATTTAATGAAAATAATTATCTTTATCGAGAGTCGCCATGTTTTTTGCTGAGAATACTTTGGAGAGCAGTGTGCTTCTAATAATTCTGCCAATGATTGTAAAAAATTGGGTTTGTTATTTCATTGCCGTAGTTCATCGTGTTGTTTGTAATGCGTTTTGAGGACATTGGGACTTCGGCAGCTGCGCTAGTAAATATTTTAAATGGAATTCCGAAAAAGGAGAAGTGTTTTTCTAGCTATGTAAGTCATCATTAAAGTCCAGATGAAAATAAAAAAAAAAAAAGAGCAATGTTGTGTCAAATCCACCGAGGTGTCGATGTTGCCACCCTTGTCGGGTTTTGTTGTTTTGTTGGTAATTATTTTTATAATAACGTGTTATGTGAATTTTTGCATCTTTTGTTTTATGTTTAATTTCATTGATTTTTCGATTATATTTGAGTCCTGGTAGTATTTGCTTTATACATTTTAACGCTTTTGGCCTTTAAGATTTTATTAACGTTGAAAAATGGTGTATTTTTATTGGTTAAGTTCTTTTATTAAAGTACTCTGTACGTTATGATTGATTCTTGGGCATGTTATGTTATCAACAGTTTGAATCATGAAAATGTTTGTGTCCGAATCTACGCTTGCTAACCATTGTCTTTATTCGGTGTCAGATTTTAATTTTTGAACCATGGTGTTGTATTAACAGTGGCGGCTATATATACTGTTATTCCATTTGTCTTGCCATGATGGGTAATCATTCGAGTCAGGGTGGTTACATGAGATCTTGTCAACAATGGTGTTTTCGTCTATTTTTGAGTGGCTGGTTATGAGTTATAAACGGCTTATTTCAACTCTTGTAGCTAATTTTTTTTGATTTTAAAAATGTATGGTTGCGTTTTGTTTTTGTTAAAACTTCGAAGAGCCTGCAGTATCTATTTACTGTCTGATATTATAAGATAATTTCAAATATAACTTACTTTCGGAAGCCGCAACGCTTCAAGCATTGAAGGTGTTTCTGCTGATTTTGTGGTGCAGATGTAATTCAAAGAAAACTTTGCTGACAATTGAGAAACCATTGAATTTTTACACGGTGATGGAGTCAAAAGATCAAGTGTTTCTGTCAGGCAAGTTCATATTGTTTTGATTTGATTAAGTAATCGGTAAAATACTTCTTATCATTGCAGTCTTTAAAGATATTGTAAACACTTAGCTTTGTATGCAGTACTTACTTTATAGTACTAAGCAAATGACGTCAAACACTATTGTTAATGAATTTTGTTTTTAGGCCAGTTATTTAAAATATAATATGATAATAGGTAGTGAAATTTTGAGACAAGGTCAATGAAGGTGATAAAATTCTTTCTAGTCAGATTTTAAAAGACTGTTCGGAGTGGTTCATGCAAGCACTTTGCGAAGAAGAGTATCTATAGGGCAGTTAGAAGTACCATTAATTACTTCAACTAAAATGGTGCAGAGCTGTCGTTATCAGTGAGTGTGAAAAAGAGATCGTCACAAATACAACGAAATAATTTTTGAGAAAACCGTAGATGCTCTTCATTTTTGTCATAAGGGCAATGTTATTGCCAAAAACTGAAGCGATTCTGATCACCTGTCAGTAGACAGTCGAAAATTAATTTTAAAAGCCATTTTTGTTGAATATCCCTTGCATATGTTACAAATTCAAATGGCTATTCAACATGGAGCAAAATATTTTTGCTGCTTCAATATTTCCAATCATTTAGCTTGCCAGATTCAGCCAGCGTCTTTCCGGCAGAAGTTTTTGCTATCATTGAAGCCTGAAAATTATTATGGAGTCATGCTTTTTCTGCAAAAGTAACAATTCTCTTCAGCAATAATAACGTCTAAATTGATGGGGGACTGCAAAGAGGAGTTGGTCAGGCTCGGACGTCTGTTTGATCTTGCTCTCGTTTGGGTTGCGGGTTATAGAGATGTTGAGGGCGGCGATGAGGCTGATGAACTTGCAAGGCATGGTTCATCTCTTCACGTCATTAGTGCGATGCGGATACATACACCTCTGGGTCTAAAAAGAAGATGCGGATCTTTTCATATTGCTTGGCCGAGGCGAGCACTAATTTGAAAGCATTGACTACATGTAGGATATCCAGGTCAATCTGGCCTTCATATGGCAGTTCGGAAACTATTTATTTACTACCTAATAATCGTATTAATATAGATATCATTAGTTAAGTTATCAAAATTTTCACATACACTTACTTATACCAGTCTGTCGGGTCACTTTTGTGGTATAACAATGGCACACTTAGTGCTACTTAGGGTTCAGCTTGCATCGCTACACCGCCACTCTTACGTAACCTAACCTAACCTAACCTAACCTTGATATGTATGACTTCGCTACATGGAAAGAGTAGTACGAGTTCTTGGTTTTGCTTTTGGAAAGCGCCTTCAGTATTCCTAGGTGCTGAAAAGATAGACTTGGGTGAAATTGTGAACTTGCATGTCATTTTGTTAGAGTCTCTCATACTTTGACCATGAAAAAAATGCATTAAATAAATTTAAATCCTCATTTAAGAAGTCCATTTTTGGTAATTGAGGTCCTAAAAGTCAGTATATAGTAAAACAACTTAAAGATATTAACATGTAAATTTGCGAAAGAAATGCAACTTCCTACAGAATTGGAATTGAAGCTTATGTGATAAAGAGAGAGAAAAAAAAGAAAAAAGAATGAGAGAAAAGATGGATGGTAAGGAACCATCGAAGAGAGAAAGAGAGAGAGAAGATGGATGGTAAAGAACCATCGAAGAGAGAAAGAGAGAGAAGATGGATGGTAAAGAACCATCGAAGGGGCTAAAAGCCGCACCACAGGTACCATCGGTAGCCACAAGTGCAAAGCAGTGTTTGATCATGGCGTGGTGGGCTGATGGTGCTGTGGCGGGGGCTTGGGTTCAGAAGAACCATGATGTACAGGAGGTGCATGTTATCGTTGCAAGGTGCAGCAAGAGCCCAAGAGTTGAAAAGAGAAAAGTTGGTCACATAAGTGGAGATGATTTGTGGAGTTGTTTGTGTGGAAGTTGTTGATAGAAATTGTGTTAATAGAAATGTAAATGGAAATTGTGAATGGATATTGTTAATGGAATTTTAAATGGAAATTGTTAATGACGGTTGTTAATTAATGTACGTTATAAAATACTAAAGAGCTGACCGACTAGCACTTCTTTGGCAAAAATGAGTTCCTCAAAATCATAATTTTAATTGTAAATGCCATAGAATATTCTTCTCGATACAGAAGTAGGTTTAATGGTTAGAGGCTACCCTTTAAGTAATATTTTGATTTAATCCACATAAGGATTTACTTTTTATTCATCCTAAAATTTAAGTAAGTTTGGTGGTAAACTTCAAGTTATAGTTTCATAACGAAAGAGTTATAGGTCTTTATGTGTTTGCAAGTCTTTGTTTGCTGAATAAGTAGTGTGACCAACTTACTAATTAATATTTGTGTAATCGATTGACGGGTGTTTTGAACCATGAATATCAAATCCAAACGTTACTAATTTTTTTGTAGAAACACCCGAGGACGTGTGTTAGTCAGGATGGCCGTGTCGTAGAGTGATATATTGGCACAACAAATATAGTTTCGTATAGTACGTAATGTAGCGCAATATATAAGTTTTATCTGAATAAACAAATTATGTTGTCAATGGCAACGCACAATATTAAATTCTACTTTCTATTACGTTCCGTTTGAGTTTTGTAGTTTATAAATCGAGGCGAGAGTTTGAAACTCTTTCCGAGTGTGGCCCAGAGCGATAGATATGTTTTATAATGCGAAAGATAGAAATAGCTATGCGTAGCTATTTGAAATAAATAGATTTTGTGAGAGAATTATTATGAAAGGGAAAAACATGCGCAGCTATAGAACACATTGAATTGAATGCGCATAGGCAGTTGAATTTTAGTATCTTAAAGAAAAGGTTCTGTCGCTCCGGGACTCACTGCGTTTTTATAAAGAAAATGTTTGACGTGGAAAATACTTTGAGAACCGAAGACCTTTTTACGACATACACATATATATGTATATACGTACATATATATACTTGTATATGTATATATGTGTAATATGTATATATGGATATATATATACATACATACATACATACGTATAAAAGGTATCGTTTCCGCACCATTTATTTTAAAAAAAAATCGGTTTTTTCGTATTTAAGAAAAACACAAACATGCTTAATTCGATTCCGGTATTAGAATTGCTCTATTACGTCTGGACTTTGAGATATCCTTACATATATGTTTAAAGGACACCATTTTTTTTCCTATTTTTGAAGTTATATAACAAGATAAGGTAATATTATGCCCTAAAATCTGGTATGACAGTTAATAGTCCTAGTTTTTTCCTTGAAAACTCAATTAAAGCGATAACGATATCTTTTTTTTTGTCGGAGATATCTTTGCCTAAAAAGTTAAAAAAGTGCAAAAACACGATTTTTGGCTATATTGGATGTTATATACAGGACACACAAAATTTTTTTGGGAGTTTTTGTTACCAGAAACATTTGGTACTTTCTTTTGGCTTTAAATTGAGCTATCAAATGTTTATCTGCAATATTTTTCTGCAAGGTTATGTTAACTTTAAAATCACACCATGAAACGTAAAGCGAATAATCTCGGTTTTCGGCTATATTTGAGGTTGTATACAGTACGGACGAAATCCGTCTGCTCTTTTTTACCAACTGAATCATTTAAAACCACTCTTTATCTTCAAAATGAGCCATCAAGAGGTCTCTTTTGATTGTTTTTCACAAAGTTATGACCATTTAAAAATTACATTATGGACTGCAAACTCACAGTGTACGAGTATTCCTTATGTTGCTGCAACATGTCGTCTTAAAATAGTCATAACTTTTTAGAAAACAATTACAAGAGACCACTTGTTAGCTCATTTTTAAGATAAAGAATGGTTTTAAATGATTCAGTTGGTAAAAAAGAGCAGACGGATTTCGTCCGTACTGTATACAACCTCAAATATAGCCGAAAACCGAGATTATTCGCTTTAAGTTTCATGGTGTGATTTTAAAGTTAACATAACCTTGCAGAAAAATATTGCAGATAAACATTTGATAGCTCAATTTAAAGCCAAAAGAAAGTACCAAATGTTTCTGGTAATAAAAACTCCCAAAAAAATTTTGTGTGTCCTGTATATAACATCCAATATAGCCAAAAATCGTGTTTTTGCACTTTTTTAACTTTTTAGGCAAAGATATCTCCGACAAAAAAAAAGATATCGTTATCGCTTTAATTGAGTTTTCAAGGAAAAAACTAGGACTATTAACTGTCATACCAGATTTTACGGCATAATATTACCTTATCTTGTTATATAACTTCAAAAATAGGAAAAAAAATGGTGTCCTTTAAACATATATGTAAGGATATCTCAAAGTCCAGACGTAATAGAGCAATTCTAATACCGGAATCGAATTAAGCATCAAAAATCACATCTGAAATGACTACTTTCGTTTCCGGTTTTTGTTTGTGTTTTTCTTAAATACGAAAAAACCGATTTTTTTAAAAAATAAATGGTGCGGAAACGATACCTTTTATACGTATGTATGTATGTATGTATATATATATCCATATATACATATTACACATATATACATATACAAGTATATATATGTACGTATATACATATATATGTGTACTAGAGCGCCCATATGTGCGAAATTCTGATTTTGTTTGCTCCCCGTCCATTTCCTGAAATTAGAGGTCAAAAAAATAAGATCTCAAAAAAAAATTTGGAATCGGTAGTGGAAAAAACCCAGCCGGTTTTCGATTAAAGGTCGAAAAATTAATTAAAAAAAGGCAAGTCGCTTTGACTGCCCATTACTTCGAAACTAACCATTTTTTCGCAATGTTTTGAAGACAGTTTTTGTAGAGAATGGTTAGGTCAACATTATCTACTCAGAAAGTTTTGGTCCAAAATTTAAATTTGTTGCTGTTTCGGTACAAAAATTTAAATTTTTTAAGAAAATTTGCATGACTTTTTTTCTATAAATTGATTTTTTGTATTATTTAAAGGGCGGAATATTTGTTTTGGAGTTCTTTTATTGTAGGGAATTAAATGTTGATTAAATTAAATGAAAAATTATTAAAAAATATTAGTTTTTAAAAAATGGAGCCAGTTTCAAAGTTAAGAAAAAATATATTTTTTTTATTTATTTCTTCTTAATTTTTAATTTGATAAGAACAAATTTTGGAAGTCATATTTTCTAATCTAATTCGGGGTTGTTGAACTTGAAAATAGCATTTAATTTCGTTTAAGTGCGTTTTTGGGCGGATCTAGCAGAGATAATCGAAAATTTCGATTTTCGTTAACGCAGCCCAGAAAAAAATTTAAATCAAACTGTCATGAATTCCACAAAGGTGTTAAGTTACACGTGAGTATTAACTGAATAAGAAAAAAATGTTTTCAAAATCAGTTCATCGAATGGTTTTTAAAATGAGGTCGAAAAACGGTATTTTTAAAAAACCACTGCCAACCAAAACCAAAATAGTCATTTTAGATGCATATATTGATGCGAAATCCGAAATTAGACGCAAAATTGCTGTATAATTTATGGTTTGTGAGATATCTTACCCCTTATGTTCAAAAAACACGATTTTTAAGGTAGTGTAGGACACGCACGATATCGTTTTGGTCTTTTCTATAAAATACATCATTTAGTACTGAACTTCTTCTTCAAAATGAGTTATAAAATGGTCTTGTATGATTTTTCTTTAAAAAGTTATGACCATTTTAAAAGTGCATTATAAAAGATATAGTAGTATGGCAATTGCTATAGAAAATCCATACATGATTTTTAACTTTCATGATGTCATTTTAAAATGATCATAACTTTTTGAAAAAAAGTCGCACAAACCCATTTCATAGCTCATTTTGAAGGCAAAAAGCAGTTCTAAATGATGTATTTAATAACAACAAATACTTAATTTTTTTCCAACTTTGAGATCGGCTCCATACCTTAAAACTTAATATTTTAAAATAATTTTTTTTTTTAAATTAAACAACATTTAATTATCTACAACGTAAGAATTCCAAAACAAATATTCTGTCCTTTAAAAGTTACAAAAAACCAATTTGTAGAAAAAAAGTCGAGAAAATTTTCTTAAAAAGTTGAAATTTTTGCACCGAAATAGCAACAAATTTAAATTTTGGACCAAAACTTTCTAAGAAGATAATGTTGACCTGGTCATTCTCTACAAAAACTGTCTTTAAAACATTGCGAAAAAATTATTAGTTTCGAAGTAATGGGCAGTCAAAGCGACTTGCCTTTTTTTAGTTAATTTTTCGACCTTTAATCGAAAACCGGCTGGGTTTTTTCCACTACCGATTCCAAATTTTTTTTTGAGATCTTATTTTTTTGACCTCCAATTTCAGGAAATGGACGGGGAGCAAACAAAATTACAACTTTGCACATTTCATATACAGTGAGTCACATATGTATTTTGCATATAAAAAATATTAAAAAATTCGACTTAATACTCAATTTTTAGCCGTTTCATTCTTGGAAAAATAATATTTTTTTTATAAGCTTCGAGTCAATGGAACGTCAACTATGATACCAATTCATAAAAAAATTTAAATAATGCGTTCTAATCACTTAAAAACCAAAGAAATGATTTATTCATCTTTTTTATAAGGTCACAAAAGTATTTTGCTTTTTAGTAATATTTTACTTTTAGATTATTTACCAAGTAAAAGAGGCTTTTTTAATAATAACCATGGTAGCCATTATTTGAAGAGACATCATATAAACATCTTTGCGAGGGCTCCATCCCTTTACAACATTTTCAGTCGGTGTTTTTTCCCATTTTTCTTGTAGTACTTGTTTGAGCACTTTTTTTTGATAAAATATGGTATTTTCTGACCTTTCAACTAGATAAGGCCAAAAAATTTCTATTGGATTCGAAAAAGAATATCGCGGTGGTGTTTTAATCTCTTTGGTGTTGTACAGAAGTGTCCCAGGATGTGTATTTAGGGTCATTGTCTTTTGAAAATATGAAGTCATCTTGTGGTAAACCCATTTTTTAACTACTGGGTGCAATTTTTTTTGTGGAATTGGACTGATGTTCATGTCTATCCATATTGCCACCGATAAGCTTAAGTTTCCCCATTCCATAAGCCGAGAACAACCCACGACACATCATCATGTAAAATTATTGCTTTTAAGTTATAAAAATTAAGGGTTTTATTTGCTTTATGCCAGACCATGCGGCGTCCATCGGATCCGAAAATATTATTTTTGCTTTCTATTGGATCCAATAATATAATATTTGCTTTCCATCGGATCGACAGACGCCGTGTGGTCTGATATAAGGCAAATAAAACCCTAAACTTTTAAACCTTAAAGAAACAATTTTACATGATGGTGTGTCGTGGGCTGTTCTTGGCTCATTGAATGGGGAAACTTAAACTTATCGGTGGTAATATGGATAGACATGAACATCAGTCCAATTCCACAAAAAAAAAAAATTGCACCCAGTAGTTAAAAAATGGGTTTACCACAAGATGACTTCATATTTTCAAAAGACAATGACCCTAAATACACATCCTGGGGCACTTCTGTACAACACCAAAGAGATTAAAACACCACCGCGATATTCTTTTTCGAATCCAATAGAAATTTTTTGGCCATATCTAGTGGAAAGGTCAGAAAATACCATATTTTATCAAAAAAATGTGCTCAAACAAGTACTACAAGAAAAATGGGAAAAAACACCGACTGAAAATGTTGTAAAGGGATGGAGTCCTCGCAAAGATGTTTATATGATGTCTCTTCAAATAATGGCTACCATGGTTATTATTAAAAAAGCCTCTTTTACTTGGTAAATAATCTCAAAGTAAAATATTACTAAAAAGCAAAATACTTTTGTGACCTTATAAAAAAGATGAATAAATCATTTCTTTGGTTTTTAAGTGATCAGAACGCATTATTTAAATTTTTTTATGAATTGGTATCATAGTTGACGTTCCATTGACTCGAAGCTTATAAAAAAAATATTACTTTTCCAAGAATGAAACGGCTAAAAATTGAGTATTAAGTCGAATTTTTGAATATGTTTTATATGCAAAATACATATGTGACTCACTGTATCTTGTGGGCGCTCTAATGTGTACATAATATGTAGTATATACACACCGAGACATACTCAAAAATCGTTAAAAAAACTAAAAGGTCGAAAAAAAAAAACGGCTGGACGTTCGATTTCGCGGTTTGCGGATTTAGATACTAGAAGGATCCCCCAACATTATCCCTGAAAAAAATCGCGGGTGGTATTTCAAAAAGTTAAAATTTTTTAAGAACCACCGTGTATATGTAGGTATAGGCGATTCCAAACTCTTTGTTTACTCAAGAGGAAGGCATCTTACGAAAAAGTGTACAAGGCATAAAATGCTTAGAATCGTTTAAGTAATACGTGTGAACTTTTTTTTAATAATTTTTGAGAATTTTTTTTTTTCCAAATTTTTTAAAAAATTACTCAAAGAAAAAAAAAGTTAATATATTTTAACTTTCCAAAAAATTCCCTAAAATTTCACACGTATTTCTTGGACGATTCTAAGCATTTTATTCCTAGTACACTTTTTTCGTAAGATGCCTTTCTCTTGAGTAAACAAAGATTCAAAAACACTCATCTAGCGACCGAATCCCATCTTGACCCATACATAATTTTAAAGCTTATAAATTATGCTTAAATTTTAAAGCTTGTAAATTATGCTTTAATTTAAAGTACTTTAAAAAAAATTTTAGGGGGTTCTTTTAAAAAAAAATTCAAAAGTTATTTTTAGGTGTAAAAAATTTTTTTTTCTCGTAAATCGCACCTCGTACTTTTCGTACTTCGTACTTTTCATACCCCGTATGAGTAAGTACTAGAGCTCAGAAGCGAACAAAGTATCAAATAGGTGCCACGCCCACTATTTAACGATTAATCGAAAAAAAATTTAACTCGTTATATCTCCGAAACTATGAACGCTATTTCCATGGAATTCGATAGGTAGGTGCTCTACATAATAAGCATTCGTCGAGCAAAAAGTGGGCGTGATCGGACAATGCCACACCCACTTTTAACGATTCGAAGAAATGGCACCTACCAAATTTCATCGAAATTGCTTGTATATTTTGGGAGTTATAGCGTTTTATAGTGCCCATTTTTCAAATCGTTAAAATTGGGCGGGACATTGTTTGGTCAGCGCATGCTAATTATGTGGTGCACCTACCTATTAAATTTCATCGAAATAGCTTGTATATTTTAGGAGTTATAGCGTTTTAAAGTGTCCATTCTTCGAGTACGAGGTACGAAAAGTAAAGGTACGCGAACGAAAAGTACGAAGTACAAGGTACGAATAGTACGAAGTTTGTATCAAAGGTACAAACTTTATCAAATTCACGTACCTGTGCGAACCTCAAATTCACGTGATTTAGGGGTACGTGATTTCGTACCCCTGTTCGTGAATTCGTACCCCTGTTCGTGAATTCACGTACTCACATGTAATACGAATTCACGTGATCCGACAGCTCTAATGTATACCAAATAAAAAAAAACTAATGGATTTTTAAGTCAAAAGTTGGGTATAAAACAGACCCCAAAATGTCCTAAAGTTTGAAAAACAATACAATATAATCAAAATTTGGCATATCTTTTACAATCCCACTGATGGTTTTGCTATTGGCACATAACTCTTTTAAAATCTAACGTCGAATTCCAGAACCGGCTTCTATACTATCTACTCATACTTACAAAATAATTTTAACTCACCTGCAAACTTTTTATGATTAAATTAAATCTGCATAAAAAAGATTTATCTTCATATGTCATAAAAGCGTCGCCAAATCGTTGAATTCCAGCTATATTGTATACGATGCCATTCGACAAGTAGAGACCAGCTTCATAGGTTATAAATAATGGACTCTATAAAAAAAAAGTTGTTTAGAAGTACTTAGAAAAGATATGTGTCGTTCATTGTAATCATTCGCAACTCCACATTAAAAAAAAAACTATTTTTTTTGCTTAATGGTATTCCATTTATTTAAGTTTTATAAAAAAATTCGTTTTTATCCTTATGGTATCCCATTTGGTCATATGCTTGATTATAAAATTAAATTTACTCCAATAATTGCACTAATATCCCATACTTAGATTGCACTACTTTTTTCTGCAGGGAATATAACTTGGTACTTTTTCATTATAAAAGTGATGCGTGTTTGTAATTTATGTTTGAAAATTTAAAAAAAAATATAGTACGATTGCATATGAAGCAAAACACGCCAAGCGTACCAGCTGAAAATTTGGCAATATGGTAGATCTGGTGTGCAAGAACAATGATCCGGGAGGATTTGGTCCTAGTACCATTTGTTGTTAAAATACAGGGTGTTTTTTGTCATTTTCATGAAAAGAGTGTCTTTTCAAAAATTTATATTGTACAATAGCTTACACCAAAGTTTGTAAATTGATATATCTAAGTAACTGGTCCCATTCATTTTTATACCCTTCACCCAGGGTATATTCACTTTGTCCTTCCGTTTGTAACGCAGAGAAGGAGGCGTGGCAGGTATAGAAAAGTATATATATTCTTGATCAGCGTCACCTCCTGAGTCGATATAGCCATGTCCGTCTGTCTGGCTGGCTGGGTAACGGCTGTGTGTGGTAATACATTTTTTGGGAAAACTAAGCAAGATAATTCAATGGAATTTGGTACACAGCCTCCGTCGTCAAAGTTAGCTCGGGGGATTAAAAATGAGCGAAATCGGTCAACGGACACGCCTACCGCCCATACAAAAAATATATTCAAAATGCAAATTTTGGAGTATTTTTCACAACAATACAACCAAAATACACATAAATACTACGAATTGTCAGCGCAAGCTCTGAAAAAAAATTGGTCGAATTCGGACAAGAGGGCGTGGCACCTCTCATATAAGCAAAAGCTTCAAAACGCTGTACGGAAAGCGTTTTTTGAGATAATCGAACTAAATTTGACTAGGACACTAAAAACTATAAATGCAAGCTTTAAGCAAAAACTGGATAAAATCGGACAAGAGGGCGTGTCTCCTCCCACATAAGCAAAAGCTTCTAAACGCTATTCTGAAAACATTTTTTCAGATAATCCAACCAAATTTCACTTAAATACTAAGAACTATAAATGCAAACTCTGAGAAAAAACTGGGTGAATTCAGAGGGCGTGGCACCTCCCATATTAGCAAAATTTTCAAAATACTGCTGTGTAGGGTATTTAATGTTTGGCCAGGCCAAAGGCAACACCCCTACTAGTTAAGAGTTCTTTTTATAAAAAGAATTTGAGCGAAATCGGAGACAAAAATATTTACAGCACGTACTCTTGGCATTAAGAAGAGTTTAATGGTTCTGGGTCGGAATATCAGGCTGTTTCCGAAGAAAGCTGTTTTGAGTGCTGTAAATTATATAAAACAATTTTTTTTCTAATTTAAAAATATTACTTACAGTCAACGAAGAAAATTTTAGCCAAGAAAATGACCAGCCAAATCTGCAACGTAAATTTGGACCATCTAGGTCTATTTCTAATGAACCTGAATTTGGACTAGGTCTAAGTTGTTCTCAATCGTTTTTGGTCACGCCCCCGTTTTCAAGTTTTTCACAAGCTTGCACCCCCCATCAAAAAACAAAAAAAAATTTTACCATTTTTCACATACAAATTTACTTCTTATTCAAAAATAATTACAAATTAAAATTACAAAAAAGAGGTCATTGGGTTGTTTTGAAATCCAGTTAACCAGCCATGTTCTGAAATTTAAGGTGTTTCAGAATCCAATAATTAACACGAAATTTTGAATGCGTTCTCAATAACTTTTTTCTGTTGATTTGCGATTGCTGAATCCAAATCTAGCAACTATTATTCTCTATCAGATCTGGAATCCGAGCTATCCTTTATCAGATTGGAACCGATATCCAATTTAATTTGTTAAAATACAAATAAAATTCCATCTTATCGAAGTTTGATTTAATCTCGATTCTGGAAAAAATTGGATTCCAAAACGATGCAGTAATTAACGTTTTAAGAACAATTCCAAATTTCAAAGTAATCAAAATAAGAAGATTGAGAAAAAATAAGATAAAAAAAAATTTTCCCTTGTATAGTTTCTTTATTTTCAAAGGCTTTCTGAAATGTGTCGCGCCCCCCCTAAATTGTCTTCACGTACCCGTAGGGGCGCTCCCCATTTACTAAAGGCAGAACATAGCTAATTCCAGTTTCTAATTATATTAATTTTACTTGGAACCGTTTGATGCACACCGTCAACTACTAAGGAAAGTGGTTTCAGTTATAAACGAAAATTACGCGGCAGTGTTTGGAGAGGAAGGATTGTATTGACTTGTGTAATAATTTTTAAAAGATTTCAAAAGCATATCTTGAAGAAATTTACAGTAAACTATCAAAAATGGACCTCGATTTCGTATTTTACCCACCCACGATAAATGTAAAATTTTAAAGAATAGGCACAAACACAACTAACGGGCGGTTTAAAATTTTGAATCTTTTACTGACGTAACTTTAAATTGAATTTTTATGATTATTGTACAGCCTGTGAAACATGCAACAAGAGCGAAGCAGTTGGAAAACATGTTGCAAGCTACAAACGTTCAAACAATCGAGCTGCTCGAACGCTCGATCTGCTTGTTTAAGGTTGGAGTACCTGGAAACCGATCCCTGCTCGGTCAACAATCTGATTTTATTATTTTAGTCGATGTTCTTATTCATAGCTATTTTTTGTTATGAAACTTGTATTTTTTCACTTCTAACGGTCATGCTTTCAAAATGATATAGCCCAGGAAAATAGGACGAAAAAAGAGCTTCTGTGCGAAAAAATTCCCAGTGGAAATTTTTCACCGGAATTGTCTTTATTTATGCATGAAACACAAACTGTGAAAAGTCCATTGCAAAGTCGTGTGCGCATAAAAAGTTATTAAGGCTCAAAGGTCGCTAAAATCAGTTTTTTGCAAATATCTCGCTAATGCTTACTTTTACAGAAAAATGTTGGTCTCGAATTTTGTAGCACAGGAAATTTCATACAAAAGTACGTTAAAAGTATTTGAGTACAACTTCTAGTTTAGGAGATCACCCAATTTAAAGAGTTGTTAACAGTTATGATATGAAATACTACATATGAGTTCATACTAAAATATCTTACATTTTAAATTGCAATAACTCTTCAATGAAAAGTTGTACAAACAAAATGAAAATGCCGTTTGAAAGATAATTTAATTTTCTATATACCGTACAACATTTTTTTTTCGAACGGCTCATGACCTTAAAAATATTCTTGAATAACCGTTAAGGCTTCGAAATTACTGGCTTTTTAAGGATATCTGCGAATTGGTTAGTACTACGATAAAAAGTAATGGGACCAAATTTGTAGAGGATTACAAGATCTACAAAAAATAAGCGATATGTGTACACATAAAAGTAACCGTTTAGAAGATATTCAAAAAAAAACCCTTAAAATGCCAAAAAACCGGTTTCTATTGAATATCTTCTATACGGTTACTTCTATGTGTACACATATCGCTTATTTTTTGTAGATCTTGTAATTTTCTACAAATTTGGTCCCCTCACTTTTTATCGTAGTAGTTACCAATTCGCAGATATCCTTAAAAAACCAGTAATTTCGAAGCCTTAACGGTTATTCAAGAATATTTTTAAGGTCATGAGCCGTTTGAAAAAAAAAATTTGTACAGTATATCGACGGCTTATATTCAATACCCTCTATCTACAATTTTCACGAAAATCACTATCTACAGCAATCGATTTTGTGAAATGCAATATCCTCTATCTACATATGAAAAATGAAAGATTTTTCAATTTATTATATTTATTGGGTGGCCGTTATATACAAGGTCATGACAAACGGTCGTCAATCGTTTTTCAGTTTTGTATGTTGAACCTTGATAGCTCTGCTGAGTCGTGATTGGCCCTTCTGTAAACAAACAGATACGGCTGGACGCATGAAATTTGGTACAGATGAAAACAATATTACCAGGCTATCTGGGATCAAAAGTAGGCGTGATCGGTTAAAGTTGATTTGAAAATTAAAACAATTGAGGAGTGTTCGCACCAAAGGGCCTAGGTACCATTTCAAGGCAAAAGTTGTGTCATAATATGAATGGGGTGACATTTTGTTAGAAATGATAATAATTGTTTTCTGTTTTCAGGAAAAATTTACTCGATGGCGTGGAATTAATGGCATTATGTTAAATAATTATACCGGTCAAATACCTGATTATAATAGCACATAACTTAGGCCCTTTGGTACAGCCACTCCTCAATTGTATATACGAGTCATAAGAAACTGGGTATTAGAGCGGTATCCAGACGGACTTGTGAATGCAAAACATGAGAACTGAAATCTGAGCTCAGATTTTTATATAATGTACCTCAAGTTACTAGAAAGTAGATGTACCCAGGAGCAAGGGTGTTTATTCCCTACTCCCCGCCCAGGCCTACCATAGTCTTGCGCCCTAGTTTCTTATAGCAGTTTATGGTGGACTGGGACTAGTGGTGAGCAAACCAAGACCAAGATCATAGCAGTCTTGGTCTTGGTCTTGTTCTTGCATATTGTGTCTTGGTCATTAAGTCTTGGTCTCAAAGATGTCAAATTTCGAATTGAGATATGATTTTATGCTTGAAACGGGCGTGACACACCTATTAACTATAAATTCGAAAGACTAAAAAGCAGTCTTGGTCTTGATGATAATCCTGAGCAAGATCAAGACCACAGAAGTCTTGGTCTAGCAATGATATCAGCGTCTAATACCGAGAACATGACCAAGAATCAAGACCAAGACTAATTTTGCTCATCACTAACTGGGATTTCCTTATTAACTAGGATTTTTCGGTTCTCATATTTTGCATTCTCAAGTCCGCCAGGCGCCTTACCTATTTTTAGTTTTCTTTTGCTAAAAAACCATCTGTTAATAAATAATTCATAAAAAAATTGGTTTTTATTATTGTGCAATAGGCTCTATCTGCTTGTTTGAACACGCGTTTGATATTATTTTTGAATTGCAATATCCTCTATCTGCTATAATTTGGCGAATAACCAAGGTTTTTTTTAATTTTTTTATTTGAAGGATCTTGTGGCTCTTTTTAATTAATATCGTAGTACTTCGTTTGATTAACACCATAAAAAATAGCGAATAAAACAGTTTTTTTGCTCTCCTGAAAAATTGTGTTTTTGTAGATAGAGTGTATTGAATATAAGCCGTCGATATAGAAAATTAAATTATCTTTCAAACGGCATTTTCATTTTGTTTGTACAACTTCCCATTGAATAGTTATTGCAATTTAAAAAGTAAGATATTTTAATATGAACTCATAGGTAGTATTTCATATCATAACTGTTAACAACTTTTTAAATTGAGTGATCTCCTAAACTAGAAGTCGTACGCATATACTTTTAACGTATTTTTGTAGGAAATTTCCTGTGCTTCAAAATTGGAGACCAACATTTTTCTGTTAAAGTGAGCATTAGCGAGATATTTGCAAAAAACTGATTTTAGCGACATTTGAGACCGAATAACTTTTTATGCGCATAAATAAAGACAATTCCGGTGAAAAATTTCCACTGGGCATTTTTTCGCAGAAAATGTCTTATTTTCCTGGGCTAATAAATAAACCGATGAGAATAATAATAAGAAAAAACTCGGAAAGCATCGAAAGGTATAGAACTATATCAAAAACTCAAATTTTTTTTTGGTTAAATAGAATGCCTAAAAATAAATAAATGGGATATGCCACGCACCCAAAATATTTCGTCTTTTGTAAAACGGCTGAAATATCTTATCTTCAAAGGATCATAACTCGGAAAATAAGAATCCTGTTGGAAAAAATCTAAAGGATATTTGGATAAAGAAGAGTGTAACTATCCGATTCTATTAATAAAAAAGAATTTCACCTTTTCTTGTAGCTAAGCTGTAAGACTGAACACAGCGTTTTCTTCAACTTCAAGCAAGGATATTTCAAAATCCTGCAGGTATAATGACAGTTCTGCTGATGAAGACGGATACAGCGTCAAAAAGTACATAAGACTGCATATAAGAATTAAACAGCTCATTCCATTTTTTTTTTGTGCCTGAGTTATTAACCAGAACTTTTATTTTGTTAAAAAAGTGGGCGTGGCAATTATTAAACAAAGCCTTCTTTTTGTTATGCTTTAGATACTCATGATTCAGATCCGCATAGCAAATTTCATCAAAATATGTTGTATCATTTGCGAGAAATAGCATTTAATGTGTTTTACTTTTATGGGAGGTTCCACGCGCACTTTCGATATTTTGCCTACTTTCAGGTCGTAGGTGCCTAATAGCAAGTAGACTCCCTACAGATAAATTCAGAAAGATTGCTTTAGTATTGGGTGTACAACTTAAAAACCGGAATTTTTTAGCGAAATTTGATGCTTTATTGTGGAAAAATGTTACAATATATTTTATTCAAAGTATTGTCCATTGGAAGCTACAACATTTCCCCATCTTTCAGGCAATTCATGAATTCCATCACAAAAAAATTCGAGCCAATTTTCGATATCTTGAACTTAAGTGAACCGTATTCCTGATAGCGCATTCTGCATTGATCGGAACAAATGGTAGTCTGATGGTGCAAGGTCTGGGCTATAAGGCGGGTGAGGCAAAATTTGTATAGATTTCCCATCCGTTGTTTTCCAGGTAATTTTTGACTGGAGCAGCAATATGTGGCCGAGCGTTATCGTGGTGGAAAATGATTGACTCGTGTCTGGTCGCATACGTTGGCCGCTCTGCCTGGATTTTCTGCTTCAATCGGATCAATTGAGGAGTGGCCGTACCAAAGGGCCTAAGTACCATTACGAGACAAAAGTAGTGTCTTAATATTAATCGAGTGATATTTTGTTACAAACGCTTAAAATTGTTTTCCGTTTTCACGAAAAATTTTCTTGATGGTTTGGAATTTATGGCATTATGATGAAAAAATGATACCCGTCAAATAACCCATTATTATGCCACATAATTTGTATGACATACTTTTGCCTCGTAATGGTACTTAGGCCCTTTGGTACGGCCACTCCTCAATTGTTGACGATAGAGTTGAGCATTAATGGTTTGGCCACCTGGCAACAGCTCATAATGGATCACACCTAGCTGCTCCTGACCAGGGCGTTCTTTGTCTTCGACATCAAAATCACCATTTTTAAACCGTCGAAACCACTCACTACAGCTTGATTCAGCTGGAGCATAGTCCCCATAAATTTCTACAAGCAAACTATGACTTTCCGCAGCTGTTTTCTTTGCAAAAAAATGACCCAACAGAACCTCCCTCAAATGCTGTCTTTTTCTCCAATTTTCGAAGTTATTCATCGTGAAAAATAATAATGATGCACACAAGATAAAATTGTTTTGTTGACTGATTTTGACAGCTGTCAAATGTACCTTCAAAATGACATATATATAAAGTTCGAGCTTTCACGATATTTGTTAGTACGGACATCCACCGTCAAATTCCGGTTTTTAAGTTGTACACCTAATAGTTTTCTTTTTATAGCCCCTTTCTATTTTGTGGGCGGTGTCGCGCCTTTCAACGAGTTTTCTTAATATAATGGCATATCACATATTAATACTTGTTTGCAGAGGTAACAGCTCCTAAATTTTCATCAAAATTGTTGGAGTCGTTTTCGAGTAATATTGAATCAAAATTTTCAAAGGTTAAAAAATGGGCGTGGCACTTATTCGATCCGCCCACTTTTCGTTTGTTACAAGGCATTATCAAACCGTACCCGCTTACCAAATTTGATGCCACGCCCCCTGGTGAGCATTTTCGAAGTTCAATCCTAGCTCATTCTTCATTGTTATTGATATTTTGCCCGTTCCAAACATACATACATAGATAAGTACATCAGTACATACAATTTTATCTCGTATAAGAAGAGAATAAGAAGAGTTACAATGACGAAATGCTCGAACAGATTCGAACAACTTTTAGAAAATTAACAACAAAACAAAAGCAAAACTAGTAAGGGTGTTACCTTTGGCCTGGCCATAAAATAATGTACCCAACACTGCAGTATTTTGAAAATTTGGCTTGTACGGGAGGTGCCACGCCTTCTTGACTGAATTCACCTAGTTTTTGCTGAGATCTTGCACATACTATTCCAAGTGTCTGCACAAATTTGGTTTCGTTACCTTAAAAAACGCTTTCTGTGCAGCTTTTTGAAACTTTTGCTTATTTGGGAGGTGGCACACTAGGCATGCGCTTATTTTACGATTATCTGATTTTCGTTGATGCCGCCCCCTGAAATCCTTCTAATGGTCCTAAAAACAAATGCTATGAAGTTTCACGGCGATCGGATAACGATAACCCGGCCCTCAAGAGAGGTCAAGGTCAAGTTGAGGTTTCAGGCAATAAATAATGAAAATTTTTTTTTAACTTAATTATATAAGTCAGAGCATAATTTTATCTTATAGCAAATTGAAATTCCTTTCTAACAAGCTATAATTGTTTAAAATCGGGTAATAAATACGAATTCTATGAATTTTTCTTTTATCGACATTAGCAAAATTGTCGCAAAATACCATATGTAGTAGTATAGCATTTTGCGGCCATTTTGCTAATGTCAATAAAAGAAAAATTCATAGAATTCGTATTTATTACCCGATTTCAAACAATTATAGCTTGTTGGAAAGGTATTTCAATTTGCTATAAGATAAAATTATGCTCTGACTTATATAATTAAGTTAAAAAAAAATTTTCATTATTTTTTGCCTGAAACCTCAACTTGACCTTGACCTCTCTTGAGGGCTTGACTATTAGAAGGATTTCAGGGGGCGGCATCAACGATAATCAGAAAATCGTAAAATAAGCGCATGCCTAGTGCCACACTCTCTTATTTTAATTCGTCTAGTTTTTGTTCAGAGCTTGCAATTAATGTTTTTAGTGCTTGGGTGAAAATTGGTTGTATTATCCTTAAAAACGCCTTCAGTATAACCTTTTGAAACTTTAACTTATAAAAGAGGTGCCACGCCCTCTAGTCCTAATTCGCCTATTTTTTGCTCAGAGCTTGCGTTGATTTTTTCTAGTATTTACGTGTATTTTGCTTGAGTTATTACAAATAATGGCTCTTATTATTTCGTTTTTAGTATATCTTTTGTATGGGTGGTAGGCGTGTCCGTTGACCGATTTCGCTCATTTTCAATCCCACGAGCTAATTTTGACGACGAAGGCAGTGTACCAAATTTCATTGAATTATCTTGGTTATTTTCGCGCAAAATATATTTCCACGCACAGCCAGCCTCCGAGCCAGCCAGCCAGACAGACGGACATGGGTATATCCATTCAGGACGTGACGCTGATAAAGAATATATGGGTGATTCTTAGATAACTGTGCTTTTTCGAGTTGTAAAATTGGCAGATAATTTTTTTGGATTTTTGCAAGTTTCTTCATGCTATCTTATGTAAACACACTCTTAAAACTCAACTACAAGTGTGAATTTACGGCTTTGAGGTCGAAAATAAGAAATTTTTCTGCCACGTTTGTGACATTTTAGCCACAGTATGAAAAAATTATGGTTTTGAAGCATATTGCATATTATGACAAATTTACACTTCAAGACTAATTTTGCAACAGTGTCATGTCTCCAGTGGTCCATTTTTTTAAACCCTATCGCCCTAAAGATCAACAATGGTTTCCTGTTCTCTGTTTTTATAGCCGTTTATGGTGGATTATGATCTCTTAATTACGAATCTGATCTTGATTTTTTTCTATTACATCAGTATCCTTAGTTATCCTTGCTCAAAAGTGAAAAAATCACAGTTTTGACATCTACTTAATAAAAACAGCAACAAGTAAAATTAATTTTTGTCAACGGATTCGAACAGCCGAATTTATTGTCAAAAAGACATAATTTACCGTTTTTCAATTGGATTCCTAGTTTCCGAGTTATAAGCCTTTAAATAAAGGATACCTCTCAATAACACACAAAGGATTTTCTGGACCGAAAAATTAACAAAAATGGTAAGTTTTATAATTTTTATCAAAAATATAATTTATCACAAAAATTTTAAGCCCTTGCAGGCTAAAATCGTATTGTAGATTTAGTGAATGAACAGATGAAATTTTGATTCTGTTAATTTGCAAAGCAATAGTTTAGTAGGGCATTCACTAAATCTAGCATAGAACTGTAATTTTTTATGCGATTGTGGTCTGCGATGTCACGAAATTTTTGTAATTAAATATGTTATTGATAAAAATAATAAAACTTGATTTTTTGTAACTTTTGGGCCTCGAAAAATCTTTTGTATGTTATCGAAAGATGTCCTTATTTTAAACGCTTATAACTCAAAAGCTGGGAATGCAATTGAAAAACGGTAAATTATGTCTTGTTGACAATAAATTTGGCTGTCTGAATCCATTAACTAAAATTAATTTTACTTGTTGTTGTTTTTGTTCTATAGCTTTAAGTAGATGTCAAAACAGTGATTTTTTCACTTTTGAGCAAGGATAACTCAGGATTCTGATGGTGTAGAAAAATTTTTGTATTAAAAACATAATTAATAGCATACAACTTAACATCTGTGTACTCAAACTTTATATCGAAATATGTTTTTTGCAGACTGATAAAAAGTGCCACGTTTGTGACATTTTTGATGCGCCACGTTTGTGACATTTTTGTAGTTTATTAATCATTGTAAAGCACGCTTTTGAGTTCAAGATTTTTCCGAAAGAATTTGGGGTCATGTATGCAAATCCTACAAAAAAATTGTTTCATGCATAAAATAAAATGTACTACCTGGGAGTGCCGAGTGCCACGTTTGTGACCATAATTTAAAAAAAAAACTGCTTTGTTTCTAAACTGCCCTATAAAACGCAAACAGATTTATTTTTGAACTCGTCTTGACATGATGACCTTTGGGTGATGGATAGTGATCAGAACTAATGCATATGTATTGCAATCTATTGACTGAAACAGTAGTACCATGCAGTAGTAGCATAATGCTTTCAAGAAATTTTTATTTTCCAAAACTAGGGGACAGTTTTCAATTCGAAATTGTGCCCTCTTAAAATTATTTAAAACTGCAGATGAGCTCAGAATATCGTAGCCTTAAGTATTTACTTAATATGTGTAGTAACTTGTTTTCTGCTCTATTTCCGTTTTTTGGTCGTTTTTCATCGTTTTGTGTATAAAAAGTAGGGGTAGGACATGCCACGTTTGTAACATTTGGGGTATATTTGCAAACTTTCAAAGTAGACCAATAAATATTTGGTGGTAAAATTGATACGCTCTATTAGAAAAACATAGTTTCTAACTTATAGCGTAATTTTTTGTGAAAATAAAGCCTACTGTATAGGTGAAATCGCCAGAGGACACAAAAAGTACAGTTATCTGAGAATCACCCATATATACTTTTCTATACCTGCCACTCCTCTTTCTCTGCGTTACTAACGGAAGGACAAAGTGAATATACCATGGGTGTAGGGTAGAAAAAAAATAATTTTCAATGTAAATTTCAATGTTGAACCCGAATTCGGCCTTAGAATTGCTATATATCGAATGGTTTTCGAGAAATCTTAACTAAAAGTTTTGTTTATCCAGATTTTTGAGGTTATATAAAAGAACGGAAATCTTTAGCCACAAAACCTAATAACGCAGCTTGAAGCTGCAGTCATTTAACTTCAAAAATCCGAATCTAACATCCGTTTTTTCCTGTCACGTCTGAGATCCGAGTTATCCTTGATTTAAATTGCAGAAAACGCTATTTTCATACATATGGCGTGCATCCAAGTATGATCGATTTCGCTCTGGAAATTTTGATGTGAAGCTTGTCGACCATGCACCGAAAAATTGGACGAAATTCTTGAAAAGGTGGAGGAAGACCGACACATAAGGAGCGATCTACAAATGTAATATGAGTGAAAAAAATCTTACTGACCGCATTTCAGTATGTGAATCTTTTCTGAATCGGAATGATCTCGAACCATTTTTGCACAAATTGGTTACTAGTGACGAAAAATGGAATATGATAGTATGATAGTAATGTAAAAGATCATATTCAAAACGAGGTGAGCCTGCCCAAAACGTCGCAAGCTAACGCCAAGGAAGGTTTTGCTTTGTATTTGGTGGGGCTGCAAGGGTCTTGTGTACTACGAGCTCCTTCGGAATTGTGCTTTCAACAATTAACAAGATTGAATAAAGCGCTCAAGGAAAAACGTCCGGACTTAGTCAACAGAAAGGGCGTCCTCTTTCATGAGGACAATGCTAAACATACTTCTACGCCAAAAACTGAGCGAGCTTGTTGCCTGGGATGTTTTAATGCATCCACCATATAGCACAAATCTTGAACCTTTGGATTACCATTTGTTTCACTCGTTGCAGAATTATCTTGATAGCGTAAAATTGAATTCCCTAGAGGATCGCAAAATGGTCTTGACCAAGTTTTTCAAGCACACCCCAGGAATCCTTTTGGACCGTATTATGATTTTGCTCCAAAATTAGCGAGTGTTTTTTCAAGCAAACCCCAGGAATCCTTTTGAACCGTATTATGATTTTGCTCGAAAATTAGCGAGTTTTTTTTTTTGGGCGTTATTTCCTAACGCCCTCAATAACAAGAGAAAATATTTGACTCAATAAAGTTATTTTGATAGAGTAATTTAGGGTAATGTGGACTATGCGGGTAATGTGGTGCACCCTTTTATTTCTCATATTAAAGACTGCACAACAATTCTGGTTATTTGTGCACAATAAAAAGCGAAAAACATATTCTTTACGCTCTTTGGCTTTTCTATAATGCTAATTATTCGTGTGAAATTCTTAGCATATGCTGTGAGGTCAAGTTGACTTATTTGTAGTACTTAGTGAATAACTAAGTTACTTCCTCAGAACTCAGTTTTCTAAAATTCAAATCACGGTGCTTGTGGGAGAATTTAAATAAAATTTTGATGTACCTCGGATTTTTTTGTAAATTCTTATTATAGATGTCAATAGAAGTAATTCTATGCAAAAAATAAAATTATAGAGGTGGCGCTTTTTTAAAGATAATCCCTTTTCCAATTGGGGCATTTTCCCGCGAATCTGACCTCAGAATCGCTCTATCGTGTATAGTTTTTAAGATATTCTAATCTAAAAGCCGAAAAAAGTCGTTTTTTGCCATGTTTTGAAGCTATATAACTATGTAACATATCATTTATTCGTTAAATGTGGTTAAAATACTTGAAAGCCATGATCTTTTCCTTTAAAATCTAATTTAAATTATGATTATATCTTCATGCTTCTAAGAGATATCGTAGACCGAAATATTGGCTAAACGGGTTTTTTGCACTTTTGTGTCTTTTTAGGTTAGGATCTTTTTGACGAAAAAAAAGATATCAACATAATTTAAATTAGGTTTTAAAGGCAAAGATTAGGACTTTAAAGTTGTTTACCAGATTTGACGAAACTAAAATTTCTTTCACATTTTAAGCATGTTTAACGAACCGACCATTTCAAAATTCAGCCGTATGCTATACACGTAACAACAACACTCGGGTCGTCAAACGGCTGAATTTAGAAGTAGTCGGTTCGTTGAACATGTTTTAAATGTGAAAGACATTTTAATTTCGTTAAGTCTGGTAAGCAACTTTAAAGTCCTAATCTTTGCCTTTAAAACCTAATTTAAATTATGTTGAAATTTTTTTTTTCGTCAAAAAGATCCTAACCTAAAAAGACACAAAAGTGCAAAAAACCCGTTTAGCCAATATTTCGGTCTACGATATCTCTTAGAAGCATGAAGATATAATCATAATTTAAATTAGATTTTAAAGGAAAAGATCATGACTTTCAAGTATTTTAACTACATTTAACGAATAAATGATATGTTACATAGTTATATAGCTTCAAAACATGGCAAAAAACGACTTTTTTCGGCTTTTAGATTAGAATATCTCAAAAACTATACACGATAGAGCGATTCTGAGGTCGGATTCGCGTGAAGCATCGCAAAACACATCGAATGTGATTATTTTGATTTTTGTTTAATGTAGTTAAAAAAAAAAATTTATTTTTTTGTATGGGAAAATGCCCCAATTGGAAAAGGGATTATCTTTAAAAAAGCGCCACCGCTATAATTTTATTTTTTGCATAGAATTACTTCTATTGACATCTATAATAAGAATTTAAAAAAAAATCCGAGGTACATCAAAATTTTATTTAAATTCTCCCACAAGCACCGTGAAATAACTCTAATGCAATTGTGGATCTATTATTCAACGAAAAAATGCATTAGCAAGTCTGATTTTACATTTCTTTTATATAATCAATGATTATTTCAAAAACGTGATGTATTCGGGTAATGTGGACTACCCCATATTACTATATACCGTATATCAACTTTGACTACTATTACACCTTAAAAAGCTAATTGCATGTGTAGGATACCCGAGTTTGAGTAATGTGGAGTACTATTTTACGTATGATTCGATAACCCTTCTTACTTATTCACATGTTAGTATAAATTTGGTTTATCTTACCAGAAAATATTATTTAATAAGAATATAAAGCTATTTCGTAGCAAATATAATCTTAAAAATTACTACTCGACTTTTAGTCAACAAAATTTGCTAATAACGGTACTTCTTTAGGAAATGGGCAGGGTGAGCCACATTACCCGACACTTTTCTTTTTCAGCTAGTTTTAGGTACTTTCAATTTAACTGGCCTCACGCTTGAAAATGTTAATATATTAGTATACAAATTATCAAATAGTAAAAACAATAGAATAACTAATACAAATAAATTGACCAAGCTTACCTACTACCATTACCTACTTTGGTAGAAATTGGTAAAAAAGAAAAAGGTAACCACATTACCCTAAATTACTCTATATGAAAAAAAAAAAAAAAAAATGATTAAACCAAGCATTTTTTTTTTTTTCTATTTCGAAATTCGAATAAAAAACATCTAATTTTTGCGACCTTTGAACCTGAATAACTTTTAATGCGGCAATGATCTCGATATGTATTTTTCCAATTTGCGGCAAAAAACGCATAGAAGATATTTTTAAAAATTTGTACCTTCATGAATGGTTGAAATTCAGCTAACCCACAGCAAAAGTCAAAATGACTGTGATATTATAAATGAAATTATAGGTGCGAGAACTTATTAGAATAAATCTATTTTCTTTGCATACATATTTTCAAATCACAAATATTTATTTAATTTTTTTGGTAAAATGCCTTCCTGGGGAGGGAGGCAGTTTGAACCCCAAAACCCCCACGTGCCTGATAATATTGGCTAGAAAAACATAGCATATTTGTAATTACCACCTTCTCTTACGTTTTATAATAACTATATAAATTAGTTTTTGTGTTTTTTTAATAAATTATACGAGTAATTTCAAATTTACAGCTCGAAAAAGTTAAACTCATTACGCGTTGTACATTCAAAAATTAACATGCCCCAACACATTTTTATTGTTAATATCTATGTATGCATGTGTGTATCTATTGTTACTTACTATCGATATGCTCTCTTTCATATCAGGCAATTGAAGATGCTCTATGCTTAACTTCTGTAGATGAGACAACACCAATGGTATTACCGTGTCAACCTCCGCATTGATGTTTGACCAGCCAATTTCGTCCTTTTCAAAATTACTGCCATTAACATTGCTAGGGTCATTGCTCTGCCGTTTTGCCAAAACAACTGCACGACGCTTTCTTTTTGGAATGCTTATCGTCGCTTTAGCCTCGTCATCTGGCAATCTGTGGTCATTAAGCAAAGGATGAATGCTTCCTCTCGGCTCGTATGAGGTTTTCAGTAACGGTATTCGCACCAACTGTGAACGACTGCCATTTGAAACTGCCTGAAAACTAAAAGAAACATAATCAAGGATAACTTATTTCAATTCGATGCAATGTGGTTAGAAGTTAACAGAGTGTGCATATGGAATTGATATTGGAAAGTTGTTTGCTGTAAAACAATGGTTGCTGGCATCCTAAACTTTGTGGTTGCCTCAAACCACTCATTGGTTATTTGCCAAGTTTTGAAATTGGAATGATGTTTTTTATGAATATTAGCTACGGCTCAAAATGCATTTGATGCCAAACGGATAGATAACTTTTATGCAACTATTTAAATAAGCGGTGAAACATCTAATGAAGCTGCGACCATGAGTGCTGAAAGAGTCATTTCATCGGTGTTTGATGAGCATTGAAAAAATAGAAAACTGGCAAAATCAAAACTTTTAGCTCAACAAGTCTAACGAATAAACCAATAAACAACAGTGTCTCGTAACACCATTCTTACTAAAGGGGACATTCGTTTTTGTAATTGAAAGCAAAAAAACACTTTTCAAAAATTTTATTATGTAAAAACTATTATATTTATTGACAAAACTTCTTTTGAACATTGTTAAGTATTGTCCAAAAAATATGAAAAAAATTTAATTTTTTTTATTTTTAGTTTCCCTTGGCTGCTGTAGAGGGCGTCATCCAAAAGTTACTTTTCAAACTGGTAGGAAATTTTTCTCCAAATCTGCTCAACGGATATTAAAAAACCAAAAAGCATTCGATTACTCATAAAAAATATTAAACAATAAACCTCTGAAAGTTTTAAAAAATACGGCCCCCTTTTTTTTACGGGGCATTTTTTCGCATTTTTCATAAATATTCATACAAAAACTTCAAAATATAAAAAAGTATGAATTTTAAAGGCTTATTGTATAGTTTTGGGTGTCAAGAATAAAATCCATTTTGATTTTTTCAAAAATCTGTTACAGGAGGTCTAAAATATTTCCTACCGTTTTAAAAGTAACTTTTGGATGGCACCCTCTACAACAGCTAAGGGAAACTAAAAATAAAAAAAATAAAGTTTTTTCATATTTCATAAACAGTGTTTAACAATGTCCAAAAGAAATTTTGTCAATACCTATAATAGTTTTTTCATAATAAAATTTTTACAAAGTGTTTTTCTTTTCAATTACAAAAGCGAATGTCCCCTTAAGTTTTAGACATTCTTTGTCTTTATGAGAACACTTTAACCCATTATAGTCCAGTTTTTCATGTAACCCATGTTTTAGAAGTCTTTTGTATAATTTCACTATTAACTTAGGAATGTTAAAATTTTACAGCAGGGTGAAATTTCAAAGATACGTTTCTCTTTCGGGGACTGTTACAACGTCACCATGTTGAAATTTTTTTAAGTGCCACTCGGCTTTCGAAAGCTATTCAAAAATCAAAAATTTTAACTCCCGAAATTTTATTTTTCTTCAACACAATTTTTGCCTGCAGTCCAAGTGCGGTTGACGTGAAACTTCCCATATGTATAGGATTTGCAACATATTTGCTTGGACAAATTTTTAGTAGATTCAATAATAGTTATGGTATTTGTTAAGTTTATTAAGAAATTAGTATTTATACTGACCTTGTTGGTTGCAACTCAAATTGCTCGCTGTAAGCCCAGCTAAGAACAGCATTAAAAATAAAATACTTTATGGCGTCTTTTATAGACATGATTTGTATATATTATCCGATAATCGCCTTCACTCACATGTAATACCACAAGCGGTTAAAGTCTAATGCTGACCTCACCGATTGTGTATGCGAAAAGTTTATCTTAACAATTTAATTGTATGTTTTACAAATTAACAAAGCGATTAGGCGTGAATGCAGCTTTAGACGCATTTGCTTTAGAAATATCAAAAACTGCTTTTTATTCGATATGACTGTTACCGATTGTTTGACTTATGATCACTGCAAAAAAAAAAAAAAAATAATCGATAATCGCTGATTGTTTAAACCCCTCATGTTACATTACATTTATGTGTTAAAACCTCACATGTTTTATATAAATGCAACTTAGCATGAGGGGTTTTAAAAGTCATCGATTCAATTATGGTTGTAGGTAATTATTTTTAATTTCAGTTCATTAATTTGTACGAGTATATATAAATATATCATATATATTATTATACAGTGCTGAATCACTTATTTGGATGTAAAATTCAATTCGGAAGAGAGTTAGAGAAACAGCGCACAGTGCGTTCCACGTTTGTGTAGCCGTACACTTAGACCTGACTCCAGAACTTGAATTGTTGTACTATCACCACTGTTGTGGTGATAGACGTGATTTTTACACTGAATTTCATTTTATGAGCCTTCGTAAAAGGAGGCTTTATGATTGTAAAACTCAGTGTTGGATTTTCTTTTAATTTAATTTTTTTTAAATTATGTGTAGGTAAAATAGTTCATTTTAGATCTACTTACATACATATATACAAGAAGTGAATGAACAAATATTTTGAAATTCAATTACAGGAAAATTCAATACAGCCATTCCATGCCTAGCGTAACAGGATCTGTCACACCCCTTCCGATTTCGCTGAAATTTGGTACATGGTTTCGTTGCATGCCTAATCTTCTAGAAATGGCATCTTCCGATTTTTTTTGTGGCTTGTGAAGGGATGCAAAGAGTGGAAAAATTGGTAAATTGTGACAAACTCTCCTCATATAACTGTCGATAACTTAGACATTTTTTAACCGATTTTCATGCTCAGACCACTTTTGAAAAGGTGTTGAATTAGGCTATAAGTTTAAGTTTCTTCGTATTTGATAAAAAGTACTTAATTTAGTACTATTTTAGTACTAAACTACAAAAAACGTGCCCAGGTACTCCTTTTTTACCTTCCAAAATACATTTTTTGGAAAGAAAAAAAAAAAAACTTTCATATGATAAAAGGGAAAATTGGTACAGTGGCTCACAGCTTATTTCGTGCATTAATATTTTTTTAACTTCAAAACACTATATCTTTAAAAAGAATACATATATCATCAAATTTTGAACGCAGGCTAAGACGGGCATGTCTATTGTTCATAATGTGTAAAAGAAAATCTACAAAAATTGATTCAGACATGCTCAAGGCGGAAAAAATCGATTGAGTAGGAGAAATTTATGTCACAGCTTATTTCGTGCAGATGCTTATTTTCACTTTGGAGCCAGCGTTTCGCGATATTTAACGGGAATTTCTTTTTCTATGTTCTCTATGTAGTATTCGCAACCAAATGCAGCCTTTTTTTATTTTGATCTTGTACATATGAGGGTAAAAAAGTCCATTTTGCAGAAATGGATCGTCTAGCATCGAAAATCGGTGATAAGTCATCTTAAGAACGGCCAATCCCTGCGCAAAACTGCTCAATATGTTAGTTTGAGTCCCACCTACAATGCAAAGTACAATTGAAAGCTTCGTGCATGTAAATCGGGTCCAAAATAAGGGTTAAATTTCGTAAAACAAAATTTTTAATCCCGCTGACGATTCATTTATTGTCCACAAAATCAATACAGTCCCACATTATTGGCTCCAAAAAATATTAAGGACATACATCAAGAACTAAGTAACCCATACAGTGCGAAAACTGGTGGCTGCGTGTCCCGAGACCACAGCTTCAAAGCCCAAGTAGTCCTTCATAGGCAAAAAAACATCCCAAAAAGTCTACTAGCTTTTGCGATTCAGCTCAGTATTGCGTTTCCACCATACGTATGCCATGTCATCAGGTTCAAATATGTTAAATTTAGACTCATCCATGATTATGATGCTGTTTTAGAAGTCCGAATCTTTGTGGGTGTGCTAATACTGAGCTCGATGTCAAAGAGAATGTAAGCTATGTTGGCTTTTTTTGCTTGTGAAGGGCTACTTAGGCTTTAAAATTGTGGTCTTGGTGCAGGAAGTGGACAGTTTTTGCACTTTGCGGATTGCTTAGTTCATGCTGCATGCTTGTGACTTTTTTTGGAGCCGATAATGTGAGTTGTCTTAATTTGGTTGTGGATAAAAAACTGATCGTCAGCGGGATTAAAAATTTTGTTTTACGAAATTTAACCCTTATTTTGGACCCGATTTACTTGCATGAAGCTTTCAATTGTGCTTTGCATTGTAGGCTGGACTCAAACTAACATATTGAGCAGCTTTGCGCATGGATTGGCCGTTCTTAAGATGACTTATCACCGATTTTCGCTGCTAGACGATCCATTTCTGCAAAATGGACTTTTTTACCCTCACATGCACAAGATCAAACTAAAAAATGGCTGCATCTGGTTGCAAATACTACATAGAGAACATAGAAAATGAAATTCACGTTAAATAACGCGAAACGCTGACTCCAAAGGGAAAATAAGCATCTGCACGAAATAAGCTGTGACATAAATTTCTCCTACTCAATCGATTTTTTCCGCCTTGAGCGTATCTGAATCAATTTTTGTGGATTTTCTTTTACTCATTATGAACAACAGACATGCCCGTCTTAGCCTGCGTTCAAAATTTGATGATAAATGTATTCGTTTTAAAGATATACTGTTTTGAAGTTAAAAAAATATTAATGCACGAAATAAGCTGTGAGCCACTGTATGTCTCGAGGCTTAGAAGTTATGATTTTTTGAAAATTTTAAAAAAAGGCCCAACCACAAAATGGCTCATAACTGGAACATTTCTTAACTCATTTCCATGTTTGAAAGGTATTGAAAGTTTTGAGAGGTATTGAAGCAAACTATGCGCTCAATCGAATCTAAAATTAAGATGGTATCTTTTTTTCTGAAGTTAGGAATCGTAAGCAGTGGATTTCGCCCAATTTTTGTTCATTGTAAGGCATTGAGAGTCAGAAGTTGTGTACCAAATTTCATCAGAATATCTTATACGGTATATAAGATATGATCAAATTAAATAAAAAGTTTAGGGCGGTGCCACGCCTCTTCATAAGTATATACTAAGTCAAAGTCTATCTCATTCTTTAGTAGTGAGAAAATGGGCGACGCCACGCCTCTAAAAAGAAAATCATCATTAATGATACTTGGCCCATATGTAAAATGGATAAATAACATCCTTTGAAAAAAATGGTGATGATACGTCAACTTCACAACATATGGTGAAGCAACGCAAGCCTGGAAATGTTCACTCGTTCAGTGTTACCGTTTTTAAAAACTACATTTCTAGGAATGACTTCACTTAAACTTATCCGTAGAGAGAACGGCTTAAAAGCCAATTAAATTATGTTTCTAGCTATAAATTATATGTTTGGATCGATTTAAAAACACAGGCTTACAAAAAAAAAAAAAAAATGTCATGGCGTTTTGACCGGACTATGTGTTTCCTAGGGACTTTGACGTCCTGAATCCGAATCCCAGGTCCGTTTTTTTCCAGAACGTCTGAGAAAAAATTTTCAAGGTCATATGGAGGTCATGTGCCGTTTAGTGATAAAATTCTGAAACCAATTTTTTATCATTGATTTCTTAGTCTTTAAAAAGAATATGTAATCAAAAAGGTTATCTCGGACCTAGTTTTGGAGATATAGCCATCGGAAGATCCAGATATATCTTCTATGAAAACCGCTATAAGTTGGAAACTCCTGGATGGATTTGTACAATATTGGTGTTATATGAAAGGTATTTTGACAGCCTATAAAAATGTTTTACAAATATTTTCTATTGGATTCATAGTTTTCGAGATATCAGCTTTTTTAAAATTTTATGAAATTTTTCAAATACAACAACAAATAAATCAACAACACCAGCAACAACAACAACAAAAACAACAACAAAAATAAAAACAACAACAAAATACCTTTCATATGACACCAATACTTTCCAAATCCATTCAGGGGTTCCCAACTTATAGCGGTTTTCATAGAAGATGTATGTTCTGATCTTCCGATGGCTATATCTCTGAAACTAGGTCCGAGATACTCTTTTTCCTCACATATTCTTTTTAAGACCTAAGAGCTCAATGATTAAAAATTAGTTTCAGAATTTTAGCGAACTTATCACTAAACGACACATGAACCCCATGTTGACCTCCATATGACCTTGAAATCTTTTTCTCAGACGTTCTGGAAAAAAACGGACCCCGGATTCGGATTTAGGACGTCAAAGTCCCTAGGAAACACATAGTCTGATCAAAACGCCATGACATTTTTTTTTTTTTTTGTAAATCTGTGAAATTATTGAGTTATAGTGGTTGAAAATAAAAATTTTTATGATGTAGCCTCATTTCCGATATGTTTTTCTGAACTAAGTACTTAACTGTTTGAAAAGGTTTTAGATTTATAACTGCATCGAAAGCCTATTTTATTATAAGCTTTGTGGCCTTGAGCACACTCCAAACAATCGAAATAAATTTCAATCTATCGATTCGCATTTTTTGCTGTAAAATAGTGATTATGCATAATAGTACAGTCATTTGGTAGTTTTACCTGGAAAGTTTTGCGGGATTTTTGCAAATGAGTTATTTTATAGACTTCGATGTGCTCTTTCAGAATTTCAACTTTGCTACCTCAAATCGTGTTCGCTCGCGCCGCCATATTGGAAAAATGGCGTCCAAAATCAGTTTTTTTTTTTACAAATATCTCTTTAACGGTTACATTTAGAGAAAAATATTGTGGCGCAATATTGTAGCTTATGAAATTTTCTATAAAAATTATTGTTCAATTATTTTCGTACGACTTAGACTTAGGAGATAACCTAATTCAAAATTTGAAAAAAATTAGTAAATTGTGCATGCCGCTTATGAATATGCACAGTGATGTGTTGAGCTTAAAATTGTGATAACTCATGAACAGTGAGTCACACGTTTAAAGTTAAACAATCTGCTTATAGGGAATTACTTGCACTACAATCTAAATATTTGGCCCAATGCTCCTCCTAGGAGTTAAAGGAGAATACATACATACACAATCTAAATATGATTCTTTTTCAGGTGACCTATAGTTTAGGAGATATTTTTATAACAAACCTGAAATTTCGAAAAAAACGGTTTTTTCAAAAATTCTCCAAAACGATTTGTTTTAGAAAAAACCATTTTCTCGCATTTTGTAGAACGTTTAATTTCCTTTGAGTCTTTCCGAACTGTTTTTTCGTCCGACTTACCGTTTATGAGACATCGCGTCTTGAAAATCATTCAAAATTGAAAATTGTACTATGCGCAGTACTATATTCAGTTTTGAATGATTTTCAAGTCGCGATATCTCATGAAGGGTATATCTGACGAAAAAACACTTCGAAGAGATTTTTGTAGGAAATTGAACGTTCTACAAAATGCATGAATAATTTTTTTTCTAGGACAAACCGTTTTGAAGCTATTTCGAAAAACCGGTTTTTTTCTAAATTTTAGTTTTGTTTAAAAAATATCTCCCAGATCGTAGGTCATCTGGAAAAAAAATCAAATGTGAATTGTAGTGAAAGTGATTCCCTACAAACAAATATTTTTACTTTAAACGTGTGACTCACCGTTCATGAGTTATTGTAATTTTAATCTCAACACATCACTGTGCACATTCATAAGCGGCATTCACAATTTACTAATTTTTTTCAAATTTTGAATTAGGATATCTCCTGAGTTATAAGTCGTACGAAAACAATTAAGTGGTCATTTTTATAGAAAATTTTATAAGCTAAATACAATATTGCGCCACAATATTTTTCTCTAAATGTAACTGTTAAAGAGATAATTGTTAAAAACTGATTTTGGCCGCGATTTTTCGAATATGGTGGCGAATATGAAAGAGCACATCGAAATCTATAAAATAACTCATTTGCAAAAATCCCGCAAAACTTTCCAGGTAACATCATTTTATTCTCCCAAATGATTGTACTATAAGGTGATGTCAAAATACCATTGCCACCGTACGTTTTGACTCTTTTTTTTGTGGAAAACAAAGCCAGTATTGACCTTTGATCATCACTGCATTCAGCCCAGTCAGAATCAACATATTGTATTACTCAAATAATTGACTCGAACTTTGTCGTGCTTAGTTCTTGTTTAAAACGGTCCATCGATGCCATCTTCGAACAAGCGAGAAACATATCATCAACGTAAACAATCATGATGACATATTCATCCCCAGAATGCATTGGGTATGCATAACGATCCTATCTCTTTTTATTCGGAAAACAGCATATTTCACCCAAAAGTAATAAAAAACATATCAATCTAAAAAACAGTATTTTTCCCAGTATATATGTATTATACGAGTAAATGTATATATATTGAATAATATTGAATAAAAATCAAAACAAAAGAAAATCAACAACTGAATCGCCTTCTTTTCCTATTAGTCTATTGATTAGGTAATTTTAAAAGGAAGTAAAACGTTCACAGGTTTTAATTGCAGATATCGCTCAATTGGCCATTTAAGATGAAAAAACCGCGGAGTGCTATTAAATTAGACGGTGACAATCGGGGGGAGGGGGTTAAATGTTCCCTTTACAGTTTTTTCAACATATTTAGAGAACGATGGCAAATTTCGAAACACTTTTATAAAGCTTTTTGTACAGAATCAAAATTTCTTATTGGGGGTTATCGTGAATCAAGATTCCCGGGGAATTTTCTTAAACTGCAATAGAGAATGCACGGCAGTCTGCGAAAATTCCCCGGGAATCTTTATTCACGATAACCCCCATTATTATTATTATTTTAAGACGCCTTGGTTTTAAGTAAAAACCGTTTCACCGAACGCTTAAAGAAAATTTTCATGTTCCATTGGCCATATTTTTAACCTAAACAATTTTTAAATGTCATTTTTAAGGAAATGTTGTCTACTTTTTTATATTGCGCAATGTCTTTATCTATCTCTGGCTCTTAAAAAGTTATAGGCAAAAAACTTAAAAAACAAGAAATCGTTTTTTTTTTTTTTTTTGCTTTTTTGTCTCAAAATTTTTTTATAATAAGAAATTTTTCGATGGCAAATTTAATTCTCTACAAAAATTTTTATAAAAAAAATTATCGAAATTTTGCTTTGTTCGCTAGATATTTTGAAAAAACTGTAAAGAGTGCATTCTTCGATCCCTCTCCGATTTCCACCCTCTAATCTAATAGCACTCCGGTTTTTCATCTTTAATAACAAATTGACCGATTTCTGTAATAAAAACCCGTCAACGTCTTATTCCTTTTTAGCATCAATCAATAGGCTATATTTCTACAATCTTAACTGTGGTTGTTGTTTTAAATTTGTTTGAAGCAATTTTGTGAAGCATTTCTGACTGATTTGTGAGGTATTTTGACGATCGCATTCAATATTTCCACATTTAATTAAGTTTTGTCTGACGTCCAAGTTTTATTTACTGCAGAAAAAACTTGTAACAACGATACTGAAGTTCCTGCCAAACATAAAATATATTCAACGATCGCAGCCATTTCTTTATATTCACAGTCGTTATTTTCTATTGTTGATAGTTGAATATTTCGACCCAGCGATTAACAGTTCCGTCCTTCCCATGCTGAATTTTGTCCCTCGTCATGTAATTCTTAACGTACCGGAATTGAGTGTGTAAATCTGCCGCTTTTAACACTTTATATTTGTACTTGAAGTCTACAATTTTTTCGCATTATTTTTGGGGAAAAACAGTACGCAGTATATGAGTCCAAAAACAGTATGGATACGATCGTTATGTATGCACAATGATCAACTTTACTTTAGACTATCTGCTTCAGAATCTCATTTAATTTTTGATTCCATTTATTGCCTTTTGTAGCTTGCATTTTTTTCTCTGGATGTTGTTTATCCATGAATCCTTCTGGTTGTTCCATATAAATAGATGCCTACATCAATATCGCCACTTACATACGCTGTGGTAACATCCAGCTAATGAACATAAAGCTTTAATTCCACAGCTAGAGCTAGAACTAGCCGCACAGTTGAGTAGCAAATTACTGGTAAAAATGTTACAGTATAGTTGACACCGTATTAAATTGTTTTATTCTTCCATAACTTCTAGGAGAGTATAAGAACAAATTGCTTATATGGGGAGTGCCACGCCTTCTTCGAGTTTACCTAGATTTCGCGCAGAGCTTGCATTTATTGTTCTGAGTGTTTGAGTAAAATTCGGTTAGGGTTTCTTAAACAATCTTTCAGTATAGCATTTTCAAACTTTCGCTTGTATAGGAGGTGCCACGCCCTCTAGTCCGAGTTCGCTTAATTTTTTCTCACAGCTTGCATTTATTGATTTTAGTGTTTGAGTGCAATTTGGTTGGGTATCTCAAAAAACGCTTTCAGTATAACATTTTGAAACTTTTCGTTATATGGGAGGTGCCACGCCCTCTAGTCGGAATTCGCCTAGTTTTTGCTCAGAGCTTGTACTTACTATCCTTAATATTTATGTGTAGTTTGCATCCTTTATTGCAAAT
Source organism: Calliopum simillimum (assembly GCA_951812925.1). Lineage (NCBI taxonomy): Eukaryota > Metazoa > Arthropoda > Insecta > Diptera > Lauxaniidae > Calliopum > Calliopum simillimum. The sequence continues at coordinate 65,742,498 of OX638368.1, forward strand.
AATGCTCTTATTATTGCATTTTGAATATATTTTTTGTATGAGCGGTAGACGTGTCCGTTGACCCATTTCGCTCATTTCCAATCCCCCGAGCTAACTTTTACGATGGAGGCAGAATAACAAATTTCATTGAAATATGTTGTTCAGTTTTCCCAAAAATGTATTTCCACGCACACCCAGCCAGCCAGCTAGCCAGACAGACGGATATGGCTATATCGACTTAGGGGGTGACGCTGATCAAGAATATATAAACTTTTCCATACCTGCCACGCCTCCTTCTCTGCGTTACAAACGGAAGGACGAAGTCAATATACCCTGGGTGTAGGGTATAAAAATAGTGCAAATCAACTTTGTGCAATAGTGCTGATTGTGGTGGAAAAATTTTGACAAACTATACTGGGAATTTAGGACGCCATTTGCAAGCAAAGCATTCGGAGCAATATGCAAGCTATATAGAGAAATAAATGTGCCATGTATCGAAAAAAATCCAATGAAAGTGAAAGTTTCATGTGAAATAAATAAGCGGAATATTGAACGTGCTATAGTGGAACAACATATTTACTAAAAACGGGAGGCCTTTACGAATTTCACAGGAATTAAGGGCATCCCGTTTTGCTTTAAAAATAACTGCACATAAAACAACAAAAATGAACGGAATCATGCCTTTTTCAATAAAATTACAGCTGAAATTGTTAAAGATCTGAAGGGGAAGTTTATATCATTGAAACTAGATGCTGCTGTAGCGTTAACTTGTTAAACTTATACTTGTTAATAATTTTATATGGAAAAATGGGGCCTTAATCGCAAGAATCAGTCCTATCTTTGAACTTATTTGAGATAAGTCAATGAAATTTGGTATGTGTGTGAACAATGCTTAAGTTATTTGCATCCAATAAAAAAATGGGCGATGCCACGCCTCCTCGACCCGAAATTCTTGTATCTCTGGGAATATTGGACTTAGGGGAATGAGACTTGGTACATATGTAATTGGCACTGGAAAAAAAATTTTTAATAAAAAAATGGGCGGGGTCACGCCCCCTCCTTCTAAAAAAATCAAATTTGTCATATCTCTGAAACTATTTGACACATATGATGAAGATATGATTTCAGGTAATGTGAAGTGAACAGGATATGGCACTGTAAAAATGTTAAAGCAATTTAAGGTACTTAGTTAATATAGAAGCAGTATTTTTTTCTGTTCTTATTTTGGTTTAATAAGTATAGACACCATGAAAAAAAAATTTGGTCCCGATCGGAACATATTTGACCGTGCCACCAGGCCGTTAAAGGTCGGAAAACGCTATTTATATGAAAACAAGGAAACAATCAATCCCATCTTTTGAAATACTTAACATAGGAGGATAAGATTTAGTACATATATGAAAAATACTTGAGTAAATAGTATCCAATAAAAAAATGAGCAGTGCCACGCCCCCTCCAAACGAAATTTGTCGTATCTGAAAATATTTGACTCGGGGTAAATGAGGCTTTGTACATATCTAATTGGCACTGGGAAAAAACATTTTTATAAAAATGAGCGAGGTCACGCCTTTTCAGAAGGAGGGGGCGTGACCCCGCCAATTTTTATTAAAAAAATTTTTCCCAGTGCCAATTACATATGTACCGAGTCTCATTCCCCTGAGTCCAATGTTTCCAGAGATACAAGAATTTCGGGTCGAGTGGCGTGGCATCGCCCATTTTTTTATTGGATGCAAATAACTTAAGCATTGTTCATACACATAACAAATCTTATTCACTTATCTCAAATAGTTTCAAAGATAGGACTGATTCTTTCGATTAAGGCAACATTTTTCCATATAAATAGCGTTTTTCCGACCTTCAACGGCCTTGCGGCACGGTCAAATATTTTCCGATCGGAACCAAAATTTGTATGCTTGATACTTACACCAATAGGAAACTTTTTAGCCCCTGGGAGCAGGGTTTTTTTTCATTTCTAATTTTTCCCATACAACTAATGATAGGTCAAATGTATATCCTGTTATTAAAATAAATGCATAAATAAATTTTAATAAAATAAATTTATATATAACATGCACTATATAATTGGCGATCCTGCTAGCGTATCAATGACACTAGTTTACAGCCAAAATTCCCAGTGAATGCCATTATTCATTTTATATGTAAAATGGGCTACTGATTCCCAAAATCGTATTATTTTTTTTTTCTTTCGTGTCGTTTTTGAGATATCGGTCATTTTCGGTTTTTGGACCAAAAAAAAAGGTAGTTCCATTTAAATACAAATATCTCAAGAATCAATGCTTGCGTTTAAACATGTTATATGTCATATTAAAGGTAATAATTAAATTACCTACAAATAATATTCGCTTCACTTTTTAGTTGGTTTGTTAGTTTTGGCGAAATACATTGATTTCTAAAAAAAACTTTTTTTTTCGAAAAAATTAAGAAAAAATCAAAATCAACTTCAAATTTATAAATTTATAAAAACAACATTTTTATAATATTTTGTTTTTTGTATGTATCGTTATGTTTTGTATATTTATGAAGAAACTAAGATACCACATAAGAAAAATTAAATGTGGTGGGGTCAAAATGACCCAAAATGTAAGGGTCTTAGAGGGTTAAAATTTTCTGCAAAAATATTCCTCCTGACATGCTGGAGAAAAACGACGGGACTCGGGTATTTTTTAACGCCTACTTTAAGAATTTTTTTGATTTTCTCATGTGTTTTCCAAAAAGTTTCAAATTATCGAACAGTTTATTACAAAAAAAAACGAAAAAAATAGGCAAAAATTCATTTTAGTAATATCACGCCTGTCCTGTGGGTGATTTGAATAAAATTTTCGAGTACCCCATTTTTTTTTACGGAATTCTGTTAAACATCGTATTTCGACATGTTTTCAATAAAAAATTTCAAAATCCTTAGAGCACTTCGGAAATGATCGGCTAACGAACGATTTCCATGTTGCTTTAGCCGAAGCAAAAAAGGATAATTCTGAAAAATAGTTCCAAATGAAATTTATTTTTCCAGAATTGTATTCACTAATGCATAAAAAATAACGTGTGAAAAGTACATTGCAATATCGTGTGCCCAAAAAAATTATTCAAGGTCAAAAGTTGCGAAAATAAATTTTTTTCAATTATTTCGCTTACGGCTGCAATTACGAAAAAATAGTGGTCGACAGTTATTTGCCGAGTACACAGTTTTTGAGCTTCAATGATTTACTACGAAAAACCTTCAAACATTTTCTTCCTATTACTCATAGTTTAGGAAGTATGTCAATTTAAAAAGTTTTAAAACTTCGCGATATTTATATGTTGTACTTTTTAAATTGAGATAACTCTCGAACGACTAATCGCACAAAAAAAGTAAAGAAAATTATATTTCCTACAAACCATTCACAGCTTTTTTTTCGTAGGACCTATGGTTTAGGAGATATTTTTCACAAACTGTTCAAATTTTGAAAAACTAGTTTTTAAGGAAATCTCTGGAGCTGTTTTCGCTTGATAAAAACTAACGGGGTATATTTTATCAACATTTACATGATCTACAAATAATATTTGATACATATATACGAAATAATAATCGTTAAATTGTTTTACTTCAAAAAAAAAAAAAAAAAAAAATGGCAAATTTTGTGTGAATTCTTTAAGTTTTGAATAAAAAATTGCTTTGAAAGAAGTATGATGAATTTTGGTCTAGTTTTTATGAATTTTTTATTAGATTTGAAAACGTGAATGTTTTAAAACTTTTTAAATTGACATGCTTCCTAAACCATGAGTAATAGGAAGAAAATGTTCGAAGCTTTTTCGTAGTAAATTATTGAAGCTCAAAAACTGTGTACTCGGCAAATAACTGTCGACCACTATTTTTTCGTAATTGCAGCCGTAAGCGAAATAATTGAAAAAAATTTATTTTCGCAACTTTTGACCTTGAATAACTTTTTTTGGGTACACGATTTTGCAACGTACTTTTCACACGTTATTTTTTATGCATTAGTGAATACAATTCCAGAAAAAAAAATTCATTTGGTACTATTTTTCGGAATTATCCTATTTTGCTTCGGCTAAAGCAACATGGAAATCGTTCGTTAGACGATCATTTCCGAAGTGCTCTAAGGATTTTGAAATTTTTTATTGAAAAAATGTCGAAATACGATGTTTAACAGAATTCCGTAAAAAAAATTGAGTACTCGAAAATTTTATTCAAATCACCCACAGGACAGGCGTGAATATATCAGTGAATTGTATAAAACTTTTGCATTTTTCCATCGATTTTCTTAAATAGTATCTTATTTGCTTTACAAATATATAAGTACAGTAAAGTTTTCAAAAAATGTATGAAGACCTGGAAATAATTGCGCACTGCATTTTTTTTTTCTTAATGTTTTTAGGACCATTATAGAAGCTTAACGTCAAAAAGGTGACCTCCTCACCCTCGCGCATTAGCCGCCATCTTGAAATATGTTAATTTCAATTTATCTCGTTTCCTGTTGGTCAGACAGAAAAAATTTTGAACAAAAATTACGGGCAATAAAATTCTACGTTTTTTGATTTCGGACGCGATATCCATAAGTTAATATTTTGAGCGGTAGAGGCCGCCAAAATTACAAAAAATCAGTTTTTTCCATTTGCACCCACTGTGCAATTAAAAAATTTATTTTTCCTGTTGAAACAACATACAAGAACAATTTCTTCAAAATAAATTTCGTCTACAATTTCTTGGAAACTCAAAAGAACTTCGTCAGTTTAAGCTTCAGTTCCAGACTGCATATGTTTCAGCAGTAGTCAAGCAGAAGTCTGAGTTTGAAAGCAAAAGATCAACAGATATTGTATAGACACCAAGATAACAAAAACTTCAATCAAGGACACATTGAACAAGTAAAAGAAAATATTTTAAAGAAATTGGCAAACAGTAAGCGATATCAACCAACAGCTTTATTTTAACGAATTTTAATTTAAAATAATAAACAACATCTTACATAACTTATTTATGTTAATCACTTCCCCCAATTAGCTTTAAAAAAATAATCAGTTAATTCTAGGATCAATTTGAAATGTTAACTCATTCACCAACTCGATCAACACTTAATCCTTCTGAAAACGCAACAGTCAAAATAACATGCAGAACAATAATCAAAGTCTCGAAATTTTTGCAACCTCTATTAAATTGTCACAATTTTGGGTAGATCTTCCAGAAGCAATTTGCTTCAAAAAGCATTGTTCAAGATAATACCAAGTACGAACATTTAATAATTTCCCTTCCTCAAGAAGTTATTATGTCAGTACTTGATATTATCCAAAACCCACCAACAAGTAATAAATATGAATACCTTTAAAAACATCTTATTGAACGTCATACACTCAGTGATCAAAACAAGCTAGATAAAATTTTATCGGATTCAGAAATAGGGGATCGCAAACCCTCTGATTTCTTTCGATCTCTAGTTCGGTCGGCCGCGACAAGTATTGATTCTGAACTTTCAAAAAAACTTTGGCTCAGAAAGTTGCCCAAAAGTTTAAATATTGCACTTACTGGGTCAAACGTCAGTGATATAAATGATTTAATAAAGTTAGCAGATAATTTATGGGAATTTTCTAACAGAAGTAAAGTGTACTCTCTAAATCAAGGGTGTCAGAGTAGAACAAAAGTGAGCCAATTTTGGCTCGCCTAAATACAAACGTTACAAGCGAAATTGGCACACAAATCGAAAAAGTAATGGAGAGTTTACTTCAAATGACTTCTTCTATGTGTGATAGTTTTAATAGGTTATCTCTGGATATCTGTGCTATGAAACAAAGCATGGAGAATCGGCAATCAAGACCTCAATACAAGCAGTTACATAACTGGAATCAATTTCGCAACGTCTCGAAACTAGCTTTGCTGATATCATTATCGTTTTGGCCACAAGGCTCGAAAATGTGAGCAAATATTGTGATAGACAATTTAAATCGCCGACTTTTTTATTTGATAAAGAAAATAAACTAAAGTTTTTAATAGACAGCGGTGCGGAAGTCTCAGTATTACCATCATCCAATTTCAAAAATAATCAGAAAACATCAGATATCTTTTTAACACCTGCTAATGGCAGCACTATCAAAACTTTCGGCAATAAAACTTTAAAAATTAACCTTGTATTAAGAAGAGAATTTTCTTTCAGTTCTTTAATAGCAGACATTCCAAAACCAATTATAGAAGCAGATTTCTTAGCAAAGTATGGATTACTTATAGATTTAAAGAACAAATGTCTCATTGATCCACTAACGAATTGATCGGTTAACGCAATATCTCATTAATGTAACATTGCTCTGCCTAAAATTTTTAGTGTCGATAATGATTATACACAATTAATAAAAAACTACCCGTCTTTGTTATCAGAACCAGACTACAATATCGCTGCTAAACACTCAACAGTTCACAGAATCATTACACAAGGTCATTTACCTTTTTGTAAGCCTAGACGACTTAACTCTACCAAATATAAAATCGCAAAATCTGAACTTGAATTTTTAATTAAATCAGGTATTTGTAGGCCATCTAATTCACATACGGCTTCACCTTTGCACCTTGTTCCCAAGAAAGAACAAAATGACTGGCGTCCTTGTGGAGATTACCGTAGACTTAATTTTATAACTATTCCAGGTAGATATCCACTTCCTCACATACAAGACCTTAATATTAATCTTAGAAACAAACATATTTTCTCAAAAATAGACTTAATTCGAGCTTACCATCAAATTCCAATGGCACCTGAAGACATACATAAAACAGCCATTACTACTCCGTTTGGAATGTACGAATTCGTAAGAATGCCTTTTGGATTTCGTAATTCAGCACAGACATTTCAACGTTTTATAAATGAAGTGTTTCGGACTTCGTTTTTGTTTATTTAGATGATATTCTAGTAGCTAGTAACAATGAAGAGGAACATTTACAACATTTGAAAGCTGTATTTAATAGATTAGAAGAATTTGGCTTAAATATTAAACCTAATAAATGTCTTTTAGGTACATCAAACATTGATTTCTTAAGATATAATATTTCAAGCAAAGGTATTAAGCCCTCTGAGGAAAAGGTCCAAGTGATACGAGATTTTGAAATACCAAAATCCCTCAAACAAATACAAAAGTTCGTTGGTATGGTTAACTACTGCCATAGATACATATAAAATTTTGCAGAATATCTTAGTCCCATTCACTCATTGATAACAAAAGCAAATAAAAATAAAAATATATCACTTTGCTGGACAATAGAGGCCGAACAGTCATTTGTCAAAATTATAGAAGTTTTTGCCACGAGAATGCTCCTTAATCACTTTGATAGCAAGGCAAAACTTTCAATAACCGTCGATGCTTCAACAACAGCTGTTGGAGGTGTGTTACAACAACATTTTAGTAATAATTATATCGAACCTTTAGCATTCTTTTCAAAAAAGCTTAGCTCGTCCGAGTCAAAATACAGTGCCTTTGATAGAGAACTTTTAGCTATTTACCATATAATTAAACATTTTAAGCATTTTTTAGAAGGAAGAGATTTTACAGTTTTCACTGACCAAAAATGTGACATGGGGAGAGGGGGGTAAAAGTCCTCACTATTTTTATTTTTTTTTTTTTATTAGAGAGTGAATATTTGAAAATTTATGTTGTTTACAAAATAAACCATTTATGAAACTTATATGGGTGATTCTCAGATAACTGTGCTTTTTCTGTCTTCTGGTGATTTCATTCGAAAATGGTTAACTTAATAATGCAGTATAACCACTATTTGTTATGACTTGAGACATAGAAATTTTGCAGTAGAGCTTAATTTTGATAACTAAAATCCCATAAAAGTATCCCCTAAACCTTTTTAAAGTCCCCTAAATAATATATCCACTAGATCAACTAGGCCTTTTAAAATCTACTAAACTTAGTGGGAAATCCCCTAGTCCTTCGGGGGGATCACCCTACCAATTGACGACACTGTTTAAGGACGACCTTAACATAATAAAATTTCTACATTACCACGACAGAAACACGATTTATAAAAAAGAAGAAAAACATTTTTCGAAAATTCAATAATAAGTGAGCTCTGAGCGGTTTTTAGCCCTCTTAAAAATTAAAGATTAGATGAGGAGTAATCGAACAAAAAGTAACATTTCCATGTTTCCTTTTTTTTCAGAAATCAATAAAATGTGATTAAAAAAGGTAGCATATTTTTTTTTTTTTTTAAATCTGTTTATGCATAAATATACACTAAAAAAACTGCCTTACAATCGCGTTTTTACATATTTAAAAAATTTCATATTAATGGAGATAACTGAGTTTGAAATTTGGAAATGTTACCTTTTGTCAGGAAATGTTGGAAATTTTACTTTTTGATAGTCATTAAACTGAAATGATGCCTTGTGGGAGCAATAAAACCAACTGAAAATGTTCGACGAAGACTATGATTAGTGATTAGTATTAAATAGGTAAATGTAATTTTTCGTCAGAACTACAAAAAAATTGTAAGTGGAGTGGAAATGTTACTTTTTGTTCGGAAATCGACGAAAAACGCGGTTTTCCTGGGATTCTTTGAACCGCTAAATTCAACTGGAATGTGTAGTTCATAGATTTACAAAAAAAAGCAAAAAGACAAAAACTGGAAATGTTCATAATCAAAACGAAGAATATATAGATATGTGGTGCCATTAACATAAAATTTATTTAATCATATTAAATTCCTTTTTCTAAACGTAGTTTCAATGTTGAAATAGTCAAACGAAATGAATTGAAAATTAAATTACAATTCGCACCTAGCTTTAGACTTTATATCTGGCCGTGCCCTTAAGAAAATAGAATTGTCAAAATATGTAAACAATAAAGTTAGTAGATTTTTAATATTGAAACCTACAACTGGTGACCCGACGACGTTTTAAGTTTTTTTTCTCAATCGTCTCGTTAATTTTTATGCAGTAGCAGACGACCACACGTTTTTCTTAACCTTGAGAAAATTTTTTTTTTTTGTTATCACACGCTACGGAAATATTTTTATTCATTTGAATAAATAAAATTTTGCAATTTAACGAGCTCGAAAAGTTCATAATCGTATCATTGGCTGAAATAATAAATTCGTAAATCATGCACGAGCCATTTTCAACTAATTCACCAACTTTCAGTGCAGAAGCCCCGACGCAGCAAATCAGTGCAATTCCCATTCCTAAGTTGCCATTGCCCACGATGACTAAAACTAAAATCGAGTCATATTTTTGCTCACTCGAATTGTGGTTCGAAGCATCTTCTGTCGTCAGCGACTCTCGCAAATATTGCATCGTACTTGCATTCGTTCCACCGAATAAGCTTATGGAACTTCGCTCTATTATAGACGCTGCACCAAGTGCGAGGAAGTACGAGTACATCAAGGATAAGCTTATTGAGTTTTACGCAGACAGCGAACAAAGGAGACTACATCGTGTCAACCTAATTTTTCGCGGCCTAGGCGCTTGTCGTCCGACAAGTTAGCTGCTGCACGGGCAGAGTTTGAAACGCTCTTGAGGCTTGATATCTGCCGCCCCTCAAATAGCAAACGCGCAAATGCTTTTGGTTACTTGTTGACAATAGAATGAACTAACATCATGCCAATTTTTAGACAGCTGTCATGTTCCATCTGTCAGATAAGTCTATCTGAAGTTTGTAACAGTTCGAATCAGCCACCCTGTATGTAACGTATCATTTATTCGTTAAATGTGGTTAAGATACTTGAAAGCCCTAATCTTTTCCTTTAAAACTTAATTTAAATTATGTTTATATCTTCATGTTTCTTTGAGATATCGTAGACCGAAATATTGTCAAAACGGGTTTTTTGCACTTTTGGGTCTTTTTAGGTTGGGATATCATTGAGGAAAACAAAGATATCAACATTATTTAAATTAGGTTTTAAAGGCAAAGATTAGGAATTTAAAGTTGCTTACCAGATTTAACGAAATTAAAATTTCTTTCACATTTTAAACATGTTCAACGAACCGACTACTTCTAAATTCAGTCATTTGACACCGCGTGTGTTGTTGTTACGTGAATGGCATACGGCTGAATTTTGAAATGGTCGGTTCGTTGAACATTTTTAAAATGTGAAAGAAATTTTAACTTCGTTAAATCTGGTAAACAACTTGAAAGTCCTAACTTTTGCCTTTAAAATTCTTCAATGATATCCTAACCTAAAAAGACACAAAAGTGCAAAAAACCCGTTTTGACAATATTTCGGTCTACAATATCTCATAGAAGCATGAAGATATAAACATAATTTAAATTAGGTTTTAAAGGAAAAGATTAGGGCTTTCAAGTGTCTAAGCCACATTTAACAAATAAATGATATGTTACATAGTTATATAGTTTCAAAAACTGGCAAAAAACGACTTTTTTTGGTTTTCAGGTTACAATATCTCAAAAACTACACACGATAGAGCGGAGAAATGGGAAAATGCCCCAATTGGAAAAGCGATTATCTCAAAATTTAGTCGAGGAGTCACGAGTGAAAATTTTTTTATACATCATTTGAACGATAAGTAAACAGAATCTGGAAAAAAATTTGATGTGCTATGACGTTCGATTTAGAACGGGTTAAGGCAAACAAGATTGAGATAAAATAGTTGATGTGTTGAAAATAGAATGTGTAAGTAAACCTAGAATTAAAAAAAAAAAATCGTCAAATTAATTTTAAGGTATGAAAGTTCAGAGTGTGATGTCACAAATAGGGAGGGGGGGCAATGAAAATGTGACATGGGGTAGGTGGGAGGTTCGAAAATCGTGAAATTCGTGTGACGTTATTTTTAAGGATCGTTTGATGTTGTTACGTATGCAGTCTTTAAGTACGCGTAGAAATTTAGCGGATATACTTTATCTGCATCAGCTTATTACAGGGTATCTTGCCGAACCAGAGCTTCTTAAATATATTTATTTTAATACTAACCGAAGAAGTAATCGTAACTCTAATCAATTATTTTACCAACCGGTTAGTAGAACTATTTATATGGCTTCAGCCCCTTTTAATCGCATGACAACTCTTATTAATCATTGCGAAGTATGTATGTATATGGCATTAGCTTGTCAAAAAGTCAACTCAAACTTAGATTGAAAAATTATTATAATTGAATTTATTGGTTATTGGTCGTTTTTTATTTTGTGTTTGTGTTGTCCGAGCCCCACAGCATGCAGGGTTAATTTTTTCTAACATTCATTTCTTGGACCATGTTATTACAAATGTCCAGATTTTGGGGGAAATTTCGTTATGAAAAATATTAATTTCGTTTTGAAAATTGGAATTTTCTTTTTTTTTTTTTTGGCTACAAAACATAACATTTTCCAGTTGGGGGAAATTTCGTCAAAAAACCAAAATTTAAGGGAAATCTCGTGCAATCTGGGGGAAAATAGGAGAACCTACTTGGCAACACTGGCTGTAGAAGCTAAACTCTATTATTATTATTATTATAATTATTATTATTATAAAGCCCCTTATTGTAAAATTCTAAATCTCTATTTTAAATAAATCTTGCCGTCTGAAAGTCATAATGAAACCACACAAGGAAAAAACTAATTTTCAACGACTTTTTTACACATTATCTGCTGTTTTTATGCGTCTTTTTGATACCTATTGCTTAAAACTGGTTTTTAATGGCTTACATTAATCTTTAAAAATATTCTATAAAACTTTCACTAGTTTAGTTTAGTTATAAGATAAGAAATGTTCAAAACTAACAATTTTCAAGCATTGTTCTTAAGTTTTAAGCATTTCATGTCTTTGGTGTCTTTATTGAAATTAATCGTAGTTTATAAATGGATAAATTAAAAAAAATTGCATCAAAATACTTTCTGACTATCCGCTTTTTTGAACATCTAAATTTTTCCAAAACCTACTAAAATAAACCACCAAGGACAAAACACCTACCAAACTTGGAGGAAAAGCCCAGGAACGGAAACGCTGCCATGGACCGAAAAAGTATTGAATTAAAAACTAGTAAGGGTGCTATATTTGGCCTGCTCGAAAACTAAATACACAGTAAAAAATTATAGTTTACTTTTGATTCCATTCGGTATTGATTTTAAAATGTTTTGGTATTAAATTCAACATTTATTCCAAAAATGGTTGAAATTTTTTCCGGTAGGTTTTAACTTTATCACAAAAAATAATTGCTTTTATAGTACAATCATTTGGGAGAAAAAAATGATGTTACCTGGAAAGTTTTGCGGGATTTCTGCAAATGAGTTATTTTATAGATTTCGATGTGCTCTTTCAGAATTTCAACTTTGCTACCTCGTATCGTGTTCGCTCGAGCCGCCATATTGGAAAAATGGCGTCCAAAATCAGTTTTTTACAAATATCTCTTTAACGGTTACGTTTAGAGAAAAATTTTTTAGGACAATGTTGTAGCTTATTTATTTTCTATAAAAATGACCTTTGAATTGTTTTCGTACGACTTATAACTCAGGAGATATCTTTATTCAAAATTTTAGTAAATTGTGAATGCCACTTATGAGTAGGCACAGTGATGTGTCAAGCTCATAATTACGATAACTTATGAACGGTGAGTCGCACGTTTAAAATAAAAACACTTATTTATAGGGATTAACTTGCTCTACAAGTTACATATTATTTTTTTTTTCATATCACCTATAGTTAAGGAGATATTTTTCCCACAAACCTAAAATTTTGAAAAAAAACGTTTTTTCAAAATGGCTCCTAAACGGTTCGTCCTAGAAAAAAAATTGTTAATGCATTTGGTAGAACGTTCAATTTCCTATAAGAGTCTCTTCGAGCTGTTTTTTCGTCAGACTTACCCTTCATGAGATATCGCGACTTGAAAATCATTCAAAATTGAACATAGTAGGGCGCATAGAACAATATTCAATTTTGAATGATTTTCAAGACGCGATATCTCATGAAGGGTAAGTCTGACGAAAAAACAGCTCGAAGAGACTCTTATAGAAAATTGAACGTTCTACCAAATGCATTGACAATTTTTTTTCTAGGACGAACCGTTTAGGAGCCATTTTGAAAAAACGTTTTTTTTCAAAATTTTGGGTTTGTGGGAAAAAATATCTCCTTAACTATAGGTGATATGAAAAAAAAATAATATGTATCTTGTAGAACAAGTTATTCCCTATAAATAGGTACTTTTATTTTAAAAGTGCGACTCACCGTTCATAAGTTATCGTAATTATAAGCTTGACACATCACTGTGCCTACTCATAAGTGGCATTCACAATTTACTAATTTTTCTAAAATTTTGAATAAAGATATCTCCTGAGTTATAAGTCGTGCGAAAACAATTCAAAGGTCATTTTTATAGAAAATTTTATAAGCTACAACATTGTCCTAAGAAATTTTTCTCTAAATATAACCGTTAAAGAGATATTTGTAAAAAATTGATTTTGGACGCCATTTTTCCAATATGGCGGCTCGAGCGAACACGATACGAGGTAGCAAAGTTGAAATTCTGAAAGAGCACATCGAAATCTATAAAATAACTCATTTGCAGAAATCCCGCAAAACTTTCCAGGTAAAACTACCAAATGACTGTACTATTAAACCATTTAGTTTTTTAATTTTTTTTAATTCCAAAGTGGTTTTAAAACAATCCCAAAATAACTTTAAATTCAAAAAACTAGTCATTTTTAGTTTTAAAATAAGTCCAAGAAAAGTATTAAAGTATTATACTTTTGGTTTAAGACTAATGCCATCAAAATTTTAATTTAGCTTTGAGAGACTTTTTATTTTCAAAATTTGAAAAGCTTTATTTGTCAAAGAGTATAAAAAAAAGAACGAGAACAAAATAAAAAAATAAATAAATTTTTTTTTTTTTCAATTGTTTAAATGCAAATTTCACACAACTACGTCAATAAGCTTAATAGCCGAATGAACTAAAGACTTCGTAATTTATTTACATAGGTATAAGATGTTGTACCCTTGGTTCGAATCTCAGTATAGATGGTTTGTTTTTTTTTCCAATTATAGTTTAAAATTAAAACTTTTTTTGGCATTGTTCTATATACAGTGGTTCAAACTACTAACCGGACAGAGCGTATGGCTTCTTTTGAGTGCTTAGCATAAAGAAATAGGAGATTAAAGTTGGAAAATAATGATGCAGTTAATTTTATTTATTTTTTTTCTGTTTTTGGTCGGTACCAACAAAACAAAAAAAATTTGTTTTAAATGCATACATAAGTATGTATTATTACAGATAATTTAAAAAACTCCCTTTTTAGAGCTCAAACGTCTAACCGGGCACTGCAAAATAATATTTAAATTTGGCACTTCCATAATTTGTTGACAGTCCATTGACATTTATTGTATAACAGCTTGCGAACGATTTTTCATGGATTTAATTAAGCTTATGCAAACATCCGGTTGAATATCATTCCATTCTCTGACCAATTCTTCCTTAAGCTGAGTTATGTTACGGATAGTCCTGCTGTAGAGCTTCTTGCTCCATTCGGTGCATAAATTAAATATCACGTTGATGCCAGGTGATTGAGGAGGCGTTTACAATAGCTTGGGACAAATTTGAATCAGTCGTACTTGCGCTATATGGAAAGAACGCTTCGGGTCCTGATAATGGTAAAATGCAAAACTCTTTTCAATACCATGTTTTTTAGAATTTTGTGTAACATTATCTTTTGAAATGTTAGGGTTACCAAACTTATCCATTTTACCACCGATAAACACTAAAATCACGACACCTGCAATGGACTTATAGCCCCAACGAACTACAAAACCGCCCCATGTTTCACTGTGGAACGAATGTTTTTAATAGAGGAATGTCGTCAGGGTTGGGCCACTTTTAAACTTTCCTCTTTATCTTTTTTATGTATTTGAATATTACCAAATTATTTGTCTTATTTAAAAGTTTGGGCCTTTATCTGTAACATACCTTTAGAACAACGCGCTGCGATTTCGGAAAAAAAAGTTATTGACGAAATTAAAAAAAAAAGTAGTCAGGGTTGGGCCACCATCAAATATCGATGAAATATGTAAGGGAATGTCGTATAGGTTGGGACGGGTTTCGTTTTTGATGACTGGTCTTTAAACGGATGGAAATAATGTTAACTTGGATATGCCAATCAAAAGTTATGCTCATTGGCTACAACTTTTTTGTAGGAAGTTATTTGATACCGTGATCAAGTCAAAAATCATAGCCATTTTAATGAAGACAACTTTTTTGGCCAAAAAAAAATTTGCCGTATAAGTTGGGACACTTTCAAAAAACAGCAAATTAAGTCCAAAAATTAAGTAAAACTGCATGATATTATTTTTATTAGAATATCTATTGAAATGTCACGTTTTAAGGAAACAATTTGAGTAAAAATATATCATTCCGACTAATCTGATTCGCTGCTTTTACAAGTGAAGAAACTGTTCTGCACATTTTATATTTAAGGAACTTCTTGTGCGAGACAAGTTTTTATTGTATACCATCAATGGAGTGGCGTACGAAACAACTCTTTTGACAAGATTCAACACTGCAACGACTACAATGATTGAAATGTCATAAATTTAATAAATCACATTTTGGATATACCTCGCCAAATTGCTTTCTGGGATTTTATAAACTTTTGCAGTGGATCGAATGCCTTTATTAGCCAATTGTATTTCCTTGATCATTTCGACCAATGGCAATTTCACGATCAGTTTGTCGTACGTTCTGTGACATTGCGGAATTTAAAGCACAAAAATGCGTTACAATCTTCAAAAATTCAATACTAAATGCTTTTTAGTTATTATAAATGCAATTGCATTCATCAAATATTGTGAAAATATTATTTAAATGGTATCGCTATGTCTTGGAATAAAAAAAGTGCTGTCCCAACTTATACGACATGAGTGTCCCAACCTTTACAAAGTTGCCATTTCGTGAAAGCCCAAAAATATTATTTGCCACAACAATACATTTCAATTTCTCCTTTACGCAATGAAAATACAATGAATACAAGACACATTGAACACACTTACATGAAATAATTGGTTTAAATTCGAACACGCAGAAACTATCGAAAATATTTTTTTGATTAGACAATTTACTCTTTGTTTGGAATGGATATAATCAACAAGAGTTCTTCGATCTTTTGCACATGAAACGTTGGGCTATAAACAGACTTTACTTCGACAGTTGAAACATAGGTGTCGCCAGTATCGAAAATCTGGCTGTCCCAACTTATACGGCGTCCCAACCTATACAACATTCCCTTACTAAAATAGTGTGTAATGAATATATATGAAACTTTTTATTATTTTTCATTCGATTGTACGAAATTTCGATGAGAAATCTCCATTTGACATTAATCTGAAACGCAATTTGGGCATACATAGTAACTTTTTGTGAGATTGACGCATATCAAGTGCACGTTTTGCTTGCATTCAATGCATGAGTTTGAATTGTTTCGATTCAGTTTTGCGGGCATCGGTTCCAAGCATATAATGCATAAGTCTTGATCCACATCTTTGTCGGAAGAGGATTTTTTTGTGCTTTTTTCGGTGGGCGGCCTCGTTTAGCAGGTGTTGTTTTTGCGTTCGAATTCTTCGCGTCGGATTTTGGACGTTTTTTAGGCGTTTTCGAAACATCGCGCAACTGTTGCTTTTTACGTAACTATTCGCGGTTCTCTGGAGAGGTTATGGCCGTACTTTTCATTGGGCGGCGCCCCCGATTAGATTTCAACGTTGGCGCGGCCGCTTGTAGAGGCCCGACCAATGACAAACTCGTAGAAATGATGGACTAATATTCTGTGTTCCGAAAAACCGATTGAGAAATGTTATTTTACTGATTCGAAATAAAAATTGATGTGGCCCAACCCTGATTACACGAGTGGCCCAACCCTGACTACAAGCATGTTTTTCGATCGCTCAATACTACATGCGAACAGGTTATGGAATCGAACTTTCCCTTTGGGAACTTGTTAATGGTTCACCCCTTAATGGATATATATACTAACTTTCGCGGTGGCATTGTTCTTTTCCAAGTTTTGAGTCATTTTTACTGCTATTACAAAATTTGTTGGGCTATCAAAAACAACACGAAGGCACAAAAATTTTACTGACGATCCCGGTGACAAGCAATGCTTAAAAAAAATTTTCTGGCATCGAGAACAATAATTCGACGCTATAACACAGATGGCAGCACATGTCATATACGAGAAATAGCAATGGCCCAACCCTGACGACATTCCCCTATTAAATTCAGTGTTTGGTTGTCGCCATACATAAGCTTTAACATTTAAAAACATGGAAACAATAACAAGAATATGTGTTATTCAAGGTCTTATTTAGCGGCGGAAGAAATGTAATTTGTGTTATTCCAATGGCAAAGCTTATACATATATGGCGACAACTAAACACTGAATTTAATATTAAAAATTTTCGATCTACAGTCAAACATGGGGCGGTTCTGCAGTGCGTTGGGGCTATAAGTCCATTGCATGTGTCGCGATTTTAGTGTTTATCAATGGTAAAATGGATGAGTTTGGTTACTTTAACATTTCGAAAGATAATGTTGAAGAAAACGCTAAAAAACATGAAATTGAAAAGAGTTTTGCATTTTGCCATTATAAAGACCAGAAGCAATCTTTGCATGTAGCGCAATTATGGCTAATACAAAACTGTCCCAAGCTATTGTAAACTCTTCCTCAATCACCTGGCATCAACGTGATATTTAATTTATGCACCGAATGGAGCAAGAAGCTCTACAGCAGGACTATCCGTAACATAACTCAGCTTAAGGACGAATTGGTCAAAGGATGGCATGATCCGAAAATCCCCGAAAAATCGTTCGCAAATTGTCATAAATGCTAATGGACTATCAACAAATTATGGAAGTTCCAAATTTTTTTGCTGTGTCCGGTTAGACGTTTGAGCTCTAAAAAGTGAGTTTTTTAAATTATCTGTAATAATATGCATTTAGATCAACATTTTTTTTTTTATTTTGTTGGTACCGACCAAAACTAGAAAAATACTTTATACTAAGCACTCAAAAGAAGCTATATGCTCTGTCGGGTTAGTCGTTTGAACCACTGTAAATACTTTTTTTGGTTTCCAAATTAAACTAAAATTTTTACTGTGTACCTTAAACCGCATCATTTTAAAATTTTGTTTGGTGCCATGCCCTCTTGTCCGAGTTCTTCTTGTTTTTGGTCGGAGCATCTGTTGCAATATCTTAAATTCAGATTCAATACAACAAAACCTTCAACTTGCTTAAAAAAAATCTTATTGTTTTATAGAAGCACCTGTGTAAAAAATAATGCACTCGCATTATTGGATATTTGTACAAAGCAAAATTCGTATAAATGGATGTCAAATGTATATTTTTTATGTATGTATGTACTAGCTGTTTTACCCGGCGTTGCTTGGGTATTGAAAAAAAAAAGCAAAAAAGCACTAAAAAAGTTATTTTATTTATTTCCATAAAATTATCACATATCGGTGAAAGTCCAAAAATATCGAAATACATCGAAAAAATCGGTAAAAATCCAAATGTACCGAAAAATATCTAAAATATCGGCAAAAGCCAAAAAATACCGAAAAACATCCAAAATATCAGTATTGAAAAATATTGAAATGCATCAAAGAAATCGACAAAGTCCAAGTGTATCGGAAAACATCCAAAATGTTGGAAAAAAAGGTATCGCAAAATATTGAAAACATTTAAGTATCGGTAAAAGTCCAAAAAAGTCGAAATACACCCTAAATATCGGTAAAAGCCCAAAAGTATTGGAAAACATTGAAGAAATTGGAAAGAGTCCAAATAGATAGAAAAACATCCAAAATAACGGAAAAAATTTCTTAAGTATTGAAAAGTATTGAAAATATTGCGCTGGCATTACTGATGAAATCACTCTCAGTTTTGCTCTCATATAACATCTTTTTTCAATAATAAAATCAATAAATGAAAGAGACGGAAAAGGCAACAGCAACACATAACTCATGAAGCAGCATAAGCAGTCGCGACGCAAATGCAATCTATCATTTTTATGCAAGAATTGCATTTTTTATTTTTTTTTTTCTACAACTTCATACTTAAAAAAAGGTTTATATTTTAAAAATCAAAAAAATAAGTATGCAATTTAGCACACGTAGAATAGCCCAGGAAAATCAGAATATTTCTGCGAAAAAATTCAAAGTGAATTTTTTCACCGGAATTATGTTTATTTATGCATGGTTAATAATGTGTAAAAAGTCCATTGTGCGCATAAAAAGTTATGCAGGCTCAAATGTCGCTAAGATCAATTTTTTGCAAATATCTCGCTAACGCAAACTTTTACAGAAAAATTTTTCTCCACAATTGTGTAACACTGGAAATTTCCTATGTAAAGACGTAAAAAATGTTTTCGTGTAGCTTAGAGTTTAGGAGATAACACAATTTAAAAAGTCGTGCACAGTTTTTATATGAGCCGTTCAAAATGACAATGGTGCAACTCCACAACGTGGGAAAAGTAATGTCATAATATTAATTGGCTGACATTTTGTTAGGGATGATTAAAATTGATTTCTGTTTTCTTAAAAAATTTACTTGATAATATGGAATTGTTAAAATTAAGTTGAAAAAATGATATCGACCAAATGCCCGATCATTATGGCGCATAATTTATATGACATTACTTTTGCCTCGTTTTGGAGTTGCACCATTGTCATTTTGAACGGCTCATATGTAAATGCTACGTATAAGTTCATATTTTCATATAACACTGTTCAACGAATTTCAGGTTTTTGTTTTTATCTGAGTTCATACCATAAAATTATTATTCCTTGCTATTGACATAATAGAACTGCATTTACAAAATTTTTCCATCACGTCTCAATTTTCAGAAAAATTGACAAATCCAAAATCACGACTTCCATCCGCGCGAAAATAAATTAAAAAATTTTTATCCGTTAGAATTTAAAAAAAAATGTCAAACGATTTAGAAAATAGCAATAATTTCAAATCTGAAAAAAATTTTGAAATTGGTCTGGTAGATTTTTTTGTATGCCCGTTTAATTGAGAAAATGAACTGAAAAAACCAAACACCAACCATCTTTAATTACATAAATCTTGTCTAAATCAATATAAAATTATGTACATTTTTTGTTCAAAAGAAAATAAGTAGGTTATTCATGGTCCAATCCTTAAGTTTTTGGTATCAAAATAAAGTTAAAATAATGACGCACAAGCTCGTGAAGAGTTTTTTTTAATTTTGTATTGATTTAGGCAAGATTTATGTAATTAAAGATGGTTGGTGTTTGGTTTTTTATGTACATTTTCTCAATTAAACGGGCATACAAAAAAATCTACCAGACCGATTTCAAAATTTTTTTCAGATTTGAAATTACTGCTATTTTCTAAATCGTTTGACATTTTTGATTTTAAATTCTGACGGATAAAAATTTTTTAATTTATTTTCGCGCGGATGTAAGTCGTGATTTTGGATTTGTCAATTTTTCTGAAAATTGAGACGTGATGGAAAAATTTTGTAAATGCAGTTCTATATGGTCTGAACTCAGATAATTTTTTGCCGTTGAACAGTGTAATCAATTTTATAAAAATTGTAAAGATAGCATAGATGTATGTATGTAAGTAATCAAGAGTACTCAACTACAATAGTAATTTGATCCCATCATAGCCTTATGGCATTTCTTTCGAAAAAAGGCTTACACTGTGTAACAAGTACCTACAACACAAGAAATCACCATGCGTGCGACTAAAGTTTCATGCAATTGAACGGTAAGGCCACATTACGTAATCACTTTTTTTTTTCGTTTGAACACACTGTGCAGCTTAAAGAAAGCGAAAAGCTGTCGCGGAAGAATTTTCGATTTCGTTGGTCGTTTTAAAATTTATTCAGGTTGTTTACTTTTATGTGACTTGTGTGTTGCATTTTAATTACGGCTTTTTCGGTTTAGTTGTGTTTTATATTAATCAAAGCACGATCGACCGAATAAATTATGTTTAGTATTTCCGTAATATTCTATTTCAAGCATAAGTACAGAATAATTAGGTGTGCGCTTAAAGTCACCAATTGCGAGGTATATTAAAAAAATTATAAACAAATTTTGGATGAGCGAAAAGCTACGATTATAAAAAATAAATTTTTATTTTGCTTTAGGCAACTGCTTCTCGCGCCAATCTGTAGTCTACTGAATTAATATCATGCGAACAGATTGCATTCACTAAGCGGAATGCCGACAATTGTTCGCAATTCCGACAAATTATTTCAGCCTTGATCTTGTTGAGCTTTCGTGTGCTTTTTCCTAGATACTTTGTTCGTTACTACTAGAGTTGCCAACATTTCTTTGGTTGAAAATAGTATTTTTCAGAATAAGCATTAAAAAAACTATGGTACACTGCAAAAAGTGTAGTATTTAATGGAAAGAGTAAAAAATAGACGAAAATATATTTGAGCCGCTTAATGCACAATTCGATTAACTCAATAAAACAAAATGTGGAAAAAAAATCTCTTTTAACTCTGGTTTTAGAGTAGTTTAACGAAAAAAGTGCCATATCTCCCGCGTTTGCCCTAAATATAGATTAAAGCAAATTTTTCATTAATAAGATAATCGCTCTTTCTTCTAAATTCATAATTGAAAATATCTTTTCTGTGAATGCCGATGTGGCGGGAATAGAGAGAAGGAATGAAATAATTTTGAATAAATTTAGTAAGCTATTTTCGGTACTTTTCAAAATATGCAACCATTTTTGGACTTTGGTTCTGTTATATGAGGGCATGGCGGGAATAGAGGATGTGGCGGGAATAGAGGATGTGGAGGGAATAGAGAGAAGGAATGAAATAATCTCATTTTTTTTTTTTTTTTTGTGAACTTATATTTTAGAACTTAGTCATCAAATAAAACCTCTTGTTCTAAATTAATTAATTTTTGGACTTTGCTTAACCAGTTCCTTTTAACAAATACCATTCTTAATTTTATCACTATCTGTGTGGATTTTGCTTTTAAGAATTCCAAATTTTTTTGCTTTCTTATCATAGAAACTGTATTTTTTACGTCGTTCTAGCACCGATTTTACACATCGAAGACTGTGTCATTATTACCTTCAAGTTGCTTGATACCTTTATGAAAGTTATGAACAGCCGAATCCGCTTAACTGCAACGTCAATAGTCCACAATTTCTTTTTAACTTACTTGTGCGGAGTCCAGATAACGGAAGAAAAGTTTCACATAAGTGGGGTTCGGAAAATTGGAATAAAAATATAATTCAAACGGAGCTAGTTTTCTGAAAAACAATTTCAATCATCTAATTTGTTATATACGTCAGTACTACTACATCTTTGTATTTTAGTCAAATATTCATCGGTGCCTTGCACATTGGCAGGACCTTTTTCCCTATAAACATTTAAAAAATGAAGATTTTCTATTTTTTTCCATCGTTCTAGCATTTCTTCTTGAAAGGTGAATCCTGAAACGCATAATATGCATAATCTAATTATTTGTAAAAAATCACTAAAATGTGTTTTAAAAAGATAGCATATTTTTTAAAAAAACTACGTTTATGCATATATATACATATATAAACTCAGTTTTCTTGGGAATAGTTATCTTTCGAACCGTCAGATTCTACTGGAATTTGTAGTTCATAGATTTACAATTACTCAAAAAAAAAAAAAGCAAAAAGACAAAAATTGGAAATGTTACCTTTTATTAGACCACTCCTGACTACTTCATTTGAAAATTGTCACAAAATGTTCCGGACTAAATTTTGTGTTTCAATTAAGTTAAGTTAAGTGGATTCGACTGCAAAAACACTCTGGCGAAATTCAAAAAGATTTGAACTTTATTGTTTCCTTTAGTTTTATTCATCAACAAAATATTTTTAATCTTAAACTACTTAGTAAAGTAATCACTTAGAGCCTTCCAATTTAAAAGTATGTTGTCCACGCAAAGTAGCAATAAAAGCGACCTGGTACCAAAATGTCGTTTCAGCTCATGCCATTCACCTTTAACAGCAACAACAAATTTTTTAAGCTCTTCTCTACAGATTGCAGAAACACAGGAATGGCTGTACATTTTTTAATAATAGTATTTTTTTGTACTATATAGCCCAGTAAAATATCCAAGTGCATTTTTTCAGCGGATTTATATTTATTTATGCATGGTTAATAATGTGTAAAAAGTTCATTGAAATCCATTGTGCGCATAAAAAGTTATTCAGGCTCAAAGGTAGCTAAAATTAGTTTTTTGCGAACATCACGCTAACGCAAACATTTACAGAAAAATTTTTCTCCACAATTTTGTAATACAGGAAAATTTCTATGTAAAGATGTAAAAAATGTTTTCGTGTAGCTTACAGTTTAGGAGATAACCCAATTTAAAAAGTTGTACACAGTTTTTATATGTAAATGCTACGTATAAGTTCATATTAAAATATTTTACTTTTAAAATTGCGAATACTCTTTAACGAGGAGTCGAACAAAAAAAAAAAAATAAAAACCGTATTAAATTCTTTTTGGAGCCACTCATGGTCTAAATGCTTTAAAAACCGTTAAGGTTTCGAAAATTCTGGTTTTCGAAGGATATCTCTTAAACGGTAATTCATACGGTAAAATAGCATTTTGCGGCAATTTTGCTAATGTCGATAAAAGAAAAATTCATAGAATTCGTATTTATTACCCGATTTTAAACAATTATAGCTTGTTGGAAATGTATTTCAATTTGCTATAGAATAAAGTTATGCTTTGACTAATTTAATTAAGTTTAAAAAAAATTTTCATTATTTTTTGCCTGAAACCTCAACTTGACCTTGACCTCTCTTGCGGGCCGGGTTATCGTTATCCGATCGCCGTGAAACTTCATAGTATTTGTTTTTATGACCATTAGAAGGATTTCAGGGGGCGGCATGAACGAAAATCAGAAAATCGTAAAATAAGCGCATGCCTAGTGAACACATATGGCTTATGTGTGTATACAGAATCCAATTATCTATTGAAAGGTTTTTAATTTTTTTTGTACGACTACTCGTTAAAGAGTATTCGCAATTTTAAAAGTAAGGTATTTTAATATGAACTTATACGTAGCATTTTCATATAAAAACTGTGCACAACTTTTTAAATTGGGTTATCTCCGAAACTATTAGCTACACGAAAACATTTTTTACATCTTCACATAGGAAATTTCCTGTGTTACAAAATTTTGGAGATATTTGCAAAAACTGATTTTAGCAACCTTTGAGCCTGAATAACTTAATATGAGCACAATGGACTTCAATGGAATTTTTACTTTATTCATCATGCTTTAATAAAGACAATTCCGGCGAAAAAATTCACTTGGAATTATTTCGCACAGCAGCTCTTTTTTCGTCCAATTTTCCTGGGCTAATATTCACGAAATACAGAACAATATTACATGCTATAGTACAGTTGGCAACCCCAGTTACTACGCTCAGGTTATACGAGGGTAATCACATTAGCAAGTTTTGTGAGAAAGCGATTTGCGTAAATGAAATTTGTAAATATAACTATTCAAACTTATGTATGAGGAAGTAAGTTACAAAGGTAGACATCTCACTTTTGATGTGGGAATGTCTTTACTAGCTGGTCTGACAGAATTATTACTAAAGTTGATTTGCACGCTGACGCTTCACGTCAACACTTAGCGTCACAGAGGTCATGATGATCTTACAAACTTAGTCGCTTTATACCTATACTCATTTGCACAATTTAAATTAGTGTTGTTGCTGATATTAGGTCAGCATCAGTAATCTGGTGACAATCAGCAAAAAATAAATACCACCATCCGCATTAGCAAAAAATTGCTGATAGAATCAGCAAAAACTATCAAAACTTTTATTTATTAATTCCTTACCGATCATTGACTTATTGCACAAATTTCCAGCTTGTTTTTCATTCCCAAATTTTGTAGCTGACTATGGTGATTTGGGCCTCTTATTTACGAAGTTGGATTTTCTACCACGTTAGGACTCTGAGCAACCTCACTTCAAATTGCGGAGTTGATGGTGGGGAAGCCCTTACCCTGAGTTTTTTTTTTTTTTAGCAGAATAGGTATTTAAGAATGCAATTAGGGAGACCTGTAGTGCAATCATTAAAATAAGTGACACAGTTTTTATATTTTTTAAAAAACTTTTTTGTATATACATAATTTTAATAATTTAACTTATTTAAAAAAAATTTGTTTGCATCATTTGTGTAACCGCGGCTGCTGGCACAAATTTAGCCAATACTTTACAATATATCTATTTCTGAATTTCTTCAATTAATACTATCTACATTATTGCATACATATAGGAAAACAATGCAGAGCAGAAAAATAAAAATTTAACTAATAATACTATTTAAAATATTTGCAACCTTTTGCACTCCGTCTTGAAATAAAAGATTGAGGCAACGGGCGACATTTTTCAAAAGTGGTTGCAAAAATCAATTTTGGTATGGTGGAAATTTGCAGATCTAATGATGCAGTTCGATAAACAAATGATCAGTGCTTAAGGATGTAAAATTTAAATTCATTTGAAAAAATGGTTCGCTTTGTAGAGCTGGTCAAAGTCGATGGTTTTTTCGAGTTTGTAATTTTTTTTTTTTTTTTTTCAAGATGTGGTTCTAATTTTTCTACAACTTATGAAAAAAAGTTAATTTTTTTCTATTTGTGCTATAAGCGGTTTTTATACTATCAAGTAACACTAAAAATAAATGATTTTTTTTTTTAATGTCTGAGGTTTCTGTACTTTTCTGAAACACTATTTTTACCCTTTTTTTCAACTTCGAATGGAGTTTCAAAGAAATTTTCGCAAAAGATATCTTACGGTCTACTAAAACTAAATAGACTGAAAAATTCTGAATACAATATAAAAAAATTCAACTGCGTCTACTTGCAGCCCTATGAGTTATAATGATTTTCATCAGGAAACCTGTGGCTCATGACGTCGTTTTTCGAAAAGGCGTTGCAAAAATTAATTTCGAGTGGGTTCTTTTTACAAATCTGATAGTTCCATCAGATAGAGAAATATTAGGAGCTAAAGGATTTGAAAATTAGAACCCATTCAGGCAAGTGGTTTGATTTTTATAGCCTCTCAAAGTTGAGTAAATTTTCAAGTTAGCGAAAAAATTTAATTTTTTGAGAAAAATGCTTCATATTTAGGTTGAATACTTTAGCAAATGGTTAAAGGAAAGCGATTTTTTCTTTCACTTAAATCATTAGTGGTCTTGTCTCATAAAACTGATTAGCAAAAATTTAAGTTTTTTAATAGCTTTTATTTTTTATGAATTTTTTTTGAAGACATTGCTTTTAGCGTAGTTTTTAAGCTTTGGGTTGAGTTTAAAAAAAACTTCGCTTTTTGTAAAGCTCGGCTTACTACACAACTAATTGGTGTTTATCTCTTAGCTTGTGCTCCAAAAACTGTAAGGTTTTACTTACAACCCTTTGTGTAAGAGCAACTTTTATGGCGAAACCTATGGATGAAAAAGCAAATTTCACGTAGTTTTAAGTACAAAACTTAATATTTTTAATTTTGTTTTTGTCGTTCACAGCGCCATATAGGATGAATAAGAAAAAATTTTTTAGACAAAATTTTCTTATTTTTTTACGTAAAATCCGAATCTGCAATAAAAATTGGGGGTTTCCATTAAAAATTTTGATTTTTCCCCCACCCCACCCCCGTCGGAGGGTGAGAGGGGTTCAAGATTCATATCGTTGAATAGATCTCTAAAAATTACTAGACACGTATTTTTTTGTTTTTAGATTTAACATCCAATTTCTGAAATATTTGACCGTTCCGGGATTTTCCTAACGATATGTATGTAATTTACAGAAAATCGAACTTCAATAAAACATTGCTTTTCACCCTGCAATGTAATATAAATGAAATTTAGAATAGCAATAGCTATGAGAATTTTCTATCCATAACCGAAAACAGAATTAAAATATCTTAAATGGTTCAGAAGTTTTGATTTTTGCAACGAGAATTGCCAGATGTCGCCACTGTGGGGCGTTACAGTAAACAAAAGCAGCTCGGGGCTCTTATTCATCAAACTTCCAGGGAACATTAGGAAAATTAGAAAATAGGTGTTATCGGAAATGCAAGTGTATTTGGAGGGTTGCTCTGCATCAGTCTTATGTACTTTTTTCAGTCAGTCTTTTTCCTAACCTTCATTGAATTACATTAGTTCTGTGTTCTTTTCGCGTATACATATTAAATAAACGATTTCTTTTGTTTTCTAATTCTAATCGGTCGACTTTTGTTTTCGATATTTGAAACAGCAGGTTATGGGCCCAGGAACGTTGTCTAAGCGCGGAGTTTAAATATTATATTAAAAAAAAAGATCTTTGCAAAAGCATTGCGTACGCAATAAAAGTTTTTTTTCTCGCATTAATCTCCCGAATTTTTATGCGCAACAAAAAAAGTTTAAAACATATTGAAGCAATGGGTGACCGTTTTTTTTTGTCCATCACTGTATATAAATTTGTTCAAATATCATTCCTCCATTGATACGAGTAACATTTTTAGTCGAAAGAAAAAGCAACTTTTTCAAAATCAATTTTAGAGATTTCGACCAGTGCCATAGTTTTTGTCGATTAGATTTTGTAATTTCCGGCCTTTAATTTCACGTTTGAGTTTTAATTTATACAATACCTTAAATTACTTACTGATAAAAAAATGGGTCCCATGGTATAATTTGTCCTGCTTTGAACTTACTAAATTGGTGAATACGACTCATACTGAAGCATTTTCTATGTTTTTGAATTAAATTCAACGTTGATGGAAAAATACACATTTTGTATGAATGATTGGTTTTTACCGGACTTCAAGGACGGGCAGTTTTTAACCCGTAAAGAAAACTTCCAAATATATAAAAATAAATAAGTGAAAATATGTAATGTAAAGTAATATTTTGAAAACTTTTTTATTAACCTTTGAAATCGTTTTAAGTAATTAATTTATGTTATAAAAATTATTGGATAAGACCTTACACTACTTTAACGGGCTTAACGTTACGAATATATTGTTCAAAGTTTTTGTCTTCTTCTAACGCTGGATCAAAATCATTAATAAGTTGCGGTAGTACTGGGTTATCCAACATCGTTGAATGGTTGCCTTCGATGATCTTTAAAACCACTTTGCCTTTTGTAATTTTAGATAAACAATAATCTTCTTCAATATCTTGAAGTGATACTTCAGCAGGTCTTATTAAAGTAATAGGAGTCTTAAGCTCTTTAATTGAATCTAAATCAAACAATGCTGCCATGCGTACACGACTAACCATAGCGCAGATCATAGTTTTTGCGTACTCCTTGCTATAGGCATCTTGTTTAGCGACGAATTCCATAAACTTTTCAAACTTTTCGTCTAATGTATTAAGCTTGAAGAAAATCTGTGCAGCCGATTCTTCTGTCTCTTCTGCGAAAATTTGGCTAACAACACTGGTGAAAATTAAGTTGTAAAGGTCAATATCAGTAAAGTTCTCTCCAAGGTGGGCTAGGGTTATTTTCTTTAAAAAGTGTGGTGCACCGTCAATCAGCAAAAGCTGTCCACGATAGCCAGCTTTTTCGAGCAAATCTGCAAGTTGTAGGGCAACAAAAGATCCAAAAGAATATCCAATTAAGTAAAATGGCTCAGACGGTTTCAGTACGGATTTTACGTGCTGAAAATAAAAAAAATTATTAAAAAATATTAAGCAATATTGTTTTTTATTGAACATTAATATTTTTTGAAATTGACTTACTTCAAGTGTTGCTTCACCAAGCTCCCTAACAGTCGACAAGCCAGCAAAACGGTGTAGTTGTATTACACTAGCTCTGTTTAAGAGCTGTGCACCAACGTTATACCATGCGTGACCTGCGGTACCTTCTAAGCCTGGTACTATTAAATTTGGTGGTATATTCTGTTTTAATTGTGCAGTCGTTAATGGAACCATAACTTCATTGCAATTCTTTTCTTCTCCAAGATTTCTGATAAGTATTTCCATACCGAGTTTTTTACCTTCGGAGGCGAAAATCATTTTGACAACATCTCCACTTTCACGCTCTCTGACATCAGCGAATTCTTGTAGTTTTTGGAATGTCAACGCGCGTAAGTCTTGTGGGGTCAAAAAAAGTTCAAAATCTCGTTCCAGTGTTTGCTTGATTTCAACAGCCATTAATGAGTCCATGCCCATCTCAGAAAGTGTTGTGCCCAGCGAAATCGATTTTAAGTCTCGTATTCCCATGATATTCATTACGGTCTCAATAATGCTTTCATTACCAGATCGTCCCACACGCTTTTCAGCAACTACCATGCTCGAAACCAGAGGCTCATCTACTGATAGCAGAGTATCCAACTCTTGCAAGCATGATGATATGCGTTGTTGAAGTGTGCCACCAATTTCCATGTCAATCTTATCTTCCGCCATATCTGCTACTAATCCTACTTCCCCTACTGCACCCCACTGTATGGACTTTCCCGGATATCCATGAGTAACACGATCTTCAATGATCCGCTCCATTATCGAATTCGCCATGCCATAATTAGATTGCCCAGCATTACCACGACCGCAAGACACACTGGAAAATACAACGAAATGCTCAAGCTTAGGACAATGTGCACGAGAAACTTCATCCAAATGTTTAGTTGCCGTCGCCTTAGGCGCAAAGCTCTCTATGAATTTCTCCGTTGATTGGTTTTCAAATATTCCATCACGTAATGCCACCGCCAGGTTGAAAATGCCACCAACGTGTCCCAATTTTTCAGCGTCCTTTAATAATCTGCTACAACCGTCCAGTGTAGCTATGTCATCGGTGTTAACTACGACCGTACATCCGTAGGTTTTCCAAAGTCTTGAAAAGAAATAGGGATATTCAAGAGCTTAGTCAGTAGTATAAATCAATAGTAATGTTAAGCAACAAACAAAAGTTGTCGAAGATTGCCAGACTAAGCAGGCATTGTAAGCGTTTAACTGAAATGTACATTAGACCGTACCACCTCACAGATAAAAAAAGTACAAAAAAATTTTTTTTTCCGAAGTTGACTTACAGAAATGCTTCGGATTTGATGGTGTACTGAAGGCTTTTTCCTGGTAGGTCTAATGTACATATCGTCACCTGAAATACAAAAAGGCGTAACATTGTTTTGAATTTTTTCAAAGACGTTGCAAAAGCACGGCGTGCCTTAACCCGTTCTAAACCGAACGTCGTAGCACATCAGCTTTTTTTCCAGATTCTGTTTGCTTATCGTTCAAATGATGTATAAAAAAATTTTCACTCGTGACTCCTCGACTAAATTTTGAGATAATCGCTTTTCCAATTGGGGCATTTTCCCATTTCTCCGCTCTATCGTGTGTAGTTTTTGAGATATTGTAACCTGAAAACCAAAAAAAGTCGTTTTTTGCCAGTTTTTGAAACTATATAACTATGTAACATATCATTTATTTGTTAAATGTGGCTTAGACACTTGAAAGCCCTAATCTTTTCCTTTAAAACCTAATTTAAATTATGTTTATATCTTCATGCTTCTATGAGATATTGTAGACCGAAATATTGTCAAAACGGGTTTTTTGCACTTTTGTGTCTTTTTAGGTTAGGATATCATTGAAGAATTTTAAAGGCAAAAGTTAGGACTTTCAAGTTGTTTACCAGATTTAACGAAGTTAAAATTTCTTTCACATTTTAAAAATGTTCAACGAACCGACCATTTCAAAATTCAGCCGTATGCCATTCACGTAACAACAACACTCGCGGTGTCAAATGACTGAATTTAGAAGTAGTCGGTTCGTTGAACATGTTTAAAATGTGAAAGAAATTTTAATTTCGTTAAATCTGGTAAGCAACTTTAAATTCCTAATCTTTGCCTTTAAAACCTAATTTAAATAATGTTGATATCTTTGTTTTCCTCAATGATATCCCAACCTAAAAAGACCCAAAAGTGCAAAAAACCCGTTTTGACAATATTTCGGTCTACGATATCTCTTAGAAGCATAAAGATATAAATATAATTTAAATTCAATAAATAACACAAAACAACAATTATGATATATCAATACGTATTAACACACAAATAAAACTGGCAAAAAGTCGGCTTCGCAGCCGGGCAAAGCTGGTGCAGTGGTAACGACTTCTGCTACCAACCTGGAGATCCTTGGTTCGCCTCCCGCCCAGACCAAAAACACAAAAAAAGTTTTCAAACTTGCAATTTTTCAATTATAATTAATTTAATAAAATAAAATATAATTATAATTACAACAAAAATAATCTGATGAGTCTTTGTGGCGAAAGACGAAACATATGTCACTATAGCCGTGTTTTTAATCCGTTCCTTGATTTGTCATAATTATGTGTTAGAAAAATGCATTGATAGATTTATATGTAAATCGATCTTTGCAAATATATGACTAAAAGTTCAATTAAATAAAATCAATTAGGTTTTAAAGGAAAAGATTGGGGCTTTCAAGTATCTAAGCCACATTTGAAAGAATAAATGATATGTTACATAGCTATATAGCTTCAAAAAATGGCAAAAAAACGACTTTTTTTGGTCTTTAGGTTACAATATCTCATAAGCGATAGAGCAATTCTGAGGTTGGATTCGCGTTTAGCATTGTAAAACACATCGTTTGTGATTATTTTAATTTTTGTTTAATTTAGTTAAAAACATTTTTTTTTCTTTTTGTATGGGAAAATGCCCATTTGGAAAAGCGATTATCTCAAAATTTAGTCGAGGAGTCACGAGTGAAAATTTTTTATACATCATTTAAACGATAAGTTATCAGAATCTGGAAAAAATTTTGATGTGCTACGAAGTCCGATTTAGAACGGGTTAAGGTGACTTAAAACTCCATGTTATAAATTTTTAAGCTTTTTCTTCCCTAATGACGATACCTAATAAGTATTTCATTTCTTAGATATCGCAAATTCGCAGATTAATTGAATTACAATAAAAAAATTTAGATTTCCTTCCGAAAAAAATTTGCAAAATGTCGTAGAGCATCGAAAAACATAAAGAAGATCCAAAAAGAATAAAAAAAAACAAAAATATGATCAATTGAACATTCGTCAAGAATGAAATATCGATTATGGTGGAACTAGTACTAGTTCTATTTGGAGCTAGTCCAAGAGCTTATCATACTTTGATCGTTTACAAAAACAAAAAAATCAACACAAAATAAAAAAAAAACTAAAAAGGGTGTCATCCTTGACCTGGCCAAAAATTTCATTCCCTTCACTGCATGCACTATGCAATATTTCTGATTAACAACAGTCAACTGTGTAAGTATTTCGTTATAAAATTGCATATGTTTGCATATACTTGCAAAATTCGTTGGGTCTAGATAGAATAAGATTTTTTCAGTACACTGAGAAAAGAACAAATAATATATTTGATATAGGCGAATTGAATATTTGATATTATTTAATGAGCGACACATTTGAGCAATTTTATTGGTTCAATCGTGTATTTGTTAATAGTTACCAAATATATATTTGAATCTAAAGACCCTTTCATTTTTTATTTAGACCTTTTATATTAAATTTTTTATTAATTACGAACTAACATGGCAATATTTGACATCATGAAATGCAATATTTGTTATAAATTAAAAAAAAACTCTTCTCTGAAATTTCAATGCACTCGTCAAGTTGCAGAAAAATTTAAAAAAAAAACCTCCAGGGCATTTTGTTCTCTGTTAGATGCTATCATATATTTACCAGTTACATTTATTACCTTGGTTGATTGAAATCGTAAGAGGGAATTCATGTGTAGCGAATTGGAACTATGCCGCGCGTATTGAGTTCTTTTAACCTCTGGACACAATGACCGAATGTAAATAATAGGCGTTTTTCTTTTTTGTTCAGAGTAGAGCTCTGAACAGAGCGTGAGCACGTCGAGTATAACCAGAACAGAGCACGCTCAGAGCGCCCCCTTATTTATTTATGAAACACACTTGAACATTTTTCCATTGAAAGCCGGTCAAACTGCCAAAAAATTCAAATAAATTATTAAATTTATTTTATTTTACTTCAAAATAACCAGCACAATCTAAAATCAAGTTTGTTTTTATTTTATTTTGTTTATTTTTCTACTTTCAAATGTCTATTTTGATGTGTTCCGTCTTTTACTCTGAACGCTCCGCTCTGATTTCACTCTGAACAAAAAAAGAAACTTAAATTATTTTTTGACAACTCAGACTATACTCCGAACGAAAAAAGAAAAACGCCTACTGAATTTTACAGCTCAACCCTTTCGACCCGGCTGGGACAATATATATATGTAAATTGGTATATATAGTCGTAGCCGGGTCGAAAGGGTTAACAGTCAGAACTACATATATTATAAATAAATATGTTCTACATATACAATTTGAAATGCGAAAGAGTTATAACCACCCCGTAGCGTAAGCTGACTTCCACGACGTGTTCATCAGTGACTTATCGGTGACTTTGAGCCTCAATAAAATTTTTCAGGCGACATACAATCGACATATTTCAGACATAGTCACTGACAAGACAAGGTCATGCATATGTTCCTCAACACATGACTCAAACAAGTCATGCAAGCGTCAGCTTCTTAGAAATTTGTCTTCGATTTTTCTTTATTTTTTATATTTTTTTGTTATTCT
The DNA here is from genome assembly GCA_951812925.1 of Calliopum simillimum. Lineage (NCBI taxonomy): Eukaryota > Metazoa > Arthropoda > Insecta > Diptera > Lauxaniidae > Calliopum > Calliopum simillimum. Next base: position 65,776,002 of record OX638368.1, read on the forward strand.
TGTCAGTTGTGATTTTTAAAATAAAAGAAAATCATGTGGAAATTTTATATTAAACAAAAATTAAATTAAAATAGCCAAGAACTAGGACGAGAGTTATTTGATTTAAAAGAATATGGAAAAGAAGAAGTGAACAAAATAAAAAACCAACAAAACCAGTTAGCCGAAATGCTAGCGAAAAAAATGTTGTAGTAAAAGAAAGCCTGAAACAATAATCAAAATTAATGGCAGTTTTCCCCATCGATTCTGATGAAAAACTTCAAGAATTGGATAGAATTTAAATTGGGGAGCAAAGAGAAGAGATAGTAATATTTTCCTTGTTTTTCCTTTATATATTCATATTTGCAGATCACAGCAATACGACACATTCTATGCGGAAGCCTTGCCAAAAACTTTGAGAATATTTTGGCTTCATCTTATGATATATGACTTCAATTATGATGGTTCTAAGGATTAAAAACCTCTGAAGTCTTATAAGCGGTTTTTTAAGAATAAGTTTTTCTCGTACGGTTGCTTTTTCGTTAATACAAATCAATATTATTTGTAGAACCTGAAATTCTCCACAAAAGAGATTCTAATACTTTTTATCGTTCGATTCACCGTTTTTATCAAAAAGCCTCCTAACTGAAAAGTAATTGAAATCACACCGTTTCAGAACAGGCCTGATAATTTAATTTCACTCAGATGAATTTAATTTTGTTTTATTTATTCATTCAATAGTTCAAGCGCTTTTTGCTTATGTCTTTTTTAATTCAAAAGTACATCGAAGTACATTAAATTTTTTAACTTATAATATTGCACTACTTATGAACAAATATCACATAAATATAATTTTGTAAACAAAACCTAACAACTAAGTTAATTACTTATTTATAATTGTATAGAAATAGGTTTTAGTCAAGAAAAATGTTGTTTTATGAGAGAGAGTGCCGGGTCCCAACCAAAAGTGAGGTAGAAATGAAAGCAGAATCATAGATATATATCGTCAAATGAAATCCAAAAAGTCGTAACATAATTCAGAATTTTTTTACGACATTGAAAAAACGTCATTAAACTCCAAACATTGTAGATTCTAAAGTCAGTTTTGGCAAGTATTGCACAAAATAAAATCGGCATGAAGCAACATTAGCCAAAACTTTCTTTAAAATCTAAAATATTTGGAGCTTTAAGACTTTTTTGCTATCTTTGAAAAAACTTGGAATGATGTTACGTTTTTTTGGATATCAGGTGACGATATATTTTCTACATGGCGCCATTTATCATTCAGAAGCCATTGATGACAAATCACGTCATTGTCATTTACCTGGCGTTGATGTCCTTTGCATGTATATGTCATCCACAAGACATCATGTCTTCTACATGACAAGGTCATGCAGAAGGCATCATGTCCCCTGCATGACACTTATATGGAATTGTCATGAAAGACATATGGAAACGTCCCTGAATGTCATCCAAGCCATAACACTGTCGTTAGTGACCTATAACGATTCTTTCATGACATTCGCTACGGGGCAAAGGTCGGCACCACTACATAAACAATAGCTTGTAGTTGTGCAAAAAAAGAGAAAAAAAACAATGAACAAATAATTTTATTTTGTTGTCAATTCATAATTTATAAAAAAATCAGTTTGCCAGTGCACGGGAAAACATGTGTTTCAAAAATTTGTATTTTTTATCTATTGAATTGACAAAGAAACAAGTTTGCTACCCAAGCAAGTAGAAAAGGCTCAAGATTTAATTACAACAAGAACAACAAAATTTTTCGCTCGGAACCAGTTTCGGATAGCCGTCAAAAGATCCGGATTAAGCTAAAAGTGAAGAAGTCCTTTAAATATTTTCAAAGTTATTAGGGTCAAAAGAAAAATATTTTAAAAATCTTTTAGTCTCTTACCGGTCCAGTTCTCGAAATTGTTAGATATTTTTTAAACCATTATTTCTGACAAAAAATTGTATGATTGGCTCATAGTTTCAGAAACATATTAAGGAAGGTTAAGAATAGCACTGGAGATGACCGGTGTATCATCATCTTATATCCGGTTTATATCTTCATTGTCCAATTATAAGAACAATTTCGAATTTTTTATTAACTCTAAAATAGTTTGGGGCTCTTTTGAGCGAAATCTGCAAGAGAAATGAAGAATGGACTCTTCGACGTGAGGATCTTTACAAATTCTACAAAGATGTCTTACGTCAGTGAGCTCGAATCTTGAGGTGTGCCTGCGTATAAAATAATTAAAATAATGCCCTGTAATGAACCAAAATAAAATTCAGAGGCATCTCCTATTTAATGAGATAATTCTTCTTATTCTACTGCGTCATAATGTGGCCATATCGCCTTCGACGTAGAACATGTTATTAAATCAGACCATCTTAGGTAAGCCCACAAAATAAATTTCGAATCAATGCAAGTGGTTTCATAACATATGTTTTAGAAATTGTGTCAGTTGGAGACCCTATCCTAACCAGTCCTTCGGCATCAATAATAAATCAGCAGAGGGTCACATCATCACAATTTATAAATTTTTTTTCTTAGTGTACATATTTTATGAATGGGTGACGCAAACCGACTTTCTCATTCGACTGCTCGATTCATACTGAAGCCCTGAACACATTCGGTGCGAGCTGCGAGTGCGAGAGAAAATAGCTTTTGCTCAAACGATTTTTTGAGCTTTTCCTCGTGCGTAAAAACACAATCAACTCGTTGCGAGAAAGTTTTTTTTTATGAAAATTGAAAACAAATGAAAATAAAAAACGAAAAATAAAAACGTATTTGTTTTCAAAATTATTTAAACTTCAAATTGAAATAAAAAAATTCAGTCGAAAATAATAAATTTAAATTTCTTCTTTTTTAAAAATCGCCAGAAAAATAGAATCAATTCAATCGCACTGCGAGAGCTTTTATAAATGACGTTTAATAAAAGCTCAATTTTATATCTTACTTTAACATATAGAGAAAATCGTGCAATCTCGGTCGGGTTTCTCTCGCACTCGCAGCTCGCACCGAATGTGTTCAGCACTTGAATGAAAATATTTATATTTTTTGACAAAGAAATAAAATTTTATGCTCACATTTTGTATACATGTGAACTTTGTTCTCTAGGGGTACCCCTTGCCGACTTTTGGTTATAACGAATCACAAAGTAAGGGCCGTTTTCACAATGTCCAGTTAACGTTTAACTGAAACTTTAACTGTAAGTTTGAATAAAATTGATTTCTCAATGTGAAGTTATTTATTAACTAAAGAAATATAAACTCTAACGTTCAGTTAACTTCAACTGGCACAATTTTTTCAGTTAAAATTTAACTGACAGACTGAAATAAATTCAAATATTTTTTGAAATTCATATGAAAAAATTTGAAATGTTTACATTTTTTGAAAACATTTTAAGGGTAAATTTGTTATTTATTCACAATATACATTAAACCATAAGTTAAAAAATGGAATTTATTGATATCCAAATAATTTAACGGAAAGTTTATACCCATAGCTTCCGTCAGTAAACTTTAGTTTAAAAATATCTTAACTGGACATTGTGAAACCGGCCCTAAATCGAATTAAATAACACTAGTTTACAAATGATTAAAATTTTTTATTTTTTTTGTTGTTTTGAACAGATAATGATTTACATTAACTAGCTACCAGTAAAAACACCAACATTAATAAAACAAAGCAAAATGCATAGGTAAAAAAACCAAAAAAATTGGTACTTTGATTTTCGATACGTTTCATCCATAACCATATGGAATCTTCAGTCGAATTCACCTACAAACCAAGAACTCGACCAAGCATTTTGCCTTGTTTTTGTAATGTTGGTGTTTTTACTCAAAAACATACAAGAGTAAGCTCACACCACAAAACCACTTGACACGTGATTTGTTGGTAGCTAGTTAATAAAAATAGTTCACCTGTAAGTGCCACTATTCATTCCCTATGTCAAATCGGCTGCTGATTCTAAAATCCCATTATTTGTTTTTACGTCGTTTTCGAGATTTCGGTCATTTTCGGTTTTTGGACCAAAAAAAAAAAAGATGGTTCTATTTAATTACAAATATCTCAAGATCCAATGTTTATGTTTAAACGTATTGTACGTCAAATTAAAGATAATTAAATGGCCTAAAAATGGTGCACTACACTTTTCGGTTGGTTTGTTAGTTTCGGCGAAATAAATTGATTTCTAAAAAAATTTTTTTTTTTTTTTCGAAAAAACTTAAAAAAAAAAAAATCAAAATCAACTGGAAATGTATACTCGTAGTAAATTAAAATAGCTGTAAAAGAAAAGTGTCGGGTAATGTGGATTATCCTGTTCATTACCTAAAGTAGTACCGGTATTAGCAATTTTTGTTTACTAAAAGTCGAGAAGTATTATTTTAGATTTTATCTGCTATTAAATGGCGGTAAAGGCTTATTAAAGAATATTTTTTAGTAAGGTAAACTTAATTCATACTAACAACTGAGTAAGTAATACGGGATACCGAAACATACGTAAAATAGTACTCCCCATTACTCAAGCTCGGGTATCCCACACATGTAATTAGCTTTTTAAGGTAAAATAGTAATCAGAGTTGATAGACGGTATTTAATATGGGGCAGTCCACAATACCCAAATACATCACTTTTTTGAAATAATCATTGAATATATAAAAGAAATGTAAAATCAGACTTGCTTATGGAGTTTTTCGTTGAATAATAGTTCCACAATTGCATTAGAAGTATTTGAATTTTAGAAAACAGAGTTCTGAGGAAGTTATTTAGTTATTCACAGCATATGTTAAGAAATTCCACACGTGTAAGCAGCATAATAGAAAAGCCGAAAAGCGTAAAAAATATATTTTCGCGTTTTAATGTGCACAAATAACCAGAATTGTTATACATTTAATATGGGAAATAAAAGGGTGCATCACATTACCCGCATACTCCACATTACCCAAACTTACTCTATACAAGAAAAAAAATTTGTAAAAATCATTTTGTTTGTTTATATTCTATGAATTTGTGAAAAAAATAAGATCTATTTAAGAAAATCGATTATAAAATGGAAAAGTAATATAAAATTGAATGAAAATTGGCCGAACTGCATATTTGCAAACTTTCTTGTCTGGGATTCGAACATACTCCCCGATGTTATCAGTCAAACGGCTTATACATTCAGCTAACTGTGTCTACATTTGTATTAGTATGTATTTGTATTAGTAGTTAAACAAAAAATTCAAAAAGCATTGATTTTTTTTATTACTTAGTTAATACTAGCCTTCTTTGCCCGCATCGCTAGGCATGTTTGTTTTGTTTTTTGATACCAAATAGCTTTGAAGATATTCATAAATAAAACTGTTATTGTAGTTTACGCCACTGCCACTTCACCAATAAAAATTTAGGTATTATTAAGCTAATCTCATTTCAAACCATATTAAAAATTGCCAATAGCATAGCTGGGGTGTCCCAGGAAATTCGAATAGATGTTTTCCCTCTAGTATATATATATATTCTTCGTTTTGACGAAGAATCCTTCGGGTGAAATTCGGCAAACTCCGGGTTCAGATAAAACTTGTTAAAAGTTCGCCAAAGATATTTTCCCTCTAGTGTACCTAGATATTCTTCGCTTGACTATGAAACCATCGGGTTGTCTTCGGAAACTTTCGTGTATAGCATAAAAACATTCCCATACCTAAGATACACTCATTTCCAAATTTTCAGCTCAATTGGCCGAGTAGTCTCTGATTGATAATTCTTCAGACAGACAGACACACAGTCATTTTTATATTAATATATAGATAAGTTGTTTTGAAGATATTGTCAGTATGTTTTTGAAGTTTTTTGTATGACTTTTTGTTTAAAATTAATGTACAGTTTGTCAAGTAATTCTTTGCAAAATGCAAATAGCCACACAAATTCAACTTTAAAATGAAATTTTTTTGAGACAAGTACTACTTTAAAAAAAAAATTGTTTTGTAATTATTCTAAGATATATATTACCTATTAATATAACAAAAAAAATGACAAAAATCAAAACAAAAACATAAGAAAAACGAATAGAACCAAAAGGCAACAAATATGATGTTGTCAATAAATTCTTTGCAAAATGCAAACACAAGTCGAGAAGTGACTCGAAGCTAATTAACGGTACATCAAATTGGAATTCGAATGAACACGTGTTGCTTTGCTTGCATTGCCCTTTTACATTAGTTCTCATTTTTGTTTCGAACTGCGCACATCTTATTAAAAATAGCGTGTTTTCGCAATGCCTGGCAAGCGAGTTGACGAAAGTGTAATCCAATTGGTTTATTTCAACTATTACAAAGGGAAAACAGTAAAAGAGTTGTCTGAAATGTTTAATATTAAGCTAAGGACAACATATAATATTATTCAGCGTGCAGAAAAAGAAAATAGACTGGAATTGAATAACTCTGGCGGCAGTCCATCAAAGCTTACACGGCGAGATCACTCAAAAATTTTAAAATAAATTAGTGACAACCCACAAACAAGCCTTAGAGAGTTGGCAAACATTATAAAAAGTGATTGCAAGAAGACTGTGAGCCATGAAACCGTGCGAAAAGTGCTAAAGCTCCACCAGTACTCGTCGCATACAGCCAAGAAAAAGCCAATGCTGTCTGCTGTTAATATTGAAAAGCGCTTGAACTTTGCCATTTCTAACAGAAATAGTATAGCGGAGTACTGGAATGACGTAATTTTTTGCGACGAGACGAAGATAATGATGTAATATCACGATGGACCCAGCAAAGTTTGGCGGAAACCAAAAACAGCTCTTCAACAGCAAAATATTATACCAACAGTTAAGTTTGGCAAGCTTTCAGTGATGGTGTGGGGCTGTATTTCATCCAAAAGCGTTGGAGAATTGCGTATATTCACTGATATAATGATAAAAGAGTTTTATTTAGACATTCTTAAAAACGAGTTGACAAGAAGCGCCCAAAAATTTGGCTTTGTTGATCGTGAAAACCCGAACAAATTAAAATACAAGTTGTATCAGGACAACGATCCAAAGCACAAATCGCTGCTGTGCCGGACCTGGTTGCTCTACAATTGCAGCAAAGTAATTGACACGCTCGCCCAAAGTCCGGATCTTAATCCCATTGAAAATTTGTGGGCATTTTTAAAAAAAAGAGTGGGAAAGCGGAACCAAACTAACAGAAACGCTTTGATAACGGCAATCAAAAAGGAGTGGGTAAAGATACCTGAATTGTATGATGTAAATGGACTTGTACAATCAATGTCACGGCGTCTACAGGCTGTTATGGAATCTGATGGCAAGCACACAAAATATTAGTGCAGTCTTTTATATTTTATATCCTTTTTGCAATATGTGTTTGCATTTTGCAAACAATTAATTGACACCTTCAATTTTGTAGTTTTATTTTTTTTATAGCTTATCTTATGTTTTTGGTTTTGTTTTTGTTATTTTTCTTAACTATAATGAAAGGGTATACAATTCCTAACAATACTGTAAAAAAAAAAAAATTTTTAAAAAGTGCCTTAGTTAATAAAATTATATGTTAAAGTTGAATTTGTGTGGCTATTTGCATTTTGCAAAGAATTACTTGACAAACTGTATATAGAGTTAGCTCAATGTATAAGACGTTTGACTGATAACCTGGGGGAGTATGTTCATATCCCAGACAAGAAAGTTTTTTTTAAATTATTTTATTTTTTTGAGTACATTCGAATCCCGGACAAGGTTTTTTTTTAAGTTATGGCAAATACTTGAGTTTCCATCAAACACATATCATTTTTGGCCCAATCAACTATATTTCAAGGTCCAATTAAAGGCATATTAATATTTACCGAAATGTGTTAATTACACTGTACTTGTTTTTGGGACCCATTTTTTGGTCTTGCGGGAGATAGGTTATTCTTACCTAATTCGGGTAAGAGGAATTCAGTGGAGCGTTTTGCTGGATTGGTTCATCACCCCATACAAAAAGTTCAAATCAAAATTTCGTCTAGAGGGAGGTTTTTTTTCATAAAGAATCTCTTAGTAACTCCTGATAAACCAATGATTTTTCATCAAAAGTATATTTTCCAATTTATGACGAATTAATGGGCATTCGAATTGCTAACTTTTTAATCAATTTATTGGATATTTTGTACTTTAACGTTAATTTCTTCCGAATTTTCATAAAATTTTATTTTTTGCTCAGTCATTTGTGGGTTTAATTACTAAATCTAGAATAGAACTGTCATTTGTCATATGATCTTTTACTGCAAAGGCTTGAAGTTTTTACAATAAAATATTGTAATTTTAAGTTTATAGTTTTTCGGTCCGGAGATAGCCTTTGTATGTTTTTGCGAGATATCCTTTTTTTAAAGGCTTATAACATGGGATGTATTAATCCAATTGAAAAATAGTTAAAATACGGCTTGTTAAGGGTAATTTTTACTATACGTAGTCATTAACGAAAACTAATTTTACTATTTGCTGTTTTTATTATATAATTTTTAGTAGACCTTAAAACAGTGATTTTTTCACTTTGTGCAAGGATAATTCAGGATCCTGAGGTGATAGAAAAAAACCAAGATCACATTCGTAATGAGAAGGTCTCAATCCATCATAAATTGCTATACAAACTGAAAACGGAAAACTATGTTTAGACTGGACCGAAGTAGGGGCTTAAAAACATGAACCACCGCAGATCTAGACAGCATCCACTTTCTTGATACTTGTAGTCAGACTTATGAGAATCTCAGCTCAGTTTTCGGTACTCATATTTTGAATACTCAAGTCCGTCTAGCGCTCACGCTATGAGAAAATTCGGTAAAAATTAAGGATATAGTTAAGAAGTATCCGATAAATTGATAAAAGAATTAGCAACTCCATTGCCAATCAATACATCCTAAACAGAAAAACATACTTTTAATGAAAAATCATTGATTAATCACAATATAATAAGAGATTCTTTATGACAAAATCCACTTTCTAGACAAAATTTTGATTTAAACTTTTTGGTAAGGGGCTATGAACCAATCCAGCAAAACGGTTAAAACCACAGAATTCCCCATGCCCGAATTAGGTAAGAATGACCTATTTCCCGTCAAACCAAATTTCCAACTAGCACAGAGCTATTAACATATATTTTCTGCAACTTTCAATCAATTATATTTCTGTGAGGGGAACATAGGTACTCTTTTCTCAGTGCAGCATAAACAATGTTATTGGCTGAAAAGGAACTAATATTTGTAATAGAGTTGGCCTGATTTTTGAGTATTCTCTTAAAAATATTTGAGTGCATCATGTATAGGTATTATCTGTGTTTTAAAACTCACGCGATTCTGTATGCTTGATAATCTTTTGTGATCCCTTTACTGGAGCTTAGAACAACTTTTCTTGCTCCTCGAATGACCATCCAATCAGCCAACTCTAAGCCGAAGCCGCCAAGCCCTCCAGGTATAATGTATGTTAGATTTGGATTAAAGTATATTTGTCGTAAAGCACGCACAGGAAGCGTCAAAGGAGATTCAGCATTGTCGCGGACCTGAATCAACACTTTACCTATATGTTTTCCACCTATTAAATGTCGGAAAGCTTGCTCTATTTCGCTGGCAGCAAAGACTGTCGCTGGTAAAGGCTGTATAACTCCACTTGCAATGTCATCGTCCATCAATTTTTTCAAGAGCTTAGAAATGTTAGCATTTAAAAATTAAATTATTAAATTGCAAAAGTACAATTCTTGTAAACTTACAGAAATTTCTGCATCAGACGCAATTAATAACCTATCTGCAAGCACAGCATGAAATGTGAGTTCTTTAAGAAAACAACCAAGACCAATTTTATTATCATTGGCCATATCAAATTTTCCAATTTCCAAGAACTGTCCACATTGTCCTAGACAGCGTATTGATGCAAGAAGCTTATCTTCCGAGAGAGAATTCAATACAAAATCGACACCTTGGCCGTTCGTCTCACGTTGAATCATCAACTCGAATGACGTATCTCTCGAATTGCCTATATGTGATGCTGTACACAAAGCCAATAGTGTTAATTAAACTCATGATCTTGATACAATTTTTCTCAAAATACCTTTTAACTGTGGGAATGTGTCTAACAGAAATTGTTTTTTTTGTAGTGTGCTGCAAGTTGTATACACTTCTAAATTATAGGCGAGCGCTACACGAATTGCTGCCAACCCAATGCCTCCAGTTCCAGCGTGGATGAGGATAGTCTTTCCTTTACGAATGTCTGTTGACATAAAGAAAGCATAATAAACTGTAATATAAACAACGGGAACAGTAGCTGCTTCTTTCAATGTCCAATGTTCGGGAATATCCCAAATAAGACGAGATGGTTTTTCAACATATGACGCTACACCACCTTTCACCACCATACTCATAATTCTGCGGCCAGTGTTCATATTAATGCCCGAATATTCAAATCCTAAGACACAACTTTGATCCATACGATTGCTTCCGTAAAGTTCGACCGCTAAGCGACCAGTAGCCAACATGACATCACGAAAATTAATAGAAGAATATGCCACTTTAATATCGCATTCTTTAGGATTTAAAGGTCCTTCGAACCAGCGAAGCGAAGATAAATCTCCTCTTTGAATAACATTTCCATAGATATGATCTGCATGAGGCTTAGGAGTTTCATCTAAAATTAATTGCAAATGTCTAAATGAACCCCATTGGCCCTAAAAATAAAAATCAAATAGATTAATTTGAGCTAAGAAATAAATTATGAAAACATACATTCCGATAAACATTGATAGCTAGTCCAAGTGCGTATTGGTTTCCGTAAAACTGATTTGCTAAATCAAATTCTGGTGCATTTGGATGATCTATCAAGAAACACGTGATTAAGTTCCCATCTGGCTCCTTTCGCAGGCAATTTACTAGACCAAGTATGCCACTTAGACTTTCATTTTGAGCATAAAGAACAATGGGATTCTTATTTGCAATCGCTACCTGCACTTGATCAATCCATGCGAACTTTGTGTCGCTAGAAATGATCCTTACGACTGTTGGTTCTAGATGTACCTTTTTAGAAGGCTTTTGTAAAAGAATCATAACTTCATCTTCGTCGACTAATGGAATGATTCCAATAATTTTAAAATTATTTGGTATTTCTAAGCTGCTTATATTTGAATTTGTTCTTTCTCTTGCCACAAGATAGCCGTTTTCTACGAGACTTTTTTGGCTGCTTTCTACAGCAATTTTATTTGTTTCCCCACATAGACCACCAACTATGACAAAGTGGCAGTTTGACTGCGTCGAAAGTTTTCCATTTTCAATGTGTATTCCACTTATCTCTTCAGTTTCTTGATTTGTTAAAAACATGTAGTCACCGGTTATAAGTGGCAAATCCTCTACAGCATCTAAGAAATTGCCAATAATCGGTGATCTACCATCGGTGTCCACTTCAACTATTTTCATTTTAAGTACGGGAGTATTTTCTAAAGCCAACTGAACGCAGATACGTACTGCATCCGAAATAGTTAGATTTGGTGTAGGGAACTGTGGTAAAAACTGATATTTTTCTAATACTGGAATACCTGGAGGTCTGCGCCTTTGCACAGGACTGGCATTAAGGCCAATCATTTCAATACCACCCGCAATGATCCGATCAAACTTGTGATCTACGTAGACATCAAATACTCTCTCTTCTGAATCCATTTTTGACATTAAATCGAAATGGTGACTACCATAAATACGCAATTTTCTAATTTTAGTTGGTAACAAAAGACTACGCGAATCGGTGCCCAATATATGAATCTGCATCATTGCATCCATAAAAGCAACCCAATTGTATTTCCATGCAACTTTTCCATAAAGACCGTCTCCACGAGCTTCTTTTACTGACCGAAAAACTCCATTATAGTGATAACCACGCAGCTTTAATTCTTTATAAAAATCTTTCGTGGCCATCATGGGAAAATTCGATTCTTCTTTGAAATCAGAGAACGAAGGTGCTACCGGGTGATCGATTTCAGTAATGCGACCTGTAACCACTAAGCTGCCAGATTCCGTTATCTATATAAAATAAGATATTAAAAAAACTTTCTTTAAATAATAAATGTTCTTCAGTACCTCGAAATTTCCAGAACCATAGTTTATCATGACATTCAATTCAACATTGTCACCCATAGATAAATTGGTAGCCCTTAGAAACCGAACTTCCTCAAATTCAACAGGAACGTCCATATAGCTAGGTCCATGGTACATAAGGGAAAAGGTTTCCCAAACATATTGCAGGTAGCATGTAGCGGGCACCAAAATTTTACCATCAATAATGTGACCACTCAGAAATTCCTCATCATCGCTGGCTAGATTTATTTTAAACACCCGTTCACCGCTAGACTTGGTTTTCATATTTTCATATTTTGTAACAAACCAGTCTTCGCTGTGGTCCCATCTTACAAGTGAACTTATCCCAGGAGTTCCACGTGAAACTGGGAATGAGATTTTAGGATACAAGTTTTCTATCGGTAGAGTAATACCATTGTTGAATATTCTGCAAATAGACGAGAAAAACCATTTGGTGATGATTATAATTATAAAAATATTGTCAAAACCAATACACTTACTTTCCTAGAGCACTCAGGAAGAAGAGAGCATTATTTTTGTTTCCCCTTTGAGTCAGCGGTATATGAATGCCACCAGGCATAGAACGTTTTAAAATGGCTTGCAACAATCCATGTGGTGCAATTTCAATAGTAAGGCAATTGTTAGGCAATTGGGCAAAGGTTTCTTCAAAAAGCACACTGCTAAGTAGATTGTTTGTATGGTATTCTGCTGAACATAAGTTCCGTCCCGGATGCTCCCATTCACTCTTGGGAACACTTGAACTGAGCCATTTGACTGAACGAGTTTTGGGACTAGAAATCGTTTCTTGTAAATACTTAAGTAATTGTGGACCCATATGAGCAATATATCGAGAGTGATAAGCAATATTCGAGCATGGAACTTCTTTCGCAAAAATATCCTTTGCTTTTAGTTCTGCTACAAACTTAGCTACCTCATCAGATGGTCCAGATATCGTGCATGAATCTGCACCGTTATGACAAGCTACTTCTACAGCTTCCGGTAGCATGTTCTTTATGTTCTTGTATCCAAGGCCAATGGCTGCCATAGATCCCTCAATTTTTTCAATTTCTAAGCTCACCTTTCCTCTATAGTAGGAAGCAAGTATCATTTGCTCAGGAGTAAATCCTTCATCAGCATAACCACATCCCAATTCCCCAACAGAATGTCCAATAATGTAATCTGGTTGTAGTTCTAGAGCTCTTAACATATCCACAAGTGCAATTTGAATCGCTGCGATACCAACAAAGGAATGTAAAATGTTATCAAATGTGCTTGGATCGCTGGATGTCAATATGTTTATTAAGTTAAGGCCCTTTGGCACAAGAGCAGCATGACATCTTTTAATGGATTGTGCAAATTGCGGTATCAGCATTAGAGAAGTTCCCATTTCAGTCCATTGAGAACCCATACCGCTAAAGACCCAAACGGTAGGACGTTTTATTCCGGTATAATGTTGGACATCTCTGGCCATGGGTAAAGCGGGCTCATTGCCATTTTTGGCAACTATACTGTAGCCACGAAAAACCATTCCCGCAACATCTTCTTTTTGAATATTTTGCAGAAGAGCAACATATTCAGCATCAAGAGGTTTTTTCTCAATGGCATCGAAAATCACATTTACCGAGTCTTCTGTTCTTCCTGCCCATGTCAACAAACGTGGCATATCGTCTTCCGGTAGCCCTCCATTTATTTTTTCTTTATCATTTGCCTTCAAAAGAGCGTGAGCATTCGCCCCTCCGAAACCAAAGGAGTTCACCCCAATATATGGCTTTCGTAATTCTTTCACTTCATTAACGACAATAAGACGACCTTCAGCTAAGGCTGCAATTTCTGGTTTAACCTCTTCAAAATTAATATTCGGAGGTATTTTTCCATTTTCAAATGATAAACAAGCTTTAACTAGTGAGCAAATGCCCGATGCTGCTTCAGAATGTCCAACATTTGATTTAACCGAACCAACCAGAAGTGGTTCCGATCGTTGGCTACAAAGTACGTTATCAATTGCACGACACTCTTCAGGATCACCAACAACAGTGCCAGTGCTGTGTGCTTCAAGATATCCCAAATCATTAGGCGTAATAAGAACTTCCTTATAGAACTCGTTTAAAAGTTTTTCCTGTAACTTCCCGGAAGGATATGTGATGCCCTCAGGCTTATAGCCATCGCAGTTTGTTTTCGAATAAACGACGGTAGCATATGCGCGTTTTGCATCACGCTTTCGTTGTAGAAACAAACAATTGATTGCTTCTGAACGAGTGTAGCCAGTGGCGTTTTTATCAAAAGGGCGACAGTATCCGTTGTGAGCAAGTACACCAAGTCTGTAAAATAAAAAACATTCCATACACCAGATCAAAGACAAATATCTTGAGTAACCAACCTCGCAAATTGTAATGTCACAAAAGGATGAAGAAGTAAATTGGAACCACCGATTATTGCAGCATCGATTTCTCCATTACGAATAGCACTAAAAGCATTATCCAGTGCATACATGGAACTGGAGCATGCAGTGTCTAGCAAAAATGAAGGTCCTTGTAATCCTAAGCAATATGATATGCGATTGGCCATCATAGCGCGGCTACAGCCAGTGATACCAAATCCACCTGATGATACTTTTTCATAGAACCAAGTTTTTTCCGATTCAGAAATACAAGAACCTACGTAAACACCAGTTTTAGATCCGCGCAAGCTTTTTGGGTTAACTCCAGCATCAATAACAGCTTCATAGGCTGCTTCGATTAAAATACGTGTCTGTGGGTCCATCGTGTGCGCTTGTTTAAAATGAACTCCAAAAAAAGTTGCATCAAACTTCTCCAAAGCATGAATCTTTCCAGATCGTTTGGGAATTTCTGGATTAAAATGCCGCCATCGACGCTCATCATCATCAACCATATCAATCTAAAATATCATGAGTTAGGAATACATCAGTAAAGAATTACTAAAGTAATACATAACATAGAAAAATTTGAAACATTTATAGTCCTAGAAGGGTATCACTATTGAAATAACTATTGACGCACAGTGGCTACATCTGGCATTCCTCGTTGCAAAAATCATAACTTCTGAACCATTTAAGATTTTTTAATTCTGTTTTCGGTTATGGATAGAAAATTCTCGTAGCTATTGCTATTCTAAATTTCATTTAGATAACATTGCAGGGTGAAAAGCAATGTTTTTTTGAAGTTCGATTTTCTGTAAATTACATACATATCGACAAGAAAATCCCGGAACGGTCAAATATTTCAGAAATTGGATGTTAAATCTAAAAACAAAAAAACACGTGTCCAATAATTTTCAGAGATCTGTTCAACGATATGAATCTTGAACCCCTCTCACGCTTCGACGGGGGTGGGGTGGGGGGAAAATCAAAATTTTAAATGGAAATCCCCAATTTTTATTGCGGATTCGGATTTTACGTAAAAAAATAAGAAAATTTTGTCTAAAAAATTTTTTGTTACCCGTCCTAGATGGCGCTGTAATCGACAAAAACAAATTTAAAAACATAAAGTTTTGTACTTTAAACTTCGTGAAATTAGCTTTTTCATCCATAGGTTTCGCCATAAAAGTTGCTCTTACACAAGAGTTGTAAGTAAAACCATACAGTTTTTGGAGCACAAGCTAAGAGATAAACACCAATTAGTTGTGTAGTAAGCCGAGCTTTACAAAAAGCGAAGTTTTTTTTAAACTTAACCCAAAGCTTAGAAACTACGCTAAAAGCAATGTCTTAAACAAAAATTCATAAAAAATAAAAGCTATTAAAAAACTTAAATTTTTGCTAATCTGTTTTATGAGACAAGACCACTAATGATTTAAGTGAAAGAAAAAATCGCTTTCCTTTAACCATTTCCCAAAGTATTCAACCTAAATATGAAGCATTTTTCTCAAAAAATTAAATTTTTTCGCTAACTTGAAAATTTACTCAACTTTGAGAGGCTATAAAAACCAAACCACTTGCCTGAATGGGTTCTAATTTTCAAATCCTTTAGCTCCTAATATTTCTCTATCTGATGGAACTATCAGATTTGTAAAAGGAACCCACTCGAAATTGATTTTTGCAACGCCTTTTCGAAAAATGACGTCATGAGCCACAGGTTTCCTGATGAAAATCATTATAACTCATAGAGCTGCAAGTAGACGCAGCTGAATTTTTTTATATTGTCTTCAGAATTGTTCAGTCTATTTAGTTTAAGCAGTGCGTAAGATATCTTTTGCGAACATTTTTTTTAAACTCCATTCGAATTTGAAAAAAAAGGGTAAAAATAGTGTTTCAGAAAAGTACAGAAACTTCAGACATTAAAAAAAAAAAATCATTTATTTTTAGTGTTACTTGATAGTATAAAAACCGCTTATAGCATAAATAGAAAAAAATTAAATTTTCTTTCATAAGTTGCAGAAAAATTAGAACCACATCTTGCAAAAACAAAAAAAAAAAAAAAAAAAATTACAAACTCGAAAAAACCATCGACTTTGACCAGCTCTACAAAGCGAACCATTTTCTCAAATGAATTAAAATTTTACATCTTTAAGCACTGATCATTTGTTTATCGAACTGCATCATTAGATTTGCAAATTTCCACCACACCAAAATTGATTTTTGCAACCACTTTTGAGAAATGTCGCCAGTGTGTGACGGTTCAACATTCACATTATTTTGATAGCCAACAAAGGTGTCCTAGGATTTATTAAATTATGCTTCAAAGAATTTTATGACCCACACCCGTCGAAGTTACTTTTCACTTCAATCGTTCTACCAATATTGGAATATGCAACAGAAGTATGGAACACACAATCTATCTTTCCAAAATATCAGAAATGTTGATACTTATCTGTGTGTAATAGTAACTCCACGATGTGATAGATGACATAACCTTATAATCTTTACCCAGGCATTGGAACAAGTTGCACTTCAGGGATTAAAATAAGAAATTTTAAGAAGATACCATAACTGTACTAATGACTTTAAGAAGATCCCAAAAAAATATTAAGAATATCCCACAAAGCGTTCAAACTCAAAACGGTGAAAATTGCTTTAAGAACCCCAAAAAAATAAAGAGGATCCTAATATCGAATATAACATTTATTAGATCGATATAATATCATGACAATCGACAAATATTGTTTAAAGCAATTTTTCAAAACTTTTTGGTGGAACCTTCTTTGGCATTATCATCCTTTCCAGTGGCCGCTCCAAAAAATCCTTTTAAATATAAAGTATGCGTTGCTTTTGCTCAATAATAGTTGAGCGGTCTCTGTGCTCCGTATCATTCACCCATAATTTGATTACTGTCCTTGGATTCCAGCTTTCCAAGCTTGACATGTCACGGGTGTTCAAAACATTTTTTAACCCTTAAGTTGCATCACTCGGAGAGTGTTTATATTTTCTTGTTCAGGGTAATTCCTTATCATATAAAAAAAAATTAAGAAAATCTGCCGGGCGCTTTTTTTTTAAATCGAATTTTCCGTTTTTGCCAAAGTTGAGTTGAGTCAAAAATAACATGCGAAAACTAAAATCAATAAAAAGGAACACGAATAGTCATTTCTAACTAACTTTTGGATGCTGAATTCAGATCCGTTAACAAAATCGTTCTATCGCCACAGAATTTTGAGATATCATAACCCAAAAATTACCAAAATATAAGATTTTTCGTGATTTTTTCCCACTTTTGAGGTTATGTAACAAGACAGTGTAATACTTTGTCATAAAACCTGTTATGTTAGTTAAAAGTACATATCTTTGTCTACAAATTGTTTTTAAAATTATATCAATATCCTTTTTTTTTTCTAGGAGTTATCCTAACCTAAAAATTTAAAAAAAAAACAAAAACAAGATTTTTGACATTGTTGAAGGCTACATAGAGAACGCACGATATTTTTCTGCTCTTTTATACTACCTGAATTACTTACTGCAATCTCTCATCTTCAAAATCAGCCATCGAGTGGTCACCTACGAATTTTCCATTAGTCGTCACAACAATTTTAAGCAAACTAACTTTTTAGCTTCAGTGTATTACTTGTTTTGGTATATCGTTTTTGTGTTTCTTGATGTCATATTAAAGAGCTCATAACTTTGTATAGAAAACTTGTAGATGACTATTTAATGGCTCATTTTGAAGAAAATAAATGATTATAAGTAATGCAGTTTGTATAAAAGGCCAAAAAAATTTCGTGCGTTCTCTATGTAGCCTCCAACGTAGTCGAAATTCTTGTTTTTGTTTCTTTTTTAATTTTTAGGTTAGGATAACTCCAAGAAAAAAAAAAGATATTGATATAATTTAAAAAGAGTTTTGTACGCAAAGATATGTGCTTTTGAATTACATAACAGGTTTTATGACTAAGTATTACACTGTCGTGTTACATAATCCCAAAGTAGAAAAAAATCACGAAAAATCTTATGTTCTGGTAATTTTTGGGTTAGGACATCTCAAAATTCTGTAGCGATAGATCGATTTTGTTAACGGATTTGAATTCAGCATCCAAAAGTTAGTTAGAAATGACTATTCGTGTTCCTTTTTATTGATTTTAGTTTTCGCATGATATTTTTGACTTAACTCATCAACTTTGCCAAAAACGGAAAATTCGATTTAAAAAAAAAAGCGCCCGACGGATTTTCTTAATTTTTTTTTATATGATAAGGAGAGTACCCTGAACAAGAAAATATAAAAACTTTCCGAGTGATGCAACTTGAGGGTTAAAAAATGTTTTGAACAACCGTGATGTTGAAGTGTATACAACGTATAAGTACTTTACTTCAGTTTCTAGTTTTGATTCTATTATTTGCGCTTATATATCGGATCGTTAACAATCGGTCGAATGTAGTGTATTTATATGAATGCGGTTCAATGCAATCATTATTTTACGATAGTTTGCATTTTTAGTGAGTGTTTTGATGATTAAGGGCCAAAAATTTCTCAAGTGAGCCACCTAAAAATTTAAACGTAACTAGTAATGATTTAAGAAATTTTTTTTTTCTACAATATTAAGCATTGACGAGGGAATAAAATGGTAATTATTTTTTTCGCCGAAAATATTTCATTTACTTATTATTGAAAATACCTATTTCAAATAAATAAATTAAAATTCAAGCAACCTCTGAAAAAAATTATAAAAAATATTTGGCCTCTCATCACATGTCTAGGGACTATATCCCTACGGTGACCATTTATTTGGAATTGGAAAAAAAAACAAGGGTAACGTAATCTACGAAAACTTTTTCTAATAAACCATGGGTCTCAGATCAATATCGAGCTCCCGCTTTTTGACGAGAATTTTTTTATACGAAATTTTGAACTAAAAAAATAACTCATTTAAGGGTCGTATTCACAATATCCAGTTAAAAGTTAACTTTCAGATAAATAAAAATTTTGTTTGAAATTTAATGTCAAAGTGCCAGTTAAAGTTCCAGTTAAGGCTTAACTGAACATTGTGAAATCGGCATTATTGTATCAAAAAAAAAAACATATGGGCAGATGCACTGAGTTTGTCACAGTTTTGAGAAATTTTTAAAAAAAAAAAAGTTATTTTTAAATTATTTGGAAATTTGTTGTAGAAATTGGTCATTTAGAGTAAATTTGAAGGTTTGGCAAAATTTAAAGTTTTAGGGCCCGCGTACAAAAAAAAGTTTCATAACCACACTGCTGAGACTTCGTGTATTTAATGTTTACTTCGAGTGAGAGTGGGGAAGTATGGTGGTGGGGCGTTTACCGACAAGGATTTTAGGTTGGAAAAAAATTAATTACCATTACCTTGGTTTTCCTTCGAATCAAAAGATTTTAATATGTTCAAAGTATAAAAAATCCTGTCCGACAAGAATTTTGTGTCGTTTGACGAGACCGACACGCCGAATATGTCAAAGGTACGAAATAAAAAAATGTATTACCACATAGCCAAATTTTGCAGAATTGTTCAATAAAAATATCAAAATCAAGTGGTAACATTGTCGCATGATACAAAGAACTATATACGTATTCTGTAATAAAAAAAGTATTTGTCGGACAAAAGTATTTGGGTATAACAATAGTCGGACAAAAAATTTAATTTTTTTGGCAAACATTAAACATAAGTTTATATTTGTATAATTGAATATATAACGGTAAGGCTAGAAAAGTAAGGAATTTTTTGCGAAAGAATATTAAGTGATTTTTTTTACCGGAATAATCTTTATCAATGCATGAAAAATAAAGTGTGAAAGGTCCATTGCAAAATTGTATTCGCTTAGGAGTTGTTCAAGGCCAAAGGTGCAAAAAGGTTTTGATAATCCTAATGCTGCTAAGAAGGTGGCTTTGTCAGCAGAAAAGGGAGGAAGCGCTTAAGTCATTTAAAGTCCAGAAAGTTCCGGACAGCAATTAAAAAATTTGGCTGTTGTATTATGGACGATGAGCCTTACGTACTTGGTGACTTTTCGCAGCTTCCAGGTGTCGATTTTTATATTGCAGATCATAGAGGAAATGTTCAAAAGGAGTTTAAGACCCTAAAAAAAAGACGAATTTTTTAAAGAAGTTTTTGGTATGGCAGGCAATCTGCAGATGCGGTAGGTGAAGCAGTTCATTTGTTTCAACTGGGTCGACTAACACCGAAGTGGGCTGTAGCAAACGAGGTCAAGCTGCGCAAGTGCAGATGGTTTGGTCATACTCTACGGAAATTACACAGCGAAGTCAGTCGCCAGTCTCTTGAGTGGAACACAAAAGGCAGTAGAGGACGTGGGAACCGAGAACCACCCGGAAAAATCCAAGAATCGGGAAAGTCGTGGCAAGAGATCAAAGTCATCGCAAGGGATCGCGACAAATGGAGACGTTTCATATTGGCCCTATGCTCCTCCAAGGCGTTAAAGCAGAATACATAAATACATATGAAATTTGGTGCAGATAACAACAATATTACTAGGCTGTCTGGGACTTAAATTGGACGTGATTGTTTAATCTCCATGCATTCTTCCCATATAATCTTTCAACTATCCTATATGGGAGTTGGACGTGAACACTAATCGCTCACGCTCATTTTTAAACCTAATCAGACCACGACTCTCAGTATTACACCGTTCGACACAAAAAAAAACACATGAGGAAATCCAAAAAATTCTTAAAGTAGACATTAAAAAAAAATTACCCGTGTATCGTCGTTTTTCTCCAGCACTTCAGATTTTTTTTTAATCGATTTTTCAAGTTTTTTAATCCACTGTACATGAAAAAACAAAAATAACGCATTATTGTGTTAAATCGATGAATTTAGGCTATATGATCCTTACATCTGAGGTGTATCATGTGTTCAGTAAACTTATGCACGCTTTGCGGGTAATATTTTCGTAGAAAGTTTTAACCCTCTACATACATCCCCACATGTGTGTCATTTTTACCCTTTCTTAAAAAGGTACAAAAATGACACCTTTAACATTGGAATATTGAGTCAGTATCTACTATAGAAATATTTGCTATAAAGTTTCACTGCTAGTTGCTGAACACTAAAAAATCAAATTTCATCCCGAAAGTAAAAAAATCGTTAA
Organism: Calliopum simillimum; assembly: GCA_951812925.1. NCBI lineage: Eukaryota > Metazoa > Arthropoda > Insecta > Diptera > Lauxaniidae > Calliopum > Calliopum simillimum. The sequence continues at coordinate 65,797,529 of OX638368.1, forward strand.
AATCAGTAGGGACTTCTAACAATCAATATTTTCCAAATTTCACCCCCAAAACTCGTCACAATATCATAACGAAATCACACAAAGATCATTTTCCTAGAGCATATTAACCCATTATATCCTGTTTCAAGGGTATTTTCAACCCCTTTTTCTAAACACTGGACCACAATGGGTTAAAGAATTCTGCGAAATATTTTACGGAAAATTTCACTAGGAGTTACCAGAGACGAAAAATTCTTAAATCATAAGGTAAGCGCATCAGGGATGTAATAAGAATGCAATGTAAAAAGTCCTAATTGATTTTAAAAATTTTTTGGGTTTCGGGCTAAAATTTCGACCTTTAAGTGTGTAGCAACTAGTAGTGAAATTTTATAGCAAATATTTCTTACTCAATGTTCCTCTGTTTTAGGCACAAATTTTTAAGAAAAAGGCAAAAATTACCTACATGTGGGGGTTGTACAGGGTTAAAATTTTCAACAAAAATATTTCTCGCAATATTCTGCATAAGTTTGCTGAACACATGATAGACCTCAGATGTAAGGGTCATGTTGTTAATGTCATCGATTTAACACAAGAATGCAGTATTTTTGTTTTTTTCATGAACAGTGGATACAAAAACTTAAAAAATCGATTAAAAAACAATCTTACGTACTGGAGAAAAACGACGAGACATGGGTACTTTTTTAACATCTACTTTAAGAATTTTTTGGATTTTCTGTTTAGATTTGCAGACTTTTTCAAAAATGAGCACTGACGTCAAAACTCACTTCCAAAATTTAGTAACGTTACCAATGACACTTATACTCTTATAACTCCAAAGCGCAAGTGATAGTTAAAAACTTTGTTCCTATGAAACATTAGTCTCACTTAGGGTCTGTTTCACCGGTCTCAGATAAAGTTCCTGATAGCGCTATCTAGCAGATATGTGGCAGATAGGCAAAAAATTCTGTTTCACAATTTACAGATAGAGATATCTGTAAGATAAAGTCCCTGATAAATTAACTGCCACATCATGTTGTTGATAAAATTTTATCTGCCAGGTATTTTAAAATTTTTGAAATTACAAATTGTATTTTCATTTATTGACAAGCTAATTTCCTGAATATGAAAAAAGGAGGTCCATAGAGTACAATTGGGACTTCAGACTATGCTTAATTAAATTTGACAATGAAAACGGAATGTATCGCTTAAAAAGCTCAATCTCCGCAAAAAAAAGAATCATATGAAAGTGTCCAAGCTGGTTCCGTTTTTGACTTGCATAATCATATAGAGTCATTTCCAATATGAATCCCACAAATATTTCCCCTTCGGAGAACAAACCCTATAAACTGATACTAAAAGCGAAGAAAAGCAAATTCCTGCTTTCATGAATTCTAAACATTCCTTCGTGAAGGTAAGCGAGTATTGCACCAACAATTCAAGTACGATGTAAAATTACAATATACAGTGGCTCATGTTTTTCATGTAAAAAACCGATTGAGTAGCAACAATTCGGGTCTAAGGTTTTTTGATGCAGTTGCTCCTTTCTCCTTTGGGTCCAGCATTTCATGCTATCCAATGCGACTTTCTTTTTTTATGTTCTCTGTGAAATTCACAACCACCTACAGCCAATTTTTAGTGTCATCTTGCGTAAAAAAGTGCATTGTGAAAAAATTGGTCGTCGAGCAGCGAGAATCGGTGAAAAGTCGTTTTAATTACGTTCAATCCCATCGAAAACTTACTCAATTTGTTAATTTTAGTTCTGCTAACAATGCAGAGTACCATTGAGCACAAGTGCATCAAAGGCAACTAGGCTCCACTGGTTTTTTTTCTTATGATGAGCATTAAAGTCATGGTCTCGAGAACGCAGAAGTTTTCCCGGCTTTCTTAGTTCTTTCTTAGCTGGTTGCGAATTCGACAAAATATAGAAATGGAAGTCTTGTTGGATAACCCGAAACGCTGGTCCCAAGGAAGAAATAAGCATCTGCATACATGTGACCTGAATTTCTGCAGCTTGATTTTGGTGCCTTGCATTTTCAGCGCATATGTTATTAAAATTATTTAAATTTATTTGATGATTTAACAAATTTGAATTTTTAAAAAATTCCATTTTTTGTTTGTTTATATTTTGTATTGAATTATGACATACATTTACGTTTCTTACGTTTAAAATATCAGAAGGAAATCTGACAGAAATTTTATTCGTAACTTCGAGTGTGAAACAGAAAAAATTTATCAGGCAGATTTATCTACCAGATTATTTATCTGCTAGATTACTATCAGGAACTTTATCTGAGACTGGTGAAACAGACCCTTAAGAAACTGTAATTTTTAATTATTTTCGAAGAGATATGAGCAAAAATGTGCGTGCGAACGTAACGTTACCACTGGTGGCCGTGCTCATATATTTTTTATTTTTTTATTGAGCGTTTATTTACATACTTACATATGTAATTATGAATGAGTATATTATATAAAAAATATTATTGTATGTTGTGAGAAAAGTATGAAGAAGTATGTAAATTGAAGTGGCCGCTATATGCAAGGTCATGATGGATGGTCGTCAATCGGCTGCAAATGTCGAATGTAAGTTTCTCTGATTTTTTTCAAATTTTTATGTTGAGCGCTGACGACTTTATTGGGCCCTGATTGGCCTTTTGGTGTATGTGTCCTTCTGCCTTTTGAAATGACGATTACGCCCAAACGGATGAAGCAATATGCATAAAATTTCGTAAAAATAATATTTAAAGTCGTAGCCTGAATGGGCGTGATCGGTTAATGTTCACCACCTGCCCCCATACATTCGGGGCACATAGTGCCCATAACACGGTTCTAAGGTTAGGTGGCAAAAAACTTATCGGCGCACAGAGGGAGGGTTTAAATGGAACGGCGGTCATATATAGTAATAATAAACCTAGGCTGCTAACATTTTGTACATAAGTTTCTTAGATTAGCACACTAAAAATCTGTGAATATGAACAAAATCCGTCGACGGACACGCCTACCTCCCATACAAAGTTAGGGTGAAGTCGGAATTTTTTTCTGATTTAAAAAATGTTAAAAATTCAGAGCTTTCTTTTATAGTTTTGAAGCTATGAGAAAATAACGAAAATAAACTTTATAAAAACTAGATCTTGAATTAAATTTTAATCATTATTTAACAAATAATGATTATTATGTGCATATATTATGAAAGCATATTAAATTCTAAAGTATTGAAGACTAAGTAGAAAAAAATCGATGGACCGGTTTTCGAAAAAAAGGTAAAAAAACGTTAAAATTTGAATGAAAAAAAATACTTTTAGTAGACAAATGAAAACTAAATTTTACCAAGTAAAATTTTTTCACCATAATATTCTGTACTTATGCATGAAAAATAAGGTGTGAAAAGTTTTTAGCAAAATCTTGTGCATAAAAATTTCTTCAAGGTCAAAGGTCGGAAAAATCAGTTTTAGGAAATTGTATGCTCAATAAATGATAAGCAATGTATGCACACATACAATTTTTAAAGAATTTTTGAAATAATTTTTTCAGTGTTTTTTTTTTTTTTGTTAAAGAACATAATACTACACAAAACATACATGTTATATATTTAATATGTATGTACACTTATATTTTACGTTATACGTTACAATAATGGATAAAATTTAATTTTCACATGTCAACCAAAAATATTTCTTTTTTTTTTTCATTAAAATTTCAACGGTTTTTTGCCATTTTTTCGAAAACCATCCATCGATCCATCTATTTTTTTCTGCTTAGTTATATATTCTTCAGAATTAAATATGCTTTCATAATATATACACATAATAATCATTATTTGTTAAAATAATGATAAAAATTTAATTTTCGCGTGTCAACTGAAAACTTCTTGTTCGTTCCAATTTTTTTTTCAAAAGCCGCTCTAACGATTTTTTTAAAAATTCACCAAAATATGCAGAATTTGATGGGCTTTCATAATATAAAATAACCCCAGAGGAATGTTGTTTTCGTCATTTAAATGCTCAAAACAGCGCCGTGCAGAATGTAAAGAATAAACTAGTAAGAGTGGTATCTTTGGCCTGGCCAAAAACTAAATACCCTACACTGCATTTCAAGTATATTATTAGGAGAGTATAAGAACAAACTGCTTATATGGGAAGTGCCACGCCCTCACCTCCGAGCTTACCTTGATTTTGCGTAGAACTTGCATTTATTGTTCTGAGTGTTTGAGTAAAATTCGGTTAGGTTTTTTTTATAAAATATTTCAGTATAGCATTTTGAAACTTTCGCTTATATGGAAGGTGCCACGCCCTCTAATCCTACTTTGCCTACTTTAAGCTCAGAGTTTACAATTAATATTCTTCGTGTTTGAGTGAAATTTGGTTGGATTATCTCAAAAAACACTTTCATTATATAATTTTAAAACATTTGCTTATATGGGGGGTGCCACGCTTTCTTGTCCGAGTTTACCTAGATCTTTCGTATAGCATGCATTTATAGATCCGAGTGTTTGAGTGTAATTTGGTGAGGTTATCTCAAAAAACGCTTTCCGTATAACATTTTGAAACTTTTGTTTATATGGGAGGTGCCACGCCCTCTAGTCCGAATTCGCCTAGTTTTTGCTCAGAGCTTATATTTACTTTCCCTAGTACTTATGTGTATTTTGCTTCTGTTATTGCGAATAATGCTGTTATTATTGCATTTTGAATATATTTTTTGTATGGGCGGTAGGCGTGTCCGTTGACCGATTTCACTCATTTTCAATCCCCCGAGCTAACTTTTACGACGGAGGCTGTGCACCAAATTTCATTGAATTATGTTGCTCAGTTTTCCCAAAAAATGTATTTCCACACACACCCAGCCAGCCAGACAGACGGACATGGCTATATCGACTCAGGAGGTGACGCTGATCAAGAATATATATACTTTTCTATATCTGCCACGCCTCCTTCTCTGCGTTACGGAAGGACAAAGTGAATATACCCTGGGTGTAGGGTATAAAAATAAGTTGTTTTCTCAATAACTGCAACAGGAAAAAATTCATAGAAAAAAAGTTCTCAAAAAAGGCAGCAGGAACTTTGTATTTCGATTGAGCATACTTAACCACATATTGTATTGGAAAATTATGAAAATCCGAAAATGTATTTTTTTTTTTTTAATTTCAAAGTTTTCGAAATTTATCGATTTTAGCTTTTTGAGCTCAAATTTTCAAAAAATTACCATAATTCACATGTTATATATAAAAACTCAAAGAAATGTTTTTTTAAAAGCTAAATGCTTGTTCCTTTTGCCAATATGCTATTTTGACATATTTCGATGCAAACGAATTAAAAATAGTGTTCCAAAAATGTCAATTTATTTTCTCCCGTCAAAAACTGCAATATGAAAAAAAGGTTAACAAAAAAAGTATCACTCTTCGTTTAATTAAATTGTCGATCGAGGGTGTTGCTGCCAATTTTTTTTTTAAAAAATATAGTAGTTTCGAGGTTTTACCTGCTAAAACATAGTAGATTTCGCGAAAATAAATTAATAATTTAGTAGGAATGTTCTAAAAATTACAGCCATATCATGTAAGACAAAACCTTTTTTATCATTTAGTCTTAAAGGGTCAATAACTGTGATGAAAGTGCGCATAAAATCGGTGACCGGAGTTTCATTTGTACTAGTTTAGTGGTCTACCAAATGCAAACCCCGAAATCGTAGCTGATCATTCCACGAAATATCGCAAAAATACATATCCGTTATAAAATAAAAAAAAACACAACGAACAAAAACCAAAATAATTATTTTGAATGTGTTTTGCTGTGCTGAATCCGAAACAGGCCTTGTAATTGCTTTATCTCGTATGGTTTTTGAGATAACCTATTCTAAATAAGCAAAAAATAACAAAACTAGAATATGGAATCCGATAAAGTAGCTGAAAGTTTTAATCTTTTTCTTCAAAACCTAATTTAAATTATGTTCAGGGTACTTTTCTTATCATATTGAAGAAAAATTATAATTATTAAAATTATATCGCGCTTTTTTCAAACCGACTTTTCCGTTTTTGGCAAAATTGAGTTAAGTCAACACAAGGTGGTTTTTAAAAAATTTTAATTTTTTAAAATACCACCCGCGATTTTTTTCAAGGATAATGTTGGGGGACCCTTCTATTGTCAAAATCCGCGAACGGCGAAATCGAACGTCCAACTTTTTTTTTCGACATTTTAATTTTTTAACGATTTTCTGAGTATGTCTTGGTGTTTATATACATATTATGTACACATACATATGTATATACGAGCGTTTATTTACTTATATATGTATATATGTGTGATATATATTTATGTATATATATATATGTACATACACACATTTATATATATAAAAGTTATCGTTTCCGCACCATTCATTTTTTTAAAAAACCGGTTTTTTCGTATTTAAGAAAAACATAAACAAAAATCGGAAACAGCAATAGCCATTTCAGATGTAATTTTTGATGCTTAATCCGAACCCGTTCTTAGAATTGCTCTATTATGTGTGGACTTTGAGATATCCTTACATAAAAGTTTAAGGGATACCACTTTTCTCCTATTTTTGAAGTTATATAACAAGATAAGGTAATATTAAGCCATAAAATCTGGTATGACAGTTAATAGCCCTAGCTTTTTCCTTGAAAACTCAAACAAACCGATAACGATATCTTTTTTTTTGTCAGAGATATCTTTACCTAAAATGTTAAAAAAGTGCAAAAACACGACTTTTGGCTATTATGGATGTTAGTACCTGGAGACCGATCTCTGCTCGGTAAACAATCTGATCTTATTATTTTAGTCGATGTTTTTATTTATAGCTATTTTTTGTTATTAAACTCGTACCTTTTGACCTCTAATGGTTATGCTTTCAAAATGATAAATTAACCGATGAAAATAATTGTAACAAAAAACTCGGAAAGTATCGAATGCTATAGAAAAATATCAAAAACTCAAATTTTTTTTTTGGTGAAATAGAATGCCCTAAAATAAATAAATAGGAAATGCCACGCAGCCAAAATATTTCGTCTTTTGTATGGTGGCAGAAATATCTTATCATCAAAGAATCACAACTCGGAAAATAAGATTCTTATTAGAAAAGTCAGAAAGGATATTTTGATGAGGAAGAGTGTGGCTATTTGATGCTATTAATAAAAAAGAATTTCACTTTTTCGTGTAGCTACGCTGTAAGACTGAACACAGCGTTTTCTGCAACTTCAAGCAAGGATATTTCAAAATCCTGCTGGTATAATGACAGTTCTGCTGATGAAGACGGATTCAGCGTCAAAATCTGCATAAGACTGCATATAAGAATAAAAAGTTCATTCCTTTTTTTTTTTTTTGTGACTGAATTTTTACTTTGATAAAAAGTGGGAGTGGCAATTATTGAACAAAGCCTACTTTTCGTTATGCTTGAGATACTCATTATCCAGATCCGTATACTAAATTTCATCAAAATATGTCGTACCATTTGCGAGAAATAGCATTTTATGTATTTTACTTGTATGGGAGGTTCCACTCGCACCGGCGAATTTCGCCTACTTTCAGTTTGTAGGTGCCAAAGAGCAAGTAGACGACCTACAGTTAAACTCAGAAAGATTGCTTTAGTGGTTTTCTTTTTATAGCGTATTATATTTTTGTGGGCGGTGCCACGCCCTTCCATGAGTTTTCCCAATATAACGGCATATCACATATTAATACTTGTTTTTAGGGGTACAATCTCTTAAATTGTCATTAAAATTGTTGGCGTCGTTTTTGAGTAATATTGAATCAAAATTTTCAATTGTTAAAAAGGGGGCGTGGTACTTTTTCGATACCGCCCACTTTTCGGTTATAACAAGATATTAATAAGCAGTACCTACATACGAAATTGCATCAAAATATGTCGTACCATTTGCGAGAAATAGCAACGGCGATATTTCGCTTACCTTCAAATCAGAGATGCTCTATAGCAATTAGGCTCCTCACACTTAATTTCAGAATGTTTGCTTTATTAGTTTTCTTTTTATACTGTTTTATATTTTTGTGGGCGGTGCCACGCCCTTCAACGAGTTTTCCCAATATAGTGGTGTATCACATATTAATCCTTGTTTGCAGAGGTAACATTTCCTAAATTTTCATTAAAATTGTCGGAGTCGTTTTCGAGTAATATTGAATCAAAATTTTCAAGGGCTGAGAAGTGGGCGTGGCACTTCTTCGATCCTGCCCACTTTTTGTCAGTTACAAGGTATTATCAAGTCGTACCAGCTCACCAAATTTCATCAAAATATCTTGTATAGTTTGCGAGTTATGACTAAATCAAATTTAAAATTTAGGGCAGTGCCACGCCCCCTGGTGAGCATTAACAAAGTTCAAACCTAGCTCATTCTTCATTGTATGCTAATATCTAACTCTATTCCAAGTTTCATTAAAATAGCTGTAGCCGTTTTTGAGAAAAAATGTTGGCACAGAAATAAGTACAAAAAAACAAACAAAAAAACCGAAAAAACAAACACAATTTTAGCTCGTATAAGAAGAGAAGATATGCAGGACACACAAAATTGTTCAGTGAATTTCTATTACCAGAAGCATTTAGTACTTTTTTTGGCTTTAAATTGAACTATCAAATGTTCATCTGCAATATTTCTCCGCAAAGTTATGTTAACTTTAAAATCACACCATGAAACTCAAAGTAAAAAATCTCAGTTTTCGGCTTTATTTGAGGTTGTATACTGAACGGACATAATTCGTCTGCTCTTTTTTACTAACCGACACATTTAAAACCATTCTTCACCTTCATAATTAGCTAACAAGTGTTTTCTACATTTCTTAAATTTTAAAATATTTCAGTTAATACACCATCCAAATGTGAGCTTAAAATAACGTTTAATTTAGTTGATTTTTTGAAACAAATCCCATGTTTGATCAACTTTTTTGAGGTTAAATCAAAATAATTTTTTAATTTGCATAATTTTCCTCAAAAGGCTGATGAATAAGCTTTACAAAGCCGTTTACTAGAAATTTCTAGCGTACTCTTTTCAAATGTTCTACGATTTATTCACAAATTTCAGCCAAACCATACACTGTGTGCCGCGTGAGCTCACAGTCGACCAAAAACAACAACGAATTGATGCTTCAGAGGAGTGTTTGGCGCTGTTAAACCGCAATAAAATCGAATTCTATCGTCGATATGTGACAATGGATGAAACATGGCTTCACTATTACACACCAGAATCCAAAAGACAGTCAGCTGAGGCCAATTTTGACGAGAAAGAGAAATCGTACTATAAAAGTGGTATCGAAAAGTTGGAAAATCGCTATACTCGTTGGGAGATACGAAGGCAACTATGTTGAATAATAAAATCGAGTTTTGTTAAAATTTTGTTTTTTTCTTACTTATCCCACGGACTTATTGAATGACCTGTTAAAATCGCTTATAAAACACACTAAAAAGAATATTCAAATGTATCAGGCTGATGTTTTCTACATTAATAATTTCAAATTCATAAATATGTGTTTATAAACTTATAGTAAGTTAGGGTAATGTGGACTATGTGGGTAATGTGGTGCACCCTTTTATTTCCCATATATAACAATTTTGGTTATTTATGCATATTAAAGCTCGAAAAACATATTTTTTACGCTCTTTGGCTTTTCTGTTATGATCCTTACACGTGTGCAATTTCTTAATATAAGCTGTGAGGTCAAATTGACTTTCTTTAGTATGTACTGAATAGCTAAATAATTTCCTCAAAATTCTGTTTTCTAAAATTCAATTAACTCTGATGCATTTGTGGAGCTATTATTCAACGAAAGAATGCATAAGCAGGTCTGATTTCACATTGCTTTTATTTATTAAGTGATTATTTCAAAAAAGTGGTGTTTTCGGGTAATGCGGCCTACCCCATATTATTTAACGCTGATTACTATTACACCTTAAAAAGCTAATTACATGTGTGGGATACCCGAGCTTGAGTAATGGGGAGTACTATTTTACGTATGATTCGGTATTCCTTATGACTTATTCATTTGTTAGTATGAATTTGGTTTATCTTACTAAAAAATATTCTTAAATAAGCCTTTACAGCTATTTTATAGCAATTATAATCTAAGATAATACATCTCGACTTTTAGTTAACAAAAGTTGAGAATCACGGTACTACTTTAGGAAATGGATAGGGTGATCCACATTACCCAACACTTTTCTATTTCAGCTATTTTTAGGTACTGTCAATTTATCTGGCCTCACGCTTGAAGAAGTTAATATTTTAGTTTATAAATTATATAATAGTAAAAACAATAGAATAACTAATACTAATTAATTGACAAAACTAACTTACTACCATTACTTTGGTAGAAATTGACGAAAAAGAAAAAAGGTAACCACATTACCCTAAGTTACTCTAATTAAAGCGAAAAGTAAACTTTTAAGCTCATATATTTGATATTTTATTTGATATGGTGTTTCTTTTCTGACAGTCAAAAATTTGAATTTCTTTTGGAATCGCTTAGTAATTTCTCTTCAAATTCACATCTTAACGAAAACTTTCCAATTTCGTCGTATGTACAGTTATGGAAAAAGAAATAGCACGATTGAGATTATTTTTAATAAAGTTTAATTTATTTAATAAGTTGAAGGAATATATTTGGGTTATTGAAGTGAAAAATTAATTTAGGGTTCATAGTCCTAAAAAAACAACTAACTTAAAATATTTTCTTGCATTTAGCCCAGTTCAAGTCATTTAAACAATTAAAGATGCAGAAACACCTGGAAACAGACATAGCACACTTGAGAAGATCTGTGGAAAAGGAAAGGAACCATATTAAACAACCTGCTTAAAATAACTTGTAATTACTAAAAACATTAGTATTTTGTGGTGTGACCACGATTTTTGATAGTTTCGTGACATCTACGAGGCAAGCTCTCTACTAGTTTTTGGCATCTGCTTTTTGGAATGGAATACAAGCTTCTTGAATTCCAGCCCAAAGTTCCTCTAAATTTTTGTAGTTTTTCTGCCCAATAATATTTTTGACATAATTCCAAAGGTTTTCTATTGGGCTTAGATCAGGACTTTGAGCTGGCCAGTCCAAAACATCAATTCTTTCAGCTGCTAGCCAGTTTTTTACTAATTTTGCTGAATGCTTTGGATCATTATTCTGCATAAAGATCCAATTAACTGGCATGGAAGCAAATGCAAATGGCTCCATCGTGTTCCGGAGTATGTTTAAGTACCCGAATTGGTTCAATTTGTCATCTATTTTGACTATTGGTCCCACTCCATGCCAAGAAAATGCGCCCCATACCATGACACTACCTCCACCATCAATTTATAAATTTGAACAATACCGAGAACTCTTTTCAATTAAATTACAAATAAATGAACACCTTAAGTTGAGTTCACACATTTAAAATCAATCTTTATTTAAATTAAATTTTAATAATTTGGATGCATTTCGGGATGTTGACAACCCATCTTCAGCAACACGAATGAAAATATTTTAAATACAATAAAATAAACAAAGTGTAAGACTTGCCATACATAAATAATGGACACAAACATAATCTCATTAGAACGAGAAAAAACAAAGTTTTATAACTGTTTTAACAAAATTGAGAAACAATAACTTAATACCAATATAATCATATCGTAAATGTGTGAGACCAACAATTGAGATCAGAATAATAATAACAAGAGAGAACTAAATTTTTTAATAACTGTGCACCGAAAGTAACTTTAACAGTTTTGGTAGTGTACTTTGGATTGAACTCTTGGCATTTCGGGCGATGCACAAATGTTCTCCCATCAGATCCAATGCGATTTGATTTGGTTTCATCGCTCCAAAGCACTCTCTTCCAAAAATGGTCGTCTTTATTTACATGGACTTTTGAAAACTTATGCTCTAACATTTTTTTTAGTAAGAAGTGGCTTTTTCCTACTGATATCTTACAAGTCTGCTCGAAATTTTCACATCAAATTCATCCTTTATCTCCGTCATTATTACGCGTGAAGGCTTAAAAGGATCAGCTTTAGACTTATTGACGATGGCTATGCGTAATCCAGTTTTTTTTTTAGTTAGTAAATCTGGGTCCGCCTTCATCGAATTGATGGCATTGTACACCATTTTTCTAGAGCAATTCAGTATGTTGGCAATTTTAGTGGGATTTTCGCCTTTTTCGAAGAGTTCGAATATAATCGTCCTTTTATCTGGTGTACAATGAGTGCCGAGTTCCATTTTTTTTTTTTTAATAATTGAGGAGTGTTTTTTCAAAAGGGCTTATAACCAAAACGAGGCAAAAGTAATGTCATACACATTATTTGCACAATAATCGATTAGTGGATAAATCTGATTTTTTTAACTAAATGTTATTAGTTTCAAGCCATCAAATAAACTTTTCGTGAAAAAAGAACCCAATTTTATTTATTTATAACAAAGTATCAGGCAATTCATATTATGATACTACTTTTGCCTCGTTTTGGTTATAAGCCCTTTTGAAAAATAACTCCTCAATTATATAATACAAAACTAATGCAAACTGAATGACATACATTCACTAACCTACCGACTCCAAAATACTGATCACTCAAAATGCAGTGTGCTATAAGGAAAATTGGCAATAAATATAAATTTTTAACTGTTAATTTCTTGGTCGAATGTAGTGCAATACAAAACACAAAATTTTTTATAGAAATTTCAAACAATGCAAGAAAAAAGTTATGCTAAGCAAAATATTATCAAATCGTGCTATTTCTTTTTCCATAACTGTATACATTTTTTGGACAGTGATATCTCCCGAACGGTTTTCTTTTGCAAACGCTTAGTAATTTCTTTTCTAAACCTTTTTTTACGATTAATCGTTCGGCAGATATCACCATTCGAAAAATTAAATACATACGATATTTAATCGAACGAAATTTAAACGAAAATTTTGAAATTTCATCGTATGCTTATAATTTTTCGGATAGTTATATCTCCCGAACGATTAATCTGAAAAAAAAAAGATTTAAAATCCTTTTTATAAACAATTTTCATAACCTTTGACCTTGAGTAAATGTCCGGTAACACTAGTCTACAAATGATTAAAAATTTTTTCCCCAGTGAATGGCATTATTCATTTTATATGTAAAATGGGCTGCTGATTCCGAAAATCGCATTATTTTTTTTTATTTTGTGTCGTTTTCGAGATATCGGTTATTTTCGATTTTCGGACCAAAAAAAAATTATAGTTCCATTTAAATACAAATATCTCAAGAAGCAATGTTTGTATTCAAACGTATTATATGTCATATTAAAGGTAATTAATTTACCTACAAATAATATCCACATTATTTTTTGGTTGGTTTGTTAGTTTCGGCGAAATAAATTGATTTTTAAAAAAAACATTTTTTTTTTTTTCAAAAAAATTAACAAAAAATCAAAATCAACTGCAGATTTATACAAGAAGAAATAACTTTTTTATAATTTTTTTTTGTTTCATAGACTATGTATTTGTGAAGAAAATAAGATACCACTTAAAAAAATCGATGGAAAAATGCAGAAGTTGTATACAATTCATTGAAAAGTTACCAAAATGCGTTTTTGCCTATTTTTTTCGTTTTTTTGTAATACACTGCTCGATAATTAAAACTTTTTGTAAAACACATGAGAAAATCTAAAAAATTCTTAAAGTAGGCGTTAAAACAAATACCCGTGTCTCGTCGTTTTTCTCCAGAACGTCAGATTTTTTTTAATCGATTTTTGAAGTTCTTTAATCCACTGTACATAAAAAATACAAAAATAGCGCATTCTTGTGTTAAATCGATGAATTTAACTATATCGCCAGTGCTTACGAAGACTATCTCTTCTTGAAATTTGGACAAGAAAATCCTTTTTTTCAAACTGCGGCGAAAAAGATCTTTTTTGTGCGAATGCGGACATGCAAATCACTTTTTACAAAATGCGGAGAAGAAAATATTCTGCATAAGTTTACTCAACACATAATACACCTCAAATGTAAGGATCATATCGCCGGTGCTTACGAAGAGAATCTTCCAACCGAAAGTTGCGGCGAAGAAAATCTTTTTTTTGAAATTGCGACGAAAAAAATCTTTTTTGTTAATATGCGGAAAAGAAATTCACTTTTTATAAAATGCGGCGAAGAAAATCACTTATTACAAAATGCGGCCAAGAAAATCTCGCTTCATTCGCTGCGATTTTAAGTGAAATGTTTATTTTCGTAACTCGTGAATACTTTCACTAAATAAAGAGATTTTCATCGCCGCATTTTGTAAAAAGTGATTTTCTTCGCCGCATTTTATAAAAAGTGAATTTCTTTTCCGCATATTAACAAAAAAGATTTTTTTCGTCGCAATTTCAAAAAAAGATTTTCTTCGCCGCAACTTTCGGTTGGAAGATTCTCTTCGTAAGCACCGGCGATATGATCCTTACATTTGAGGTGTATTATGTGTTGAGTAAACTTATGCAAAATATTACGAGGAATATTTTTGTAGATAATTTTAACCCTCTAAAACCCCCACATGTGGGTCATTTTGACCTAAATGTAGGGGGGTCAAAATGACCCACTTGTAAGGGTCAAAATTTTCTACAAAAATATTCCTCGTAATATCCTGCATAAGTTTACTGAACACATAATACACCTCAAATGTAAGGATCATATAGTTAAATTCATCGATTTAACACAAGAATGCGCTATTTTTGTATTTTTTATGTACAGTGGATTAAAGAACTTCAAAAATCGATTAAAAAAAAATCTGACGTGCTGGAGAAAAACGACGAGACACGGGTATTTGTTTTAACGCCTACTTTAAGAATTTTTTGGTTTTTCTCATGTGTTTTACAAAAAGTTTTAATTATCGAACAGTGTATTACAAAAAAACGAAAAAAATAGGGAAAAACGCATTTTGGTAACTTTTCAGTGAATTGTATGCAACTTTTGCATATTTCCATCGATAAGTGGTATCTTATTTTCTTCACAAATATATAGTCTATGATACAAAAAAAAAAAATTATAAAAAAGTTATTTCTTCTTGTATAAATCAGCAGTTGATTTTGATTTTTTGTTAATTTTTTTGAAAAAAAAAAAATGTTTTTTTTAGAAATCAATTTATTTCGCCGAAACTAACAAGCCAACCAAAAAATAATGTGAATTGTTATTTGTAGGTAATTTAATAACCTTTAATATGACATACAATACGTTTGAATACAAACATTGCTTCTTGAGATATTTGTATTTAAATGGAACTATCTTTTTTTTTTTGTCCGAAAACCGAAAATGACCGATATCTCGAAAACGACACGAAAAAAAAAAAAAAAAAATAATGCGATTTTCGGAATCAGCAGCCCATTTTACATATAAAATGGATAGTGGCATTTACTGGGAATTTTGGCTGTAGACTAGTGTAATTATATTCAACTTTGATTTTAAGTTCAACAAAAGCATGGTCTTCAGTATCGATTTGAACAACTTATTAAGCCACCCTAAACGCTAATTTTGACGATCTTAGAAAGTGGCTCAGTCTCATATGCTGTGTAAAAAGTTTCACTCAGCAATGTGTGAAATTTTACTAATTTACATGACTCCTATTTCAGAGTTAATTTTACTTTGTTTCATTGTGAAATTTTTACACTTCTATTTGTGCCTCATTTCTATATAATTATAGGTTCAGTTAAGGGCATGGAATTTCAAAAATACTTTTTAATTTTCAATTACATAGTATCGTTTTAGGAGGATTCTGCGAGATTTTTTTTTAACTAAATCCACTTTTAAATTTCGTTACAAACAAAACCGAATTTTTCATGTTCATGAAGTAAGTTATCGCCAACTCGATTGTATTTTTATATTATTAGTATAGTTGTTAAATAATATGTGTATTGGAGTTTTATCACTATGCATACACAACTAACCTTATTGTAAAGATTATATTCATATTCATCGATGTTGTGGGAGTTGGGAAATTTTCCCGACATTCCCGCAATCACTATATCGTCGCCATCAGTTTCAGGAAACACTCTAGAATATTTTCTATTCGTTTTAGTAATATTAGATTTTGGCATTTGATCGGCTGACATTTTTAATACACAATATAAAACTAGGGATTAAATAGCACTATCAAAGGGGTTTAGTTAGAGTTTCGCCTTGCTAACGTCCTTTGAATATGAATCGATAAGGATAAGGATTTGTTAAAAACAATTAAAATTTTTCACTATGGTATTCTTTTGGAAATGAAAACTTCGCACCGTAATCCACTTTGCCGAGTGTAAACGAATTGCTAGACGGACTGCAATTGACTTTAGATTTCAATCAGAGCCACTTTTATAATTTGGGTTCATCTAATTAAAAATTCCAATGAAAGTATTTCTTTTTTCGCATTAAAATTTTAACCCATACAACTGTACTAAGAAAAGCTTTTGCAGTGACGGTTTTGGTTTTAATTAAACCAAACAAAATAATAAATGACTTAATTAAATATATTATAGAATCGAGCTAAATTTTTGATTATTTGGGTAGATTGACTGCCGCTTTTTTGGTTGGCACCTTAAATTATGCTGAAAATTCAATTTTTCAAGCAATTTCTTAATGTAGAGATCAACGAGGGCAATACAAACAAAGTAAAACTTAGTGGTGAAAAAAATACAACTGGGGGTACATTTTTCCTACTTCTCTCTGTCTGTTGATATTCAGTAAAAAAGTAGAAAATATTTTCTTCGTTAGGGAAACAATTAACATGTGACACTATTGGAAAATTATCTTCTTTCTATAAATGCAATATATATATATGTACGTGTGTGTTTTTGGATTTTTTAAATTGTAAGGCATACAAAATACTCATCATTGAAACATGTGTTTGTAGGGTATACACTTATATTCCAACACGTACACTCGATATACTTATGTGTCCTCTAAAGCTATTGACCTCGAACTTGAATAAATGTTTCAGTAAAATTAAAATGCAAACTTCATTTACATTAAAAGTCAAGAAACTTTCAAATGAACACGCGAAGGTTTTTGTATTGGTTTTTGTATTAAGCTTTAGTTGTGTTGATTATGAGTAAAAACGAAATTTGTTTTTTTATCATTGCTATGTAGGTAGAACATGTTTTAACTAAAAAGTATGAACTTTGCACTAAAATGTGTAAAATGCATCTGCTACTAATGCAATAAATTCTACAAAAAGTATTTGGAATTAATTTTCTCTTGGAAGTTTGTAAAATTTAAATTGTTCTAGCAAAGGTTAAACTTTTTCAAAAAAACCCAATCGACATTTACCTTTATTAGATATTATGAAACCACACATACATACTAATATTTTATCGAAATTGGACATTAGGGGTATTTCATTCATTCCAATTAAATCAAAAGTACCTCATTTAGTCGCGAAGATTCTTGAGGCAATACTTTTTTGTGTTTGTGAATGTAAGCACAATGACTTAACAGATATCCGAGTGTCGCGAATGGACAGAATTTCGTTTTAATCTTAATAGTAAGTTTAAAAATACATAAGCACATGTATGTAAAGAAACGATGGTTGGCAACGCTAGTGTTGAAGTTATATGAATTGTTAGAATAGTAAGAATAGAAGTAATAAGAATTAAATAATTGAATAAGAGAATAGAGAAACTGTATTTCCATACATACTGTTAGAGGAAATATTTTAGAATTAGAAAATAGACTTTATATTAGTCAACAATTAGAGGATGGAAAAAGTAATGTGTTTTCACTGAAGATGGAAGAAGTTATATGTTGTCAAAAGAACAGCAACCTGCTTTACTTCATGCAAGTATAACGGTATCAACAGTTTGAAAAAACATCAGGTGTTTTTTAAGAGAGTTAATAAAAAAGAGAAAATCATTCTATCAGAAGAATTTAGTACAGAATTTATAAAAAATATACATGAGAATTTGTGTCATATTGGCATTAAAAAGTTACAGAAAAAAATAAGCCCTCTGTACACAGCGAAAAATTTGACAAAAAACACTAAAAAGATTTGTAGAAACTGTGATATTTGCATGAAAAATAAAAGAAAAGGACATGACAAATAAGGTTTTTTGTCTCATTTGGGTCCAGCCACAAAACCTTTTAAAACATTTTCCATAGACACCATTGGATGCTTCGGAGGATCAAGATCAACAAAAAGATACTTACATCTCTTAGTAGATCACTCTATAAGATACGCATTTAACATCAAAAACCCAGAGTGCTTACGACTTTATTAAATTAATCAGTAACATATCAGAAACAGAGGAGACCAATGTCTGGGAATTAATTCAAAAATCTTTCAACCTAATAGCTTTGCTTTTCCTCCAATTTCGTCCTTCGAAATGTATAAATATATTTTACATTTGAACAATAAAAATTCATGTACAGCTGACGGTATTACAAATAATCACTTAAAACGAGTTGCGTTTTACATTGCAGATGCGCTAAGCTACTTGTTTAATGAAAGTGTGAAATGTGAATTTTTTCTTTCGGAAGTTGTTTCAATTTTTAAGAAAGGAAATAGAAAATTACTAAGTCAATATCGCTTAATTTCTTTGTTGCCATCTTTATCTTAATTTTTTGAGAAAATTATGAAGAATCGTATCTTATTATTTTTAACAAAAATTAGCTTTCTTTGTGAGGAACAATTTGGGTTCCGCAAAGGTAAATCCACTGAGGATGCATTACTAAAAGTATGTAGTGAGATTGTTGTTGGGTCTAACAACAATAATATTCAACTAGGATTGTTCATTGATATGACCAAAGCTTTTGATTTGGTCAACCATTGCATCTTGTTGGATAAGCTATATAAAGCTGGTTTCAGAAGAAATACTTATGATTGGTTTAAGTCCCATCTGACAGGTAGAGTTCAAAAAGTCAAAATTGATAGTGTTTTTAGTGACGAGCTGGAAATTAACGTAGGTGTACCTCAAGGCTCTGTCATAGGCCCGTTGTTATTTCTAATACACACAAAAAATAGAACATAAAAAAATTCATCGAATTTGAGCCGAGAACAGTATTCATTGACTATATCGATACCTTAGAGCGCTATAGTCCTATATCCATTTTTCCAAGTGTTGGGAAATGCAAAAAGAAGATTTCAAACAGTGGTTATTTAGAATTGGCTGCTATTTTGATATAATAACGGTATTCACGAAGTAGGGCAGCTAGTGTGGCAGGAGGGTAAAGGAGCAAATCTGCTCTAAACAACAACAAAATACATTTAAGATATTTAGCTACAAGTTAGCTATTTTGCTACACAAAACCCTAAAGTAAATATGAATGGCTTTTCTGCTACAGCAAAATATGTCAGAATTATGTTGACATTTGTGTTAAAAATTTAAATAAAATTCAAATTTTTTTTGTTTGTGCAAATTAAAATTAGAATAAATGGTCCTGCATATGAAAAGCGTAAAGCTAAAAAGCCACTGAACACTCTATTGGACAACTGTTGGTAATTTTTTACACTTCCGTGGTATTTTCATAAATTTTGATTTATAAATTTTGACAGTAAATTTTTTTATTTTTCAGAAGCAAACAAAAAACAGCTAATTTCGGAGCTCTTTAGCCACATAGTTGTTCACTAAATAAGCTTACACGGTGCTTTTTAGCTCATCTGCCACACCAGCTGCCCTACTTCGTGAATACCGTTAATGATTCATGCAATATTTTTACCTATAGTATATTTCATAGCTGCCCGTCTAGAGTAAAATTATAAAAATTTGGCACTCGCATAAAAAGTCGTGGCCCCCATGTAAAATTAATAAAAAAGAAAACATAAATTTTTTAAAATTATTGAAAACAACAACCAGCAAAGATTTCTAAATTAACAGTTACTTGTGCGAGTGTTTTTTTTTCGCAAATCTAAAAATCCTGAAAGTTCATAAAATGATCAAATTTGTTGTTGCCATTGTGTGTTGTTGTTTTTTTCTTTTCGATAGGAACCCTTGCGTTTTGTTGCAACAACAAAACATACAGTCCTGTGTGGACGAAAAATCAACAACAAAACACAGTCTTGTGCGGTCGCAAAAAACAACAACAAAATTTACGCATATGTTGTTGCTGGTGGTCGATCGCAATTCTTCAAAATTTCGCATATACCGTTACTTGTGTGTGCGATTTTCATTTTCAAAAATTAAATTTTGCTGTGGCACGTGAGATCAAGTGATTTTCAAATAATGGCACTTTGCGATGGCACGCGTGGGCGGCTATGGTATATTTCAACATAATTTAATGTTTTTTACTAATTTCTAACGAAATCCCAGCCAATTTATAGTATGTCATTACTTTTGCCTTTATATAGAATTCCACTTCTATTCAAAAAAATGACATATTTAGTACATTTTTTGAATTTTTTCCACTAAAATGTCGTAAAAAGTCATGAAACGCGTAGAAAACACGAAAAAACGAATTTTTTTTTTTTTTAATTTTTGGTTCCGACAAACAAGAGTGGAGCATTGGGTGTAAATAAATTTGTTCACTAAAATGTCGCAAAAAGTCATGAAACGCAAAGAAAACGAAAAAACGAAGAATTTTTTCAAAAATGTGACTTATTTGAATATTCAGTGGAGATAGGACAGTAGCGCTCTTGAAAAAATTACAGTTTGGAGATAGGATTTTTCTTAATTATCGAATATTTTTGTATTTGAGTGGTATTTTGACATCACACAGTTTTTCACACGGTAAAGAAGCCCACAATGATGCCATAACTGCAAAAATCTAAAAATCGCAAAAAGTGGAGATAAGACTATAGCGCTCTAAGGTATCGATATGAATCATTTTTTTGCAATTTTAGAACTTTTCATAAAATAAAAGAACGAAATTCATAAATTTTTTTTTTCAATTAAAAAATTTACGAATTTCGTTCTTATATTTTATAAAAAGATCTAAAATTTCAATAAAATGATTCATACAGTCAATGAATACTGTTTTCGGCTCAAATTCGATGAATTTTTCATTAATATTATGTTGTTTTTTTTTTTTTTGTGTATACATTAACTCGATTTTTAAGCAAAATTTTAGTAGTTCTGTTTATGTTTAAATAAGACCATCTTTGATTCATTTGCAAAATTGCAACATGACCTTCATATTTTAAGACAATGGTTTACTTAACATGAACTAATTGTAAGTGAAAAAACAAAGCTTATGCTTTTCTCAAAGGACTCAGAGCCCTTTGACTGCAAAGTTGTTTTCCATTCCAATTTCTATAAGAAACATAGCATAGAGCCGCATCCATATGGTTAAATCAACTTCATTAGTAATGAAATTTGTAGTTCTGGCTGCTTTGAAATCGAGGTGTTTAAGTACCTACGTGTTCTTATAGATAAAAAAACCAATTAAAAAGCGTATGTAACCAACTTAAAAAAATATGTCATGTCGATAATTCGCAAAAAGCTACTTACAATGGTTTATCATGGATTAGTTAGTTCGAAGCTTCAATATGGTCCAGGGAAGTAACAGTACTCTTGAACCTTTTATGATAGCACAAAAGCATATTATTAAACTTATTCTAAACAAAAGCAGAATGGAAAGTAGCTTTCCTTTTTTTTGTCATCTGCGCATTTTGCTATTTGTTTACGCCAAAACATAGCCAAACACCCTGTACTTTGTTGTCGGTACAGTGGTGTTTGGTTATCTTCGAATTTTGTTTTGTTCACTATTTTCGGGCTGCCCCTCTGGCTCCCAATTATGTAAAATAACAACTGAACTCTGTACTTGTACAAACCCCGAACAATAAACGTCGTTCTCTCGCGCTTTATTACAATCGAAAAATCCGTGTTTTACTTTCGTCGGAAATTAGCCGGTTTTCTTCAGTTTTTTTGAATTAGTTTTCTTCAGTTTTTAAAAAGTAGTTTTTAAAATCCTAGAAAAAACATTTGGTCCTATCGATCCGTCGGTGTGTTCCGCGAATTAAAAAAAATATACAAAATATAGCGCCGCGAGTGTTTGTGGAAAAAAAAACAACAAAAAAAAATTTAATTTGCCAACAAAGTGTTAAGAAATTATACAAAATTTTCAAATATTTAGCAAAAAAAGCTAATAAAATATTGGCAATATAAAAATAAAAAAGTGAAGTGAAGTGTTTTTTTTGCAGTCAATACAGCAGCGACTTCATCATCTGGAATTGTCTCAACTTCATCCTTTTTTCAAAAATATATATTATTTATTTAATATCAAATTTTCAAGGTATGTGGTTTTAATTTTCTATAAAATTAAGGGAAAAAAGTGGAAAAGTTCGGTTCGGAAACGCGTATTTTATTCGACTCGTTAAGTTTTTCTATGTGGAAAAATTCTTGTAATCAAAAGTGTTATTTGAATTAAAAAATTTTTCTTTTTCATACGTAATTTTGCATTTCTTGGTTTGTGTTACAAAATTGTTCAATTTTTTTTTTTTTTTGGCGCGGAAGAAACTATATGTTTAAATTTTTTGTATATACTTTCAGTTGCTTAAGTATATATATAGTCGTTGACCCTTCTAAAATTTTGAAGGCAAAATCTATATACGTAAAGATTTTATTTTTTTTTTTGCGTTAAATTGAGCAATTTTAAACGACAAAACAAGTGCAATTACAAGAACAACAATTTTTTCAGTTTGTTTTTTGTGTGACCAAATTACCGAAAAAAAAGTTATTGCATCTCTCTCAAAGCCGAAGTTTTATGATCGGTTCATATGCAATAATTTTTCTAAATTTCGTTTGCGTCGCTTTTGCTTGCTCAAAGTGCATTTCAGTGCTTTAGCTTGTATCGTAAAAAATTTCAACCACCATTTGTGCATATAAAAAATTTGTACTCTCACGATTGCGCGTTCTTTCGTATTCCTCTTTTAATCGTGTCCGTCAAAATCAAAGCGTTGGCTTTGGTTTGTGTTACAAATTTACATAGTAAATCTTGTACATATTTAGTTGCAGAGAGTACACATAACAAACACAGTGCAAGAAATTTAAAATTTTTTCGGACAAAATTTTTTATTTATTAAATTAAATTTTTTGAACAAATTGATTTTTTTCAACTCAAATTAAATAAAAAAAGGTGTATAATTAAGGAAAATTTTTACATTTTCGCATATTTTCATAAATATATTTTTATTTAAAATTTTTTTTTATTTTTCCCACACAGCTTTGTTTTTTTGACAGCTTGACAAAATTTTTGTGTCTTGTATTTTATTTTTCAAGTGATTGCCGATTAGGTATTTGCATTTTTTTCATTTTTTGCTTGATTTTTGGTGTTTTTTTTACTTCTTTTGTCTTTTCTTGGCAATTTCAGTTACATTTAAATATTTTTGATTCAGTTCTTCCTAACTTAATTCAATATTTAAAAATATTAAAAAAATATGGCTCAGTTAAAATCGTTCACTCGTTTGTCCGACTCTTTAGTCGAATTTGAAGTGGAGTTTAATGCCGTTGAAGCGCACGACATTTTTTCAACAGATGCTCAACAAGACGAGCTAAAAGCCCAGTGGAGAAAACTTAAAACTTCATATGAGGCGTGTTTAGATGTAGTTGAAAAAAAGGAAGATATAGAATCATGTAAACAAAAGTATCGCAGTTGTTACCAATCTTATTTACGTGTGGCATCACGACTTTCTGAACTTTCTCAGAAGAAGCCACAACCAAAGATTGGTGAAGCCAGTGTACCATTAAGTGGTCACAGCATGCCTGTACCACCTTGTGATACAGAGGTATTCGGTGGCGATTATCTCAAATGGCCGACTTTTAGGGACATGTTCACAGCCATTTATATTACTAACTCGCGTTTAACTGAAGTGGAAAAACTTTTTCACCTTAATAAAAAAACACAGGGAGAAGCAAAGGAAATAGTGATGAAATCTCCTTTGACAAACGATGGTTTTTCTCAAGCTTGGCGTGATTTATGCGACAGGTACGAAAACAAGCGTATCCTGGTCAATAGCCAATTAAAAATTTTATTTAATTTACAACAAGTACCAAAAGAATCTGGTGCAGATTTAAAGAAACTTCAACGAGATATTAATAGTTGTATTTTCGCGTTAACAACGCACAATATTAATATCACAAACTGGGATGCAATTTTTGTATATCTCTGCTCGACACGTTTGCCTGAGGTCACTCTTTCTCTATGGGAACAATCCGTTACCAATAAAACTGAGATACCAAAATGGGCAGACCTTGATTCTTTTCTTACCAGTCGTTTTCAAACACTGGAAACTGTATCAGATATTCGCAACTCTAGTGGTGCGATACCAAAACAATGTTCAAACTCTCAGACGTTGGTCTCAAAGAGTCACCAGAACAACTCTTCTGGTAAGCGGGTAAATAGTTACCAGATAAAGGTCACTTCGATCAACTGCAAGCTTTGTTCGTCGGAGCAGCATGCGTTAAGAGTGTGTCCTAAATTTCTCAAGCTTAATCAAAAGGAACGTCTAGCAGTTGTCCGAAAGCATCATTTATGTGTCAACTGCTTAGGTCATTCTCACGAGATAAAAGCGTGTATAAGCCGATATAATTGTGCGACGTGCAAGCAACGTCACAACACACTTCTGCATCGAGATTCGACTCCAACCTCTTCTAATAATTTGAGTGTAGGCTCAAATGGATCGAATCCTCAAGCAAACCCCCCGGGCCCAAATACGCAATCTCATTCTTGTCAGTTACAGTCCACTAACAAAGACATACAGACGTGTTTTTCCTCAAGTGCCAAAAAAGTGTTACTTGGTACTGCGATGGTGACCGTATGTCACCTGGGTGCAGCGTACACCACCAGAGCACTTATTGACTCTGGTTCGGAAGGTACATTCATTTCTGAACGTTTGCAAAAATTGTTAAAAATTCCTACTCGAGGAATAAATGCTCAAGTTTCAGGTTTGAATCAAACTGTATCGGCGCAGGTGTCACAATCGTGTGACTTCGTAATTAGTTCTCCTAAAAATAGGCAATTCCAAATCGAAGCAACGGCTTTTGTGCTGTTTCGCTTAACTGGAAATTTGCCTTCTAGTTACATTGACCCTTCTGTATGTGAATCTTTGCCTGACATTCAGTTAGCGGATCCTCATTTCTTTAGAAGTGGTCAGATAGATGTTTTAATCGGTGGCGATTTGTATCCTGCCATAATCCTGGACGGAATTCGAAGAAATATTCTTGGTTCATTATTAGCGCAGGAAACAGTATTTGGCTGGATGTTTACTGGGCCTTTGCCTCAAAAGGAAATATCCACTTTTACTACGTGTTTAACACACTTCTCTGAAGTTGCGATTGATCAGCAAATCGCACGTTTTTGGGAGTTGGAAGAACTTCCAAAAAAGAAATTCATAACTCAGGTTGATAAGTTTTGTGAAGACAACTATCAACAGACGACTAAACGCGACGAAAGGGGTAGATACATGGTCACTTTACCATTTAAAAGTGGCTACCCCAATGAAATAAATCTGGGTTTTTCTCGAGGTATAGCTTTCAAACAATTCGTTAGAAATGAAGCTAGACTAATTAAAAATCCTGACCTCAAAAATGAGTATGACAAAGTGGTAACTGAATATTTAAAGTTGGGTCACATGGTGAAGGTTGCTTCTCCAAAATTTGAAAAGTCGCCTGCTCATTATTATTTACCGCATCATGCGGTTATAAAACCAGAAAGAACTACCACAAAAGTTCGTGTAGTATTCAATGCGTCGAGTCCTACGTCCAACAGTGTCAGCTTGAATGATGTTCTGTACGCAGGACCTATTCTTCAAGCTGATTTGACGCTTCTGGTACTAAAATGGCGGTTTTTCAAATATGTTTTCAATGGCGACATTCAACAAATGTACCGTCAAATTCTTGTGGACCCCAAACATTCCGCTTTTCAACGCATTCTTTTTAGAAGCTCACCTGATGATGAAATTCAGGATTATGAGCTGAAAACCGTAACTTTTGGCGTGAATTGTGCTCCATATTTGGCAATTCGAACAATTCTGCAATTGGCAGATGACGTTCAACAACGCTATCCTCTTGCCGCTGAAATATTGCGGCACTATACTTATGTTGATGATGCCTTAGCTGGGGCTCATGACGAGGAAACTGCCATTAATGCTAGAAATGAGCTTATAGCTGCTCTTGATTCGGCAGGATTTACCATGCGAAAGTGGACTGCTAATGCATTCAGCATTTTAGCAGATCTTCCCACGGAGCATCTGTTACGAGAAGATTTTTTAAAATTTGAAGATGCGAGCTGCGTCAAAGCCTTAGGCGTTTGTTGGAACGCCACGACAGATTTATTTTATTTCACTACGAAGCGTTTAGAAATTAAGTCGTCCTACACAAAAAGGGAAGTTTTGTCAGTTATTGCGCAACTTTTTGATCCTGCGGGTTGGCTAGCACCTATAGTGGTGATAGCTAAAATTCTTATGCAGCGGATTTGGCTTGATGGAATAGATTGGGATGAAACCATTCCACCCCATAGCTTTCAGTCTTGGCAAACTTTTTTGCAAGATTATTCAAATATTGATAATATCAGGATTCCTCGATATGTAAGTTTTTCACCTACTTCAGAAGTAGAATTTCACGCTTTTTGTGATGCTTCGGAAAAAGCATATGCTTCGGCAGTTTATATTCGTATCAAGCAAAGTGATTGCATAGTCAGTCACTTGCTATACTCTAAAAGCAAAGTTGCTCCTGTTAAAACGGTTTCTTTGCCACGCCTTGAATTATGCGGGGCAAATTTACTAGCAGACATGGTTGACACCTTAGTGCCTCAAATAAACTTGGATCACCATCGTTTATACTGCTGGACAGATTCGACCATTGTTCTGGCTTGGCTTTCAAAGCCCCCCTGCTCATGGACAACTTTCGTTGCAAATAGAGTATCTAAAATCGTTGAAAAGGTTGGAAATCAGAATTGGTTTCATGTGGAATCACATGACAATCCATCTGATTTGGCTTCACGTGGGGTAACACCTCAGGAGCTTATTAACAGCACTCTTTGGTGGCATGGTCCATCATGGCTTTCGTCAAATAATTCTTTTTGGCACAACCAACCTGAACCTTCACTCATCGAAACTTCTCTTGAACGCAAAGGTGTTAAAGTTCATTTTGCATATTTTTCGAAATATGACGATATTTTGGAGCGTTTTTCGTCACTGCCGCGTGGATTACGGGTTATAGCCTATGTATTTCGTTTTTTAAATCGCACCCATCCAGTACGGCGCGCTTCATTTTCATGCAAGTCAGAATCTATTGACAATAGCGAAATAAAAACAGTCAGAAATCGGTTAATTTTGCTAAGCCAAAAAGTTCACTTTTCTGAGGAATATCATCGCTTAGAAATTAACCAACCCATTGACTACAAAAGCTCTATTTTGGCTCTTAATCCGTTCGTTCATTCGGACGGGTTGCTGCGTGTGGGTGGGCGGTTAGCATCTTCACCTGTTCTTTCGTACGACGAAAGACATCCAATTTTGCTACCGTACAACTGTCACTTTACTAGGTTGCTAGTAAAGTATATTCATGAAATTTCACTGCACGGGGGAAACCAATTGGTGCTTCGTCTTCTTCGAACGCAATTTTGGATCCCACGTGCGAAAAATCTGATAAAGACAACTCTTCACAATTGCAAAGTTTGCGTTGTCAATTCAAAAAAGCAAAGGACTCAAATTATGGCTGCACTCCCCCCTGAGCGCACCAATATTTCGAGACCATTTTCATCTACGGGAGTGGATTTTGCTGGCCCCTTTGATATGAAAAGTTTTTCTGGTCGAGCTTGCCGAATAACAAAAGGTTACGTTTGCTTGTTTGTTTGTTTTGCAACAAAAGCAATTCACCTTGAAGCCACAAGTGACTTGTCAACAGCTACATTTTTAGCGGCATTTACACGTTTTGTTTCTAGACGTGGCTGCCCTGCCAATGTCTATTCTGATAATGGAACAAACTTTTTAGGCGCGTCGAGAGTCCTCAAACGTGAATTCAAGGAATTCCTCGACAATTCACATGATGCCGTTGTCTCACAATTTGCGCATCAGGGAATTTCTTGGCATTTTATTCCAGCTGCAGCACCTCATATGGGAGGTCTTTGGGAAGCTGGCGTAAAATCTTTCAAAAATCATTTTAAAAAGGTTGCTGCAACACTTAAATACACTTTTGAAGAATTTTCCACCATTCTTAATCGAGTCGAATCGTGCCTAAATTCGCGTCCGCTTAGCGCCATGTCTGAAGACTCGTCGGATCTTCAGCCTTTAACTCCTGGCCACTTTTTGGTCGGGGGCCCTCTGCTATCTCCAACTGAACCAGAGATAGACGAACAACCGCTTACCATCGTCAATCGATGGCAGAAAGTCAAGGCTATGCAGCAGCACTTCTGTCGCAGATGGAAAAGCGAATATCTTAAAGAGTTGCACAAGCGCGTTAAGTGGAAAACTCCCCAGCGAGAATATGCTGTTAACGACTTGGTCGTGGTGAGAGATGAAAACTTACCAGCAAATGAATGGCGATTAGGCCGGATAGTAAAAACTTATCCCGGCAGTGATAATCGCGTACGCGTTGCAGAAATCCGAACCGAACGTGGCTGCATTACGCGGCCTATTGTCAAACTTGTGGCACTTCCATTGCCATAATTTTCGTTGTATAAGCTAATCATACGTTCCGTTCTCTTTTTTTTTTGTCCACATTTTTTTCCCCACACACATAACCACATAAACTTGCAATCTCATTTTTAGAATGTCTGTCGACAATATTGCCATTAATGGAATCATTTATGAGGACTCAGATGACCTCATGAGCGTTTGCAGCCGAACATCTCCGAGAAGCGCTCTATCCAGTGCTGTTGTCGCAGTGCAAAGCAGGCCAGAAAGCGTTTGCACTAACGCTACGGTCTCTTCGAAGCAGCCATCCATACCAGAAAGCGTTTGTACTAACGCTACGGTTTTAGAGAAGAAAAGAGCCACACCAGAGAGCGTTTGCACTAACGCTACGGTGTCCACCAGGCACAAGGCACCACCCCGTGCGTGTCCCCTCTGTGCCAAAAGGCATGCCATTGCGCAGTGCCGCCAATTCTTGGCGAAGGACTTGGCGTCGCGATTAAGGGCAGCTCTCCGTCATGGATTCTGCACTAATTGTCTTGCCGATAGTCACTCGCGTAAGAATTGCTCGAGTAAGCATCGATGCCGGTACTGTGGTGACGACCATCACACTCTGCTGCACGACGAAGACGACTTCGGGGCCATGCGCCCAAAAGCCAAGCGTGCAGGACGTGTAGTGCGTCAAAAGTTTTATCTGGATAGGCAGCCAATAGAGGTAAGGCAACGGCCCAGTCAGAAAAATCATCTGACTGAATCCATTTCCCTTTCACAGAGGTTCCGCCCGCGAGTAGCGAGACGAGCGTCTCCACCCCCTCCTTCGTCCGTTTCAACACAACGCATCGTGACGCTGCTACCAACCGCTGTTGTGCGTGTGCTGGTACAGGGTCAACTCAAAAAAGAGAGAGTGGTTTTAGACGGGTGCTCTCCAAAAACCCAAATTTCTCGTGACTTGGCGAGAAAGTGGCGCATCCGCACATCCACCATCGACGGCGAAGAGGTGTGCTCGTTAGAGATACGGTCTTGCACCGACAATAACGAGTCCATATGTGTGATGGCTCAGGTGGAACGTCGCCTCGACATAATCACGCCGACTCGTTCTCTCGACGATAGGGTGAAGGAGCCGTACCTAAATCTACGACTTGCTGACCCCAACTTCCACCAGTCAGCACCCATTCAAATACGCCTAGGTATCGAGGTGTATCAGCGAGTTATGCGAGCAGGTGTGTTTCCGACTGGTATCGGACAACCTCTCGCCCAAAACTCGATACTTGGATGAATCGTGTCCGGTTCTGGAGCCTGGTGATTCAACCACGACCTTGAATTTTTTTCATATTATTTTTTTTCCTATCATAGTTTTTTTATTATAATTTTTTACATACATTTTTTCCCTCTTGAATTTAATTTTTTTTTATTATCATGAATTTTTTTTTAACCTTTGCATTCCTGCAAGGTGGGCGGCAATGTTTACGCCAAAACATAGCCAAACACCCTGTACTTTGTTGTCGGTACAGTGGTGTTTGGTTATCTTCGAATTTTGTTTTGTTCACTATTTTCGGGCTGCCCCTCTGGCTCCCAATTATGTAAAATAACAACTGAACTCTGTACTTGTACAAACCCCGAACAATAAACGTCGTTCTCTCGCGCTTTATTACAATCGAAAAATCCGTGTTTTACTTTCGTCGGAAATTAGCCGGTTTTCTTCAGTTTTTTTGAATTAGTTTTCTTCAGTTTTTAAAAAGTAGTTTTTAAAATCCTAGAAAAAACACTATTAAAACATTTATGTGTCTACAAGGTCCTCAAGATATTTTTTATGCGAAGTGGTTGTAGCCAAAATTTGCGTAACTCTAATGCTTACGAATTAAGACTGAATAATATGCAATTCGTTAATAATCCAGCTTCAAATAAAACTCAATTTTCCAACTTTTTTACTATTTCGGCTCCAAAATTTGCCACTTGAGATCAGAACTTTGAGAAACTATAACATCTTCCTTAAAAAACTAAAATCTTGGCAAAAGATAACTCTATGATCAAAGCTATGTAATTGCAATCAAAATTTTGTAGCTATTTTGTAAGTGTGTAACTATTTTTACCATTATCCTATTTTTTATTATAGGAGCACTGAGATGCAAAAAATACAAATTTAAAAATTTAAATATATTTTTTATTCCACACAAATCACAAAACAAATTTTCTTCCACAATTGTGACATTTGTTTTTATTTCTGTGGCCGTAAGAAAAAACTGCTCAAGTCGAATTTTGATTAGAAAGCAAAGCGGTTTAAATTTTGTTATATATGAATAGAATTTATGTTGCTTTGATTTTTTATCGCATATCGACTTAAGCAGTTTTTGCTTGCTCAGAGTGCAACGATTTTTTGAAAATTTTAGAAAAGAATATAAAATTTTGACAGCGTTCGCACGGTGCAGAAAAAGTGTAAAATTTTTTTGAGAAAAGAAAACGCTATTAGTCATTCATCAGTTGGCTAGAGAATGAGTTATTATCTAAATTGCATACACCTATTTATTACCTTAGTTAAATCATAAGTATTGAAAAGTTTGTATTATGTAATACAAGTTCAAAAAAAAAATAAAAAATATCCGCAATGAGTTTTATCGGAGAGTTACAGGTTAAGGTTCTGAGAACAAAGGAAATTGGTAAAGACCAGAAAAAGAATCGGTCCAAGCAGTGGCGGATCTAAGTAATTTGCCGCCCTAGGCACTTATTTTTATGCCCCCCCTTCAGATTTTTTTTGTAGTAAAAGAAAATTATAATAAATACTAATAAATAGGCTACATTATAGCCCAGAAAAATTAGACGAATAAAGAGGTGCTGTGCAAAACAATTCGAAGTGGATGTTTTTCACCGGAATTGTCTTTATTTATGCATGATAAACAAAATGTGAAAAGTCCATTGCGATGTCGTGTGCCCATAAAAATCGCTTAAATCAGTTTTTTGCAAATATCTCGCTAACGCTAATTTTTACAGAAAAATTCCTACAAAAGTACGTCAAAAATGTTTTCGTACGACTTATAGTTTATGAGATCACCCAATTTAAAAAGTTGTGAACAGTTATGATAATAAATGCTGCGTATAAGTTCATATTGAAATAGAGGTATTCACGATCTAGAGTTTATGATTGAGAGGCAATTTTCGTTCATCAAAACCCAGCAGAAAGTTTGATCATCCAAACATAGCTGTTTGGCACATTCCTTTCGTTGTTCGAATCATTCCATTGCCACATCAGAATACACTTTCCTTTTGTTCAGCGCTGGCCGCTCATCGTATCATTCCTTTGTTGCCTTCTACAAGAAGGTGCAATCGGAATAGTCGGGGATCGAGTATCTTCTTTTTGGCTATGGAAAACGAATGTGTGTCTTTGAATTTCTTTGCGATAAAACATCATTTTATGCCTTCCATTGGTAGGCTCAATCTGAACAAAACATAATTTTGTGCCTTCGATAGGAAAGCGCAGTATGAACAGAACATCATTTTGTGCCTTCGATGGGAAAGCGCAATTCGAACAGATCATCATTTTGTGCCTTCATTTGGAAGGCGCAATCTGAACAGAACATCATTTTCGATAGGAAGGCGTAGTATTAACAGAACATTATTTTAGGCCTTCGATTGGAAGGCACAATCTGAACAGAATATCATTTTGTGCCTTCGATTGGAAGGCGCAATCTGAACAGCCGCAAATGAATAAAATACTTATGTTTTTAGAAAATTAAATTTATTTCCTCAAAACCAAATCAAAAATTAAGGTGAAAGTTTTAAAATTCAGTGGTTTAACAACATAGGTGCAAAATTTAATTAAATGTGTTTATGAGTATATGTATTAGACTGACCCAAAAAAACTAAAGGTGTTCCGATCTTAGGTGCTCAGCACTCAAAATGTTCGGTAGGGTCTAAAAACTACGTATGTAAATTTTGGTAAAAAAATATTGAGATTTAGCACTCGCGCAAGCTCGATAAGTAGCGCTGCCTTGACCGTACGAGAATGGAGTTCTTTCAGCCCGTGGAAATTGATAAAAAAGGATTGGAACAATTTTTTTTTCTGTCCTACTTTATGTTTTCGAGGTCGCTGAAGACAATGGCATTGCCAGTTTTTGGAAAAGATTCCAAGATTTCAAGATATTTAAGATATCTCTCGAAAAAAAAAAAAAAAATTGAGATTTTTGTTAGATTAAATTGCCATCAATCGTAAGAAAATTTTTCATTTTTTTTTCTCGGACACTAGTCTTGTAGCCTTGATTGTGACGAACAAAATGAGTGGTCGCACAATATTTTTTGACAAAATCTTCTCGAGATATCGGCCACAGACTGAACCGCCGTCCTGCAGTATTATTGTTCATTACCAGTCACTGGCGATATCTGCTGATTTTACGCTATTTTCATTGATTTTTGAGATCCTACCTTGTACTTTCGACGTCGCTGGAGATGCGGGAACATTTATTTTCACGATAAAATGCAAGTGTTTTAGTACATTCAAGATATTCCTATGATAAATTTCCCTAGTGGGATTTTCAATGAAAAGCAGAACTAGCTCTAAAACCTCGACATAAATCTTCCGCGCATGATTCATCTGCAGCTAGTGATTGATGACCATCGCGGTTTTCTTCTGGAAAGGTGCCAATGTATCCTAAATTTTTTTATCTTCTACTGAAAAATTTGGGAGATATTGGCACCTTTCCAGAAGAAAACCGCGATGGTCATCAATCACTAGCTCCAGATGAATCATGCGCGGAAAAATTATGCCGAGGTTTTAGAGCTAGTTCTGCTTTTCCTTGGAAATACCACTAGGGAAATTTATCATAGGAATATCTTGAATGTGTTGAAACATTTGCATTTTATCGTGAAAATAAATGTTCCAGCTTCTCCAGCGACGTCGAAAGTACAAGGTAGGATCTCAAAAATCAATGAAAATAGCGTAAAATCGGCAGATATCCCTAGTAACCGGCAATACGGCAGGACGGCGGTTCAGTCTGTGGCCGATATCTCGAGAAGATTTTGTCAAAAGATATTGTGCGACCAGTCATTTTGTTCATCACAATCAAGGCTACAAGACTAGTGTCCGAGAAAAAAAAATAAAAAATTTTCCTACGATTAATGACAATTTAATCTAACAAAAATCTCAAATTTTTTTTTTTTTTTTTCGAGAGATATCTTAAATATCTTGAAATCTTGGAATCTTTTCCAAAAACTGGCAATGCCATTGTCTTCAGCGACCTCGAAAACATAAAATAGGAGAGAAAAAAAAATTGTTCCAATCCTTTTTTATCAATTTCCACGGGCTGAAAGAACCCCATTCTCGTACGGTCAAGGCAGCGCTACTTATCGAGCTTGCGCGAGTGCTAAATCTCAATATTTTTTTACCAAAATTTACATACGTAGTTTCTAGACCCTACCGAACATTTTGAGTGTTGAGCACCTAAGATCGGAACACCTTTAGTTTTTTTGGGTCAGTCTAATATGT
Source organism: Calliopum simillimum (assembly GCA_951812925.1). NCBI lineage: Eukaryota > Metazoa > Arthropoda > Insecta > Diptera > Lauxaniidae > Calliopum > Calliopum simillimum. The sequence continues at coordinate 65,831,446 of OX638368.1, forward strand.
ATGTGTCGAATTTAAGAACGCAAAAAAAAAAATAGAATTTACAAAGTACTTAATAATTAAAATAATAATGCAAAAAACATTGTCATTATTATTTATTCAATTTTGCTTTTTTCTTTTGCTCATGCACTTTTTTATAATGCTTTGCTTTGTTGCTTTAAAAAGAAGTACGCACGTCCTTCACGTATGTTTCGAAGTCGTAGCCTTCTTTTCTTAATGCTTCTGAAATTGGAAATTGGATTGCTCATATACATTTTTTTGATAAACTTACGAAAAATTGCACTATTTAGCGCCGAATAATTCTTGAATGGCTTTTTACCATTTACGCCATCATAATTGTAGTCCAGCAGTAACGATTTCGTAAACAGCCGGTGGAAATTTTTTGTAAGCCCATCTGGCGATACTATTTGTTTTATTATAGAAACATAGGTTTCTGGGTTTGCAGAAACTTTCTGTTCGGCTTCAACTAGCTCCTCTTCTGAATTGATGGGAAAGGTTGGCTCCAGGTCGTGATTACGTTTTTTTGTAATTAACTGGTTAAGAGTAGCCTGAATTTTAGCCAGTTGTTGCTCTAAAATAAAAAACGATAAATTTCACTGTTCGACACAAAAAAAAAAAACATGAGAAAATCCAAAAAATTCTTAAAGTAGACGTTAAAAAATACCCGTGTCTCGTGGATTTTCTCCAGAACCTTACATATTTTTTAAATCGATTTTTGAAGTTTTTTTATCCACTGTACATGAAAAAACAAAATTACCGCATTCTTGCGTTAAATCGATGAATATAACTATCTAATCCTTACATCTGAGGTGTATCATGTGTTGAGCAAACTTATGCAGGATATTGCGGGGAATATTTTTGTATAAGATTTTAAACCTGTTTAACCCCCACATGGGGGCCATTTTTGCCCTTTTCTTCAAAAGTTACAAAAATGACACCTATAACAGGGGAATACTGAGTCAGTATGTGCTACAGAAATATTTGCTATACAATTTCACTACTAGTTGCTGAACACTAAAAAAGCAAAATTTTATCCCGAAAACAAAAAAATCGTTGAAATCAGTAACAACTTCTAACAATCAATATTTTCCAAATTTCACCCCACTGTAAAACTCTAAAACTACATTTTGGACAAAACACGTTCTCAGAAGATCATAACGAAATCACACAAGGATCATTTTCACACCTGTCCCCACGTGTTTTAAATAAAAAGTGCTTGCACCCAAAATGTTTTTTTGAGGAAATATGCGGAATGCCTCTAGGATCAAACATATATAGCTCTTTTTTCAAAGTGAATGGCACTTTTTCAAACCAGGGCCGAAAAACCCATTTTTTAGCACTGTGCGCTATACTAAAACTAAAAAAAAAAAAGTTGACTAAAACGGATACAAAAAAAGAGTATGCAGAAAGTAACCTGCTTGTCCGTAGATTAAAAAACAGTAAACTGAAAAACCCTATAAAATATCATTTACGAGATACAGTCGACGTCCAGTAATACGAATGCTCCGTATTACGAATGTCCAATGATACGAATGCAATATTTCTTCCACACGTGATTCTATAATACGAACAGCGGTAAATTTTACGGTTCGATAATACGAATGAGAATTTTTTCTTAGTAGGCTTTGCTCTTTTGCTAAGCATTAAATGCTTAGAATGCATGAAAGAATAAGTGGGAAATTTTTCGGAATTTTTAGAACGTTTTGAAATGCTTTTTTTTCGTAAAATCTGAAAAAAAAAAGTTTGAGTTTTTGAAAGAAGTCTTTCTTAGAAATTTACAAAAACCACCAAAATCAATTTCGCGACCCTGTTTATTGACAAGAAAAACCAGAGCAAAATCCTCGCGCATCGGTAATACAACAATGCCAAATTTTAGCCAAATCGGTCAAATCATGCTTTTTTAACTGGTACAATTGGCGTGTTTTACTTTAAATTTCTTCTTTTAGTGGCGAAACTCATTAAATATTTTTTTTGGAAATTGAGATTAACAGTGTAGTATGTTTGGCTCAATTCTCAATTCTCAATATTTTTTTGTTTTTATCAAAACATTGAGTATTCTTTAAAATGTGCAAATGCCTCGAAAATCACGTAAACTTGCAATAGTTGCCAAAATGTATACGAACTTTGTCAGTTTTACGATCTTTCGAGGCTTTTACACGTTTTGAGATACACCCTAATTGTGTTTTCCGTTTCCATAACATATTACTCAAAAAAAAAAAAATTCATAAATTTGCTATTTTTTATAAAATTTTTTCGTAACCTGATGTTTTTCTCTCAAAACAAATATTCGGGTTAGTGAATTTTGTCTCTAAACCGACGATATGTCTCAATATAGAAGAAAAAGGACCAAAATTTCGTTGCGATAATACGAATTTTTCGATTTTACGAATAGGGCTGACATTATATAATTCGTATTATTGGACGTCGACTGTATTGCGTTTTTCCTTAATTTTTTGTGCTTCTATTAAAAAATTGAATTTTTGCGTCCAAAAAAAATAATGATCAATATATAGAAACAAAAATAGTCAATTCTAATGTATTTTTTGATGCTAAATCCGAATCTGGTCTTAAAATTGCTCTTTTACTTCTGATTTTTGAGATATCCTAACCTAAAATTTTGGCATGCACGGTTTTTTTACCACTTTTGAAGTTATATAACAGGAGCAGGTAATTGTTATCATAAAACTCGATAAAGTTTTAAAAAGTACTATTCCTTTTCTTCAAAACTCATTTTGATTTATTTATAACGATATCTTTATTTTTCTCCGAAATATCCTAATCTGAAAAAAGTTCCAAAAATGAACAAAATACGAAATTTAAAATTTTTTTTGATGCAAATGAAAAGTTGCTTAAAATGATTTTGCTATTTAAGAATTGGAAATATTTTGGTAGGAACATGATGTCAGTGATATTTCATCATTCCTAACATCTTTTCAGAAAGTTCGAAAACGTTTACTGTTATGAACGATACTTCGAATACATGGGGTTTTTCTATCGACCATCAGGTTGTGTTACATGAAATTGTACATTGTTTCTTTCAATAACATTCTGTTACATATTACATACTTACATTGAAAATTCGATAGATAACGTAAAATCTCTAAGGGCCGGTTTCACAATGTACAGTTAAGATATTTTTAAACTAAAGTTTACTAACGGAAGCTATGGGTATAAACTTTCCGTTAAATTATTTGGATTTCAATAAATTCCATTTTTTAACTTATGGTTAAATATATATTGTGAATAAATAACAAATTTCCCCTAAAATGTTTTCAAAAAATGTAAACATTTCAAATTTTTTCATATGAACTTCAAAAAGTATTTGAATTTATTTCAATCTGCCAGTTAACTTTTAACTGAAAAAATTGTGCCAGTTAAAGTTAGAGTTTATTTTCCGTCAGTTAATAAATAACTTCACATTGAGAAAACAATTTTATTCAAACTTACAGTTAAAGTTTCAGTTAAACGTTAACTGGACATTGTGAAAACGGCCCTAAATGAATTAAATACTTTAAAAAAATTTGAAAAAAAATTTTATTAATTCAATATTTCAAAAATAGTTATTATTATTATATTATAATAATTGTTTTCCCTCGCATACAAATGAAGACTGTTGTACTCACACACCGCCCTCATTAAGCATTGGTTGAATCGGCTATTAGCTTTGGCTACTTTGTGTCTTTTCCATGTCAGCTCAAAATCGTAGTGTAGAGATTCTACACTACACTACACTGTTCGCTGAAAAATCCAAGACCACGGCCACTTTTTTCGCAATATTCTTGCACGTGAAATCTCATGGTGTGCACCTTAGGTGTCGTTGGTTTTTTCAAACTGTCATAACTTGCTCCAAATTTCTCAGTGCTTGATTTGCTCGTACTCGGTACCCGATAAATTTGCTTCCAGTGCATTTGCAATATTAGTCACATTCATAGAAGAACGAATTGTATTAACTTTTTTGATTTTCGAAGGAGCCATTATTTTAACTGATTTCTCCGGGTCACCTGCTTTTTTTCCAATAAAATATTCACGAACCAAAGAGCACAAAAAACAATATTTAAATCTTGTTGTGCAAATTACAAACTTCGAATAATCAGGAAGGTTAGCGATAATTTTTTCAAGCCTTTTGTCTTCTTTTTTTGGAAACTATACCTCTGTAGCAATGTGAACACACAACGGAAGGCAGGGCTTCATTTTCTAAATTGATCTAGACTATTTTCTCAATCTTTTTCTTGATAGAATTTTTAATTTCAACAATAAATTTTGGTTTTTTTAAACACAAAAGGCAAACTCGCTTTCGATTTGCTTCGTGAGATGCACTAGCACTTAGTTTTTAACTTTAATTGATGGAACCATGTTTCCTCTTCACATTTAAAATTGCAACTGGTAAAAAATTTCACCAAAATCACATAGAAATAATAGGTCCCGTTAAATGGAGCAAGCATGCAAGCAACACAGTGGATACTACGTTGGACAAAGAACTTTAAGGTACAGAACTTTTTTTACCGGAATTCGTGAGAAATGAAACATTCGGTCATGAGAAATACTGCAATTAAAAAACCCAAAATAAACTTAAGTATGCTATGAATTCCAGTAAAAAGAGTTCTTTATCTTAAAGTCCTTTGACTTTGGAAACATGTTTCTACCAAAATATTTCCAATTCTTAAATAGCAAAAACATTTTAAGCAACTTTTCATATATGAAGTGAGTATTTTATCTTTGTATTGAGTGAAACTTTTTGAGTTTTTATTCTCTATACAGAGTTTGTTCTCTGAGTAGAGGGAGGTAGATGGGCTTAAAAAATGGGTCAGCTAAGAGATTTTAGTAAAAATATGTGTTTTGAAAGACACTTAGTTTTGATACCCTACCTAATGAGACGCAAACCTATTTGGTGATATACTGTGCACAGCTAAAAATGTAGACGGTGGGTTAGTAACTAGGTATATACTTAACATAAGAGTTGGATAATACTTAAGTCTTACAGATCATGTTGAAATTAAGAACAAGTAATTCCATTGTCCATTGTTTTTGTTAAGTATATCATTTACCAATTTCCATTCTTTCTGATGTCACTTTTAATCTTATTGAATTCATGACAGTATCGTTATGCTATTTCTTTTTCTTTTTAAAACACTAATTTTTGATTTTCCTAAGTAATTCTGTGGACTTTTGACAAAACAACCTAACTCGAAATAAGACAATTTTCCAGGATTTTAATCATAAACATGAAACTTAAATACTCTTATTTTGGTAAAATCGCCATATCTCTATGACTTTTAGTTGCAGAGGTATAAAAATAACATATCTCGATGTTTTATTTCGAATTGCATTTGACAAAACAACTTATCTCAAATAGGTTAAAAAAAATTCAAGCATTTGCAACAACAAAAAACTTTTACAAATGTTTTTCACAAAGCAACTTAAATCGACGTAAGAAAATGGTGTTTTCTTCACAAAAAATCTTAAGTCGAGATTAGATACAAGTTAAATGGCAAAGAAAAAATTTGACAAAAGCACTTCTTCAAAATAAGTTACTTTTTCTATGGAAAGAAGCAGAATTTTTGAAATAAAAAATATTTCACAAAAACACCTTATTTCAATATTACACTAGTTTACAGCCAAAATTCCCAGCGAATGCCGTTACTCATTTTATATGGAAAATGGGCTGCTGATTCCGAAAATCGCATTTTTTTTTTTTATTTCGTGTCGTTTTCGAGATATCGGTCATTTTCGGTTTTTGGGCCAAAAAAAAAAGATAGTTCCATTAAAATACAAATATCTCAAGAACCAATGTTTGTATTTAGACGAAAAATATGTCATATTAAAGGTAATTAAATTACCTACAAATGATATGCACATCACTTTTTGGTTGGTTCATTAGTTTCGGTAAAATAAATTGATTTCTAAAAAAAAAAATTTTTTTTTTCGAAAAAATTAAGAAAAAATCAATTTCAACTTCAAATTTATACAAGAAGACATAACTTTTTTATAATATTTTTTTTTTGTATCATAGACTATATATTTGTGAAGAAAATAAAATATCATTTAAGAAAATCGATGGAAAAATGCAAAAGTTGTATACAATACATTGATAAGTTACCAAAATGCGTTTTTCCCTATTTTTCCGTTTTTTTGTAATAAACTGATCGAAAATTTGAAACTTTTTGTAAAAGAAATTAGAAAATCCAAAAAATTCTTAAAGAAGGCATTAAAAGGAAATATCCGTGCCTCGCCGTTTTTCTCTAGCACGTCAGATTTTTTTTTAATCGATTTTTGAAGTTTTTTAATCCACTGTACATGAAAAAACAGAAATAACGCATTCTTGTGTTAAATCGATGAATTTAACTATATGATCCTTACGTCTGAGGTGTATTATGTGTTCAGTAAACTTATGCAGGATACTGCGAGGAATATTTTTGTAGAAAATTTTAACCCTCTAAAACCCTCACATGTGGGTCATTTTGACCCCCACATGAAGGTCATTTTGACCTACATGTGGGGGTTTGAGAGGGTTAAAATTGTCTACAAAAATATTCCGCGTAGTATCCTTCATAAGTTTACTGAACACATAATACACCTCAGATGTAAGGATCTTATAGTTAAATTCATCGATTTAACACAAGAATGCGTTATTTCTGTTTTTTCATGTACAGTGGATTAAAAAACTTCAAAAATCGGTAAAAAAAAAATCTGACGTGCTAGAGAAAAACGGCGAGGCACGGGTATTTCCTTTTAATGCCTTCTTTAAGAATTTTTTGGATTTTCTAATTTCTTTTACAAAAAGTTTCAAATTTTCGAACAGTTTATTACAAAAAAACGGAAAAATAGGGAAAAACGCATTTTGGTAACTTATCAATGAATTGTATACAACTTTTGCATTTTTCCATCGATTTTCTTAAATAGTATTTTATTTGCCTAACAAATTTATAGACTATGATATAAAAATACAAAATGATTTTTAAAATTTTTTTTTCTTGTAAAAGTCTGCAGTTGATTTAGACATTTTTGTAATTTTTTCGGAAAAATATACTCTTTTTTTCAGAAATCAATTTATTTCATCGAAACTAACAAACCAGCCAAAAAGTGACGTGAGTATCATTTGTAGGTAATTTAATTACCTTTAATATGACATGTTATCTGTTTGAATACAAACATTGGTTCTTGAGATATTTGTATTTAAGTGGAACTATCTTTTTTTTTTGGTCCAAAAACCGAAAATGACCGATATCTCGAAAACGACACGAAATAAAAAAAAAAAAATGCGATTTTCGGAATCAGCAGCCCATTTTCCATATAAAATGAGTAACGGCATTCGCTGGGAAAAAAAATTTTAATCATTTGTAAACTAGTGTTATTAGCCGTATTCACAATCTTGTTGCGTCGTAGCAAATGCAAAATTAATTGAAATTACAAAAACAAATTCTATTGATTTTTCAAAAAAATTTTCAAATAATTTTGCATTTGCTACGATGCAATAAGATCGTGAATACGGCTATTAAATTCTATTGAACTTGTAGCAAAAAAAGTTAATGGAAAATATTTGTTTAGTATTCATTTATAATAAAAAACTTTAACATTTGTTCCAATTCATACACAAAAAGAATTTAGAAGCATCAAAATTGTTTTTTGCTCTCCTGAAAAGTTGGCAAAATCGAGTTAGGTTGTTTTGTCAAAAGTCCACAGAATTCATTAGAAATTTCCCTACTTTATTCTTAACCATTGTTGAGCAATCTTCGACATGCTTAGAAAGAGTATCAACAAATAACTTATATGCCTTAGAAGGGTCAGATTCATTATAAATCTTCGCCAAATCTTCAAAGCGAAGGGAATTATTTAATATGTATTATGAAATCAGTCTTTGGCCGAAAAACAGGAACAGCACAACTAGTATCAACACAAGCAATACCATTATCTACACATAAACAAGTCATACAATAATCTGTTATTTGGAAATCAATAACTGAGCTACGCAAGGACAAATTTTTAAAAGTTTGAAGACGAACGTAAATATGATCAATACACGATTCAGATGTATTCGTCATTCTTGTAGGTTGATTTATACATGACTCCAAGCCATAGAAAGAGAGCAGAGAAAGGTGTTTATCAATGCTAGGTGAATTAATTAGTATATTTATGGAAAAAAATTTAACGGCGTTAAACGGCAAAACTCTTTGTTTACTCAAGAGCATAGCTGCCCGTCTAGAGTAAAATTAAAAAAATTTGGCACTCGCATAAAAAGTCGTGGCTCCCATGTAAAATTAATAAAAAAGAAAACATACATTTTTTAAAATTATTGAAAACAACAACCAGCAAAGATTTTTAGATTAACAGTTACTTGTGCGAGTGTTTTTTTTTCGCAAATCTAAAAAATCCTGAAAGTTCATAAATTGATCAAATTTGTTGTTGCCATTGTGTGTTGTTGTTTTTTTCTTTTCGATAGGAACCCTTGCATTTTGTTGCAACAACAAAACACACAGTCCTGTGTGGACGAAAAAACAACAACAAAACACAGTGTTGTTGCTGGTGGTCGATCGCAATTCTTCAAAATTTCGCATATACCGTTACTTGCGTGTGCGATTTTCATTTTCAAAAATTAAATTTTGCTGTGGCACGTGAGATCAAGTGATTTTCAAATAATGGCACTTTGCGATGGCACGCGTGGGCGGCTATGCTCAAGAGGAAGGCATCTTACGAAAAAAGTGTACTAGGCATAAAATGATTAGAAACGTCCAAGAAATATGTGTGAAATTTTTGGGAATTTTTTGGAAAGTTAAACAAAATTTTTGTTTTTCTTTGAATCATTTTTTGAAAAAATTTTTCTAAAAATAGGAAGATAGAAAATTCTAAAATTGAAGAAATTGTGAACAATTTGAGGTACATTTTTGAACACGTATATCTTACCCAAAAAGTTCAGATTAACAATATTTATTATTTAGAGGTTTTATTGATAAGAAGTTTTTGAAGAAAACAATTTTGATTAAAGAATAACCTAGAAAATATCAACCATAACTTGGACCATTTGCACTATCTTAAATAATGCTCTCAATATTGCGTTTTCAATAAATGCTTTGTATGGGGGTAGGCATGGTAATTAGCCAATTTTGCTCAAAGACGGCTCCCTGCTTTTATTCTGACAACGTCGGCACAAATTTTCTTCGAGTAATCTTGATGCGTTTTCCCGTAATATTGTTTTCCACAGACGGAAAGGTGGTCAGACATACAGATAGATGGACAGACGAGCAGACAAATAGACAGACCGACATAGCTATATCGACTCTTGATGTAACTCTGATCAATAAAGTACATATCTGTGGACGCGCGGAAAAACCAGGTAACTCCATTTTTTTGGAAAATGGAAAAATCATGAAAAATGGAATGTTTTTTTGATTCACAATGATTATATCAGAGCAAAATTTTAATAATGCATATCATTTCCAAGTTATTAAGAAACAAAAAATTGCGTAAATGATACATTTTGGGAAATAACAAGGTAACTCCATACAGTTTGTGGAAAAAACCAGACAACTCCACAAATTCTTTAATTAAACTAGAAAATTCAACAGATATTCAAATACAATTTATGTACATATCATCATATTGTCAAATAGTAAACTAAATATATGAATGTGCAATTTCGAAAAGGTCACATCTCCAAAACGAGGCAAAAGTAATGTCATATAAATTATGTGCCATAATGATCGGTTATTTGATCGATATTATTTTTTTAATTTAATTCTACATCATCAGGTAAATTTTTTGTGAAAACAGAGATCAATTTTATTCATTCCTAACAAAATGCCAGCCAATTAATATTATGATATTACTTTTGCCTCGTTTTGGAGATGTGACCTTTTCGAAATTGCACATGCATATCATGGAAATAAGAAATTTCATGTTTGATTAATTTCAAATGGCTGATTTGATGAAATACAACTTTTTCTTCTGCTGCAACCTTGCCGATTTCCTCATAATCAAACTTTTATCATTAATCTTCCCTAAGGGAAGAGGAGCGCATCAATAGTGCTTCCGAGCGCTCTAATGCAGCGGTATAGCGCATCTCTGTCGTATCCAATAGCGCAGAAATTAACATAGCCATGTCATTGGCTCGAAGCGCTTCGTTGGGTTGTAACATTCTCATACATTGAAAATAGAACATCTTTTGCAAAAATCAGGTAATTCAATTCAATTCAATTTTCAATTTATTCTTAAAAACAAAAGATTTCAACTGTACATGATAAGACATAGAGTCTCTTAATAGTACATCAGTGATTATAAACGAATCAGTACACACATTACCAAATAAAAATTTAAAATGTAACTAACTAAATTAATTAATTATTATTTTTATATATATATATTTTTTTATTTTTTTTTTTTTTTACTAACAGGCTATTAACATAAAAATCTAAGTACTGCCAATTTAAAATATGCTTTTCTTCTTTCGGACTTCATTTTTGCGGAAAAACCAGGTAACTGACCGTGTTTAGCTGTATTTTAGCCTAAAATTGAGTGAATTGTCTTAAAAAATCTTCATCCTAATTCAAAATAGAGTTTCCCCACGTTATTTAACGTCAGAAAACGAATAAAAATTAAAAAACTTGCTAAATTCATCAAAAAAGTTAAACGCGTTTTTCTCCTGTTTTTGAAAAATGGAGTTACCTGATTTTTCCGCGCTGCCACAGATATATAGGGCGACTTCCTAAACGTCCGTTGCTTTGTGTTGAAACAGCATTTTCGTAAAAAAAATGTCGCATAATTTTAGGCATTTTTTGACTTAAGAGCAAAGTTTACAAAAAGCATCAACTTTGTTACTGATGCGCTGATTGCTATGCATTGTCAAAGATTTGTAGTTAGGCGTTATGAAATGCAAGAATGATGCAGTAAAAAAATAAGCTCCTAAAATTATGCGACATTTTTTTTACGAAAATGCTGTTTCAACACAAAGCAACGGACGTTTAGGAAGGTCGCCATACTTTTCCATATCTACCACGCTTCCTTCGTAACTCATACAGACAGAAGGACAAATTGAATATACCCCGGGAAAAGGATACAGAAATGTGTATTTTTGCCTACATTCAGTACAGAATTTATTATACCCTACACCCAGGGTATATTCCCTTTGTCCTTCCGTTTGTAACGCAGAGAAGGAGGCGAGGCAAATATAGAAAAGTATATATATTCTTGATCAGCGTCACCTCTTGAGTCGATATAGTCATGTACGTCTGTCTGGCTGGCTGGCTGTGCGTGGAAATATTTTTTACGGGAAAACTAACATAATAGTTCAATGAAATTTGGTGCGTTAGCTCGTGAGATTGAAAATGAGCGAAATCGGTCAACGGACACGCCTAGCGCCCATACAAAAAATATATTCAAAATGCAACATATATGTTGATATATTCAACAATTCAACCAAAATAAACATAAATACTACGAATTATTAGCGCAAGCTCTGAGCAAAAACTAGGCGGATTCGGACAAGAAGGCGTGGCGCCTTTAATATAAGCAAAAGCTTAAAAACGCTATGCCAAAAGCTTTTTTTGAGATAATCAAACTAAATTTTACTCAGACACTAAGGACTATAAATGCAAGCTCTCAACAAAAACTGGGTGAAATCAGACAAGAGGGCGTGGCACCTCCCATATAAGCAAAAGCTTCAAAACGCTATACTTAAAAAGTTTTTTGGGGTAATCCAACTTAATTTCACACAAATACTGAAGACTATAAATGCGCGCAGTGAGCTAAAACTAGACGAACTCGGACAAGAGGACGCGGCACCTCCCTTGGCAACATTCTAAAAGTCGTAATTAGAAAAAAAAATTTTGAAAAATTTTGATTGATTAGGCATTATAAACCCATAATTAACAAAAAACAAAAATTTGTGTTTTTAGGATGAGAAACAGAAAAGATAGACCGAAAGGGTTAACGTCATCAAAGGAACAATTTTTTTTATATAAGTATTTACATAATTTTTGTGGTTGAATCATGACTGACGAGAAATTGCGGCCACACATGCTGTCTAGGTGGCAACCTAAGTAATGTCCCAATCAAATGATCGATCGCATATCGATAATTATGTAAGCGATATAACAGAAGAGGCGATTGAAGTTGATCGTAAAATACGATTTGGCATATAACGTGGGCGAATGCGTCGACGAGACAAATCACTACCGCCGAACATCGATGACCGAGACCAAACATAGTTTTTTGGATAGATACATATGTATTAAGGTAATTCCACGTAAATGTGGACAAGGTATTGAAAAATTTTTCGTGTATTTTCAACCTTCAACTATATCCAAACTAACGTTCAATTGAAGAAACATTACCATTAAGTGTCAAAATTAAGATTGGACATTACAATTCGTTATTATCGCGTTTTTTAGTTAATGTCTGCACATCAGAAGAAGTAAAAACGGGCATAAAAATAAAACAGTACTTCTACGAGGAAAGTTATGAATCTAGTGGTGACATTAATAGTTGTGATGATAATATACCATCTGTATTTAAACCATAAATAATTTCAATCGCGATATAATAGACTTAGTTAAACAATTATTAAATTTTGATCTAGTTTTGGTTCCTGTGCATAAAAGCCAGAAGTAGTTCTTTATTATTCTTGTATTTTGACCCAATTTTAATTTTTGTACCTTTGAACTTGAAAAGGCCCCCTGTATTGGTCTAAAAATCGATAGTAACGCGAGTTACCAATTTTTTGTAACGCGAGTTACCACATAATTTTTGCATTGTTTTAAAAAATACCACTTAATATTGTTGTTTCTAATAAAGAAATACTTATTGATATCCTGCTGCCTTTATTTATGTCTAATGTAGAGAAATTTACCCACAAATTTCGCAGAAACTTGCGAAAGAAATTTACGCTTTGAACATGTTGTCCAAAAATGGTAACGCGAGTTACCAGCACTATTCACTACTTTACTGGTTAAATATTAAGTTATCACTGAAAATTTCAACCAATATGCAACAAGAACAAAGTATTTTATTTATAAAGAATCCAATTTTATTAATTAATCCAAAGGCTAAGCCTCAAAAGCTCCATTAAACTCTTAAAAAATGTTCTAATTGTAACGCGAGTTACCATGGAATTACCCATTAGCGAACGAAAAATCCATAAACATTTGGTCCATTCAAACCGGGTTTTTTTTTATTTTCGAATTTTTGGTGTGGTCATCATCGTCACGACATCTTTAAAATAAAATAAAAATCGTCATCCCAACATCTTTATAATCTGTAAAAATCATTATCCCGACATCTTTAACATTGGTGAAAATCATGATATTGGCAATACCAACTTTTCCCATTGTGACAAATTAAATCGGTACTAAAAGGCGAAGTTTACTACATCATCATCAACGTCATAATCATTCCAAGAAACACCATTTGCAATTTAAAAACTTGTTCCTACATCAAGATCTATGACGGAATACTTTTGGTAAAAAATAAAAGTTTAGTTTTCTTTTGGCATTTTTCACATATTCCCAATATATATGAAATATCAAAATATTCATAAATATTTTTCATACTCAAATACACATATTTTGCCTTATTAGTCTCTGCTTACATACCACACAGTTTTGTTACGGCTTTGTGCTTTATGTACTTCATAAGCACCAAGTACACACATATTTACATACATACGTTTCTAAGCACAGTGTTGTGCACAGTATTCTACCTGTGTATTTTTTCGATACTTTTGAATTTGTGCTGAGCCTTAGGCTTTTTTTGAAAATTAAGCGAAACATTATTAATTTTTTTTGCTAACATCGGGAAATCAAAAGTATTGACTAAAACAACTTGCCAATTTTAAAGTTTTCGACGCGTAAAAAAAATATTCCTGGGTACCAAGAAAGTTTAAAATTTTTACGCGTTCGGTATATACGAGTATAAAGACAAAATAAAAAAACTGTTTTTTCCAATTATCTTTTCCATCTTGTGTATCCCCCAGGGACAAACACAATAAAACTTTTTGTAATAAAATACTAGTAAAGGTGTAACATTTGGCCTGGCCAAACATTAAATACCCTACACTGCAGTATTTTGGAAATTTTGCTTATATGGGAAGTACCACGCTCTTTTTTCCGAGTTCACCCAGTTTTTGCTCAGAGCGTGCATTTATAGATCTTAGTGTCTGAGTGAAATTCGGTTGGATTATCTCAAAAAAGTTTTAAGTATAGCGTTTTAAAGCTTTGGCTTATAAGGGAGGTGCCACGCCCCCTTGTCCGAGTTCATCTAGTTTTAGCTCAGAGCGCATTTTTATAGACTTCAGTATTTGTGTGAAATTTAGTTGGATTACCCCAAAAAACTCTTTTAGCATAGCGTTTGAAGCTTTTGCTTATATGGGAGGAAAAATTGTTCTGCATGGCTTAGTTTATTTTTTCAGCCGAATCCGCGGGAAGAGTTAGCGATGAAATCTTTTAACGCAGGAATTTCGAGCTAATTATGAGCTAAAAGCATTTTTCGGAAAACTCCCAATTTTCCCGGAAAATCCCCAGAAAATTTTTTTATGGCTTACTTAATTTTTTCAGCCAGAATGAATGAAGTGTTTTCCGGAAAACCTTAAATTTCCCCGGAAAATATAGACAAGTGTTAATTTACGCCACTTCACGTCACCAATAAAAATTAAGGTATTATGGGAAAGTTAATTTCTTTTAACACCATCTTAAAAATTCCCAATAGCATATCTGGGGTGTTCCAGGAAACCATTAATTAAGACTTGTTGATAGTTCGCCTTAGATGTTTTCCCTCTAGTGCAGCGATTCCCAACCTATGTGCCGCGGCACTTTAGTGTGCAGTGAGATTTTTAAAGTGTGCCGCCACTGCCAGAAAGCAAATTTGCCGACATGATTTTTTTAAGTTTCTGAAAATTTAAATCTTTTGGTCATAATAGCATTTTACACCAATTTATTAATTGTGATGTAATGATGTACAGACTACCTCCTACCACACCTTCTTTTCCTAACAAACTTTCAGGTGGTATGTAGTACCTAAAAGGATTAGTTGGGCTATTTCAAATACATTTGGATGGGTGAAAATTGGATACAGGTACTGGATTAGGAAGTTTTTCTGAGTGTATAGAACTAACAAAATCGTATAGACAGCCAAACGACTGTAGTGTTTTTAAGGTAGAAGTTTATGCTGTTGTCATTTACCCTGATAGCCAGGTGGTCATCAAAGCTATTCATCAAATCGCATTACTTCAAAACTGGTATTAAGCTGTTAAGAAGGACCTTTTGCCATATTAGTATGACACTATGCTGGGTTCCCGGTCATAACACAGGTTTACAAAAAAAAAAATGTCATGGCGTTTTGATCAAACTATGTGTTTCCTAAGGATTTGACGTCCTGAATCCGAATCCGGGGTCCGTTTTTTCCAGAACGTCTGAGAAAAAAGATTTCAAGGTCATATTGAGGTCAAAATGGGGTTCACGTGTCGTTTAGTGATAAATTTGCTAAAATTCTGAAACTAATTTTTTATAATTGAATTTTCAGTCTTTAAAAAGAATATTTGATCAAAAAGGGTATTTCGGACCTACTTTCGGAGATATTGCTATCGAAAGATCCAGATATACCTTCTATGAAAACCGCTATAAGTTGGTAACCCCTGGATGGATTTAAAAAATATTGGTGTCATATGAAAGGTATTTTGACAACCTATAAAATTAAATTCATAGTTTTGGAGATATGACCTTTTTTGAAATTTTGAGAAATTTTCAATTACAACAACAAATACATCAACAACATCAGCAACAACAACAAAATACCTTCCATATGACCTTTTTTGAAATTTTGAGAAATTTTCAATTACAACAACAAATACATCAACAACATCAGCAACAACAACAAAATACCTTCCATATGACATCAATATTTTCCAAAGCCATCCAGTAATTCCCAACTTATAGTGGTTTTCATAGAAAATATATCCGGATCTTCCGATGGCTATATCTCCGAAACGAGGTCCGAGAGACCGTTTTTGATCACATATTCTTTTTAAGGACTAAGAATTCAATGATAAAAAATTAATTTCAGAATTTTAGCGAATTTATCACTAAAAGACACATGAAAATTTTGACCTCCATATGACCTTGAAATCTTTTTTCTCAGACGTTCTGGAAAAAAACGGACTCCGGATTCGGATTTAGGACGTCAAAGCCCTTAGGAAACAAATAGTCTGATCAAAACGCCATGACATTTTTTTTTTTTGTAAACCTGTGTAATTGCTGATGAACCAGCTGGGAAAGGATCGAACAAGAATATCGTTTTGGCTTACCTTTCAATAAGAAAACACATAAGTATGAATCGAATTAAATTTTTTATGGCAATGGAGAAAAACAATGGTGCTATTACTAGAAAACCATACATTTGTAGAAGTTGTAAAGAAACTGATATGGAAGATACAGTTCTCATTTCTTTGGTCATTGGGAGCATTTGTTAAACCGAAGGGTAAACGGCAAAATTCATACTTTCTATTATTAACGCTGAATCGGTTTTTTGTCTATATTTTCTTTTAGAGCTATTTTGGTAAAAACCAGATTTAAGATCTAAAGTTGTAAAAAATTTAGATTTTCCGAAGTTGGCCAGAATAACTGAGGTATTAGGAATCGGATACTTATCAGCTACTATTAATTTTTCTTAAGGGGACATTCGCCTTTGTAATTGAGAAGATCCATATCAAATCAACCAAAAAATTTAGATTTTCAACCCTTACCATCTCCGAACTTAATGAAAGTTGGTAAAGTTGTTGAGTATCATCAAACTAATACTCGTGCAAAATTTTGGATTCCAAACCTAATTGGTTTCCAAAATACGGGGTCGTAAAGTTCAAAAAAAGTATCAAAAAACTGTTAAAGTGACTAACATTAAAAGGCTGTAACTTTTCAACCAATTAACATAATTCGAAAAAAGAAAAACAGGATCAAAGGTAATTGTATGGGCTTCAAAATGTTTGAAAAAAATTTTATTTTTGTCAAGGTCAAAGGTCATATTTTTAGCATCAAAAAGTTACAAATCGAATATCTCAAAAAACAACATTTTAAAATTTTTAAAAAAAATATATGTCAAAGAACAATTTATCATCTATACTTACTGTAAATTTGAAGGTGAAGCTCTTTCTGGTTTTGTAATTATAAATAAAATAAGACACAAATATTGAAAAAAATTTTATTTATTTGTAGATTTTTCAATAAAAAATTTATTAGACGCTGAGTATGCCTTGAATTTAAGCGTGCCTTTTCCAACAACGCTTAAGCTGTGAAAATTTTGAGTTCCAGGTATAGGTCGTTAGCTATAAAATCGTTTTTCTAGAAACTTTTCTTCTTCAATGAAGCCTTTTTCAATTAAATATTTGAAATTGCACTTAATAAGATTTTGACTGCACCAATTAAACAACTGATGAGGTGTTGTTATTTGATTATCCAGCGGCCGTTGAATGCTTGCTCTTCGCGATTCTCTTTTAACTGTGCCTCCAAGGCCGTCTCTCGCAATTCTTCCCTGGCTAGAAGCAAAAAAATGCCACTCGACCGGACAGCCAAAATCTTCTTGATGGTAGGACAAGTTTATAAAATGTCAGAAAAATAAATAATTTTTTCTGGAACAGAACGAAATTTCTGTGTCAAAAATTGTATCATATGTTTATGAAATAAGAGCACTGCAATGGAATTGAGGCAATCTGATATCACAATAAAATTTGTACTTTCCACTTTTTCCTCTTTTTTATAGTAAAGTGCAATAGGGTAGGGTGGCCTGAGTGTTGTTCCAATGAACATTTTGTATGCAGTCAAAATAAAACTTTCTGAAAAATCGCATACGGCCAAAAATTAATTTTCACCAAGACATGCTTTTTTATCACTTAAAAATTTTGTTTGTTGCTTCGCAATGAAAGAATGTGGTAAACGTTCCTCATCAGTTGTTGGAAAAGGCGCTTAAATTCAAGGCATACGCAGCGTCTAATCATTTTTTCATTAAAAAATCTACAAATTAATTAAATTTTTTTTCAATATTTGTGTCTTATTTTATTTATAATTACAAAACCAGAAAAAGCTTCACCTTCAAATTTACTGTAAGTATAAATGATAAAATGTCCTTTGACATATATTTTTTTTAAAAATTTTAAAATGTCGTTTTTTGAGATATTCGATTTGGAACTTTTTGATGCTAAAAATATGACCTTTGGCCTTGACAAAAATACAAATTTTTTCAAACATTTTGAAGCCCATACAATTACCTTTGATCCTGTTTTTCTTTTTTCGAATTATGGTAATTGGTTGAAAAGTTACAGCCTTTTAATGATAGTCACTTTAACAGTTTTTTCATACTTTTTTTGAACTTTACGACACCGTATTTTGGGAACCACTTAGGTTTGGAATCCAAAATTTTGCACGAGTATTAGTTTGATGATACTCAACAACTATACCAACTTTCATTAAGATCGGAGATGGTGAGGGTTGACTCTTTGGTTGGTTTGATATGGATCTTCCCAATTGAAACAAAAAACACTTTTTAAAAATTTTATTATGAAAAAACTATTATATTTTTTGACAAAATTTCTACTGGACATTGTTAAATTTTATCTAAAAAATATGAAAAAATTTTTTTTTTCTCATTTTTAGTTTCCCTTGGCTGCTGTAGAGGGCGTCATCCAAAAGTAACTTTTTAAACGGTAGGAAATTTTGTAGACCTCCTGTAACAGATTCTTGAAAATTCAAAATGGATTTTATTCTTGAGACTCAAAACTATACAATTAGCCTCTAAAAAAAAAAAAAAAAAATTTTCATATTTTTTGGACAATATTTAACAATGTCCAAAAGAAATTTTGTCAATTAATATAATAGTTTTTTCATAATAAAATTTTTAAAAAGTGTTTTTTTGTTTTCAATTACAAAGGCGAATGTCCTCTTAAGTCAATTACCATCCTCATATTCTGTTTACCATGTTCATCTAAGCCTCCCTTACTTACTACATGGATTGGGGAATTATAAGAAGAAGAAGATTTGTAGCGGCCACGCGTAACATCCAACTTTTCAGTAAGGTCGGGAACAACTTTTTTTTGTGGATGTGTTCAGTAGTTCTAACAAAATAATGACGGACCATGAAAATGCGCATTGTTCAGTGGAATAAAAGAATGGTTGAATGCAATTCCGGTGAGGATCTGTCTTTCTTATTCTGACAGCTGAACAACGAGGTGGTGGCTCAAAACTTAACACCAAGTAAAATTTTTCAACATAAATTATAAAGGCTACTTAAAAATAAAAAGAAAAATCCGGGAATCCGGCGACTGACCAACAAATTTGCAATTGCAATTACGCCGCTTATTGTTGCCAGTGCCAAAGGAACGGGCACTTTAATAAATTTTGACGGTGGTGCTGCAGGGGCATGTGCAAAGGAGCACCCCTTTTTGTGCAGCGATTCTGGCCTGTTCAACATGTTCATCGGTATCTACAGCAGCGAGGGACAGATTTAAAATAAAACACTGGTGAGATTTGTTGTAAAAAAAAAGCGGTTTATTCAACAACACACGATTAAAAAGAAAAATTAAGCTATTTTGCTAAAGAAAAAAGAAAGAAAAAGTACATGGTGAAAAAAAAGGACGAAAAATTTTTGTTAAATTCCTGAAAATAAAAGAAAAAATGTAAAATTTAGAACCTGAAAAGAAATAAAAAAAAAAGAAAAGAATAGTTAAAATCTGCTAAAAAAGTATTAAATTAAGGTGCTCTGAAAATAAATTAAAATGTAAAATTAAGACCTGAAAAGAAAGGAGAAAAAGGTTAAGTTACGCTGAAAAGAAAAGAAAAAGTATAAAATTAAGACCTGAAAAGAAAAAAAAAGAAGAGTTAAGATTTGCTAAAAAGATGTTAAATTAAGGTGTCCTGAAAATAAATGAAAAAAATCAGTTATGTACTGAAAAAGATAAGGTTAATTATGTTATGCTAAAAAAAAAAGAAAAAAAGTTAATTATCTAAATATAAAAAAAAGTTAATTAATTATCTGAAAAGAAAGAAAAAAGAATGATTAGTTGTGACCTAAAAAGAAAGAAAAATTAAATTAGGTAAAACTTAAAAATTTATGGTTAAGAAAAATTTATATATAAAGGATAGGGTATTTCGAAAAGCATAAAAAGAAAAACACAGATTTGTGATAGGTTTCTTTTTTTGTTTAAGTGCGGATTTCTTGAAGAAAAAAAAACTTTATTTTAAAAAAAGGCTAAAGTTGATAGCTAATGAAACTTAGGAACTAAAATTTGGCGCCAGGTATTAGGTTCGAGTTAGTAAGCGAAAAGTTAAAAACCAAAATTTGGAAATAAAAAACAGAGAAATCAGCTAAAAATGAAAAGAATAAAAAGAAAAACCTAAAAATAGAAAGATTAAACAAATAATAAATAAAACTTTTTATTAATTCATGCCCTAGAAATTGTAAAATATTATTATTTTCATACTTACCTAGTAGTTACCTATATATAAAAAAAGAATAAGATCATATGTTTAGAGAAGAAAAAGAAAAATCAAAAATGTAATTTATCTAAAAGAAAAAAAAAAAAAACAAAAGAAAGTTAAATTAAAAAATTGATTTTTAATTGAACTTTTTTAGTCATATATTTGCAAAGATCGACTTACATATAAATCTATCAATGCATTTTCTAACACATAATTATGACAAATCAAGGAACGGATTAAAAACACGGCTATAGTGACATATGTTTCGTCTTTCGCCACAAAGACTCATCAGACTATTTTTGTTGTAATTATAATTATATTTATTTTACTAAATTAATTATAATTGAAAAATTGCAAGTTTGAAAACTTTTTGTGTTTTTGGCCTGGGCGTGAGTCGAACCAAGGAACTCGCGGTTGGTAGCAGAAGTCGCTACCACTGCACCAGCCTTGCCCGGCTGCGAAGCCGACTTTTGCCAGTTTTGCTTGTGTGTTTATACGTATTGATATATCATAATTATTGTTTTGTCATTAAGTTACACACTTAAAAAAAAAAAAAAAAAAAAAAAAAAAAAAAAAAATTCTTAAAAGTTAAATTAAAAGATAAAAATTTTGAGAAAAATTTAAATTTAAAGATAAAGAAATAGAAATAAGATTTGAAAATTTAAATAATGTTAATTTGTATAGCTACCTATCTTACCCGCGGATCTAAGTAAAATGAAACGAAATTGTTTGTCTTAGATAGTATTTTTCTCAGTGTTTGTGACACATTTTCATAAAATTTTTCCGATCTGATACTTTACCTGTTCTATATTGTTTATTATAACATAAATTTATGGTAATAAAATGTTTATAATTAAATTTAAATTGTGAATGTGTGATTTTTTGTGATGGAGTAGTTAAATTTTGTTGAAGGCTAAGGGCATGCAGTGATGGAGTGATGACGTTCGGGACATACATAAAACCAAGGACCGCATGTATGTCAACGGTGACCTCAAGGTCAAAGGGTGGGCCGCTCAGTGCATAATTGATTTAGATGCACCATGGATAGTTTTAACTGCTGCCAGTTTCTTGTCATTGTTTAATGTCAGATGGTTTTGTGTTTCCTTGTTTTTTTTTTTTTGTTCATGTAAATTTATTTTTGGAATTTGATGCACGCATTTTTTTTTTGATTTTTTTTGTAATAAGGGCTGGATTGCAACGAATCACCAATTTCCGACGAGCCTTAGCCGAGCCTGAGTCAGCGGGCAGCACTCCTCAACACGAAAACCCCTGTTTATTACAGATTTTCTAATAATACCATCTTTCAGTAATGATTTAACTTCGCTCTTTATAAACTCTGTTGCAGAAAAAGGATAAAGGTAACTTCTTGAATAAATAGGATCTTCAGTTTTCGTTTTGATTGTGGCTAAAACTTTTGTATTATTGGGTGTACAACCTAAAAGCCGGAATTTTTTAGCGAAATTTGATGCTTTATTGTGGAAAAATTTTACAATATATTTTGTTCAAAGTATTGTCCATTGGACGCTACAACATTTCCCCATCTTTCAGGCAATTTATGAATTCCATCCCAAAAAAATTGCGCCGGCTTGGCGGCCAAAAATGAATCGAGCCAATTTTCGATATCTTGAACTTAAGTGAACCGTATTCCTGATAGGGCATTCTGCATCGATCGAAACAAATGGTAGTTAGATGGTGCAAGGTCTGGGCTATAAAGCGGGTGAGGCAAAATTTCCCATCCGTTGTTTTCCAGATAATTTTTGACTGGGGCAGCAATATGTGGCCGAGCGTTATCGTGGTGGAAAATGATTGACTCGTGTCTGGTCGCATACGTTGGCCGCTCTGCCTGGATTTTCTGCTTCAATCGGATCAATTGTTGACGATAGAGTTGAGCATTAATGGTTTGGCCACCTGGCAACAGCTCATAATGGATCACACCTAGCTGGTCCCACCAAATACAGAGCATTACCTTCGAAGCGTGAATATTTGGCTTCGGCTGTGATGGGCCGGCCTCACCTTTCTTGACATACGCTGTTTTGCGCTTGGGATTATCGTAATGGATCCACTTCTCATCGCCAGTGACAAAACGATGCAAAAAACCCTTCCTTTTGTGGCATTCACGCAGCATTGTGGACATAAAAAATCGGCGTTCGACGTCCCTTGGCTTCAACTCGTATGGCACCCAATTTCTCATCTTTTTAAAAATTCCCAAGGCTTTCAAACGTCTGGAAATTGTTGCTCGATCAACTTTCAATGGTTCTGCAAATTCTTCTTGCGTTTGACATGGATCTTGATCGAGTAATGCCTCCAATTCTTCATCCTCAAACTTTTTCGGCTGACCAGGACGTTCTTTGCCTTCGACATCAAAATCACCACTTTTGAACCGTCGAAACCATTCACGACAGCTTGATTCAGCTGGAGCATAGTCCCCATAAACCCGCAAAAGCATCTTTCTTAGAAATAATTTTTTTTAATTGTTCATGTACATGAGACGGCACTGTGGAATAATCCACCAACAAGTTATTTACTTGTTTACATCGCCCGTGTTGTAAATTCTCTATCCCATTTTTATGATTGAGCCTACTGTGATGAATAGCAATTTTCGCTTCGATTTCTTTTAAAAAATCTTATCCAATAATACCATCGAAGGTTTTTATTCCCGATAGGATAAAAAATGTAGTGTTTTTATTGAAAATATTTTTGTACATTTTTGGGTTATTAAATTTCCACTGTTAATTGAATGAACTTTAAAAGGGGAACCGACCAGTGATATACCTGTCCGAAAAATGTTGGGTTGTACACGTATGTAATTCTTAGCAATACCGGTATCAATTAAAATTTTGAGCTCTTGTCCGTTTTTTTGTGGTTTTCACTACAAACGGCAAGAGCGACTTTACTCTAAAAAATGAGCTTCATCTTCAATAATAGATTGTATGTACTGGAATAACTTTCTGCTGGATGCTATTGCCTTTTTTAAAAGCAGTTGGTTGTCTGAACACAGAAGAGGTTGTGTCAACACTCATTGGAGTTGGTGGGCTTACCTGATTTTTATTCACAAAGGTTGGATGGGAAAAGTGCTGCTGTGGATTAGGTTGTGCGCGTCTATTGTTTGAAAATTAACCTACAGAAAACGATTTTGCAAAATTATACCGCACATGGTTCATTTCTAGTTCTTGCGCTACCGCCAAAGCAGAAGGAAGATCAACTGGCATGGCTGAATAAACATTATCCGATAAGGGTTTTCATAATCCCGAAATAAAAACATGTAAAGCATTGCTTCTTGCCCTCTCATTAAGAGCAGCTATGCCATACTCGTTACTATTATGACTAATTAAATTTTTATTAATAACACAGGTTTACAAAAAATTTCATGGCGTTTTGACCAGACTATGTGTTTCATAGGGACTTTGACGTCCTGAATCCGAATCCTGGGTACACTTTTTTCCAGAACGTCTGAGAAAAAAGATTTCAAGGTCATATGGAGGTCAAAATGGGGTTCATGTGTCGTTTAGTGATAAATTCGCTAAAATTCTGAAACGAATTTTTAATCATTGAGCTCTTAGGTCTTAAAAAGAGTATGTGATCAAAAAGGGTATATCGGACCTAGTTTCGGAGATATAGCCATCGGAAGATCAGAATATATATCTTCTATGAAAACCGCTATAAGTTGGGAACCCCTAAATGAATTTAGAAAATATTGGTGTCATATGAAAGATAATTTATTGTTGTTGTTACTGCTGCTGTTGTTGATTTATTTGTTGTTGTAATTGAAAAATTTTACAAAATTTCCAAAAAGCTCATATCTCGAAAACTATGAATCCAATTGAAAATATGGTCGAAAATTAGTATCAGAATTTTAGCGAATTTATCACTAAACGACACATGACCTCCATATGACCTTGAAATATTTTTTCTCAGACGTTCTGGAAAAAATCGGACCCGGGATTCGGATTCAGGACGTCAAAGTCCCTAGGAAACACATAGTCTGGTCAAAACGCCATGACATTTTTTTTTTTTTTGTAAACCTGTGTAATCATGGTGAGATGCTAACAAGTCATAAAATTCAGCTATTGTTGAAGTACCATGCCTCATAATACTTAATTCGTTTTCTAGGACATTAATGGGACGTCTGTCAGCGAAATGTTAATCTAAACGGGAAATAATTGCCTTAAAACTTAAAGGTGTGTTGAAAGAAGTGTAATGAGCCAGCCAAATAATCATCATTGTATTCAAAAACTCAGTGTTGGTACGAAAACACAACTTTTCTTATTTTTTAAGTTTATATGAGGTTTTATTTTAATCTTAAGTTTACTTTATTCTAGATTTAAGTTTTTATTTTATTTTAATTTTAAGTTTTTAACAAAGAGCTATTGCTGCTGCAAATATAAGTAAACCAAACCGAGCCCCGGTGTTGGTTGGCAGGGATGACGCACGCATGTTGTGCCTGGCATACAATGCATGAACGCGTTTTGTCGCACGAACACACGAGTGCGTTTTAGTTGCGTGAACATACCGCGCGCCTTGCAGTATTGCAATTTTTAAAAAAGAGAAAAAAAAAAGTATGCAGCAACTACCGCCTAATATAAACAAAATTATACTAAATTATACATAAAAAGAATCCAATAGCTTATTTTATAAGAACAATATTAAAAAATATGTAATAGGGAAAATTTAACAACTAATTTTAGATAAAAAAATTTACATAAGAAAAAAATGCACTTATTATGAAGAATATTACAGTATGTAAGAACGAAAATTCATTAAATCGTATTATACATGAAAAATATCAAAAAAATATGTGAGAAAGAAAAGTAATTTCACAAATGTGAAGGATAAGAAAAAGAATTGTTTAACCATAACGTATGTATATGTAAATACAGATTTTTGTTTTCAATGATGGATGATAATTTCAAGATTGTTCAAAACGATAATATGTTCTCAATTCAATGATTTTAAAAAAATTAAGTATATTATCCAATGCAACCGGAAGCCAAAAAACAAGACGAAAAATATAGAGAAAGCTTTTTCAACCAAAGGCGAGTCCTAAAAAGGCTACTTTCACACCTTTTCAAAAATAAAGAAATAGAAAACGTCAGGAGACGTATGAAATGGATGGATCGCGATTGCAAAAGGATTTACATTTTTTTGTTTTAAATTTTACGTAATTAATACAACAATATTTGGTGCACGTTTTACGTTGCCGCAGCACACCCAGCCGAATATAGTTGGAATTGCTGCAGGAGCATCAAGTGCAGTACGCGGCTCTCCACGCAGAATTTGAGCAAACAAGTCGGCTCCGATAACAAACTGCACCTTATATGTACCCCAATAGTACTTGTCGGCCAGTTCAAGCATAGGATAGCTTTTTTCAATCAAATCGCGACAAGGCTTGTATGGTGGAAATTTACCATATTCAGTTTTCTCCACCAATGCGATAACCCATACCGAATCATCTGGGTTGTGCCTCGACCGTAGCATTAAGTAACATGACTGCTGATCTTCAAACACCTCGATCCTTAGTCGTTGCACTTCACTGAATAAAATAGTGGTGCGGTCTTGACCTGGGTTGATTAGACGAATCACTTTTGGACCATAATCTGTCATGATTTCGACCAAAACTGTCATTTTTAACTTCACGACAAGGTCAATTAACTCTGGGTGGGATAAGAACCGAGGACAATTTGGTGTTGGTATTTCTAGTTGCTCGTGAAGGTGAAGCAATGTATGATGTCGGCTGCGACAAATGCGGCAGCGTTGCTCATTTTCACAAGAACGAAGCTCATGTGACTTGGCGAGACAATTTGTGCATCCATCATGTTTTTGGACAGTTTCCCTGCGAGCAAGTGCATTCATAGCGTGAAACCGGCTGCAAAATCGTAGAGAGTGATCCAGACGACAGATCGGACACTGGTACTTTCTGTTATACAGACGGCGCTTCATACTTCTAAAAAAATATAAGATGATGTAAAATGATACGAGTAAAGTTCTTATTTCTAATATTGTTGATTTTGATATAAGCGAGACATACTAATCACGGGACTAATGATGGATAGCAGACTATTGGTCAGGTTTAGTAGGTAAAATGACAAGTTTATGGATCGGCCTCGTGATAACACCGTTTTGTGTCAGAATGTCAGTCACACGAACACGTTTATCAGAGCCAAAATATACTTTTACGATACGACCTAATCGCCACTCCGAGGGACCTACAAGTTCATTGCGTACAATAACCACGGCGCACACTGCGTTGGCCCATAGACAAAAATCAAAATTTTTTGTGACTCAAAACCTAACAATATTGATATCAATCGACAACTAATTGTATTAAAAAAATAAAACTAAAATATTTAGGGGAAAAACTCAGTTTTGGCTATGCTGTGAAGCTTCAAAGTTGAGATATTTTTTAAAAAAAATCATGTTTTCTTCGACTCGTTTTGGGTTCTCTTAAACAAATAATTATCAAAAATTTGTATTTTAATTAAATTAAACGAAGTAAAGTTATTTATTATAAATAATACTAGCTGGCCCGGTAGCGACTTTGTTCGCCCGTTCCCGATGCCCTTTACATATGTTCCAAGACCCATCTATCTCTGTCGTCCTTCTCTTCCAACCCCTCAGGTTTTTCAAGGTGAATAGAATATATATTTATGTACCAACTTTTATAACGATAGCTACTATAGGCGTAGAAATATAGCATTTTGAGTATTTTTACTGTACGGGGGGCACAAATCCCTTTCGTTCAATCCCTTTTAAGCTTTGCATGCTGAATAGTAAACGCAATAAACATCCATGTACCAAGTTGCATAATGACAGCTGATATAGGAGCACTGATATAGCATTTTGTGAGTTTTTATCATATGGGGGGCTCAACGTCCCCTGGTTCAATCCCCTTCAAATTTTGCATGGTTGATGGCAGATACATTATGCATAAGTTCACTAACTTTCATAATCATAGCTTGTAGAACTGCAGAGATATAGCAATTTTAGTATTTTTTTCGTATGGGGAGTGCAAGCCCCGTCCCCCGCAGCGGCATCTTACCCCCTTAAGAACCTTTTACAGACCATAACAAAACATTTAAAAAAAAAATTATTTAAGTCCGCAGTGTAGTTTCCGCGTCCATTAGATACATACGGACACCATTTCATTTTTATATATATATAGATTTAGGTAAATAAATAAAATTAAAAAATTTTTGAAAATATATAATTTAAATTTAATATATATTGTAGTGGTCTTAATATATGATATTATCAAATGAAAAACTTCAGAAATTGACAAATTTCGATGAGAAAAAAAACAAATCCTATAAAAATAAGTGGCGTTTTATTTTTTTTAGTCTTCTAGTACTGATTCTATATAATCAGGAACTGCAAATAAGTTTTCCTACTTCGTCCTATAGCCCACGAAAATAAGACGAAAAAGGAGCTGCTGTGCGAAATAATTCCAAGTGAATTTTTTTCACCGGAATTGTCTTATTAAAGCATGATGAATAAAGTGTAAAAGGTCCATTGAAGTCCATTGTGAGAATAAAAAGTTATTCAGGCTCAAAAGTCACTAAAATCAGTTTTTTGCAAATATCTCGCTAACGCAAACATTTACAGAAAAAATTTTCTCCACAATTTTGTAACCCAGGAAATTTCTTATGTAAGGATGTAAAAAATGTTTTTGTGCAGCTTATAGTTTAGGAGATAACTCAATTTAAAAAGTTGTGCACAGTTTTTTAATGTGAATGCTACGTATAAGTTCATATTAAAATATTTTACTTTTAAAATTGCTAATGCACTTTAACGAGGAGTCGTAAAAAAAAATTAAAAAACATTTCAAAAGATAATTGGATTCTGTAAACACCGTATTAAATTTTTTTTGGGGCCGCTCATGGTCTAAAAGATATTCTTCAAAAACCGTTAAGGTCTCAAAAATACTGGTTTTTGAAGGATATCTCTGAAATGGTAAGTCATACGATAAAAAGCAACAGCATCAATTTTGTAGAGAATCACAAGATCTACAAAAAATAAGCCATATGTGTACACATTGAAGTTATAGTTTAGAAGTTATTCAATAAAAACCAGTTTTTTTTACCATTTAAAGGGTTTTTTTTTAATATCTTCTAAACGGTTACTTCAATGTGTACACATATGGCATGTTTTTTGTAGACCTTGTGATTCTCTACAAAATTCATGCAATTGCTTTTTATCGTATGACTTACCGTTTCAGAGATATCCTTCAAAAACCATTAGACCATGAGCGGCTCCAAAAAACATTTAATACGGTGTTTACAGAATCCAATTATCTTTTGAAATGTTTTTTAATTTTTTTTTACGACTCCTCGTTAAAGAGTATTCGCAATTTTAAAAGTAAAATATTTTAATATGAACTTATACGTAGCATTCACATATGGGTATTTCTTAAAACAAGTCTACCGAGTGTGAAAAATTAAATATGTTTTAAAGTTTGATTTAACCACCGGTAGTTATGCAAAAATATTCAAATTTATATATACAAATAATACATATGTAACCCTTCGTGACGCGACAATAGCGACCAGTGAAGCTTTTAATCTCAAAAGGCCCGGCGAAATCGAGACCCGTATTTATAAAAGGACGATCTAAAAATGTTCTTAAAAGTGGCAAGGCAGCCATAATTTGACCTTGCAACTTTTCCGGTTGACAACACAAATTTTGCAGTTATGTATGGCAGTTTTTATTAAGTTTTTGACTTTCGGAATCCAAAACTCTAGTCGAACGAGACGCAGCACAAGCTAATTGCCATCGTGAAGTGATAATTCATGTATGTATTGGTCCAACAATCATGCAAATCTGCTTTTGTTAGCTAGGAGAAAGGATGTCGTTCATTATAGGTGAGTCATATGGAAGAAGAAAGTTGACCGTTGGCTCTGATCACCTTTTGACTTTCTAAAAATGGAGTCATTGTCAAAATTGTGCTTTTAAAAGATATCGAAATTTTGTCACTTAAATTATTATATTCATTTTGAAAGTGAAGTTGTTGTGAAAGGATGATTATCCGAAGTTTGACTGAGCATATTTCAGCAACTGAAATGGTAGTGTTTGGAATTGATGCTTCAGCTCGAGTCAATGAATGTGTTCGTTTGAAGAAACGGAATACGTATGATAAAATACGAAAAGCTCTTCGTAATGAAGAGAATTTTTCAAGTATGTCTTCACACACCGCTGATCTAGTAAAACGAGATTGGATTTTTTTTTTTATTTCAAGTGTCGTATCCAAATTGTGTTGCAATGAATTGTCTAGCCATTGAGACTCAGGCATCTGTAACCAAGATGGCCCATGCCACCACAAATTATTAGATATCATATATATATATATACATATATATTTGAAAACTGAACTCGGCTACCCCCCTATGTGAAAGTTCATTCAATTCTATAAATATTTGCCCAAAGAATTATACCTCTGCGTCCAAAATTTTACCTTTTATTAATATTTTTTTTATTCTCATACTAAATTTTAAAAAATTTTTGTAAAGACAAAAGTAATGTCGTTATATGATTTGGCTGGTATTCTGTCAGTAATCAATTAAATTGGGCTCTGTTTACACAAAATGTTCACTTGATGGTGTGGAATTGATGATATATATTTATAAAAGTGATATGGGTCAAATAACCGATTATTATGACCGACTTTCAAAATAAACGATTCATATTTTTGGATGAATTTTTTCAAACAAAACACCAACCTGTTTTGGCTGGTATTCTGTCAGTAATCAATAAAATTGGGTTCTGTTTTCACGAAAAGTTTACTTAATAGCGTAGAATTTTCGACAATATTTATTTCAAAAAATTATATCGGTCAAATAACCGATTTATTATAAACGATTCATATTTTTACATGGATTTTTGGTATATTGTTCTGTAAAATTAAAAAAAGCGGCTAATTTATTGCCTTAAACTGCCACTATATGTTGCCCTGAAAAAAATGAGAGTCAGATTCGGCATCCTAGCATCCAAATATACTTGGGTTGGTAAGTAAAGTAAACTTTTCGTAAAAACAGAACCCAATTTTATTGATTACTGACAGAAGACCAGCCAAATCATATTATAATATTAGGGGAAAGTGGGGAATCGTGGGCCATGGGGAATCGTGAGACACCGCCACCTTTTGGCAGTATGTCGAGATAAATAGTTAAATGCAACTGTAATCGTTTTCTCTTAGCCTCAACTTATTTTTACATTGGTTGTTGACAAACGTACGCGTTTTATTTGCTTTGTACAATACTCGCCCAAAAAAAGTATCAGCAAAACTTTTTTTGCGTGTTTGATTTCCATCATTCTTGGACGAATTGCTACGACAAAACACAGGCAAATATGTTTTTTATTATCGTTAGACCTTTGCCTTTCAACATACAAAAGTAATTTTGCATGACACTTCAACAAGTCAATTACACGCCGTTGTTTTGCAAAAAGTAGCTTGTGGGGAATCGTGAGCCATTTCGTGGGCCACCCGTGTTTTGACAGTTTTCGTATCAATAAACATTTTTATGTTGTGTTTATGATGTTTTGTGCAAAATGGAGGCTGTAAATCAATAAATAAAACAATAAATACATATTTTGTATCAAATTTTCACGTGCCCAAATAGCGTATCTGATTGATCGTGCATAACCCTTTTTCTTCATTTTGTCGATTAAAATAACTTTACTTGTCATTTCAACTAATTCAATAAAGTTTTGCATCATAATTGTTTGATTTTTACTTAATTACGGCGGTGGCCCACGATTCCCCACCATTTTTGAAAATCGCAAAAACACTAATTTTTTTCAAACCACGAAAAGTCGGAAAAAACAAAAGAATTATTAAAAAGTGTGATAGTCAAAAGTTACCTAACTTCATGTAGAATAACATACCATATTACAATTTGCAAATTTTTTTTTTTGAAGATATTTAACAAAATAAAAACGTGGCCCACGATTCCCCACCTTCCCCTACTTTTTTCTCTATGAGAATTTTGAAAATTAAGCATAAAAACCCAAAACAAAAACGTCCATTTGACCGGTTGGCTAAATCCAAAATAGAAGTTGTGGAGCTACAGAAGGCCTTGGTCAGTAAAGAAATTCAACAGAAAAAGCTTGAAAAAAAAATAATGGAAGAAAATCAAGAGGATACAAGGCAAATGCAGCAACTCGAAAAAGGAGCAATGCTATTGAAAATAGAATTGCTAAAAATGGACATTGAAAATAGAAAAAATAAGCCATACTTACAATAAATTTTCGAATGCTTTTTCTGAAATTTGTACATGTGTCAGCGTTGCCAGTTGGTTACATTTTATACATTTTGCGTAACTTTTTGGCCTGTCACGTAACTTGTAAGTAAAATTTGAATTTTGGCCATTTTTCGTAACTTTTTAATTTTTTCACATTACTCAATTTATATTAACCTTTTTTTTAAAATTTTGTTGCACTGAAAAAATGAAATTTCGGTATGGCACTGCCATGAACTAATCATTAAAAAAATATAAGTAAAACATAATGTGGCAGTGATTACGATCTCCCTTAGCTTTAGGCCATTTAAACCTTGTACCAGGCACCGAATTGTGTGAGGCTTATACTAAGTTTTCGCCGGAGATTTAGCTGTGACGTGATTAATAAATCTAGTCGTTAAATCCTATCCGTTTCCACCGACCGAAAGAGATTTATTATTGTTCATATATTAATATGAATGAATGTTGGTTTTCCTTTTCTTCTTAATACTTTCTTCGATGTATGTAAGATTTCATGGACTATTACTGAACAAATTTTCTATTGCCTTTTATTGAAACTTGCAAAACCAATAGAGTTAATTCAACCGTGAATTTTGAAAGTGGCGTTACGAGGCAAAAGAAATGTCAAAATATGAATTGGCTCACATTATGCTTGATAGCGTGCCATAATATTCGGTAATCTGACCGATATCATTTTTTTTCTTAAAAATAGCCCAGGTTTTTGTAACAAAATGCCAACCAATTCGTTATAAAATTTTCAAAATTAATGGCTCAAATAACTCAGTTGGTTTTGCGAATTTCGAAAAATAGCAATAGAAAAAGTTGTTCAGAATAGTCCCAGAAATCTTACATGTTTCGGTGTTTTGCCGATTTCTACCCAACCTGTTTACACTTTTTTCTGCAAATTAATTGTAATCGTTTTTTTTTTTTTTGTGTTCAAAAAATAATAATATTGAGATGTTTCTAATGTCTATAAGGTCGCAAAGTATTCAGTTATTATTGTAAATTATTTCTTATGTAGTAGTAGTCATTTGTTCATTTTTTCATCTAAGAAATACAATATACAATAATACATAGGAACTTAACTTAACATATAGTCGACTAACAAAATATGTATTTAGTAAATGAAAAAATAACTGCAATCTATAGCGCACAAGGAGCTAGAAGCGATAGCAGTTTCTTATTGTGAGTTTTTTTCTTTTTTCTTTTTTTTAAGCAAGGATTTAAAATTAAATCAAAATATTCAATTAAGGATTAAATAAAACTTATATATAAATCAATAAATATTCAAAAATGAATAAAAAGCAAAAAATGTCCTATCAAGTCTGGAAAGTAGTGAAGCAAAATTAATAATGCAAAATTAAAAATTCAAAATAAAAACTTAAAAAACCATCAGACAACAACACATATAAGAGAATCGGCATCGTTATAAGATTTGAAGCCATAATTTTATGTTTTTTAGAAATGCTGGTTTACTTTGGATTAACCTTATGTGAAATGGCAAAGCGTTAAAACAGTGATTCTCAACCTATGTGCCGCGGCACTTTCGTGTGCCGTGAGATTCTGAAAGAGTGCCGCCACTGTCAGAAAGGAAATTTGCTGACATGATATTTTTAGGTTTCTGGAAACTAAAACCTTTTGGTCATAATAGCATTTTGCACCAATTCATAAATTGTGATGTAATGATGTACAGACTACCTCCTACCACACCTTTTCTTTTCCTAACAAACTTCCAGGTGGCAGTACCTAAAAGGGTAAGTTGGGCTATTTTAAAAACGTTCTTTGAAATATGCACGAATTGGTCAAAATTGGATACAGGTACTGGATCAGGAAATTTTTACGAGTATAAAGAACTAACAAAATCGCACAGACAGCCAAACGACGTAGTGTCTTTCACACAGAGGTTAATGCTGTTCTCAAAGTCGCAATTTCTTGGAAGCGTTGTTATTTACCTTGATAGCCAAGTGGCCATCAAAGTTATTCACCAAATCACATTACTTTAAAATTTGTATTAAGCTGTTAAGAAGGACCTTTTGCGATATTAGTATGACACTATGCTGGGTTCCCGGTCATAATAATTGCTGATGAACCAGTTGGGAAAAGATCGAACAAGAATATCGTTTTGGCTTACCTTTCAATAAGAAAACACATTAGCGTAATCAAGGGAACAATCGAAAGTAAATGTATTTAGCTTGCTAATTCCAGACGGTCAAATCAAAAAACTTGAAAGCATGTTAGATCAACTTTTTTTTTGCCATCCTTAAGTATGAATCGAACTAAATTTTTTATAGCAACCGAGAAAAACAATTTACGAAACTTAATTGGTGCCATTACTAGAAAACCATACATTTGTAGAAGTTGTAAAGAAACTGATACAGAATATGAACATCATGTGGTTTTCCCATAACTACTTTGTTAAAGCTCTCTCTTTCGGGTACACAATGGGGCCAATTCCGAGGCTTAGTTAATGATGACAACATGGTCATCCCACGGATTTTACCTAACTAATCCTACATAAATCAATAAACCAATTAAAACTCTCTTCAAATTTTTGTTGTTGTTAGTGTGCCGCCAAATTTTGATATTATCAAAAATGTGCCGTGACGAAAAAAAGGTTGAGAGTCACTGCATTAGACGATCAGCATGTTTTTGTAAAATTAACAATGGATTTATTTTGTCATTGTGCGTACCACCCCAACAAGACAATCCGTACTCCAACTTCGACTGAAAAATACCATAGTACACTTAAGTAGGCTGGGGTTATTGTTATTTGCTAAAATTTGATTATCTTGCGAGATTTCTTCTTCGATATACTCCACAGTAACATCAATATCAAAGTGTTGATCACCTGTATTTATTGCAATATTGTGAAGCACTGCACATGCAACTATTATTGCTTCCAGTTTAATTTTATTAGACAATACAAGGAATTTATTTTTTAAGACCCCATACGATCTACCACATTTCTTGTCCTTATTTGAGACTCATTATACAATTGCTCAGATGGAGTGGATGGACTGTGAAGTGGCGTCAGTAAATAGTTTGAGTTTCCGTAGCCCCTATCGCCATGTAAGAAAATTCTGCTAAATTGGTTGCTTAAAATAAGAATTGTTAAATATTGTTTGGTCATGACATGACCCAGGCCATCTAGCAACAATATCCATAATTTGCAGTTGGGAGTTCACTATGCACGGCCAGCTTGAAAAAATTTAACTGAAAGGTTCGAGGACTACGGAGTTTTTTGTTGGGTTCTTTTCAGGACATCATCTGAAGTCAATCCTGACAAGAATCCAAATCATAACACGTGCCGATTTTGAAAACGGACAGTTTATGCTATTTTTAAAAGAATATTTTTAAATGTTTGCACTAAATACCGTTTATTTGTGCATATATCGACCTCGACTACACCCCTACGTGAAAGCTCATTCAATTTAAGGAATATTTGCCCAAGAAACCATACCTCCTTGTTCAACTTTAGTTCAGCGCATTTTAGGAAATAAATTAGCCGCTTTTTTTAATTTTACAGAACAATATACCAAAAATGCATGTAAAAATATAAATTGTTTATTATAAATTGGTTATTTGACCGATATATTTTTTTTGGAATAAATACCACCATCAAGTGAACTTTTTATGCAAACAGAACCGAATCTAATTGATTACTGAGAGAATACCAGCCAAATCATATTATGACATTACTTTTGTCTCTATAAGAATTTTCAAAATTTAGTATGAAGCTAAAAAAATATTAAATGCAAGGTGAAATTTTCGATCGAAAATGCGCCGAACTAAAGTTGAACGCATAGGTATGGTTTCTTGGGCAAATATTCATAAAATTGAGTGAGCTTTCACATAGCGGCATAGCCGAGGTCGATATATGCACAAATAAACGGTATTTAGTGCAAACATTTAAATTTAAATACATTTCCGATTTGGATTCTTGTCAGGATTGACTTCGGATGATGTCCTGAAAAGAACCCAACAAAAAATTCCGTTGTCCTCGAATCTTTAAGTTTAATTTTTTCAAGCGGGCCGTGTACGTTTGTGGAAAAATTTCATTTTCTATCCCTGTAGTACTCAGCATTTTCTCCACCTGCAAAAAGTGTTAAATTTAAACAAGAAAACTTGCGAAATTTTAATGGAGCATAGATGCCCAAAGTAACTACAGTAGGTCAAAGCCAAAGTCGTACACCAAACAAACTATTTTTCAATGCCCCAAAACTAAGTACGCAAAAATAATTTAAGAAATTTGAAGTACATTTTTAAATAGCCTATTTAATCTTTCAATTTTAACAAAAAACTAAACTTGAAATTTTCCGTTTCTTTTGAAAATAAATAAAAAGTTACAGAAATCAAGCATATTCAGTACCAAAGCAAAAGTCGTACACCTTAACAAAGTTATAATTTTTACGTGAGTTCAGTAATTAGTGTACATTATTTTGTTTTTATTTAGTTTTTTTGGCATCCTTTGAATTAGTTTTTCACAATAGCTCGGATAAATTTTTTCCCATTTTCCATGAATACACTTTTCAGTTCATTTTTTGAACAAATATTGTGCTGGCGAACTTTTGCGTCCAGATAATTCCACAAGATTTTAATAGCATTTATATCTGGAGCTTGCGCCAGTGTTACGAATACATTGGGAACGTTGTATTGAATCCATGATCTCATATTATAAGAAATATGTTTGAAATCGTTATCTTATTAAAAGTACCTATTACTATATTGACCAAGTTTATCCTTATATTGCAATAAATTTTGTCTCTAAATGTTCAAATACATCTAATGATCCCTACTACTATCAACAAAATGGAGAATTCCAGGCCCAGCTGCTGAAAAAGAGCCCCAAACCATTAGTGAACCACCGTCATGTTTTACATATGGTTTAAGGTTTTTCGAAGAAGGTGCTTCAGTTGGTTTTTTCCACATGTATGGTCTGCCGTCTGATCCAAAAGTATTAATCTTACCTTCATTCAAGAAAAGGACATTTTTCCAAAAGAAAAAATCTTTATGGCAGTGAGTTTTTGCAAACAGCAACCGAGCCTCTTGATGCTTCTTCTTTATTAAAGAAAAACCAAATGTAACATGAAGATAGTTCACTAATGGTTTGGGGCTCTTATCAGCAGCTGCGCCTAGAATACTCCATTTTGTTAATGGAAGTAAGGGTCATAAGATTTATTTGAACATTTTAAGACTAAATTTACTGCAACTTAAGGATAAACTTGGTCAATGTAGTGATATGTATTTTTACCAAGAAAACGATCTCAAACATATTCCTTATAATATGAGATCATGGATTCAATAGAAATGACCCAATATATTCATAACACTGGCGCAGGGTCCAGATATAAATGCTATTAAAATCTTGTGGAACTATCTGGACGCAAAAGTTCGCCAGCACAATGTTTCTTCAAAACTGAACTGAAAAGGGTATTCATGGAAAATGGGAAAAAATCTGAGCTATTGTGAAAAACTAATTCAAAGGATGCCAAAAGGACTAAACATGACAAATAAAAACAAAATAATATACACTAATTACTGAACTCATGTAAAAATTATAATTTTGTTAAGGTGTGCGACTTTGGCTTTGGTACTGAATATGCTTGATTTCTGTAACTTTTTATTTATTTTCAAAAATAACGGAAAATTTCAAGTTTGGTTTTTTATTAAAATTGAAGGATTAAATAGGCTATTTAAAAATGAACTTCAAATGAACTTCAAATGAACGTAAAATTATGGTATTACTCCTAGAATCAGCAATTAAGGTTTTTATAAAACTGTTCCGTTAATCCGAAAAAGATTATACCCATTTGAAAGTGGTAAAGGAAAACCGCAAAAAGTTTCTCATTCTACAATAGGTGTAAAACTGAATAGTGAATTACAATATACTACCACCTGCCGATTTTATAACAATATGCGTGCAATTAATGATGCCAACCACTTTTGGAAATCGTATAATTTCATAAAAGCCTTGAATTACTGCTTACTTGTCAAGATATTTAATAAAAATTAGTCGTTATTCTGCAACCGCCTCAGACACATTTTTCACAACTTTGCAAGCTGTTGCTTTACTTACTTCATTGAAGTCACCAACAACCGTCAAAAATGGCCGATTCCTGCGCGGGCACAAACTTGCATCCAAAAAATGGTCAAAATCGTCTTCCAAAAATTCAAATAAGTCTATTTTTTCAGAGCAAGTTAAGAATGTGATTAAAAATTTAAATGTTTTCGTTTAATTTTAAAAATATCTGGCAGATAAAATTTTATCAATAAAGTAATCTGGTAGTTAATTTATCAGAGACTTTAACTGACAGATATCTCTATCTGTATTTTGTGAAACAGAATTGTTCGCTCATAAACTAGTTCCATTAAACTCTTAATTCACTTAATCACTAATAATTAAGATTTCTAGTTTTGAGTATAATTTCATAACGTAACTTTTCCAATAAGTCGTCTCTATTTTTCTCTCAGTTATGTTTTTAAATATGAATACTAATTTCTCTTTATTTTTTGTGTTATGTTCTGCAATATACATATGGATAACTGTAACGTAGGCACATACATATACATATTGTAATATTCAATTGACCTTGAAAATAAAAGTCCAGTTCTAATTAACCGGCAAAGAGTTCGGACATACATTTAAATTCGTCTTTTTAATTTGTGCGAAATTTCGGTTAGTTAACCTACATTTTGGTGACCCCGACACGATTATGTCTCATAGTTTTGCGCGTGTAATTTAAATTTAAATAAAATTAATTTCGGGTTCATTCGACAATCTTAGTTTATTTTATTTATTGAACGCGCATATCATCAAAGGCCAAGTCGCCTTCAACAATAGAAATTCCACGTGTTCCACTGCACTGCTTCTAAAGGAATTGCATTTCAACGCATCGCTTTCATCAGCATCAGCACCTACTTCACGTGGACAATTATACTGCTTCCAACAGCATCGCTTCGCTATTTTTCAGCACATCGCTTTTTTCAGCACATCGCTTTTTTCAGCGCATCGCTTTTATTACAGTTCCACGTGGTCAACTACACCGCTTCCAAATTCATCGCTTCGCTTTTCCAGCACATCGCTTTCATCAGCAACTACTTCACGTGGTCAACTCTAGTGCTTCCCACAGCAGCGCATAGCTTTTTTCAGCACATCGTTTTTATCAGCATCACGCTACGATTCAACAGCAGCGATTTCACGTGATCAATCGCACTGCTTCCAACAGCATCGCTTCGCTTTTATCAGCATCAGCAGTTATTGCAATCGTTCAGTCGCTCCGCTAGCTACAGTCTCGCTCTACGTTTATTAACACTCTCAACTTCGCCGCGACGCCTCAGTAGCAATTCGACGTCGTGAATTCTTTTGTATTCTGCCGCATTGCGTAGCGACAGAATCAGCCTCCGTCCTAACTGCGAATTCACCGCAGCGCTTCTTCGTAAGCTGCTCTCTTTCCCTACTGCATGCATCGCATTTGATCGCACCGGCCGTAACTCATCTTTTTCAACAGCACATTATCAAACTCATATAACTAGTAACAACTCCAGCTTCTGTCGAAGTTCTCATTAGTCTACAACGCTTTTAAGAGCAGCAGCGGCATATAACGTCAACGTCTGTTCAAATTTTTTGTCATCGTTTCGACATTTAAGTGACGTACATCGGCGCCTGCTTTACATAGTAAAAAAGAAATTTCTGCACACCTACAATAAGCGCAGTCAAATTTCACACACACACACCGTTTGTTACGTCATAAATTCTCTCAGCTTTAAGCACTGCATCATGGCAACAGATGAAAAAGAAACCGACTCTGTTCAAACAGCTTACGCAGCATCCGCAGCTTCAAATTTCTCACTTACTCTCACATTAGCAGATCTTAAGGCCACCCGTCGCCACAAAGGGGTATTGTATGCGCTTTTACGCATTTAATTGAAAAAAAAAATTTTTGAAATACCGGCTTTTTTGATACCGTTTTAAAGATAATTAAATTCTGCGTCACAAACAATAAAAATTGTTGACTTAACATTACTAGTAAAAAAGTTATATGCGGTTGAAGATCAACTTTTTTTGCTTTCGTTCGCGCGCTGTGAAAAATTTGAATTTTTTGGCTTTTTTAAAGTACATTTTTATTAAAAAAAAAGCTTTTGTGGAAAAAGTTTTAATGGAACCTTTAACTTCAGGTAATTGTGGTTCTTACTACATAAAAGTTTTTTTGAGTTAATGTTTAAAAAATTTTGTTTTATATATATTAAATATGTATTAAAAAATTAAGGTTTTTTATTATTCAAGTGGAGTTAAAGTATTTTAGGTTGTGCAAGGTTTTCATCTTGTTATGATTTTCTTTAACTATAGACTGTCCATAATAAGTGTTAAAAATTTGGTTGTGCCATGTTTTGCTCCTTCGGAATTATTAAACTCTTTGTGAGAGAACTCCAGTCGCAATAATCACAAGAAGCAAGTGCAGCCACCAACAATGCAATGATTTTTTTTCCTTTTGTTCTGTTTTTCTTCTTAAATTTTGATGGACCCTATTAGTTCAGGTATTTTTGTAATACAAAAGTGGTTTTTGTTTTGTGAAAAAGTGTTTTGTTATATTTAAATTTTTTTTTTTTGTTCGTTAGTTTTAAAATTAAGTGCATTTTGGCTATATACATAGACATATAGTCGTTCCAAAAGTGAGCTCAAACAAAAATGTTTTGATTTAAATAAGTTTTTATGAAAAAAAGGGTTGCGGGTTTTTACGCGGCTGTGAGAAATTTTCATTTTTTTAAGGCAAACTGACATGTCCAATATGTATGAAATTGGAGCAAAAAATAAATAAAAAGTTAAATACAGACATATAGACAGATAATTACCACCAAAAATCTGCAGAGGGTGTCAATAAAGTATGCTGAGTTTTTAAAAATTTTTGAAGGTCATTAAGAGGTCGCTCAGCGCCGTTTTATGCAAAATCTCGGCTTAGTACAGTTTTTATTTTATTACGATTTAAGAAACGCTCGGAATGAGTCATCCGATATATCAAATTTTTTGTCTTGAGTCAAGGTATATAAAAATATTATATCTCGAATTTAAAATCATTCATATATTGTTGTTTTAGATAAAAAACCGAAAGAAAACATTTTTTCGATATTTCGGCCTGCTGTAAAACTCTTAAACTACATCTTGGAAAAACTGTTTTTCATAAGTTTATCATAAAATCATACAAGAAACAATTTTCTATTGCATCTTAACCCATTATATCCTGTTTTATGGGTCTTCTTGACCCTTTTTTCCAAAAACTTGGTTAAAATGGGTTAAAATGTTCTACAAAAATATTCTCCAAAAAATTTCACTAGGATTCACCAAAGACAGAAATTCTTAAAACTTCAGAATAATGCGTAAAAAATTTGATGACAATTTTCAATTTCCGTTTTTTATTGCTATTAAAAAAAAATTTCACTACATAATGTACAACTGCATAAGTTTTCTACTTTTTTATGCATAATTAACTAAAAAAATAAGTTATTATAACCCTCAATAGTCTGGATGAATTAATAGCGTGTGTTGGTACCTAATACCCCACTGTGGGTCGCACATCAAAGGCATCAATGTCACGCATATTGTCATATGTAGATTCTAACACCATGACTCACGAAGAGTTGGAGTGCCGGTTGGGGTTGTTAGAATCATATTATAAGTTATGCTCTGATACTCAATATCGCA
This sequence comes from Calliopum simillimum, assembly GCA_951812925.1. Taxonomy (NCBI): domain Eukaryota; kingdom Metazoa; phylum Arthropoda; class Insecta; order Diptera; family Lauxaniidae; genus Calliopum; species Calliopum simillimum. Next base: position 65,872,812 of record OX638368.1, read on the forward strand.
TTGAGCGCCGTGAGAATGATGAAACGGGTCGTATAGAAATTTAAGACATTTATGTAAAAGCTAAATCAAAGATTTTGACACTTCTAGGCAGTGAACGTCCGTCTTCGTTCAACAATACTATTCTTGTACCAAGTCGCGCGCCACCTGCCACATCAATTAGTTTACTACCATCATTAAATTTACCGAAATTTTCCGGAAAATATGCAGACTGCAAATCGTTTACAAACTCATTCGATCGGTTAGTGCATGAAAACAACAGTATTTGCACAACTGAAAAATTCAATCTTTTATTGCAATGCCTTGCAGGGCAAGCTCATGACGCAGTGGCAGGTTTTACAAACAGTGAAGACAATTATGAGAAGGCTAGAAACCGGTTGAGTGAATTGTATGATAACGATGCTCTCATTTTTGCAGATCATTTATCGGAATTATTTAATTTACAACAAATAACCAAGCCCACGCATTCAACATTACGTTCAGTGGTTGATAAAGTGTCCACAATTTATAGTGCACTACAATCAATTGGTGATGCGAAACAAATTTGTGATTCCCTAGTAATTCGTATAATCATGTCAAAATTAGATCGCGATACATTCATGAAGTGGAATGAGCATTGTGATTTTAAAGCATTACCAAAGTGGTCTGAATGTAATGACTTTTTAGATAGGCGCTGCCAACGTTTAGAAGCGTCGAAAGTTCACATCGCAAGTGACGTTGTACGTAAGGTGCGATACACGGCAAATTCATTAGCCACTAGTGTTGGGCCAACGTGCACAATATGTAAAGGAAATAATCATACTATTTATCGTTGTAAAATATTTGCTGATTTCTCAGTCAAACAGCGAATCGATAAAATAAAGCAATTAAAACTTTGTGGTAATTGTCTTAGTGCCGGACATATTCAATTTAAGTGTGGATCTAAAACTACATGTAAGGTTTGTCAACAACGACACCACACTTCATTACATGACAAACAGTCAACACAATCAGCGATCCATGAGCCTGAAACTCCTGCAGCAGTGTCACATCAACAGTCATCATTGCAAGTTCCAGTCATACTCGCTACTGCTAGCATTCTGGTTAAAGGTAGTACAGGTGAATATTATTGCGCTAAGGCATTACTTGACAGCTGCTCTCAGGTGAGTTTAATGAGAGAAGAGTTTGCACAGGCCCTGAGTCTAAAATTTATGCGAAATCATTTTCAAATCGATGAAATAAATAATTCAAAAACTACAATAAAATTTTCTACCCATGCAGTCTTTCGCCCAAGAGTAAATGAATATGAAGCATCACTTGAATTTCTAATTGTTCCCATAGTCTCTAGTTACAGCCCAAGCTTTGATTTTTCTAAGATGAACTTGGAAATTCCAGAGGATGTTGATCTCGCTGACCCAGACTTCACAAAAAATCAGAAAATAGACATTCTATTGGGAGGTGAATTATTTTTTGAGCTACTCGCAAGTGGTCAAATTAAATTGCAGAGAGGACAACCTATGCTTCAAAATTCATGTCTTGGATGGCTAGTTGTTGGCACTTGTGCTACCGGAAATTGTCAATCTATTCAACGTTCTCGTGTTACACTCACTACAACTACATTAGATGATGCTATTCAACGATTTTGGTAACTTGAAGAGATTCAGTGTCAACCTTCCAAATTAACTGAAGAGCAACAGCAATGTGAGCAGTTTTACGACAAGACCGTCTCAATTCATTCATCTAATCGGATCATGGTAAGATTACCATTCAAGTCAAGTCCTCAAAATCTGGGAAAATCATACACTGCAGCTCTCAGGAGATTTTATTCACTGGAACGTCGCTTGTCCAAAGATGTTTCAATCAAGACGCAGTACATTGCTTTCATGCGTGAATATACAGATTTAAAGCACATGCACCTAATCGACAAAATAAACCATGCTGAGCCACATTGCTACATTCCCCACCACCATGTGCTGAGGCCAGAAAGCACAACAACTAAGTTACGAGTTGTCTTCGACGCCTCAAATAAAACTGACTCGCAAATTTCTCTCAACAATATATTGATGGTTGGGCCAACTATCCAACATGATTTATTTACTCAGTTGCTGCGCTTTCGTTCACGTAAATTTGGTCTTACAGCTGATGTGACTAAAATGTATCGGCAGGTCATCATTAGAGCGCCCATATGTGCGAAATTCTGATTTTGTTTGCTCCCCGTCCATTTCCTGAAATTAGAGGTCAAAAAAATAAGATCTCAAAAAAAAATTTGGAATCGGTAGTGGAAAAAACCCAGCCGGTTTTCGATCAAAGGTCGAAAAATTGACTAAAAAAAGGCAAGTCGCTTTGACTGCCCGTTACTTCAAAACTGTTCATTTTTTCATAATATTTTCAAGACAATTTTTGTAGAGCATGACTTGGTCTACATTATCTTCTTGAAAAATGTTGGTCCAAAAATTAAATTTGTTGTTGCTTCGGTACAAAAACTTAAATTTTTTAAGAAAATTTTCATGACTTTTTTTCTATAAATTGGTTTTTTGTAATTTTTAAAGGGTGGAATATTTGTCTTGGAATTCCTATATTGTAGGGAATTAAACGTTGATTAATTTAAAAGAAAAATAACTAAAAAATTTTAGTTTTTAAGAAATGGAGCCCATTTCAAAGTTAAAAAAATATTTATTTTTTTTTATTTTTTCTTCTTAATTTTTAATCTGGTAAGAAACCATTTCAGTAGTCATATTTCTTAAACTAATTTGGGATTGCTAAATATGAAAATAGCATTTATTTTCGTTTTAGTGCGTTTTTGGGCTGTTCCAGTAGAGATAATCGAAAATTTCCAAATTCGTGCACGCAGTTCAGGAAAAAATTTCAATCAAGTTGTCGAGAACTGCACAAAGCTGTGAAATTGCACCTGAGCATTTACTGAATAAGAAAAAAAAGTTTTCAAAATTGGTTCATGGCATGGTTTTTAAAATGAGGTCGAAAAACGGTATATAAAAAAATACGACTACAAATCAAAACCGAAATAGTCATTTTAGATGTAGTTCTTAATGCTGAATTCGAAATTGGACGCGAAATTGCTGTATCACTTATGGTTTGTGAGATATCTCACCCCTAATGTTCAAAAAACACGATTTTGCAGGTTGTGTAGAACACGCACAAAATCGTTTTGGTCTTTTCTATTAAATGCGTCATTTAGTACTGTTCTTCTTCTTCAAAATGAGTTACAGAATAGTCTTGTATAATTTTTCTTTAAAAAGTTATGACCATTTTAAAATAACATTATAAAAGATATAGTAATATGGCAATTGCTATAGAAAATCCATACATGATTTTTAACTTTCATGATGTTATTTTAAAATGATCATAACTTTTTAAAAAAATGTCGCACAAGCCCATTTCATAGCTCACTTTGAAGGCAAAAAGCAGTTCTAAATGATGCATTTAATAACAACTAGCAATACATTTTTTTGCATCCAATAAAAAAGCGATTAAGAGAAAAAAATTAAAATACTTCATTTTTTTCCAAACTTTGAGACCGGCTCCATACCTTAAAATTTAATATTTTTGTGAAATTTTTCTTTTTAAATTAATTAACATTCCATAATAAATATTCCACCCTTTAAAAATTACAAAAAACCAATTTATAGCAAAAAAGACATGAAAATTTTCCTAAAAAATTTAAATTTTTGTACCGAAACAGCAACAAGTTTAATTTTTGGACCAAAACTTTCTAAGAAGATAATGTTGACCTAATCATGCTCTACAAAAGTTGTTTTGAAAATATTATGAAAAAATGAACAGTTTTGAAGTAACGGGCAGTCAAAGCGACTTCCCTTTTTTTAGTCAATTTTTCGACCTTTGATCGAAAACCGGCTGGGTTTTTTCCACTATCGATTCCAAATTTTTTTTTGAGATCTTATTTTTTTGACCTCTAATTTCAGGAAATGGACGGGGAGCAAACAAATTCACAACTTTGCACATTTCATAAATCTTGTGGGCGCTCTAGTCATCATGCATCCTGATGATCACAAGTTCCAGTTAATATTATGGAGAGAAGATGAAACTCAACCCGTTAATACATACGCACTAAGCACTGTGACGTATGGTACATCAGCTGCGCCGTACCTCGCTATTCGAAGTCTTCAATTCACCGCTCAGAAATGTATTCGCACTCATCCAGTCGGTTCTCAAGTCGTTCTCAACGATTTTTATGTTGACGATATGCTGAGTGGTGCAAGTACATACGAGGAATTAAGCCGCATTTATTCAGAAACTACAGCTGTTCTTGAAAAGAGTGGTTTTCAGCTAGCTAAATGGCACACCAACCATCCAAGTTTTTTGCAATCACAAGAACCAGATGTGTCTCTGAAAACTATAAAAACATCTGAAGACAGTGTTGTAAGTACATTGTGGATTCAATGGGATTCATATACCGACGAGTTTATATTTCATTATAAACCTAATAAAGAATTTTCGACATGCACTAAGCGTTCAATATTAGCTCAGTCGGCGTCACTGTTTGACCCCTTGGGCTTAGTATCTCCAGTCACAATACGTGCAAAGATTTTACTTCAAAAATTATGGCTGCTTAAGTGTGCTTGGGATGACATCGTTTCTGGAGATATTTAGATTGCATGGAAGGCGATAGTAAAGGATTTACACAACATATATCAGGTACCAATCCCACGGTTCCTTCTTAAATCTCGTGTGCACGATGTTCAGGTGCATGCATTTTGCGATGCATCCATGCAAGCTTATGGATGTGTATTTTATATCCGTAGCGTTTTAAATGATAATGTTACAGTACAGCTGATGGCCTCCAAATCCAGAGTGGCACCGCTCAAAACGCATACGCTGCAGAGGCTAGAATTGTGCACATCTTTTAGCAAAGTTGTGGCAAAAAATTCAACCTGATATAATATTTCCGTTCCGGATGGTTTACTTTTGGACCGATTCACAAATCATGCTCCACTGGCTCAAAACTCATCCATCAACTTTATCAACTTTTGTCAGCAATAGAGTTGCTGATGTGCAAGAGATGACGTCTAATGCTTCGTGGCATCACGTTCCATCATGCGATAACCCAGCTGACCTCGTGTCAAGAGGTGCATCCATTGAAGATCTTCGAAATTCATCATGGGTACACGGGCCCAAATTTTTACATCAAACAAAGCAGTCTTGGCCAGAAACTACAATTGATTTAGCTGATAATGAACATCTTCAGATCGAAAAGCGGAAAACCGGTCATGTTTGTAATGTACAGATGCCTGCCTTGCTATCTGTGGTTCATAACTGCAGCAGTTATCCAAAGCTGTTGCGTCGCATTCCTTACGTCATCCGCTTCATCGAAATTAAATGTAGACATCGCAAGTTCCCGCCAAATCTTACGTCAGAAGAAATAAATAAATATCGTATTTTGGTGATTTCTTTAGTTCAACAATATCATTTCAGTCAAGAAATGAGTGAACTCCAAAAGAATGATAATGTTTGTGGTAAGCTAAAATCTCTCACGCCTTTTCTTGAAGTAATTGCAGGTGTTAACATCATACGTGTTGGAGGTCGATTGTACAACGCTGATATTCCAGTCGGTGCTAGACACCCAATCTTGCTTCCCAAAGATGATCCATTCACACAAAATTTGATGATGTATTATCATACAACCAATTACAACGCTGGACCAAAGGCCATTATCGCCATAACAAGACAACAATTTTGGATCAACTCGCAGCAAAAAGTGTCAACAACTGCATTCATTGTATCAAGTACAAACCAAAACTAATGCAGCAAATCATGGGACAGTTGCCAAAAGAGCGTATCAATCCTAGTCGCCCATTTCAATATTGTGGAGTAGATTTTGGTGGGCCACTCGAAACTTACATCGGCATCCGAGGAAAACGCCCGTACAAGTCTTACATCGCAATATTTGTATGCTTCGCTTCTAAGGCGGTTCATCTGGAAGCTGTCTCTGATCTATCATCCAACAAGTTTATTGAAGCACTTAAACGTTTTATAGGTCGAAGAGGCATTCACACAACCATATTTTGCGATAATGCGACTAACTTTGTTGGTGCGAATACAAAGTTGCGCCAGCTTCGTGATCAATTCTTTTCAAAAGAACATTTGGATGACGTGCAATCATTCTGCGCACAACATGCAATGGAGTTTACATTCATACCCCCTCGAGCTCCACATTTCGGTGGCATTTGGGAAGCTGCCATCAAAGTCGCCAAAGGTCATTTATTTCGTACGCTGCCGCAAGCAAAATTTACGTATAAAGAGCTGTCCACAATTTTGATCGAAATCGAGGCGGTGATGAACGCACGACCAATTGCATCGTTATCACCAAATCCAAATGATCTGGAGGTACTCACACCCAGTCACTTTTTGATCGGATCATCGCTAAAAGCCATCCCAGAACCAGTAAATTTCACAGAGGACGTATCTACGTTGCAGCGTTGGCAGCGGATAAATGCAATTAAATGTCAGTTTTGGAAACGGTGGCACAGAGAGTATCTGCACGAATTGCAAAATAAAGCCTGGTGGACTTCTCAAAAACAAAATCTCGAAATTGGTACGATGGTCCTGATCCATGATGACAGCATCCCCCAATGGCCTGGTGTGTAGGACGAGTAACTGCAACTTTCAAAGGTATTGATGGCAACGTGCGAGTAGCCGAGATAAAAACATCGAAAGGTATCATCAAGCGACCAATAGTCAAACTCGCTCCTCTTATTCATTGAACAATTCAACATTTTTTAAATTTATTCAAGGGGGCCGGTATGTTCGCTCATAAACTATTTCCATTAAACTCTTAATTCACTTAATCACTAATAATTAAGATTTCTAGTTTTGAGTATAATTTCATAACGTAACTTTTCCAATAAGTCGTCTCTATTTTTCTCTCAGTTATGTTTTTAAATATGAATACTAATTTCTCTTTATTTTTTGTGTTATGTTCTGCAATATACATATGGATAACTGTAACGTAGGCACATACATATACATATTGTAATATTCAATTGACCTTGAAAATAAAAGTGCAGTTCTAATTAACCGGCAAAGAGTTCGGACATACATTTAAATTCGTCTTTTTAATTTTTGCGAAATTTCGGTTAGTTAACCTACAAGAATTTTTTGCTTATCTGACACATATCTGCTAGAAAGCGCCATCAGTAACTGTATCTGGGACAGGTAAAACAGACCCTTAATAAACTTAACTATTTATAATTGAGACAAAACAATAAAAACAAATAATACGATTATCAAAACAAAAAAATAATGAGAATATTATTTAAAGTAAACTTTACTACTTCTTGCGGTTTAATTCCAATTTCAGTTTTTCAATTTCTACTTACCGACATTGCCGACATTCACGATCGATCTGCAAAATCTTAATTTTTCTACAGGGCTTCAAAGTCTAGCTAGAAACAAAATATTCAATATGGACAAAGATAAAAAATTAAATTTTATTTTTTAATGCAGTGATGTTGAAACACATAAAAAAAAACCTCAGGTTATTAAAAAGTCTAGCGACCAGACTTCACCTACCAGGTCTTCTTTTTCTTTTGAGTATTTTTTTCTTTTTGGCTGTGTTCTGCAAATACAAAAAAATAAAAAATTAGTGTCATTAAACACGAAAAAAATATTGAAATATTTTAACTGTCAACTGTCAAGCTGTTATTACGTGCAAATTTTTCGTTCCCGTTTAAATAAAAGTTTTAGTTGTTTTAATTAATTTTTACCTAGTCCTTCTAGTGTAAAATAAAAAACTTAATTATTTTCTCGTGACTTTTTATAAAATCAAGTGAAATTTTATTCGTTTTGTGCTTAATACACCAAATAAAGTTTCTATCAAAATAATTTCTTTTAGTTGCTGTCGGTGCATATGTATTGGTGCTGAAATTTTGCTGCTGTCATTGTTATCCAAGACACTGCATTAAGTATTGCCAACATACTTCAATAAGTAGCAAATTGCATTACTGGCGCCATCTGTTGATAAGTAGCAGAATACTTGTGCTGTACTTTCAGTGTTGCCGATCCTTTTACAAATTACCTAAATTTGGGAATTTTTAACTTAATTCCAAATTATTATGTATTGATATATTTCAAACGTTATTTTATTCAGTAGATTGCCGCAGAATGAACTGTTACGTTCCACGGTGCAAAAAGTCAATTACTGAACATTTTGTTTCCTGCTGGCTATGCGAAAATGTAGCTCATCTCTCATGTGCTGGCATAAATGGTAGAATTCAGGACATTATCTTCAAAAATATTGGTCTTCGCTGGTGTTGTGAAAAGTGCAACTCTTCTGCAATCGAGTTGTGCAAATTACTAAAAGCAACTCGTAGAGGTCTTACCGAAGTTCAAAAAAATTTTTCTGCTACGCAAGCGAGCTTTGATCAGCTTGTAAAATTTTTTAATGAGAGCAAGTGCATTGATGAGCAATCTACCTCATCATATGCCCTATCCAAAGCATCATTGAATAATATAAAAGCTACGCCTTTAAACTTAAATATTCCTCCTACAATTACCAACTTAATTGATATGAATTCACCTATTGCAATCTCAGTTGAAGAGATTAACTCTTCTCCACCTCTAGATAACGCGATAGAAGCTCCAAGCAATGTTTCTACAGCTGCTTCTGCAGTGGAATCTCTACCTAAATCAGGTTCATCTGATACTCAACCTCTTGATTCATCTTCATCATTTCGGAATGATGTACCTTTTAACGAAGTTGTTAAGGATTCTGGTCAAACTACTGCCCCCTCTTCTGATCCCTTAACTGTCAATGGTCCTGTTACTGGTCAAATTACTGTTAGTCCTTCTGGGTCCTCAACGTTAAATGCGGTTGCTCCTGGGGCTATTCCTAAAAAACTGGTAGCTTTGCCATCAATCAAATCTATTTTTATCTCTCGGTTAGCAGCGGATACTACTGAGGTAGATGTTTTGCATCATATAAACACCAATTTGAAACTGCCTAATATAAAAGTTAAAGTATCTAAATTTAACTTTTCTTATGAAAGAGTCACTTCCTCGTTTCGCTTAACTTTGCCTCCCAATGTATTTGAGAAGTTGATTGATCCCTTGTTTTGGCCCAAAAATGTGGTAGTTCATGAGTTCGAACCTCGGCATAAGTCAAATCGTCAAAGTGTTAGCTCAAAAAGTCTTACTTTGCCTTATAATACTCAAAATACTTCTCTGCCTTCTCAAGATTCTGCTTCAAAAAACTAATTGAGTTTAATATACTTTATCAGAATGTTAGAGGCTTAAATACTAAGCTTAATAACATCTTTATTAACAGTAGTGGATTTGAATACCATATTATCTGTTTTTCTGAAACATGGCTTAAACCCAGTACGTTAAGTACTGAAGTTTTTGCAAGCAACTTCATAATATATCGTAAAGATAGAAATTCTATTCCAAATAATAATTCTAGTGGTGGTGGTGTTTTAATCGCTGTCTGCTCAAACTTATTCTCCCAAGAAATCGTTTTGGAAGAGTTCCTAGACATTGAATTCTGTTGTGTTTTTGTTAAATTTCAACTTTTAACCTTATAAGTATATAACCTGTTCATATATTCCACCTCACTCCAGCTATGATGTTTACATTAAACATTATAATGCAATAAAACTTGTAATCTATAAGTTAAAAACTGACGCTCACTTAATGGTTACAGGTGATTTTAATTTACCAAACATCTCTTGGAGTTCCAATACTTTGGATCCTATAAAGTTGCTTCCATCGCCAGGCAACCAGCTTGAAACAGATTTTTTAAATTCTATATCTGCTTTAGGACTTTTTTAAGTAAATCACGTACTGAATCTGAGGTCTAGAACGTTAGATTTGATTTTCTTTGATGACAGTGATATTATTCGTATCTCACGCTGTGATCCTTTAGCGTTGCCTGAAGACTCCTACCATCCTTCCCTGGAAATTGTATTAGAAGTACATGTGACTAGTAGCATTAAAGACAGTTTCACAGGCGATAAATCTTTTTACTTCGAGAAAACTAATTATGTTTTATTGAATGAGATGCTATCTGAAATTGATTGGAACTCTGTTCTTCATCTCGATGAAGACATCATTACGGCTAAAAGTCTTAATGATATAGTCTTATCCTTTAATAATGCTGTTATTGGTTGTTTTGAACATTCTGTACCAAAATTTTTTAAATCTGCTTCTTCTGGCCCAATCTGGTTTACTAATGTGATACGTAAATTGAGAAACTTAAAATCTAAACTTTACAGAAAGTTCAAAATGTCGTCCAAATCTACAGACTACACCAATTATTGTTCTGCAAGGAATAGGTATCAATTATTATGCAATAAAGCCTATCAATCATACCTACAAAAGGTAAACTAAATTTGAAATCCGATCCCAAGTCTTTCTGGAGCTTCATTAAATTAAAACGAAAGAATAATGCCTTTCCAACGGCAATGAAATACGATGAAGTGGAATCCGATGATGATTTTAATATTTGTAATCTTTTTGCAAAATTTTTTCAATCTACTTACTCATCGTCCACATATAATTGTAATGATTATCCTTTTCCAGTAGCTTCGGGTCTGGTAAGAATGCCACATATTGATAAGGACATCGTCCTTAGCAAATTAAGCAAAATTAAAATTTCATTTGCTGCAGGATCCGATGGTATTCCATCTTGTGTTCTTAAAAATTGCTGTGAAGTTCTCGCTTTCCCAATCTATGAAATATTCAAAAAATCTCTAACTTGCGGCATTTTCCCTGAAGTGTGGAAGGCATCTTTTATAATTCCTTTACATAAATCTGGTAGCAGATCTATGATATCTAATTATAGGGGGATTGCTAAATTAAGCGCACTGCCTAAACTTTTCGAGCACATTTTAACTTTGCAAATTGCTCATAGTTCTAATCCTTACATTTCTCCTCACCAGCATGGCTTTTTGCAAGGTAGATCAACTGTAACAAATTTGATGGAGTTCTCTACTTGCACAATCAATAATTTTGATAAGGGCTATCAGACAGATGTTATTTACACCGATTTCATTAAAGCTTTCGATGTTGTTAATCATGATTTGTTGCTTTTAAAACTCTCCTTGATTGGTTTTCCAAGTCTTTTGCTTGAATGGATTCGTTCTTATTTACGCAACAGAACTCAGTGTGTCTTATTTAAGGAAATAAAATCAAATGAATATCCCGTTACATCTGGAGTTCCCCAGGGCAGTCATATTGGTCCATTATTATTTATTTTGTTTATGAATGATATGCCATCCGTCATAAATACTAGTTACGTGCTAATGTATGCCGACGACGTCAAACTTTTTAAGCCTATCAAAAATGCATTTGACTCTTTCTGCCTACAACATGATATTGATAATTTTACAGCTTGGTGTAAAATTAATTGCATGACCTTAAATTTAAAAAAATGCAAATTAATGTCATTTTCACGCAGGCCTTTAATTCTTTACAACTACAAAGTTGTTGATTGCATTCTGGAACGTCTTATATCCTTTGAAGACCTAGGAGTAACCATGGATTCCAAACTAAGCTTTAATCTACATATCTCCAAAATTGTGAGCAAAGCTAATAGTGTTCTCGGTTTCATGAAACGTTGGTCTAAAGAATTTTCTGATCCTTACGTAACAAAGTTATTATTCACCTCGCTCGTACGACCCATTTTAGAGTATGGTTCTGTTGTTTGGAGTCCTCATTATGAATGCCATATCAATTCTATTGAATCAGTTCAAAAACAGTTTCTTTTATTTGCTTTAAGAAATCTTCCATGGGATCCTAGCATCAATTTGCCCCCTTATAGACATCGGTTGAAGCTAATTAATTTACCTACTCTAAAAAATCGGAGAACCATGCTTAACATATGTTTTTTACTTAAGCTTATAAAAGGCGATATTATTAGTGAATACTTATTAAGTATGGTTACCTTTAATGTACCTTATCGCCCAACTAGAAATTTTGAATTTTTCCATCTGCGTCATCATAGAACTAACTACATGCTTCAAGAGCCACTTCGACGCTCTTGTAGTGATTTTAACATGGTTTTTAATGTAATCGATTTCAATGAATCCTTTCATCAAATTAATAAAAAAATTATAGATTACTTGGAAAACATCATTCTGTAAGATTGCAGCGGCTTGTTACAGAGTGCTACTTTGCTATTTTCTTTAAGAACTAAGCGTCCATTGTGCACGCGTTCTTTTGAATTACAGCATCCACAGTCCATAACTGTGCCAACTATTTACATCGCTTAGCTGCGGTATCATTTTCAGCCGACAAGAAATACAACGATTATTATGACATGCATCGTTACCTCATCCACTAATTTTATTTAGATGGCAATTCATCGTACCAGCTTCCACAAAGCGTTTCATCTAACGCTGTGGCCATACCGCTCCTTCCAGCGCTTTTCGTCGAGATAGTGGTTGCAATGTATAGCGTTCATCTAGCGCTAGGGTGGTTCTTGAGCACCATTCTCTGCCGTGCCATAGCCCCTGGGCAAAGAGTTCAGAAAAGCGATTTAGGAAAACTCTTGCGAGTATTCTTTCAAATTGCATATTTCAATAATGCTTTGTTCCGGTACTATTTGAACCACCTTGTTTGTAACCACTACTTTCGGATCCAGTCGGCTGTTACCTGGCTCTTATTTGTGAGCTGTTTTTATACGAAATTATAATTTTTAGTCTCGCTCATTTGTTTTAATGTTTATATTTTTCAATTGTATTATAAAAAAATCATTATTGTAATTTATAAGGGCATTCAGCTCAGTAAATGAAACTTAAATAAATAAATAAATAAATAAATAAATAAATAAATAAATAAATAAATAAATAAATAAATAAATAAATAAATAAATAAATAAATAAATAAATAAATGAATAAATAAATAAATAAATAAATAAATAAATAAATAAATAAATAAATAAATAAATAAATAAATAAATAAATAAATAAATAAATAAATAAATAAATAAATAAATAAATAAATAAATAAATAAATAAATAAATAAATAAATAAATAAATAAATAAATAAATAAATAAATAAATAAATAAATAAATAAATAAATAAATAAATAAATAAATAAATAAATAAATAAATAAATAAATAAATAAATAAATAAATAAATAAATAAATAAATAAATAAATAAATAAATAAATAAATAAATAAATAAATAAATAAATAAATAAATAAATAAATAAATAAATAAATAAATAAATAAATAAATAAATAAATAAATAAATAAATAAATAAATAAATAAATAAATAAATAAATAAATAAATAAATAAATAAATAAATAAATAAATAAATAAATAAATAAATAAATAAATAAATAAATAAATAAATAAATAAATAAATAAATAAATAAATAAATAAATAAATAAATAAATAAATAAATAAATAAATAAATAAATAAATAAATAAATAAATAAATAAATTAATAAATAAATAAATAAATAAATAAATAAATAAATAAATAAATAAATAAATAAATAAATAAATAAATAAATAAATAAATAAATAAATAAATAAATAAATAAATAAATAAATAAATAAATAAATAAATAAATAAATAAATAAATAAATAAATAAATAAATAAATAAATAAATAAATAAATAAATAAATAAATAAATAAATAAATAAATAAATAAATAAATAAATAAATAAATAAATAAATAAATAAATAAATAAATAAATAAATAAATAAATAAATAAATAAATAAATAAATAAATAAATAAATAAATAAATAAATAAATAAATAAATAAATAAATAAATAAATAAATAAATAAATAAATAAATAAATAAATAAATAAATAAATAAATAAATAAATAAATAAATAAATAAACCCTTATCGCTCTCAAAAAGTACATTGCTTTCGCTCAGCACTTTTACGCCTTCAAAATAATGATTGCCTGGGTCCTGAAATAAAAAATTATTTTACTTGCAAAAATTTTTGACTATATCATTTAACCAACCAAAAGCACTGTTTCATCGCTGTCGAATATATTTGAGTCTATTGCAAACTCATTTTGCATCAGGTCGCTCAGCTCTTGATCTTCCTATGAGAGAGATTGGGGTGGTGAACCACCACCTGTTTGAGTTTTTGCCTTCCAATAAGCCGACTACGCCATCTTCGCTTTCATTTTCATATTTTTGAACTGAAATTGAATGCGTTTAGTGTTCCGCTTAGCATCGTCTCCTGATTTAAATCGGAAAATGACATAAATTGGTTACGTTTGTGTTCTTTAGTGCAATTACAATTTATGTTTACACATTGGTTATATCTTCCCAACAATCCTTCTTTTCTTTATTGGTGTTTGTGTCAACGCACTTGTTTTCATTAACTTTTAACCTCTCAGAGCAGAGTTTCCGTAATAAAGCCTATAAAAAGTGAAAATCTTATAACTCGATCATTATTCGATGCATTATTTTCTTTTAGAAATATTTATAACCTTGTCACTTGATGACCAATTTTCTGCCCTTTTTCTTTTTAGATTCATTTTTTCCATGATTTTCTTTTTTATTATACTTTAAGTACATGTGAAAAAATGTATGAAGACCTACAAAAAATTGCGCATTGCAATTTTTTTTTTGCTTAATGTTTTTAGGACCATTATAAAGGCTTAACGTCAAAAAGGTGACCACCCTACCCTTGCGCTTTAGCTGCCATATTGAAATATATTTGATTCGATATATCTTGTTTTCTATTGGTCGGATAGAAAAACTTTTGAACAAAAATTAGGGGCAATAAAATTTTACGTATTTATGATCTCGGACGCGATATCCATAAGTTACAAAAAAATCAGTTTTTTCCATTTGCACCCACTGGATGTTGATTTTTCAAAAAGTTGTGATAACATAATTTGTAGCGCTTGCAAAAAGAACCAAAATAGTGTTTAAATGAAGTGATTATCTCAATTGGTTCTCGAGTAATAAAGTAATATGTAATAAATGTTCAGATAAAAAACATAAACAATACATTTTTTACACGCATTTTATTTTTAAGTTGTCATAACTCGAGAACCAATTAAGTGCTAAAAATTTTGTAGTCCCAACATTTTGAAAATTTAACACGAAATGGAAAAAAACTGATTTTTTGTAACTTTGGCTACCGCCAATATTAACTTATGCATACCGCGTCCGAGATCAAAAATACGTAGAATTTTATTGCCAGTAATTTTTGTTCAAAACTTTTTCTGTCCGACCAACAGGAAACGAGATAAATTGAATCAAACATATTTCACGATGGGAGCTAAAGCGCAAGGTTGGGGAGGTCACCTTTTTGACGTTAACCCTCTATAATGGTCCTAAAAACATTAAGCAAGGTCATTGTACATTTTTACTGTACTACATATTTCATCAATTTCAAAATGTAAACAAAAAGCGACAGCAGCCCAGCAGACACTTGAAAGATTTCGATATTATTTGTACTTAAACATTGGTTAACTATTCCATAAGTACTTTTTTATTATGAAAAAGAAAAGTTAATCTGTGGATTAACTTTTAATCTGCTTTAGAGTTAATCTGTGCGTTAGAGGATGACTAAGCTTTCTTTATGAATACTGCTGCACGGGCGCCCGTGTTCGACGCACACAGGCACAAAACGCCCCTCCTAGTACCGATTTTCAATTGGATCCCTACTTTAGTTATAAGCCATTAAAATAAGGATATTTCTCAACAAAATATAAAGGATAAATGTGTATCTCGCAAGCGATACAAGCATTTTAAATGATGTTATGTTTTGAAAACTATGTTCGAGGATATTCATGGCATCGAGGTAATCACGACGAGGTTGTATTGCAAATTATATAAAGAAGAAGAAAGAAAAAAAAGACGAAGATGTGTTTACCTTTATTGAAGATGTGCACACCCCTTATGTATAAATAATAGCCGTATCATGCATGACGAAACAAATAAAGTGACTAAAAGTCACTCATGATAAGTTAAAAAAATGAACAGCAGAAATATTTAATTTGCTGTAATTTAACAAGGAGTAAAATTATGTTTTACACAAATTAACTCTTGTTAAAAGCCAACGAATTTATTTGCAATCTCAATGAGATATCATAAACAGACCAGACTATATAATTATATCGAGAAATTCGGAAATTTTAGCAGGTAAGCTTCTGAGTAAAATACGACAAGAATTACTTTTGGATTCATTGGAGGATTTGATAGATGAAATAAAAGATAAACTTTTTGTCGTTTTTGGCCAACTGACGGGCTCATTGAAATGCTGTGGGCGCGTTTTATTTTATTCTGCTTTTCGTTTCCGCACCACTTCCCTCCGCTTGCCAAGACAATCAGTAAAAATGTGGTGCCACTATGTTAAAATCGAATTAAACACAGCCAATATTTAACTGGTATGGCAACATCAACAGTCTACTTTGTGCTTAATAACACTGGTCGACAAATTTCGAAAAAAATTTCGACTGGAGGAGAGGATGATGTTTCTTAAATAATTTGGGTGCGCTGAATTCGAATCTGCAATCGGTTTTTCTCTATTAGGTCAGGTTTTGGAGATAATCGACCTTTTCGATTTTTGAGGTTATGGCTCCATTTTTTCGAATATATTTTGAGAAACCCAATTTCGATCGAATATGTTTTTACACTATTATAGAGAAAAATTCTTAAACTTTTAACAAGTGTACCAATATCTAAGATCCGATTCAAATTGGCTGAGTTATAGCAACGAAAAGTTCATTTTTATGGTAGTTTTTTACACTTTTTCGTGTTTAAGCCAAATTTAACACGGCTTTTTTGCCAG
This sequence comes from Calliopum simillimum, assembly GCA_951812925.1. Taxonomy (NCBI): domain Eukaryota; kingdom Metazoa; phylum Arthropoda; class Insecta; order Diptera; family Lauxaniidae; genus Calliopum; species Calliopum simillimum. Next base: position 65,889,552 of record OX638368.1, read on the forward strand.
CAGTTTTTTATATTTTAGTTCAATAGTGTATTTAATTGCAAACATTTGACGTTAAATTTTAGTAAAATCGGATAATTTTTTAAAAAGTTATTAAGGTTTTAGTGAAATAAGACCATTTCGATTTTAAAAATTATTTTTAAATTTTTGTTAAAAAAATTAATTTTTTCTACCAAAATCGAAATGGTCTTATTTCACTAAAACCTTAATTACTTTTAAAAAAATGATCCGATTTTACTAAAATTTAATTTGCAATTAAATACTCTATTGAACTAAAACATAAACAATATATATTTGTATAAGCTACTGGCAAAAAAAACCGTGTTTAATTTGGCTTAAACACGAAAAAGTGTAAAAAACTACCATAAAAATGAACTTTTCGTTGCTATAACTCAGCCAATTTGAATCCGATCTTAGATATTGGTACACTTGTTGAAAGTTTGAAAATTTTTCTCTATAATAGTGAAAAAACATATTCGATCGAAATTGGGTTTCTCAAAATATATTCGAAAAAATGGAGCCATAACCTAAAAAATCGAAAAGGTCGATTATCTCCAAAACCTGACCTGATAGAGAAAAATCGATTGCAGATTCGAATTCAGTGCACCAAGTAACTCTAGAAACACTATTTGGTTGCTCCAGTCGAAAATCGTGTAGACCAGTGTAATTATACACGCAAATTTATCAGTGTTAAATCAAGCAATTTAATTATTGCTTTCCCATACGTAACTCAGAGTCAGATTAATTATCTATTTAATTTAAAATTAATTGAGAAAGATTTGTTTTGTTTTCCGTCTGTGATCGTATTAATTTAGTTTTTACTTAAAACATTTTTCGACAGTCTTGCTGTCATCTTCAGTTATGATAAACTTATGTACTAACTAAAATAACATTTTTGTAACTCAGAGTGTGCTTAATTAAACACTGAAAACTGCCGTCTAAAACACAGCTAATATATGTTATTGTACATATTGGCGACATTAGCCGTGTTTTTTTTGACGCGTATATACAATTGTGGTAATTTTCAAATTGCGATAACTTATGAACGGTGGGTCGTACGATAAAAAGTCCAAGGGTCCTTTTCAGGGAGAAACACATGCTCTACAAATAATTTTAATTTTTTGTAGAAAAAAAAATAGTTATTTACAAAAATGTGATTTTTTGCCGTTTATCGGCGCTTAACCAGTTTTTATAGAATAACTCCTAAAATGTAAGTTTTTTTTAAAAATAAAATGAAAATTTTTTATAGAGAACGTGATTCTCCACAAAAAAGTTCCTTAGAGTTTTATTGTGCGACTCACTGTTCATGAGTTATCACAATTTAAAAATAACCACAATTGTATATACGCGTAAAAAAAAACGCCTATTAATTCAACAAACAACATTGTAAAACGACTTGGTAAAGAAATACAGTAGACGCTCACAAATTAGAACCACTTGGTTTTTGAGTTGATTCGAATTTCTGGACTTTTTTTCCGAATATGAATAAAAAAAATGAAGTAACTAAGTACTCGAATCCTTCAAGAAACTAAAATAAAATTTTTTTTTTATTATTTAATGTTACTTTTGTTTGTTTGTTTTTTTTTTTTTTGGTTTTTTTTGAATCGGATATTACAATATCGTTGATTGAAGATGTTGTCACATTAAAATCTGGGGCCAACCGCTTATCTTGGACACTTTTGTAAAGCTTTTTTAGGATTTTGACTTTTGTTTCCAAGGATAAGGTATTTCTTTTACATTTATTTGCCATTTACAATGATCTAAGTACTTAACAAACAAACTAACCAAAAATTAACATAAATTCGACGAAAAAACAGCAAATAGCGAATAACATAAAGAAGTTGGTGATTCCCCGTTTTAGTTTTACTTTGTTCAAACAAAATATCGAGTTTAACCGCGAAAAAGACTCAACTGACAAAAAACTAATTTTACAGTAGAAGCTTTTTTTTTGAATTTTCTTTGCATACATTGTAGCGCAAAAGTCAAAATTGCTTTCGCTATAACTTCGTTACAGTTATGAAATATGAAGGGAAGATGCGTATGGGCGCAAGTTATCGATTTTTATCAAAAAATGGAAATCTAAAATCGGTTAAGTCTTTTTGGCAGTTAGGGCTCGATATGTAAAACACTAATAAGGGATTTCCTGTGTTAAAATAATAAAAAAAAAAAAATGCTTTTCAATTCTAATTTTAGAGCGTTCAATGTATTACAAACTCTGATTCTAATTTCTGAAAGATTCGAATTTGTGAGTGTACAGTTCTACTCAAAATTTTTTTTAAAAAAATTTAACCTTTTAATTCAGAAAGTATTTAAAGAATTTCGTTTTGAATAAATTGAGTTTGAGTTAATTGAATTTATAGCACGCTTCAACACAAAATGTGAGATAGGTTCCAATGTAGCACTTTCGATTGCTATTGAGTAGAAAAAAACTGCCAAAGCTCGTTCGTTAAGCGGCGCTATAACGGTTCAAAGATCGAAAAATCAAGTACTATGAAAAAACCGTACTTTTAGGTTAAAAACTCAAATTTTTTACATGAAATCTTCATTTCTCGTTTATGATGTCTTCGAAACATAACTTAAGTATACTCCATTGATTACTTTCTTCGAATTTATTAAAAGCATATCTTGTATCGTTTTGGAGAAAATTACAGAAAACTGAAAAATTAAATAAATAAATAAATAAATAAATAAATAAATAAATAAATAAATAAATAAATAAATAAATAAATAAATAAATAAATAAATAAATAAATAAATAAATAAATAAATAAATAAATAAATAAATAAATAAATAAATAAATAAATAAATAAATAAATAAATAAATAAATAAATAAATAAATAAATAAATAAATAAATAAATAAATAAATAAATAAATAAATAAATAAATAAATAAATAAATAAATAAATAAATAAATAAATAAATAAATAAATAAATAAATAAATAAATAAATAAATAAATAAATAAATAAATAAATAAATAAATAAATAAATAAATAAATAAATAAATAAATAAATAAATAAATAAATAAATAAATAAATAAATAAATAAATAAATAAATAAATAAATAAATAAATAAATAAATAAATAAATAAATAAATAAATAAATAAATAAATAAATAAATAAATAAATAAATAAATAAATAAATAAATAAATAAATAAATAAATAAATAAATAAATAAATAAATAAATAAATAAATAAATAAATAAATAAATAAATAAATAAATAAATAAATAAATAAATAAATAAATAAATAAATAAATAAATAAATAAATAAATAAATAAATAAATAAATAAATAAATAAATAAATAAATAAATAAATAAATAAATAAATAAATAAATAAATAAATAAATAAATAAATAAATAAATAAATAAATAAATAAATAAATAAATAAATAAATAAATAAATAAATAAATAAATAAATAAATAAATAAATAAATAAATAAATAAATAAATAAATAAATAAATAAATAAATAAATAAATAAATAAATAAATAAATAAATAAATAAATAAATAAATAAATAAATAAATAAATAAATAAATAAATAAATAAATAAATAAATAAATAAATAAATAAATAAATAAATAAATAAATAAATAAATAAATAAATAAATAAATAAATAAATAAATAAATAAATAAATAAATAAATAAATAAATAAATAAATAAATAAATAAATAAATAAATAAATAAATAAATAAATAAATAAATAAATAAATAAATAAATAAATAAATAAATAAATAAATAAATAAATAAATAAATAAATAAATAAATAAATAAATAAATAAATAAATAAATAAATAAATAAATAAATAAATAAATAAATAAATAAATAAATAAATAAATAAATAAATAAATAAATAAATAAATAAATAAATAAATAAATAAATAAATAAATAAATAAATAAATAAATAAATAAATAAATAAATAAATAAATAAATAAATAAATAAATAAATAAATAAATAAATAAATAAATAAATAAATAAATAAATAAATAAATAAATAAATAAATAAATAAATAAATAAATAAATAAATAAATAAATAAATAAATAAATAAATAAATAAATAAATAAATAAATAAATAAATAAATAAATAAATAAATAAATAAATAAATAAATAAATAAATAAATAAATAAATAAATAAATAAATAAATAAATAAATAAATAAATAAATAAATAAATAAATAAATAAATAAATAAATAAATAAATAAATAAATAAATAAATAAATAAATAAATAAATAAATAAATAAATAAATAAATAAATAAATAAATAAATAAATAAATAAATAAATAAATAAATAAATAAATAAATAAATAAATAAATAAATAAATAAATAAATAAATAAATAAATAAATAAATAAATAAATAAATAAATAAATAAATAAATAAATAAATAAATAAATAAATAAATAAATAAATAAATAAATAAATAAATAAATAAATAAATAAATAAATAAATAAATAAATAAATAAATAAATAAATAAATAAATAAATAAATAAATAAATAAATAAATAAATAAATAAATAAATAAATAAATAAATAAATAAATAAATAAATAAATAAATAAATAAATAAATAAATAAATAAATAAATAAATAAATAAATAAATAAATAAATAAATAAATAAATAAATAAATAAATAAATAAATAAATAAATAAATAAATAAATAAATAAATAAATAAATAAATAAACCCTTATCGCTCTCAAAAAGTACATTGCTTTCGCTCAGCACTTTTACGCCTTCAAAATAATGATTGCCTGGGTCCTGAAATAAAAAATTATTTTACTTGCAAAAATTTTTGACTATATCATTTAACCAACCAAAAGCACTGTTTCATCGCTGTCGAATATATTTGAGTCTATTGCAAACTCATTTGGCATCAGGTCGCTCAGCTCTTGATCTTCCTATGAGAGAGATTGGGGTGGTGAACCACCACCTGTTTGAGTTTTTGCCTTCCAATAAGCCGACTACGCCATCTTCGCTTTCATTTTCATATTTTTGAACTGAAATTGAATGCGTTTAGTGTTCCGCTTAGCATCGTCTCCTGATTTAAATCGGAAAATGACATAAATTGGTTACGTTTGTGTTCTTTAGTGCAATTACAATTTATGTTTACACATTGGTTATATCTTCCCAACAATCCTTCTTTTCTTTATTGGTGTTTGTGTCAACGCACTTGTTTTCATTAACTTTTAACCTCTCAGAGCAGAGTTTCCGTAATAAAGCCTATAAAAAGTGAAAATCTTATAACTCGATCATTATTCGATGCATTATTTTCTTTTAGAAATATTTATAACCTTGTCACTTGATGACCAATTTTCTGCCCTTTTTCTTTTTAGATTCATTTTTTCCATGATTTTCTTTTTTATTATACTTTAAGTACATGTGAAAAAATGTATGAAGACCTACAAAAAATTGCGCATTGCAATTTTTTTTTTGCTTAATGTTTTTAGGACCATTATAAAGGCTTAACGTCAAAAAGGTGACCACCCTACCCTTGCGCTTTAGCTGCCATATTGAAATATATTTGATTCGATATATCTTGTTTTCTATTGGTCGGATAGAAAAACTTTTGAACAAAAATTAGGGGAATAAAATTCTACGTATTTATGATCTCGGACGCGATATCCATAAGTTACAAAAAAATCAGTTTTTTCCATTTGCACCCACTGGATGTTGATTTTTCAAAAAGTTGTGATAACATAATTTGTAGCGCTTGCAAAAAGAACCAAAATAGTGTTTAAATGAAGTGATTATCTCAATTGGTTCTCGAGTAATAAAGTAATATGTAATAAATGTTCAGATAAAAAACATAAACAATAAATTTTTTACACGCATTTTATTTTTAAGTTGTCATAACTCGAGAACCAATTAAGTGCTAAAAATTTTGTAGTCCCAACATTTTGAAAATTTAACACAAAATGGAAAAAAACTGATTTTTTGTAACTTTGGCTACCGCCAATATTAACTTATGCATACCGCGTCCGAGATCAAAAATACGTAGAATTTTATTGCCAGTAATTTTTGTTCAAAACTTTTTCTGTCCGACCAACAGGAAACGAGATAAATTGAATCAAACATATTTCACGATGGGAGCTAAAGCGCAAGGTTGGGGAGGTCACCTTTTTGACGTTAACCCTCTATAATGGTCCTAAAAACATTAAGCAAGGTCATTGTACATTTTTACTGTACTACATATTTCATCAATTTCAAAATGTAAACAAAAAGTGACAGCAGCCCAGCAGACACTTGAAAGATTTCGATATTATTTGTACTTAAACATTGGTTAACTATTCCATAAGTACTTTTTTATTATGAAAAAGAAAAGTTAATCTGTGGATTAACTTTTAATCTGCTTTAGAGTTAATCTGTGCGTTAGAGGATGACTAAGCTTTCTTTATGAATACTGCTGCACGGGCGCCCGTGTTCGACGCACACAGGCACAAAACGCCCCTCCTAGTACCGATTTTCAATTGGATCCCTACTTTAGTTATAAGCCATTAAAATAAGGATATTTCTCAACAAAATATAAAGGATAAATGTGTATCTCGCAAGCGATACAAGCATTTTAAATGATGTTATGTTTTGAAAACTATGTTCGAGGATATTCATGGCATCGAGGTAATCACGACGAGGTTGTATTGCAAATTATATAAAGAAGAAGAAAGAAAAAAAAGACGAAGATGTGTTTACCTTTATTGAAGATGTGCACACCCCTTATGTATAAATAATAGCCGTATCATGCATGACGAAACAAATAAAGTGACTAAAAGTCACTCATGATAAGTTAAAAAAATGAACAGCAGAAATATTTAATTTGCTGTAATTTAACAAGGAGTAAAATTATGTTTTACACAAATTAACTCTTGTTAAAAGCCAACGAATTTATTTGCAATCTCAATGAGATATCATAAACAGACCAGACTATATAATTATATCGAGAAATTCGGAAATTTTAGCAGGTAAGCTTCTGAGTAAAATACGACAAGAATTACTTTTGGATTCATTGGAGGATTTGATAGATGAAATAAAAGATAAACCTGACGGGCTCATTGAAATGCTGTGGGCGCGTTTTTTTTTATTCTGCTTTTCGTTTCCGCACCACTTCCCTCCGCTTGCCAAGACAATCAGTAAAAATGTGGTGCCACTATGTTAAAATCGAATTAAACACAGCCAATATTTAACTGGTATGGCAACATCAACAGTCTACTTTGTGCTTAATAACACTGGTCGACAAATTTCGAAAAAAATTTCGACTGGAGGAGAGGATGATGTTTCTTAAATAATTTGGGTGCGCTGAATTCGAATCTGCAATCGGTTTTTCTCTATTAGGTCAGGTTTTGGAGATAATCGACCTTTTCGATTTTTGAGGTTATGGCTCCATTTTTTCGAATATATTTTGAGAAACTGTAATGTACGACCTCAAAATATTCTCAATTTTTTTTATTTTTATATTTAAAATTATTTGGATTGCTTATGAGCCGATCATAATGATGATGATGAAAAATTTATCATTGGTTTTATGTGCCAACTTACATGGTTTTCTTATTTGATGCAAATATATGATAAAATTTGTGTTTTCTGAAACACCTTCTTCTTTTAAAACGAAGTTTGAGTATCAGTGGAAATATTTTTCTATAATTTTGTGTACTCTACGTACAAAAATTTGGTATATCCGAGTCAGCATGTCATTGACAAGCATGCTAATGATCATTCGCTGAATTCGGTATAACCACAGCTAAGAAAAGTGTGATCTTTCTTTCCTGTAATAAACTGCAAGCGGTACGGACTGATCAACTTGACAAAGGTATCTTTTTACATATATATATTCCGGTATATATATAAAATTAAAATAAATTGTTTGTTAGTTTTTTTGGTCAAAGGCAAAGTAAATTTCATAAAATTTGAGCTTATAAAAAGTTTCAAAATTAAGCCTACGTTCATTAAAGGAAAGATATAATTTTCTATTGAAGAAAACTTCAATCTACACGTTTTGCTGCGATATTCGTACTGATGTTCTATATGGTGCATAAGGCTGCAAAATATTCACGCCTTATTTAGTTTTTTACAAAGGTAAATTTATCCACCATTAATTAATTAAAAACCAATTTTTCATATCAACTAATTCTAATGGTTAGGTCTGCTGGATGTAGGTGATATATATTGCATCACCCATTCTGGTACGAAACAAGAGCGTAGCAACATAAAATCATCAAAAGAATTAAAGAAAACCAACCATGTCAGTCAGCATCATATATAGTCGGAGTTAACAGTTTAACAGTTTGGTATATACGTGAACACATGAAAGCGAAAGTGCAAGCAAAGTGCTAAAGTGTCGTGCAAAGGAAATTAATATTAGTGACTAAAATTTTAAAAAGAATTTAAGCGTTTAATGTTTAAAAGAAAAATTTAATTGATTTGGATATTTATACATATGTATGTATTAAGTATATACTTGAAAGTTTTGTATATAACTGCATATATAAAATTACATACATATGTATACCAAACTTTCTGTAAATAGTTGCCCTATGAGCATAAGATGCCAATCAAACCAAACAGGTTCAATAATTTAAAAAATTTGTTTTTTAAAATTTCTAAATTGTGTAAGAGTGATTCGGAATTAGCATTCACTAAACTTGAATACGTTAATTGTAGACTTTAAGTTCCAAAAATTTGCTCGCTAAAATTAACTTAATTCAAAGTACATAAAAATAATAATATATGAACTAGATTAAACAAATAGACAAGTAAGCATATAATTAACACCAGCAGCAACCTACATTTCGTCAACCGAAAGGCCTTTCAGCGTTGGATGTGTAAGTGGTGAGTGGTTTTGTACATTAACTATATACTTATACATATTATAAACCTTATCTTTAAAAATCAAATAATTACAATTCCTAATTAAAAGTAAATTAAATTAATTAAAACTATAGTAAATTTTGGGCATAAAGATTTTGTTGTAACAAGTGAAAAAAAAAAAGAAATCACTGTAAACTAAATTAAAATTTGCACATCACTGATCATTGTGTTAACAGAGACGGGGGTTGAGCAGCGAAATACTGCTGCTGCCGTCGTCGATGTTAACAGCGTGATCGCCGATCATGTTGTTTGCATAACATAACTCTGTAACCCACTTTTAATATGCAAACCGTTAAACTCAATGGTGCTCTCCCATTGTTTACATTTTGTAATTTGCTTTTCGTATTAACTTTCTTGCAAAGTAAACTGTTAAACAGAGTTTTTTTTTTTGTGCAACAATTTGTTTGGAAAAACTTTGAGATTGAATTTTTTTTGAAAACCCTTAATGATAATCTAAACTATGATTTTTCTGCTTTAGTATTTAAGAATTATTCAAAGTTGTAAGCTAATGTCATTTTGGCTTTTGTTTTTGTAAATAAGTTGGTATCCTATGTATTCTATTACACAAACATAACATAGTTTTGTTATTATTACTATTTTATTCCTTTTTACAATGAATTCCTATTGAAGTTACTAGTATAATAAATATTGTTATGGCTCTCTAATTCTAAACGTTTTTCCTTGGTAATGTAGGGTAGTAGGATGTATAAATAAGGGATCTTTTTATTAATTAGCGCCCAAAAGATCAAAGGAAGGGTGGGTACAGAAGCTAAGAGTCTAACATACATCAATTGGCTCTATCGATGAGTGAAATAGAAAGGTGCAGTGCATTTTCAACATATCCGTTTCCGGTTATTAGTTTCCGTTTTGTTATGCAAGCCTATGCAGGAATATAAATTTATTAGTTGTGACTTTTCGTTGTAAGGAACTCTGAAATAAAAAATTATGACTGAGTTCTGTTAGGACAAAGGTTAAGAACTCCCCCACGACTGTTAGCTAGTAGGCAAAGACGGGTTCCGCCCAACCTGACCTCCTTTCAGATAACGACTCAGTCGGTGTTACTTTTAGAGTTAGTAAACTCTAGTAGAACATTACATAATTAATTGGCGCCCAACGTGGGGCCGGAGATCTGTTAGTTTTAGTTTTTCGTAAGTCTTATGACTTAGACAGATGGAAATTTGTGGATTTCTGGTTTCATTTGCAAAGGTTTACATTCTCAGTAAATTTAGAGTGTTTTTGTCAGTTTTTTTATCATGTCAAAATTTGATCTTCGCAGGAAATTCGACTGCTTAGCGTTGACTGAGTAGATTTCGACCGCGAGAAATTCAAGTTTTGTCATTGATATTGCGCATTTTTTTATTACATTTATTCTGATTTTGGTTTCGGACCAAAAATTCTTTAACATTTGGCTCTTATCCATGATGGAAATTCGACTATTTGTAATTATTTCGACCAAATAGCTTCGACCACAAGGGTTATAAGAGTTTTCTTAAAATTTAACAATATTTTGTTCTTTTATTTATACTTTGCTGGAATTCGACTAATGAGCGATGACTAATTAGATTTGACCGCGAAGTTAATAGATAATTAAAATTTATTTCGAAATTTTTTTCTTTTTCTGTAGCATTTTTAATATACATACCATTTCCATAAGGAAATTGTCAGTCACCTTTTTCTTGTTCACTCATCAATTTTATTTTAAGTTTTATTCTCTACATACATTACCAATGCAAGGAAAACGTAAAACTTTATAAATTTTGCAAATACTTTTTATTGCTGGAAAGCAATACAGATTGGATTTATATTTTTTTTGGTTGTTTCTGCAACACCATTTTTATTAAAGCATATAACAACTTCGCTAGTGTTAATTACAATCGACTTAATTTTTTTGGAGATATTTTTAATTTAATACCATTGGTTTTGGACCATTTTCCTAATTTTTTTTACATAATTTTTTAAAATATGCCAATAACACGAAGCCCGGAAGGCGGGGCAAGCCTTCAAAATCTTTCTGCGGCAGCGGATTCTGAATGTAGTTGCGCGGTTTGTCTTCAACCACTTAAAAGCGATCAAGCTCGTGTTATTACGGTGTGTGATCATGTTTATCACCAGAGGTGTATCATTAATTGGCTAAGTGATACACATGAATGCCCTGAGTGTAGAAAACCGTGTCATCCCCATGATTTGAAATTAATAGGTCAAGAAAATTTAGGAACTAAAAAGGCAAAAAGTACGCGAGGTAGAGGGAAAAGTTATCGTGGCTCTCAAAAACATTATTATACGCGAGGGTTACAACGTCAATTAGACGAAGCAGCTTCCGTTAGGTCCGAAGTTTTGCCTAGGAATAGTTTGAATCCTGCTGGTAGTGATCTGTCATTACCTCTTCTAAATTTGTCAGAAGGATATCGACTTTCCACTCACGATCGACTTGCTACTCCCGAACGACTTCCATCTAACGTACAATCGAGTAATTTAATGTTAAACGCAAATGAAAATTCCGCTTCGGTACAACCGAATCAAAACACTGCAAACCTGAACGATTTGAATTCAGCACCACAACTTGTAGAAGTTGTAGAAGCCAGGGTAACGCAGATTGTGGAATCGACTATGCCACGATTATTTGCATCCATGAATTTGCAATCGCTAATTGAGAATGCAATAGCAAGCCAAGCTACTAGGCAACCTAATGTTCACCCTCATTCAAATACTTCAGCGCAAGCTAACAATAACCTGCAAAGTTCTCTTAGAGATCATAGTTCTGCTCACAATTTAAGTTCATTTTCAAATCCCGAAAAAATTACGAAAATTATAGAAAATTGGCATTTGAAATATGATGGTTCTTCGAGTGGCATGAAATGTGAAGAGTTTATTTATCGCATTCGAGCGTTAACTCGAGAGACGTTAAATAACAATTTCGATGCAGTTTGTAAAAATCTGCATGTTATGCTCGTTGGTAAGGCACAAATCTGGTATTGGCGTTACCACAAGCAAGTGGATACCATTGAATGGCAACCCTTTTGTGCTGCTTTGCGACACCAGTATGAAGATCATAGATCTGATTTCGATATTCGCGAAGAAATCCGCAATCGTAAGCAAGCAAATGGTGAGTCATTTGAACTTTTTTACGATTCAATTACTTCAATTATTGATCGTCTAACAGTTCCAATAGAAGAATCTGAATTGATTGAAATAATATCTAGAAATTTAAGGCCAGACATTCGGCATGATATTTTGTATGTTAAAGTACATTCCATTGCTCACTTAAGAGAGCTATGTCAAAAGCGAGAAAATTTAATGAAAGAAGAGATTACTCGTAGAGCACAACCTTCACGTAATATTGTTCATAATTTTGGACAAAAACGAAATATTGCCGAACTTGAACTAAAAACTCTTCCGACGGAAGATAAAATTGAAGAAGATTTTTATATAGAAGCAGTACAAAGTTCAGGTAAAGAATTAACATGTTGGAATTGTGATGAGATTGGGCATAGGTGGGATATGTGTCTTCAAGAGCACAAAACATTTTGTTATGGCTGTGGAGCCAAAGGTATTTATAAACCTCAATGTCCACAATGTTTGTCTAAAAGGGCGACGGAAAACTTTCCGAAGGGTCCATCCAAAACCACCCGGATGGCACCCAAGTAGAAATTATAAACGTAAATCCAGTTCCTATGTTGCCGGCTAGCTCAGCCAATATACCTTTAAAAAGTATTCATGACGAAAATAAAGAAATTAAAAAATTACAAATTTATGAAAGAAAAATTTCAACTCCACCAAATTACGAAAATGATGTCAATAAGATTTTATATCCTTTAAAACCATATCACGAACGATTGCAAAATTACATGTATGTTAGAAATCGTATTTTCAACTCCGATTCAGTATTAAAATATAATGCTCCAAAAGCCAAACGATCGACATTACGTCTTCGCAGGTTTTGGAAATCTTTACGTGAAACCAAACGATTATTAGTATCAGCAATTTTAAAACGATTTGATAATCGAAGTTATGCTGAAGTTCAATTTTTAAATTATACAGAATTAGGATTGCTTGACACGGGAGCAAATATAAGCTGTATAGGAGCTGAATTAGCTAAACAAGATTTTTCAAATTTACCAAATTTTCATAAAACTAAAGCTAATGTCAAAACTGCAAATGGCAGCGATAATAACGTAATTGGTTGGTTGCAGGTAGACGTAAAATATAATAATCAATGCAAAAATCTTAGACTGTATATTATTCCATCGATTGATCAGAGACTTATTTTAGGGATTGACTTTTGGAAAGATTTTAATCTAGCCCCAGGTATAATTTCCTCAGTTTCAGTAGTAAAAGCGACCGAATCAAAAGATGAAGAAGCATATCCATTATCGACAGCACAAATTAGACAGTTAGAAGTAGTCAAATCGTTATTTCCTAACTTTGAGAAACAAGGGTTAGGTAGAACCAGTATAATTAAGCATGAAATTGATGTCGGTGATTCGAAACCTGTGAAACAGCGTTTTTACCCTGTTTCTCCGGCAGTAGAAAAACTAATGTTTCGCGAGATGGACCGTATGATTAATTTAGGAGTTATTGAGAAGTCGTCAAGTCCTTGGAGCTCTCCAATGAGGCTTGTTATTAAACCTGGTAAAGTGCGTCTGTGCCTAGATGCTCGAAAACTCAATGAAGCAACAAAAAAAGATGCTTATCCGCTTCCAAGTATCGAGGGGATCTTCGCCAGATTGCCAAAAGCTAATATAATTTCTAAAATCGATCTAAAAGATGCCTATTGGCAAATCGCTTTGTCTGAAGAGTCTAAGCCACTCACAGCCTTTACTATCCCGGGTCGTCCGCTATATCAATTTGTAACAATGCCTTTCGGGCTATGTAATGCTCCGCAGACGATGTGTCGTCTGATGGACGATATCATACCACCTGATCTTAAAAATTCAGTATTTGGTTATTTAGACGATTTATGTGTCGTTTCTGCAGACTTTGAAACGCATCTTTCAATTCTTGTTCGCCTTGCTGATCAGTTTCGCAAAGCCAATTTGACGCTTAATATCAATAAAAGCAAATTTTGCGTTACTAAAGTTAAATATCTTGGCTATATTATTGGTAGCGGGGGTATCGCCACTGACCCAGAAAAAATTGAGTCCATAGTTGTTTGGCCAGTTCCCAAAAATGTGAAACAAGTACGGGGATTTCTAGGTTTAGCTGGTTGGTACCGTCGTTTCATAAAAAATTTCGCTGATGTATCATTTCCAATTACTGAAACGATTTCTACTAAGAAAAAGTTTGTGTGGACAGAGGACGCGCAAAAAGCCTTTGAAACATTAAAAACTTTATTGACCACTGCGCCTGTTCTACAAAATCCGGACTTTTCTCAAAAATTCTTTGTTCACTGCGATGCCAGCGATTATGGCATTGGGGCTGTATTAGTGCAATTAGGTGAAGATGGTAGTGAGAGGCCAGTAGCGTATATGTCTAAAAAGTTAAACTCGGCTCAGCGTAACTATAGTGTTACCGAGCGTGAGTGTTTGGCCGCAGTAGAAGCAATCGGACGTTTTCGTTGCTATTTGGAACTTCAACCATTTGAGGTCATAACTGATCATTCAAGTCTGGTTTGGCTTATGCGCCAGCCCAATTTAAGCGGTAGACTTGCAAGATGGGCCTTGAAGTTACAAGGGTACAAATTTTCGATAACACACAGAAAAGGTAAAGAAAATGTGGTACCGGATGCGTTATCGCGAATGCATGAAGAGGAAATTTGTACTATAGAATCTATTAGTCCTGAGATTGATTTGGAGTCACCATTTTTCAAGGATGTAGAATATGAGATGCTTAAATCGAAAGTTAATGGTAATTTGGATAAATTTCCTGATATAAAAGTGGTAGAAAATTTTGTATATAAACGAATCGAACATTTTGATGGTAATCCTGAACAGGAGAGCTCAGCATGGAAACTTTGGGTTCCTCGGCAGCTCAGAAATGATGTGATCATTCGCTCACACGATTCAGTTATAGCAGCTCATGGTGGCATGGTGAAAACTATCGATTTAGTTCGAAGAAACTTTTACTGGCCAGGTCTAGTCCGAGATGTCAGAGATTACGTTAGGAAATGTGAAGTTTGTAAAATGACGAAACCACCTAATATTACGCTCAAACCACCGATGGGAAAACATATTGTGTCACATAGACCTTTCCAAAGGCTTTTCATTGATATTTTAGGTCCTTATCCCCGGAGCAAGCAGGGATATATTGGTCTTTTAATCGTAATGGATCATTTATCGAAGTATCATTGGCTATGTCCACTAAAAAAATTTACTGCAAGTCTTATAAGAGATTTCTTAGAAAAACATATCTTTCATGTGTATGGCGTCCCAGAGACGATTGTAAGTGATAACGGATCACAATTTAAAGCAAATAACCTAAATGCGTTTTTCACGGAACTCGGAATTAAACATGTGTATACTTGTTTATATTCACCACAAGCAAACGCATCCGAGCGTGTCAATCGATCGATAATATCTGCTATTAGGGCGTATCTTAAAAAAGATCATCGCGAATGGGATGTGAATATCAGTGCTATAAGTTGTGCTCTGCGTAATTCTTTTCATCAATCGATAGGTTGCTCGCCGTATCATGCTTTATATGGGTTTGACATGATCACTCATGGCTCATCTTACCAACTTCTTCGAAACCTTAAACTTCTCGACGAACCAACTGCAAAGCTATCACGTGATGATAAGTTATCACTTTTGCATAAAGATATTCGAAAAAATATCGCGAAGGCATATGAAACTAATGTAAAACAGTACAATTTGCGTACAAGGCCAATATCGTTCAAAGTTGGACAAGAGGTACTGCGTCGAAATTTCATGCAAAGCTCGTTTGAGAAAAACTTCAACGCCAAACTTAGCCCTTCATTTGTAAAGGCACGAGTTAAGGAAAAGATAGGTAATAGTTACTATTTACTTGAAGATTTGCAAGGAAAAGTCATGGGAACGTATCATGCAAAAGATATACGAGAGTAAATGAAAAGTTTCTGGAAAATGCTACAGTTTATGAAAGTCTCATTTTCCAGTTTTGTAATGTACGACCTCAAAATATTCTCAATTTTTTTTATTTTTATATTTAAAATTATTTGGATTGCTTATGAGCCGATCATAATGATGATGATGAAAAATTTATCATTGGTTTTATGTGCCAACTTACATGGTTTTCTTATTTGATGCAAATATATGATAAAATTTGTGTTTTCTGAAACACCTTCTTCTTTTAAAACGAAGTTTGAGTATCAGTGGAAATATTTTTCTATAATTTTGTGTACTCTACGTACAAAAATTTGGTATATCCGAGTCAGCATGTCATTGACAAGCATGCTAATGATCATTCGCTGAATTCGGTATAACCACAGCTAAGAAAAGTGTGATCTTTCTTTCCTGTAATAAACTGCAAGCGGTACGGACTGATCAACTTGACAAAGGTATCTTTTTACATATATATATTCCGGTATATATATAAAATTAAAATAAATTGTTTGTTAGTTTTTTTGGTCAAAGGCAAAGTAAATTTCATAAAATTTGAGCTTATAAAAAGTTTCAAAATTAAGCCTACGTTCATTAAAGGAAAGATATAATTTTCTATTGAAGAAAACTTCAATCTACACGTTTTGCTGCGATATTCGTACTGATGTTCTATATGGTGCATAAGGCTGCAAAATATTCACGCCTTATTTAGTTTTTTACAAAGGTAAATTTATCCACCATTAATTAATTAAAAACCAATTTTTCATATCAACTAATTCTAATGGTTAGGTCTGCTGGATGTAGGTGATATATATTGCATCACCCATTCTGGTACGAAACAAGAGCGTAGCAACATAAAATCATCAAAAGAATTAAAGAAAACCAACCATGTCAGTCAGCATCATATATAGTCGGAGTTAACAGTTTAACAGTTTGGTATATACGTGAACACATGAAAGCGAAAGTGCAAGCAAAGTGCTAAAGTGTCGTGCAAAGGAAATTAATATTAGTGACTAAAATTTTAAAAAGAATTTAAGCGTTTAATGTTTAAAAGAAAAATTTAATTGATTTGGATATTTATACATATGTATGTATTAAGTATATACTTGAAAGTTTTGTATATAACTGCATATATAAAATTACATACATATGTATACCAAACTTTCTGTAAATAGTTGCCCTATGAGTATAAGATGCCAATCAAACCAAACAGGTTCAATAATTTAAAAAATTTGTTTTTTAAAATTTCTAAATTGTGTAAGAGTGATTCGGAATTAGCATTCACTAAACTTGAATACGTTAATTGTAGACTTTAAGTTCCAAAAATTTGCTCGCTAAAATTAACTTAATTCAAAGTACATAAAAATAATAATATATGAACTAGATTAAACAAATAGACAAGTAAGCATATAATTAACACCAGCAGCAACCTACATTTCGTCAACCGAAAGGCCTTTCAGCGTTGGATGTGTAAGTGGTGAGTGGTTTTGTACATTAACTATATACTTATACATATTATAAACCTTATCTTTAAAAATCAAATAATTACAATTCCTAATTAAAAGTAAATTAAATTAATTAAAACTATAGTAAATTTTGGGCATAAAGATTTTGTTGTAACAAGTGAAAAAAAAAAAGAAATCACTGTAAACTAAATTAAAATTTGCACATCACTGATCATTGTGTTAACAGAGACGGGGGTTGAGCAGCGAAATACTGCTGCTGCCGTCGTCGATGTTAACAGCGTGATCGCCGATCATGTTGTTTGCATAACATAACTCTGTAACCCACTTTTAATATGCAAACCGTTAAACTCAATGGTGCTCTCCCATTGTTTACATTTTGTAATTTGCTTTTCGTATTAACTTTCTTGCAAAGTAAACTGTTAAACAGAGTTTTTTTTTTTGTGCAACAATTTGTTTGGAAAAACTTTGAGATTGAATTTTTTTTGAAAACCCTTAATGATAATCTAAACTATGATTTTTCTGCTTTAGTATTTAAGAATTATTCAAAGTTGTAAGCTAATGTCATTTTGGCTTTTGTTTTTGTAAATAAGTTGGTATCCTATGTATTCTATTACACAAACATAACATAGTTTTGTTATTATTACTATTTTATTCCTTTTTACAATGAATTCCTATTGAAGTTACTAGTATAATAAATATTGTTATGGCTCTCTAATTCTAAACGTTTTTCCTTGGTAATGTAGGGTAGTAGGATGTATAAATAAGGGATCTTTTTATTAATTAGCGCCCAAAAGATCAAAGGAAGGGTGGGTACAGAAGCTAAGAGTCTAACATACATCAATTGGCTCTATCGATGAGTGAAATAGAAAGGTGCAGTGCATTTTCAACATATCCGTTTCCGGTTATTAGTTTCCGTTTTGTTATGCAAGCCTATGCAGGAATATAAATTTATTAGTTGTGACTTTTCGTTGTAAGGAACTCTGAAATAAAAAATTATGACTGAGTTCTGTTAGGACAAAGGTTAAGAACTCCCCCACGACTGTTAGCTAGTAGGCAAAGACGGGTTCCGCCCAACCTGACCTCCTTTCAGATAACGACTCAGTCGGTGTTACTTTTAGAGTTAGTAAACTCTAGTAGAACATTACAAAACCCAATTTCGATCGAATATGTTTTTACACTATTATAGAGAAAAATTCTTAAACTTTTAACAAGTGTACCAATATCTAAGATCCGATTCAAATTGGCTGAGTTATAGCAACGAAAAGTTCATTTTTATGGTAGTTTTTTACACTTTTTCGTGTTTAAGCCAAATTTAACACGGCTTTTTTGCCAGCAGCTTATATAAATATATATTTTTTATATTTTAGTTCAATAGTGTATTTAATTGCAAACATTTGACGTTAAATTTTAGTAAAATCGGATAATTTTTTAAAAAGTTATTAAGGTTTTAGTGAAATAAGACCATTTCGATTTTAAAAATTATTTTTAAATTTTTGTTAAAAAAATTAATTTTTTCTACCAAAATCGAAATGGTCTTATTTCACTAAAACCTTAATTACTTTTAAAAAAATGATCCGATTTTACTAAAATTTAATTTGCAATTAAATACTCTATTGAACTAAAACATAAACAATATATATTTGTATAAGCTACTGGCAAAAAAAACCGTGTTTAATTTGGCTTAAACACGAAAAAGTGTAAAAAACTACCATAAAAATGAACTTTTCGTTGCTATAACTCAGCCAATTTGAATCCGATCTTAGATATTGGTACACTTGTTGAAAGTTTGAAAATTTTTCTCTATAATAGTGAAAAAACATATTCGATCGAAATTGGGTTTCTCAAAATATATTCGAAAAAATGGAGCCATAACCTAAAAAATCGAAAAGGTCGATTATCTCCAAAACCTGACCTGATAGAGAAAAATCGATTGCAGATTCGAATTCAGTGCACCAAGTAACTCTAGAAACACTATTTGGTTGCTCCAGTCGAAAATCGTGTAGACCAGTGTAATTATACACGCAAATTTATCAGTGTTAAATCAAGCAATTTAGTTATTGCTTTCCCATACGTAACTCAGAGTCAGATTAATTATCTATTTAATTTAAAATTAATTGAGAAAGATTTGTTTTGTTTTCCGTCTGTGATCGTATTAATTTAGTTTTTACTTAAAACATTTTTCGACAGTCTTGCTGTCATCTTCAGTTATGATAAACTTATGTACTAACTAAAATAACATTTTTGTAACTCAGAGTGTGCTTAATTAAACACTGAAAACTGCCGTCTAAAACACAGCTAATATATGTTATTGTACATATTGGCGACATAAGCCGTGTTTTTTTGACGCGTATATACAATTGTGGTAATTTTCAAATTGCGATAACTTATGAACGGTGGGTCGTACGATAAAAAGTCCAAGGGTCCTTTTCAGGGAGAAACACATGCTCTACAAATAATTTTAATTTTTTGTAGAAAAAAAAATAGTTATTTACAAAAATGTGATTTTTTGCCGTTTATCGGCGCTTAACCAGTTTTTATAGAATAACTCCTAAAATGTAAGTTTTTTTTAAAAATAAAATGAAAATTTTTTATAGAGAACGTGATTCTCCACAAAAAAGTTCCTTAGAGTTTTATTGTGCGACTCACTGTTCATGAGTTATCACAATTTAAAAATAACCACAATTGTATATACGCGTAAAAAAAAACGCCTATTAATTCAACAAACAACATTGTAAAACGACTTGGTAAAGAAATACAGTAGACGCTCACAAATTAGAACCACTTGGTTTTTGAGTTGATTCGAATTTCTGGACTTTTTTTCCGAATATGAATAAAAAAAATGAAGTAACTAAGTACTCGAATCCTTCAAGAAACTAAAATAAAATTTTTTTTTTATTATTTAATGTTACTTTTGTTTGTTTGTTTTTTTTTTTTTTGGTTTTTTTTGAATCGGATATTACAATATCGTTGATTGAAGATGTTGTCACATTAAAATCTGGGGCCAACCGCTCATCTTGGACACTTTTGTAAAGCTTTTTTAGGATTTTGACTTTTGTTTCCAAGGATAAGGTATTTCTTTTACATTTATTTGCCATTTACAATGATCTAAGTACTTAACACACAAACTAACCAAAAATTAACATAAATTCGACGAAAAAACAGCAAATAGCGAATAACATAAAGAAGTTGGTGATTCCCCGTTTTAGTTTTACTTTGTTCAAACAAAATATCGAGTTTAACCGCGAAAAAGACTCAACTGACAAAAAACTAATTTTACAGTAGAAGCTTTTTTTATACCCTACACCCAGGGTATATTCACTTTGTCCTTCCGTTTGTAACGCAGAGAAGGAGGCGTGGCAGATATAGAAAAGTATATATATTCTTGATCAGCGTCACCTCCTGAGTCGATATAGCCATGTCCGTCTGTCTGGCTGGCTGGCTGGCTGGGTGGCTGGCTGGCTGGCTGGCTGGCTGGCTGGCTGGCTGTGTGTTGAAATACACTTTTTGGGAAAACTGAGCAAGATAATTCAATGAAATTTGGTACACTGCCTCCGTCGTCAAAGTTAGCTCGGGGGATTGAAAATGAGCAAAATCGGTCAACAGACACGCCTACCGCCCATACAAAAATTATATTCAAAATGCAATTTTAGGAGTATTTTTCACGACAATGCAACCACAAAACACATAAGTACTACAAATTGTAAGCGCAAGCTCTGATAAAAAACTGAGCGAATTCGGACAAGAGGGCGTGGCACCTCCCATACAAGCAAAAGCTTCAAAACGCTATACTGAAACCGTTTTTTGAGATATTCGAACCAACTTCGACACAGACACTAAAAATTATAAATTAAAGCTCTCAGCAAAAATTGGTTGAAATCGTACAAGGGGGCGTGGCACCTCCCATATAAGCAAAAGTTTCAAAATGCTATACTGAAAAAGTTTTTTGAGATAATCCAACTAAATTTCACTCTGACATTAAAAACTATAAATGCAAGCTCTGAACAAAAACTGGGTGTACTCGGACAAGAGGGCGTGGTTCCTCTCATATAAGCAAAATTTTCAAAATACTGCAGTGTAGGGTATTTATTTTTTGGCCAGGCCAAAATTTACACCCTTACTAGTTATTCTTATATGCAGTCTTATGCAGATTTTGACGCTGAATCCGTCTTCATCAGCAGAACAGTCATTATACCTGCAGGATTTTGAAATATCCTTGCTTGAAGTTGAAGAAAACGCTGTGTTCAGTCTTACAGCGTAGCTACACGAAAAAGTGAAATTCTTTTTTATTAATAGCATCAAATACCCACACTCTTCCTTATCAAAATATCCTTTCTGACTTTTCTAATAGGAATCTTATTTTCCAAGTTGTGATTCTTTGATGATAAGATATTTCTGCCACTATACAAAAGACGAAATATTTTGGTGGCGTGGCGTATCCCATTTATTTATTTTAGGGCATTCTATTTCACCAAAAAAAAAAATTTGAGTTTTTGATATTTTTCTATAGCATTCGATACTTTCCGAGTTTTTTGTTATAATTATTCTCATCGGTTAATTTATCATTTTGAAAGCATAACCATTAGAGGTCAAAAGGTACGAGTTTAATAACAAAAAATAGCTATAAATAAAAACATCGACTAAAATAATAAGATCAGATTGTTTACCGAGCAGAGATCGGTCTCCAGGTACTAACATCCATAATAGCCAAAAGTCGTGTTTTTGCACTTTTTTAACATTTTAGGTAAAGATATCTCTGACAAAAAAAAAACGATATCGTTATCGGTTTGTTTGAGTTTTCAAGGAAAAAGCTAGGGCTATTAACTGTCATACCAGATTTTACGGCTTAATATTACCTTATCTTGTTATATAACTTCAAAAATAGGAAAAAAGTGGTATCCTTCAAACTTTTATGTAAGGATATCTCAAAGTCCACACATAATAGAGCAATTCTAAGAACGGGTACGGATTAAGCATCAAAAATTACATCTGAAATGGCTATTGCTGTTTCCGATTTTTGTTTATGTTTTTCTTAAATACGAAAAAACCGGTTTTTTTAAAAAATGGATGGTGCGGAAACGATAACTTTTATATATATAAATGTGTGTATGTACATATATATATATACATAAATATATATCACACATATATACATATATAAGTAAATAAACGCACGTATATACATATGTATGTGTACATAATATGCATATAAACACCGAGACATACTCAGAAAATTGTTAAAAAATGAAAATGTCGATTTCGCCGTTCGCGGATTTTGACAATAGAAGGGTCCCCCAACATTATCCCTGAAAAAAATAATTTTTCTTCAATATGATAAGAAAAGTACCCTGAACATAATTTAAATTATGTAGGTTTTGAAGAAAAAGATTGAAACTTTCAGCTACTTTATCGGATTCCATATTCTAGTTTTGTTATTTTTTGCTTATTTAGAATAGGATATCTCAAAAACCATACGAGATAAAGCAATTACAAGGCCTGTTTCGGATTCAGCACAGCAAAACACATTCAAAATAATTATTTTGGTTTTTGTTCGTTGTGTTTTTTTTATTTTATAAGGGATATGTATTTTTGCGATATTTCGTGGAATGATCAGCTACGATTTCGGGGTTTGCATTTGTTAAACCACTAAACTAGTACAAATGAAACTCCGGTCACTGATTTTATGCGCACTTTCATCAAAGTTATTGACCCTTTTAGACTAAATGATAAAAAAGGTTTTGTCTTACATGATATGGCTGTAATTTTTTAGAACATTCCTACTAAATTATTCATTTATTTTCGCGAAATCTACTATATTTTAGCAGGTAAAACCTCAAAACTACTATATTTTTTTGAAAAAAGTTGGCAGCAATACCCTCGATCGACAACTTAATTAAACGAAGAGTGATAGTGCCTTTTTTTGTTAACCTTTTTTTCATATTGCAGTTTTTGACGGGAGAAAATAAATTGACATTTTTGGAACACTATTTTTAATTCGTTTGCATCGAAATATGTCAAAATAGCATATTGGCAAAAGGAACAAGCATTTAGCTTTTAAAAAAACATTTCTTTGAGTTTTTATATATAACATGTGAATTATGGTAATTTTTTGAAAATTTGAGCTCAAAAAGCTAAAATCGATAAATTTCGAAAACTTTGAAATTAAAAAAAAAAAAATACATTTTCGGATTTTCATAATTTTCCAATACAATATGTGGTTAAGTATGCTCAATCGAAATACAAAGTTCCTGCTGCCTTTTTTGAGAACTTTTTTTCTATGAATTTTTTCCTGTTGCAGTTATTGAGAAAACAACTTATTTTTATACCCTACACCCAGGGTATATTCACTTTGTCCTTCCGTAACGCAGAGAAGGAGGCGTGGCAGATATAGAAAAGTATATATATTCTTGATCAGCGTCACCTCCTGAGTCGATATAGCCATGTCCGTCTGTCTGGCTGGCTGGGTGTGTGTGGAAATACATTTTTTGGGAAAACTGAGCAACATAATTCAATGAAATTTGGTGCACAGCCTCCGTCGTAAAAGTTAGCTCGGGGGATTGAAAATGAGTGAAATCGGTCAACGGACACGCCTACCGCCCATACAAAAAATATATTCAAAATGCAATAATAACAGCATTATTCGCAATAACAGAAGCAAAATACACATAAGTACTAGGGAAAGTAAATATAAGCTCTGAGCAAAAACTAGGCGAATTCGGACTAGAGGGCGTGGCACCTCCCATATAAACAAAAGTTTCAAAATGTTATACGGAAAGCGTTTTTTGAGATAACCTCACCAAATTACACTCAAACACTCGGATCTATAAATGCATGCTATACGAAAGATCTAGGTAAACTCGGACAAGAAAGCGTGGCACCTCCCATATAAGCAAATGTTTTAAAATTATATAATGAAAGTGTTTTTTGAGATAATCCAACCAAATTTCACTCAAACACGAAGAATATTAATTGTAAACTCTGAGCTTAAAGTAGGCAAAGTAGGATTAGAGGGCGTGGCACCTTCCATATAAGCGAAAGTTTCAAAATGCTATACTGAAATATTTTATAAAAAAAACCTAACCGAATTTTACTCAAACACTCAGAACAATAAATGCAAGTTCTACGCAAAATCAAGGTAAGCTCGGAGGTGAGGGCGTGGCACTTCCCATATAAGCAGTTTGTTCTTATACTCTCCTAATAATATACTTGAAATGCAGTGTAGGGTATTTAGTTTTTGGCCAGGCCAAAGATACCACTCTTACTAGTTTTGAATTTTCTTTGCATACATTGTAGCGCAAAAGTCAAAATTGCTTTCGCTATAACTTCGTTACAGTTATGAAATATGAAGGGAAGATGCGTATGGGCGCAAGTTATCGATTTTTATCAAAAAATGGAAATCTAAAATCGGTTAAGTCTTTTTGGCAGTTAGGGCTCGATATGTAAAACACTAATAAGGGATTTCCTGTGTTAAAATAATAAAAAAAAAAAAAATGCTTTTCAATTCTAATTTTAGAGCGTTCAATGTATTACAAACTCTGATTCTAATTTCTGAAAGATTCGAATTTGTGAGTGTACAGTTCTACTCAAAATTTTTTTTAAAAAAATTTAACCTTTTAATTCAGAAAGTATTTAAAGAATTTCGTTTTGAATAAATTGAGTTTGAGTTAATTGAATTTATAGCACGCTTCAACACAAAATGTGGGATAGGTTCCAATGTAGCACTTTCGATTGCTATTGAGTAGAAAAAAACTGCCAAAGCTCGTTCGTTAAGCGGCGCTATAACGGTTCAAAGATCGAAAAATCAAGTACTATGAAAAAACCGTACTTTTAGGTTAAAAACTCAAATTTTTTACATGAAATCTTCATTTCTCGTTTATGATGTCTTCGAAACATAACTTAAGTATACTCCATTGATTACTTTCTTCGAATTTATTAAAAGCATATCTTGTATCGTTTTGGAGAAAATTACAGAAAACTGAAAAATTAAAAAATTGTCAAAGCATTTCTCGAAATTGAGTCGCTATGAGACTCCACAGCGGTTCGAAGTTTGGATCTTATAATAGCCGTATTTTTTTTTTTTTGACGCGTATATACAATTGTGGTAATTTTCAAATTGCAATAACTTATGAACGGTGAGACGTACGATAAAAAGGGAAAACCACATGCTTAACAAATAATTTTAATCTCTTGTAAAAAAAAAAATAATTATTTAGAAGTTATTTAAAAAAAAGTGATTTTTTGCCGTTTATCGGCAATAACCAGTTTTTATAGAATTACTCCTAAAAGATCAATTTTTTTATACATAAAATTCAAAGTTTTTGCAGAAAACGTGATTCTCCATAAAAAAAATCCTGAGAGTTTTTATTGTGCAACTCACTGTTTATGAGTTATCGCAATTTAAAAATATCCACAATTGTATATACGCGTCAAAAAAAAAATGCGGCTATTATAAGATCCAAACTTCGAACCGCTGTAGAGTCTCTAAGCGAAGTGTATCGAAGTGTGGTATTTAAAGATTTTATATAAAAAATTACAAGAATTTCGATTTGTACGATAGTTAGGGAGCTGGCGGCAGAAAAAAATAATGTGATAACATTGTCACACAGAGTACGTTTTCTGTAAAGATTGGAGTAAATCAGTCTTTTTTACATTTTCAATATTCGATTAAAAAAAAAAACGTTGTAGACGTCTATCACGAAATCATTTTTTATTAAGAATAACTCTAATGCAATACATCAATGATAGACGCGACTTAAAGACATATGGCAGAATTTTTTTTCCAATTTCAAAATTCGATTAAAAAAAAAATTAGCGCAATATCAGGTAACCACTTACTATGTCTTAACCACAAGAATAAGGACTACTTACCATTTAACTTACTAAGTATCAACGACGATGTTATCACATACCGAAATTACCACTAACTCCCTTACTATGAAACGATATCTCAATTTTCAACTAAATTTAACATAAATCAAGAAGAATCTGCCGCTTGTATCTAGCAACATGCAACAGAACAACACAAGAAGTGATAGCAACAATGATGCACATAAGGCTTCCACGGACCCGACTCCAAAATCATCTGCAACTGGAGCTTACAAAATGCAAACTGGTATTGACCGCTACATGATCATGAATTCTAAAAGAAATCGCAGCCCTCAAAAAGATAATGTAGGTAACTCAAACCAAAAAAAAAAAATCAATATAGCAGCAGTTCCTTCAAACTTTTTTTCTGGCAATCGATTTGCTCCGTTATGTGACTCAAACGAAAAAAATCCTAGTTCACCACCCAAAATCTTTAAACTGCCTCCAATTTATTTGCGCGAACGCAGCTCTAACGTTCTCGTGGCACATTTAACCAAACTTATTGGGAAAGATAACTATTTTATTGTGTCTTTGACAAGAGGTAACATTCATGAAATTAAGATTCAAATATTCGCATAGTTGCTAAAATTTTTAATGACTGTAAAGTCATATTGCACAAAGCAGCTGAAAAGCAGCATAGGTATTACCGTTCTCATTAAAGGTATTGATTCCTCAGTTGACACTGCGAAAATTAAAGAAGCTTTAGAAGAAAAAATTTCAATCCTAAAGCTATTGTAAATAAAGAAAAGGTCCACCAACCAATGTTTAAAGTTGACCTCCAACCTGATTCAGTAAAATTAAAGAAGAATGAGTCGCATCCAATTTATAAGCTGCAGTACTTGCTTCACCGTCGAGTGGTGTTTGAGGAACCCCATAAACGTAACGGTCCGGTATAATGTACCAACTGCCAAGAGTATGGGCATACTAAAACATTCTGTACCCTTCAGGCTGTCTGTGTATCATGTGGAGATCTTCACAATATTTCTGAATGTAAAAAATCTAAAAAATGCGCCAACTGTCAAAGAAACTGCTAACTATAGGGGCTGCCAAATTTATAGAGAGCTTAAAACAAAAATCTCTGAAAAAAGGCAAGTAGCTCGTAACCCAAACCAAGTTATTTTTACACCTTGTATTTTTACACAACAAAAAGGCAACGCGAATCTAGTGAATTCAGCTATTACATATTTAATTGTATTACTATCTGGGGGAACAACTACAACTCATTAAATTAGTTTCGAAAACCAAACTTCGTGCTTAACACAAACATTGAATCAATTCATGATTTCAATGCAATCAACTTTACTAGATTAAGTTAAAACGCAAAACCAGCTCCTTCAAATATTGATTGCTCAAAAATAAATAAGTTAAAAATTTGTGTCTGGAATGCAAACGGTATTAACCAACATAAAAATGAATTTTTCTATTATTTGAATAAAGAGGAAATTGATTTAATGCTTATCTCAGAAACTCATCTGACCGATAAGTATAATTTCTATATACCTAGGTATAAATTTTATGGAATAAACTATCCCGATGGTAAATCACATGGGGGTACGGGAGTCCTTATTCCTAGCCGTCTCAAACATTATTGTTTTGAGCCCTACTCAAAACATTTTCTTCAGGCTACCTCTATTTGCCTACAAAACTAGCTCCAAAACCTAACTATTTCAGCAGTTTATTACCCACCTCGCTTCGCCATTAGTGAAAACAATTTAAAGATTTTTTCGACACATTGAGTGGTAAGTTTTTAGCTGCTGGAGACTATAACTCCAACAACACATATTGGGGTCCCGACTTATAAACCCTAAAGAAAAGCAACTACAATATGTTAATGAGAAATAGCACCATTTTCGACTTTGCTTCACCTGGTCAACCTACATATTGGCCAACCGACCGAAGTAAAATCCCAGACCTTATTGATTTTGCCAATACAAAAGGTATCGAGAAAATTTTTATGTCTACCGAGACACAGATAGCAGCCTCCTCTGACTATTCACCAATAATATTCTGCCTTTTGAATAAACCAAAGTATGTTGAGCCCCCTAAGGGACTAACATCGTATAAAACCAATTGGCTCAAGTATAAGAAATATGTAAGCTCAAATATTCACACAAGTTACTCAATAGAATGTGAAGAACACTGATTTTAATTCAATCGTATGCTCAGCAACGAAACACTCAACACCTGAACAGGTTCCAAGAACTTCAAAACTCGTGCTTTCACCAATAGCGAAATTGAGTTTCTGGTAGCTAGGAAACGAAAGATGAGGCGCGAGTGGCAACTTCATAGATCTCCAGCTTCTACAGCAAAGCTAAAAATTGCATATCTAAACTAAGGTCTGTCTTAAACAGTGAAGGAGATTTAGACCAGGAAAAATTTGTCTCGAAGCTAGACCCCAATAATAATGGCAAACAGTCTTTGTGGAAAGCCAGTAGAAAATTTAGGATTCCAATCGAAAGTGATCTGCCGGTTAGAGCCAAATGCATGGGCATTACCCAACAGCATGGAAAATCTGATTAATCACCATGATTCCAAAACCTGGTAAAGGTCGTACATTACCTTCTTCATATACCCCCATCAGTCCTTTTACCATGCTTATCCAAACTTTTTGAAAAATTAATTTTGTCAAAGCTAATACCGTATGGGGCTGTCCATAAACTCCGTGACGTTAAAATTCGCTAAAATGAACCCCCTCCCCCCCTATGTGACATAAAATTACGCTGGACCAGACCTCCCTAGCGTCATGTGACGGTAACCTAAACCCCCCTATCCATATTTTTTTTTATGCATATACCAGTGCAATAGTTGTTTAAGTGTTCACGTACAATACTAAATAGCATCTTTCCTTCAAATTTCATTACTGTAAAAAGTAAGTACCATTACGAAGTTATAGCGAAAGCACTTTTGACTTTTGCACTACAATGTATGCAGAGAAAATTCAAAAAAAAGTTCTACTGTAAAATTTGTTGTTTGTCGGTTAAGTCTTTTTGGCGGTTAAGGCTCGATATAGTTTAACTAGTTTTGTCATTTTTGTCAGGTTTTGAATTTTGAACTTTGAGTTGTGATGATAATGACCGCTTTTCTGGTAAAATTTCCCTCATAAACTACAATCATTAAACTGACGGTTCTTCAGTATATCGCTGACGTTTAACAATTCTAAAGAATAACAAGTTATGTTTTCAAAATACTCGTCAGTTCACACTGAAAGTGTGTTAAAAATTGTTAATCATTATTTTTGTATGCAAAAGTTACAAAACTAATATTTTTAATATTGTAATTTAAAGTCAGTGGGTTATTAATCATTAAAGTTAGTTTTTATTTCCGTACTTTAATTCAACCTAATTGATGTAGCCTCTATTCCGACTAAATTGATGAGGTTGCATCAAATTGAGCTATACTGTGGAAGAGAACGCTGAAAGTAGACGAAGCAGTTAAAAATCAAATCTAGAAAAGACCTTTCACTGGTACCGTAATTTAAGAAAACGGCCAGAATTTAATAAAAAATCCTTGAAGCCCCTATTTCGACCAAATTAATAGACTTGCATTAAATTGAACTTTACTGTAGAAGAGTACACGAAATGTAGACTTAGCGGTTGAAAATCATATTTATAAAAGTCCTTTCAGTTGCACCGAAATTTAAGAAAACGTCACGCGGAACTCGTGTAGCGTTTTTATTTTTAGGTCTCGTTTTCAATTATATTAAATAGAGTTCCATGAAAGTAAACTTAAATTTGGAAAAGCTCACAAAATGAAGTTAAGAACACTGTTTAAAAATATATCATACGTTCACTTTCTAAGAACTGACGTAAATTAAAAAGAAAAGCATTAAATCGAGCCCTAACCGCAATAGTAGCGTATGCGACAAAAAGCAAATTTTACAGGAGAGAGTTTTTTTAATTTTTTTTCGAACAGGCATGGCGGATTTTTTTAAAACGTTAAATGTAGTCTATATTAGACCTCATATAAAAAATAGACGCGTTTTTAAATTGATTTTGTGCATATTTCACTCATTTATGGCGCATACGACATTTTCGCAGTCACTCTTGGCGAAGATTGAAATTAAAATGCGGCGCATACGTTTTTTGAAATTACATGGTTTTGCCTTTGAAGAATACATTTATAACATTTATTTAATACACAGAAAGAAATTTGTAACAATTTGAACGGTTGTAATTGTTCCAACCCACAAAAACGGTCAGATTGACTGTAATATTGTTAATTTACAGTACTATTTTGTATTAAAAACTTACAAAATATCACACACACACGTCGTTTGAACTTGGTTTTACTCCGATGTAATCCTACTCCAGGTCTTTTTTGGAAAGTTGTTCATAGAGATCCAAATATACAGAAAATTTTTTTTTTAAAAATCGGTCACCGAGCTAATCGATTTTCCGAGTCGAATTCAGGTTACCAAATGGTCTTTACATTGTTTCTGCATTAAAGAAAAAAGTTTGACAAAAACTAACTAAAAACTGGGTGTGCAGTTAATTTTCTGTTTATTTGTAGATTCAAAAATATTGTTTTTAAAAGTTTTAACTGATCGCGTTAACGAGATATTGTATTTTTAACAACTTTTCTTTTAAATTTTTTTGTTACAAAAAAAATGAACTTTCGCGTTTTTTTAGAAAATTAGCAACGGGCGAAAACAAGAAAAATCATTTTCAATGTAAATTTTGATGTTGAATCCGAATCTGGTTTTAGAATTGATATATCTTAAATGGTTTGAGAGAAATCCTAGCCTAAAGACTAATTTTCCATCCATTTTGTGAAAAGTTAAAATAACATTTTTTTTTATTCTTTTGAGGCTATATAGTAGAACAAGGAAATCTTTAGCCATAAAACATTAAAAAACACCTTGAAGCCCTATTATTTGGCTTCAAATCCCAGCTTAAATTATATCGATATATTTTTTCTTCTTCGAATTATTCTAACCTGAAACGGTGAAAAAAGGAAAAATCCACGTTTTTTTGATATTTCAGCTTACGATATTTCGAAGACAAAAAAAGATATCGATATAATTCAAACTGATTTTCAAAGTAAAAGACTGGGGCTTCAAGCTTCAGTTTCAATCCTTCGAGCTAACTTTTACAACGAACCGTCTTTACAAAATTTCGCCGAATTATCTAAGTTTTCCCGTGAATAATATTTCCACGGACACACAAACATCCATCCAAACAGACGAACATGGCACTACCGACTTAAAAGGTGATTTTGACGAGGAATATATATACTTTTCCATACCTGCCGCGCCTAATTCTCTGGTTTTTGAGGTGCTTACGTTCTTTTTGCGGTCAACAAAAAAACATATGTGGTTCTTACGACATAATTGAAAGTGCGATATCTTTGTTAATACACAAAATTCAGTTTTAATATTTGGCATATAGTTGTGAATGACATTTTAGAACATATTTGCATCAAAAAAAAAAATTTCGAAAAAATGTCGCATACGCTACTGTTGCGGTTAGGGCTCGAAATGTTTTTGTATGAAATTTTCAATTAAAAAAATTTGAATTTTCGGGCAAAGGATAAAGGTAAAAATTTCTCTTTATATACACTAACATTCTTATTTGTACATTTATTTCTATAATCAGGCCTTACACTGAATACACTGTTGATTCGATAATCGTAAGAACTACGGAAGTACTATTATTGAATTAAAAATATTGCGATTGATAATTCGAAGTTCGTAGAGTCAAAACGGTCTTTTAAATCAAACAACGATACTTCCTGACTACCAAATCGTAAATTAACTACCAAAATTAAATTAAGAAAATCAGGCATGTTCTGAAATCCGATTCATTTTAATTTGATGTTAATTACCGAAATGCGGAGCTCTTCAAAATTGCTTTCATTCCGATTCCGAAGTGAATCGGATTTCAGAACATGCCTTTATTAGATGTTCTTATACCTTTGAATATCTTAAATTTAATTTTTTTCTTTTGAAAAATAGGTTATTTTAAACGCCGTCCCGTGACGCTTGCTCGAACTCCCCCTCCCCCCTGTGACAAAAAGTGACACTTTCTCCCCCCACCTAGAAGCGTCACGGAGTTTATGGACAGCCCCTAACCTTCGAGGTACTTTTTTGTATCCTTTAGGTTTTCGGGCATGAGGATTCCTATCTTGCAAAAAATTTGGGCACGTGTTTTGTAATTTTTTTTTTATATCCGTTTCAATTTCAGGATTTTAGTCATAAATATCAAATTTAAATACGCTTAGCCATCATGTCTATAGGACTTTTAGTTGTAGAAATATAGTAATCGACAACTGATCACGTTTTTTTTTTTTTTTTTTCTTTTTAAAACTGCATTTTATAAAACAGTTTTTTATCTTAAATAGGATGAAAAATTTGAAACAAAATTTTTTTGCAAATAGCTTTTCAGAAAACAAATTCAGCCTGGGGGGCTCATCACGTAACTTCTAAAACGCTCATCGTTCGAACGATACTGTCCGACGTTATCATCAAAAGCTTGCTTCATATAAACCTATCGCTATCGTATCGTCCATCGTTCTGTTTATTTATTTATTTATTTTATTGAAACATCCTGAACACAAGCAAGATCCAAAATCTTAAAATTAACTATGCCAGTCACTTATAATAAAAAAATTTTTTTGACATAACATTGATAATTTTAAATTAATTATTCTATAACAAAGTAAGCTTTGAGCAAATAATTTTTTTTTTTTCTATAAACTATAAAAATTACTTATTCTAAGGGTACAAAATATTTGAGAACATTTTTAAATGGCGTTGCCTTGCTTATCAGCCTATGATTGTTCGGGAGAGTGTTCCAGAGGCGGACGGAGTGAACAAAAAATTGTCTTTCTGAGATTAGTGAGGTATGCCTAAACTGGTATATATAATTGTTACGAGAAGATCGTGAGAAAACAAGCTTATCGTAAAGGTACACGGGTGCTTTGCTTGTTATAATTTTGTGCAGTTGTAACAGCATTCTAAAGTTCAGCAAATTATTAAAATAGACCGAATAAAGTTTTTTAGCGTGCTGAGAGACGTGGTAATAGCGCTTTAGTCCGAAAACATACCTTGTTATATTATTAAAGACTACATTCAGTTTGCGTTTGCTAATTTTCTAAAGTTTGAAAGCCCTGGAAAACATATGTTTTTGGCAGAAGTTACATTTAATTTTATTTTTTGTGATTATTGGATATGCTAAGGAGA
The DNA here is from genome assembly GCA_951812925.1 of Calliopum simillimum. Lineage (NCBI taxonomy): Eukaryota > Metazoa > Arthropoda > Insecta > Diptera > Lauxaniidae > Calliopum > Calliopum simillimum. The sequence goes on from OX638368.1 coordinate 65,922,953, forward strand.
ATTTTTTAAATGTATGTTTTTTTAATGTTTTTATTAACTATATTTACTTTTTAGAGCAACTTTATGGATGAGCATCCGCAGCTGGCCAACAACTACTTTGCCGAATCGGTACAGGGCTGACAGGCCATAACGATGCTTTTGACGACATTGGCGAATAAACTGAATGCTAGTGGTCTTCCAAACAAGCCCATAGCAGCGTGGAGAAAAGTAAGAATTGGTTATATTGCCTAAAGTTGGTTATACTATTTGTATTTTTTAATTTTAGGTGTGGAATGATTGTAAATATAGGGCGAAAAAAAAAATGCAGCCAAAAATTTGACGTCTTTGCAAAAGACGGGAGGTGGACCGCCAGAGGAAGTTCCACTTTCCCCAATGGAAGAAAAGATTGCATCGCTGGCTTCGCTGCGTGAAGTAGTAGCAGGCAGCTCGTTAAATTACTTTGGGCTCCAAGAATGACTGAAGCGAATACAACAATTTCTGCCGCTGATGACGACATAACTGAAGTGGATGCTACAACTTCTGCCGCAGCTGAAGCCTTTTCGCTCTGCTTTTCACTTAGTGATGACTCGGAGTAGGAGAACTTGATGAAAAGGTAACCAAATTGGTTCTAAGTTTTAATAATTGCTAAAATACTTATTTAAATTTATTTCAGATATGCGACTGAACTCACCACGGTGCTCTTGAACAGTCGATAGGTTTTTTGAATATGTGGAGAAAATCTGTGAATGGGGTTTCATTTGTATTAGTTTAGTGGTCTGAAAAATGCAAACCCCGAAATCGTAGCTGATCAACCCCGCGAAATATCACAAAAATACATATCCCATATAAAATAAAAAAAATTCAGAAAAAAAACGCAACAAACAAATATAAAAATAGTTATTTTTAGTGTATTTTGCAATGTTGAATCCGAATCCGGCCTTAGAATTGCTGTATCTTATACGATTTTTGAGATATCTTAGCCTAAACAAGGAAAAAAAGCCGACGCAATGTTTTATTGCTGTGTTTTGGAGCTATATAACAGGACGTATATCCATAAATTCTGATGCAGAAATAGAAAGCTCTAATCAATCTTCTAAACCTAATTCAAATAATGTCGATATCTTTATTCTTCTCGGAGATATCCTAACCTAAAAAGTTAAAAAAGTGCAAAAAACGTGTTTTGTCATTATTTCAGTCTTCGATATTTCAGAGAAGAATTAAGCTATTGACGTAACTTAAATGCGGTTTTAAAGAAAATTATTGGATCTTTCAGATAATGTATCAAATTTTACGTGTAAATGTTCTGTATTATAAATATATAGCTTAAAATATAGCAAAAACGGTATTTCTTCCTTGTTTATGCTAAGATATCTCAAAAACCGGATTCGGATTCAGCATTGCAAAATACATTAAATATGACTATTTTTATATTTGTTTGTTGCGTTTTTATTCTGAATTTTTTTTAATTTTATATGGGATATGTATTTTCACGATATTTCGCGGGGATGATCAGCTACAATTTCGGGGTTTGCATTTTTCAGACCACTAAACCAATACAAATGAAACCCCATTCACAGATTTTCTCCACATATTCAAAAAACCTATCGACTGTTCAAGAGCACCGTGACACAGAGACAAAATTCCTCAAGCGGATCGCTTTTTTCCCAACATGCGAATTTTAAAGTTTACAAGAAACTATAAATAAATGGATAATAAATGCACATCTCAATGCTCTTGATGATTTACAACTAAAATATTTTGAACTGCGTACTTTAGTGGTATTATTTCCGAAAAAAAAATTTTGTAGTTGCTGGTAGTTTACAATTTATTACAAGTTTCCTAACTACCTTTCAAAAATTTCCATACAAATTTCACATTATTTTTTCATAAGTTTTTCTTAATATTAAAGTTAAAATTTTTTTTTCTATTTAAAAACCTGTAACTAAAATATTAGAAAATTTGTATTGAAATTTTTGAAAGGTAGTTAGTAAACTCATAATAAATTGTAAACTACCAGCAACTACAAAATTTTTTTTTCGGAAATAATACCACTAAAGTACGCAGTTCAAAATATTTTAGTTGTAAATCATCAAGAGCATTGAGATGTGCATTTATTATCCATTTATTTATAGTTTTTTGTAAACTTACAACAAAATAATAACTTTTTTGCAATAATATATTTTGTTTATTAAAGTCCAATCATTTTACAAAATTCTTGCGTTTTCTGAATCAAATTTCATCCACGCAATCAAAAGATATTGAAGTTTAATGTAGAGCTACCACGAACTTCAATAGCTTGTAACTATTACAAAAAACAATTTTTTTCAAAACAAAGTTTAAGGTTGGTTACATATCCGTTAGCAGAACGTGTCCACCGATTTTGGCATTAAAATTCGCATGTTGGGAAAAAAGCGATCCACTTGAGGAATTTTGACTCACAAGCGCCTCCACTCCTAAACGCAAGCACCAAATGCCCGAAAAAGTTGGCCCCACTCCAAAGCGCGAGAATCCTGCACGACCAAATGAAGGCGATGAAGTGCTTCAAAAACATTTTGAAACAGACAAGTGTTTTCAAAACAATTTATTGGCTATTTTAACGGAGAGAAACCAGCAAGTCTTCCTTTCAAGAAAAAGTTATAAAGCTTTAGGAAAAAAGAAACTAAATAGCTGAAAAGCATTTTGAGTTGGAAAAAAACAAATTAAATCGTAAATAGAAGTCTTGAAAGGCAGCCAATAAATTATTTGAAAACACTTGTCTATTTCGGACAGCTTGTAAGACAACATTTTTTTTAATAGCTAAAAGTACCTATTTATATACAAAAAAAGGATAAATTGAATTAATATCAAAACAGTTTAAAATACTAAAGGTAATCAAAAGTCACAAAAGTAAACTTTAATTTTTTAGTGTATAGTCAATGAAATCTGATTTTTTTATTTTTAACTAGTTATTTTTTTGTAACTCTAATACCTCAATGAAAACTGAAAGTAGTTTAAGTAATATGTACAAGAAGATATTTCATCAAATGAAATCCATATAAAATGTGAAAATAAATAAAACTAGTAAGGGTGTTTGTTACCTTTGGCCTGGCCAAACATTAAATACCCTACACAGCAGTACTTTGAAAATTTTGCTTAAATGGGATTTGCCACACCCTCTTTTCCGAATTCACCCAGTTTTTTCTCAGAGTTTGAATTTATATTTCGAAGTATTTCAGTGAAATTTAGTTGCATCATCTGACATATTTTGCTTATTTGGAAGTGCCACGCCCCCTTGTCCAATTTCACCCAATTTTTGTTGAGAGCTTTCATTTATTATTCTTAGTGTCTGAGTCAAATTTGGTTTGAATATCTCAAAAAACGTTTTCAGTATAACGTTTTCAAGCTTTTGCTTATATGAGAGGTGCCACGCCCTCTTGTCCGAATTCGCCCAGTTTTTGCTCAGAGCTTGCGCTTACAATTCGTAGTATTTGTGTGTATTTTGGTTCCATTATCGTACAAAATACTTCAAAAGGTGCATTTTGAATATATTTTTTGTATGGGCGGTAGGCGTGTCCGTGGACCGGTTTCACTCATTTTCAATCCCCCGAGCTAACTTTGACGACGGAGGCTGTGAACCAAATTTCATTGAATTATCTTGCTCAGCTTTCCCAAAAAATGTATTTCCACACACAGCCAGCCTGCCAGACAGACGGACAATGCTATATCGACTCAGAAGGTGACGCTGATCAAGAATATATACACTTTTCTATAGTCTTAAAGTCTAAAAAATATTGTTTTTTGTTATATTTGAGGTTATATAACAAGACAAGATAATTTCTTTACATAAAACTTGATATTGTAGTTGATAGCACTAGTTTTTTTCTTTGAAACCTATTGTAAATTATTTCGATATCTACCTTTTCCTCCGAAATATCGTAAACTGAAATATTGAAAAAACGTGTTTTTGCACTTTTTTAACTTTTTAGCTTAAGATATCTCCTAAAAAAAAATATATCGAAATAATTTAAATCAGATTTTAAAGAAAAAAACTAGTACTTTTAACCGCTATATCAAGTTTGATGTAAAATAAAATTACCATGTCTTGTTATATCACCTCAAATATAGCAAAAAACAGTGTTTTTGGACTTTTAGCTGAGCATATCTCAGAAACCATACAAAATTCAAAATAGTCTCTATTGATACAATTGTCTTAATTGACAGATTTTTGTATTCTATAAAAACTTCATATCAAACTTGTATCAATTTATATGTAATTTATGATTATCTGAAAAGCAGGTCACAAGCAAATTTTATGACAAAATTAAGGGGTGAACTGCTTTCGGAATACTCGTATTATTAAAATAAAAATTTTTTCAATCAATAATGATAGGAAGGTATATGTGGCTTTCCACACAATATTTACCACCAAAATTTTTTTTTCTTTAAAAAACATTTTTTTTTATGACGCAACAGGTGAAAATATTAGATACGTATTTTTTTATTTCAATATACAACGCAGAATTATTGAGAAAATAAATTTTGAAGTTTGGTGGTTGTAAAAAAGTCCTTTTTTCAATCGCTTCTACTTCAATATCAAACGAAGTTATAAAAATTTACATTGAGTATGAAATTTCCGCCTTTCTCTCAGCTTTCAAATGACGTAAACGAAAATTCAATTTTCCAATTTTTCAAATGAAAAAAAGGGAAAATTTTCAAACAAATATATTTTTTTCAAATTTGGACATGATTTTTTTGCTTTTTTTTTATTGAAATAAGTTGCAGAATCATTTTTTTAAATACTGTCAACTTTTTAATTTAATTTTTCAAAGGAAAAAAAGGAAAAATTTGTAAACAAATGGATTTTTTTTCAAATTTGGACATGTTTTTTTTTTAAATAAGTTAAAAAATTGTTTTTTTAAATACTGTCCAAAATTATGGGCCACGCGCAAAAATCGTTCCGCAGCGCTACCTGATTCGACAAGCTCGGACTCAGCTTTCAATGAGTGAGCAATCAGCAGTTTATAGTTAATAACGTTATCGTGATAAGTGCAGAGCGAAAACATATATATACAGTTGAACGCCGACTATCCGAATTGATTGGGACCGAGGTCGATTCGGATAATCGAAAATTCGGATAGTCGGACATAGACTGGTAATAAAGAAAAACGAACTGTCATACAAAGAATAAACTTTATTAAGTTTAACAAACACAGTTCTACCATAACAGTTGAAATATATCTGGACTCCAGCAAGTTCCAACTTGTTACAACAAAACAAAAATTACATTACTTACTTACAGTACTTAGTTTTAATTTTTAATATTACGCTTTGGACCGATTCGGATAATTGGCGATTCGGTTAATCGGCGTTCGGATAATATATATATAATCCAAAAGATGTTCAAAAACTTAATTATCTTTGAGGCTGTACATAAACATCATGATTATCCAAGGGGAGGGAGATCGAGAAGCAATGTTACGTTTCCGTCACTTATGGTGAGTCAATTTCATCGTCACGAGGCCTCTTTCAAAATTGTATGAATTTTTAGAAAATGCAAAAAACAGGTTTTCGATTTTTTGGAGATGCGGACGGTCACATTTAACATTTTATATTTTCAATGATATCCCAACTAAATGAATTTGTTATGTGCAGTTCCAAAAAGTCTAAAATAAGATGTCGTTGTAGGATAACAACAATACTAATTATTGAATCCGTTCAACCTGTCAATCAATGTTTTTAATAGTGATGAGCAAACCAAGACTAAGACCATAGTAGTCTTGGTCTTGCAATATCAGCGTCTTGGTCTTGCAAAATAAGACCAAGACTAAATTTGCTCATCACTAGTTTTAATAAAATTTTAATGGGGTAAAAATAATAAAAAAAATTTTTTCAGCGAACTTTTGGTTGAATAAAATGCATAACATTTGGAAGACATTTCCATATGCTTAAAATTGTTCCACACAAGTATCAAATCAATTCATTTGAATTCAAAATATTTCAAGTCTTCCAATTTTTTTTGAAATGTTTTTCATTTATTATTTTTATTTTGTCGAAAGTGACAAGTTTACCACAAAAGCTTTTGTGTGGGAAATTGTTATATCTCCCTCACTGCCATCATACCCAATGCTTACCGCACCGGCTAACTAGCGGTTTCAGGGCGGTACTCAACCCGACGCATTGGACCGAAACGATTAACAATAAATCTCACTTCCAGCCTAAGCCAGAAGTAAAATTAAACAAAATTTACCAAAAATCCAATTTTCAAAATAAAACTCAAACCAAAAAAAAACCTACACCACAAGTCACCCCTACCATATCACAAGAAAAAAGGATTATCCTGCTATAACACCCACTGATCGGACTCCACCAAACCTTCTTACACACCCATCATCGGTCAAGAAATCCCCCTTTTTATACCCTACACCCGGGGTATATTCACTTTGTCCTTCCGTTTGAAACGCAGAGAAGGAGGCGTGCCAGATATAGAAAAGTTAATACATATATTCTTGATCAGCGTCACCTCCAGAGTCGATATAGCCATGTTCGCTTGTCTGACTTGCTGGCTGGGTGGATGGCTGGCTGGCTGGCTGGCTGGCTGTGTGTGGAAATACATTTTTTGGGAAAACTAGGCAAGATAATTCAATGAAATTTGGTGCACTGCTTCCGTCGTCAAAGTTAGCTCGGAGGATTGAAAATGAGCGAAATCGGTCAACAGACACGCCTACCGCCCATACAAAAAATATATTCAAAATGCAACTTTTGAAGTATTTTTCACGATAATGCAACCAAAATACAAATAAATACTACGAATTGTAAGCGCAAGCTTTGAGTAAAAACTGGGCGAATGCAGACAAGAGGGCGTGGCATCTCTCATAAAAGCAAAAGCTTCAAAACGCTATGCTAAAAGCGGAGGTGCCACGCCCCCTTTGCCGAATTAACCCAATTTTTGTTGAGAGCTTTCATTTATAATTTTTAGCGTCTGAATATCTCAAAAAACGCTTTCAATATAGCGTTTTGAAGCTTTTGCTTATGTGGTAGGTGCCACGCCTTCTTGTCCGAATTCGCTCAGTTTTTTCTCAGAGCTTGCGCTTACAATTTGTTGTATTTATGTGTATTTTGGTTGCATTGTCGTAAAAAATTCTCCTAAAATTGCATTTTGAATATAATTATTGTATGGGCGGTAAGCGTGTTCGTTAACCGATTTTGCTCATTTTCAATCCCCCGAGCTAACTTTGACGACGGAGGCAGTGTTCCAAATTTCATTGAATATTCTCAGTTTTCCCAAAAAGTGTATTTTAACACACAGCCAGCCAGCCACCCAGCCAGCCAGCCAGCCAACTAGACAGACGGACATGGCTATATCGACTCAGGAGGTGGCGCTGACCAAGAACATATATACTTTTCTATATCTGCCACGCCTCCTTCTCTGCGTTACAAACGAAGGGACAAAGTGAATATACCCTGGGTGTAGGGTATAAAAATTTAATTTAATTTAAAATTAAATTTAATTTAATTTAAAATTAAATTTAATTTAATTTAAAATTAAATTTAATTTAATTTTTAATTGAGTTTAATTGTGATGATAGGAACACAGATAGCTGTTAAAATAGAGTACAGAGATGGAGAAAGGTTTTTTAAATATGAGTCGTCTAAATAAATTACAAAAGAAGTGTAAAGCATACAAAAAAAAAAAAATTAAGCGGAAAGAGACTTTAATGTCGTCTCTTATTATTTCTGCCAACTGCTTCAAGCGGTTGTTGGAAACACCGGACGCTTCTTATAATACTGCTTCAGTTTCTGTCTCTAAGTGGTAAAAATTTTCCTCTTTTTAATATATGCAAATGTTGTGCAGTGCGGCACAAACATTTGCAAAAACTGCTAGTTTTTTGGGATCATATCGGCTCTTTCTTTCTTCTAATAAGATTCTCCAGCGGCCTGTAAATTGTCAATGATAAATTTTTTTCAATAGAATAAAGCTGCTACCCTTGTATACACCAATGTTTCTTTCTATTATATTCCTTGCCTTCGCGTTAATAGAATTAAATTTTGTTTTTTTCGTATCGGTGGATGTTCGATGCGGTGCAAGCAGCCAGGCTTCTAACGGATATCCACTATCACCTAAATCGAAATATGTTTAAAATGTATAAATTTTAGATATGTTGCCGTCTACATTAAAAGGAACCTAATGTTATGAATTTTTGAAAAACCTGGAAATAGATAGTAAATTGATTTGCCTTGGCTAGTTAAGGTCCCTTCATCTATGGACGGGCAAATATCATGTCTGTAAATTAAATTTACCCAAAAGCCACGAATCATGTTCTCATTCGTTGAAGGAATTCTCGAAAAAGTGCTTTTCGTTTGAATGTTTTCATACCAAGGAATCATGTGAAGATCCGGCTCATCTTGGATTTATTGCCATTATTCGCATTTCATGATCGCAAATCTGTTCAGCAAATGTATGAAAATTTGTTGATAGTATATTACAGGTATACTTTTATACTTACAATCATCGCATTTAAGCTATGTTTACCCTTTCTGTTGAAATACAGTTGCTCCTTTTTTTTGGGGCCTTTGAAGATATAAATGTGTACCATCTATGCAACCGATTGCTGAAAGCAAACAATTTATTGAACTTTTTTTATAAATAGTTTAGGCTAACCTCCTGGTATGGAATATTTCCGGTAAAACCACTGCTTTGTCTCCTCTCTATTATCTTCTCTTCCTGTCACCCATTGTATCCACACTGGACAAATTATCGTGGTATCAGAGACAATTCACGATAGTGTGCTTTCGCCAACAGAGATGCCACAATCAATTTCGGTTAACCATAGGTAGTCCCCGCTTCCAAGAATTTCCAAGGTTGAACATAACCTTAAAATTGGTGGAATATGTGTTGACCGACAACCACTATCAAGATTTATTGTCTCCAATACATACGCGGAGAGAAAAAAATGTTCTAAAATCTAGCGCAAATCGTTCTTAAATTAAATATTCAGAATTAAGCCCAATATAGCATAAAATCATCCCAAAATGCGCCAAACTTTTTCGCAATTCAAGCTCAAAATTGGGCATAACATAAATTTTGATAATTAAGGCCAAAAAAATAATAAGCCAATTTTTTGATTAATTCAAGCTCTTTTGTGATTTTCATTTGTGTTTATTCTGTATGTTTATGATTTCCAATATGACTATGTCACCTACTGCTTAAATAATTCCTGCTCGACAATCGAATTGGGTATTAATAATAGAGTAAATACTACTGACATCCCATAATGGAATGTTACTATGTACTGAGGTTTCTTTGGACATTTTCGTACATTGATTTTTGAAAATGAAATGACATTTCTTGCATATGGAAAAAATGGCCATATTCATATTTTGATAAATAAGAAATTATTAAGAACAAGTACAAAAGGGCTGAGCTAAGCACAAATGAGTTTAATAAATTTTTGATGAACAATCCAAAATTGAATTGAATTAAGCTCAAATGGGCATATTCACTTTTTTGATAAACAATCACATTATTACTTAATGTTAAAAAAATAATGCGAAGCTGAAAATCGCACCCAAAATAGATTGGTTTGGGATTGTTTCCAGCTCAAAATTCTCTCCGTGCGGCAGTTAGAACTTATGTCTTTTTTAGACAGTTGCAAAAAAATTAATTACTAGCAAAAAAGTGATTCACAAGAGTTGACATATCTTTTAAGACACTTTGTAAATTTTAAAACAGCTTAAAAGACAATAATGCTAAAAGTTAGAAGATGGCTTTTGTAAAAAAATAGTGATTGTAGTTGTTTAAATTGTATGTAAAAAGGTTTCCAAATGGGCGTATTCCATTTAACTGTGTAAATCTCATAATCTAAAAGAAAAGATAAAAATCGTTATCTTCCTTTAAGAAACCCCGGCTTTTGTGTATTGCGGATAGAGAACAATTACAGTAGACCCCGCCTAATTGACTTGAATCAATTTAAAGGGGCCCGCTTAATTTTAGTGTAATGGTTTTTTTATTTGTTCAAAGTATTAAGAATACAAAAATATGTAAATAAGGTAAATAAAAGGAACTTCAACTCACCTTAAAATAAAGTAAAGAAAGTTTGTATAAAATTCAGGTATGTGCGTAGTAGACTTAGAGGTGATCGCATAAAATTGGAAAAACTATGGGCCTTATCGTAAATAAATATTCTCGAGAATTTATTCGCTAACTCCCTGGTTTGCAATCGCAAAAAAAATTTCGTGGTAAGGGAAATTCACTGGAAAAATTATGTAATCGGCAATAAGTTGGGAGCGAGTTTTTTCACTTTTATTCGTTAAATTTGCTCCTCAACTTTTTGCTAGGGAGTACTAATGTATAAATGAATAATTATAAATAAAGTTTGACAAATTAAAAACTTTAGTACAACAATTTTAAAGCTTATTGAAATAGCTTTCATATGACACTAAAGTTTTTAATATTCATGCAAGCGTTTCCAACTTATACTGGTTCTGCTAAAACTACTTTTCACTCAAATTTTTTTGGAAACTTTTTGGTGCAAACTTTTGATTTTCCAAATCCACAAAAATGATTAAAGACATTTTTTACTTTAAAAAGTAAAGCATTAACTTCATTTCACTGCTACAATTGAGGCGTTGCGTGCATTAACGCCCTAAGTCGACTTAGGGCGTTTTTGCGCCCATCGCTTTTTTGAAAAGCTTGGGTCCTCAAATATATGTGTACTTAATTTCAACTTCCAATTACGATCACAGAATGTGGTAGAGCAATATATACATACTGTTTAAAGAGTTGAGTGCAAGAAGGGCGTAGTGCGACTTGGGGCGTTTTTGCATAAATCAGTTCGCGGTAGGAAAAACGGTTTTAACTCAAAACCAAGGTGCCGAACGAAAAAATTTTTTATGGCAAAAAATGCTTAGAATTGTCCAAAAAGTACATGTGATTTTTTTTAGATTTTTTTTTTGTTTTTTTAGCCATATGTGTACACATTGAAGTAACCGTTTAGAAGATATTCAGAAAAAACCTCTAAATAGCAAAAAAACCGGTTTTTATTGAATAACTTCTAAACGATTGCTCTAATGTGTACACATATGGCTTATTTTTTGTAGATCTTGTGATTCTCTACAAAATTGATGCCGGTGCTTTTTATCGTATGACTCACCGTTTCAGAGATATCCTTCAAAAACCAGTATTTTGGAGACCTTAATTTAATACGGTGTTTACAGAATCCAATTATCTTTTGAACGGTTTTATAATTTTTTTTGTACGACTTCTCGTTAAAGAGTATTCGCAATTTTAAAAGTAAAATATTTTAATATGAACTCATACGTAGCATTTACATATAAAAACTGTACACAACTTTTTAAATTGAGTTATCTCCGAAACTATAAGCTACACAAAAACATTTTTTGCATCTTTAAATAGGAAATTTCCTGTGTTACAAAATTGTGCTGTAAATGTTTGCGTTAGCGAGACATTTGCAAAAAACTGATTTTAGCGACCTTTGAGCCTGAATAACTTTTTATGCGCACAATGGACTTCAATGGACTTTTTACACATTATTTATTATGCTTTAATAAAGACAATTCCGGTGAAAAAAATTCACCTAGAATTTTTTCGCAGAAATATTCTTATTTTCCTGGGCTATAAAAAAAGACAAGAATTCGAAATTTTTTTTTGATTTCAATATTCTATAAATTCATTAAAATCCATTGCGCCGCTTTTGTGTAGTATTGAATCAAAATATTCAATTCTTTAAAAGTGGGTGTGACACTCTTTCCATCCCATCCACTTTTCGCTATTTATAATCTGCACTTGGCTACCAAACTTAACCACCGTTTGCGAAATATTGCCAAATAAATTCTAATTTTAAAGAAGTTGCTACGCCTTTCTATGAGTATCTACAGGGTTAGAATTGATCCCAGTCTTAATGTTATACTAATATAGAACATTGTACCAAATTTCGTTAAAATATCTATAACCGTTTGCAAAAAAAAATATTTACCAAGTGCAAAACTTAGATGCAAACGTATACATGCATTTTATAAAATTAAAATTTTAAAGAAACAAAAAAAATCGGAACAGTTTTGCCGGTTTCCCAAGCAAAATGCTAATGTTACTCCAGTGATAGTCAAATGGATTTATGCAAAAACGCCCTAAAATTTAAATTTTTCCTTCTTCGATAATTCTGTCAATATACGTTAGTATTATGTGTTAGCGGTAATTATTTACTCATTTTATTAGTGTTAATTGAAGAAATTTGTTTTTCAAGGTTAAAATGATGGTTTGTTCTTTTTTTCAGCATTTAGAAACTTTAAATTGAATTATCTCGAAATGCCATTTTTCGACTTGGGGCGTTAATGCACGCAACGCCTCAATTGCTTCTTTTTCTTCTTTTGCAATTGCTGTTTCTTGTTTATCTTTTTTTTTAAGTCAGCTGTCAAATTCCAGTGGAAAATGGGAAAAAATGTCAACGATTTATGGAAAAAAGCGTTGCCACATGTTTTTTTTTTTTGTGCAAAATGTATACGAAATTGGAAAAAATCAGCGTTCAGACAGGTTGTTTGCGCAAAATGTCAGAAACATGGGAAAGACTAGCGTTGCCAGATGTTGTTTTTGTGTAAAATGTCAACGCTCTTGGAAAAACACAGCGTTGCAAACTGGTTATTTCTGAAAATATCAACGATATTAAAATAAAAAAAGTATCCCTGCAGGAAGGGGAGTTTCCATTCATGAAATATTCACTACTTCCAGTGCTCCTTCCCCGGGAGGGAGAGAATGGAACTCCCTTCAGATTTACGATAAGGCCCTATATGTCGTAGAAATGTACATAAAGGGTGATTTAATAAGAGCTTCTACTTTGTTTCCTAAATAAAATACATAAAAATAAATGTACTGATGCAAATCTTTATTTGAAATGATAGTTCGGTTCCTAAAACTCAATGTTTAAAAATTATTTCGTTCAAATGTTGCCCATGACTAGCTCTTAAATGGTTCATTCTGTGGGTCCAATTTTCGACAACTATTTCGAGCATATCGGTCGGTATTCCTTGAATAACACAAGTTATGTTGGTTTCCAAAGCAACAACAGTTTCGGGTTTGTCGACTTAAGCAAGTGATTTAATATGCCCCCAAAAAAAGTAATCCAATGACGTCAAATCACTTGATCTTGGTGGCCAATTAACAGGAGCATTTCTTGAGATGACGTTTTCACCGAAGGTTTTCCTCAATAAAGCAATTGTTTTTCCAGCTGTATGGCATGTTGCGCCATCCTGTTGAAACTAGAGGTCGGCTACACTAATATCCTAAATTTTTGTCAACAAAAATTCATTGATCATTGCTCTTTAAGTTTTTTCAATATATCTAGCAAACAAAGCAAAATTTTTCTGCGGTTTTTCTCCTTTAAGGAACCATTTACCGAGTTCTGTAATAAAAACCCGTAAACGACTTAGTTCCTTTTAAAATGACATAATCAATAGGCTATTAGTTTTTGGCTCAAAATTATCATTTTGGAAAAATCTTTACGTAAAAAAAAGTAAAAATTGCAACAGGTTGAAAGAATTCCGTGATTTTAAACTAACTTGTTTATATAAGTTTGTTTTTCCGATCGTGTAAAACAAATTACTTTTCAGTTATAAAAAGAATGGTCAAATTTTAAGACAAATTTTGGATTCAAGAAAAAGTGAAGTGATTTTATGAAAGGAGAAGTGGCGAAATGTTTTTGATAAAAAAAGGAGCAAAACACTTAGATTGAAGTGAAAACGACAGCACTGATTCCAATACTTTTTATTTTTCTCATAATAAGTAAGTTAATAATTTTTTCTAGCACTGGGTTACTTTTAAATAATTTTTTTTTTAACAATTTCCACTCCGAACTGCTGCGCAAAATTATTTTTCCAAAAATGCTAAATTTTGGGAGCATTTGATGACGGGACGTTTTTTCAAAAGTTTTTATACAATTTTAGTATAAAATTTATAGTTCATAACAATTTTGGCATAAAATTTATACAATTTTGGTTTAGAAGTTGAACATTTTTGGTTTAGAATAACTTTGCAGAAAAAAAATGTACATATTATATAAAAAAATTGCAATACATAAGTTTATAAAAACAAATATGTAGAGTAGAACGGGGTAATGTCGTGCAGGGGGTAATGTCGTGCACTAGCTGTTTTAGCCCAAAGAATTGAATGATTTACCAACTGTTCGTAAGGTAGGGACCTGCTGACCTACTGAGCTTATGCATATAATACTAGCAATTTTCACCAGTTCGTCTCTACAGAGTAACCTTTTTTGCAAAACGCACGCTTTCGGGACGATAAAAGTGTTTTTTCATCGGGTCAGAAAAATAGTTTTCGTTGCGGGAAAATATACCAGGTAAGTGTTTTCTGAAACGAAATATCCTGCCAAAGGAAAGAAGTATTTGGTTTTCGAAAAAAATTTTGGGCTTCACCGAGTTATCGAAGTTGACCTTTAAAACGACCATTGGGGTAATGTCGTGCACATTCACTTACACAAACACAATTTCTCGCTACACAAATGTAGTTACACATGGATGTAACCAATGAAATTATCTTTCGATCGGATGCTTACTCGTTGCATTCGCTTGAGATGTACGGCTTTACGAGCATGTCAAAGTTGAGTGCACGACATTGCCCCGTTCTACTCTAGTATTAATAAGTTTATATTTTATCCCTAAACTTTTTGCTGTGTACAACTCATAATTTTTTCATTTTCACTATTTATTTAATAAGCTTTACTTGATTTAAAGCTTGGAGCTAAATAGCCAAGAAGGCTAATAGCTGTAGTAGCTAAACTCTATTATTATTATCTCTGAATTTTAAAAGTTTTCAGGAAATGAAAAACACCGATGATTTTGTAAAGTAATGTAATATTAAATTATTAATGGAAAAAACGAGCTACAGGTCAGTATTAATTGTCAAATTATTTAAATTTTACTATCGATATTTCGGTTACCGGACATAATCCCAACGGACATAATCCCCATTTCGTAAATGGGGATTATGTCCGAACATTTTTCGGTCATAATCCCCATTTTGGCCATGGGGGTTATGTCCGTCAATTTTTCGGACATAATCCCAATGGGGGTTATGTCCGAAAAATTTAATTAAGATTGAACAAAATTTTTGCAATAATCCATTTAAAAAATTTATATAGTGTTGGATGTTATAGACTGATCCGCGGCCGAAGGCCGCCGCGAAGCCGGTGTTGGATTTTTGGGAGTTTAAATCCTGAGCTGCGGCCGCAGGCCGCCCAATTTCCGCTACCCTTATGTAAAATTACTGTGGAATTTTTGGGAGTTGTAAATCCTGAGCTGCTTTTGTTGTCAATAACAAAATATCGTTATGGGGACTATGTCCGTTTTTTCTTGGGGATTATGTCCGAAACACTTGCGGACATAATCCCCATTGAAAAACTGCGGATTATGTCCGAATAACTTGCGGACATAATCCCCATATCGTGAATGGGGATTATGTCCGTGGGGATTATGTCACGGCACCGATATTTCTTTTTCGGACGATAAATCCTTTGACGTAAAGAGTGTGTCGAAAAAAACTTTTTCAGCCTGTGTCCAACGAATAATTTTTTTTTTGAATCACGTCAGCTTTTAAAAATAAATAATATATTATATTTATTCATTTTCAATTATTATTTCTTTTCTTTTAAAATGGACAGCGAAATAAAAGTATGTCAAAAAAATAGCAACAGATCTCAAGGTTTATCATCACACTGTTTCAAAAGCCATTAAACAGTATAAAGAAGACTAAACATTGCATGAAAACCTGGATCAGGAAGAAAAACAGGTCCAACAAAAGATGTCGAACAACTCTTTCGAAGAGCTCCGAATACTTCTGTCAGAAAAGCAGCTAGTTTAGTTAAATGCTCTGATTCTTTTGTGTGCAGAACCAAAGTTAATACTGGGCTAAAGTCGTATAGAGTGCAGAAAGTTGCAGATCGCAATGCGGTAAAGAATTAAGAAGCAAAAAAACGAGCTAAAAAGTTGAGGTCTAATTTTATAAAAAAATGTACGTGCTGTGTGATGGATGGTGAAGCAGACTTCACAACTTCCGGGTCAAGATTTTTATGTGGTTGATGGACGAGGTAATATTCAGGAACAATACCGGACAAAAAAGCAAATAAAATTCCCTAAGAAGTTTCTTATATGGCAACCCATTTGTAGTTGTGGCAAAAGAAGCCAAGCATTTCTGATACTGGAACGATAAATACAGAAATGTATATTAAGGAGTGTCTTCAAAAACGTCTTTTGCTTTTTCTAAAACAGCACAGAGTGCCTATATATTTCTGGCCCGATTTAGCATCATGCCACTATGGAAAAAAGGTCCTTCAGTGGTATGCAAATAATAATGTAAATTTTGTGAGGGGAACGGGAGTTGCACGCCCCAAACGAAAAAAAATACAAAAAATGCTATATCTCTACAGTTATAAAATACAAGCTATGATAATAAAAGTTGGTGAACTTATGCATAATGTATCTACCAATCACCATGCAAAACTTGGGGGATATTGGGTGTAGGAGAATTGCATCCACTTTACAAAATATACACAAAATGCTATATTTCTTCACATATCGCAGATATCGTTATAAAACTTGGTATATACATGGACCATACTATTTTCTTTGAAAAACTTGGGCGGGGGTGAGAAGGTGAGTTGCACCCTTCGTACAAAAAATATATAAAATGCTATATCTCTGTACCTATGGGAGCTATGATTATAAAAGTTGATACATGGATCTCAAAAACCTTGGTGATTTGAAGAGAGCGACGATGGGGATGGATGGGACATCGTACATAAAGGCCATCGGGAATGGGCGAACGAAGTCGGAACCAGACCAGCTAGTATATTAATATATTTTAAAGAATTTTTAAATCGAACAGTTTAAGTTTTATTTAACTTTAAGCGTGTATAAGTTTTTTCGACAAATTTGTTAGACCTCTACAGTACTGACGTATATGATGCAGTGGTATATAATTTGTATATTAAGCAAATATCTGTCCAAACATTAATATTTTTACATGAATTGTAAAGTAAAAATGGTTATATAAGGTCATGTAATTAATGTTTGAAATTTGGTGTTAATAATTATAATTTTAATTTTTTTATTACTCAAGTGAAGTAAAAAATTATGAGCGAGTTAGTGAAAAAAATAAAATAATGCCCTATCCACAACCAATGCAGGAACAGGTGCAAGTGAAACAGTTAGTTGAAATATCATGAATTAGAGCAGAGCAAAAAATTCTATTTTACCGCTGCAGGATTTGAGAAAAATAGTAAAGAGAGTAAAAAAAAGCTTTTTGATTTCATGCAAAGCAGTTGCTTGTTCTACTTACAGGAAATGCCAAATATATTTGAAAAAATAATTAAAAATAAACACAAATAAACACAAAAATTTCAAGTTTTCTCGGAGTCAGCAAAATCGTAAATAAAAATATTATATTTTTTGTTGCATTTTAATCAATTTTAATGTTTAATTACAGAGATCTACATAACAATCAAATTTTACTGCAAGCACTGGTTACGAACAGTTTTTGCTATCAGTGCGGGAACAAGAGGAAAGAGCAAAAAGCTCTAAAAATTGCCTGCAAGTCCTGCATTGATTGTGGATGGGGCATAACTCTTATTAGAATTATAAAGTAAGAAGTTGCCCGGGAGCGAATTCGTTCGCCTGTTCTCGATGCACTTTACGTAAGTATATAAGTATGTTCCTATTCTCATCCATCTTTGTCAAAGTCTCAGAATGTTATTTTTATATCGCTGTGTTGAACATTTTTCCAGCGGATGTTATTTGTTCCGGTGCTAGAAATTTGTAATATCCCGGGCGAAGCCGAGGTAATTTCAAATTAAAGTTTGGTTTGGAATCTCACCTGATAATCTGTCTTTGAAAGGACGTAAAAAAAATCATGCAAATCGGATGACTGATTTTGGAATTATGGGATTTTCCAAGAACCAGGACGAAACCGAGAGTATTTCAAAATAAAAGCGGATGCGGAGGGCGATCTGGGACAAGAGACAGCAAGCGAAGTAGAATGTCCGAGTTGGGATACGAGAATATTAGACTGTCGACCAACAAGTCTGAGGTCTAATAAAAGACAAGGGCGATCTGGGACAAGTGAAAGCAAGTGAAGTAGAATGTCCGAGTTGGGACACGAGAACATTAGACTGTCGACCAACAAGTCTGAGGTCTAATAAAAGACAAGGGCGATCTGGGACAAGAGAAAGCAAGCAACGTAGAATGTCCGATTTGGGATACGAAAATATTAGACTGTCCACCAACAAGTCTGAGGTCTAATAAAAGACAAAGGCGATCTGGGACAAGAGAAAGCAAGCAACGTAGAATGTCCGATTTGGGATACGAAAATATTAGACTGTACACCAACAAGTCTGAGGTCTAATAAAAGACAAGGGCGATCTGGGACAAGAGAAAGCAAGTGAAGTAGAATGTCCGAGTTGGGACACGAGAATATTAGACTGTCGACCAACAAGTCTGAGGTCTAATAAAATATAAGGGCGATCTGCGACAAGAGAAAGCAAGTGAAGTAGAAAGTCCGAGTTGGGACATGGGAATATTAGACTGTCGACCAATAAGTCTGAGGTCTAATATAAGGAAAAGGGCGATCTAGGACAAGAGATAGCAAGAGAAGTGAAATATCCGAATTGGGACACGGGAGTATTAAACTTGTCGACCAATAAGTCTGAGGTTTAATAAAAGCCAAGGGCGATCTGGGACAAGAGGAGTCAAGTGAAGTAAAACGTCCGAGTTGGGACACGTGAGTATTAAACTTGTCGACCAATAAGTCTGAAGCTTAATAAAAGCCGAGGGCGATCTAGGACAAGAGAAATCAATTGAAGTTAAACGTCCGAGTTGGGATACGAGAGTATTAAACTTGTCGACCAATAAGTCTGAGGTTTAGAGTAACTTAGGGTAATGTCGTGACCTTTTTCTTTTTTTGCCAATTTCTACCAAAGTAACGGTAGGTAAGCTTGGTAAATTTATTTGTATTAGTTATTCTATTGTTTTTACTATTTGATAATTCAAAAACTAAAATATTATCATTTTCAAGCGTGAGGGCAGTTAAATGGAAAGTACCTAAAAATAATGTGGCTCACCCTTTCCATTTCCTAAAGTAGTGCCGTTATTCTAAATTTCTGTTGACTAAAAGTCGAGTAGTATTTTTTTAGATTATATTTGCTATAAAATAGCTTATTAAATAATATTTTTAGTAAGATAAATCAAATTCGTACTAACAAGTGAATAAGTAATAAGGTTTCCCGAATCATACGTAAAATAGTACTCCACGTCAAGGGTGTCAGCGTTTTCAAATCACTAAGCCAAGCGCATGCAGCGCAGTCAGCGCAAAATTTTCGCTTTTACAACAACTTCAAATTCGAATTAAACAATCACAAAAACAATTTGTTGCTGTTTTTTATGCCTCGTTTACAACAACAATAATATTTCAACAATTTTCAAAATTTTTAAGAACTGGGATACACACAAAAAGTAGGGGTATTCACGCGTTGATGCGCAATGCTCTTGCGTCGTTGCGGAAGTGCGGTTTGTGAAAGTTTGGCATTTGTAAAACATCAAACACATTGCCGAAAATTTCGAACTACTTCTGCAATTTCTCAAGATGGAAATATTCACATTGAACGTACAGGCGTTAGTGCGTAAAAGACTTGCATTTTAGCAACTGCGCATCAACTCATTAATACCCATATTGTTTTTTGTTTTTGATGCGACGTAGTCGTTGTTGTTGTTTTATGTTGGTTCGAGTTCAATTTTATGTTTACGCAAATAAGCAACAAAAACGCGAAATTTTAACGAGCGTGAAAAAAAAAACAAAAAAAATTATTTCTGTGAATGTTGTACAGAAATATTGATGTTGTTTGTCGAGCCAAAATTGGCTCACTTTTGTTCTACGCTGACACCCTTGCTCCACGTTACTCAAACTCGGGTGTCCCACACATCCAATTAGCTTTTTAAGGTGTGATAGTAATCAAAGTTGATATACGGTATATAATATGGGGCAGTTCACATTACCCGAATACATCACTTTTTGAAATAATCATTGATTATATAAAAGAAATGTAAAATCAGACTTGCTTATGCATTTTTTCATTGAATAATAGTTCCACAATTGCATTAGAGTTACTAGAATTTTAGAAAACAGAGTTCTGAGGAAGTGATTTAGTTATTCACAGAGTACTACAAATAAGTCAACTTGACCTCACAGCATATGTTAAGAAATCGCACACGTATGAGGAGCATAATAGAAAAACTGAAAAGTGCAAGAAATACGTTTTTCACGTTTTAATGTGCACAAATAACCAGAATTGTTATACAGTCATTAATATGGGAAATAAAAGGGTGCACCACATTACCCACATAGTCCACATTACCCTAAATTACTCTAATAAAAGCCGAGGGCGATCTGGGGACAAGAGAAATCAAGTGATGTAAAACGTCCGAGTTGGGACACGAGATATCTGGGACAAGAGAAAGCAAGTGAAGTAAAACGTCCGAGTTGGGACCAGTGATGAGCAAACCAAGACCAAGACCATAGCAGTCTTGGTCTTGGTCTTGGTCTTGTTCTTGCACATTGAGCCTTGTTCTTGGTCTTGCTTTTGATATTGAGTCATGGTCTTGGTCTTGCTCATTAAGTCTTGGTCTCGGTCTTGGTCTTGGTGTTGAAAAAATTTTCAGAGATATTGAGTATGCAAAATTGCAAAACCATATTTTTCCAAAGCAGTGGGGTTTTAAGATGCCACAATTCAAATCGAGAGATGATTTGATCTTCAAAACGGGCGCGAAACAACTTTTAACTTTTTGCTCATCACTAGTTGGGACAAGAGAGTATTAAACTTGTCGACCAATAAGTCTGAGGTTTAATAAAAGCCGAGGGCGATCTGGGACAAAAGAAATCAAGTGAAGTAAACCGTCCGAGTTGGGACACGAGAAATCTGGGACAAGAGAAAGCAAGCGAAGTAAAATATCCGAGTTGGGACACAAGATCGAAATCAAGAGGAAGGAAAATTAGTTGATCGACGAAAATGTCTGAACACTAACGAAATGCAAGGTAGGCTGTGATGTCACTGCCATAGCTCTTGCTTCTGTGGCTGCTCAAACCAGAATGATCTTTCATGGCCAGCAACTGCTATTTATATACCAAAAACGTATAGCAGCTACTAACAATTTCATTTCTGGCATGTGATGAGTGCACGATCTGCATTCCGATGTTTTTTTCTATTCTTTGTTGTTGCTTGTTGTTTTCCAAAATTCTGCACATGGTTAGCTATGGTAACTGCATCATTGTTGTTGGTTGTTTACCAAATTCTAGTGCTGTAAAGTTATTGTTGGCTTTTTTTCTGAAATGGTATTTTGGGTTTTGCAAAAAACAACATGTTTATTAGATTCATTTCGTTTTTTCTCTTTTTGTATTGAAATATTTATTTTTTATACCCTACACCCAGGGTATATTCACTTTGTCCTTCCGTTTGTAACGCAGAGAAGGAGGCGTGGCAGATATAGAAAAGTATATATATTCTTGATCAGCGTCACCTCCTGAGTCGATATAGCCATGTCCGTCTGTCTGGCTGGCTGGCTGGCTGGGTGCTGTGTGTGGAAATACACTTTTTGGGAAAACTAAGCAAGATAATTCAATGAAATTTTGTGCACAGTCTTCGTTGCCAAAGTTAGCTCGGGGGATTGAAAATGAGCGAAATCGGTCAACGGACACGCCTACCGCCCATACAAAAAATATATTCAAAATGCAACTTTTTGAGTTTTTTTTACGACAATGCAACCAAAATACATAGAAATACTACGAATTGAAAGCGCAAGCTCTGAACAAAAACCAGGAGAATTCGGACAAGAGGGCGTGGCACTTCCCATATAAGCGAAAACTTCAAAACGCTATACTGAAAGCGTTTTTTGAGATAATCAAACTTAATTTTACTCAAATGCTAAAAACTATAAGTTTAAACTCTGAAAAAAAAACTGGGTGAATTTGGACAAGAAGGCGTGGCACCTCCCATATAAGCAAAAAGTTTAAAACGCTATACTGAAAACATTTTTTGAGATGATCCAACCAAACTTCACTCAAATGCTAAGAGCTATAAGTTTAAACTGTGAAAAAAAAACTGGGTGAATTTGGACAAGAGGGCGTGGCACCTCCCATAGAAGCAAAAGGTTCAAAACGCTATACTGAAAACATTTTTTGAGATGATCCAACCAAATTTCACTCAAATGCTAAGAACTATAAGTTTAAACTCTGAGAAAAAACTGGGTGAATTTGGACAAGAGGGCGTGGCACCTCCCATATAAGCAAAACTTTCAAAATACTGCTGTGCAGGGTATTTAATGTTTGGCCAGGCCAAAGGTTACACCCTTACTAGTTTTTAATTCATTTTCTATGTTAACTGTATTTCATAATTACATATTTTATTATTATATTTTTTTTTTCATTTTATTCTTTTTTTTTTTTATATTAGCCGTATTCACGATCTTGTTGCATCGTAGAAAATGCAAATTTGCAAGAGTAAATAACTGTGAGCATACACTCCCGATCAAAAAAGGTATATCAAAAATATATCAAAATGATATCAAAAATTTGTCAGTGACATACAAGATTTTGATAAAAAAAGGATATCACAGTGATATACGGAATGTAACGCTTTTTGTATATCACCATGATATCAAAAAAAGATATCAAAATGATATCAAAAAAAGATATCAAAATGATATCAAAAAAAGATATCAAAATGATATCAAAAAAAGATATCAAAATGATATCAAAAAAAGATATCAAAATGATATCAAAAAAAGATATCAAAATGATATACAATTTTTGTACATTTCTGATACAAAAATGACAACCAATTTTGGGTCCGATAACTAAAGTGACGCAGATTATGGCCAAATTTTACAATATTGTGGTTAATCGTCGTCAACTAGTTTTTTTTTGTACTCAATTATATTTTTCATATGCTTTTTCACTAATTTCATGGCAAAACTCACTTCTTACTAAAGTTGGCTGCTCGTCCGTTTTCCATACTTTAAGTTTTCCCAACCACAGGCCACATGCAGCAACTGAATGGAGTGTCGGTTTTTTTGCACTCAATTATATTTTTGTGCTTTTCACTAATTTCATTAGAAAATTAACTTATTCACTAAAATTAGCTGCGCGTTCGTCTTCTATAATTATCTTAAAATAAAATTCACAAACGAAAACGTAAAATTTGACATATCAGCAGCTGATAAATTTTTGATATCATTTTGATATACATTTCTGATACAAAATTGACATGTCATTCAATGATATCAAAAATATATCAAAATGATATACAAAAGATGGATATCAGCCGCTGACAAATTTTTGATATCATTTTGATATACATTTCTGATACAAAATTGACATGTCATTCAATGATATCAAAAATATATCAAAATGATATACAAAAATTGGATATCAGCGGCTGATACATTTTTGATATCATTTTGATATACATTTCTGATACAATGACAAGAACTTGACAAGTTTTTTTGATCGGGCTGTTGCAAATTGCTATTGCAAACGTTTCAGAACAGCTGCTTTTTGTTTTGCTGTCAAATACTTTTTGAATTCAAAATTTATTTGTTATCTTATTTTGATTTAAAAGAAATTTTACTGAATGATTGTGCGTTATTTAGAAGAAAACTACAATTTTATTAATTACATGCATATACATTAGACATGCGCTTATTTTACGATTTTCTGATTTTCGTTGATGCCGCTCCCTGAAATCCTTCTAATGGTCATAAAACCAAATACTATGAAGTTTCTCGGCGATCGGATAACGATAACCCGGCCCTCAAGAGAGGTCAAGGTCAAGTTGATGTTTCAGGCAATAAATAATGAACATTTTTTTTAAACTTAATTAAATTAGTCAAAGCATAATTTTATCTTATAGCAAATTGAAATACCTTTCTATCAAGCTATAACTGTTTAAAATCGAGTAATAAATACGAATTCTATGAATTTTTGTTTATCGACATTAGCGAAATTGCCGCAAAATGCTATACTACTACATATGGTAATTTGCGGCAATTTTGCTAATGCCGTAAAAGAAAAATTCATAGAATTCGTATTAATTACCCGATTTTAAACAATTATAGCTTGTTGGAAAGGTATTTCAATTTGCTATAAGATCAAGTTATGCTTAGACTAATTTAATGAAGTTTAAAAACATAAAAGTCACTAAGCAATTAAGCAATCACAAATGAAAATAAAATAAAATCAGTCACAATAGACTATTGGAAATCAATCGTGCAATAGGTTTTTGTCTTGCAAATTTGGTCTTGCTTACAAGACTCTTGCTTTTGAAAATTCAAAAGAATTTGTTTTTGTAATTTGAAATAATTTTGCATTTGCTACGATGCAACAAGATCGTGAATACGGCTATTTATTTATTTTTAATTCATTATTTTCTCCTACAATATACTTATTTATAAATGAATGTGAAGGCTTTTATATATAAAAGATATAGGTCTTTACAAACTTGAATGCAAACAAACATTTGAAATAATGCCATTTTGTGATTTTAGGATTTGAAACAGCTACAAAAGCTAAGTCAAATCAGTTTTGGACTGATTTTTGCACTTTAAAATGGATGTTACAACTTCCGTTTTAACTTCGTTTTACTGCATCAAAATTTGCGGGTGCGGAAGCGGATGTGGAGGTACGATTTTGTGGTACGATTTTTCCGCACTGGCGGATGCGAAGATCCGTTACAACCCTAGTAAATATTACTTTACTATTTCACATATTTTATTTGTAAATATAAATTTACGGAAGCATCAAATAGTTCAAACGTAAAGTAATTTATGTTTAAAATTTAGTGTTAACTACTTCAATTTTTTTACTACCATTGTGGGGTAAAAATTATGACACTGATTTTTCTCCGTGTAGAGGGGTCTTATCTATAAGAATCTGTGCTGCTCAAGTCCGTCTGGTTCCCTCTCTATCTTCTCTTCTTATACGAGCTAAAATTGTATTTATGTTTTTTTGTTTTTTTGTTTTTTTGTTTTTTTGTTTGTACTTATTTCTGTGCCAAATATTTTTCTCGAAAACGGCTACATCGATTTTAATGAAACTTGGAATAGTGTTATATATAAGCATACAATGAAGAATGAGCTAGGTTTGAACTTTATGGATGCTCACCAGAGGGCGTAGCAATGACCTAAATTTTAAATTTGATTTAGTCATGACTCGCAAACTATCCAAGGTATTTGAATGAAATTTGATGAGTGGGTACGGCTTAATAATATCTTGTAACAAACAAAAATTGGGCGGGATCGAAAAAGTGCCACGCCCAGTTTTTTACCCCTTGAAAATTTTGATTCAATATTACTCGAAAACGACTCCAACAATTTGAATGAAAATTTTGGAAATGTTACCTCCGCAAACAAGGATTAATATCTGATACGCCCTTACATTGGGAAAACTCGTTGAAAGGCGTGGCGCCGCCCACAAAAATATAAAACGATATAACAAGAAAACTAATAAAGCAATCTTTCTGAATTTAACCGTAGGGAGTTTAACTGCTATTAGGCATCTCTGATCTGAAGGTGGGCGAAATATCGCCGTTGCGGGTGGAACCTCCCATACAAGCAAAATACGTTAAATGCTGTTTCTCGCAAATGTTACAAGATATTTTAATGAAATTTGGTACGTAGGTACTGCTTATCAAAGCATTGTAATAACCGAAAAGTGGGCGGTGTCGACGATGTGCCACGCCCCTTTCTAAACCATTGAAAATTTTGATTCAATATTACTCGAAAACGACTCCAACAAATTTAATGAAAATTTAGGAAATGTTACCTCCGCAAACTAGGATTAATATCTGATACGCCCTTATATTGGGAAAACTCGTTGGATGGCGTGGCACGGCCCTCAATAATATAATACGCTATAAAAAGAAAACTACTAAAGCAACATTTCTGAATTTAACTGTAGCGAATCTCCTTTTTATTAGGCACCTACGACCTGAAAGTGGGCAACACATTGCCGGTGCGCGTGGAACCTGCCATACAAGTTAAACAAATTAAATGCTATTTTTCGCAAATGGTACAACATATTTTGATGAAATTTGGTTTGCGGATCTGGATCATGAGTATCTAAAGCATAACGAAAAGTAGGCGTTGTTCAATAATTGCCACGCCCACTTTTTTATCAAAATAAAAATTTTAGTTATTAACTCAGGCACAAAAAGGAATGGAATTAACTTTTTAGTTCTTATATATAGTCTTATGTACTTTTTGACGCTAAATCCGTCTTCATCAGCAGAACTGTCATCATACCTGCAGGATTTGGAAATATCCTTGTTTGAAGTTGAAGAAAACGCTATGTTCAGTCTTTCTGGGTATCTAGAAGAGAAGGTGAAATCCTTTTTTATTAATGGCTTTGAATAGCCGCACACTTCCGTATCAAAATATCCTTGCCGACTTTTCCAATAGGTCTCTTACTTTCCGAGGTATGATCGTTTGAAAATAAGATATTTCAGCCCCCATACAAAAGACGAAATATTTTGGGTGCGTGGCTTATCCCATTAATTTATTTTAGAACATTCTATTTCACCAAAAAAAATTTTGAGTTTTTGATAATTTTCTATACAATTCGATACTTTCCGAGTTTTTTCTTAAAATTATCCTCATCGGTTAATTTATCATTTTGAAAGCGTGATCATTGGAGGTGAAAAGGTACGAGTTTCATAACAAAAAATAGCTATGAATAAAAACATCGACTAAAATAATCAGATCAGATTGTTGACCGAGCAGGGATCGGTCGCCAGGTACTCTTTGGTTATGCCACATACTGTTAACCTGTTGCGCGAGATTTGAACAAATCATTTTATTGAATTTTGAGCAATTCATTTTTACTGAATTTTTCACACTTTTAAAACGTACGATTTCTTACGGTCGCCTCTTGCTCTATATTCATTTGTTTTCTTCAACGTATTGGTTAAATACGTAATAAGTTCTGAATCTACTTAAGCGCTAATTAGTGGAGACTTAATTTTAATTTGAATACGGCAGTATTTTCATAATACTAAGTATATTTGCAATGCACATTGTGTAGGAACCATTGAAGCAAATTAATTTACGACAACCATTAGGTATCGTATGTTACACGGAAAAAAGAAATGTTATAAAATCAAGCCCAAATCGTTCTTAAATGTAATATGTGTACATACATACTTGAGTTGAGCGCAATATAACACAAAATCATTCCAAAATTTAGCCTGTTCGCAATTCGACTTCAAGTTTGGGCATAATAGAAATTTTGATGATTAAGGCCAATTGTGCTCAATATATGCCATTTTCTACTTGTTTATCAAAAAAATAAGTATTCCTGTTTGTGCTTGATATCAAGCCCTTTCGTGATTGTTTATAAAAACATAAATATGTATTCCCATTTTTGCTGCACAATTTCATTTTGTTTTTTTATGTTATGTCAACTATTGCTTAAATGATTTCTGCTCGACATATAAATGGGGTATTTGTGGTAGAGTAACTACGGCTGACATATTGGGATGTAACGATGTACTGAAATGTTATTATTGGTACATTGATTTTTGACAATAAAATGACATTTCTTGCATTGGGCAATAATGGTCATATTCATATTTTGATAATTAAAAAAAGGCTTTTATTTAGATGCAAATGAGTATATTTTTTTTTTCTGATAAACAAATACAAAAGTGCTCGAATTTAAACAATCACTTTATGGCAGTGATAGGTATTCCATAGCACAATTTTGCACTCAAAATCTATCAATCTCGGTCTATCCTTTTCTATCTTCTATCGATCTTCTCTCTAACATAAATTCCCTCTCTTATTTTCCTAATTTGCAGATCACTAAATTAGGACTTGATATCAAGCAAATTATGGCCAAGCTGAGAGTCGAACCCAAAATTATTTGGCTTGGGAATGTTTTCAGCTAAAAGTTCTCTCCGTGTACCGAATCCCTTGATAAAAAAATGAAATCACAGGTAAGCAGAAGTTAATTAACTTATCCAAAGAATTTAACATTTGGAAAACTTTTTATGAATATTAATAACAACAAGCAACAACGCATGCATTCAATTTGTGTACTGAATAATTTATTAGGATTTTTGCAATTTAAGTATCGTATGGTGTTTGTGTTGCTGTCGGTGTACACATAAGTTTATAAAAGGCTTTTATACCGGAAAAGTGATCAATTGCGATACAGTTCACGATCGACCCGCAAATCCTTTCAGAATCGCCGCGTGTGTTAAAAAAAGGAACGTGTAGTGCAAAGTGCTCATAAATTCCAAACATACGTATAATTGAAAGAAGTCTGTACAAAATAATTTGAAAAAAGGATTTAAAATGGCTCCTAATTTACATACCGAATCAAAGAACAATTCACAATGCGAAGAGTTCGTAATAAGTGGAATGTCTGGAAAATTTCCCAGCTGCCGAAATGTTAAGGAATTTGAATCAAACTTGTACAACAAGGTTAGAATAAACACGAGATATGTACAATATAACAGTAAATTTCAATAGTGTTCAGTTTTGCATGTGATACGTGAATTATAAATAACAGTTTTCAACTAAATGGCGTAGCACTAACATTACATACCCAATGTGTCAAACGGACTCGTTTCGAATCCGTAACGGGTTCATATTTTCGTACTTTTTATCCGTTACGAAATCCGTTACGTATCCGTTACTGATCCGTTTGCGTTAGAAATTCCTAAAAAAAAAGCGAATCGTTTTTTCTACTTTTATGGATCCGTTTCGAACCCTTAACGTACATCAAAAACGAATTCAAAACGTCTATGAAAACCGCTATAAGTTGGAAACCCCTGGATGGATTTGGAAAATATTGGTGTCATATGAAAGCTATTTTTTTGTTGTTGTTAGTGCTGTTGATTTACTTGTTGTTGTAATTGAAAAACTTCACAAAATTTCAAAAAAGGTTATATCTCGAAAACTATGAATCCAATTGAAAATATGCTTAAAACATTTTTATAGGCTGTCAAAATACCTTTAATATAACACCAACATTTTACAAATCCATCCAGGTGTCCCCAACTTATAGCGGTTTTCATAGAAGATATATCCGGATCTTCCGCTGACTATATCTCCGAAACTATGAATTTATCACTTGAAAAATTTTTTCTCAGACGTTCTGAAAAAAAAACGGACCCCGGATTCAGGTCGTCAAAGTCCCTTGGAAACACATAGTCTCCACGCCCTCTTGTCTAAGTTCGCGTAGTTTATGATCAGAACTTGCAGTTACTGTTCTTAGTGTCTGAGTGAAATTTGGTTCGATTAACTCAAAAAACGCTTTCAGTATAACATTTTGAAACTTTTTCTTATATAGGATATGCCACGCCCTCTTGTCTGAGTTTGTGTAGTTTATGATCAGAACTTTCAGTTACTGTTCTTAGTGTCTGAGTGAAATTTTGTTGGATTCTCTTGAAATACGCTTTCAGTGTAACATTTTGAAACTTTTGCTTATATGTGCGGTGCCACACCCTCTTGTCTGAGTTAATTTAGTTTTTTCTCAGAGCTTGCACGTACTGTGTGTCTTAGTGAAATTTGGTTCGATTATCTCTAAAAACACTTTCAGTTAAGCACTGTATTATAAAAAACTAGATTTTTAACTTTACATTGCACAACTGAAGTGCAAGCTTACTATTTTTGATTGTTACTAGACTCAGGAAATTTGCTTATTATCGCTAGTCGATAGATTGTAAATAAAATTATAAAAAAAAAAATTTTGAATTTTTTGCTTACATGGGTGGTGCCACGCCTTTTTCCGAGTTCGCTTGAGCTTACCGGCCCTAGTATTTATGAGTATTTTGATTGCATTGTAATGAAAAATACTCGTAAAATAATATTTTGAACATTTTTTTTGTATGGGCGGTAGGCGTGTCCGTTGACCGATTTCGCTCATTTTCAATTCCATGAGCTAACTTTTACTACAAAGCAACTGTGCTAAATTTCATCGAATTATCTTGGTTGATTTTCACGTGAAAAATATTTCCACGCACAGGCCGACACCCAGCCAGCCAGCCATCCAGACAGACTGACATGGCTATATCGACTCAGAAGGTGACGCTGAACAAGAATATATTTACTTTTTCATATCTGCCACGCCTCCTTCTCTGCGTTACAAACGGATGGACAAAGGTGTATGGTATAGTTAAAAATAATATGTCTTTATATTGAGCTATGTTTAGTTCATTACAAACTTGGTTCATGTCTTGAAGATTTTCAATATTTTGTTGCTTTAGCAAGTCTGTCAAATAAGTGAACAAAAAATTAAGAGCTGTGCCTGACACTTGAAATTCACATTTCAATTTTGCCATTAAATTTGCTATATTTTTACAGATTTCGTCATGAGATACAACTAAATCTATTCCATTTTCAATAAAAACTTCTTTAATTTTATCGGAATTCACCTCAGTTAAAAAGGTTTTTGATTTTTTTTATTTATGATTTCTACATAAGAAGCAAAATAAGAAGTACCAGCTCAAAATATTTTGTCTCCGATTTATCTTTAATTTGGCAATAAATATAAATATATAAATATAAATAGCCCACTGGAGTATTTAAGCGAGAAGTCAGGTAGAAATAGCGTTTTTGCGAAACAATTTTTTTTCATATAAATTTTAATTCAACATTTTTGATGTTTTTATATGTTATTGTAGGGGAGGGGGGGGCTAGTGTGGACAATTTTTATATAATTACAAAATTATATATGTAAATATATCATTTTTGTAATAAAGTAATTTTTAGCGATTACTTATACCTCTTGCCTTCATAATTGCATCAATAGTTATGATTTTTTATTTTCATAAATGCTTTATTAATGCATTTTAAAAAGAGCTTACATTTGTCCACACTAGCCCCGTATAAGGGGCTAGTGTGGACAACCATTGATTTAACTGGGGGCTAATGTGGACACCATAAGAAACTTGATAATTCATACAAAAACGTTAAGAAAGAGTTCAAATACATGTTTGTTCAAGAAAGTAATGATGTAATACAAATAATAATACAAATAAAAAATTAACTGCTATCCCATGTTGTATTTGGAGAAATTTATATCAAACTTCATATAACTTGCTGATCGAGATGTTCCCCGCAGTTGTTGTGCTTGTGGCAGCTTTGCCACTATTTCATTTCGGTGAATTTGGCTGGTATCCGGTATATCGGGATACGTGAATCTGTCGTTCTTTCTTTTTAGTAACGTACTTTCTTGGAACTGCTTTTAGAAATGGTCTGACGATTTCTGGAGTCATTTCAGCTGCTGTGGACATGTCCACACTAGCCCCATTTCAGTTGTCCACACTAGCCCCTTCATGTCTTTTTAAACAAAAATAGTTTTTTTTTAATCTTACGGTAAAGTTCTTCAAAAATAATTTCAATGGTTTAAATAAACACTATTTTAAGTTGTATTATCTATTGACACTGCAGCAGAAGAATAATTAGTTTAAAAGTATCACTGAATTTACGAAACAACAAAAAAATTACTTTTTGCTGCGTAAAACACGTTCGGTCACGTTATCATGGAAAGCTGAACTGTCAACAAATGAATTTTTTTTCGGTGATGCAGAGTGCAAATACCAACCTGAAAAATATAAAACAGAAACAAAAAATTCAAAACGGTGCGAGAATTCGAATTTGTCCACACTAGCCCCCCCCTCCCCTACATACTTTTAAGTAGCAAAAAAAAAAAATTTAAATTTTCGTTGACTTCCGGTGAAGATATGGGCGACCGGAAGTAGGCCGGTTTTGATGTGGTACCCACGATTTCTCGATTTCAGATCTTCTGAAACACAAAAAACAAATTGCATTTTAAAGTACATGTGAATGGCTATCTTGGGTGCCAGAACTGGAAAAAATATTGATAAATAAACAGGTAGTACAATTTTAAATTTTTTTGGTCTTTTTCAACCTCGTTTTTTGTTAAATATTTATTGACCTCGTTTTTTGTTAAATATTTATTGACAGTATTGATTCTGGTACTCAAGATAGCCAAATCTATTACGAACATTTAAAAAAAAAAATGAAGTAAATCAGTACAGTAGATCAGCCGGAATCGTGGGTACCAGTTCAAAAAACACTGTTCTGAGAAAAACACGTTTAAAGATTTCACAACAAATTATCAATATTATCGACACAATAATACATATTATAATTGTTATTATGTTATTATTGTTATGAATTTAGTAATTATTTTACATAAATCATTAGCTTGAACAATTATTATTATTAAAGTTTTTAGCGAAATTTTGAGCCAAAAAATTTTTAATTTATATATTCTTGAAGCATTTACAACAATTCAAAGAAGTGTGAAATAAACGAAAGACTTCTTTCGGTCAAGAAAAATAATGGAAAATCATGTTGCGCTTATTCAGCAATGCCAGGCCCATACAATTCTCCTTCTTCCTCTTCCCAGTGTTCGTTCGTGCGCGCTCTGTCTTCTCGCTGCTCCGTCCGGTGATCTTTCCATCTCTGTCTGCTACGATCATCTGATCTCAATACTCGAGAATCGTTATTTGTAACTGCAATAGCAGCTGCTGCACTTCCAATTGTAATTCCCATGGTGTGCATGATTTTTAATAACGGCTGGTATCCTTCATTGAATATGCATAGTGCAAGATTCGTTGCCAACTCAATTATGTTCTTCCCACTAAAAATGTGTTTTGGAGCCAAGCGCCACACGACTGCGTTGAATGATTCGTTGTTGTTCTGTGTATTGGCTCCAAAACACCGGCTCAGCAGCTCATCGGTTGATAAATCTTCATAAATTTTCTTCAGCGCCGGTTGAATGTCCTCATCCAGTGCAGGAGGGTGTTTGAAGTCTTTGAGAGTATTTGAAGCCTTAGCGACTTGGTACTTGCACCACGAATTTTCCCCTTCAGGGCAGAATGAATGTTGTGAGTTATTGTCAATGGAAATTTTATGATACAATGTAGCCAGTATAGCGTTGCGCATTCCATCGATAGAGTCTGAATTATTACGAATGGCTGCCTCATAATCAGCCGACAATTGAAGCATAACTTTGTTAGTGAAAGCAACAGTTTTAACTTTGGGCTTTGAAACTTTCTTTGACTTGCCAGTGCTCTCCCTGCTCTCCGATGCTCGTGTTGTGTTTCTTTTTTCAACTTCAATGTTCTCGAGGGTTTTTTGTGTCTTCTTTTGTTGGGTAAGGTTCTTCTTTGCATCTTTGGCTCGTTTATACAGTCTTTTCTTGACATGTAGTACGCATTCCATTTTTTTTACTTCGATTTCATCTCCGTACGGGGAAACATCATGTAGATTTTTGAAGGTCTTCGTATCGCCATCACCAATATAATTTTCATAATAAACATTGTGAAGTTCAAGTGATCTCTGGAACATTTCTATGACGCCATCTACTTCCATTTTACCAGCACTGCCTTTATGATTGGCAGTACATTTTTCCTGGTGCTCCTCGTACCAAGCATCATATTCAATATCGTTCTCCTTCCCAGCTTTGGATTCGCACATTTTTCAAACACTCGATTTTACAACCGCGTCCACGATTTTGCCACTATATTTCCCAATTAGGGAGACAATACCGAGAAGTGAGGTAAAGCCCCTTTTCGCCCAAGAGCCATCACCTGATACGGATAGATGTTTTCGTATGTTTCCGGCAGCCTCATTTTTGTCCTGTTCCTCTGTTGCGGCCTTTCGAAGTACCAGCTGAGCAACTGTACGCGCCGCAATAGAAATATGTTCCAGGATTTCGTAGTATGACGGTTTCGAAATATGCAATCCAAAGTCCATGTACTCACAATAATCTCGAATTTTGTTGTAACCAAAGCCGATGAGTCGCATTACGAAGATAAGTCGGCCATTTATTTCGTCCGATTGGCCAATCATTTGACAACTTGGAAAAAATTGGTCGGAAGAACAATTACATCGCATTACCAATTTAAAGCCGAGTCTTTTTTCATTTAATCTTGAAAATTTGATGTTTCCAATGCACTCTTTGCACAAAATCTGTTCTTGCAAAGACAGAAACAGACCAAAGTTCACAATAAAATAGCGGAGAGTATCATCGATGTAAACATCAAAGTCCCCATTAGTCCTTGAAATTTTTCTAGCCGATGCACTTGTAGTCGTGGTGTCTCGTTCGCTCGTGTACTGATTTCCTCTAAAACGTTTGTTTTTTAAACGACCTGGCCTCGTAACACGTTCCCTGTCACTCTTTGCGTCCATCGCGAAAAATCAGTGCAATTATAAGTGCACGAGTCGGGAAGTAATAGGACTTTTGCAAAACGAGTGTTTTTACGACAGAAGAGCACGATTCGACAACAAATGTGTTTCAACATTATTCTTGAGGGTTTAAAGTATCCGAAACGGGAAAAAAAAAAAAATTTTTTTTTTAAAAAAACTACCTGACTTCTCCCTTAAGCACAACATCTTGTACCCAAACCGTAGTGGCTTTCCGCGGATGAATTGCTTACAGCCATGACGACCGTAATACTCTATTATCGATTCGTCATAGCTCAAATCTTGTTCTGGGTGAAAATTTTGTATACACTTTTTTTTATTGTGTCTGTCAACGGCCGTAGTTTCCAGATTTTATCGTGGCTATCTACTTTTGAACTTTCTATAAAATGCATATAACGAAAGATAGTTCCGAAACACGTGCGCCTCATTGCATCTGATATCGCAACATTGAGCATATCTTTGCTTTCAGACCAATATTCTCTTTTTGATGGACAAGTACTATATCCAGTTACAATCATTATACCCAAAAACACTCGCATTTCATTTGTATTGATAAATGCGTTTTGTTGTGATTTTGATACTGCATATGCATTGGTTTCATCACAGAGCATTTGGATTACCTCATCGTCAAAAAATTTTTCAAACTGCTCATGAGGTCTCAAACCTACACAATCACTAGTCATTACTCGGAGAAATTGGCTTCAACGGTACTTCTTCGCCTGCAACTCAAACTAAACAATCGCTTGGTTTCAGTCTTTTTGGTAGTCTTTTACATGCTGTTGGCGGGGTGTCCCTTCAGTTCCTGGTGGAGGCATTTCAACAATGCCTGATATATCTTCTGGCTCCTCTATATTTTCTTCAGGTATTAGGGGTACTGTTGTGGAAGACGAAGTAGGAACCGATGATGAGGGACGAGTATCCAATTCATCCGTTCTCAAATTCTCCACCGAGTTATTCATTATGTCTAATAACAATTCATCAGGTATGTTCAACTCATTATCATCATTTTCAATACCAGCGCAAACCACTTCACATGGCGCTGATAACTGTCGTACAGGCAAATTTTCTAAAAACCCTCCATTTTCTTCACCTGAATCTTCACCAGACAAGCCTCCTTCGTCCGGTGGCTCTAGAAAAACCACAACTTCTCCTCATCTTCAGCCTCCAACGAATCAAAAAAGTCCATTATCTCTTCCACATTCAAAAACCTAAGGTCAAAAAATGAAAATCAACTAAAGCTGTATAAGGACCAACGTTACATATATGTAAAATAACCACTAACGTTACATAAATGTAACGTGGAAAAAAAAGTGGTTACAAGTGGCACTAAATGACCGAACACATTTTGTTTTTTTATTTCAAAATATTCACTGATTCTTTAAGAATTTATATGTTAAAAAAAATTTACGCAAAAATTAAACAAACATTAAATCACAGAGTCTTACTTTTTACGTGTTCCCATAATTCACAAAAATTTGCAGTTCACAAGAGATCAACAAACTCAACGTCTAATCACTTCAAATATTTCCCACTACACTGATGCAGAAGCAGTTCGAAATAATTAACGGTACATCTAACTTCAGGCAAAGCCTACTTAGATACTTATATACTTAGATAAATATTTTTTTTCAGCAATAATAAAGCAGTAGCATTTGCGTTACATATATGCAACGTTAGTCGTTATTGGGTTAAACAGTAGTCAATTTTATTTATTGCAAGAAAATTCCGATTCTATTTTGTTTTTCGAAACGCAGAGCACTTTAAGATTGATTCCATTCCGATTGCGATCGAAGTCGGAATTCAGAACATGCCTGATTATGAATTTCAAAAAATTTGTTGAGATTGAGAGGGAGAACCGTTTTATGAAAAATGCTTTTCATGAAGAATGCAATATCCGTAAAATACACTGGTCGACAAATATCGAAAAAAATTTCGACTGGAGAAGAAGATGATGTTTTTTAAGTAATTTGGGTGCGCTGAATTCGAATCTGCAATCGGGTTTTCTCTATCAGGTTAGGTTTTGGAGATAATCGACCTTTTTGATTTTTGAGGTTATAGCTCCATTTTTTCGAACATATTTTGAGAAACCCAATTTCGATCGAATATGTTTTTACTTTTTCATAGAGAAAAATTCTTAAACTTTCAACAAGTGTACCAGATTCGAATTCAGCGCACCAAATAACTTTAGGAACACTATTTGGTTGGTCCAGTCGAAAATCGTGTAGACCAGTGATATTATTGAAAATAAAAAACTATAAATTACATTGTCGTCTTAAATCAGCACAGATAAAAAACCTTTTTAAAAATTTCGGAACAAATCGCATTCAGCAATCCATAATTTTATTTTTTCCTCTCCACCCCAACAAATTTATTAAATTCAATATGAAATGGACTCGTATGTTTTTTCATACTAAAGTTTTTACAAACTGTCAACATACACACAAAATAAACATTGCATGTAGTTAAAGGCGTTAGAAACCTTTTTACATGTTTTGTATTTTTTGTAAAAGTATCATTTTGGGTAATTTTCTTCATAGTGTATTTTACACCCAAAACTAAAAATTTTTTTATTTGTACTTCATTACGTTAAAGCGCGATAGGTAACGCAATTTTCGTCAAAATCAGTTTGAGGTTTCCTTACTAATTTCAGCCTGAAAGTTGGGATATTTTTCAATTTTAATCAAAAACTTATTTTTTGAGTACAACAGGCTATAATGTAATCAAACCGTAGAAAATATATTCTCCTATATTTTCTTCCTGATAATCATCTTTTCATAGCTAATAGTTTTTCCGCTAGAAAATCGAATTTTTAGAAATTTTAATTTCGAACCGAACTGCTTATGTTTTATTTTAAAAATTCTCCAAATCTTTTTAAGAAAAACCGATGAAGTAATCAAAAGCTTTTAAACATGGTGTTTTGAATATAAATAGGTAAAAATTTGTGTGAGATGTATACGACGCTCACATTCCACATGCGGAAAATACCCATATATGGGTAAAACCGTGAGCCAAAAAAGGTAATCCTCATATCTCCAAAACAATTTAACGAACATGAATGAGATTCGGTTAATATGTAAAAAGCACCAAAACAAATAATGTGTACTGGGAAAAATGGCGGTACCACGCCCCCATAAAAATCACTTCATCATATCGAGCCCTAACCGCCAAAAAGACTTAACTGACAAAAAGTAAATTTTACGGGAGAAGGTTTTTTTTTTAATATCTATGCATATAGTATAGCTATTACAGTGAAATTTAGTATGTAAGCTATATTTTGTGTTAGACATGCGATGCAACTAGTTTCATTCACCTATTTATAATATAACGGCGATTTTTCAGTGTTTTGTCAGTTAAGTCTTTTTTTCTTTTCCAGATTCCCCATCTGATCTTCAGCTTTTGTACCAAAAAACATTTATGGTCACATATACTATTAAGCCTCATCAAGACTTTTTAATAAATTTTCCTTTTTATTACATTATTAGCAAATGATTTTTGACACAAAAAGAAAAAAAGACTTAACCAACAACTCG
The DNA here is from genome assembly GCA_951812925.1 of Calliopum simillimum. Taxonomy (NCBI): domain Eukaryota; kingdom Metazoa; phylum Arthropoda; class Insecta; order Diptera; family Lauxaniidae; genus Calliopum; species Calliopum simillimum. The sequence goes on from OX638368.1 coordinate 65,960,746, forward strand.
CAGTCACAAAAAAAAAGATATTATCTTTGAAACTATTTAACGCTCATGAATGAGATTTAATAAATGTGTATGGGAGATGTGTGTACCTTGGTCCGAGTGTACCTCGTTCCAAGTGCCAGTTGCCACTCAATAGTTGCACGTGTACGATAATGTTCTTCTATGGAATTTTCCACTCATACCGGTGAATCATATTAGTAGACTTCAGACCGTCAAGCTGTAAGCGTGTATAAAAAGTGACGGAAAAAGTGTTTTTTGTGTGCAAAAATTTGTTTTTAGAGTAAACTACGAAACGTTTTGCGAGATACTTTCTTGAAATATTTCTGTTTTACAACATCAGGAAGGAAGTTTAGTTATTGTTTTAAGCTTTTAGTGTGTTTTAGATGTATTTTCAATGATATATGTTATAGGTGTTGACAGTTTTTAAAACATGCTGTCTGTGTTTACTTTGGACCTATGATAATTGACCAACGAGCCTTTTTCGACGGGCAACCAGAAAGCCATAATCGGCTCTCAATATAATATTATTATTATTATTTATGTGATTAATGTATTTATTTGCAACCATTTTTGTTTAATTAATTGTTTTTTACTAAATGCAATTTTTTGTGTCACAATTTTTGTTTATGATTAATTTTTTTTTTTTTATTGAAAAAAATTTTACTTTTGATTACATAATAAATAGTTCTTTCATAATTCATTACCTAAATACAATGTATTCTCTTTTATTTTTAATAGTCCAAGGTACACTTGCATGGTGTACCTTGGACCGTTTGAGATTGCAACGGAACAAGTAATATTTCTACTCAATGGTAAGACATAGAAATATCATTGTCACGTCATTTGATGCTGCAAACGTTGTAGAAATATAACTTAATCAAAAAACTGAAGAAACTTTTTTGGAAAATCCAGCACATTGAAAAAACTGAAAAGCGGACCAAGGAACACACATCTCCCCTATAATATATATGTATATTAAAAAAGAAAAAAAAATCTGCGATAATTCAAATGGCAAATTAAAGTGAAATTAAAAATCATAATTAGTCGCATTAAAAAACTTCTGTCGATTTCGCAGATTTTTTAAATTTTTAGGTGCACATAAAAAACAACTTCCGTTTTTTGTCACGTACGTATGCCTAAACATTTGCATGCATCTTTGAACAATTCATTTGACTCCGCCCAGCTTTTACACCATATATAGTGCTATTTAAATGTTGCACAAAAGGCCAAAAAAGAAAAACAATTTTCGCTGTTTTCTTTGTTTATCTTAACGTTACAATCGTACGACTGTCACGAAAGGCATCATGCATGTTTCTGTTTTCCTTATTGTACTTCGAATAAAAATCAATAAACACTTCATAACACAATTTCCTGTTTTCCAGGTTAATATGGTTACAGATGATGAATCTCGATGGAATCATGAAGATCCAAAGATTCCAAGATTGTTTGGGAAAATACCAGAAATATCAAAGTTTGATACTACATTTTTTGGAATAAATGAACATCAAGCTCAGTATATGGACCCACAAAATCGAATCTTACTTGAAGAATCATTTAAAGCGATATCAGATGCGGGTGTTAATCCCTTTAGTCTGCGTGGATCGAGAACAGGCGTGTACATTGGAGCTTGTTTTTGTGAATCTGAGAAAAAAATATTGTACCAAGACACGGGAGCTTCAGGATTCGGTATTGTTGGGTAAATACAAAAATATATATATATATATTACTTAGCTCATCCTGGGTCTATTTTATTAAGCTACAGATAGATTCGTAAAATTATTTAATCTCACTCTTTTTTGTTTCCGATGTAAATAATTCTGAATCTACGAGTACCATAGCATTAATTAAGTACAAATAGCTCATTTACTTCAAGAACGGTACAGCTCAAAAAATGCGAATTTTGAATTAATGATGCAGAATTATTCGTTATTCGTGTGAAAACTTCATATATAATAATATCTTTTACGGTCACCGTTTGAGAACAAAATAACTTTTTCAATTAAAAATTTTAAACGTATTTTCTGCAAAACCGAGTTTTTTGACTTGTGGCGTTCTTGAAGTAAATGAGCGATATGTGAGATGTTATATCGTCGGGTTAAAACTACAACAAAACATCTACATTTTTAATGTTTTGAGAAAAAAGCGTTTTAAGTATTTGAAATTCGTTTTTTGTATGGGATTTTGCAGTTTTTCGCTTTTTATTCTTTATTTAAAATTGAATGGGGACTACATTTCAAAAAACCGACTAGACTAGGGTATAGAGCTGTTTTTTCTTCATGTTTCTGTATACTTAACTCAAAAAAAGTTGTAGTTTTAACCCGACGATATGGAGATAATATTTCAACAAAAAAATTGGCATTTCTCGTATAGGGGACAGCTGAGATTGGAAGAATCATCGCAAAATTCACAAAATTTAAATTTTTTGCCATAGTTACTGTCAATCAAAGCCAATACATAAAAATTTTCAACAACCATTTTTTTCAAAATACTACAATATAAGTTTTAAACAGCTTCACCGATCGTGACCAAATTTTTTTGATCCTGTAGATAATAAGTTAGATTTGAATATTTGAGAAAAAAATTACCAAAAATTTGGCATTGTTGTTGTAAATTAACAAACTATTTATTCACAATTGCATTCTAATAATATTGGAGAGGAAAAAGTTGTCTCCATTAACCGACCTCCGTCGGTGAACATTTGTTTCTTCTCCCTACAACAAGGACTTTTTAATGCTCTATCACCCAATTTTTTGTTTTTTGAAAAAAAAAAAATGATTAACATTTTTTCACTCTCCCTGCAACGGGGAGTTTTTAATGCTTTTTTACCCACTTTTTTGCTATCACTATAACAATGATACCGTTACAAGTAATTTTGTCTCCGCCGTTTTCTCAACGGATTCTGATTTGAAAGGGCTCAATACATTTGTATAAATTTTTCAGATTTTTGTTGAGGCGGAGCATATAATTAAAATGCAATTGTTAATAAACAAATTGTTAATTTACAACAATGTCAAATTTTTGGAAATTTTTTTTCAAATATACAAATCTAATTTATTGTCCACAGGATTAAACAAATTGGGTCAAGATCAGTGGAGCTGTTCAAAACTTATAGCATTTTGAAAAAATCATTGTTAAAAGTTTTTATTGAAATCTTTTCGCGGACTAATTTTTACCATCTTCAGCAACAGATTTGTCTAAAGATTTAAAAAAATCGTTTGGGCTGGGAGAATTCACATATTCTGACCCCATAATGCCTTGTAGTCTGCCAATTAACCGAGCAGTTAAAGAACATGCAAGTACTTATCACCTAAACCATGAAAAATAAATTTATTCAATTTATACAAAAAAAAAAACAATGGTTAAACAATGCGTGCACCGTATATGGGGTACAAATGAACAGGTTGGCGTTTTGAAACAGCTCGAAATTTTTTTCAAGCAGCTCGAAAAAAGCTCGAAAAACTGGTATAGGTTTCATTTGCGAAAGCCAGAAATGACTAGCTTACTTTTTTCACCTCCAATTCTGACTTATGCTTGCCCCGTTTGGAAAAATTGTGCAAATTCCCATTAAAAACGACTTCAAATTACACAAAATAAGAATTTAAAAACAATTTTTGGTTTACCGCTAAGGTTTTCAACATCAGCGTTGCATACGATAGCACAAAAAAAAAAAACGATTTCAAATTTCATTAATGATATGATATGTCATTTTTTAATAAATGCAGGCTTTCAACCTACGCGCTTATACGGAGTTTACAATAAGCAGGTTTTTTGTTTCTCTATTTATTATAATGGAACGAAAAACTTGACTTAATGATTTCCTTTATCTAGTGTTATTGTAATATTATTATAGGTTTTTAACTATCATTTTTTGCCCAGGAAAATAAGACGAAAAAAGAGCTACTGTGCGAAAAAATTACCAGTGGAAATTTTTCACCGGAATTGTCTTTATTTATGCATGATACACAAACTGTGAAAAGTCCATTGCAAAGTCGTGTGCGCATAAAAAGTTATTCGGGCTCAAAGGTCGCTAAGATCAGTTTTTTGCAAATATCTCGCTAATGCTAACTTTTACAGAAAAGTGTTGGTCTCTAATTTTGTAGCACAGGAAATTTCCTACAAAAGTACGTTAAAAGTATTTTCGTACGACTTCTAGTTTAGGAGATCACCCAATTTAAAAAGTTGTTAACAGTTATGATATGAAATACTACCTATGAGTTCGTATTAAAATATCTTACTTTTTAAATTGCAATAACTCATCAATGAGAAGATGTACAAACAAAATTAAAATGCCGTTTGAAAGATAATTTAATTTTCTATATACCGTACAAAATTTTTTTTTCGAACGGCTCATGACCTTAAAAATATTCTTGAATAACCGTTAAAGCTTCAAAATTACTGGTTTTTTAAGGATATCTCCGTTTAGAAGATATTCCAAAAAAACCTTAAAATGCCAAAAAACCGATTTCTATTGAATATCTTCTATACGGTTACTTCCATGTGTACACATATCGCTTATTTTTTTAGATCTTGTAATTCTCTTTGGTCCCGTTACTTTTTATCGTAGTACTTACCAATTCGGAGATATCCTTAAAAAACCAGTAATTTCGAAGCTTTAACGGTTATTCAAGAATATTTTTAAGGTCATGAGCCGTTCGAAAAAAAAATTTTCAACGGTATATAGAAAATTAAATTATCTTTCAAACGGCATTTTAATTTTGTTTGTACAACTTCTCATTGAAGAGTTATTGCAATTTAAAAAGTAAGATATTTTAATATGAACTCATAGGTAGTATTTTATATCATAACTGTTAACAACTTTTTAAATTGGGTGATCTCCTAAACTAGAAGTTGTACGAAAATACTTTTAAAGTACTTTTGTAGGAAATTTTCTGTGCTACAAAATTGGAGACCACCATTTTTCTGTAAAAGTTAGCATTAGCGAGATATTTGCAAAAAACTGATTTTAGCGACCTTTGAGCCCGAATAACTTTTTATGCGCACACGACTTTGCAATGGACTTTTCACAGTTTGTGTATCATGCATAAATAAAGACAATTCCGGTGAAAAATTTCCACTGGGAATTTTTTCGCAGAAAATGTCTTATTTTCCTGGGCTATTTCCTATAAATTTTATTTGTATTTAACTGTTAATCATTATTATTAAATTGAATTCATTTGCTGTAAAATCCAAAGGATTAAATCTCAAAGTTTGTAACTATTAATGTAAATATTGTACTTATGAAATAAACAACAACAACAACATCTCTTAATTTTGCTAAATAGCTCACAATACTGAATAGTACATTTTAAGAAGCAATTAAGAGCGGGAAAGTGTGGGAATTTTTTTATAGCAAGTAAACAAAAACACAAAAAATTAATGTGCGATCCCAAACATAAGTTTTTTCAAGCTGTGGGAACTTGGCACCCAAGTTTAAAAAAAAATTATTTTTTTTTTTATAAATCGATAGCGTTTTTGTTGTAGATGCTTGTAGTGATTTGCATTTCGTTTGAAGTTTAACGGTTTTCGAGAAATCGATGTTTAAAAAACAAGTTAGCACCCCACTTTTGAAATCGATAAAACTGAAAACGCAGTTCCGTTTGAAATCGTTTGTAGTTGTTTGTAGTGATTTTCTATACGTTTGTAGTTCAAAGAAAAAAAAGCTACAAACGGTTTTTTAAAACTCGAAACCGGTTATTTTTTTAATATTGGATTCAACTAAAATCCAAGTATGCAGTTCTCTTCAGAATCGTTGTAGTCGTAGAAAAACAATTTCTTTTCGTTTATAGTTCAAAGGATAAAAAGCTTCACTACTAATATTTCTAAAATAACCGTTTCAAATTTTAAAAAATCGTTTGTAGTTTTTTATTCTTTGAACTACAAACAAAAAGAAAGTATTTTTCTACGACTACAAACGATTCTGAAGAGAACTGCATACTTGGATTATAGGTGAATTCAATATTAAAAAAATAACCGGTTTCGAGTTTTAGAAAACCGTTTGTAGCTTTTTATTCTTTGAAGTAAAAACGAAAGGAAAATCAATACAAACAACTATTGTAAAAACGGTTGCAAATAAAACTGCGTTTTTAGTTTCATGATTTCGAAAAGTGGGGGGCTAACTTTTTTTTTTAAAATTCGATATCTCAAAAACGGTTGGCCCAAAATGGAAATGAAGATCACTAAAAACGATTTCAAACGAAACTGCGTTTTCAGTTTTACCGATTTCGAAAGTGGGGTGCTTCCTTTATTTTTAAACTTCGATTTCTCGAAAACTGTTGAACTACAAACGAAATGCAAATCACTACAAACATCTACAACAAAATACTATCGATTTATAAAAAAAAATAATTTTTTTTTTAAACTTGGGTGCCAGGTTCACACAGCTGCTTTTTCATTACACATGAGCTCCCACATACATATTTTATAAATGGATTTCAAAGTACTCAGTTTTCACTTTATTTTCCCTATTTTGTTTTATTCTTCTAACTACACTAGTTTACAGCAAAAATGTGATCTGGTTGCCACTATAAAATTCTTATGTAAAATGACTCCCTGATTCCGAAAATAACTATATTTTTTTTTCTACGGAGGCGTTTTCGAGAAATCCCCCTTTTCCTGTTTTTGAAGGGGGGAAAAATATGATCTCATATAATCACATATATCTCGTAAACCAATAAAGCCAGGTTATTATGTAAGACAACAAACGAAAGATAATAAAATTTTACATAAACGCCTCATACTTTACTTTTCGATCAGTTTTTTAGTTTCTGTTTTGATTTTTCTTTTGAAAATTCGAAAAAAAAAGTTTTTCAATTGGGATATTTTCTTGAAAAAAAATTCGGTAAAAATAAAAAAACTTCATTGTGCAAAAGTCTAAAGAACCCCAGTAAAAACAAGATACTAATGAAGAAAATCGATGGATAAATAACGGAGTTATAATCAATTAAGTGAAAATACCAAAAGTCAAATTTTACTCTATTTTTGTAATTTTCCTTGCATAAGGATACAATTTTGAAAATTTTTTTTTCCGATTCGACCGATTCATGTTTTTTTTTGAGTAAGTAAAAAAAAATTGTTTTTATTTTTTTCGCTCGTGTAGTGTTGCCGTATTAGAAAAAAAACAATTATTTGAGGTGTCACTTAACTTAAACTGATCTGTAAAGAGAACTTCATATTTTACTCCTTATCTGAGGATATCATTAAAAAGGCAAATAAATTGCCTTTTTAACATTGGGTCATTTGTTGATATCAGATGAAAATTAGCCAATCTATAGTAAACCAAATTTCAAATTTAAAACAAATTTCGATGATTTTCAGAATCTTTCTTTAACGCCGTTAACATTTTCTTGTTCGAAAAAATAGAAAAAGTCAAGTTTTATTACTTTTGTCATTTATATATTTTATTACAAAAATTTTGAGTTAATACGGACCAAGATCGGATGAAAAATTACAGTTCTATTCTAGATTTAGTGAATAAACATATGAAATTTTTGTTTTGCTAATTAAATAGACAGTAATTTAGTAGGTTCACTCACTAAATCTAGAATAGAGCGTTTATGTAAAATTTTATTATCTTTCGTTTGTTGTCTTACATAATAAGCTGGCTTTATTGGTTTACGAGATATATGTGATTATATGAGATCATATTTTCCCCCCTTCAAAAACAGGAAAAGGGGGATTTCTCGAAAACGCCTCCGTAGAAAAAAAAAATATAGTTATTTTCGGAATCAGGGAGTCATTTTACATTAGAATTTGATAATGGCACTCAGATCACAGAAAAAAATAATTAATTTGTAAACTAGTGCTATTAGTGTTCACAGTACAATATTTTGAAAAAGTTAAATAAAAAGCAACGTGCGCGACAATACAACACTCTACATAGGTATGTTTGGCAACTTTGACAGCTTGCTAATTAACGGTAAATTCATTTTTACAAAAACAAAATGCTGTTTAGTAAGGCTGAACTATTGTATATCAACCGGTTTGCAGCACATCGAAATTTTAAAACGTTCTCAAAACTTGGTTAAAATTTCCCAAGTGCCATGTTCTGAAATTTTAGAATCCAAAAAAACCAGATATTGTGAATTAGATCTCGATGACTTTTTTCGTTGATTTGCGGTTGCTGAATCCGAATCTGACAACCATTTTTCTCTGGGAGCTGAGTTACCTTTGCTCCAAAGTGCAGAACACGTTTTTCAGGCATATGCCACTAATCCAGGCAGTAGTTTAGTGCACCTGTTAACTTTTTCAATTGAATCATAACTTTCAGAGATATCATTGAGTAAATTGTAAACCATCCAATAAACTTTTTACAATTTTTTGGAGAACTCCATTTCTTTTAAAGTTTGCAGAAATTTTTGTCTTCTATTGAATAAACCAAATGACGATCTTTTAAATAGAAGAAAAACATTTTCCCAAACTTCAGTAGAAATAGAGTTCTAAGCTGTTTTTTAACTCTCCTAAAAATTATAAAAGATAGGATAGTTTAGAATTGACTTAACGATATCTTCCATTGAAATAAATGCATCGCAACTCTATGATAATGCCTTAATTAAATTTGTATGGAATTCAGGTACCTTACCAATGGAAAGTAATCATCCAGTTTGAAAAGTTAAAAGGTAAGGTTTATTGAGGATAACAGACTTGAAAGATAAAAACTGTCGCCAGATTTGGAATCAGCTACCGCTACAATCAAATTTGTTCCCTCAATTTGTTGCTCTGTATAATTAACATCAAATCGAAATTACTTTTAAGTGAAACAGATTGAACATGATGGCCAATTTGGTTTATTGGAATACAAATCCGATTTCATTTTGTTTCTCGAAATGCGGTACATCTTAAGTTTTATTTAGTTCCAATATCGGAAAGTATTGGATTTCAAAACGATGCTGTATTTAACGTTTTAAGAAGAATTCAAAACTTCAAAATCATCAATATAAGAGACGGAGAGCCAGCTCTTAAAAAACTGTTTGCGTTTTTAAAAGCTTGTCTTGTGACAGTTTGTTATAGTAGTTGTGTACACACATAAACTGTCGGTCAGTCAAGCGAACTGTAGAACAGGTGGCTGATATATGGTCCCAAACATGTCATGATTTCGATGGTAATGAAATGAATTTCTAAAGGCTGAAAATTGTTATACAGATTGTATATATCATATAAATAACAGTTATGTCGGTCAGTCAATTGAGAAGCTCTGTGTTAATTGCACAGGCCCACAAAAAAAGTACCCTGCGCGAAAGATCAGACCACTTGAACATTATGTTTTCAGGGTCGCTGAATCCGAATATGGTGCCAGAAAAGGGGAGTTGGTTCGCATTTTTTCAGAAATCAGTAATTATGTTGAAAATTTGAGATTTTTTTCAGCTTTTTGTAGGGTAAGGGAGGGAAATATGGACTACGTGGGTAATATGGACCACACGGTTATTTCCCACTGCATACATAGGATTTACCGTTATTCATGTTCAAACTTAGCGCTAATACCTAAAGCTTATAATAGGGCGATTTTAGCGTTCGGTGAAATCGCATATTTCTGTAAAGTTGATTTTTCTAAAAAAAAGATCAGTGATAATTTTTTTCTAGTGAGTATATTTCATTATTTCACTTTAAAGACATCGCGTTTTTAAATAAATGGTTAATTATATAAAGTCAGTGAATACCATTTATAATTTATTAGCACAAATAAGTTCATTAACCAAAAGAGTTTTTGATAAAAAACCATTTATTTCACCAACACGTACTGTGGGTAATATGGACCACCAGAGAAAAATGCCTCAAAAACAAATGTATTTATCATCTTCTTCAGATGGGGAATCTAGTTGCAGTTTTCATGACGAGTCTGATGGTCATTATATGTAATTCGTTAACTACAAAGGAAAAAAATGGTAAAAAATGCATATAATGTAATACCCTTTAGTCAGAAGATCGACGTGGCGAATTTTGGTTTGAATGTGTAATCTGACGTTCTTGGAGTCATGAAAAATGGGCTGAATGTGGAAGTGACATTTTTATATGCAAGTTCTGTACCAAATGGACTATATGGTCCATATAACACTACACTTTTTTTTTATATTCATTTTGAGTATTTTCAGTTTTTTCATTTTTTTTCTTTATCCTGATGAGATATTTATCTAAAAGTGAAGCAGAATAAAGGTAAATTGTTTCCTTTACTGAATGACATAAAATTAATTGTTTTGTTCTATGTATTTTGAGTTTTATTTAAAAAAGAAAGATGGGTGGTCCATATTTCCCTCCCTTACCCTAATGAATTTTTGAATAAATGAGATGAAATGAAATTTCTGATTTCTATTCTGGTGCTATATTCGGATTCAGCGACCCTAAAAACATAAAGTTCAGCTGCTTCCATCGTCAAAGTTAGCTCATGGGATTGAAAATGAGCGAAATCGGTTAATGGACACGCCTGCCCATGCAAAAAATATATTCGAATCTCAATATTTAGAGCAGTATTGGCGATAAAACAACCGAAATACACATAATTATTAGGGACAGTAACTTCAAGCTCTGAGCAAAGACAACAAGAATTCAAAATGCTATACAGAAAACGTTTTTTGATATAATCCAACCAAATTTCACTCAGATACTAAGAACAGTTAATGCAAGCTCTGGGAAAAAACTAGGTGAATTCGGACAAGAGGGCATGGCACCTCCCTTATAAGAAAAAGTTCTAAAATGATATACTGAAATGGTTTTTTTGAGATAATCGATCCAAATTTCACTCAAACACAAAGGTAAGTAAGTGCGAGATCTGAGCAAAAACTAATTAAATTCGGTAAAGAGGGAGTGGCTCCATCCGTACAAGCAAAATTTTCAAAATACTACAGTGTAGAGTAATTAATTTTTAGCCAGGCCAAAGGTAACATCTTTAGTTATACCCTACACCCAGGGTATATTCACTTTGTCTTCCATTTGTAACGCAGAGAAGAAGGCATGGCAGGTATACAAAAACATATATAATCTTGATCAGCGTCACCTCCTGAGTCGGCATAGCCATGTCCGTCTGTCTGTCTGTGGAAATATTTTTCACGGAAAAGCTACACAAGATAATTCAACGAAATTTAGCTTTTTGGTAAAAGATAGCTCTTGGCATTTGTGATAACGCAAGTAAAATACACATACACAGTAAAAATTTTAGTTTAATTTTAAAACCAAAAAAAGTTTTTAAATAGAACAATGCCAAAAAAAGTTTTAATTTTAAACTATTTTGGAGTAAATAAAGAGAGAGAGAGAAAATTAAAAAAAAAAAATTTAATATTAAACTATAATTGGAAAAAAAAAAACTAGTAAGGGTGTAACCTTTGGCTTGGCCAAATTTTAAATACTCTACACTGCAGTATTTAAAAAATTTTGCTTACATGGAAGGTGCCACGTCCTTTTGTCCGAGTTCACGCAGATTTTTGTCAGTGCTTACATTTATAGCAATTAGTGTTTGGGTGAAATTCAGTTGGATTATCTCAAAAACTCTTTCAGTATAGCATTTTGAAACTTTTGGTTATATGAAAGGTGCCACGCCCTCTAGTCTGATTTCGCTCTGCTTTTGCTGGTAGCTTGTGTTTACTGTCTTTATTATCTGTGTGAAATTTGGTTGGATTATCTCAAAAAACACTTTCAGTATGACATTTTGAAACTTTTGTTTAGATGGGAGGTGGCACGCCCTCTTGTCCGATTTCATTCTGTTTTTACTGAGAGCTTGTATTTACTGTTCTTAGTATCTTAGTGAAATTTAGTTCTATTATCTCAAAAAATTCTTTTAATATAGCATTTTGAAACTTTTACTTGTATGGGAGGTGCTACGCCCTCCTTTCCGAATCCGTCTAGTTTTTGTCTAAGGCTTGCGCTAACTATTTCTAGTACCTACTCGAGCTAACTTTGACGACGGAGGTAGAGAACCAAATTTCATTAAATTATCTTGCTCAGTTTTCTCAAAAAATGTATTTCCACGCACAGACAGCCAGCTAGCCTGCCACCCAGCCAGACAGACGGATATGGCTATATCGACTCAGGAGGTGACGCTGATCAAGAATATATATACTTTTCTATATATGACACGCCTCCTTCTTTGCGTTACAAACGGAAGGACAAAGTGAATATATCCTAGGTGTAGGGTATAAAAACCATCCATATTGAGATTCGAACCAAGGGTACAACATCTTATAAGTACCTACAAACACGGTAAAAAAAAGCCGACATGGACTTTTAGTTAAAATAGTTGGTTATCCGCCTTTTTTTATGATTGTTATTATGTAAGTACCAGGAGACCGATCCCTGCTCGGTCAACAATCTAATCTTATTATTTTAGTCGATGTTATTATTCATACCTATTTTTTGTGATGGAATTCATACCTTTCCACCTCCAATGTTCATGCTTTCAAAATGATAAATTAACCGATGAGAATAATAATAAGAAAAAATTTGGAAAGTGTGGAATGGTATAGAAAAATATTAAATAAATGGGATATGGCACGCACCCAAAATATTTCGTCTATTGTATGGGGGCTGAAATATCTTATAGTCAAAAGATCTTACCTCGGAAAGTAAAAGACCTATTGGAAAAGTACTCAAGGATGTTTTGATAAGGAAGAGTGTGGCTATTCAATGCCATTAATAAAAAAGGATTTCACCTTTTCTTGTAGACACGCAGTTGAAGACGGATTGAGCGTCAAAAGGGACATAAGACTGCATATTAAAAATAAAAAGTTCATTCCATTTTTTTTTTTTTTTTTTGCCTGAGTTATTAACTAAAATTTTTGTTTTGGTAAAAAGTGGTGTGGCAATTGTTGAACAAAGCCCACTTTTTGTTATGCTTTAGATACTCATGATCCAGTTCCGCAAACCAAATTTCATCAAAATATGTTGTAGCATTTGCGAGAAATATCATTTTATTTGTTTTACTTGTATGGGAGGTTCCACGCGTACCGGCGATATTTTGCCCATTTTCAGGTCGTAGGTGCCTAATAAAAAGGAGATTCCCTACTGTTAAATTTAGGAAGATTGCTTTAGTAGTTTTCTTTTTCTAGTGTATTATATTTTTGTAGGCGGTGCCACGCCCTTCAAGAAGTTTTTCCAATATAACGGTATATCACATATTATTCCTTGTTTTTAGGGGTAATTTCTCTTAAATTTTCATTAAAATTATTGGAGTCGTTTTCGAGTAATATCGAATCAAAATTTTTAATGGTTAAAAAGTGGGCGTGGCACTTTCTCGGTATCACCCACTTTTGTTTATATAAAAGGCATTTGCCAGCAATAGCTGTGTACCAAATTCCATCAAAATATGTTGTACCATCTGCGAGAAATAACATTTAACATCTCACTTGTATGGGAGATTCCACGCCCATAGGCGATATTTTCTCTACTTTCAGTTCGTAGGTGCCTAATAGCAATTAGACTCCCCAACGTTAAATTCAGAAAGATTGCTTTAGTAGTTTTCTTTTTATAGCGTATTATATTTTTGTGGGCGGTGCCACGCCCTTCATCGAGTTTTTCCAATATAACGGCATATCAAATATTAATATTTGTTTTCAAGAGTACAATCTCTTAAATTTTTATTAAAATTGTTGGTGTCGTTTTCGAGTAATATTGAATCAAAATTTTCAACGGTTAAAAAGGAGCATGGTACTTCTTCGGTAACGCCCACTTTTCGGTTATTACAAGGCATTAATAAGCAGTACCTACATACCAAATTTCATTAAATATCTTGTAACATTTGCGAAAAATAGCATTTAACGTATTTTGCTTGTATGGGAGGTTCCACGCGCAACGGCAATATTTCACCCACTTTCAGAACAGAGATGCCTTTTAGCAATTACGCACCTCACAGTTAATTTCAGAATGTTTGTTTTATTAGTTTTCTTTTTATACCATTTTATATTTTTGTGGGTGGTGCCACGCCCTTCAACGCGTTTTCCCAATATAACGGCGTATCACATATTAATCCTTGTTTGCAGAGGTAGGGGAACTGGTGCTATTGTGGTATAGTTTTTCAATGTGGTATGGTAGCATATCTCCGATTTGGGAAAGAACCTGAGGACGGCACTGCTTTTATCCTGTCAGAAAACATGAAAAACCTGGGATGTGTTGCTGTCATGCACCAAACAAAAATTTTCCGATGACAGTTGAACGAAACGTAAATCGCGTGTGGTCGATGTAATTTTTCTTATTTTTTGTGGTATAGTCGGTCTTCGCTAATGCGGTATATGAATATTTCTTGTTATTCTAAACTTTATTTGATTGCTGTTTATTTTTTTATAAAAACTATGAGTTTGAGGACCAACGTTAATATTATTATGAACTTATTTCATGCCTTTAAAATTTTATATTTGGTTATATAGTATAAATATACCACATTGCCCTACCATACATACCACATTACCTGCCAACTTTTTGAAAACAGCTTTTTTGACTTTTTTCAGATTTTGCTCAATAACTTTTTTTGTACACATTTAATTGAAAAATATTCTGCTACCAAAACTTCACTGATCAGCATAAAAAAATTTGGCTGAATTTGATCTAACGGTTCTCTTGCAAATTTCAAAAAAAGATTACCTATACCACAATAGCATCAGTTCCCCTAACATCTCCTAAATTTTCATTAAAATTGTTTTTTGTTTTCGAGTAATATTGAATCAAAATTTTCAAAAGCTGAAAAGTGAGTGTGGCACTTCTTCGATCCCGCCCACTTTTTGTTCGTTATAAGGTATTATTAATCCGTACCCGCTCACCAAATTTCATCCAAATACCTTGTATGGTTTGCGAGTTATGACTAAATCAAATTTAAAATTTAGGCCTGTGCCACGCCCTCTGGTGAGCATTTACAAAGTTCAAACCTAGCTCATTCTTCATTGTATGCTAATATCTAACACTGTTCCAAGTTTCATTAAAATCGCTTTAGCCGTTTTCGAGAAAAAATATTGGCACAAAAACAAAAAAACAAACATACAATTTTAGCTCGTATAGGAAGAGAAGATATCGATACCTTAGAGCGCTATAGTCCTCTAAGGTATCGATATGCCCTAATGAGTAAAAATTGTTGTCAAATAATGCATTTACTTCATATCTGTTCGCGTTAAAACAGTGATATTTAAAAAAAAGGGTTTTGACCGAAACCAAAAAATTGATATGATTGCATATAAGCAGCAAAATTTAAGGAATGGGGATATATCGCGTAAAATTTGATACGGTAAGCCCTTCGTATGACAGTTTTGGAAAGTTTTTTGAAAACAGGAAATGTCCAGTCAAGAAAAACAACTGTGAGGGAAGACATAGACGTAGTAAATATCGGGCTGCGCGATCGGTTTAAAACTGGTCTCAAAATTGCTGCGAAGGTAAATGATAACCAAAATATGAAATAAGCACCTCAACTGTGTAGCACCGCTCGAGAGAACTGTTTTGCCTGCAGACCTGCGAAAAACTGATTGTCACACACAAAATGCGGTCTTTCTCATTAAACTGATGAACAGTGGTCGGAAAATCAAATAAGCTAGCCAAAATTCTGAATGTTGGTAATAAGGGGTTTTTGATGATGCTGATTACGAATCCAAAATCCGTTTTTTGAAAAACAAAATAGCGGATCCACAATGGTGGACAAATAATGCTTATATGGATCTTTCCTCACGAAAGTCGGTACTTTGTGGTTTTTGATGATGCTGATTACGAATCTGAAATCCAGTTTCAAAAAAACCAAAATGGCGGGTCAAAAATGGTGGAACAAATACTGCTAAGCTACATCTATTACCACCAAAAACGGTATATAAGCATTTCTAATGTTGCTTATAATGAATCTGAAATTCATTTTTCGAAATACAATATGGCGGATCCACAATGATGAACGGCTAAATGTAAAACTACATTAATCGACAAATATTCAGAATATAGGAGTTTTTGAGGTCATAGATTAAGAATATGAACTGATATTTCATTAAACAAAATGGCGCATCCAAAATGGCTGATAAAACATGCCAAACAGAATCTTTTTCTACAAACTTTGGTTTCTGGGATCATTTATTACGAATATGAAATACTTTACAAAAGTCCTAATAACCATTTTTCGGGCACCTCGGGGCAGCTAATTTTTTTAGGGGATTGTAGAAAAATGTACTCTTAAAACGATGCATGTGGAATTTAGATGGATAGCAGTGGATGCTGTAGCATTTATCTTATTAAAAACTACTTGAACAATTTTTTTTGTGTATATATTTTCATGAAATAGTTGCCTATTTATATAAACTGTGAACGAGACAGAACGCTTTGGATTTGAAAATCATACGAAATAAACCTTCACAGAGAAACTCCATTTTGCTACATTGCAAGAAAATTAACCGAAGTTATTTTTTCCACACGTTTACTGAGACGCTTTATATTAAAAAAAAAATAAAAAAATTCTTCGCAAGAATAGGTAAACTTCAAACTCTAGTGAGAATAGTTTTTTAGGCACAGAGGTCTTTCTGACCTCTGAAACGAACAAATAGGATTATACTCTACCAATTCCAACCATTAAAAGTACAAAAACAAGAACTTTATTTTTTGAATTTTGACCAGCTTTTTTGATTTTCCGACCAGTGTGTGATGTAAAGAAAAAAAAGAATTGGATGTATAACGATTGGGCTGAAGTCATATTCTTTGATGAGAGCAAAATAAATCTCATCAGTTCCGATTTGGGTTGTGCGGTACGCCGCAGAAAAAATGAAAAATACATCTTTAAATGTGTACAAAGCACTCTATATGTGGTGGTCTGGGGGGCAATAACAACCCATAGGGTTGGAGGGATTTCTCTCCTGGAAGGTTATATTAACTCTGCAATTTATATTGACGTCATTAAAATCGGCGTTTTACCTAGCATCGACCGATTAAGCGAACACTTAGCTAAAGTCATATTTCTAGATGATTTTGCACCTTGTCATCGTATGAAATCGCTAGATGCCCCACTTACCATTATGTTTTGCTTTATGTTTTCGATAAGTTTACAATAACCAGCTATTTATTTTCGCGTTGGCAAATAAATACAATGGCCTTTTGGGAATTAAGTCAAGCAAATGGAAGGGCAAAAGCCCCAACCTCAATCCGATTGACAATGTTAACGACATTTTAAAACGAAAAGTGTGCCAGAAAAAACCAAATATTATTAATAATATTAAACTTAATAATATTAAGCTTAGAGCATTTAAAAAAGGGTAAATATTGATTTACACAACAATTTTAAAATATCTTACAAAATTAAAGTCGGCTTTTTTTTGCCCGTGAGTGTATGTAGATAAATTACAAAGTCTTTAGCTCATTCGGCTATTAAGCTTATTGACGTAGTTGCATGAAATTTGTATTTAAACAATTTAGTACAGTCATATGGTAGTTTTACCTGGAAAGTTTTGCGGGATTTTTGCAAATGAGTTATTTTATAGATTTCGATGTGCTCTTTCAGAATTTCAACTTAGCTACCTCGAATCGTGTTCGCTCGCGCCGCCATATTAGAAAAATAGCGGCCAAAATATCTCTTTAACGATTACATTTATAGAAAAATATTGTGGCACAATATTTTAGCTTATGAAATTTTCTATAAAAATGACCTTTCAATTGTTTTCGTACAACTTATAACTCAGGAGATATCCTAATTCAAAATTCGAAAAAAAATTAGTAAATTGTGCATGCCGCTTATGAGTAGGCACAGTGATGTGTTGAGCTTAAAATTACGATAACTCATGAACGGTGAGTCACACGTTTAAAGTAAAAATATTGGGAATTACTTGCACTACAATCTACATATAATTTTTGTTTTCAGATGACCTTTAGTTTAGGAGATATTTTTATAACAAATCTGAAATTTAGAAAAAAATCTCCAAAACCGTTAGTTCTAGAAAAAAACATTTTCTTGCATTTTGTAGAACGTTCAATTCCCCATAAGAATCTCTCCGGAATGTTTTTTCGTCCGACTTACCGTTCATGAGATATCGCGTCTTGAAAATCATTCAAAATTGAACATTGTACTATGCGCAGTTTTTTTTTTCAAAATTTCAGGTTTGTTATAAAGTATCTCTTAAACTAAAGGTCATCAGAAAAGAAAAATTATATGTAGTGCAATAAACAAATATTTTAACTTTAAACGTGTGTCTCACCGTTCATGAGTTATCGTAATTTTAAGCTCAACACATCACTGTGCCTACTCAAAAGTGCCATGCACAATTTACTAATTTTTTTCGAATTAGTATCTCCTGAGTTATAAGTCGTAAGAAAACAATTAAATGAATGGGTTTTTTTGAAAGTGGAATAAGTCCACTTTTTCATAAACTGACTCAATTTAAAAATATTGGCAAGCGTTATTAAGCTGGTGTTAAGTGTTTACCACTGTAAATTAATCAAATTTTGTTAATCTGTACAAATTTTTCCAAGTGTAGTAGTAAATTGTTGAGTTTCTTTGGTCTGAATGGACTTATTCCACTCTCATTTATAGTAAATTAAAAAATTTGTTTTACTTTTGTATGACTTATTCCATTTTTACTCACAAAATATTTTGTAAATAAAAGCGAAGGAAAATTAAAACTTAGAAAAATTTTAGTTTAAAAACTGTTGTTGTTTCGTTTCTTTTTTCCCAAGTAGGGCTCTGGAAATTAATTACAACAACAATAACAACAAAAAGTTCTTGTTGGGCCTACTTTCGGAGATATAGCCACTAGAAGATAGAGACATATCTTTTATAAAAATTATTATAAGTAGGGAACCCCTGGAAGGATTTTGATAATATTAGTGTCATACGAAAGATATGTTAACTTGCTACAAAATTTACCTCTAAAAATTTTAATCCGATTCGTGGTTGTAGATATATGGCAAATTTTCAGAAATTTATACCATTTTTTTTTAAAAAGCACTATTTTTCCAAAAACTGTATCATTAATGCATAGTTTTAGTAACATATTATAAAAGCCCAATTTATTTTCTTTCATTTAACATGTAATTTGTGCCTGATTTCTTGCATTAACATATTTTTTATAGGAAAACAAAAAAGTTAACCAAAGAAAAAGTCAATTGAAGCCTAAGTTTAAAAATCATCGAAAGAGTCCACAGGAATCGGAATTAATCGAAAACTATGCAAAAATATCATTATTGTTGTTTTTATTGCTGTTACTGTTATTTTAGTTGTTGTTGTTGTTGGTATTATTGTTGTTTTTGTAATGTTTTGCTAAATTTCATCGAAATTTCTTTGGTTTACTTTTTTGTTTTCCTATAAAAAAATATGCTAATGCAAGAAATCAGGCACAAATTACATGTTAAATGAAAGAAAATAAATTGGGCTTTTATAATATGTTACTAAAACAATGCAATTCTGAAAATTTGCCATATCTCTAAAACCACGACCGGGATTAAAATTTTTAGAGGTAAATTTTGTAGCAAGTTAACATATCTTTCGTATGACACTAATATTATCAAAATCCTTCCAGGGGTTCCCTACTTATAATAATTTTTATAAAAGATATGTCTCTATCTTCTAGTGGCTATACCTCCGAAAGTAGGCCCAACCAGAACTTTTTGTTGTTATTGTTGTTGTAATTAATTTCCAGAGCACTACTTGGGAAAAAAGAAAAGAAAAGAAACAACAACAGTTTTTAAACTAAAATTTTTCTAAGTTTTAATTTTCCTTTGCTTTAATTTACAAAATATTTTGTGAGTAAAAATGGAATAAGTCATACAAAAGTATAACAAATTTTTAAATTTATTATAAATGAAAGTGGAATAAATCCATTCAGACCAAAAAAACTCAACTATTTTCTACTACACTTGCAAAAATTTGTACAGATTAACAAAATTTGATAAATTTACAGTGGTAAACACTTAACACCAGTTTAATAACGCTTGCCAATATTTTTAAATTGATTTAAAAGCAAAACCTTCTGTATAGCAGTAGATGAAAAAATGGACTTATTCCACTTTCAAAAAAATCATTTTTGTAAAACTGCTTTTCATGAAAATTTCTGATGAGTAATTTATGATGAAGTCGTGGTCTAACGAATCTGTAATTTTCAATATAAAAAGAAGGCATATATAGCTAGCTATAACTACCATAAACTAAATTTTTCCGAAATTGGACTTATTCCACTTTCAAATAAACCCATTTAATGGTAATTTTTATAGAAAATTTTATAGGCTACAATATTGCACCACAATATTTTTCTATAAATGTAACCGTTAAAGAGATATTTGTAAAAAACTGATTTTGGAAACCATTATTCCAATATGGCGGCGCTAGCGAACGCGATTCGAGGTAGCAAAGTTGAAATTCTGAAAGAGTACATCGAAATCTATAAAATAACTCATTTGCAAAAATCCCGCAAAACTTTCCAGGTCACATCATTTTATTCTCCCAAATGATTTGTTTTATTTTGTTCTCGTTCTTCTTTTTATGCTCTTTTGATATTAAATTCAAAGACTTCAAATCATCAAGATGTGAAGATTGGTGTATTTATGTATGTGGTCCGAAAGGCCAATCTAGATGGAATAAAGTCAATTTTTTAGTTTTTCAAAAGCATGAAATTTGTTTGCTAGTTGATTCAGAATCGACCACACTTTTTAACGGTATATTGTTTGTTTACATTTACGCATTATTTTTTTGCTTTGTTGATCGAAGCATGAGCAATTGAATTGATGCGGGTATTATAAGACCACAGTCTATTTTAAGCAGCATCTTTGAAGGGCTCGTGTGAGTGAACTAGAAAACATTTTTAAATTATTGTTTTTTTCCTGAATTATGTCAGGTATGAATTAGTTTTACTATGCAGTGGCTCACAGCTTATTTCGTGCAGTAATTTTTTTTTTAACTTTAAAACACTGTATCTATAAAACTAATACATATAATATCAAATTTTAAATGCAGGCTTAGACGGGAATGTCTACTGTTCATAATAAGTAAAAAAAAATCAACAAAATTTGATTCCGAGACGCTCAAGGCGGAAAAATCCGACCGAGCAGGAGAAATTAAAGTCACAGCTTATTTCGTGCAGATGCTTATTTTCCTTTTTGAGCCAGCATTTCGCGTTGTTTAATGAGAATTTCTTTTTCTATGTTCTCTGTGTGGTATTCTCAACCAGATGCAGCCAGTTTTTAGTTTGATCATGTACATGTGAGGGTAAAAAAGTGCATTTTGCCGAAATGGGTCGTCCAGCAACGAAACTCGGTGATAACTCATTTTAAGAACGGCCAATATATGCGCTAAGCTTCTTAATATGTTAGTTTGAGTCCCACCTACAATAAAACTCACAATTAAAATCATCGTTCATGAAAATCGGGTCCAAAAGTAGGGTAAAAGTGCGTCAAACGACTATTTTAATCCAGCTGACGATTCATTTATGGTCCACAAAATCAATACTAACCCACATTATTGGCTCCAAAAACCGTCTGGGATATACATGAAGAACAAAGTAACTCGTACAGTGCTAAAAATGGCGGCTGCGTGTCCCGAGACTACAGCTTCAAAGCCCAAGTAGTCCTTCATAAGCAAACAAAAATTCAAAAAAGTCTACTTGGTTTTCCGATTCGGCTCAATATTACGTTTCCGCCATAAGTATGTCATGTCGTCAGGTTCAAATATGTTAAATTTAGACTCGTCCATGATTATGACGTTGCTTTAAAAGTCCTAATCTTTGTGGGCGTGCTAATACTGAGCTCGATATCAAAAATAATGTAGGCTATTCTGGCTTTTTTTGTTTATGAAGGGCTACTTAGGCTTTAAAATTGTGGTCTCGGACATGCAGCCGCCAGTTTTTGCACTGTACGAGTTACTTAGTTCTTGGTGTACATCCCAGACGGTTTTTGGAGCCAATAATGTGGGTTAGTATTGATTTTGTGGACCATAACTGAATCGTCAGCTGGACTAAAATTGTTGTTTGACGAACTTTAACCCTAATTTTGGACCCGATTTGCATGAACGAAGCTTTCAATTGTGATTTGCATTGTGAGTGGGACTCAAACTAACATATTAAGAATCTAAATGCATAGATTTGCCGTTCTTAAAATGAGTTATCACCGATTTTCGTTGCTGGACTAACCCATTTCTGCAAATGAACTTTTTTACCCTCACATGTACATGATCAAATTAAAAACTGGCTGCATCTGGTTGAGAATACCACACAGAGAACATAGAAAAAGAAATTCTCATTAAATAACGCGAAACGCTGGCTCCAAAGGGAAAATAAGCATCTGCACGAAATAAGCTGTGACTTTCATTTCTCCTGCTCGGTCGGTTTTTTCCGCCTTGAGCGTCTCGGAACCAAATTTTGTTGATTTTTTTTTACTTATTATGAACAGTAGACATTCCCGTCTAAGCCTGCATTTAAAATTTGATATTATATGCATTAGTTTTAAAGATACAGTGTTTTAAAGTTAAGAAAAATTACTGCACGAAATAAGCTGTGAGTCACTGTACATGTGTGTTTCAATTAAAGTATTTTTTTGTGGGGAAAAAATTAATTTAAAAAGTGTAATGTTTTAGAACTAGTTTTTCGTGTAGCACAAAGTTTAGTTAAACTTTTAACTACCCATAATGATCGATAATGCAAAAGTGTTTATGTTTCTTTTATCTATAATTTGTCATGTAAACAATGAAGAAAAAATTAGCCGCCACTAGGTGCCCCTTCAGTTTTTATTGCATTTCAAAATTACACACCTATTACACGGAAAAAGCTTTATAATGGGTAATTTAACAAGAAGCGAGGAAAGAAGATGTTTGAGAATTATTCAGGTAGATTGTAATTGTTTTCGTTAACCATCCGATGCATTGTTATAATGCCAAATAAGTAAATTAAAAATAATTTTAAAATTTTTTTTTTTTTCACTAAACTTCAAATCAGTGAAAAAACGAAAAACACATGTGCCACGCCTACTTGACGTACACCCGGCATTTTGATGTAAAGTATTGTTCCCTTAAAACTCGGGTCTCTACCTATTACCATATAGAAGTTGCACCACGCCTACTTGACGTATACCGCCCATTTTTAGTGCGAAGTACCCTTTCTATAACGTATTTAATCGCTGAAAATTTTGGGCTTCTAGGCGTTTCCAAACAGGAGTTATAACTTTATTCCATCTAGATTAGCCTCTCGGACCACTGTACGCCGCCCCTATAATGTTTTCGCGCCCCCCACCAGTTGAGAAACCCTACTCAAGAGCTTTTGAATAAAAAAAAAAATTTCGAAATTTAAAATGGTGGCCACAAAACTGCGACTATAATTAGAAATTTAAAAGAAAATAGCTTAGATTTTTGTGGATAAAAATCCAAGTGAAATCCAATATATGTAGAATAAATTATACTTTCAGCCAAAAAAATGTGTAACCATTTTTATTTTATTTTAATTTTGACTTCATAATTTTTTGTGTTTGAACTTTACTTCAGGTAAATATTACAAAAATATATAACCACTCTGACTACATATTTGCTTTATACATATACAAATGTTATACCTTTTGATCATATGCGCCAGTAGCGCAGAGAGTTTCTACCTAGCACACGGACGGACCGCGGTTCGAACCCTAGTGCGAGTCAGTACGTTTCATTTTTTTCGTTCGTCTGTTTTTTTTTTGTTGTTTGAACATTATAGTAAGGCAAATATCACGCCAAATTTTTCAATAAAATTTAATAGCAAGCATACATTCTGAATTGACTAAAACTGTAAGGTGAAATTTACTTAAGTGGGGAGTTGTCACTATTCTGCCTTGAAATTCTGGTAAAATTTATGAGAAATAAAGTAGAACGTACCATTTTTGTTCTCCGTGTGATTTTTAAACGATGAGTCGCACGAAAAAACCAAACTACTTATTTGTAGGGAATTGCGTGCTCTTTAAATCATAGGCAATGAATGTACACATGCGGTGTCCGCTGACCGTTTTCGGTTACTTTTATGCTGGAATTAGCCAAAAAGTAGCGTTTCGTAACTTAACGTTTCGGTTGCTTGTCAACGTAGCATCGATTAGTGAAAACGGTAGGCAACGTTCGAATTGTCACCTTACAACTTAAAAATTACTTGAAAAATTCCAGTTTTTGTAAACAACCATCCATTGTCATACTTATTTTAATTAATTTGTTCAAAAAATTCCATTTATAACATCCAAATTTAATTTATTTTATCTAACAACGAAGTGCGACGTTTGAAAATCTAATTTCAACAGGTCTCAACGTTGCGTACCGCTACTTTACGATTTCACTAATCGCTTACACGCTTCTGCCATTTGATAGATTTTGACAGATGTCACGTTACGAAACGCTACTTCTTGGCTAATTCCACCATTAATCCCACGAGCTAACTTTAACGATAGAGGTAGTGCACACGGCTTTGGACTTTGTAATGTCATCTTAAATCAGTCATTTTTTTAGAGCTCGTTTTGAAGAGAAAAGCAGTGCTAAGTAATGAATTATGTTAAAAAATGTAACAAAAGCTTTTGCAGTCTACAACTAACCTCAAGAGTAACAAAAAATACTATTTTTTCGTATATAAACCTCAAATATCTCTATTTTTCAAAGACCTAATGCAAAAAATATGCGCACTTTTCCTCAAGTAACTTGGACTAGGATTATCATCAGTATTTTTAATAAGAAGTTGAGGAATAGCCTCTTTTTTTTCTTTTTGGTTGTCTTCTGCAACCAGACTTTGAACAAATCGGAATTGCTGCAGAAAAAGGGGCCTGACAAAACATTTATTGAAAAAAAAAAATGGGAAAAATCGGGCGCCCAAATTTCTAAATACCATCAACAATAGCAACATGTAACTAAGTAATTTTGGGTTCCTTAAAAGGAACAAATACGAACAAATCGTTTAAAAGCTGATCAAGAAAATACATATACACTTTTCCATACTTATCACGCCTCCTTCACTGCGTTATAAACAAAAGGGCAAAGTGAAAATACCCTGGGTGTAGGGTATAAAAATACAGCAGCCATAGTAGATTTAGTTACCTTTACACACTAACACAAATAAAGTTAATTCAAATATATTTGTATTATCGTTTTATATATTTACAGGTGCAGCAGGGCTATGTTAGCCAATCGTATTTCTTATACAT
Source organism: Calliopum simillimum (assembly GCA_951812925.1). Classification (NCBI taxonomy): domain Eukaryota; kingdom Metazoa; phylum Arthropoda; class Insecta; order Diptera; family Lauxaniidae; genus Calliopum; species Calliopum simillimum. Next base: position 65,985,787 of record OX638368.1, read on the forward strand.
TTGGGTTTACCGGACCTTCACTTCAATGTGATTCAGCTTGTTCCAGCTCAATGACTGCTTTAAATAGCGCATTTCATGATTTCGAATGTGGCCATATAGATGCTGCAATCGTCGGTGGCTCCAACCTTATTTTACACCCAAATACTACGTTAAACTTTGCACTTCTAGGAGTTCTCTCACCTGAGGGAATATGTCGTCCATTTGATGCAAATGCTAATGGTTACGTAAGATCTGAGACTATAGGTTGCATTTTTCTTCAGCGAAGATCGCATGCCAGAAGAGTTTATGCTACTATAGTAAAAACCGGAGCTAATTGTGATGGCTTCAAACAGGAAGGTATTACTTTCCCGTCTGGTAAAGTTCAAGAGCAATTGCTGTCTGAAGTTTATAAAAGTATTAACTTTGATGTAAATGATCTTGGCTTCGTAGAGGCACACAGTACGGGAACTATAGTAGGAGATCCCGAAGAATGTAATGCTATTGACAAAGCAATATGCATGAAACGCAAAAAAACTTTGTTGATCGGTTCAGTTAAATCAAATATGGGTCATTCTGAACCAGCTTCAGGACTGGCGTCAATTGTCAAAACTCTTATAGCATTTAAAAATAATTTAATTCCACCAAATTTGCACATGACATCAGTTCGAGAAACTATTTCCTCCTTAGCAGAGGGACGGCTCACAGTAGTAACCGAGGCTACTCCATTACAAATGCCATTTGTTGGACTCAATTCTTTCGGATTTGGTGGAGCAAATGCTCATGCTTTATTTAAAAGATTTGATAAAGAAAAAAAGTCTAACGAGTGCCTTGACTTGAATCTGCCCCGCATTGTCACATGGCTTAGTCGGACAGAAAAAAATGCTAATGATTTTTTCGATAATTTAGAAAATCAAACGTTAGATGATGAATCTTTGGCACTAATAGATGGCTGTCAACATGGCGGTATACCTCAAATGTTATATCGCGGATACACTGTTCTAAAACCCAACGGACAAGAAAAACCAATTCCTCTAACCAGGGAGGTTCAATATTTTGGAGGTATTAGACCACCCATAGTGTGGGTCTTCAGTGGTATGGGATCACAGTGGGTGGGAATGGGGAAGTCCTTAATGTCAATACCACTCTTCAAAAAAACTATCCAGAGATGTCATAATACTCTAAAACCATCAGGCTTAGATTTAATCAAAATTATAACATCTGATGATCCAAAGACTTTTGACAATATTGTGCATTCTTTTGTTGGAATCGCGGCAATACAAATTGGATTGGTTGATATTTTGAGAACACTTGAAATTAATCCTGACTTTATAATTGGACATTCGGTTGGTGAATTAGGTTGCTCATATGCGGATGATTGTTTCACACTAGAGCAAATGATACTCTGCGCATATTATAGAGGAAAAGTTAGTTACGAAATGGACAAAATTAAAGGATCTATGGCTGCAGTAGGATTAGGTTACAACGACATAATAGATATGCTACCAGAGCCAATTGAAGTAGCTTGTCATAATAGCTCTGATTCATGCACAATATCTGGACCATATCAAGAAGTTGAACAGTTTGTGAAAGAACTACAGTCCAAAAATATTTTTGCAAGAATTGTGCCAAGTTCAAATATCGCATATCACAGCAGATATATATCACAATTTGGCCCAGAGTTGTTAAAATACTTAAAACACATAATTCCAAATCCAAAACCACGCTCTAATAAATGGATTAGTACAAGTGTACCTAAAAAGGATTGGGGTAACAAGAAAACTCTCAATTCATCTGCAGAATATCATACAAACAATTTGCTAAGCAGTGTCCTTTTTGAGGAAGCTTCACGTTTTTTGCCAAAAAATGCTCTAACAATTGAAATTTCGCCACATGGACTGCTTCAGAGTATACTGAAAAGTGCAAACCCACAGGGGACACACATAGCACTTACCCATCGCAACGCTGAAGATGGTGTGCAATTCTTTTTACAATCTATTGGAAGGTAAGTTGGATTTATTTAAGAAAGCCATAGTTCCACAGTGAAAAAAACTTAAACTTAACTAAACTTAAAATTCGAAAAACGACGTTTTTGCAAAAATATAAAATAGTAAGATAGCAGAGTTTCAAGGAGTAACCTACTCGTCTTTTCGCGAAATGAGAGCCAACTGCAAATAATGTCGTAGAAAACGTAATAAAATGTTGCTGCGCTTAAATTTTTCGAATGGCCCCGTCCTTCCGAAAATCAAGCAAGTTTTTGCTGTTTTTCAAATTAAGTTCAAGGACGCAAGGATTTTTTCTGCTCTATTTCATTAAGTGCAAAAGACCATACTGCTCTTCCTCTACCCAAAAAATTGCCTGAATGGTCAAATACGATTTTTCCTTGGAAAGTTATTACCACTCTTAGATGACATCATGAAATACCCAAAAATCATGTTAAGAGTTGACCAATAATTATCTGGTAGTAAATTCGATCTACTCTATTAGAAAAACATAATTCCTAACTTATAGTGTCGTTTTTTGTGAAAAATAAGGAACGTAGAAACGATAGTTCATCAAAGCTTTCGTCATCTAGCCTAGACCTTATCTTTGTGCAAATATTTCCAATCAAAGAAAAAGCCGTTTCAGATTGCATACCCGTTTTTTTTTTTATTACTTAAACTAACGATAGCTCCTATAAATGCAATGCATCGTGTTGATTTGTAGTAAAGGAAATAGGTTAAAGGGATGGGGGAAAAGAGGAGTAGTGTCGATGAACATTTTACTTAAAACTATCGATATCACAGCTGTCGGGAAAAACGGTAGAAGGGAGATTATTCCACAACTTAATCGTACAGTGCGATGTTCTGTTAAACACCGTTATAGTGCATTGGGGATGGGCTTGATGCGACGCTCGAGTGCTGCGAGAAAATATACAAACTGATGGAACCAGCCCATAAATTTATCTAGAGCACATCCCATGATAATATCTATAGAAAATGGTAACACACCTAACGTTACGACGGTGTTCAAGAGAGTCAACAGAAGATATAACATCCGTATCTCCTATCAACTTCATCGCACTACATTGAACTCTGTTTAGCAGCTCCAAAGTAGTTTTTGAAGTCCCGACCCAGATGTGCGAATTGTACTCTAGCTTAGGTCTAATATAGGCGAAATAGATAGTCCGAAGATCAACAGGAGTGAAGTATTTCTTACACCATTTTAGATAACCTAAACACTTGGCCGTTTCTTTCGACACATTGTATACATGATCTGTCCACCTCAGATCAGCTTAAATCGATATGCCCAGAACGTCAAGAGTAGCGGACCTCGGTCTACGCCGGCCATATTGAACCCAGGGGAGCTCTAGCATTAATGGAGTATTCGTTAAATGTGAAACCGTCTACAACAACACGTATAGAACGGCCACTGTAAAAGCTCATTATCAAACGAGAGAAGGAATCACCGATGCCATATGCAATTAGTTTTGTGACGAGGGCGCTGTGCCACACACGATCAAAAGCTTTAGAAAAATCCAGAGCAACAACCAAACTTTCACCAAAAAGGTGGACACAATGGTTTCACCTCTCAGTGACGAACGACATTAAGTCACCAGTAGAGCGAGCTGTCCTGAAGCCATATTGGCAATCATTAAGTAATTCGTTGCGCTTCAGATAATACATAAGAATAAAGTTTATAACACTTTCCATAACTTTAGAGAGCGCAGGGCATATTGCAATGAGCCGATAATTATTAGGATTGGTAGCCTTGCCTTTTTTGGGAACTGGTTGAACATTAGCAACCTTCCAACATGATGGAAATTCACCACAAGTGTAGAAAATGCTAAATTCTTAGATTCCGTTATGGACGAGCCAGTGTTGATGCACACTTTTTCAACACATGGGCTGAAATGCCATCCCGCCCTGACGCATTGTTAATATTAAGATTTCCAAGGACCCTTTTCACAGCCCTAGTTCGAAAGTGGATACTCGGCATAGTCGAGGACTTTCTCTTGGTTTTGGGCGGTGGTTGATTGCTATTAGGGAGAGTAGTATTCTTAAAAAAATTGCTAGCCAAGAGATTAGCTTTATCAACGAGATCAGTGCAGATTTGGTCGTTCATTAAGAGAGTTGAAATAGACGATGAAGACTTATTCTTCACTCTTTTAACAAATGACTATAAGTTTTTACTACCTTTTGGTATTAGAAGGATTTTTTCGCTCATATCGAGCTCGTGAAGATGCTTCTCGCGCTGAATCGTAGCATAAAAATAATTTAACGCATCCCAATTTGCTTTATCATAAAGCCAATTGGCGCTTTAGGCAAAACAGGGCATTAATTAGTGTATGGAAAAGCAGCGGAAATGGTGCAATGGTCCGAATTACCAAGAGGTGCAAAAACAGACACACTAAGGCTATGCCTCCCAACACGAGGAATATATGTGGGGTCATTCAATAGTTGAGTAAGGTGGTTTGACTCGGCACAGTGCTCAATATAACGGCCTACAGGAGCTGTACGGCCGGAATGACGCAGCCATTTTGTATTATGAACATTGAAATCTCCAGCAACTACGATTTCACTATCTGGGTACGACTCTAAAAATTGGGAAATCGAATCAGAGAGGAAGTCCACTTTATCAAAAGTAGGATTCCTCCCTAAATTCGGGCTTCTATAAATAAAGCAAAAATGAAAGATGTGCGATTGGACTTTCAACTTAACCCACATGAAGCGAAATTCGGCGTCCGTCGTGTTTAATTGCCGCTGGCACTGGTACGCAACATCACTGGGAATATATAAGGCGAGGCCCCTATATGCAGAGAGCAACGACAATAAGTGATACCCAGGTATATGAAAATCGAGCGGATCTGCATCCGCCATTATTTGAGGCCTACAACTAGGTACAAGGGCACAAACAGAAAAAAAATTCGTTCTCAAGCCACAGATGTTGCAAAAAATCTATACGAAAATTTACCGACATCTGAAACATCCGAAGCGTTAAGAAACATTAAACAATTGAGGCGCTGCGAACAAAAACGCTCTAAGTCGACTTAAAGCTTTTTGCGCCCATCACTTTTTTGAAAAGTTTGGGTCCGCAAATATATGTGTACTTATTTCAACATCCAATTCCGATCACAAAATATGGTAGAGCAATATGTATGTATATGAAGTAGGGGAGAATGGGGAGTTTCGCAACAGAGGGAGTTGTGCAACACGTCGATGAATGTCAAATGACAGTAGTTGTCATATGACCAACTACCGTCAATTGTTTGTCTCTCTACGATCTAACTTTTTTAAAAGCACTCGTCGCGTCAACACATATCCTTCGCGTCGCTCTTCATTGTGCGTTAAAAAATTTGTCGGAAAGTTTCATTGGCCTCTTGTGTTTGCGGTGTTTTCAGTCACTTATTGAAACTGATCATAATTGTCAATATATACAAAACATTCCTTTATGAATACCCTTCCAACGCATGGAAGTAATGACACATAAGCATTCGATGCATCGATGACGCTGTGGTCATTTTGATTATGTAGAAAGTGGGGAGTTGTGCAACAAAACGCCCTATTTGACATTATTTATCGATAATTCGTATATTTCATGCAATTTGATGGATTTTCTTTACCGAATTTAGTATTTTTCTTGATTTTATTCGTGATATTTGTAAGTAATCATCATGCCCCGTCATAACTTTCGTGCGACCAGCAAACCAGCGAGTGATATCAATGCCTTAGTGGCTTCAATCAAATAGTTAATTTAATAAAGAATATTCATCCAAATATGTTATTTTCTTTAATTTAAAGCTGTGTTACACAACTCCCTCCGCATTGCACAACTCCCCAAAAACGCGTCTTTTGCGCTAACAAGCATAACTTTTAGATTTTTTAAAATTTCAACCCAACCCTTTAGCCAGAAGTTGCGTTTTGAGCCATACTAGAGATTCTTTATACTGAGATGCTAAAAAAAATTAATTTCATAGTTTTTTTTTTCCTGAAACCAAACCTGTCGTACAACTCCCCATTCTCCCCTACTTAAAACACGCCAAGTGTACCAGTTGAAAATTTTTTTTGTCTCCGATTTCGCTCAAATTTGGCAATATGGTAGTTCCGGTGTGCAAAAACAATAATCCGGGAGAATTTGGTCCTAGTTGTTTGTTTGTTGTTAAAATACACGGTGTTGAAGTTGGCGTTTTCAGTGATTTTCGTGAAAAGGGTGTTTTTTCAAAAATTTATAGCTTACACCAAAGTTTGAAAATTGATATATTTTAGTAACTAGTGCCATTATTTTTAAGTGTTCTTTTTATAAAAATATATTACTTTGTGAAAAAAATTTTTCTCCCCAAAAATTTTTTAAACTTAAAAATACTTTTGAATTTTTTTTTAAAAAAACCTTCTTTAAACTTTTTTTAAAAGTACTTTAAATTAAAGTATAATTTATAAGCTTTAAAATGATGTATGATTCAAGATAGGATTCGGTCGCTAGATGAGTTTTTTAGGCTTTTGAACGCCCGCGGCAGACAAAACTCTTTGTTTACTCAATTGGAAGGCATCTTACGAAAAAATTGTACTAGGCATAAAATGCTTAGAATCATTCAAGAAATGCGTGTGAATTTTTTTAAACTGATTATTACGGCACATAATGTGAATGACATTACTTTTGCTTCGAAATGGACTTAGGCCACTTTCAAAATAAATGGCTCATATATCAATTTACAAACTTTGGTGTAAGCTATAAATTTTTGAAAAAACACCCTTTTCATGAAAATTACTAAAAACGCCAACTTCAACACTCTGTATTTTAACAACAAATTATACTAGAGCCAAATCCTCCCGGATTATTGTTCTTGCACACCATATTGCCAAATTTGAGTATCAATGGAATGCTAGATACCTTAGCTAACTACACTACGCTACAAATGACTAAAAATTTTTTCCCCAGGGAATGCCATTATTCATTTTATATGTAAAATGGGCTGCTGATTCCGAAAATCGCATTATTTTTTTTTATTTCGTGTCGTTTTCGAGATATCGGTCATTTTCGGTTTTCGGACCAAAAAAACAGATAGTTCCATTTAAATACAAATATCTCAAGAACTAATGTTTGTATTCCAACGTTTTATATGTCATATTAAAGGTAATTAAATTACCTACAAGTGATATTCACATCACTTTTTGGTTGGTTTGTTAGTTTCGGCGAAATAAATTGATTTCTAAAAAAAACATTTTTTTTTTCGAAAAAATTAACAAAAAATCAAAATCAACTGCAGATTTATACAAGAAGAAACTTTTTTATAATTTTTTTTTTTTTTGTATTATAGACTATATATTTGTGAAGAAAATAAGATACCACTTAAAATCAATGGAAAAACGCAAAAGTTGTATACAATTCATTGAAAAGTTACCAAAATGCGTTTTTCCCTATTTTTTTCGTTTTTTTGTAATAAACTGTTCGATAATTAAAACTTTTTGTAAAACACATGAGAAAATCCAAAAAATTCTTAAAGAAGGCGTTAAAAAAAAAAAACCCGTGTCTCGTTGTTTTTCTCCAGCACGTCAGATTTTTTTTTAATCGATTTTCGAAGTTTTTTAATCCACTGTACATGAAAAATACAAAAATAGCGCATTCTTGTGTTAAATCGATGAATTTAACTATATGATCCTTACATTTGAGGTGTATTATATGTTCAGTAAACTTATGCAGGATATTACGAGGAATATTTTTGTAGAAAATTTTAACCCTCTAAGACCCTTACAAGTGGGTCATTTTAACCTAAATCTGAGGGGGTCAAAATTACCCACATGTTTTTTTTGTTTGTAGGTAATTTAATTACCTTTAATATGACATACAATACATTTGAATATAAACATTAGTTCTTGAGATATTTGTATTTAAATGGAACTATCTTTTTTTTTTGGTCCGAAAACCGAAAATGACCGATATCTCGAAAAAGACAGGAAAAAAAAAATAATGCGATTTTCGGAATCAGCAGCCCATTTTACATATGAAATGGAAAGTGGCATTCACTGGGAGATTTGGCTGTTGCATAGTGCTATTGGTGAAGAAAGTAAATTGATTTCGTCAGTTGGAAAAATTATATCAAAAAAATAGTGAAGTGATCATTTTTGGGAAAAAAAATTTTTGGTTCGGTTGTGGGCACCATTAAAAAATCGGCAAAAAATGGGAAAATATGAAGTTTGACGCAATCAAATGGAGAAGAAAGCAAAATTAATTTAGTTTGGAAACATTGACTCACACAAATTCAACAAATTCTGCTCAACGGCTTCAACAAAATCAGCGTCACTGAAAACGTCTGAATCGAACGGCAGCATTCCTGTTGCCCTGAAACCTGACTTGATTGTCTTCGGTGTCAATTGCCAGATCAATTGTTTTGTAGACTAAGCCGTCTAGATGACATAATTTCTAGCAAAAATGTATTTATTAAATGAAAAAATAACTGCAATCTATAGCGCACAAGGAGCTAGAGGCGATAGCAGTTTCTTATGCCAAGCATGCATTTTTTATACCAATCCATGCCCGCCATCTGCTCCTCATTCCACTTTTTTGGAAACTCAATGCCGTGATTTTTTGCTAAGTGGCATGCCACCTTACCACCAACATTTAATGAAAACAACTTTTTTTCTGCGATGTCTTTAAAGGGCCTATTGGTTTTTATTCCAATTAAAAATGAGTAAAAAAGCGTAGAAAGCATAAGAACACCATTTAAATTAGTAATGTTGGTATCCACGACGATATTTCAGTAAAACACACGCTTTAAATAAAAAAAGAGGGGTGCCCAAACCCGAAACAATTCTGGGCCCATACTCGACTTTGACAGCCACTTTGAAAAGCAATGAGCAAATTGTGTTGTGTGAAAATTTTGGTTGCATTCGGTTTTGAATCACAAAATATAATAAATTTACTGCATAAATATACATAGATTGCTTTCAGCTTTTCGATTAATTCACTTCGATTTATAACACTTGGAAAATTACTGAAAAAAACTGTTGTGTTGTCTTTCACTTAATCGAAAACTATTTTCTTCTCAGCACAAAGCAAATGCGTCTGTTTGCTCCGATAAATGCATAGTGCGACTTGGGGCGTTATTGCATAATTTAGTTCGCGGTAGGAAAGACGGATTTTACTCAAAATTAAGGTGTCTAACGAAAAAGTGCATATGGCAAAAAATAGAATTGTCCAAAGGTTACGTGTGAATTTTTAAGAATTTTTTGGAACATTTTATAATTTTTCAAAAATTGGTTAAAAAAAAAATTTTTAAAAATTCACACGGATTCTTAAGACAATTCTAAGCATTTTCTGCCTTAGACACTTTTTTCGTCAGGCACCTTGGTCTTGAGTAAAAATAAAAATTTTCACCAGGTGCAAATTTAGATGCAAACGTATGCATGCAGAAAAACGCACATTTGTAAATGATTGAGGTTAAAGTAATTTTTATTCCCATCAATCATTAAAATCGGAGCAGTTTTGCCGGTTTCCCAAGCAAAATGCTAACGTTACTCCAGTGATTGTCAAATGGATTTATGCAATAACGCCCTATAATTTAAATTTTCCTTCTTCGATAGTTCTGCCAATATGCATTAGTATTATGTGTTAGCGGTAATTATTTACTCATTTTGTTTGTGTTAATTGAATAAATTTGTTTTCCAAGGTTTAAATTATGGATTGCTCTTTGTACAGCATTAAGAAACTTTAAATTTAATTATCTCGAAATGCCATTCTTTGACTTAGGGCGTTATTGCACGCAACACCTCAATTGATGGTGTAACTAAAAGTACAAAAAGAGCGCAAATAAAATGCTGTGCGACGGTGTTATGCCTTGCCGCGCAAACACTTCACATTCTTAATGCAGTTTCAATTACACCAACAACTGCATGGGATAGGGAATGGAAGAAATTTTTTAAATTTCGATCTTCGTGTAAGCTTTTAAAATTTCATTGTGATTTGTTAGTCTTAAAAAACCTGAAACTTAATATTATTGCAAAATACAGTCGCCCGGTTTTGCCCGTTTTTTTTAATGAATTTTTTTGTTAGTAACTTTTCTTCCGCAATTCCGATATATTCGAAGTCTGGTTCCAAAAGACAGACAAAAAAGAAAAAGAAGAAGCTGTATTTAATTTTTTTATTGAAAAATACTGAAGATACTACTAGTCCAAGTAACTTGGGTAAAAGTGCGCACAATTCTTGCATTAGGTTTTTTGAAAAAAAGAGATATTTGAAGTTAACATACGAAAAATTAGTACTTTTGTTAATTTAAGGTTAGTTGTAGACTGTACCCATTTTTTTTTATTTATTTGATTTGCATAATTCATTTCTGATTACCACTTTTTACCTTCAAAATGAGCTCTTAATACATTTTTTTACAAAAATATATACAACAATAAACAAATTCTAAGTTGTTGTAGTTTAATGAACATCGAAATGTTTTGAGCAAGAAAATCTCTGCAACTATTTTTTTAAAGTCTATGGGTATAAGTGAATGATATTTTTGCGCTCCATTTTAGTAACAGCTCTTTCAAATCGCTTTTTTAAAAATAATTCCTCTTTTTTATATTCTTTATTCAAACAAAATTCAAAGCAAATGTTTTCAAAATTTTGTTGTAATTTGTTGTTCTTCAGGCCTAGCATGAGATGCCAATCTTTTGATGCTTCCTCCTACCCCATCATAGGCACCTTTCCCATGCGAGGTTGGAAAAAAGTGCCATTCTGGGTTATCATTGATATCGTATTTAAAACGAGACAAGTTAATCAGGTTGAACTTGTTTTTGTACTGACCTCCGCATTAGACAGAAAAAAAAAAAATAAATTTTTTAACATTTGCTACCCCAAAAATGAGCATTAAGCATTCATGCAATAGTGTTTTTGTTTTTATAATAAATAACGTGGGGGTGTTCATTGGACAAGTGAAATGCCTGAATATTATTGTTTTTATTTAATTTCAAGTCTGCGTGTCGAGCACCAATATCTTCTGCAAAAATTCGAATACATAGCGTTCCATTTCTTGGTAACTTTTAAAATGCCTTTATAACACGAATTATGTTTTTCTAAGCTGAAAGGGTTGCAACAAGCGTTTGGTGGTGACATACTGCGATTCTACTTTAAAGAATTGCTTTAGAATGTTAACTTTCTCTCGATTTTAATAAAAACACGTGTGGTCTGTATTAACACTAACGAAATTTGCGAAATCACATTAAAAAGAGTATTAAAGTAACGGCAAAATATGTTCCAGAATTACAACAACAACTTATGAAACCGGTTATATGGATATTTTACTAGTATTGTTATTATATCTAATGACACATTTGACAATAATTCCAAAAAAAAAAATTTAAGCATAACAAATATGGTCAAATATGGAAAAAGTTCATTCGAGCAGCACTTTTTGTCATAACTTTTAAAATAATTACGGCTCATAAAATTTTATAACGGTTTTGAACTGACAATAGATTAGGCATATAGTGATATTTTTTCAGATTCAGAACATAAAAAAAAATTATATTTTCAAACAAATGGATAAATAATAATTTAAAAAATTTTTGTTTTATATATCATCGAAAAATTAATGTCTGTTCTATATCCCCAATTTTCGTTGCAATCGGATGAACAGTACATGTGATATAAGCTTTTGTTATAAAGTGTCTATATTGCAATAACTTTGGAAAATAAAAGTTTTTTTTTCAAAACATTTTTTGTCCTTAAAATAAACATTTTCTGAAAATTTCAACAAAAACAAACACTTAATAATTTTTTATGTAAATTTGACGAGTTCTGACCCATTACCGATTCATTTAACACTTGGTACACATTTCCTACATATAAAATACCTCCCCCCAACGTTTAGTTCAATTTTTTTCTTTACATTAAGGGGGTTTCCCACCCACAAAATGGTGGAAATTTTCTTGGAAAATAGAAGTTTACACTTTAGATGACCAGCAAAAATTTTTAAATGAAAAAAAAAAAATAATAATCCGAGAACGTTGGGGGGAGGATTTGATGATACTTTTACTAAATTTTAATGGTTTTCGATACTAGATAATTTCCTACCGAGATATAGTGTACACCGTTAACTCTTTTTTTCTCTGAGATGTTCTCGGACAAGCTCTATCACCTGCTTGTTTTTCAATATTTCCAAATGAAAAATTAACAAAATATTTTTAAAAGTTTACTTAGCAATGTACAAAAGACTTAAATTTGCACAATCCGTACGTTTAAAGAAAATTCGCAAAAAAAGTTTTTTTTTATGCTGTAACCCTTACCCCGTCCCCCCTTAATTTTTTTGAAATTTTATTTTACTGTGAGTGTCAATATAAAGTAAACACATTGCTTTCAAAACTTCAAGATCTAATTGCAACTAAGCAATTGACTTAAAATAAAAAGTAATAATTCATTACTCAGAAGTAATTTAAAGAGAGTTGAACTGAACACAAAGTTTAAACAAAACCAAAAATAATTCACAGAATTTACATAGAGCGAAGAAAAAAAGAATAACTTGCGTTGCTAAATAATTTTCTACCACGTTCGTGACCGTTTATACTTCGTTTCGTAGCTGATTTGTATTTAACAACGATCCAAGGTCATATTTGTATGGTGCGTTGCTAAATTACTCACGAACGTGGTTGAAACTTATTTAGTAATGATGGCCTATAGAATTTGAGTCAACTTCACAATAACGATGGCCGTGGCTAAGTTCACTAACATCCGCATCTATCACACGACAGGTTCCAGGTAGAACTGGGCATGGGCCTCAATTATTAGACCCGACTCGACACGAACACGGTACAAGCCCCTGAAAAAAGCCCGGGCCCGCACGAATATTTTTTGTCGAGGCCCGAGCACAGCCCGGCCCGGCCCGATTCAACTATATTATTACATATTCACGCTCTAAATAAATTTTAACTTATTGATGAAGCTAAATTGATGATTTTCATATGAGGAAAAAACAAAATATTCTAGTCAAATAAGATGATTTGTTTGACTTGACTTACTCCATTGTCATTCTCAGCCTCATATTCGGTGGTGGGCAAAACGTTGCCCAAGGGCAGCTTCGTATCAAAGTGAGCACTTTTTGCGTATCTTTTCTTATAGGATAAAACGAGACATAAAAAAAGAAAGGGAATTTTGCCCAGCACCGCTCATATTTATATAAAATTTCACATATTTTTATGTAAGAACAAAATTTTTTCCAAGCTTATCCTTCCAATCTTCCCGTGACTTACGGGCTTTTACGGGCATCTAATTTTCGGGCTTTTAGGGTTAGGTCCGGGCCCGCATGAAGCCCGCACAAAACTCGATTTCAAGGCCCATACCCGTAGCTGAAGAGTAAAGGCCCGCGGGCCATGAACAAAAAAAAGACACGGACCGTGCTCAGCTCTAGTTCCAATTTGAAATCTTCCCAATGCCAAACAGAAAAAAATTGGTTTAAAGCCTACGCCCACAGGCATTTGAGCTTTTGCGCTTAAAAGCAAAGTATGTATATGAGTAAAACTCTCAAGGAATAGAGACTACACCACACTTCTAAGACCTTTGTTTGTTCACCTCTTTCCCCAGATCTTAACCCTATTAAGCATTTATGGAAAAATGTTGACACAAAAATCAGAGAAAGGACCATTTCAAGCAAGGAGAATCTAAAACAGGCTTTTAGGGAACAATGGAGCAAAATCTCTCCTGATATAACGAAATCTCTGATCTTTTCTATGCCTAGAAGGTTGAATGAGGTGTTGAATTGTAAAGCAGAACAAATTAAATATTTAAGTGTAATATAAAGTAAGTTTTTTTAACTAAATTAATTTCTGTTTAATTAATTTTGAAGCGTAAAATTTGTAGTTTTTTTTTTGATTTTGGTGAATTATTTCTGGTGGTGTTTCTTGGTTATGTTTTATCTTTATGTTTAGTTCAATACTCCATAAATGACATCTGAGTTATGCATTATTACTTTTTATTTTCAGTCAATTGTTTTATTGCAATTAGACTTTGAAATTTTCAAACGAAGGTGTTTATTTTGACGCTCACAATATTTATAATGATTGTATTTTTTGCCAATATCGTATTTCAATATATTTCGATACAAACGATTTAAAAATATCTTGTCATAAAAGTAAATTTATTTTGACCCCTTAACTACAAGAGGGAAAAATTAACAAAAAAAAGTTTTCAAAAGCTTAAACTTGAACTTTGGATTTCGATTTAACATATTATATGAAAAATAACAAAAATCGGGAGACATAGATTTTTTTTTTTAATGTCCACGTTTACCATTTTTTATTTAATTGTAATATTTGAAAAATCCGTATAATTCACATTGAATAGCAGAAAAAAAAAATAAACAATTTAACATGAAGTAAAGACAAAGTACTTACTTTCTGGCAATATGCTACTATACACGGAGAAAAATACGTATAACAATTTTTACTATATTGGCTAGTCGAAAAATTAAAGTAATCAACACTAAATTTCAAATATAAATTACCTTACGTATGAACTATTTGATGGGTCCGTAAAGTCACATTTACAAATAAAGTGTAGTTAAATAATAAAGGAATATTTACTACAAATTTCCTACATTTGACTATATGCAAGGTAATTTGCACTTTCAGAAAAAAAATGTGTGGTCATTTTGAATTTATAATTCTAGTCAAAATAACTTCAATTTTTTTCACGCACAAAAATGAGTGTCATAATTGTCACCTTACGCGAGTAAGGTAAATACCACAAAAATATAGAGTCATTTTGACTTTTATAATTTTAGTAACAATTTCTATTTTTGGACAGACATTTTCTTGATATACAAATTTTTTTGCTTCTACATCATATGCGGAAGCAGCCCAGAGGATGTGTGTCTGACTACCAGGCCAGGGTTCGTATCCCGGCGCCGGTCAGTTAGTTCATTTTTTTTTTTTTTTGTTTTTTTTTTTTTTGTTGTTTGAACTATACAGTAAGGTAAATATCACGCCAATTTTTTCATTAAAATTACTAGACTGTGAGGTCATTCGAACAATCTGAATTGACTAAAACAGTAAGGTGAATCTTACTTCGGTGTAAAGTTGTCACTATTCTGACTTGAAAATCTGGTAAAATTTATGAGAAATAAAGTAGCAGGTACTATTTTTTTTCTCCGTGTACAATAGTGCATTTGGCTCTAATTAAGTTAACTAGAGCGTTTTATTAAACAGTTGCTAATAGGAAAAATTCCATAGAGCTGTGTTACTAAATCCCTCAAGTATTATCTGTCGATTTATGGCGACTATCTGCCACTTGGGACTTTGTGCCATAAAACAGTGGAAAGACAAAATTTTTCACTAAATCTCGATAATTTATTTTGGGGTAGTTTGGGGTTGTTAACTTCGAATCTGACTATCGATATTTAGTTTTAAAACCTTATTATGCGGCATTGGTCTCGTTCTCGTTTTAGATTTATTTTAAAATATTAAAATAAAGCGATTCTAAAAATAATACGAAGGATCAAATTTTTTAAATCAAAACGTTTTATTTCATTGACCTTACACAAAAGTACAAAATTAAATTGTATTTTTTTATTTGTTTTTTATATGTATTTTGGTTAGATTGCATACCAACGGTGTTAACATGAGCGTCAGAAAGTTATACCCTGAGGTGGAGTGGCCAGTTTCTCGTGGAACTGACAGCATCAGCCATTTAATCGATTTTGACCATTCCAACGACTATTATGTATATTCTTTTAGGGACGAACAAGCTCAAAGTATTGCAAAAACTATTCATATAAATGCAGCTGAAAGCCACAAATATATTACGGGTCACGAAATTGATGGCAGAATATTGGTTCCAGCTACTTTTTACTTGGAGTGTGTTTGGGCTGCCTATGGAGCTATGTTGCACGCAACTAGTTTCAAAAGTGTTTCAGTTGAATTTGAGGATGTAAGATTTATAAGAGCTACTACAATAACGCCAGCAACGTCTATAGCACTTACAGTTGTTGTACACAGAGGAACTGGGATCTTTGAAGTGAGTACTAAACACAATTTAAACCATTATTATAACTTGCTTTTTTTTACCCGTAAATTCAACATAGAAGGTGTTTGGAATAGAGATTAATATTTATTTTTTATTAAGGTGATTCCTTTAATCAAGTTTAATAATAAATCATGTAATATATGAAAATTTACGAGCTTGTTTTCAGGAGCACCCTTTTCAGAAAACGTGTTAACAACGCATATGTATGCCTTGAACAAAAAGGCGTACAACGCTGCCCCAATAATCCAAATATGCACTTCGATTTCTTAGACCATATACAATATTTATTTATTGTTTTTAAATCGCATCCGATCTATTTAAATATCTTTTATTTTTCGTCATTATTTCTATAAAAAATATTATATATTTGTCAAAAATACACTGATGAGTCTGTATTGTATCAAAATTTTGAGATATCGATTTAGTTCAAACTGAGTTTTGAAGAAAAAACTAGCACTTTCAAAGTAACGTTTTCTTTGTCTTTTGCATTTATTATGTACGGATATCGTAAAATTTTGTTGGGATAGAGCAATTCTGAGACCGGATTCGGATCATGCATCGAAAAGAAGTTATACAGAAAACACTATTGTATCATAAAAAAACATAAAAGCATCAATCATTGGTTTTGTCCGCTTTCTGAATGTTCTTATCATGTCGAATTCAACATTCAGGCCGAAGTTTTAAATGGTTTTTTTGAAAAATTATAAAACTGATTCTGAGAGGAGACAAAAAATGTGATCGTCCAGAGTAAAAAGGACCTTATTTTCACAATTTCAAAAACGGTTTTTTGAATTTTTTAAAATTACATATCGAGCCATAACCGCCGAAAAGACTTAACTGACACGATTTCAGATTTCCTTTTTTTATAGAAATCGATAACTCGTGTCCATTAGGCATGCGCTTATTTTACGATTTTCTGATTTTCGTTCATGCCGCCCCCTGAAATCCTTCTAATGGTCATAAAAACAAATACTATGAAGTTTCACGGCGATCGGATAACGATAACCCGGCCCGCAAGAGAGGTCAAGGTCATGTTGAGGTTTCAGGCAAAAAATAATGAAAATTTTTTTTAAACTTAATTAAATTAGTCAAAGCATAACTTGATCTTATAGCAAATTGAAATACCTTTCCAACAAGCTATAATTGTTTAAAATCGGGTAATAAATACGAATTCTATGAATTTTTCTTTTACGGCATTAGCAAAATTGCCGCAAAATACCATATGTAGTAGAATAGCATTTTGCGGCAATTTTGCTAATGTCCATACGCATCTTCTCTTCAAATTACATAACTGTGAAAAATACCGTTACGAAGTTATAGCGAAAGCAGTTTTAAATATAACACTAGAATGTATGCAAAGAAAATTCAATTCTACTGTAAAATTTGTTTTTTTTTTTTTTTGTCGGTTAAGTCTTTTTGGCGGTTAAGGCTCGATATAATTTTGAATGAAATGAAACTTAGATCACCGGAACATTCTAAAAATTGACTGAGTTATGGCGTTTAGAAATAGTAAAATGAAAAACTCAAGTTTGTAGATATTGAAGTTCAAAGTTTATCAGTTGCTCCCAAGGGGTAGGAGTTTATAAAACCCCTTTTATTGAGGCGTATATTTGTTATTTGATAATCGACCTCAAAATGTTCAGAACATGCCTGGGCACTAAATTCCAACTTAATATGAAAACCGGTAAAATTGACCCCATCTCTTATTTTCAGCTGTAATGTTAAATTTTATCAGTGAAGATAAGGTCTCTTCTCTTCTGGACGGTCACAAATGATATACATAATAATGTTTTCTTTTTTTAATAAAAAAGTGGAAAAAACTCATGTCAATCGGGTGCTCGATATTGATTTTAGACCAATGGTTTAATGGTCATATTTATTCCTCCCAAACAATTTGGCCCACATTAATGAACAATTGGATCATAAGAGCAAATTACACTAGCTTACAGCCAAAATTCCCATCGAATGCCATTATTTTTTTTTATGTAAAATGGGCTGCTGATTCCGAAACTCGCATTATTTTTTCTTTCAATTCGTTTTCGAGAAATCGGTTACTTTCGGTTTTTGGGCCAAAAAAAAGATGTTTCCACTTTATAACAAATATCTCAAGAACCAATATCTGCGTTTAAATATAATATATGTCAAATCAAAAGTTATTCAATTACCTATACATACATGACGGTTACAGCACTTTTTGGTTGGTGTGTTAGTTTCGGCGAATAAATTGATTTCTTAAAAAATCTGAATTTTTTTCGAAAAAAAAAATAAAATTTAAACCAACTTCAAATTTATACAAAAAAAAAATGTTTTTTAAATCATTTTGTTTTGTCTAATCGATACGTCCAGCTTAAAAGTTATTAACTCAAAAATCGTAGTTTTTAGTTATGAGCATTTTTGTATTTTAACTTTTTTTTTTTGTATGAAAACCTATATAAAATAAAATTTAGGTTGTGACTTTAAAAATAGCTGCCAGGCCTTCAAATTTCAAGCTACAAGTTCCAAAATTTGACACAAGATGGAACCAAATGTGTAGATTTTGAAAAACGCTGTCCCGTAAAAAATTGATAGTTTGAGTTTCCAACTTTTATGTTGGATGTATCGATATGTATATCTATGAATAAAATAAGATACAATTTAAGAAAATTGATTCAGAAATGGAAAAGTTATATAAGATGGAATGATCCATCTTTTTTATTTTATTTGTAATAAATATATACATACTATATTATATAGGGTGTATCGCATAAAGTTACAAAGCATCTGGGAGGTGATAGAGGAGGCTCAAACTAACATAAAATTACACCTGAGGAGAGGGGTTCAAAAATGTACCCATGAAGAGTAATAGGATTAAAACTGATTTTCTGATTTGTTTTAGAAAAAATATTTTATTGTGTCACCCTAACGTTTTAGAGACAATTTTTTTTTTTTTTTTTTAACTTTTAGCTAATTGCTTGAGCTTTTTAAAAGTGCAGCCCATTTTACATAGGAAATGAGTAGTGGCACCTAGAGTTCAGAAATTTTTTCGTTATTTGTAAAGTACACCTTTTCAAGCTCAAAATATATTGTCTCATTATGAATTTACATTTCTCATTATCAATTTATTCTTTCTCAATATGAATTTACAATTCTCAATATCAATTTATATATTCTAATTATAATTTTACACATTCTCATTATGATTTTACACTTTCTCATTTTGAGCTTGAAAAGATGTAGTGTTTTCATGAAAGTAAACAATACCTCTCTTCATTCATTTCAATTTAAGTATTTGGATGCAATATTTATATGCACGTAGACAACAATATTTCGATTTTGCTAAATTGGTCGAAATCGCTTTCACAAAGCAATTTTTACGAAAAAAAAAAAATCAAAATGGTTTATGTTGACTATATGAAAATTATACTAATTTTAAGAACTTTTAGTCATTATTTTTTTTTTTTTTTCTAATCCTAATCGTCATGATTTTCTTAGTAGAAAAATGCATAGAATTTTAGATTCTTGCAAATAATGACTAAAAGTTCGTAAAATTAGTATAGTGGAAAAAAAAAAAAATCAATATGAATTTTGGCAGTTTTAAGAATCACGAGGTTCCAGGCATTTAAATGTTTCAAGGAATACGCTAATAGAAATTCATCCTCTTATCTTTTGTATTTATTTAAAGGTAACTGAATCGCAAAGTTTGGTTGTAACTGGAATAATTCGAAAAATTACGTCTCTTACAAAACCAAGACCAATAAATACTAACACGGATGAAGAAGTGACTTCCTTAATAAAAAAAGATTTTTACAAAGAGCTTAAGCTACGTGGTTATCATTATAATGGTGATTTCCAGGGCGTTCAAATGAGTTACAGCAATGGATCTTATGGAAAAATAAAATGGATAGATAATTGGGTCACTTTTATGGACTGTATGCTACAACTTAGCATTGTTGGGCATGATTCTCGAAATTTAATGCTTCCAACAAAAATCCGTTCACTTAAAATATATACGGATTATCATCAATCCATTATAGACAGTGAGCCTAGTCTCGAGATCCCAGCTTATGCAAACAAACTTCAACAAAGGATTGTAGCGGGTGGAATAGAAATTAACGGAATGGAAGCAAACACAGTACAACGTAGAAGAGCTCCTGGAGATCCAGTTTTAGAAAAGTATCAGTTCATCCCACATTTTCCTGCACCAAAATTGTCAATTACAGATGCTACAAGATGCTGTGTGCAGTTGGTATTAGAAACTCAAGGAACCTCTGATTTGAATGTCATTGAAATAAATAATAATAATGAGTGTCCACAATTTATTATAAACAATTTAGTAAAAGCTATTGAGGAATTACCATTGATTACTGGCAACTATACAGTGTTACATACATGCCAGATGTCATCAAATGTTGAAATCAACTTACCTGGCATAACACAAGTTAATAGAAACGACAATAAGCAGGAGTTAAATGGCACAATTGTTATCGTTGATGATTTAAATAAAGAAACCGAATTCCTCTTGGCAACAACTGCATCAAATGGGTTTGTAATTTCCAAAAATGAAAAAGGTTTTAATTTAGATGAATTCATTCCACCACATGGCTTAACAACAATAGCTGTATTTCCAACTGATGTGGAGACATTAGTGCTATTAAGGAAAACAGTATCAACACCTAACGTTAAGGATACTGAATTTATTGGAATTCTATCATCGGATCATGAATTTAAATGGATAAATAGGATTCAAAAGTGCATTGAATTGAAAAAAAGAATTGTTTTAGTAACACAAAATGACAAATTTAATGGCATATTGGGGCTTGTTAATTGTTTGCGAAAGGAACCAGATACGAAACATACTTCATGTGTTCTGATCAATGATCCTGATGCATCTTCGTTTAATGTTGATACACCATTATATGCTAAACAACTAAGCCTTGGCTTGCCAATCAACATTTTTCAAAAGGTTTGTTTTTTTCTTTTTTTATATTTCGGTTACATGAGTAATTGGTTGATTGATTTATCGATTTATTCAAAATATTATACAAAATTTCAATTCAATACATACAGTGTATAAATATTACTATTAATCAGGTATAGCAATATTAATATCTGTGGACTTTTGCGAAAACAACCTAACTCGATTTTGCTTTTTTCAGGAGAACAAAAAAACTACTTTGATGCTTCTCAGTTCTTTTTGTATACGAACTGGAACAAATGTTTAATTTTTTTATTATAAATGAATACTATACAAATATATTCCATTAACTTTTTTTGCTCTAAGGTCAATAGTATTTAATAAAATTGAAATAAGATATTTTTGTCAAATATTCTTTATTTAAAAGATTCTGCTTCTTTCCGTAGAAAAAGTAACTTATTTTGAAGAAGTGCTTTTGCGAAATTTTTTTTTTGCTATTTTACCTGTATCTTATCTCGACTTAAGATGTTTTGTGAAGAAAAAACCATTTTCTTGTGTCGATTTAAGTTGTTTTAAGAAAAGTATTTGCAAAAGTTTTTTTCTGTTGCAAATGCTTGAATTTTTTAACCTACATATTTGAGATAAGATGTTTTGTCAAATGAAATTCGAAATAAAACATCGAGATAGGTTGAATTTCGATTCTATATCTCTGCAACTAAAAGTCATAGAGATATGGCGATTTCACCAAAAGAGGCTTTTATGATTAAAATCCTGGAAAATTGTCTCATTTCGAGTTAAGTTGTTTTGCGAAAAGTCCACAGATATGCACAGAAATCAAAATGACAATGGGCCAAAAATTTCTCAAGTGAGCCACCTGAGAAATTAAACGTAAAAAAACTTAAAAAAAATATATATTTTTTTGTAGCGACTATGTGCTTAATTGGCATATTACGTTAAAACTACGCTTATTCATTATTATACTTCAGTGAAATTGTGGCTATTTTTGTTTTTATTATTTTTAGTTCTTTTAGGGGATATGAGGAATTCTCAAAAATTGTGGAATTCTACAGTTTTTGAGGCACATTCACCAAACTTGGTGGAGAGGTCACTTTTTATATAAGAATCAAAAATTGGAAGGGTGCTTGTCAAAAAAAAAAAAGTAAAAAAAGTTACGCATATATATATGAAGCAAAACACGTCAAGTGTACCAGCTGAAAATTTTTTTGTCTCCGATTTCGCTCAAATTTGGTAATATAGTAGTCCTGATATACAAAAACAATATTCCGGGAGGATTTGGTCCTAGTACCATTAATTGTTAAAATACAGGGTGTTGAAGTTGGCGTTTTTAGTGATTTTCATGAAAAGGTGTTTTTTCAAAAATTTAGAGCTTACACCAAAGTTTGTAAAGTAACTTGTCCCATTCATTTTTAAATGTTCTTTTTATAAAAAAATATTACATGGTGAAAAAAATTTTTTTTCACCGAAATATTTTAAACTTAAAAATACTTTTGAATTTTTTTTTAAAAAAACCCCCCTTAAATTTTTTTTAAAAGTACATTAAATTAAAGCATAATTTAAAAGCTTTAAAATGATGTGTGACTCAAGATGGTATTCGGTCGTTGGATGAGAGTTTTTGGCTTTTAAACGCTTTTTTCGTAAGATGCCTTCCTCTTGAGTAAACAAAGAGTTTTGCCTGCTGTGGGCGTTTAAAAGCCAAAAACTCTCATCCAACGACCGAATACCATCTTGAGTCACACATAATTTTAAAGCTTTTAAATTATGCTTTAATTTGATGTACTTTTAAAAAAAATTTAAGGGGGGTTTTTTTAAAAAAAAATTCAAAAGTATTTTTAAGTTTAAAATATTTCGGTGAAAAAAAATTTTTTTCACCATGTAATATTTTTTTATAAAAAGAAAATTTAAAAATGAATGGGACAAGTTACTTTACAAACTTTGGTGTAAGCTCTAAATTTTTGAAAAAACACCTTTTCATGAAAATCACTAAAAACGCCAACTTCAACACCCTGTATTTTAACAATTAATGGTACTAGGACCAAATCCTCCCGGAATATTGTTTTTGTATATCAGGACTACTATATTACCAAATTTGAGCGAAATCGGAGACAAAAAAATTTTCAGCTGGTACACTTGACGTGTTTTGCTTCATATATATATGCGTAACTTTTTTTACTTTTTTTTTTTTGACAAGCACCCTTCCAATTTTTGATTCTTATATAAAAAGTGACCTCTCCACCAAGTTTGGTGAATGTGCCTCAAAAACTGTAGAATTCCACAATTTTTGAGAATTCCTCATATATCCCTTATATGCGAAGCTATCTCAAAATAACTTACTCTCATTAATACCTCTTATTTTTTGAACAGTGTATGTATAGCATAGATCAGTAATTCTCAACCTTTTTTTTCGTCACGGCACATTTTTAATAATATCAAAATTTGGCGGCACACTAACAACAAAAATTTTAAGAGAATTTTAATTGGTTTATTGATTTATGTGGGCTTAGTTAGGTAAAATCCATGGGATGACCATGTTGTCATCATTAACTTAGGCCTCGGAATTGGCCCCATTGTGTACCTGACACTAGAGCTGTCTGTTTCTGTACGAACGTTCGTACTCACGTGATCACTAGACCGGTGCGTTTTGGACGAAAGTTTAAAATTCGTCGCGCAACCGGCAGAATTGTAAAGTTTAACTATCGACATGAAGATTGCCGCCACCCTAGCTCTGAGAGATGCCGGGAAGAGGTGTCGATATATTTTTGAAGGTTGAAAAACGTGGATTAAAAATGCATTCTTATAGGTCCGAAGTGAATCAATTCTCAGCTTCGTAGTAGGTCGAAAACTGAAATCCAAGACATGGATTCTTAAGGATTTTTTCCTGTAGAATCGAATGGCATCATTAGTTTTCTGATAAGACGTCCATTTTCGGCGTTAAGTGAACTTTTCAGCTCAAAAAAGTCGAAATTTTTCCAAATCCCCTAGTTGAGCACTCCACAATTGAACAGAAAAAATCTTAGAAAAACATGAAATGTATATTTTGTTAGGATTTTTCCAGACGAATCCAGTGGTACCATTTTTTTTGCGCTATGACATTATTTTTATTCATGAAAAACGAATTTTTGATTTTCATTATCAAAAAATATCACGAAATCGGGCGTAAATATTTAGTCAACGACGGTTCTCAACGTCCGGAGGGTTTTTTTTTTCGGTGCCCCCTAGTAAAATTTTTTTAGAATATTTTTGGAAATTTTTTTAACCCATTATAAACAAGTTTTTGAAAAAGGGGTCAAAAAGACCCTTAAAAACAGGAGATAATGGGTTAATACGTTCACATAACTTAATGTAAAATCAAGCATGGAACAATATTTTAGAACATCTTAACCCATTATAAACAAGTTTTTGGAAAAAGGGGTCGAAAAGACCCTTAAAACTGCGATATAATGGGTTAAGATGTTATAAAATATTGTTTCATGCTTGATTCTACATTAAGTTAAGTGAACATCTTTACTCATTATATCGCGTTTTTAAGGGTCTTTTCGACCCCTTTTTCCAAAAACTTGTTTATAATGGGTTAAGATGTTCTAAAATATTGTTCCATGCTTGATTTTACATTAAGTTATGTGAACATCTTTACCCATTATATCCTGTTTTTAAGGGTCTTTTTGACCCCTTTTTCAAAAACTTGTTTATAATGGGTTAAAAAAATTTCCAAAAATATTCTAAAAAAATTTTACTAGGGGGCGCCGAAAAAAAAAAAACCCTCCGGACGTTGAGAACCGTCGTTGACTAAATATTTACGCCCGAATTCGTGATATTTTTTGATAATGAAAATCAAAAATTCGTTTTTCATGAATGAAAATAATGTCATAGCGCAAAAAAATGGTACCACTGGATTCGTCTGGAAAAATCCTAACAAAATATACATTTCATGTTTTTCTAAGATTTTTTCTGTTCAATTGTGGAGTGCTCAAACAGGGGATTTGGAAAAATTTCGACTTTTTTGAGCTGAAAAGTTCACTTTACGCCGAAAATGGACGTCTTATCAGAAAACTAATGATGCCATTCGATTCTACAGGAAAAAATCCTTAAGACTCCATGTCTTGGATTTCAGTTTTCGACCTACTACGAAGCTGAGAATTGATTCACCTCGGACCTATGAGAATGCATTTTTAATCCACGTTTTTCAACCTTCAAAAATATATCGACACCCCTTCCCGTCATCTCTCAGATCTAGGGTGGCGGCAATCTTCATGTCGATACCCTGCAGTTAAATTTGGATCTAGTCCCAAAGAGTGACTAGTTCGGCAACTGTTCAAAAAGGTACTAGCGTTGTTCTAGTTCCCACGTAGTGCACAAATCGTCAGTTGACAGAAAAATATAAAGTTTTCATGTTTTCTTTGTCTTTTTTTGCTCTCTTATTAACTGAGAAGTGCCGCTGATTGAGAAAATGTAGAATAGTGAGAGATTAATACGTACGAACAGTCACGTTTTTTGGTGTTCCGTTTTTTTAATAAATTTACGTGGAAATACGCTACTTTAAAGAAAAAAAATTGTTTTAATATCACTATGGAACAAAATTTGGTCAACAAAAGTTTACTCGAATCGCGGCGTCAGATCCGAGTAAACTTTTGTTGACCAAATTTTGTTCCACAGTGTATTAGTACTGACGCACTGTTTCATATCTACACATTAGGCATGCGCTTATTTTACGATTTTCTGATTTTCGTTCATGCCGCCCCCTGAAATCCTTCTAATGGTCATAAAAACAAATACTATGAAGTTTCACGGCGATCGGATAACGATAACCCGGCCCGCAAGAGAGGTCAAGGTCAAGTTGAGGTTTCAGGCAAAAAATAATGAAAATTTTTTTTAAACTTAATTAAATTAGTCAAAGCATAACTTTATCTTATAGCAAATTGAAATACCTTTCCAACAAGCTATAATTGTTTAAAATCGGGTAATAAATACGAATTCTATGAATTTTTCTTTTATCGACATTAGCAAAATTTCCGCAAAATGCTATTCTACTACATATGGTATTTTGCGGCAATTTTGCTAATGCCGTAAAAGAAAAATTCATAGAATTCGTATTTATTACCCGATTTTAAACAATTATAGCTTGTTGGAAAGGTATTTCAATTTGCTATAAGATAAAGTTATGCTTTGACTAATTTAATTAAGTTTAAAAAAATTTTCATTATTTTAATTAAGTTTAAAAAAATTTTCATTATTTTTTGCCTGAAACCTCAACTTGACCTTGACCTCTCTTGCGGGCCGGGTTATCGTTATCCGATCGCCGTTAAACTTCATAGTATTTGTTTTTATGACCATTAGAAGGATTTCAGGGGGCGGCATGAACGAAAATCAGAAAATCGTAAAATAAGCGCATGCCTACTACACATATTGGATAATCTGAAATTGTGTTAGTTTATTGATTATTTGAAAAAATTTTAAGTTTTTCATTCGCCATTTAAATTGCGCATTAGCAAATCCGTCATTGTTCGCTCAATCTTCTTCTAATTACATCTTTCAATTTGAAGATACTCGTTCGCTCAATATTTAGATACTCAAAGCCGAGTCTCGAAGCTCTTAAAATTTTCAACTGTCTCTCGGCTGGTGAATAGGCAATGCAGAGGGAGACAATTGTCTCTCGACTAGCGAAAAGGTAATGCAGAGGGAGACAATTGACGATACGTAGGACATCAACATTGAAAAATCTTCAGTCCATTATATGAAAATTCGTTAGTTGTGGAACTAGTACTAGTCCTGATTGGAAGTAGTCAAAGACTAGTCATGCACTAGTTCGATTAATTGCAGGGTAGTTAAACTTTACAATTCTGCCGGTTGCGCGAAAAATTTTAAACTTTCGTCCAAAACGCACCGGTCTAGTGATCACGTGAGTACGAACTTCGTACTTTAAAGGTACGAAATCACGTACCTCCAAATCACGTGAATTTGAGTTTCGCACAGGTACGTGAATTTGGTAAAGTTCGTACTTTTGATACGAACTTCGTACTATTCGTACCTCGTACTTTTCGCACCTCGTACTTCGTACTTTTCGTACCCCATTTGAGATAGTACGGATATGCCACGCCCACTATTAAACGATTAATCAAAAAAAAATTTAACACGTTATATCTCGAAAACTATGGACGCTATTTCCATGAAATTTGGTGGGTAGGTGCTCCACATAATTAGCATCCGCTAACCCATGATCGGACAATGCCACGCCTACTTTTTAACGATTCAAAGAATCGGCACTTTAAAACGCTATATCTCCTAAAATATACGAGCTATTTCGATGAAATTTGATAGGTAGGTGCTTCACATAATTAACATCCGCTGACCAAAAAGTGGGCGTGATCGGACAATGCCACGCTTACTTTTTAACGATTTGAAGAATTGGCACTTTAAAACACTATATCTCCAAAAAAATATAAAAGCTATTTCGATGAAATTTGATAGGTAGGTGCATCACATAATAAGCATCCGCTGACCAAAAGGTGGACGTGATCGGACAATGCCACGCCTACTTTTTAACGATTCAAAGAATCGGCAATTTAAAACGCTATATCTCCCAAAATGTAGAAGCTATTTCGATGAAATTTGATAGGTAGGTGCTCCACATAATTAGCATCCGCTGACAAAAAAAAGGGCGTGATCGGACAATGCCACGCCTACTTTTTTATGATTCAAAGAATTGGCACTTTAAAACGCTATATCTCCTAAAATATACGAGCTATTTCGATGAAATTTGATAGGTAGGTGCTTCACATAATTACCATCCGCTGACCAAAAAAAGGGCATGATCGGACAATGTCACGTCCACTTTTACCGATTCGAAGAATGGCCTATTTAAATCGCTATAGCTCCTAAAACATACAAGTTATTTCGATGAAATTTGGTAGGTAGGTGCACCACATAATTAGCATCCGCTGACCAAAAAGTGGGCGTGATCGGACAATGCCACGCCTACTTTTGAACGATTCAAAGAATCGGCTATTTAAAACGCTATATCTCCCAAAATGTAGAAGCTATTTCGATGAAATTTGATAGGTAGGTGCTCCATATAATTAGCATCCGCTGATCAAAAAAGGGCGTGATCGGACACTGCCACGCCTACTTTTTAACGACTCAAAGAATCGGCACTTTAAAACGCTATATCTCCTAAAATATCTTCTATAAAAACCAGTATAAGTTGGGAACTCCTGGATGGATTTGTAAAATATTGTCATATGAAAGGTATTTTGACAGCCTATAAAAATATTTTGAGCATATTTTCAATTGGATTCATAGTTTTCGAGATATGAACTTTTTTGAAATTTTGTAAAATTTTTCAGTTACAACAACAAATAAATCAACAACACCATCAACATCAACAACAAAAACAACAACAGAAATAACAACAACAAAATACCTTTCATATGGCACCAATATTTTCCAAATCCATTCAGGGGTCTCAACTTATAGCGGTTTTCATAGAAGATATATATTCTGATCTTCCGATGGCTATACCTCCGAAACTAGATCCGAGATACCCTTTATGGTCACATATTCTTTTTAAGACCTAAAAGCCCAATGATTAAAAATTCGTTTTAGAATTTTAGCGGATTTATCACTAAACGACACATTAACCCAATTTTGACTTTCATATGACCTTGAAATCTTTTTTCTCAGACGTTCTGGAAAAAAACGGACCCAGGATTCGGATTTAGGACGTCAAAGTCCCTAGGAAACACAAAGTCTGGTCAAAACGCCATGACATTTTTTTTTTTTTGTAAAGCTGTGTAATTAAAGGCTATTTAAATGCCCCATCGCCAAAAGAAAAGCTTTTCATAAAAAAAGTACCAAATCAATTTGCTTGAAATTTGGAAATTTATCAACAACGATGCCAGACAAAAAAAAAACAACAACAACAACTTTACAACAACAAATTTACTACAACTACAACAATAGTAATTACAAATAATAAGAGTAGGGGTAAGTGGGCGGCCTGCGGCGCTTGCACAAGTACCTGGTTCTCTTTATTGTTTTTGGTGTAGTAGTAAAGTTGTTGTAAAGTTGTTGTTGTTATTGTTGGTGTTGTTGTTGTCTGTTCTGAAATTGTTTTTGCTAAAAGTTCCTGATTTCAAGAAAATTGATTTGATCCATTTTTTTTTTTTTTAATGAAAAGCTTTTCTTTTAGCGATGGGGCATTTAAATAGCCTTTAATTACACTGTTCAACGAATTTCAGACTTTTGATTTTATCTGAGCTCGGACAATGTGATTATTATTCCTTGCTATTGATATAGTAGGACTGCATTTACAAAATTTTTCTATCACGTCTCAGTTTTCAGATAAAATGACAAATCCAAAACCACGACTTACATCCGCGCAAAAAATAATTAAAAAATTTTTAGCCGTCAGAATTTCAAAAAGAAAATGTCAAACGATGCAAAAAATAGCAAGAACTTCAAATCCGAAAAAAAATTTTTATATCGGTCTGACAGACTTTTTTTATGCCCGTTTTATTGAGAAAATGTACTGAAAAACCAAAAACCACCTAAGAAACAATGTAAAATTAAAAAAAACTATTCATCGTTTTGTGCGCAATTGTCACAGGTTTACTTTACCACTAAAAACTTAAAGATTGGAATATAAATATCAAACTTGAATCCTTTTACTATATTAGCATTTTCCTAATAAAAATGAATTGAAATTTTTCGTTTAAAAAAACTCAAGTTTAGTTTTTGATGCCAAAATAAAGCTGTTATAATTTTACACAAAACCATGAACAGTTTTTTTAATTTTACATAGTTTTTTATTTTTTCAGTATATTTTCTCAATAAAAAGGGAATAAAAAAAGTCTGACGGACCGACTTAAACATTTTTTTCGGATTTGAAGTTCTTGCTATTTTTTGCATCGTTTGACATTTTCTTTTTGAAATTCTGACGGCTAAAAATTTTTTAATTATTTTTTGCGCTGATGTAAGTCGTGGTTTTGGATTTGTCATTTTATCTGAAAACTGAGACGTGATGGAAAAATTTTGTAAGCGCAGTTCCATTATATTAATAGCAAGGAATAATACACGTAATTACATAGTCCGAACTTAGATATTTTTTTACCGTTGAACAGTGTTATTTATTGCTTCCTTTAATGCAAAATTTTTTTTTTTTTCGAAATAGCTCTGCTCTGCAACCGTCCTGTATTTCCGGGGACAGTTCTGTATTTCGGCTACGGGTCCCCGGAATTTATTTGAGAAATACGGAACATACAAATGTTCTGTATTTTATTTTGTGTCCGCTATTTGTCCTGTATTTGCACAGTTCATTTATTAATATGTATAAAATATAAATAAAAACCGTCATTTTTTAGCTAATTCATCACAATATAAAGTTGCATATTTCCATGTTTTTATCAATACCTTAAAAACCTCTTGAGAATATGCAAACTTAAACTGTGATTATATAGTTTTGCAACAGATACAATTATTTTATACACGGCTCTTTGACAAGTAACAACTGAAATGTCAAAATCATCAGTATAACCCTTTTTTTTTTGGCTTGTAAAAATTGTTGAGCTTGTGTTTGCCAGGATCAAATGCTACTATGAATATAACGTAGACACAGTCTCGAGCAGCACCATGCGCAGGATTTGCTCTGGAAGAGGTTATTCATATAGATTAATTTTATTTCATTTTATTCAATTCATATAGTATAATTTACAGTAGGTCCAAGCCAAAGTCGTACACCAAGCAAACTATTTTTCAATGCCCCAAAACTAAGTACGCAAAAATAATTTAAGAAATTTGAAGTACATTTTTAAACAGCCTATTAAATCCTTCAATTTTAACAAAAAACCAATCTTGAAATTTTCCGTTATTTTTGAAAATAAATAAAAAGTTACAGAAATCAAGCATATTCAGTACCAAAGCCAAAGTCGTACACCTTAACAAAATTATAATTTTTACATGAGTTCAGTAATTAGTGTATATTATTTTGTTTTTATTTGTCATGTTTAGTTCTTTTGGAATCCTTTGAATTAGTTTTTCTCAATAGCTCGGATAAATATTTTCCCATTATCCATGAATACCCTTTTCAGTTCAGTTTTTGAACAAATATTGTGCTGGCGAACTTTTGCGTCCAGATAATTCCACAAGATTTTAATAGCATTTATATCTGGACCCTGCGCCAGTGTTACGAATATATTGGGTCAGTTGTATTGAATCCATGATCTCATATTAGAAGGAATATGTTTGAGATCGTTTTCTTGGTAAAATACATATCACTAAATTGACCAAGTTTATCTTTAAATTGCAGTAAATTTAGTCTTAAAATGTTTAAATAAATCTTATGATCCTTACTACTATCAACAAAATGGAGTATTCCAGGCCCAGCGGCTGAAAAAGAGCCCCAAACCATTAGTGAACCACCGTCATGTTTTACATATGGTTTAAGATTTTTCGAACAAGGTGCTTCAGTTGGTTTTCTCCATATGTATGGTCTGCCGTCTGATCCAAAAGTATTAATCTTACTTTCATTCAAGAAGAGGGCATTTTTCCATATGAACAAATCTTTATGGCAGTGAATTTTAGCAAACAGCAACCGAGCTTCTTGATGCTTCTTCTTTATTAAAGAAAAACGTTAGACCAAATGTAAAACATGAAGGTGGTTCATTAATGGCTTGGGACTCTTTTCAGCAGCTGGGCCTAGAATACTCCATTTTTTTGATGGAAGTAAGGATCATAAGATGTATTTGAACATTTTAAGACTAAATTTATTGCAATATAAGGATAATCTTGGTCAATGTAGTAATAGGTACTTTTAATAAGATACAAATTTTAAACATATTTCCTATAATATGAGATCATGGATTCAATATAACTGACCCTATGTATTCGTAACACTGGCGCAGGGTCCAGATATAAATGCTATTAAAATCTTGTGGAATTATCTGGACGCAAAAGTTCGCCAGCACAATATTTGTTCAAAAACTGATCTGAAAAGGGTATTCATGAATAATGGGAAAAAATTTATTCGAGCTATTGTGAAAAACTAATTCAAAGGATGCCAAAAGGACTAAACATGACAAATGAAAACAAAATAATGTTCACTAATTACTGAACTCATGTAAAAATTAATATTTTGTTAAGGTGTACGACTTTGGCTTTGGTACTGAATATGCTTGATTTCTGTTACTTTTTATTTATTTTCAAAAATAACGGAAAATTTCAAGTTTGGTTTTTTGTTAAAATCGAAGGATTAAATAGGCTATTTAAAAATGTACTTCAAATTTCTTAAATTATTTTTGCGTACCTAGTTTTGGGGCATTGAAAAATAGTTTGCTTGGTGTACGACTTTGGCTTGGACCTACTGTATATGGGAAAAGATCTTCCTGGGGGGGGGGTTGAACCTCCAAAACCCTCTACGTGTGCACAATCCTGGCTTACAATAAAGACATTTAAAAATATTTTGATAACAAAATGTGATTATCATTTAAACTGTCTCGAGCCCAAAGAATATTTGAGGTCACACGGAGACATTTTGAAAATAATTTCTTTTGCCAAAAAATACTAAGAGCTATTTCCACAATATCTGGGTAAAACTCAACTTGCGGGATGATATAAATTTTATGTAAAATTTAATATCAAAGTGCCAGTTAAGGTTAAAGCCAATTTAAATGTAATACAAGTAAAAGAAATAAATGTTTTTATTAACGAGCAATAAAAAAAGTTTAAATTTTTAAATTTACGAAGAAAATTGTACCGTTGAGGTCCTCGTACGTAGGTATACTGTTGAGCTTTGAAGGAGGTTACATTTAGAGATGAAAATCTTTTGTTTTTGCTCATTAGTCATTGTTTGCCTCAATATTTATGTGTCCCCGATTTTCCCCCGACTGTCTCCGATGGTCTTCGTTTTTTTTCGCATAAATATCGATTTGTCCCCGATTTTGCTCGCACAGACATGGTCACCGTATCCATATGTGTCTTATCGAAATAGCTTAAACTAGCTTAAACTTAAGCTAGCAGAGCTAATTTTTTTTTTTTTAAATGAAGAGCCTGAAATTCGGCGTTTGGACATTTAATTAGCCTTCAATTATGGTATCTTTTTTTTCAGCTCTGCCATTTTCGCTCTGCTAATTTATGGGAGGTCAAAGAGTCGGACTTTTAAAACAGTATCATAATCTGTAATGATAAATAATTGAGATGCAAATAAAGAGATACAGAACCACAATCAATCGATCTCTATAAGAGATGGATAGTGGAAATCTATCTTATGTTTTCATAAGATAGGAGGCAAATTACTTTTTTCCAAAACAAAAAACACTTTTGTTTGTATTGAAGTATTCTCCGTTACACTGCATCAACAAAAACTCAATAGCAATACTTGTAAAAATTGAATGTTGGCCAAAAAAGTGTGGCTTTTGACCTATAGTGCTGCGGTTACTTCATTCCCACTTAATATTCAAATTTAAGATCCTTTTGTACATAAACCAATTTTAAACAATGTGGAAATTTTTAAAATAACATTTTTTTAAAATCTTATTTCTTTGTTTTTAATATCGAACAAAAAGGGATCAAATGGGCAATATTATTTAGGTTAAAGATAAGTTAGATACAGGTTTAATATATGTGCTTGAATTAAAAAGTTTAATGATTTTAAAAAGTTTTTACTTAGGCTTAGGTATTAATTTGAATTTTGCAAACGATTGAAAATATTATTGACTCCACCGGCAAGCATGGTTATTAAAGTGAATTAAAGAATTCTCTTTTGAAAATTAAATTTTAAAGTTACTAATATTTAGTTATTTTACTTTATGAACAAAATTCAATTATTAAATTATTATTCAATTATTAAAAAAAATTAGCATTAATTATTACTAGTTTGAAATTTTAAGAGGCAGAGTAACTTGGCCGCCATTATATGACCATCGTGTATGTACAATATATATACTTATTGAATTGAGTTTAAATATATGTATATAGGCTTTCAATATATCTAATTCGAAAAAGCAAAAAAAAAACACTATGGGTAATTCCATGGTAACTCGCGTTACAATTAGAACATTTTTTAAGAGTTTAATGGAGTTTTTGAGGCTCAGCCTTTTGTCTAACTAATAAAATTGGATTCTTTATAAACAAAATACTTTGTTCTTGTTGCATATTAGTTGAAATTTTCAGTGATAACTTAATATTTAACCAGTAAAATAGTGAATAGTGCTGGTAACTCGCGTTACCATTTTTGGACAACATGTTCAGAGCGTAAATTTCTTTCGCAAGTTTCTGCGAAATTTGTGGGTAAATTTCTTTACATTAGACATAAATAAAGTCAGCAGGATATCAATAAGTATTTCTTTATTAGAAACAACAATATTAAGTGGTATTTTTTAAAATAATGCAAAAATTATGTGGTAACTCGCGTTACAAAAAAATTGGTAACTCGCGTTACTATCGATGTTTAGACCAATACAGAGGGCCTTTTCATGTTTATAGGTATAAAAATTAAAATTGGGTCAAAATACAAGAATAATAAAGAACTACTTCTGGCTTTTATGCACAGGAACCAAAACTAGATCAAAACTTAATAATTGTTTAACTAAGACTATTATATCGCGATTGAAATCATTTATGGTTTAAATACAGATGGTATATTATCATCACAACTATTACTGTCACCACCAGATTCATAACTTTCCTCGCAGAAGTACCGTTTTATTTGTATGCCCGTTTTTACTTCTTCTGATGTGCAGACATTAACTAAAAAACGCGATAATAACGAACTGCAATGTCCAATCTTAATTTTGACACTAAATGGTAATGTTTCTTCAATTAAGCATTAGATTGGATATAGTTGAAGGTTGAAAAGAAACTAGAAATTTTTCAATACCTTGTCCACATTTACATGGATATACCCTATGCATTAATTAGACCTAAATATCCTGAAATTTTTAATCCTGCACTATTAGCTCCTCCAGGCCACCTGCTGAAGATGCGCCAAATTTTCGTTTTGATGACTTTAACCCTGGTAGCAAAATCTGTCAAAAATGGGACTCCGGTGGAAAAATATGAAACTCCGAAATTATTTTTCCTAAAACAAAAATCACCATGGATCCGAATCCTTATTTTATTATTTTAATAATTAATTAACCTTTGGAAATAAAAATCCCATGAACTACTGAAATCCTTTATTCTTTTCCGGGATTCTTTTTAATTATTTAATTTGTACAGTTTTGGTTGAAATTATGTGAAAACCACTTTTAATACCAAAAATTTATAAAAAAATCACGCTATACGTGTTTATTCCTCAGCATACGAATTTATAAAGAAAGCATTTGCTAGCTGTGCATCGCAACAAAGTTCTTATGCAAAATCCACTACTCGAAAACACTTGCTATAAGTTAACGGTATCGCAAAAAAAATAAATCACATTTGAAATGCATGTACCGAAACTTAAAACATTTGGCAATGTCAACCTACGTTCACTCTATTAGACATGCATGTAATACATATAACGAAACCTCCGCTCAGCTAAGTTTTAACTTAAGTTTATGCTGCTCTTAGAACAAAGGTAGTGCACATGCAAAAGCACTGAGTATATACACATAATTTATGTGACATAAACCAATACAATTCTCAGTTTTACGTGCAGGAGTGGGCGATTATTATTCTGATTTAAAGAGTGCATAATTGTATAACAGTTTTATAAATTGCAACTCTATACAAATTCAGTTTATTATTTTTTTTGCCCGTTACAAATCACGAACGGCTCTAATTTAAACATATTTGAGCTTGATGGAATGGCATACGTATGGCGGAAACCCAATATTGAGCACCATCGTAAGTAGACTTTGCATGGTTTTTTTGCTTACGAATGGATACTTGGACTTTAAAGTTGTGGTCTAGGGGCACGCGTCAGATTTCGCACTGTATGAGGTACTTTGATCTTCCTGTATGTCCCTGACTTGTTTTGGTGCCAAAAATGTGGGTTAGATTTGATTTTATGGGCAATAAATGAATTGTCAGCGGGATTAAAATTATTGTTTGATGCACTTTTACCCTTATTTTGGAGCCGATTTGCATAAACCTTTCAATTGTGCTTTTCGCCGTGGCACTATAGGTCAAAAGGCACACTTTTTTGGCCAAAATTCAATTTTTACAAGTGTTGCTATTGAGTTTTTGTTGATGCAGTGTAACGGAGAATACTTTAATACAAGCAGAAATGTTTTTTGTTTTGGGTTAAAATTATTTTCCGTTCCTCAGCGATGTGTCAAAGTTGATGCATTTGCATTTTACTGAGATAACTCCAAAAAGTCGTGATTAAAGCTCTTTTTTTCAACCAATAAAACGTAATTAAAATAATTTGTTTTTTTCTGAAATAAAAATTTATAAAATTGATGATGTTATGTTTAATGCAATGTAGTTTTAAACATTTAAATATATTTTGGTTTTCTGTGGAAAAATTTTAAATTCAAATTAGACCCCTGACTTTTAGTATTTTTTTTTTTTAAACTCGTGTAAGCTTTTAAAATGTTGTTGGAATTTGTTAGTCCCAAGAAACCCAAAAGCAGTAAGACGGTTCTTTTGTTAATGTCATTTACCGATTTCGCCCGTTTTTTTTTTTTTTTTTTTTGAATGAATTTTTTTGTCAGGTAACTTTTTTTCCGCAATTCCGATTTATTCGAAGTCTGGTTGCAAAAGACAGACGAAAAAGAAAAATAAGAAGCAGTTTTTCAATTACTTATTTGAAAATACTGAAGATAGTACTAGTCCAAGTAACTTGGATAAAAATGCGCATAATTTTTGCATTAGGTTTTTGAAAAATAGAGATATTTGAGGTTAATAAACGAAAAATAAGTACTTTTGTTATTTTTGAGGTTAGTTGTAGACTGCACAAAATTTTTTTTTATTTTTTTTGCATATTTCATTACTGAGTACCACTTTTTATCTTCAAAACGAGCTCTTAATAAGTGACAAGCAATACTTTCTTCAAAAGTTATTGCATATTTAAGATGATATCATGAAATCAAAAGTTGTGTAGATTTACCCGTTTTAAGGGATTTCAAGATGTCAGGGCATGTCATCTTAAATCGGTCATAACTTTTAAATAAAGTATTGTATGGCATTTGTGAAGAGCACATTTTGAAGAAACATAACAGAACTACGTGATACATTTGGTAAAAAATATAATAAAAATTTTGTGCAGTTTGCATGGAACATCAAAAATAGCCAAAATAGGCATGAGTTTGACCTCAAATATCTTCAAATCCTGAAGTGGTGGATCCATTCTGACCTCGGATTCGGATTCAATGTGTGAAGTTACTTTGGAAATGTTTAAAAACAAAAGCTTGCTGGTATACGTTATTAATTTAGAGAATTTATTAAGTGCCATTTTTGACCCGGTAATACAAGCGTTAAGATTTTTTTCAGAATTGTCAACATAAGAACTACTATGGTCCTTAGTATATGCAAGAAGCCATGGGTCTAAAATCAATATCGAGCCGCCGTAAATTGCATTGAAGTTTTGATGTACTACTTTAAAATACAGTAAGAAAAAAAATTCAAACTTTTTTATCCTTGTTTCATATAAAATTATTAAAAGTATTTGAATTTTTTCTTTTTTTGTATTGTATTTTAAAGTAGTACATTAAAACTTCAAAGCACGGCGCACAGTGGTCCGAAAAGTCAATCTAGATGGAATAAAGTCAATTTTCTAGTTTTTCAAAAGCATGAAACTTTTTTACTAGTTGATTGAGAATTGACCACAGTTCATAACGGTACATTGTTTGTTTACATTTACGCATTATTTTTTTTGCTATATTGATCGAAACATGAGCAATTGCATCAATGCAGTTATTATAAGACTACAGTCTATTTTTAGCAGTATCTTTGAAGAGTTCGTGTGAGTGAACTAGAAAACTTTTTTAAATTATTGTTTTTTTCCTGAATTAAATCAGGTATGAATTAATTTAACTGTAAATATGTGTTCAATTAAAATATTTTTTGGGGAGAAAAAATTAATGTAAAAAGTGTATTATTTTTGTACTACTTTTTTGTGTAGCCCAAAGTTTAGTTAAACTTTTAACTACCCATATTGATCGATATTGCAAAACTGTTTATGTTTCTCTTATCTATGAATTGTCATGTAAATAATGAAGAAACAATTTTTATTGCATTTTTAGGTTACACACCTATTACACGGAAATAGCTTTATAATGGGTAATTTAACAAGAAGGGTTCTAGCTGCTTCCAAACAGGAGTTATGACTTTATTCCATCTAGATTAGCCTTTCGGACCACTGTGCGGCGGCTCGATATTAATTTTAGACCCATGGTTTCTTGTGTAAAGTTTTTTAGAATTTTTCGTAGTTTTTTTTTTGTTACTCTATGCCGCAAAAAAATTTGACTAGGCCTAATTTTGTGTGTTTTTTTCATATGGGGGTTAACACCTCCGAATTTCGAATGGTAGATACAATGCTTATAGATCAAACAACTTTATAATGATAGCTGGTATAGGTGCAGATATATAGTAAGTATTTTATTATTATTTTTTATATGGGGGTGCACTCCCATCCTCCTAAACGGCATCTCACCCCTTTAAGATTCTTCTGCAAACCATAACAAACAATTCACAAAAAAATTCATAAAAAAACAGAGCTATTGGAGTAAGTTCATATAGGGACAAAAATTATGTCATATTATGAATTGGCTGTCATTTTGTTAGAAATCAAGCTCTGTTTTCACGAAAAGTTTATTTGATGGTGTGAATTTGATGGCATTAATTTGAAAAAATTATATTGGTCAAATATCCGGTTATTATGGCACAAAATTTGTACTGTTTAATTAGTTCAATATAAAATTATCATGACATTACTAATACAACTTAAAAAGCAAAAAACAATTCATTTAATTTAAAAGTTCGTAAAGGGGAAAAGTAATGTCATACACATTTTGTGCTATTATAATCGGTTATTTAGCCGATGTCATTTTTTTAACTTAATGCCACCTATTCCTCACCACCAAATAAACTTTTCGTACTATGGATCAAACGAACCTTACATTATTACTTTCATTATTAAAAACATAAGTTGGATTTTTACAACAGGGTCAATGGGGTTCATATCGGCATCTGCTGCTTCCAACAGAGTATCCACTTACCACCCATTCGCATCAAGTTTACGGCAACATTCTTCATATTGGTGACTTATCAACTCTTAAGTGGCTTCAAGGTCCAACATTTAAAAAAAGGGAACAATACAACTTCAAAATTATTTACGCTTCTTTAAACTTTAGAGACGTAATGACGGCAACGGGTAGAATTCCATTCGCTGAAAGTCGTTTAAGTCAGAATTGTGTTTTTGGATTGGAGTATAGTGGAATTGACTTAAAAACCGGAAAACGAGTCATGGGAATGGCTCCAATGGGTGCTGTAGCCTCATTAAGGGAAAGTTCATCGGATTTGGTTATGGAAATACCAGAACATTGGTCTCTTCGCGAAGCTGCAACGGTACCAGTTGTTTATATAACTGTATATTATGCATTTTTCTTTACCGTGGATATAAGAAAAGGAAGAAGCATTCTCATTCACGCAGGAAGTGGCGGTGTTGGAATAGCCGCGATACGTGTAGCTCTGAGTTATGGTCTAGATGTTTTTACAACAGTCAGCACTGCAGAGAAAAAGGCATTTTTATTAAAAACATTTCCTACTCTAAAAGGTAAGTTTTATACATCCCGCTTTTTAGATACGCAAAATTTATATTCATACAATTTTTAAGACTAACAAATTGAGTTTGGCATAAGTTTAAGACTCAAGACGTTACGTTAGTATTCAAATCAAATAAAATTTCATTTTAATTAAAATAACTTTCGCGGTAGATTCAAAGAAAATGTATTTTTGATTAAAAAAACATTCGCGGAAGATTCAATTACATTTCTATTTATTTTGGTTCCCTTCTAAAATAATTGTTACACTGTTATACTTTCAAAAGTTTTTTATTTTTTTATATTATTTTACAGTCAACAATGCAAATTAACCATACCAAAGTCTTGTTTCTACAATAAGTTTATTTTATATGATAGCACTATTAGGGAATGCAATACCGGAGCAAAAAATGCGTTACCAGTATCCGTTATTGAAATTTTTTCAAAACCGGGATTCCGGTATACACCGTTATTCTTTGCAAAGATAAAATGGACTTAAAACTCTTGAGAATTCGTTATTCTTTTTTTATGTACGAGATTTTAACTGTTATTTGAACTCATTACCAAGCTGACAATCTAGTCTTTAAAGTTATTGATAACACAGGTTTACAAAAAAAAAATGTCATGGCGTTTCGACCAGACTATGTGTTTCCTAGAGGCTTTGACGTCCTGAATCCGAATCTGTGGTCCGTTTTTTTCCAGAACGTCTGAGAAAAAATATTTCAAGGTCATATGGAGGTCATGCCCTTCATATGACACCAATATTTTACAAATCCATCGAGGGATTCCCAACTTATAGCGGTTTTCATAGAAGATGTATCCGGATCTTCCGATGGCTATGTCTCCAAAACTAGGTCCGAGATACCCTTTTTGATCACATATTCTTTAAAAGGACTAAGAATTCAGTGATAAAAAATTAGTTTCAGAATTTTAGCGAATTTATCACTAAACGGCACATGAACCCCATTTTGACCTCCATATGACCTTGAAATCTTTTTTCTCAGACGTTCTGAAAAAAAAATGTACCGGGGATTCGGATTCAAGACATCAAAGTCCCTAGGTTTTTTTTTTGTAAGCCTGTGTAATAGGTTAGCGTTCTCATGGCAGCTTGCCTCTACTGTTAATTTTATTGGGAGTGTAATTGAAATTATGTATATTCTTAATCAAAGGATTCTAATTTTCGGACAGGCGATAATCTGCATTAATATTTGAATCCATAATAGCCTTTTGGGTACCAGTTTTTAATTTATAGGTGATGTTTGAGTGCAGTGCCTTGAATTTGTTGTTTCATTTAAATTCAAGTCGTCTACATCAGTTAAATCATGATCATCTGACTCGTCGTCTAAATTGTTGTTTCACTATCCTTTTATTTTTTGTAAAACGGAGTTATATTTTAATTTTTTTATAATACCGAAATACCGGTATTTGGCAAAATTTAATACCGATATTTCGGTATCGAATTTTGGTCCGGGATACCGGTTTCGGTAATATCGGTATTGCATTCCCTAAGCACTATGCCTGCAATTTTGATGGCTAGGTTTGAGCGGTATCTTATGACGACATTATCATTTCTTTCTCTGTTAATTTTGTGAAATATGTGTCGCTCAGAAGCCAATGCAGTTAAATCCAGAAAACATAAATTGAGAAAATTTGGTTTTTAATTATGCTTATTTTTATAATTCTTTGGAAGTTATATAAAAAATATTCAGAAGCTTTAAGAAAAAGGGTTTTTGGACCCAGAAAAAAATATGAAACCAATAAGTCTTTCAATTACCAAGAAGAATATTATTATGTGTGTTCGTTTACCACAAAGTTTTAAAAATTTTTACCCGAAAGGCTCTCGTTTACGTATAAAAAGTACGTTAACGAGAGACTGAATGTCTTTTTCTTTTTGATTTAAAACAAAAAAATCTTTATTTTTACAAATTTCAACATCGAAATTTGCGACGTTGAATCAAATGTAAAATATTTGTTTTTACAAAATATGCAATTTTGTGCTGGGAATAACCGATTTTTTCTGTCAGACGACCTTTTTTTTAAATGAATTTTTTGCCCTCATATGTACAAGAGCACACTAAAAAGTGGATGCTGTTGGTTCTAAATACCACACAAAGGGCAATTATTAAATGTGTATCGTAACTTTCATCAACGTTATATTTTATGGTATATGGGTATTTCTACAGGAATGTAAGCCGTGAGCCAAAAAATTAAATTATCATATCTCTGAAACTATTTAACGTACATTGATGAGATTTGGATCATATGTAAAAAGCACCAAGACAAATAATAGGTGCTTAGAAAAATTACGGTATCGCGCCCATAAAAATCACTTCATAATATCTCTGAAAATATTTAACGCACATGAATGAGATTTGATAAAAAAAGTTAAAGTATATAATATCGATACGTCCAACGTAAAAGTTGGTAACTCAAGCGTCTTTCAAAATTTGCGTATTCGGTTCCATCTTGTGTCAAATTTTTGAACATCTAGCTTGAAATTTTAAGGACTGGGAGCTATTTTTGTAGTCACAACATAAATTAATTTTATATGGGTTTTCATAAAAAAAAAAACTGGTTTTGGGCGCCATTTTTCCTATATGGAGAGCGGCAAAGATATGATGTGGGATTTTGTTTTTTATGCCATAAAAAGAAAAGTTTACCCAATATTTTTTTAAGTTATTTTGATTTGTATATTAACTATAAAAAGTAAGTACAACACTAAATTAAAAATAATTGTAACATTTTGCAAACCATTTTTTCTGCACTAATTTGAGGTCGATGAACACTAAAAACCCAATTTTTTTTCCTTTTAGTCGTTCCCGAGTTATTGGAACATTTTAATTTTCGAGGTTATAGCTGCATATAGGGGAACTGATGCTATTTTGGTATAGTTTTTCAATGTGGTATAGTCGCATATCTCCGATCTGGGTAAGGACCTGTAAACGTCACTACTTTTATCCTGTCAGAAAACATGAAAAACCAGGAATGTGTTGCTGTCATGCACCAAACAAAAATTTTCCGTTTTCAACACATTGCTATTAATGAGTGGAAAAAAACTGCCAAATGATGTTTTGAAGTTCGGTCATTTAGCGACACTATAACGTTTCAAAGTTCCAAAAATCAAGTACTATGGAACAACCGTATTTTAAGGTTAACAATTCAAATTTTTATATAAAATCTTTATTTCTCGTTTATGATGTCCTCTAAACATAACTTAAGCATCCTCCAATGATCATTTTCTTCACAAATATTAAAAGCACATCTTATACCTTTTTAGAGAAATTTACAGAAAACTATGAAAAACTAAAAAATACCCTTAATTTTGCGATTTTCCCTCCCACGATCCTTGCAAAATTTGGGATGGGTTCTAGTAGAGCATTCTCGATTGTCATTGATGAGAATAAAAATACTGTTCAAGAAATTTTCATAGTTCGGTCGCAAAGCGGCGCTTTAGAGGTTCGAAGTTTGAAAAATCAAGTATGAACATTTCATGTAAAAAATTTTAATTTTTCGAAGTATGGTTTTTCTTTATACTTGATTTTTCGAATTTCAAATCACTTTACGGCCGAACTTCCAAAAATCCTTTGACAGTTTTTTTCTTCCCATCAATGACAATCAAAAATGTTCTACTAGAACCCATCCCAAATTTTACATTGAAAGTGGGATGGAAAAAATGCAAAATTGAGGGTATTTTAAATTTTTCATAGATTTCTGTAAATTTCTCCAAAACGGTACAAGATAGGCTTTGAATATTTGATCATTGGAGTATGCTTAAGATATGTTTAGAAGGCATCATAAACGAGAAATAATGATTTCATACAAAAAATTTGGGTTCTTATCCTAAAAATACGGTTTTTCCATAGTACTTGATTTTTCGAAATTTGAACCGTTATAGCGCCGCTTAACGACCGAACTTCTGAAAATCCTTTGGAAATTTTTTTCCACTCATCCATCAATGGTAATTGAAAGTGCTAGGTTAGAACCCATCCCAAAAAAATAAAAAATTTTGTTGAAGAGTGTTATGCTCCGATCAAAACTGACTGAGTTATAGGAGGAAAAACTTTGAAATTTTAAAAATTTTTACAATTATTCATATCAACGTCAAATGAAACACTTAGTTTTTGGGATATATTATTTCGAAATACATTTTTTTTAGCAATTTTATTCAATGGCACATTTAATTGCAAACATTGCAAGCCTATTCTGAGCAAAATCAAATGAAATTTCATTGGTATACTCGTTAGAAGCACCATTAGTCACTCTTTGTAAACGTGGTAAAATTAAATCGATCGGACTTGGCGTTATACAAATATATTGATGTATAACATCGAAAATAAAAATGTCCGAATAACTCGGGGACGACTAAAAGGAAAAAAAAAAAATCCGTTCTTCGTGTTCAGCGACCTCAAATTAACTTTTTATAGTTAATATACAAACCAAAAGCACAAAAAAAATTTTGGGTAAACTTTTCTTTTTATGGCATAAAAAACAAAATCCCACCACTACCATATAATTTCATTCAGTCTAACTAGGGTTGCCAACCGTACTATAATATATAGTATTGTACTATATTTCGGGTCTGCGTACTATATACTGTTGAAGAAATATATAGTATGCAAAATTGCTATATTTATACTATATTCATGCTGACTGTACTATATTTTTCAGTGTCAAGTAAAGCACAGTAGTTATTGCTTTTCAATACGTTTATCAGAATGTGCTTCTACAAGCACAGATAAAGTGTCCACAATAACACATCTTTAGTTTTGAAACATCGAAAGTTATATTAAAAAAATTTCTCACTTTTCAAAATTGACAACGTTAAGCAAAAGTTTGGAATTTAGTTAATTACACAGTCCTGCGATGACAAAAAGTATGAAATCAGAGTAATTAATTTTTATAGATTTTTGCTCGCTGAATCCGAATATGACCTCTGATTTGCTCCATCACGTCTGAGATCCGAGTTATCCTTGATTTAAAGTGCAGAGAACGCTTTTTTTCAAACGTATGGCGTACATTCTGAAAGTAGTCTAGTTCACTTTTGACAGCGGCATTGAATAACCCTGAGCTTTCTCTTTAAAGCATACTTTTAACTTTTCCAATTAGATCATTAGTTTCCGAGATATCATCCAATGAAGTAAAGGTATACAAATTGAATAAAGTCCTTAACAGGGATTAGCGATACTTAAACCTCAATCGATGATATCTAGGAAACTAATGATTCAATTGAAAAAGTTAAAAGTACACTTTAAAGAGGAAGCTTAGGGCTGTTCAATACCGCTGTCAAAAGTGAACTAGACTACTTTCAGGACATACG
The DNA here is from genome assembly GCA_951812925.1 of Calliopum simillimum. Classification (NCBI taxonomy): domain Eukaryota; kingdom Metazoa; phylum Arthropoda; class Insecta; order Diptera; family Lauxaniidae; genus Calliopum; species Calliopum simillimum. Next base: position 66,030,647 of record OX638368.1, read on the forward strand.
CCATATGTCTGAAAATAGCGTTTTTTGCACTTTAAATAAAGGATGACTCGGATCTCAGACGTGATGGAGCAAATCGGAGGTCATATTCGGATTCAGAGAGCAAAAATCTATAAAAATCACCTACTCTCATTTTATACTTTTTTAACTTTTTCAAAAACGCAGGACTGTGTTATTTTCAATTAGTGGTTGCTCTTCCCATTAAGAAGTTGAAGTCTTATTAAATAAGTTATGGAAAGTAGTAGTGAAAACGAATGTACCTCAAATCTAAGCCCACCACTTACACTTACAAAAAAGGCTTCAAAAATATAAATCTGAAAGGGAAAATAGAGTATGACTGGATTACTAAAGATCCGCAAAATGTCTTTAATGTAAAATGTGAGCCATGTAACGCTATATTTTCTGTCGAAAAAAGTGGCATCGGCCAGGTGAACTTTTTGGCAATATTTCAATTTCCGTAGCTTCTCGATTTGACAATCTTTTTACATGTAATGACCCAAAATAAGTTGAAAATCTTTTATAAAATTTTTCGTTACCTCGCACACTGCGTTGGCTAATGGACAAAAATCAAAATTTTTTGTGACTCGAAACCTAATAATATTGGTATCAATCGATAGGCAATTGCATCAATAAAATAAAAACAAAATATTTAGGAGAAAGACTCAGTTTTGGCTACGCTGTGACACTTCAAAGTTGAGATATTTTTCAAAAAAAATCATGTTTTATTCAATTCGTTTTGGGTTCTCTTAAACAAATAATTATCAAAAATTTGTCTTTTGATTAAACTAAGCGAAGTAAAGTTTTTTATTATAAATAATATTTGAGTAAATAAATAAAACTAAAAAATTTTGGAAAATATATAATTTGATATATATTGTAGTGATTTTAATACATGATATTATCAAATGAAAAACTTCAGAAATTGACAAATTTCGATGACAAAAAAAAAAAACAAATCTTATAAAAATAAGTGCCGTTTTTTTTTTAATCAACTAGTACGGATTCTATATAATCAAGAACTGCAAATAACTTTTCCTACTTCGTCCTACAAATATTTTTTTTCTTTTTTTTAAAAATGCTTAAAAGGAAAAATTTGCATGAAATATAAAATTTGTGTTGAAAATTTTTTTTTGTTTTATTAACACAAATGGTCTCAAAAGTACAAAAAACGTTATTTCTACTACGTATATTTCATTTGTTAACATTAGACATTACTTTTTCATCATCGTTATACATGGAGCTTAAGAAAATCGTCCTAAATACCTGGTTTTTAGCAAAACTATGAAGTTCACAACAAATCTGAGATCATTTTTGAGCTCAACGAACCCAAATTACTTATAATTCCAAATTTCATCGATATCTAACTACTCCTTCTATTTTTGACCATTTCTTGTATGGGCTCAACGCACTGTGCCTCGTTTTGTTTTCGTGATATCGAGACAAAAAGCTTTTAGAGTGGAAGTCTAGTCTAATCTAAATTTTCTTGAAATCTATTTAATATTCTCATATTTTTTAAGCCTTGATATCTTGGAAACAAAGCGAGATATCGAAAAATTTGATGTAGTTTTTTCAACTTTCTTGGGACTATTTATAGAAAAATCATCTATTTTCAGTAATGAATTTGAAATGGCGCGAAGACAGAAACAGAGCGAATATCTCATTAATAAAAAATGAGCTTTTGATCTGCATTAATTTAAGTATTGAATGCAACAAAACGTATGACACTTTTATGTTAGACAAAAAATAACTTAAAAACGCAAAAAGTTCTAAAAAGTATAGTTATAAATACTATATTTTTTTGTAGCGTACTATATTTTTTTAAGGCTTATTCGGAAAAATACTAGGGAAAAGTGGGAAATTTTTTTTCGAAGCTCCATAAAATGAACAAAACTTCTTCACGTTTCAACTTCCTATAATAAAGCAAATTAAATAAGCTATATTTTTCCCGAAGAAACGAACCGAAAATATGAATTTTCTGTTGAGTACGACGCTTTGATCGAGGATGCCCAAAATGGCAAAAATTAAAAATCGTGGGGTAAAAACTAATACAAATGTTGGAAAAAAGTTCTTATATCTTTAATATAAGTCAAAAAAGGTTCAAGGAACACACCCATAGGAGTAAATATGAAAAGAAATAATTATTTTGCGGAAAAAAATATATGAAAAAATGTGTTCAAAAAAATTTGTGAAATAGTAGCTTATTCGTTGTTCTCTGATGAAACATCAAAGTCCGAGTCACAGTGTTAGTAATAAAAGAAGCTTGTAGTGAGATTAACGCATTTCAAGTGAAATGGGCGTTGACAATCCTTTAGGTTGCATTTGATGGTATTGTGTCTGGTCATGATTTTGGGCATGAGTTCCATGCAAATGGTGCAAAAATCACGATCTTCATCTGAGCTAGAATTTCTTTGTTTCTTCTTCGACGCTTTCTTTGCTGGTGTTGATTTTTTGCTCCTGGTACTCTATTTTTTGTGATTCGTTTCTCTCTTTCTTCCGTTTATTTGCTAAACGTTTCTCAGCTGCTTTTTGCAACTCGCTTAGCTTTTCCGGAGTGGTTACTCACAATATAAATATACAAAACTTATTTGGATCATGAAATAGTATAATACGTTGGCAAGTGGGGACGAGCAATCGTGAAATAACATATCCCTCTTTACCCCATAAAAAATTTCCCACTTTACCCCGATACCACATTTTGCAAAAAATGTGAGCTTCATTCTTTCACTCTATGAATTACACGGAATCCTTTTGCGTTATCAAAATTAAGACTACAAGGAATATTTTTGTGTACTTACAATCGGTTTATCTCCAGAAACAGTAAAAATATCGATGCTTAAAAATTTCAAAATGAAATTTCAAAATCACTTAAAAACTTAACATGATTCCAGAGATCACAAAAATAAGTATGCACGCATCGCTATACCATGAAGATTTGCTTGCGGTCATTGCAAGTACATGTCAGAAGCGCATGACAGCTATACTTTGCTAGTTTGCCCGAAAAGGGGCATTTCCAACTTTACCCCACTTCCCACTTTACCCAACTTTCCCCTATATTTTACCGAAAAAATGTTAATAACCCTAAAGCTAACAGAAATCCTAGGTTAAAAGCCCAAGGCACTCCACTATAAATATTTTTTTAAAAACAATTTCAACTAAGTCTCCCATGGAAAATTAAGTAAGTAACGTCTGTTATGTCTGTTACGTCATTCCTTAAGGAAAATAAAAAAAAAAACAAGAAAAAATTTTTAAATTTAATTTCTTGGAAAATAAACTTGAACTACTTATTTCAAATCCTACTGAAAGCAGAGTTTTGCAATTTTGTAATCCAAGTCAAAAAAATTTTGACTTTTCCCAAATAAGAGACACCCTACTGTACATTTTTGATAATTGTGGTTAACTTATAATCTAACTATTTCACAAAATCAGTTGGCAATGCTTATGAAAAAAGGCCGGAACTAATTTATACCGCGACATACCGCCAAGGTTTTTTTTTTGGTTCAAGAAGATTGAAACCTTTTCTTACACAACTTTGTTGCAAAGATCGATTTACATATAAATCTATCAATGCATTTTCTAACACATAATTATGACAAATTAAGGAACTCATTAAAAACACGGCTATAGTGACTTGTGTTTCGTCTTTCGCCGCAAAGACTCATCAGACTATTTTTGTTGTAATTATAATTATATTTATTTTACTAAATTAATTATAATTGAAAAATTACAAGTTGAAAAACTTTTTGTGTTTTTGGCCTGGGCGGGAGTTGAACCGAGACGCCCCGGAACAGTGTTTCACGTAGAACAAGCTAGGTGGTCAAAATTCATTAACAGTTATCTAAATATTAGTAATGAGGTCAACAATACCCCCCGTACCTAATACACCTACTTTTTTTTGTGTAAATATTTGATGGTGACAAACAACTGAGTGCAGAAGTCAACTCATGAGTGAAAGTTCAATTTTAGATATTTTTTCTTTTCATTTAGCATTAAAAAAACTTGATTTTATTGTAGCAAAATCAAAATTTTGTGACAATTTTAGTGATGGATTTTATTACAAAAAAAAAACGTAATTTGTGTTTTAGTGAGGGTTTTTTCATTTCCTCCTTTGGGTAATGTGTTAGAAAGCTTCGAAAACAGTTAAAAAATTTATTCTTTTTTTTTTTTTTTTCTTTTTCAACTTTAAAGGAGACGAAATTGCATGGATCCGCTTGTACCCAGTCTAAATTTTGGATATAAGTTAGTTGCACCTATTCCCTTGACGAATATATTAGTTTCAACCGGCGCAATGCTGTTCATATATTTTATTCTAATTTTTTTCAGAATACTTTTAATTATATTTTTTTTTATTTTAATTTACATTCGAACTTTTTTCTATATTTTAAAAAAGTCGTAATTTTATGACATTTCTAGGGATGGATTTTATAAATGAAGGTTAGCACTTAAGAAAATAAATCGTAGTTTTATTATTTTCAACTTTAAACGAGCTGGAATTGCATTTTCTCGCGTGTACCCAGTCTATATTTTGGATATAAGTTAGCTACATCTATTCCCTTGATTAATATATTGGTTTCAACTTGCACATTAGAGTTCATCCATTTTATTTTAATTTTTTTCAGAATACCTTTAATCATTTTTTTATTTTTATTTATATTCGAATTTTTTGCTTAGTTTTTATCTTCTGTTATATGTGTATTTAAAAAATTCGAAATTTTGTGGTATTATATGCCTGCAACCGTGCACAAAATATTAATACACAGTACGAAAGTAATCAAAACCACATTGCTCTAATAGGGCAGCTTTCAGAAGAAGCCCAGGAACCGCGGAACAAAGATTGCCGCAGATTCCGTGGACAGAATACAAGAAAGTGGTCGCGCATAGCCACGAATAAGGATTTTTTATCTATGCTACTCTTAATTTCTGATCCTTTTCCAAGGCCCCTTAAGAGAAATACAAAAAAAAAAACGAGATAAATTGTGTGCAGAGGTCTTAAAACTAATTATCCCCCCAACAATAGTTCCACAATCACTACCAAATATCTTGCCAGAACCTGAGGAAGATTATGTTGTATCAGATTCATCGGATAAAAATGACGATGAAACTGGTTAGGCAATTTAAAGTTGAAGTAAACTGAAACCGTTTCATACTTTAATATGTTATCACTAATTTAATTACTAATACATTTGTATCGTACTGCGAGGAGTAATTGATCATTTGCAAAAAAGAAACAATAAATGTTGGTTTTTATACTTTTTCCAACATAAAAAAATTCTTTTTTTTTTTTGGTTTTTTGCTTAATTTTTTTTAGAGAGCTATTCAACGATATCAATTTTTGCAGGTTCAAACCCCCTCTATTAAGATCTTTTTCCTATATAAATTATACATGAATGAAAATATTGAAATAAAATAAAATTAATCTGTATTAACACCCCCACCCAATGAGCAATTCCTGGTTACGATGGTGATCCATGCCGAATAAAAAAAATTTTTCAGACAAAAGAGTCGTATTTTTGCACGTAAAATCCGAATCCGCAATAAAAATTGGGAGTTTCCATATAAAATTTTGAAGTTCCTTCCGTCAACCGCGGGAGCAGACGTGTAGGGGGTCAAAATTGGTGTCGTTGAGTTGCCCTCTTAAAAATATTGGACACGTGATATTTATTTTTTTATTCATCGAGCAGCATTAAAAACACTTGACGGTTCCGGAAATTTTGGCACACCCTGTATATCAAAATATTAATAATGTGTCGTAATAAGGCTTACACTACCCAAAAATGTCAAAAAATAATTTTGTCCACCTAGCTTGTTCTACGTGAAACACTGTGCCCGGCTGGTAGTACAACTCTCAATCGCAGTGCCAGTCGTTAGACCGATGCACAATCCTTGCCCGGCTGCGAAGCAGACTTTTGCCAGTTGTCATAATTATGTGTTAGAAAATGCATTGATAGATTTATATGTAAATCGATCTTTGTTTTTTCCCATTTTTCTTGCAGTACTTGTTTGAGAACATTTTTTTGATAAAATATTGTATTTTTTGATCTTTCCACTAGATAAGACCAAAAAAATTCTATTGGATTCGAAAAAGAATATCGCGGTGGTGTTTTAATCCCTTTGGTGTTGTACAGAAGTGTCCCAGGATGTGTTTTTAGGGTCATTGTCTTTTGAAAATAAGAAGTTATCTTCTGGTAAGCCCATTTTTTAAGTACTGGGTGCAAATTTTTTTTGTGGAATTGGACTGATGTTCATGTCTATCCATATTGCCACCGATAAGATTAAGGTTCCCCATTCCATAAGCCGAGAACAGCCCACGACACACCATCATGTAAAATTATTGCTTTTAAGTTATAAAGTTAAGGGTTTTATTGCTTTATGCCAGACAATGCGGCGTCCATCGGATCCGAAAATATTATTTTTCCTTTCTATTGGATCCAATAATATAATTTTTGCTTTCCATCGGATCGATAGACGCCGTATGGTTTGGCACAAGGCAAATAAAACCCTAAACTTTTATAACTTAAAAGCAACAATTTTACATGATGGTGTGTCGTGGGCTGTTCTTGGCTCATGGAATGGGGAAACTTAAACTTAACGGTGGCAATATGGATAGACATGAACATCAGTCCAATTCCACAAAAAAAATTTGCACCCAGTAATCAAAAAATGGGTTTACCACAAGATGACGTCTTATTTTCAAAAGACAATGACCCTAAATACATATCCTGGGACGCTTCTTTACAACACCAAAAAGATTAAAACACCACCGCGATATCCTTTTTCGAATCCAATAGAATTTTTTTGGTCTTATCAAGTGGAAAGGTCAAAAAATAAGGTGCATAAAGTGAGCTATGCAGGTGTGACGAATTTCGATGTTTTTTGGTTGGGAATTTCGAGCTATTCAACAGTAATTTCGAGCTGTCTGGGAAATTTTCCATTTTCCGGAAAAGCGGAAAAATTGTTCTGCATAGCTAAGTTTATTTTTTCAGCCAGACGAATTCGCGGGAAGAGTTAGCGATGAAATCTTTTTACGCAGGAATTTCGAGCTACTTTCGAGCTAATTTTGAGCTGGAAGCATTTTCCGGAAAACTCCCAATTTTCCCGGAAAATCCCCAAAAAACTTTTTTTATGGCTAACTTTATTTTTTTCAGCCAGACGAATTCGCGGGAAGAGTTAGCGATGAAATCTTTTAACGCAGGAATTTCGAGCTGACCTTGAATGAGGTATTTTCCATAAATTTCCCCGGAAAATCCCATAAAACTAAAATTTTTTTTTTCCCTGTGTTATGTCCGCATATTATTATTATTATGTCCGAAAGTTTTTCGCGGATCAGCCTATAATATATCCAACACCTAGTTTGGTAGCCACAGTAATTTTACATAAGAGTAGGGGTAAGTGGGCGGCCTGCGGCCGCAGCTCAGGATTTAAGACTCCCAAAAATCCAACACCGGCTTCGCGGCGGCCTTCGGCTGCGTATCAGTCGGTAATATATCCAATAATTTGCGGACATAACACTTATTTACGAAATGGGGATTATGTCATGGCACCGCCATAAAAAAAGATTTTTTGGGATTTTCCGGGAAAGTTTAGGGTTTCCCGGGAAAGTTTAGGGTTTTCCGGAAAACACTTTTCGTTTTTGATGAGCTCGAAACTAGCTCCAAATTCGTGTGTTAAATAATATGATCGCGAAATATTCTCATGGGTTCGTCCGGCTGAAAAAATAAAGCAAGCCCTTAAAAAATTTTTTGGGATTTTCCGGGGAAATTTAAGGAAAACACTTCATTCAAGGTCAGCTCGAAAGTAGCTCGAAATTCCTGCATTAAAAGATTTCATCCCTTACTATTCCCGCGGATTCGTCTGGCTGAAAAAAATAAAGTTTGCCATAAAAAATTTTTTTTTGGGATTTTCCGGGAAAATTGGGAGTTTTCCGGAAAATGCTTTTAGCTCAAAATTAGCTCGAAAGTAGCTCGAAATTCCTGCGCAAAAAGATTTCATCGCTAACTCTTCCCGCGGATTCGTCTGGCTGAAAAAATAAACTCAGCTATGCAGAACAATTTTTCCGCTTTTCCGGAAAATGGAAAATTTCCCAGGCAGCTCGAAATTATTGTTGAAAAGCTCGAAAATAGCTCGAAATTCCCAAATAAAAAACATCGAAATTCGTCACACCTGCATAGCTCACTTTATAAACCTCAAAAAATACCATATTTTATCAAAAAAATGTGCTCAAACAAGTACGGCAAGAACAATGGGAAAAAACACCGACCGAAAATGTCGTAAAGGAATAGAATCCTCGCAAAGATTTTAAAATGATGTCTACTCAAATAATGGCTACCATGGATATATTACAAAAGCCTCTTTTACTTGATAAATAATCTCAAAGCAAAAGTTTACTAAAAAGCAAAATACTTTTGTGACCTTATAAAAAAGGTGAATAAATCATTTCTTTGCTTTTTGAGTGATTAGAACGCATCATTTTAATTTTTTTATGATGTGGTATCATAGTTAACGTTCCATTGACTCGAAGTTTATAAAAAAAATATTACTTTTCTAAGAATGAAACGGCTAAAAATTGATTATTAATTCGAATTTTCGAATATTTTTCGTATGTGACTCACTGTATATGACTAAAAGTTAAATTTAAAATTAATTTTCAATATATAAATGTCATTAAGTAACACACTTAAAAATTTTTAAAAGTTATTTGGGATAACACGCCCTGATAAGGTGGCAACACTTGCCACCGACCAATCGGTATTGAATTTAATTCCAATGGAATAGCTATAACACATATCAATAAATAACACAAACAACAATTATGACATCAAGGCTTACGTATTAACACACCAACAAAACTGGCAAAAGACGGCTTCGCAGCCGGGCAAGAATGGTGCATCGGTCTTACGACTGGCACTGCGATTGAGAGTTGTACTACCAGCCGGGACGTCCTTGGTTCAACTCCCGCCCAGGCCAAAAACACTAAAAGTTTTTCAACTTGCAATTTTTCAATTATAATTAATTTAGGGTCTGTTTCACCGGTCCCAGATAAAGTTCCTGATAGTTATCTAGCAGATAAATAATCTGGTAGATAAATCTGCCTGATAAATTTTTTCTGTTTCACACTCGAAGTTACGAACAAAATTTCTGTCAGATTTCCTTCTGATATTTAACCCTTAAACGAACTCTGGGGTCTGGCCAGACCCTTTTGACTTTAATTTCAAGTTTTTTTATACTTCCAGTTCTGATATCGACCTCAAATTTCATGAATTCCTCATCTAACTAATTCTTTATGAAATTATAAAAAAATATTCTCAAAAAAAACAGGGTGAGCCGAGTTTTTTTGAAAATTCAAATTATACTCATAAACACTACCCAGGGGTCCAGCCAGACCCCATATATTTTTTGTTAGCATAATGAGGGGCTTTCCCTATTTGCTTATTTTTTTTATCATATTTCTTGAGCAAATGGTTAATTTCGTTATTTTTTGGCTTTTCTTTTCTTTGTTTTTGTGAATGTTTGAACTTTTGCCTTTGATATGTACCGGGGGTTTCCCTTTTAGTTTTGTTCGTTACATTTTTTTATTTCTTTGTGAAAAAAGGTCAATATGTCAGTATTACGTGGTTTTTGTGCGTGTAACGTGGTTTCTGTGCGGGTAATTTTATTTCTGTAAAAACTTATACCGAACTACATAAAAATTTTGAAAAACGAAAATGCAAGAGCCGAAGGAAGTGATTGATGAAGTGGATATGGTTTACCACACATATTCGCGTTTTGATTCAGCATTTCTTGAACGAATTGCCAATGCATTTGCCAACGACCTGGAACGTGACAGAGCAGCAGATTTTGATGAAGAAAATATAGATCCGTCTGCCATAGAAGGAGATGAAGATGAAGACTATTGCAATTTGCATAATGAAGAAGATGCATCAGATGCTGAACAAAATCCAGAATTTGAAATTGAAAAAGAGTTTCAAAGTGGTGATGAAGAAGTAGAAGAGAAGGATGAGACACATGAACACGCTCGTCAAAACCCGCGAGATATGGAATAAAGATTTGGTGGGCATGCGATGCAAAGACGCACTACCCTTTGCATGGTAATATATATACTGGCAAAAATCCAAATGGAGAGCGAGCTACGAACCAAGGAGAACATGAGATGATGCGTCTTGCTTCTAAATATTCAAATTCTGGCAGAACAATTGTTGCAGATAACTTTTTTACATCTTTGGAAGGATGTCAGCGGCTAATGAACATAGGGTTGGCTTTTGTTGGGACACTGCGAAGCAATAAACGATGCATTCCACTAGAAATGAAAAAAAATCATTCTCGCCCAGTTCTCTCGTCAGAATTCGGTTTTTATGAAAACAATGTATCTATATGCTCCTATGTCCCAAAAAAAAAAAAACAAAGCCGTCATCCTTTTATCCACTGTTCATTATGATATAACGACTGAAGGGAATTTACAAAAACCTGAAGCAATCATATATTACAATAAAACTAAAGGTGGGGTTGACGTTATGGACCAGATGCTAACGCATTTCACCACAAAACGTCGAACTAAACGCTGGACGTTAGCTCTCTTTTTCAATATGATTGACATAATGGCTTTAGCGAGCTATATAATTTGTAAAGAATTGGAAAACTATACTAGAACCGATTCTCAAAGAATATTTCTGACATCTTTATCGGAAGCTTTAGTTCGTCCGCTCGTGGAATTCCGCAGTAACGATCCATAAGTTACAAAACAATTTGATTGCAAATTGGCTGTAGAAGCGTTCCTCGGAGCACCAATTTCGGTAAGAAACCTGTTTTTACACATATTTTTTTGAATACGTAGCTTATTTCCCATTTTTCTTTTCAGGCAGCAACGGTCCAAACATGCTCAAGTGGGGCCAACTTTTTAGAGAAAAAACCTGATTGCCAGATATGCCACATCAACGACAATTTCCGGCAAAAAACTCGTTTCTACTGCGAAATATGTTCTGATCCTGTATGCCAGCAGCACTCCAAATGCTCTTACAAATGTTTCAAATGTACTCAAACTAATGACTAAAAATATATGTTTTTGTTTTTCGTTATATGTTTTTGTCTGATACCTTTTTTATGTAAGAATATATACTTTAATAAATGTAAATTTAATTTTTTTTTTTAATAAAAGTAAGAAAATATAGTACAATTTTAGATTAAAACCCATATAAATATGCATGGGGTCTGGCCAGACCCCTGAGTACCTAATGTGACAAATTTAAGTGGTGACAACATAAGGGTTAAAACGTAAGAAACGTAAATGTTTGTCAAAATCCTATACAAAATATAAACAAACAAAAAATAAATTATTTTAAAAATTGAATTTTTTAAATCAACACGATTTAGATATGCGTTGAAAAGACAGTGATTGGACTGGCAACAAAATCCTTCAGCAGAAATTCAGGACACAGGTTACTTCACGCAGATGGGTATTTCTACCTCGGGTAAAGCATTTCGCGCTATCCATCGAGACTTTTACTATTTATGTTCTCTGTGTGGAATTCGCAACCAGCTGCAGCCAATTTATAGAGTTATCTTGTGCATGTTTATTTTGCAAAAATGGATCGCCGAGCAACGGGAGTCGATGAAAAGTCTTTTAAGTACGTCAAGCAAAATTATAATCCGGCTGGCTTCCATAAAATAAAAGGAAAGTATAGTGCGGAAACTGTCTGGCGCGTCCGCGAGACCCACCTTAAATTCTCAAGTAGCCCTTCATAAGGACAGAAAATAGACAGTGGAGTCTTTTTGCCTTCATCTTTGACGCACTTTTGCCTTATATTTGGACCCGATTTTCAGAAACGAAACGTTCAATGATACCCTGCATTGTGGACTCCAATTAAAGTAATTTTGCGCAGGAATTGAACGTAATTAAAATCGCTTTTCACCGATTCTCACTACCAATTTTTTCACAATGCACTTTTTTACCCTCTCAAGCGCAAGGTCACACTATAAATTGGCTGCAGTGGGTTGCGTTTTCTACACAGGAAACATAAAAACAGAAAGTCCCGTTGGATGGCGCAAAATGTAGGATCTATAGAGAAATAACCGTCTTAACCAAATAAGCTCCGACCTGAATTTTTGCTGCTTAGTCGGTTTTTTCTATCTAGTTCCATATGGAACTCACTTACATATATTGTTTTCATTTGATTATTATAAACTTTAAGAATGACCGTTTGATTCTACATTTCAAAGATTCATCAAATCCTTATTAGTTTTCCAGATACAGAGCTCTAAAGTTTATAAATAAAATCGTATGAAGAAGTTGTGAGCCACTACTTTTATAACTCCCTTGCATTGTTAATACAATGCTTACCTTGACAAAGGCACGTTAATAATTCGGTCTGTTCTCAGAGGGTCTTAACTGCATCCATTTTCGGGGAAATATTTGTGGGATTCATATTGGAAATGACCCAATATACGAATGCAAGTCAAATATGGAAGCGACCTTTGACACTTTCATATGGCTCACAATTTACAGAGATCGTGCTTTTTAAGCGATACATTCTGTTATCAGTCATAAGTTAAAATGAATAGGAACTCACGTTCCTCATACTCATTCATATTCTAATTTCATTTTCTAATTTCAAAAAATTTTCAAATACCTGCCAGATAAAATTTTATCAATAACATGATGTGGCAGTTAATTTATCAGAGACTTTATCTTACAGATATCTCTTTTTGTAGTTTGTGAAACAGAATATTTTATCTATCTGCCACATATCTGCCAGATAGCGCTATCAGGAACTTTATCTGGGAGCGGTGAAACAGGCCCTTAGTAAAATAAATATAATTATAATTTCAACAAAAATAGTCTGATGAGTCTTTGTGGCGAAAGACGAAACATATGTCACTATAGCCGTGCTTTTAATCCGTTCCTTAATTTGTCATAATTATGTGTTAGAAAATGCATTGATAGATTTATATGTAAATCGATCTTTGCAAATATATAACTAAAAGTTCAATTAAAAATTAATTTTCAATATATAAATGTCATTAAGTAACACACTTAAAAATTCTTAAAACTTTTCTAACACATATAAAAAATGTAGGTGCCTTTTCAACCTTTTTCGTTTGACACGAATTTTTCTGAGGCGCCCAAAGAAAAATTTAACTCATGTTTCTTGCCAAGTGTCAATATGTGTTGCTCGCCCGAAATGATAAAATTGTTATATTATTATACAGCTTATACTCCATTATAAAGACACAAGGCCCATTTTTATGTAGATCAATTTACCGTTGCACACAACCAAGTCGTAGTTTAAGTTTTAAAATTAATAAAAACTTAGTGAACTCGGACAAGAGGGCGCAGCACCTCACATATGTATGAGCAAATTTTTCAAAATGCCGTAGTGTATGCGTTATTTGAGATAATGTAACAAAATTTAACAATAGCCGTGTTCACAATCCGGAGCATTTAGACTTGCAAAGTAGCAAAATAGCAATAATTTCCACTTGATTGTGAGCAATATTAAAAGTATAAGCATTGCAAGATACGAAAAAATGTATTTCTCTGAGAAAATCAAAGAGAACAAGAGCATAAACAAAAAATGTTTATTTGATAAATGACATGATAATTTTATGCTATAGGTTTTTAGTATAGAAAATGTAAATGCAAATGTAAATTCAATCCTATATATTTTGTTGTTGTATAGCAAAATTTTTCAACACTTATTTACAAATGCTATGATGCAAGACCTTTTGCACCGGATCGTGAACATGGCTAATAGATTTCCGCATCCTGGTAAAAATTAATTGTAGCTAGCGTAGCATGGCTCAAAACCAGAGTGTGTTACCAACTAAGAACACTTTGGCAGTTTTTCACAGCAGATGGCGCTGGTGAGCCCTATGATCTATTATTATGGGGCGATCTTGTACAGATAAGTTTATCCGTGTCCAATAGCCAAATGGTTGAAGCACCGCGTATTCTTTCATTAGAAAACCGGTGTCACGGGTTCGAGTACGGTTTCTGACGAGATTTAACTAAAACTGTTCTGATGAGGCTATATAAATGTTTATATATGACAATATATAAATATGTTTGTGGAAATAGCCGAAACATATGTAATCAATTTCCATGTTGAAAAATTGCAAAAATTTCTGTTTAGTTAGTTCAATATAAATTTATCATACAAAAATATCATATTTGATGCAAATCTTTTCATTGTATCGAAAGAAATACATTTACCACTTTCCTGACACTCCATTCTGATGAGAACAATTGAACTGAATTTTAATCCAAACACATTTTTCCTATGTATGTATTTTCCTGTAACTCCTAAGAAGAGCATAGGACCAAAATGAAATGTTTGCAATTGTCATTTGCGATGACTTTTATCTATTACCACGACTTTCCCGATTCTTAGATTTCCTTATACAGGTGGTTCTCAGTCTAACACGTCCTCTACTGCCTTGTGAATTCCACTCAAAGGCCTGGCGACTGACTTCGCTGTGTGGTTTCCGGAGAGTATGACCATTCCATCCCCACTTGCGTAGATTGATCTCGTTTGCTACGAGCCTCAGATTGCATTTTTGGTGTAATTTGGCGTTTGAGATAGTGCGAGGCCACCAAACCTTTAGTATGCGCCTTAAGCACTTGTCGTCGAATAATTGCAGCCAAATTTAAAAAACAAATTTCGAACAGCCTTACCTAAATTAGAGCGTTGATCGAGCGTCAGCGTAATTTAACCGTCTCTGTTTCGGTATGCTCCATATAAATTGTGTTGGCATGAAACAGATAGAGATGGTCAAATACGCCTGATGCTGGGCTAACGCTCCAATTTAGGTATGGCAGTAACCTTAACAACTTTTATAAAAATAAACCATTTCAAATCCGTTCCGTCGACTGATCGATTGCGGAAAAGCGGAACGACCTTAAATTAAACTAAAAATAAAAAAATAAACTTTTTGTTTGTAGAAAGCCATATTGGAAATTCTCGTGATAACTCTTTTGAAAATATGATCATGGACGAAACTAACAGCAAAGGAGTCGACTTTGTTTTAAACTCTCTATCAGAAGAAAAACTTCTAACTTCCATTCGTTGCCTTGCATATAAGGGCCATTTTTTGGAGATTGGAAAATTTGATATGTCCAATGACAATAAGATCGGCTTAGGGCAATTTTTGAAAGAGCTAAGTTTCCATGCAGTACTTGCAGATCGTTTGATAAATGAAGGAAGGGAAGATGTAAATGTATGTATGAGAACAGTTTTTCGAGATCAATATTAATAATTATTTATTTCTTAAGAAAATACTGGAGCTCATAAACAGGGATATAGCAAATGGAATTGTCCAACCTTTACCAACGACCGTTTACGCAGCTTACGACATTGAGAAAGCTTTCAGATTTCTTATGAGTGGCAAACATATCGGAAAAGTAATGATTCAGATACACGAAGATGCCGATTCTGATTCTACCATGCCAATTACAGCAATTCCCAAAATATATTTCAATGATGATTTAGTGTATATTATACCTGGTGGATTAGGAGGATTTGGTCTCGAACTTATTGATTGGATGGCTCTACGGGGAGCCAGAAAATTTGTCATTAGTTCTAAACGAGGAATCACAACCGACTATCAGAAGTTTAGAATTGAGTGAGTTATAAATTTCTCCACATGGAATAATAAACAAATTTAACAAAATTTTGGAATTATATTGTTTTCAGGCTTTGGAAAAGTTACTCTTGTCAAGTTGTCATTAACACATCAGATATTGGAACATATGAGGGATGCCTTAAACTTATTGAAGATTCTATGAAGCATGGTCCAATTGGCGGTATTTTCAATTTGGCCGTTTTATTACGAGATTCTCTTTTTTCTAATCAAACAGTGGACCTCTATAAACAATCATTTGAGCCCAAGGCACTGGCGACAATATATTTAGATGAAATATCTCGCAAGCTTTGTCCAAACTTGCATCAATTTGTGGTATTTTCCAGTGTTTCATGCGGAAGAGGAAATGCAGGCCAAACCAACTATGGAATGTCGAATTCTGTAATGGAACGAGTCATTGAGAATCGTATTGCTCATGGTTTGCCGGGTAAAGCAATACAGTGGGGCGCTGTTGGCGAGGTAGGTCTTGTGGCTGAAATGGCAGAAGGTAAAATTGATTTGGAAATCGGTGGTACTCTGCAGCAAAGAATAAGTTCGTGTCTAAATGTTCTTGATGACTTATTGGCCTCTCCTGATGCCATTGTTGGCAGTATGGTTGTAGCGGAAAAGAAAACTGATTCAACGGGACTTTCGCCTCTGGAATTTGTTTTAAATATTATGTCAATACGAGACATAAAATCAGTATCTATGACTTCAACACTTGCTGATTTAGGAATGGACTCACTTATGTCCGTTGAAATAAAACAAGTTTTAGAACATGATTATGACATTGTGTTAAGTTCAAATGATTTAAGATCATTAACATTATTGAAAATTGATGAATACTCTGCATCCTATGGCAAAAGTGCAAAAACTCAAGTTTGTCATGAAAGTAACGTTTCTAGCTCAGAAGTAATAGACAATATGAAATTGCTGTATGGTGGCCTTAGTGTTGATATGAATCCAAGTATTATATTTGATCATATCAATGACATAAATGAAGGAGATGCTATTATTATAATACCAGGAATAGATGGTTGTAGTGGTGAAGTATGGAGGAATATTGGAAAAGAACTTAAGTGTCCGGCGTATGTGCTACAGTTTCATTTGGGTAAAACAATATCAACAATGGATGATACTGTGCAGTATGGCTTAAAGGTATGTCATAAATACATACAAATTTTTTATAACAATGAAAGACAATCATTTTTTTTTTTTTTTTTAGAATATATTAAAACTTCTGCAACCGAGAAAGCAGAAAAAATTCCGTATCATAGGCTACTCCCTTGGAGCATTGTTTGCCCATATTCTCGTATCATTACTTGAAAAAGATGGGTACGAAGGAAGCCTTCTTTTAATTGAAGGTTCGCCATCATGGCTAAATGCACTTATGAGTATGTTTAACAACATATATAAGAATATCGAATTGTATAGAAACATATTGGCAACAGCGCTACAATTTTATTTGCCTGAATTGGATTTTGCTCAAATTGTTTCAGATATGCGCGATTTATTTCATATAGATGTTTTAGTTAAGTATGTTTTCAATACCTTGCAAGCTCACAAAAGTTCAAACATTGAAAATGCAATGATCATTATGGAGTCGGTTTTAAAAAAAGTACAATTCGTTAGCGATCCGGAGGCTTATAAATTCGTAAACATTATTAACTCGCCGATACTTCTCCTGAAAGCAAAAGTGGAGACTCTTAAGAATTTTGATGAGAATTTCGGACTCTTACCATTTTCTAGAGGAAGCATAGAGTCCCAAGTTCTTGATGGAAATCATCAAACAATTCTGGTTAATAGTATACTACCCGACATAATAAATGACTTCTTCTTATCAGACTGATGAAAAATAAAATCTTTATTTGTTAAATTTTCACATACGGTAAATACAAAATGTTTATGACACAATTTAAGGAAATAAAAAGTTGTATGTAACAAATTACTTCATCAGTGTTTGTATTAAATTTTGAACTGGATAAGTGGTTTAGAAAAAAAAAGGCAATAACGATTTTGAACAAAAATATTCTCATCATTGAACTTATGATGCAACCGAATGTGACTTAGGTAAAAAATTGGCATAAAAAACTTCATCGAACTCAATTTTTTAAAATTTTTAAATTTTATATCGCACACTACTTATTTAGGACTAATGTGTAAAAGTACGAAAATGCATATCCTCATAAGACCGAAACCAACTCAAAAGTTAGAGGGACTCTTAAAAACGATGTTTTCGTAATTTTTTTTTTTTTTTTTCATTCTGAGAAAACCAATGGAGCACTTTTGATTCTACTGAAGGCCTATTTTGGTTAAAAAACCATGTTTTTTGGTCATAACTTTTTTTTCATTAAAAATGGATAGAAGTGCTTTAGAAATTAAGATTATGTTCTTAAAAAATTTTGGCGGTTAAAATTTATTATTTTTTTTTTGGGGGCATAGATAATTCTCGGTTCCAAAAATCGATTTTTTTACGTTTTTAGTTAAAACAAGGTCCGAAAAGCGATTTTTTACTCAGAAGCAAGGCATCTAACAAAAAAAGTGTATAAGGCAAAAATGCTTAGAATTGTCCAAAAAATGCGTGTGAATTTTTTCAGAATTTATTGAGATATTTAATAATTTTTCAACTTGATCAAAAAAATAAAAAACAAAATCCAAAAATTCTGAAGAAATTCACACCAATTCTTCAAAGCATTTTACGTCTTATGAAATTTTGGCCTTGGTTTTAAGTAAACCTAGCATTTTGCTGACAAACGTGAGAGCTGAAAACTCAATTTGATAAATTTTTTGAAAGAATAAAAAAAAAATTCCAAAAATTCTGAAAAAGTTCACACGTATTCTTTGGACAATTTTAAGTATTTTTTGACATAAACTTTTTTTTCGTTAGATGCCTTGTATTTGAGAAAAAACTCGTTTTTCCGACCTCGATATTGAAAAACGTAAAAAAATATATTTTCGGATCCGAATATTATCTATAGACACCCCAAAAAAAATGTATAATTATTAAACGCCAAAATTTTTGTAAGAACATAGTATTTATTTCTAAAGCACCCTTTAGTATCAATTTTGTTATGAAAAAAAACAGTTATGACAAAAAAACATGTTTTTAAGCCAAAATGTGCCTTCAGTAGAATCAAAAGTGCTTGAGCATGCTCCATTGGTTTTTCTCGGAAAGAAAAAAAAAATGATACAGATATCGTTTTTAAGAGTCCTTCTTAACTTTTGAGTTGGTTTCGGGATGATTTTATTTTGCTTCATACAAAATCGACGCGGTCTTATCCTCATACACCCAGTGCAGCTGCCAGTTATATGCATATAAATCTATGATTGCTCAAACCCTACATTGAATGCATTTTTTTCAGTAGACGAAAAAAATGGTTATTTAAAAAATAATTAATTGATTAAGCTATTGATAATAATGGTTGAAACGCTATAGTTCGAAAAAGTTTTTTTAATAACTAGCTGTCCGGGCAAACGATGGCCTGCTCTCCCCTTCACTGTTTTATATCTCTCACTATCTTATTATTCAATTTAAATTTCGAACTTTGTGTAAACTTTTAACCCTATCAACCCGGCTGGGACAATATATCCCAAAAAAATTTTAATAAGCAAAATTGTTTAAAATGAATTTATATGTATAAGTTTACTCAATGTTCGAAATTTAAAAAAAAAAAATTGAATAATAAGATAGTGAAAGATATAAAACAGGCTGTCAATCGCACATGTCGTGTTTGATCGTTCTCTCATTCTAAACTTTTCTCAAGCAATACCAAAAAAGCCTCAATTTCTAAGCGTAGTGCAATTTTCGGGGATGAAGATTCTATGTCTTCATCGAAAGCAAAAAAGACTTGCATTGGAAGCAATAAAACAATTGGTAAAACCAGAAAAAATTATTGGAAGCCTCTCCAGTTGTTGTCTGACGAAGAAGATTCTGATGACATAAGTGATCAAGTTGTAGAAAACAAGAAAAAAACTTATATCCCACCTCTTAAGGTTCTAACTCAAGGCAGTGAACAAATTCATAAATTATGTGCCAAAGAGAATATTACAAATTATTGTATCAAAAATTGACAGTTATTTACTCACGAGGCAAAAAATTTTCGACCTTTTAAGGTGGTATTATACGGTCTTGAGTGTAAATCTGAAGAGGTGAAAACTGAACTAGTTTCTCTTAAATTGAGCTGTAGAGAAGTTAAAAAAATTACATATGAAAACTATGTTGAAACTCTCTACTTGATTTGTTTTTAAAGTGGCACAGTTAAACTAAACGATCTTCGTAAAAATGCAAAAACACTTTTTCATACAGTAGTTAAATGGGACTACCATCGTAAAATTAAAAACAAACCTATGCTGTGTAGAAACTGTCAAATGTCAACATTAGGGGTGTTTTAGTGCACGAATTTTGGATTTTGATACTTTACACCCCTCAATTTTGTGAGGTTGGAAAAAAAAATGAGTTTGCAAAAAAAATTTTGGGGATGGGGTGAGGGTAAGGGTTGGCGCATAGAGGTCAAAGATGAGAGAAAAGGAGAAACAATTTACTTACAGTCCTACAAGAGGGGCCACCTCTAGAGGGTTCAAATGTATGACCGACCCACATTATTTTTTCTCCCCCAACATTTTTACCAAACATACCTACCTCTAACCCCTAAGGGTGCTTCCATACAATATTGAGATTTTTAGGAATTCGACCCCCACCACTCTCAGGGTGCCCCTAGAAGGGTCAAATGTATGACCGGTCCCTAATATTTTTTCCTTTACAACATTTTTTCCCACCACACTTACCCTCTATCTCTAGCTCTAAATGGGGTCCCCATACAAAATTGACGTCATAGACATAAAAAATATGGAAAGGAAATCGTCAAATAGGCCCATAATTGCCCAGGAGTCTCTCCTAGAGGAGTCAAATATATGACCGACCCCCATTAGCCCCCCTCCAAAGTTTCACAGCTTACCTACCCCCTATTTCCAATCCTTAAGGGGGCTCCCATACAAAGTTACGTTTTCTTTAAAAAACTGCCCCCACTGCCCTAACTGAACCATGGGTACCCCTAGAAGGGTCAAATGTGTGACCGACCCCCATTATCTCTGAGAAAATTTATAAAAAAAAAAAATTGTATGGCAGCCCCTTTCAGGGTTGAAAATAGGGGGCAAATAAGTGGGAGAAAAATATAGGTCGCAAAAAAATAATGGGGGTCGGTCATACATTTGATCCTTCTACGGGTACCCGCGGGCCAGTTAGGGCAGTGGGGGCATTTTTTTATAAAAACAGTAACTTTGTATGGGAGCCCCCTTAAGGATTAGAAATAGGGAGTAGGTATGCTGAGAAAAAACTTTGGAGGGGGGCTAATGGGGGTAGGTCATATATTTGATTCCTCTAGGAGTGACTTCTGGGCAGTTATGGGCCTATTTGACGATTTTCTTTCCATATTTTTGATGTCTATGACATCTACTTTGTATGGGAGTCCCTTTAAGAGCTAGAGATAGAGGGTAAGTATGGTGCGAAAAAATGTTGTAGAGGAAAAAATATTAGGGGCTGGTCATACATTTGATCCTTCTAGGAGCACCCAGGGAGTGGTGGGGGTCGATTTCCTAAAAATGTCAATTTTGTATGGGAGCCCCCTTAGGGGTTAGAGATAGGGGGTAAGTACGCTGGGTAAAAATGTTGGAGGGGGAAAATAATGTGGGTTCGTCATACATTCGACCCCTCTAGAGGGGACTCCTAAGCATTTGTATTGCTGAATGTAAATTTTTTCTCTTTTTCTCTCACATTTGACCTCGATGCGCCAACCTTTACCCTCACCCCACCCCCAAAATTTTTTTTGCAAACTCATTTTTTTTTCCAACCTCACAAAATTGAGGGGTGTCAAGTATCAAAATGTTGTTACTAAGGATCTCCATACATTCTTAAAACACCTCTAGTCAACATTTGACTGCTGATTGCCCACTGAATAGTAAAATAAGCCAATTACAACTACTTAGGGTGGTACCTACACTGCATTTTAAGTAGATTATTAAACACTTTGTTGATAAATACTATACAATATTCTTGTACATACAAGATTTTATTAAAATAAATTGTTTTATTCTTCCGTAACTCCTAGGAGAGTATAAGAACAAATTGCTTATATGGGAAGTGCCACGCTGTCGTCTCCGAGTTAACCTAGATTTTGCTTAGAGCATGTATTTACTGTTCTGAGTGTTTTAGTGCAATCGGTTAGTTTTTCTTAAAAAAATTTTTCATTATAGCATTTTGAAACTTTTTTTTATATGGGAGACGCCACGCCCTCTAGTCCGAATTTGCCTAGTTTTCGCTCAAAGCTTGTACTTACTATTTCTAGTATTTATGTGTATTTTGCTTCTGTTATTGCAAATAATGCTCTCAGGGGCGTGGAGAGAAAATCCGGGCCCGGGGGTAATTATATACCAGGCCCCCTCCACTACTAGATTTATTTTTATTTGAGACTATCACATCGTCGAGCGAATATTGTTTTTCCGTAAGCGCAAGGATGCCCACGAGATATATAAAATGTGTAAAGTTTTGATTTTGTTTGCTTCCTGGTCATATTCATAAAATAAAAGGTAAAAAAATAAGGTTTGAGCCGGTCTGCGATCAAAGCTTGAAAAATGTACTAAAAAAATTTTTAATTTTCGAAATTTTTTTGAAACCTCATCGTTTTGGCCTCATGACGCCAATTTTACATCTGTATTTGGAAAAAGGCCTTTTTAAGTTTTAGATGGAATAAGGAAGAACTAACGATAACTTTTTTAATATCTTTTTTTTCTTAAATACTGCAATTTAAAAATTAAATTTAATATTTTAAAATAGGCAGGATTCGGTACCTTCCAGCTTAGAAGCTATTGAGCGTGTAAAAGGCACGGGCTCGGGTTTTTTCCTTGGCCAGCGACGGTCTCGGCCTTTCTAACCTAACCAGAAAAGGCTTAAGCTTAGAAGCCCGTGAAGGCCCGTAAATCACAAGCAAGCTTAGAAGCACATTCTTGAAAAAAATTATGGAAAATAATGTACATATAAGTGTAGTACTTAGAATGAAAATAAAACAAGTTAATTTAAACAAAAAAAACTTATGAGATTTTACCAAAAAGATCAAGAAAGCAGACAATGTATAATCTTTTGAAAAAAAAAAAAAAATAATAATAATTGTGCGGGCCCGGACTTTTTCATGCTTGTATTATGTTCATGCCGGGCATCTAAAATCTATTTTTCAAGATTGGAAAAAACTACGACAAATTTTATTAATTTCTGCTTGAGTCCGGGCCCTCCAAAAAACTCCAGGCCTGGGGGAATCCCCCCTTACCCCCCCCCTTCTCGTCAGGCCTGAATGCTCTTATTATTGCACTTTGAACATATTTTTTGTATGGGCGGTAGGCGTGTCCGTTGACCGATTTCGCTCATTTTCAATCCCCCGAGCTAACTTTAACGACGCACAGTGGGGTATTAGATACCAAAACACGCTATTAATTGTCATCAAAATTTTTACGCATTATTCTGAAATTTTAAGAATTTCTGTCTTCG
Organism: Calliopum simillimum; assembly: GCA_951812925.1. Lineage (NCBI taxonomy): Eukaryota > Metazoa > Arthropoda > Insecta > Diptera > Lauxaniidae > Calliopum > Calliopum simillimum. The sequence goes on from OX638368.1 coordinate 66,053,784, forward strand.
GTGAATCCTAGTGAAATTTTTTGAAGAATATTTTTGTGGAACATTTTAACCCATTTTAACCAAGTTTCTGGAAAAAAGGGTCAAGAAGACCCATAAAAACGGGATATAATGGGTTAAGATGCGATAGAAAATTGTTTCTTGTATGATTTAATGATAAACTTATGAAAAACAGTTTTTCCAAGATGTAGTTTAAGAGCTTTACGGCAGGCCGAAATATCGAAAATATGTTTTCTTTCAGTTTTTTTATCTAAAACAACAATATATGAATGATTTTAAATTTGAGATATAATGTTTTTATATACCTTGACTCAAGACAAAAAATTTGATATATCGGATGACTCATTCCGAGTGTTTCTTAAATCGTAATAAAATAAAAACTGTACTAAGCCGAGATTTTGCATAGAACGGTTCTGAGCGACCTCTAAATGACCTTCAAAAATTTTTAAAAACTCAGCGTACTTTATTGACATCCTCTGCAGATTTTTGAGGGTAATTGTCTGTCTATATGCCTGTATTTAACTTTTTATTTATTTTTTGCTCCACTTTCATACATATTGAACATGTCAGTTTGCCTTAAAAAAATTTAAATTTCTCGCAGCCGCGCAATAACCCGCAACCCTTTTTTTCAGAAAAAGTAACTTAAATGTCTACTCTTTATTAAAATAAAAACATTTTTGTTTGAGCTCACTTTTGGAACAACTATATGTCTATGTACATAGCCAAAATGCACTTAATTTTAAACTAACGAGCAAAAAAAATAAAAAAATAAAATATAACAAAACACTTTTTCACAAAACAAAAACCACTTTTGTATTTCAAAAATACCTGAACTAAAAGGGTCCATCAAAATTTAAGAAGACAAACAAAACAAAAGGCAAAAAAACCATTGCATTGTTGGTGGCTGCACTTGCTTCTTATCATTATAGCGACTGGAGTTCTCCTACACAAAGTTTAATAATTCCGAAGGAGCAAAACATGGCACAACCAAATTTTTAACACTTATTATGGACAGTCTATAGTTAAAGAAAATCAGAACAAAATGAAAACCTTGCACAACCCAAAATACTTTAACTCCACTTGAATAATAAAAAACCTTAATTTTTTAACACATATTTAATATACATAAAACAAAATTTTTTAAACATTAACTCAAAAAAACTTTTATGTAGTAAGAACCACAATTACCTGAAATTGAAGGTTCCATTAAAACTTTTTCCACAAAAAACTTTTTTTTAATAAAAATGTACTTTAAAAAAGCCAAAAAATTCAAATTTTTCACAGCGCGCGAACGAAAGCAAAAAAAGTTGATCTTCAACCGCATATAACTTTTTTACTAGTAATGTTAGGTCAACAGTTTTTATTGTTTGTGACACAGAATTTAATTATCTTTAAAACGGTATCAAAAAAAGCCAGCACTTCAAACATTTTGTTTTTCAATTAAATGCGTAAAAGCGTATACAATACCCCTTTGTGCGACGGAGGCAGAATGCCAAATTTCATTGAATTATGTTGCTCAGTTTTCCCAAAAAATGTATTTCCACGCACACCCACCCAGCCAGCCAGACAGACGGACAAGGCTATATCGACTCAGGATGTGACGCTGATCAAGAATATATATACTTTACTATACCTGCCACGCCTCCTTCTCTGCGTTACAAACGGAAGGACAAAGTGAATATACCCTGGGTGTAGGGTATAAAAATGAGCATAAAGCAAATGATATCTCTTGCCCTAGTAGGCAATCTTATTTACAATTGAAAGAGCATATGTATAAAGGACGTGCTCAGTCATCTCATCAAACACCACACAAAATGTTCAACAAACTAATTACAACAACAACAACAACAACAACAACAATAACTTATTGCAGTTTCCTCATCTTACTAAAATTCGGTCTCTCCACGCACATTCATCTCCAGTGCATACAGCTCCTATGCAGCATTAATCCAATTCAACTTGGCGTTCTCATGGACATTGTACACAAGAGGAATTAAATAATCCAAATTTATTTGCAGAAGCTGAAATTACCCACCTAACGTTTGAACTAGTTCAAAAATTAAAAACTTGTGTTTCAAAAGAAGAGCAATTCAATGTTATTGCACAATTAGCAATAAAGTTTTTATGTAGTACCTAGTAAATAATGTCATCATTAAAAATTGTTTTTTGGAATGTAGCGGTGTCACTTTAGCCCATAAAATGACAAAACCTTGGAACCCACGGACTGTGTATGAAGTTTAAAATTAACTATTGGATTTGATAGTTAATATCCTCTATAAAAATGTTTACCATTCAAAAATTGCCGCTTTATTCGAAAAATTTTAATTTTTTATAAATAAAAACAAGACATACCGCTCGCTCTTAGTCCCGCTACCGTATGCGACAAGCATGAAAGTGAAAGAGAGGTAGTGATACTCTACTTGAATATTCTTGTAGCTATAATTAATTATTAATTAATTAATAAATAATGAAAATTAATCATTATCATTAATCCTGAAAATTTTATAAAATTTCAATTATAAAAAATTATATTAACAAAAATTAATGAAAAATAATTATTTATTTTGTGCAAACGTACATAGAAAAAGTAATAATTTTATTATTCGTCGTCAACTTCGTCGATTCGTACCAATGGAGAAGGGTTAGAGCAACTATTGCCACTGCAATGTATACAAGCAACTGAGCAATTTAAGCCACTTTTTCGACATCCGCAAGCAGATCCACATCCAGATTTACAGGTACAAAAGAGCATTTGAAGCAAATTTTCTGGAGCTGGTGGTTTGTTCATTGCCATCGGCTTCATGAGGCCTGAATCGAGTTGCCAGCCCCATTTCTCAGGAGAAATATGGCCTAACCACATTTGGACTTGTAAATAGACTCGTTTCAGGTGTTGTACCTCAATTCATCTAAGTCTTTAATATTTTTTGATGCAGAGTACAAAACTAAGATGCATTTTTGACCAGCTTCAACAATTTTTTGTTCACTTTGTTCAACACTTTTAAATGTTTTTGCAGCGTTCTGTAGGTCTTCACGTTCTTCAAAAATTTTTGCAAATTTTATTTTGCCTCTGTTTTAGAAAGCCGACGTAGTGTCACAACCTGTGAATGCATGTAAAAACAAAATGTATTGTTTACATCCTGGAAACATTTTATCCAAGCTGAGCGTTGAAAAAAATTTTTTGAACACTTTTTCCTCGTGGTGGTTTCAAAAAATAAATTTCATAGTCATCTGGAGCTAAAGCTGTCAGTAGAACTAGGACGTCAGTATCTTCTGAAACGATGAAAACGTTTGTTGACTTTCCGTTTCTACTATTAATCTGTCAGCATCATCTTCGGCTTGACATGATAATTTAGTTCGCAGCATATCTATTAGCTTCATTTTATTATAACTGTTACCTAAAAATTTTTCTTGACTAATTTTCAGTGGCTTGTTTTCATCAAATTCTTATATGTTACATTTTTAAAATTAAATTTTTATGCATATAAATTTTAAAAGTATAATTAAATATATTCATTAATGGAAAATAAAGGTTATGATTTTATATCACAATTGTAATCATTTTTGAATATATTTATTCTTCAAAACTATTAATAAATACCAAATAGTAACATATGTACTTACTTTTTACTGATTCAGACACTGTATTTATATTGTATTGTACGATATTTTTTATTATTAAATATTAGATTTGTAAAAAAATATATTTTACTCCAAAAAATTTTAAATTCACTGCTAAAGAACACTAAAAACACTGAGCGACTGAGCTATCCCTAGCATATAGGTACTGTATTGAGCCGAAACACCTGGCGCGCGCCCCTCCACTCTTTCTTTTTCACCTGTCCCTTAGAAATCGACTATTTTATATACCTGTTACCGTAAAACGTGTAGCGGAATGTTTATTCTTTTTATTTTTTGATTTTTATTAATTTAAAATAAAAAATTGTAAATTTTTCAAGCAAATAAAAACGATTTACTAAAAAATTCATTACAATTGTTTATAAATATTAAAAAAAAAAGCAACGAATTTTATTGGGTAAACTTTGTCAATTAGAGTATAAATATTTTTATAGACAGTCCCTGGGTTCCTAGGTAGAAATCTAAAGTGACTCTGCTAATGCTAGAAGTATACGAAATAAAACTATTGAATTTTTTGATTTTCTTGTAAATAATAATATTGATATTTGCCTTATAACAGAGACTTGGTTAAATAGCAAAATTAATTTTTCTCACACTCTCTTTAATTGTTTTAGGTGTGATAGAGATAGTCAAATTGGCGGTGGTGTTGCCATTGTCTTAAAAAAATCTATAAAATGTTTTGAGTTGCAAAGGGTAGATACCGTGGTTATTGAAAATATTGGAGTAAAACTTCATTCGAAATAACAAGTTTAGTCATTTATAGCGTTTATTTTCCAGGCGGAACCGCTTCTCCTGAATTTAAAAATAATTAAAAACGTGATTTAAGAAAACTACTCAACAATTCCGAAAAGTTTCTTATTTGTGGGGACTTAAATAGCAGGCATAGGTCTTGGGGATGTCGCAGACCTTACGCTTGGGGCAACATTCTCTTTGATTGTACCTTTCAGTATCCAGTTGCAATATCTTATTCGTGGGACCCAACGTATATTCCTGCATCTTCTAGAGGCAGTCCATCTACTATTGACTTGATACTTTCAAATATTACAGCTTTTATTTCGCAACCTATTGCATTTAATGAGCTAAGCTCTGACCACCTACCAGTGAAATTTGATCTCGCAGTAAATGTTCCGTTCTTCGATAATTTAGTATTTGAATTTAATAATGCCAACTGGCATATATTCAAATCTATCCTCAGAGCTTCATTTATTAATCAAAGTCAAGAATTAGAACGTGTTACAGCTCCTAGTCAAGTTGATGAACATATTGAATTTCTTACTTAAAAAATCCTTGTTTCAGTTAGAGCATCAGTCCCAATGATATTGCCCAAAAATAACTGCAGCAAAATCCTATCGCACATTATCAACTTAATTAAAATAAGAAATCGGTATAAGAGACTTTAGCAGATATCGGCTTCAATCAGATTACAACGTTATGAAAAGATATTCATTTCTTATTAGCGATGAATTTGGAAAAAAATAAAAAACAAAAACTGGAATGAAAAAATTAGTAGACTAGAAAAATGCTCCAGGCCTTTTTGGAAAATTTTTAAGTTGCTACGAAAAAAGCTTGTCTATATTCCACCTCTTCTCGAAGATAACGAAGACAACGCGAATGTTTTTCTGAAAAATTTTTAAGTAACCATTGTCAATTCAAACCAGTATACGTATCAAAATTTACCATAATGTTAGTTTCCATAATTTTTAACCTTAAGCTAAATTGAATCATTTAAACTAAATTTAAGAAAATTTTTTGAAATCACCCTAATTTTACATACTCTAATGATTTGGTCGAATATTTGAATTTCGCGCCACAGCCATCTTTTTCACGAATGAACTTAAACTGTAACTTAGCAAATAAGAATGAACTCCGAACTGTAAAGTAAGAAAACATATGAATAATTAAAACACTCTGCAAGTTAAACTCAATCGTACCGGTTTTCTTTAATTTTCGTTGCGCTCGCTATTTTGTTCCGTCGTTTTCGAAGTTTTAAAAATTTATTAAATTCGGTCCTATAAATTTCAAGTGGGAAATTTATATATTGAAGTTCTAAAATATTAGAATTTCTTTTCGTAAAAACTCTTACGATTTTTCAACCATCATATATCTGAAAGTATTGGATGTCAACGTCATACAGATTTGGTTAATGAAACAATCAGACAATTCAATAACTTAGAGGTTGATACAAATAGTGATGACTATGGCTCTGACGAAATTGTTAAATGGATCATTAAAGAGTTACGTCTAAGAAAAGCCTCTGGGCTTGGCGAAGTGAAAAACCTTATGCTAAAACAGCTTCCTAGAGTAGCTATAATCTAAGTACTTTACTTTTATCATCAATTCTTGCCTCAAATTGCAATACTTTCCGGATTCCTGGAAAGTGGCAAAAGTCATTCCAATAAATAAACCAGGAAAACCTCTTAATAGAGCTAACAGTAACCGACCTATCAGCCTTTTAAGCAGCTTGGGGAAAGTTCTTGAAAAAGTTTTAAAATTGAATCTGTGGTCTTTTATTGAGCGCAACGCTATTATTCCAAATTCGGTTTTAGTAGCTTTCATAGTACAGTTCATCAAGTTAAAAGGATACAAAATATTATAAAGTCAAATTTCAGTCAAAATAAGTCTACTGGTTTTTGATTCTGTGTGGCATAATGGGCTTATTTACAAAATGATTGATATATGTTTTCCTCTTCATATTACTAAAATAATCCACAAGTATTTTAAGAAATCGTTATTTTTGTATTTGCCTTAATGAAGTTTTTTCTGATCTCTTGGAAGTCCCAGCGGGCGTTCCGCAAGGCTCAGTACTTGGTCCACTTCTTTATATTGTATACTGCTCAGACATGCCTGAACTCTTGTTGCGAAAATGCTGTTTGCCGATGACTCTTGTATTCTTTACTCAGTAGAAAATTAAACTTATGGTAGAGTTAGCCAAGAAGTAGCGTTTCGTAACGTGACTTCTGTCAAAATCTATCGAATGGCAGAAGCGTGTAAGCGATTAGTGAAATCGTAAAGTAGCGGTAAGCAACTTTGAGACCTGTTGAAATTAGATTTTCAAACGTCGCGCTACGTTGTTAGATAAAATAAATTAAATTTGGATGTTATAAATGGATTTTTTTGAACAAACTAATTAAAATAAGTATGACAATGGATGCTTGTTTACAAAAACTGGAATTTTTCAAGTAATTTTAAAGTTGTTAAGTGACAATTCGAACGTTGCCTACCGTTTTCACTAATCGATGTTACGTTGACAAGCAACCGTGACGTTACGTAATTCCAGCATTAATGGTAATAAGACGCAAGCTATTTTTTTTTTCTCTAGAAAAAGAAAACCGTGCATTTAACCGAATTCTCAATTACAACTTAACAATTGTAGAATTGAATGGTCACAAACAGTAAAGTATCTCGGTGTTATTAGTGGAGTCAATGAAGCCAAAAAACAGGCATAATGAGGATGTCCTCAAGAACAGCTCCGATTTTGATGATTTTTTTTTTAAATTTTGTTTTTTTTTTTTTAAATCAGAAACATTTTGGAGCGCGGTCGAAATTATATAATTTTTTAAACAATATTTAAAAAAGTTATATTTTCATAAAAAAAAAATTGTTTAAAGAAATGCAACAAACAAAAATCAAAATAGTCATTTCATATGAATTTGGCAATTCTAAATCCGAATCTGGCGTTAAAGTTGCTGTATCTTGTATGGTTTCTGAGATATATTCTCTTCTTATAGGGTCTAAAATTGTGTATAAAAAACTGTTGCTATGTTTTTCTCAAGAACGGCTATAGCGATTTTAATGAAACTTTGGAAAATGAGACGCGCTAACGTATGCTAAAGAATGAAATAGACTTTGTCCTAGTATATACTTATGAAGAGTCGTGGCACCGCCCCAAACTTTTAATTTGATTGATCAATGCCTTATAATGGGCAAAAATTGGGCGAAATCGGAAAAGTGCCACGCCCACTTTTTAACCATTGAAAATTTTGATTTTCATCAAAATCTGTATTCGAGTAATATTAAAATCAAAATATCAAAATTTTCATTGATAGTCAGTAGCTGGGCACTAATTTTCATCAAAAAATTTTATATGGTTCAAAAGATATGACCAAATCAAATTAAAAGTTTGGGGCGGTGCCACGACTCTTCATAAGTTCATACTAAAGCAAAGCCTATTTCATTCTTTAGCATATGTTAACGCGAATCATTTTCCATTGCTAGTGAGCAAGATGAAAAAATTTTTACTCCAGGTACACACCTCTGTTTTATACCATACACAAAGAGTATATTCACTTTGTCCTTCCATTTGCAACGCAGAAAAGGAGGCGTGACAGGTATATGTAGAAAAGTATATATGAGGGGTGTAGAAGCAAAGGCAGCTAGATGCATTACCATTCCTTATTCATTATGCCTTTTCACACTTTATTTATCATGCATAAATAAAAAAAATTCCGGTGAAAAAAATTCACTTGGAATTATTTCAAAGAAAAATTCTAATTTTCCTGGGCTATTAAGTAGGTATTGAACTTGATTTTATTTTACCTAAATGCTACTTTAAAAACATTTAAATTCGGCACTATTTATGCAATACGAATGGACGATCTAACCGCTTAAAAACAACCATGTAGGGTACCATACTATTAAATTAAGACGACTTTAAAAGATATTTAAGAAAAGTTTACTCAATGCCCAGGGCGGCACGCTTAAGTGGTGGCAAAATGGACTGTAGGGGGGGAGGGGGGGGGGGGTAAAATGAGTGATTGAAATAGATATTGTTCTGGTCTATGACTATAAGCTAAAGAACTCTTAACACTTGGGCAGATATTGGCCTATTTGTCAATAACCCATACATTTTCTTGAACCCCACATTTGCTTGAATTAGATTGTGAAGATACTATCCACCAATTTGCACTTAACAAAATTAGACGAAAAATTTTCTAATGTGTGAATAAACGATGTATTTAAACATACAAATCATTAAAGTGTTGATGTAACCTATTTATTCGTTTTTATTTTGTTTTTATTATAAGTTTCCTTTACTATAATAAAAATTTACAAATATTTATAAAGTTTTTTTTCAACGAACAAGGCTATTATCTGTTTCATTGTTGTTGACAGGAAAAAATTAGAATGAAGCAAATAATAAAAAATATATATTTTGTTTTTGCGCTTATTTTACGATTTTCTGATTTTCGTTCATGCCGCCCCCTGAAATCCTTCTAATGGTCATAAAAACAAATACTATGAAGTTTCACGGCGATCGGATAACGATAACCCGGCCCGCAAGAGAGGTCAAGGTCAAGTTGAGGTTTCAGGCAAAAAATAATGAAAATTTTTTTTAAACTTAATTAAATTAGTCAAAGCATAACTTTATTCTATAGCAAATTGAAATACATTTCCAACAAGCTATAATTGTTTAAAATCGGGTAATAAATACGAATTCTATGAATTTTTCTTTTACGGCATTAGCAAAATTGCCGCAAAATACTATATGTAGTAGAATAGCATTTTGCGGCAATTTTGCTAATGTCGATAAAAGAAAAATTCATAGAATTCGTATTTATTACCCGATTTTAAACAATTATAGCTTGTTGGAAATGTATTTCAATTTGCTATAGAATAAAGTTATGCTTTGACTAATTTAATTAAGTTTAAAAAAAATTTTCATTATTTTTTGCCTGAAACCTCAACTTGACCTTGACCTCTCTTGCGGGCCGGGTTATTGTTATCAGATCGCCGTGAAACTTCATAGTATTTGTTTTTATGACCATTAGAAGGATTTCAGGGGGCGGCATGAACGAAAATCAGAAAATCGTAAAATAAGCGCATGCCTAGAGTGCATGAATGTCTGAAATTGTGGAAAAAAAGTTATTTTATACACTTTTTAGCCCCATTTAGCGACAAAAAATGACGAAAAAATAGCACTTTTTTTCAAGACGTGATTTCAATATTGTAGAATCGAATTTTTTGGAGTTGCAGACATTCATGCGCTCAGGGGAACCCTGCTGAATAATAAAAAAATTTTGTTTTATGCTTCAGATAAAAACTTTGGGCTCCAGAATGTACCGCGATAAATCCGCGTGTGGCGACATTTAATAAGTCCGCCATTTTGTCATTTTAGTTTTTGAAAAAATGCTTTTTTTATAGTTCAAACATGTTCTTAAATATATGCAGAAAATTATTTGTGTGTGTTTTTATTTTCCGAGTGAAAAAAAATCCCGAAAAACAACTACTTTTTGACGTGTTACATGAGAAGCCTCCCTTAAATATCAAAATAAATCACTGTTTTAAAATGTATTTCAATGAAAAACAATATTCATACAACAACAATAATGAAAGAATATATTGAATAAATTAGAAATCTTCAACATTAACAAAACATTAACAGATTTTTTCGCAATTAACAAAGACAAAAGAAACAAAGAAAATTGAGTTTCCGGTGATAGTTATTCATAATTTACATGTACCTACTAAAAACATGCAAATATTTTATTACAAAACTCAATATTAGCTTTTCAAAATACTAATTTTTCAAATGAAAAGTCGGAAAGAGCATGTCGACGGGGACTATTTATTATGCCAGCGAAAGAGAATCTTTCTACTGAAAGCGCGTTTTAATTTTGGATTTTTCTAGAATTATTTTTTTAACTATTATTCATAAAATCGTAATTTAAAAAAATTTCAATATAGGGATTACTGTAATCGTTCATCGAACGAACTTAGATTACGATTACAGTAATCGTAATTTCGATTTTATTTAAATTACGATTACTGTAATCGTAATCTTAGCACGCTCGTTGAACGATTACTGTAATCCTAATCGTCTTTTTTTGTTTTTAAGGATTAGTGCAATCATAATCCTAGGCGCAATCCTAATCCTATGCGCAATCAATTACACATGTAATCCTTGCTTTGGATTGATTTTTGTGGTCGAAAAATGTAAATATTAAGAAAATACAAAAATGTACCGATTTCAGAATTTTTCTTGGTAAAGGAGCATTTGAAATATAGATTAGAGAGGTAGATTAAGGCTCATTATGTAGAATGTCTATATTTAATAAAATAAGGAAAGGAAAAAAAGCTATAAAATGGACTTAGCACCTATTCTCTTAAGCCGACGATAAAAATATAAAATTAATTGATATACTTGTAGAAAACATTGGTACATATACCTCATCAGAAACTTGGTTGATTCGAACAAGAGGTCAACCTCAAGGTAACCCCCCTTGTAGTTTCTTTTAGTGTTGATGATGTTGATGTCACTTCTCGTTCATATCCAAAAGCCAAACCCCACCCCATATTTTTTGAGCTCCAACGGATTACAATTAGGTGTGTAGAAATCGGTTCCCAGCAAACCAAACGTTCCGATTTCGTAACGAAACTGTTACGACGAGTCGGCAAACTTTTCCGATTTCGATACCGAATTCGTTACGAAATCTTTACGAATTTTGTATGAGAGGGTTGACACGACTTCGTAACGCTTTTTCTTTACGAATTCGTAACGCCGTGTCTTTACGAAATCGTTACGACGTGTCGGTACGAATTCGTAACGCCGTTTCTTTATGAATTCATAACGCCGTGTCTTTACGAGATCGTTACGAATTTTCGGAACAAAATCGTAACTTCGTGTCTTGTTCTTTCTATTTTTTATTTATTTTTTTATTTCAGTTTAATTTAGTATGTAATATATAAATGTGTGTGTGTATTTTCTAAAGACATGCATGTATCCTTGTAAATTTCCCATCATACGTACATATTTCACAGTATTTTATAATAACAAAATGTTGTTATTTTGTATGTGAAATATATATTTTATTGAGCATATGATTGAATATTGACGTAAAAAGTGCTTAAATATTGTTTAGATAAATCTTAACGAAATAGTTACGAATTCGCATCGAAATGTCGGAAGAGTTCCGACTTTGTTCCGACAACTCGAAAGAAAAATTGATATGAAAAATCTTTACGAAATAGTTAAGAAATCGAAAGAAAAATTTTAAAAAATTATTACGATGAAACGTTACGAAATAGTTACGAATGCGTAACGAAATTTCGAAAGAGTTCCGACTTTGTTTCGACTGAGTCGGAATTCCGACAAAGTCGTAAGGTTTGGTTTGCGGGGTTAATACGATCTCTAACGAAGTAGTTGTGTTAAAATGCCACCATTTATCGCTCTTATGATAACCTTTTTATCTCAGATAATCGAATAGAAATAACGTTTCAGGAAAATTATATGGAACTTATATTTGTTAATGTTGTGGATTTTTACAATGTATGTACATATGTATATGTATGTATAAAAGCAAAATGAATTCAAAAAAACAACATATCAGTCAGATTCCCTCTTGGTCAGACTATAAGTTTAAAAGTTCATAAATAAATAATTAATACAATGTAAATATAACTTAAGTCTATGCGAATAATGAACACAAATTGATATTTTAATGACACCTACGCTATGCTTGATTCGTTTGGTGTCATTTCTTTAACGCGAGGTAATCGCTTCGTTCTGGGAGGTGGTACGGGGGGTGAATTCAATATTAAGACATTTTCTCCAACAGTCTTTTCAAGGTTCTCAGGAGGGCATGGTGAAATTCCTCTAGTCTTTATGCTCACTAATTTACTAACACTTGATGTATTCGAAGATTTTTTACTTTGCCTCCAACACAAGCGGTTTGATGTAATTGCTAGCCATTCTTTTATCTTCTGACCATGATAACGGTGAAGATACCAGGTAATACAAATGCATAAGAGTGCAAAAAGTAAAAACCCCACTACAAGAACTGTCACGTAGTTGAAATGGTCAGAATATTCATCTTGATTTGATATCTCCGTACTAGTGGCATGCATTGTAGGGCGAAGAGTTGTTCGGGCAGTAGGTCGTACGGGCCGCATTGGAGAGCGAACTTCATCACCCAGAGCAATATCTGAGCAGGAGCGAAATTCTTCTTGCGGTCCACACCCAACTGCACCATTACCATCTGGACACATTCCCCAGTTGTTACCAGCAATATATCGCCACTGTAAAACGCATTGAGAGCATTTAATGTCTGGAAATAAGTTATTTTAAATTAAAAAACTTTAAGAATTTTAAATTTATTTTGTAACACCTGGTAATTCGGCTTTGATTTCATAAATCCTGCTACCATTTCGGGGGTAGAATCTTGTTTCGACGTCATTGGGTGCTGGATGTGAAGGAGATCCTCCTAATAGTTTAAGAAGGTGACGATCAAAGCATTCTTGTTTAGCATTAGGTTCAGGACAAATCCTGAATTCAAAATATCTAGAAAGAGAAAAAATAAGTTAATTGAGTTTTGTGGTTGTTTTATATAAAAATAAAGAAGAAAGATCAGATTTCTGCGTTTATCCTAATAAAAAAGCTCATCCCGGGTCGATTTAGAGTAACTGGATCTTTGGGCCAGTTTAATGGGTTTTTGCAGAGTGACGTAACTCTCCATTCGTACGACAATGTATTAAAAAAAGAAATAAAAAAAGTAAAATTTTTTAAAAGGTTTTTATATATTTGAGTAGTAATTAAGTAGCATTATATCGTCGGGTTAAAACTACAACTAGACATCTACATGTACTGACATTTTGAGTTAAGTATACAAAAACATGAAGAAAAAACGGATCTTTGCCCCAGTCTAGTCGGTTTTTTGATATGTAGTCCTCACCCAATTTGACATAAAGAATAAAAAGTAGAAAACTGCAAAATCCCATACAAAAAACAAAATTTAAAAAACTTAAAACGCTTTTTTCTCAAAACATGAAAAATGTAGATGTCTAGTTGTAGTTTTAACCCGACGATATTCAGTAAAAAAATTACAACAATCGACACAAAGGATTTAAAGCAGTGGTCGGCAAATTAATGAGTGAATTTTTTTATTTGAGAGAAGATGGATAGAAGAAAGAAAAGGATAGAGAGAGCTAGGTAGATTTTTGAGTGCACAATTGTGCTATGGCTTGCCGACCACTGATTTAAAGACATAAATAGAAATATATAGCTGCGTCTACTTGAGTCTTCTTTTTTTATGCAGTTTTTAAGACGCAATGATTGCTTCCAGGCGCAACTTTTTTGAAATTTATTTTGTGGGCGTGTCCGTTGATACATTTGCACTAAATTTGGACAGTTCCTCTTAATACAGATATTTAACCTTGAACTAAATTTCAAGTCGATATCTTTATCCGATCCTATGTATTTGCTACCGTACCTCTAGTTCATAGCCGCCCACGCGTGCCATCGCAAAGTGCCATTATTTGAAAATCACTTGATCTCACGTGCCACGGCAAAATTAAATTTTTGAAAATGAAAATCGCACACGCAAGTAACGGTATATGCGAAATTTTGAAGAATTGCTATCGACCACCAGCAACAACATATGCGTAAATTTTGTTGTTGTTTTTTGCGACCGCACAACACTGTGTTTTGTTGTTGTTTTTTCGTCCACACAGGACTGTATGTTTTGTTGTTGCAACAAAACGCAAGGGTTCCTATCGAAAAGAAAGAAAACAACAACTCACAATGACAACAACAAATTTGATCGTTTTATGAACTTTCAGGATTTTTTAGATTTGCGAAAAAAAACACTCGCACAAGTAACTGTTAATTTAAAAATCTTTGCTGGTTGTTGTTTTCAATAATTTTAAAAAATTTATGTTTTCTTTTTATTAATTTTACATGGGGGCCACGACTTTTTATGCGAGTGCCAAATTTTTATAATTTTACTCTAGACGGGCAGCTATGCTCTAGTTAGAAATCTTCTTGCAACGGTTACAAAAATTTCAAGGTCAGTGCCTGTTCACCGATTTACTACATATTGTACCACAACATTGCTCATGTAAAGACATTTATTTGTACAAATTTTCAGGCCGATATCTCCTTTCGTTTTCTCCACACATATGGTTCACTTTGTATGGGAAGTAGGCTAGTCTATTAACTAATTTGGTGTATCTAACGCAACATAGGAATCATATGAGTACTTCTTTTATTTTTTTCTAACTAAATGTGTGCAATCTCCCACTTCACACGTATTCCTTAGGCGATTCTAAGCACTTTTTTCCTAATACACTTCTTACGTAAGATGCTTTCCTCTCGAGTAAAAAAATATTTTTGGCTGCCAAAGCCAAAAACTCCCATGTAGCGTCCGAATCCCATCATGAGTCATACATCATTTTAAAGCTTATAAATTATGCTTTAATTTAAAGTACTTCTAAAAAAAATCGAAGGGGGCCTTTTTTAAAAAAAATTAAAAAAATTTTTTTTCACCAAGAAATATTTTTTTATATAAAGGACACTTAAAAATAAATGGGACCATTAACTTAGATTTATCATGTTACAAACTTTAGTGTAAGCTATAAATTTTTGAAAAAACACCCTTTTCATGAAAATGACCAAATACGTCAACTTCAACACCCTATATTTTGACAACAAATTGTACGATGCCCAAATCCTCCCGGATTGTTGTTCTTACACACCGGATCTACCATATTGCCAAATTTAGGCGAAATCGGAGAAAAAAACATTTTTTTTTGGTACACTTGGCGTGGAGTGCTTCATATATTAAATATGTGTTAAAAAATTAAGGTTTTTTATTATTCAAGTGGAGTTAAAGTATTTAAGTGTGTGCACTTTTTTCACTTAATTGTAATTTTCTTTGCATTTGCATTTTGGCTAAATACATTAGGCCGGGTCAATTTGTTCGGGAGGCAAAGAAATAGCAACAAATAAATCTTTGGAAAATTCTAAAAAACTTTGCCTAAGGATCCATGGGTCTAAAACCAATATCGAGGCGCCGTAAATTGCGTTGAAGTTTGGATGCAGTACTTTAACCCTTTAACGACCAGGTCGAAATTCGTGAAAGAATTTCAAAATAAAAATACGACAAGATCGAAGCAATGGGGATTAATAAAACTTTCATTTAAGCAAATGGGTTTCTGGCAAACATACTTGCCTTTAGTCGTTAAAGGGTTAAAATACAATACAAAAAAAAATAAAAAATCAAAATATATCAGTAATTTTATATGAGACAAACAGAAATTTTTTTTTTTCAAGTTTTTTATTTATAGCGTCGGAATAACGCACATTGTGGATGGGTTTATATCGAACGGCCGGCTAAGCCTTAAAATTTGATAGAGATGCTTTAAGAGATACCTATAAAAATAAAAATTAAAAAAAAGCAAAATTTACTAAAGGACACAACTACCTCCCATACGAAGTTAGAGTGAGGTCACAGTTTTTTTTTTTTTTTTTTTTGCAAAATGGGTATCAATTTCGTTAATGTGGCTGCGCTGACTTCAAAAATTTACAAATTGCAGGGTATCTCTTATAATTTGCAAGTTTATAAAAATCTTTGGATTTGTAAAAAGGAATTCAAAATACTTTAACGATCCTTGTACCATAAAATCACTATATTTGTCACTTGTGTGCAGTAATTTGGATTATTGTTTGGTTATTTGGAATCCTTGCTATAGTAAAAACTCTATCCGAATTGAAAGAATTCAGAGAAATTATACACATATGATGCCCGACGTAAATTTCTTGGATTGCAGTCATTGAAAGATAGAATGTTATAATGTTTTTAATAATAAAATTGATTGTGAGGAATTGTCGGCCTGTTTTGATTTATATCAAGCACCAACGAATTTGCGTCATAATCAAATGTTGGAAGAGTCATAGAACAAATTATGAAATAAATGAACCAATTAATAGATGCATAAACTTACGTAACAAGTTTTGTTCAATTTTGGATTTTAATTTTAAAAATACTGATTAGAGAGAAATTTTGGAATCCTGGAGAAGTAAGATCATATAAGAATCCAACAATTAACTTTAATTGTACAGATTATTTTGAAATGATTGATCTGAATGATGACAACATTTTATTCGAACCCCCATTCACAACAAATATTCCATACGACCAATTGGTACAATACAATATATTGACTTTGAAGATCTACCATTGATCTTGCACCCGATATTGCGAGTCATATACAAGCGATAGAACCATATGTTCAGCTTTTAAGTAGCACTTCACGATGTGTTAGAGAAAAATCGCCTAGGAGTTATTGTAACGATATTAGAAAGTCGATGTAAAGTGCCCAAAACAGAATGCAAGCAAGATTTCCAGAACTTATTAATTAGACAATATATGACTTAAAAATTAATTGGCTGACATCGCGTTATTAGCTTCAAGTTTAAATTTCATTGTATTAATAGTAGTGATGAGTAAAATTAGTCTTGGTCTTGAATCTTGTTCTTGGTCTTGGTAATTTTGCGAGACCAAGACCAAGACGCTGATATTTTTATAAGACGAAGACCAAGACTGTTATGATCTTGGTCTTGGTCTTGCTCACGATATGGTCTTGGTTTGCTCATCACTAATTAATAGTGATTACTATAATTAATTTTTACTTTGTAGTATGTTTCACATCCAAACTTCAACGCAATTTACGGGGTCTCGATATTGATTTTTGACCCATGGCTTCTTGGGCAAAGTTTTTTAGAGTTTTCCGTAGATTTTTTTGCTGCTATACTCTTTGCCGCAAGAAAACTTGACCCGGCCTAATATATTGTGACGAAAAGTAAGAACACATGAAAAGAAACTTCACGAAAATACTCGACAATTCTAGAACGTTCATTTGGGTATAAAAGGAGCTGTTCATGAGAGCTGAACACAGTTGATTTTAAGCGATAAAAAGAAAAAGTTGTACACACAGTGCCAGTGAAAGTAAATAAAGTGCTAATTGTAATATTAGATTTTGAATGTAATAAATAGTGAAATAAACAATTGTACCGTGTGAAAATAAAAATAAACATTTGTGATTTAAATAAACCATTTTATAACTAAATAAAGTGTGTGTTTTTGATTGCTACACAATCCAGTGATCGAACTCAGAAAACAGTAAGAGGTTGAAATTATCGACATAGAGACAGAAATTTCGTAACAATATATATTTGTTAAATAATACTAAAAATTTAATTTTTGTGTGTGCATTTACAACTTTTTGTTACTTCCAATTTTAACGGTTGTTTTGCATTTTTTCTAAGACCGCTCTAACGATTTTTTTAAAAACTCACCATAATATGCAAAATTTGATAGGCTTTCATAATATAAAATAACCCCGAGGGTGTTGTTATCGTCATTAAAATTCTCATAACAGCGCCGTGATTGAAGTGGAACTAATGTGCAAGGATGCCACATTGAGACAAACCATGCCAAGTGTGTACCCCAAATTCCACTTATTAATGAATGTCAACGATATTAAAATAAAAAAAGTATCCCTGCAGGAAGGGGAGTTTTCATTCATGAAATATTCAATACTTCCAGTGCTCCTACCCCGGGAGGGAGAGAATGGAACTCCTATGTGTTTCCTAGGGACTTTGACATCCTGAATCCGAATCCCGGGTCCGTTTTTTTTCCAGAACGTCTTAGGAAAAAGATTTCAAGGTCGTATGGAGGTCAAAATGGGGATCATGTTTCGCTTAGTGATAATTTCGCTGAAATTCTGAAACTAATTTTTAATCATTAAGCCCTTAGGTCTTAAAAAGAACATGTGATCAAAAAGGGTATCTCGGACCTAGTTTCGGAGATACATTTAGCCATCGGAAGATCAGAATATATATCTTCTATGAAAACCGCTATAAGTTGGGAACCCCTGGATGGATTTAGAAAATATTGGTGTCATATGAAAGGAATTTTGTTGTTGTTTTTGTTGATGTTGTTGGTGTTGTTGATTTATTTGTTGTTGTAATTGAAAAATTTCACAAAATTTCAAAAAAGGTCATATCTCGAAAACTATGAATCAAATTGAAAATATGCTTGAAACATTTTTATAGACTGTTAAAATACCTTTCACATGACACCGATATTTTACAAATCCATCCAGGGGTTCCCAACTTATAGCGGTTTTCATAGAAAATATATTCGGATCTTCCGATGGCTACATCTCCGAAACTAGATCCGAGATACCCTTTTTGGTCACACATTCTTTTAAAAGACTAAGGGTTTAATGATAAAAAATTAGTTTCAGAACTTTAGCGAATTTATCACTAAACGACACATGACCTCCATATGACCTTGAAATATTTTTTCTCAGACGTTCTGGAAAAAAACGGACTCGGGATTCGGATTTAGGACGTCAAAGTCCCTAGGAAACACATAGTCTGGTCAAAACGCCATGACATTTTTTTATTTCGTAAACCTGTGTTATTAGTAAATATAACCTATACAAAAAATTTTTAAATTTTTAAAATTTTAATTTTTACATAATTTTTTATAAAGTTCAAAATTGATCGAACTAAAATTTTGAAAATTTATTTCATGAAAACTGTTTACCCAAACTAAATGAAATTTTGCAGGCATGTAAAAAAAATGTCAATTTTTTTTTTTGTTTTGTTACCTTTTTTAAGTTTTTAAATAAACAATTTACTTTTTTTATGCTTTCTTAGTGAGATATTTATTTATTAATTTTTTGTTAGAAGCGTATAATATTAGAGTTCTTAAATTCGTAAGAAAATTTAAATGCCTGGCGCTATTTATACCAAATTTAACTTTTTAACTGCGTAGCGGCGAGCTGTTAATCTGCAGCGCACGCTATTTAGGCCAGTCAAATTATGATTTTACCTCGGAATGGAGATAATAAGCTGAAGACTGGTATACACCTTCATTATAGTGTTCTGAAAGTAGTCTCAAAAGTCTCGTGTCTACGTCGTAAGTTATTCAATGTCAAAGGTCAAAAAATTCGTTTTTTGCAAATGTCTCGCAAACGGTTCTCAGAGTAATTTTCGTGCGACTTATAGTTTAGGAGATATTCTAATTAGAAAAGTGGTAAAGCTTGGTAATTCATACATGCAGCGTATTAGTGTGCATAGCAATATGTTGATTTTTTAAGCGCCATAACTCAAGAACGATTAGTCGCATGAAAAAATCAAAGCCACAGGGAATTTCATGATCTATAAAGACTGAAAACTTTTTTTATGTGAAATCAACAGGGCTACAAAATTGTCTCGCACTATTTTTCTGAAAAAGCAACCGTTTGCGAGACATTTGCAAAAAACTGATTTGTTGACCTTTTATTTTTTTGTATGGGGAATGTTTACTAATAATATAAGCATTAGATTCAGGTTATTAAAATTAAATTAAATCAATAAGTGGAATTTGGGGTACACACTTTGTATGGTTTGTCTCATTACAATCTTGAATTATCAGTTCATGCACTGCATCGATGTTTTGTGGCACAACAACCGATTTTTGACGACCTTCACGGAATTCATCGGAGACCAAACTACGACCTCGATTGAATTCACTATACCAGGGATATACTGTGGTTTATAATGGTGCTTTATCGCCATACAAAGAACTGAGTTCGTCGACACATTCTTGTTGAGAAAATCCACGTCGAAAGTTGTGAAAAATAATGCAACGAAAGCATTCTCTTGAAATTTCCATTTTTTTGGCCAAATTAATTTTCTTAAATCACTGTAAACAAAACAAATAGCACTTTTTTATCAAAATGTTGTTAGTACGTTTATGCTAAAAAATGTCAAACTTTATTATGGTGTTGCCAGATTTTAGCTATTGACATTAGTATTGCAAGTTCTCGAAACATAAATAGAACCCCTCGTATTGATTCCGTATTCCCTTCTTTTCGGTATAATTTTTGTACCTTTTTTCTTAAATGGTAAAAATGACCCACATGTAGAGGGTTAAAGTTTTCCACAAAAATATTTCTCGTAATATCCTATAAAAGTTTGCCTAACACATGATATACCGCAGATGTAAGGATCGTATAGTTTAAAATGTCGATTTAACACAAGAATATATTGTCAGAACATTGTGCTGTACAGTGTAATAACTTAATTTTAATTGATTGTAATTTTAGATAAAGTGAAGTATTTTACATTTCGGGTATTCTTTGTGGAATGGGGCAAATTTGCAGCTTATTTATTTTTAAGCCCGAATATCTCGCAATCCAAAGCCAAACCATAAATATAACTAAGATTATTGAATTCAGAAGACTCGAATTGTGTTAACTACTCTGCAAAAGTATTTTTAAATTTCAACAATTTTGGCGAATATTTTTTTATTAAAAGAACCATTTTTTATAAAAATAACATTTAAATATGAATAGGATGAGTTACTTACAATTATCAATTTACAAAGTTTGATGTAAGCTGTTAATTTTTGAAAAAAACCCAATTTCTATGAATAAAATCGCCATCTTAAAAAACACCCTGCATTTCAACAACATGTGATAATGGGACAAAATCCTCCTGAAATATTTATGTCACACATCGGTTCTACAAATATTACCAAATCTGAGCAAATTCGATCTCAACAAAATTTTTAATTGGTACACTTGGCGTGTTTTGCTTCATACCCAAGGGGAATAATATCAAGCGCTTCTTAAGTAAGCACTTCTATAGCGCATGTACCCATAGAAATTTAGAATGAACCGTTTAATTTGAATCCGCTACTTATTTGCCCAAAAGTGTAGTTTTGGAGATTTTGTCCGTTCGAGTCCTTATCCTAATTTCCCACGTTCAACATACAATATTTTCTCACATTTGCAGTGCTGCGCGTGATGTGCGCGATTGGAGTCTGTCTACGGAGTCTTTTGTAGTTTTTAGTTCATGTAAGGAAACGATTAGAGCAAGCGACATACATATAGAATCAAAATCGTTCCTTTCATTAATTTTGATTTGAAGAATATGTATCTAGTCTTAAATATTGGAAAAAAATTACTTACAATTAAATTGTCTTCTATTTTTTCTACAAAATTTAATATCTTATAAAACGAACATGGGATTCATACGGTAAGTACTTATATATGTGAGTGGCGCCATATTCATTAATTATGTAAAAAAAAGGTCGAAATAAACTACTTACCCCATATGACTAGCAGTCAATTCCACTCTAATCGTCATATCTGCTTTCGGATTGTATCTACGCACTACAACTCCTTGACCCCATAGGCCACCATGTTCATGTGGCCGTGGTACTGGTAAATCCCATGCGTCCCCACATTCTCCACACTTGCCCCCATTTCTCTTCCACTGACGTGTAAATCCACCGCAATATAATTCGTGATCATTGTAATCTGCCAATGTCTGAAATCCATAGCGCCAAGCTGATGCTCTACTCGGTGGTTCTATCAGTCTTCCATGACCGTTGCAACATGGAGTGAAAAAGAATAAAGCAAATGTCCAAGCTATAATTTGGATTATACTTATTGCAAAGGTTTTTTTCCATTCATTTCTATCCATTTTTGATTTTCATTCGCTAGCAAATATAATGTAGACAACTGAAAAACAAAAATCGATTTTAGCTTATACGAATAAAGAAATTATTTATATACTTAGTGCAGGCAAATTAGGTTAAAACAGGTATTCATTTCTTAAAAATGGAAAATTATACTACTCAGGAGGTTTTCGTGGTCGTTGAATCCAGATATGATGTTGGAAAATGGAAAAATTCAAAATAGCGCCCGGAAGGTTGCGTATACATACACTCATTTTAAGCACCAAAAATGGTAAAAAATCGTTATAGTGGACTGCCTGGGGGTTTTAGCCTAGAAGTTTCGTTACAGTGCATGAATTTATACGGTCGAGGTGGGATTTTGTTTTCTATGCTATAAAAAGCGAAGTTTACCAAACATTTTTTTCTGCTTTTGATTTGTTTATTATTAAAGCAATAACTATAAAAAGTTAATACAACACAAAATTAAAAATATTTGTAACATTTCGAAACCATTTTTTCTAAACTAATTTGAGGTCGCTAAACACTAAAAACTCAATTATTTTTTTTTTTCCTTAGGGCCGTTCACGAGTTATTCGATAATTTCTATTTTCGAGATTATAGCTTCATATACATCAATACATTTGTATGATGCCAAGTCCGATCGATTTAATTTTTACACGTTTACAAAGAGTAAATAATGTTGCTTCGTACAAGTATACTAATGATCAAGCTCCAACTAAAATTGACTGAGTTATAGCAGGAAAAAGTTTGAAATTTCATAAATTTTTTAAATCTTTCATATCAACTTCAAATGAAACACTTCGTTTTTGGCGCATATTTTGTTTTAAATAAATTTTTTTAGAAATTTTATTAAATGGCGCATATAATTGCAAAGATTTTAAGCCTATTTTGAACAAAATCGATTGAAATTTCCAAAAGATATTAAGGATTAAGTGCAATAAGGATGATGAGAATTTTTCCAGAGCATTTTTAAAATGTTCGGCCTAAGTCATCAGATCCAATTTTTCAGCCTCCAGATTGGACACTCTACACTCATTAAACATTTTGAAGATGCTCTATATAACTTTTCATCATCCTCTGTAGAAGGACATTGAGGACTGAATCAAAAATAAAAATTTTTGAAAGAAATCAAAATGTCCCTATTGCACTAAACCCTTAATATCTTTTGGAAATTTCATTCGATTTTGCTCCAAATAGGCTTAAAATTTTTGCAATTATATGCGTCATTAATTAAATTTCTAAAAAAACAAAATATACGCCAAAAACGAAGTGTTGCATTTGAGGTTGATATGAAAAATTTAAAAAATTTATGAAATTTCAAACTTTTTTCTGCTATAACTCAGTCAATTTTGGTCGGAGCTTAATCATTAGTATACTCGTACGAAGCAAAACTAATCACTCTTTGTAAAAATTAAATCGATCGGACTTGGCATCATACAAATGTATTGATGTATATGAAGCTATAGCCTCGAAAATAGAAATTATCGAATAACTCATGAACGGCCCTAAGGAAAAAAAAATAATTGAGTTTTTCGTGTTCAGCGACCTCAAATTAGTTTAGAAAAAATGGTTTCGAAACGTTACAAATATTTTTAATTTTGTGTTGTATTAACTTTTTATAGTTATTGCTTTAATAATAAACAAATCAAAAGCAGAAAAAAATTTTTGGTAAACTTTGCTTTTTATAGCATAGAAAACAAAATCCCACCTCGACCGTATAAATTCATGCACTGTAACGAAACTTCTAGGCTAAAACCCCCAGGCAGTCCACTATAACGATTTTTTACCATTTTTGGTGCTTAAAATGAGTGTATACGCAACTTTCCGGGCGCCATTTTGAATTTTTCCATTTTCCAACATCATACCTGGATTCAGCGACCACGACAACCTCCTGAGTAGTATAATTTTCCATTTTTAAGCATTTTAAAACAGTTTTATTGAGTTATTCGGATTTTTGGGGATTAAAAAAGTTTTGGGGAAAAGCCGCTAAAAACTAATGTGTTGGTTTTGTTCTAAATTTTATTACGAACAAAATGAGCCATGTCTGATCAAAATCAGTGCATTTTCAACAAAATTAGAAATGAATACCTGTTTTTACCTAATTTGCCTGCACTAACTTATTTCTCAATAGAATGGAAAAATTTAATTTATTAATACCAATTCAAAAGATTCATCAATATAACGAAAAGAAAAAACTAGCTGGAGGTTCATCTTTGGCCTGGCCAAAAATGTCACTGGAACATTTTAAAAATATTGCCTGTATGCTTCCCCCTCTTATCCATCCGATTTACCTAGCTTCTGCTCAGAGCATGCACCGACTACCTCTGAAGACTGTGTGAAGTTATTTTGCAGTATCTCAAATAACGCTTGCATTGAAGCAAGCGTTATTCACCTTTTTTTTTGCTCACAGTCTGCACCAATTGTTAGTAATGTTTAGCTGCATTATCTCCAATAACGCTTGTATGGGAGATACTACGCCTTCTTATTCGATTTCACAAAGTTTTTTGCAGAATTTTTCATAACCGTTTCTCGGTTTAATGTCTATTTGAGTCGCGTTCCCGTAAAAAATGTTTTTTCTATGAACGGTAGGCTCATTGTCCATTGTTGAGTATTTATATTGAAATAATTTCACAATACTAATTACACTACTCTACAAATGACTAAAAATTTTTTCCCCAGGGAATGCCATTATTCATTTTATAAGTAAAATGGGCTGCTGATTCCGAAAATCGCATTATTTTTTTTTCGTGTCGTTTTCGAGATATCGGTCATTTTCGGTTTTCGGACCAAAAAAAAAGATAGTTCCATTTAAATACAAATATCTCAAGAACTAATGTTTGTATTCAATGTTTGGGTCATTTTGACCCACCCACATTTAGGTCAAAATGACCCACATGTGGGGGTTTTAGAGGGTTAAAATTGTCTACAAAAATATTCCTCGTAATATCCTGCATAAGTTTACTGAACACATAATACACCTCAAATGTAAGGATCATATAGTTAAATTCATCGATTTAACACAAGAATGCGCTATTTTTGTATTTTTCATGTACAGTGAATTAAAAAACTTCAAAAATCGATTAAAAAAAAATCTGACGTGCTGGAGAAAAACGACGAGACACGGGTATTTTTTTTAACGCCTACTTTAAGATTTTTTTGGATTTTCTCAAGTGTTGTACAAAAAGTTTTAATTATCGAACAGTTTATTACAAAAAAAACGAAAAAAATAGGGAAAAACGCATTTTGGTAACTTTTCAATGAATTGTATACAACTTTTGCATTTTTCTATCGATTTTTTTAAGTGGTATCTTATTTTCTTCACAAATATATAGTCTATGATACAAAAAAAAAAATTATAAAAAAGTTATTTCTTCTTGTATAAATCTGCAGTTGATTTTGATTTTTTGTTAATTTTTTTGAAAAAAAAAAATGTTTTTTTTTAAAAATCAATTTATTTCGCCGAAACTAACAAACCAACCAAAAAATAATGTGAATATTATTTGTAGGTAATTTAATTACCTTTAATATGACATATAATACGTTTGAATACAAACATTGGTTCTTGAGATATTTTTATTTAAATGGAACTATCTTTTTTTTTTGGTCTGAAAACCGAAAGTGACCGATATCTCGAAAACGACAAGAAAAAAAAAAAAATAATGCGATTTTCGGAATCAGCAGCCCATTTTACATATGAAATGGATAGTGGCATTCACTGGGAGATTTGGCTGTTGCATAGTGTTATTTGAGAAGCTATGTTAAAATAATTTTACAACACTATTGTTTATTGTTAACAGGTTGCTATTATGTTAGCCAATCAAAACAATTGTTCATTGTTTGTAAATAAAAATTATCAACAACCAATCAAAATTCAATGTTTTTATCTACTGTATCATTTGACAAATTACAGGGTGGCTGATTCGAAGTGTTACCAATTCAAAAGGCTATATTTTTAGTTTCCATGCACAGATTTTATTGATCAAACGTTATAATTGTTGGGAAATGTTCAAATTTTAAGAATCTACTTGAGATTTTCGATATGGCCACCTTTGGCCTTAACTATGGCCCGTAGACGGTCGAAGAACGAGTCGCATGCTGCACGAATTTGATTTTGTGGAAGTTTGCGCCATTCTCGTTGAAGAGCCACTTTTAGCGAATCAACGCTCTGGTATTTTTTAGTCAAGACCTTCCTGTCCAACATACTCCAGATTGAGAAATCCAGCGGATTCGCATCAGGCGAATTTGAGAGTCATTGTTGAGCAGAAATGAAGCTAGGAACGTTTTTTTCTAACCATTCTTGATTCACACGAGCTTTGTGTGACGGTGCCGAGTCTTGTTGGAATGTCCATGGCTTGCGACCAAAATGTTTGCGTGCCCACGGTAGTAAAGCACCCTCCAACACTGATTCACGATACACCTGGGCGTTTACTTTGACGCCAGCGGCCAAAAAACGAGTGGTGAGCGCCCATCAGCAGTCACTGCAGCCCAAACCATCACATGCGGTGGTGCCTGCGTCCTGGTGGCCAAACGAACATTCAAATTTTCGTAGGACCCCTCTGTCAAGTAAACCCGATCATTTTGTTTGTTTACATATTGCTGGATACAGTAATTTTTCTCATCAGAGAAGACAATTTGTGACAGATTTCCGGCGGCGTGCAAGCGCAACAACTCCTTGGCTCTATCGAGCCTAACTTTTTTTTGAGCAGGAGTGAGATCATGCGCCTTTTGGAACTTGAGGGCCTTTAGTCCGAGCTTGTTTGACAATATGTGTTGCATTCGTTCACGCGATATTTTCAGCTCGGCAGCCATTTGTCTGCCACTGCGTCTCGGATTTCGCTCAATTCTGGCCTTCACCTTTCGAACCATTTCTGGTGATGTTGCAGTTATTTTCCGACCACCACCATGTCGTTTGGCAACGCTGCCGGTACCATTGTAACGTGTTATGGTCCGATACACAAACATTTTATTCACTTTTAAATGTTTCAGCTCACGAACAATTGCTGGTTGCGATTTTCCAGCCAAATAAAGAGCAATCACACTATTACGTTTGAAATCCATTTCGAAAATTTTTTATTTTCAATAAATTGACCCGCAAATGCTCTTGGTTACTTATTGACAATAGAATGAACTAACATCATGCCAATTTTTAGACAGCTGTCATGTTCCATCTGTCAGATAAGTCTATCTGAAGTTGGTAACAGTTCGAATCAGCCACCCTGTACTATCAGGTATCTATGTTACTTATTCTAAGATTTTTTCTTGAATGTACATATATACATAGAATTCTAATATTGTTTATGATTCAAAATCGATAAGTAATGTCTTCATGACCTCAATAAATCGGTCTGAGAAAACTGTACAAATAGTACATAGGGCCTGTGCCAAATCGAAACTTTTACCTTAAGCAATTAGGGGTGAAAAAAAATTTAACTCTGTTGACTAAAATTTCTATTTTTGCTGTGCCAAATGGATTACAATTTTTGACAGGTTCAATCCTTGACGTTTCACAAACGAACTTTTTTTACATTTCTTTTGCACACTTTTTAGCAATCGCAGAAAATAAATACATAAAAAAAAATTAAAATCTAATTAAAATGAATATGCTGAGGGACCTGAGTCAGTAAATGACAAAATTTTGAAAGAAGCCTGATTCAAGGTGTCAAATAAAGTTTGTTTTGTGGAACTATTAAAATAAAAAAATTGGCCATCTATCCATAATGTTTTTATTCTTTATTAAAGTACACCATTATGGGAGTTTGTTCCTTAAAAATAATATTGTCCAAATGTAAGCCCTAGCGGTTGCGGTACTAAGTTATTCATACGCTGAAATTTTTTTTATGATGGCTCCGAGGGTAGACTCTGTGATGGCTGCCATTTCGTGATGGATATTTTCTATAAAATGCGCCAGAGAAAATATTCTTCTAGCATAAAATTTTTAATTTGAATTTTCAATTTCGATTGTCAGATTTTCAGTAGCCCCTGGGCTAGTACAAATTTTGACACAACAATTTCACCTCATATGCTTCAAAATTTGTATTTGGAACGTCAGAATTTGTATTGGTGAGGGAAATGTTTTCGATTGGCACAGGCCCATAAAGATACATTTTCATTTGTCTTGCCCTTTTCGAAAGACTTGGTTAGATTGCTGTGGCTGTAGCGCTGACCAAGCGGTAGCGGTAACTATCGCGCCTTTTGTATATCAGTAGGCAGGCCCTTTAAAAAGAACCTTACACCATCCTTCAATCCAATTTAAACGACGTACGTAGGTAGAGTTCAAAGTGTTATAAAATTATCTTGCTTCGTTTTATTTCAGCAGAAATTACGTCTTTATAGGTGACGCTGATCAAGAATATAATCAAGGTCTGACAAAACCATACTTAACTTGTCACAGGTCAACTAAATAAAGGACCGAATTCTGAAACGAATGACACCAAAATCGCGAGAACATGTTGAAAATTAACGAATTAAACTATGACATTTTGAGGCCTGAATTTCAAAAGATCTTAAGGTTCGGAAAACTAAGGATCGGAAAGCTTCGTAAAGGTCAAAATAAAGTTAATCTTGAGATATGTAGATACCTTTTGATCCAAGAAAGCCTTAGCATGAACTTTTGAGTTATTTTCGAATTTTGCTCCGTACTTAAAACTTTATTTTGGAAAGTTAAGTATGGATTTGTCAGACCGTGTCACATATAGTCTTCTACACCTGCGTTACAAAGCGGAAAGGCAATTATATTTGATTTTAATCCAAAATGCAAAAACTCATTTATGATCCCTTATCTCTTAATCAAAACTCGATGTCTACATTGTAATTTCAAAAATGATAAGGATAAGAACAAGATTAAATCTGTGGCCGCGCGAAAAAATCAGGAAACTCCATTTTTCAAAAACGGGAGAAAAACGCGTTTAACTTTTTTGATGAATTTAGCATGTTTTTTAAGTTTTATTCGTTTTCTGTAGTAAAATAACGTGGGGAAACTCTATTTTGAATGAGAATGAAGATTTTTTAAGACATTTCAATTTTAGGCAAAAATACAGCTAAACACGGTCAGTTACCTGGTTTTTCAACAAAAATGGAGTTACATGGTTTTTCCAAAAAGATGTTCTATTTTAAATGTAAGAGAATGATCTTGAGCTTATCGATTCACAACGTGATTTGAAAGCGCGACTACCGGCGGCCAGCAACCGAACAAAAAACCAGTAAGGGTGTTACCTTTGGCCTGACCAAACATTCAATACCCTACATAGCAGTATTTTGAAAATTTTGCTTATATGAGAGGTGCCACGCCCTCTTGTCCGAATTCGCCCAGATTTTGCTCAGAGCTTGCGCTTACAACTCGTAGTATTTATGTGTATTTTGGTTGCATTATCGTGAAAAATACTCAAAAAGTTGCATTTTGAATATATTTTTTGTATGGGCGGTAGGCGTGTTTTCCCTAAAAATGTATTTCCACACAGTCAGCCAGCCACCCAGCCAGCCAGACAGACGGACATGGCTATATCGACTCAGCAGGTGACGCTGATCAAGAATATATATACTTTTCTATATCCGCCACGCGTCCTTCTCTGCGTTACAAACGGAAGGACAAAGTGAATATACCCTGGGTATAAAAAAACCAGAGGCAAAGCGTGGTCAAAAAAGTAAACGCCAAGTTTACGAAACAGAACAAAAACGCTTTGAGTGACCATCAAAAACCGAAGAGAAAAAGACCGAAAAAAAAGTGGATTCAAGAAAGAAGGCGAAGATGCTGCAAAAGATCTGGAACCGCGTCAAAAGAAGCGAAAAAAGAGCCCGAGTCTAAGACCGAATAAAAGTTTTAATCATCGATCGAATGATGAAAGTTTAAGTGTTAGGAAATCGGCAAGGTTGCAGCAGAAGAAAAAGTAGTTGTATTTCATCAAAGCAGCCATTTGGAATTATGGTAGAATTAGCCAAGAAGTAGCGTTTCGTAATGTAACGTCACGGTTGCTTGTCAACGTAGCATCGATTAGTGAAAACGGTAGGCAACGTTCGAAATGTCACCTTACAACTTAAAAATTACTTGAAAAATTCCAGTTTTTGTAAACAAGCATCCATTGTCATACTTATTTTAATCAATTTGTTCAAAAAATTCCATTTATAACATCCAAATTTAGTTTATTTTATCTAACAACGTAGCATGACGTTTGATAGATTTTGACAGACGTCACGTAACGAAACGCTACTTCTTGGCTAATTGTACCATTAATCAAATAGTGGAGTCAATGAAGCCAAAAAACAGACAAAATGAGGAAGTTCTCAAGAACAGCTCCGATTTTGATGATTTTTGTTGTAAAAATTTTGTTTTTTTTATTTGAAATCAGAAACTTTTTGGAGCGCGGTCGAAATTATATAATTTTTTAAACAATATTTAAAAAAGTAAAATTTTCATGAAAAAAAATTGTTAAAAGAAATGCAATAAACAAAAATCAAAATAGTAATTTTATATGTATTTGGTAACACTTAATCCGAATCTGTTATTAAAATTGCTGTATCTTGTATGGTTTTTGATATATCTTCTCTTCTAATAGGGTCTAAAATTGTGTATATAAAAATTGTTGCTATCTTGTTCTCAAGAACGGCTATAGCAATTTTAATGAAACTTTGGAAAATAATACGCGCCAACATATGCTAAAGAATGAAATGGACTTTGTCTTAGTATATACTTATGAAGAGGCGTGGCACCACCCCAAACTTTTAACTTGATTTGGTCATATCTTTTGAACCATATTAAATTTTTTGATGAAAATTAGTACACAACTACTGACTATCAATGCCTTATAATGTGCAAAAATTTAAATCGGAAAGTGCACTTTTTAACTATTGAAAATTTTGATTTTCATCAAAATCTGTATTTGAGTTATATTAAAATCAAAATATCAAAATTTTCAGTGGGTTAAAAGTGGGCGTGGCACTTTTCCGATTTCGCTCAATTTTTGCCCATTATAAGGCATTGATAGTCAGTAGTTGTGTCTCACAAGTGTTATATAGTGTACGGTTTTTTAGATATTTATTTACTTACTTAAATTTCATTTTCTAAGCCATTTTACTCTCATAAACTACAATGAATTTCATACTTCATACAACATAATTAAAAGTTTAAGAATAACAATAAATGGACGAGACCAAGATAATAAGTCCCAAGTAGAAAACAGCTTTCAAATCTGTAGTAGAGTTTATAAAAACAGAAAGACGCGGTTCAAATAGTACCTGAACTGTATGAAAATACAATTGAGGGAAATACTCATTCAAGTTTCCTACAATTGATCTTCCACAAGACAGTAAACGATGTGTTACACCGAAAACCAAATGTAAAAGGAGATACAAGAATCGGGAAAGTCGTGGTAAGAGGTCAAAATCATCGCAAGGGATCGCGACAAATGGAGACGTTTCATATTGGCCCAATGTTCCTCCTAGGTGTTAAAGGAGAATAAATACATGCAAGTACCATTGTAATAAGTACCTAAAAGTGGAGTTTTGCGTGTACTTAAAAGCACAAAAAATACCATTTATGCTTTACCGTGGCATCTCGGTAACTTTAAAAATAGAAAATTTGATTTAAAATGTCAGGAAATTAAGTTCAGTTTTTTTTTTACTTTTGTTATGACAGTTATAAGCTATTGCAACTTTTCCTCCCCCAAAAAAATTTTTTTTTTTTTTGAGTGGAAAATGAGGTTTTTTTGAAGAAATACCCATAAGCACTTTCAGTATCTAAATCGGTGCTGGGCAAAATTCTCTCTTCTTTTTTTTTGTCTCGTTTTATCCTATACGAAAAGATACGCAAAAAGTCCTCTCTTTGATACAGCAGCGTTTTGCCCACCACCGATCTAAATTAAATCCGGGGTACTCATCACCTAACTCTTTCCACTCTTACTACTACATCATTTCTTGTAAAACAACAAATGTGTGTTGCAATTTGAGGAATTGAGTTTTCTACCGCACATTCGCTTCCTATTTGTTATTGTTTTATACGCACAACTGATCAGCATAGCGCTCGTCCCCAAAATGAATTTTGAATTTTGTTCGTAATTTCAAACGCAAACGATGGATGTGAGCTTGATGTGCATACACATTGTTGTTTGTGTTTTTGTCGGCTTTCGCGCGAATAGTTTGCTTCCTATTTTGTGGTGATGTTTTCTATTTCAACGTTCCACTCCACATTTTACCTATAAATAAGTACATACTAGGGATTCCAATTTTTGGACTTTTTGCGATTTGTATGAATTGTTTTTCTTTCTAAATAAAGCAGAATTTAGTATTAAAAATTCCTAATATTTTGTCTTTTATACCCCTACTACACCCCTATAAAGATATTTTATTTAAAAAGTGTAACAAATATTAAAGAACAATTTCTTAAAACAGGTTCATTTCATTAAACAATTCACGCCTTTTTTAAAAAACAAAAAATTCAAAAATACTTATTGACTTCAAAAACGAACATAAAGGTACATTGCAGCATTATATGCTTAGTTAAATACATACATAAAATATCACATATTTAATTATATAAAAAAGTGAGATCGAAGTTTTAACAAGTGTTGGACTTGAAAGGAATACCTTTTCTTTTAATCAGTTTTATTATTATTAAAATATGTTTTTAGGAAAATTAAAGCATTTATTGTTTTATCATCCAATTTATATCTTAATTTATTACATATCTGTGGACTTTTGACAAAACAACCTAAGTCGAGGTATGACAATTCTCCAGGATTTTAGTCCTAAATAAAAAATTTAAATATGCTTCTATTGGTATAATCGCCATGTCTCCATGATTTCTTATTCCAGAGATATAAGGGTGTCCCATAGTTCACGCAAGATTTGAAGTGTTATGAACCAAAAAAAAAATAATAATTTGACAGCTGACACTTTAAGATTAGTAAAAATGTATGGAAAGAGGAGATTCAATGCTGCATCAACGAAATTGAGCCACATTATTGAAAAGTAGTTAATCAGTTTTTAGGCTCTCCTGAAAAGTTGCCAATTTCGAGTTAGGTTGTTTTGTCAAAAGTCCACAGATATATAACCTCACACCAGGCATTGAAATAAGCTGCAGCAATGCCCTATTTCTGCAGAAATAACTTCAAATTTGCAGCAATAACCTCAGAATATTGTAAAAAATTTTAAAAAATTGTAATAATAATATTTAGCCAAATTCATACTAGGTACTTTGTTTTTGAGTTAATCGTTGAAACTAAATACTAATTTTATTTTGCATATAACCGTTGTCTTAGTTGTCTAACCTCCCAATCTGGGCTTAAATGTAGTACTCGGCAACTCTACTTTAAACATATTTTTACAAATAGAGGAAAGAAAATTTCACTATAAATTTTCAATTTTAAATTCAATCATTGCCATGATATCTGGTATTTAATATTAATATTTAGTATTCAACAAACACTTGAATAAGGCACTAAAAAAATTTTGAAAAAAATTGCAAATAATCAAAAAAAAATTCTGCAGTCATATTATTTTTCTTATTTCAATCCCTGCTGCACACGAAAAGCATCTTTCTGATTCAACACTTGTTGGTTGAGTTGAAAAAAAATAATCGAAAGTTTTCTGGAGGAAATAACCCCTATCACCACCATTACAAAATATATCAATTTCTTCCATTAAAACGTCGGGTAAATTATAAGATTATCTGAGGAGTTATTTTTCAAAAGGGCTTATATCCAAAACGAAAAGTAATGTCATAATATTAGTTGTCTGATACTTTGTTATAAATTAATAAAATTGGATTCTGTTTTCACAAAAAGTTTATTCAATGGCGTGGAATCAATGACATTTAGTTAAAAAAAATCATGTCTATCAACTAACCGATTATTATGCAAATAATGTGTATGACATTACTTTTGCCTCGTTTTGGTTATAAGCCCTTAGAAAAATCACTCCTCGAGAATAAGTTTTATCTCTACTTTAATGTGATTTTTCTGTAATTTAACAAAAAAAAACTTGCAAAAGAAATCCCGGGATTGGTAGCACTAATTCCGGGATTTTCGGGACTGCAAAAAGGCTCGAATCCCTGAAATCCCTAGTACATACATATCGCCCAACTACTACAGTTAATGATGCAGTATTATTTGTTATACCATGCTTCATATTGTGTAAAAATTTCATAACAATATCTCTTTCGGAGGTCCATTAAGCTAGCAGAGCGAAAATGCCAGAACTGAAAAAAAAAAGATGCCATAATTATAGGCTAATTATAGGCTGATTTTGGGCCCAAACGCCGAATTTTTGGCTCTTCATTTAAAAAAAAAAAAGTTTGCTCTGCTAGCTTAAACTTAAGCTATTTCGAAAAAACACATACGGGACGTATATTGAACTTAAGTATGTAGTCAATAATTATAGGCTAATTATAGGCTATTTAAATGCCCCATCGCCAAAAGAAAAGATTTTAATTTAAAAAAAAAATGAACGAAATCAATTTTCTTGAAATTAGGAACTTCGAATAACAACAATTCCAAAGAAGAAGAAAAACAACAACAACAACATAAACTACTACAGCAACAACAAATTTACTACTACTAAATACAACAACTGTAGTTTTACATAAAAGTAGGGGTAAGTGGGCAGCCAGTGGCCGCTGATCAGGATTTAGACCCGTCAGACATCCAACACCGGCTTTGCTAGCAGAGCTAACTTTTTTTAGAAAAATGGAGAACCTAAAATTCGGCGTTTGGGCATTTTTTTTTTCAGTTCTGCCATTTTCGCTCTACTAGCTTAATGTACCTCTTTTTCGGTCACCGTTTGAGAACGAAATAACTTTTTCAATTGAAAACTTTAAGTGTATGTATTAGGGTGGGCCAAATTGTATGGACGAAATTTTATCGACCTCGGCTACCCCCCTATGTGAAAGTTCTTTCAAATCTATGAATATTTGCCCAAGGAACTATACCTCTGCGTTCAACTTTAGTTCGGCGTATTATTGATCGAAAATTTTACCTTTCGTTAATATTTTTTTTTATTTTCGTACTAAATTTTAAAAATTTTTATAGAGACAAAAGTAATGTCATTATATGATTTGGGTGGTATTCTGTGAGTAATCAATTAAATAGGGTTCTGTTTACATAAAAAGTTGACTTGATAGTGTGGAATTGATGCTATAGATTTAAAAAGTGATAAGGGCCAAATAGCCGATTATTATGACCGACTTTCAAAATAAACGATTCATATTTTTGGATGAATTTTTTCAAACAAAACACCAACCTATGCTGAAGGTTCATTCAATTCTATGAATATTTGCCCAATGAACCATACCTCTACGTTCAACTTTAGTTCAGCGCATTTTCGATTGAATATTTTACCTTGCGTTTAATATTTATTTTTATGCTTAGTTTTCAAAATTCTTATAGAGACAAAAGTAATATCATAATATGTTTTGGCTGGTATTCTGTCAGTAATCAATAAAATTGGGTTCTGTTTTTACGAAAAGTTTACTTGATAGCGTGGAATTGATTATATTTATTACAAACAATTATATCGGTCACATAACCGATTTTAAAATAAACATATTTTTACGTGAATTTTTTCATTTGAGTTTTTTCAAAGACTTTAAATTTTTATAATTTTCATCTATTTTCCAGTCTACTTTCGTTGTTTTATTTATTAAAATGTGTGATCAATTTTATGGAAATTGAACCAAAACTGTGGAAATGTCGTTCCGTTGTATGAAATGACAGCACTGTGCGTCGACTGCAATTGAAATTGAAGCGCTTTTGTCTAGATGGGTAAGTAAAGTTTTTTTAAAGCCCTTCCACACTATCTCATATTCTGTGCATTTATATTTTTTATGAGCGGCACCTCCTGAGTCAATATAGCCAGGCTGGTTGGTTCAGCGTCTGTGGAAATATTTTTTACAGAAAAACGAAGCAAGATAATTCTATGAAAATGAATAAAATCGGTTAACGAACACGCCTTCCACCCTTACAAAAAATATATTCAAAACGCGATTTTATGAGCATTACACACGATACCGCAACCAAAACAGACATTGATACTAAGGATAGTAAGTGCAAGCTCTAGGCAAAAAAAAAAGATAAATAAAAAAGAGGGCGTGGTAAGTTTCAAAATAATATTCTGGAAGTATTTTTAAAGATAATCAAACCAAATTTAATTCAAATACTAAGAATAGTAAATGAAAACTCTAATCAGAAAATTGGTTGCCTCAGACAAGAGGACGTGGCACCACCCATATACTCCAAGTTTATAAGATGCTGTAATGCAAGAGTTATTTCAGGTAATGTGACAAAATTTCGCACTAGTATTGGTTAGTGGAAGCTCTGAAAAAAAACTTGGTGAACTCTAACAAGAGGGCGTAGCACCTCACATACAAGCAACATTTTCAAAACGATATACATATTTCAAGCGTTATTTGAGGTAATGCAACCAAATTTTGCATATATACTTGTAATAGTCAACGCAAGCACTGAGCAAAAACGAAGTTAATTCCAACATGAAGGCGTGGCATCGCTATTTAAGCAAAATTTTCAAAATGTAGTGTAGTGCAGGGTATATATTTTTTGGTCAGGCCAAATGTACTACCCTTAATTGTTTGGTTTTAATTTTAACCACCATCTAAGAAGCTTAATGGTAAGAAACGAAAAATGGTAAAAAAAAATATCTTGAGTCATTTAAAAAAGTGAAATTTTTATTTTTTTTGTCACGAAATTCGTACGGTTACGAACGTCCCAATAGTGAAAAAATGCTAATTTTATTCAAAACAACAATTTAAAAGCAATTCCAATGATATGGTCATTTAATAATCTTTATTATAATTTAAGTTTGTAAGAGAATAAAGAATAAATAATATAAACATAGTCAGAATCTTGATATTAAAATTTTAGACCAGTGATAAACAAACTCCATACTCGCTCTTTTCGTCAATGCATAAAAACTCGTTGAAAGCTTTTATATTTCGCACAAGTTGCAAGTAAGTGACGCAGATCTGCACAACTACACAGTTGAACGCTTAGGGCTAGTTTACATAGACATTCATAATCAAAATAATCATGAATCTTTTTGCTTCATGATTAAAACTATATTTTGTTCACATTCATGTGATTTAAGATTACTAATACTATTTTACTACTTTTTTAATGCTATTTATTTTAATACTTTTTTGTATTATTTTTTCATGCGACAAATTCGTGTCAAACAGTGGGTTAATTTTGTTTGGTCTCTCAAATTTTGTTAGTACTGATTTAAAGATTGCTATTAACCACTTATTTCATCCATCTCGTAGATTTCTTCACGAAAACTGTATTATTTTACTCCCAAAAGGAACAAATTGTAAAACATTTTACAACACAACTCTGTTTTTGTGAAATATTTCGCAACACAACTATGTTTGATTTCGTGAAGTGGCATCGTTTGCTCATTCATTTCATGATAAAAATAATCACCAAATACATATATGATTATTTTGATTATGAATGGCTATGTAAACTACGCCTTATCTGTGAGTGAATAAATACGTATTTCAAATTTTCTTAGAATTTTCCGTAGCAGAAAAGAACGATATGGTCGCGGAAAAATTTGACCTATCCATTGTACATAGATATTTACTAGGGCTGTGCAACGAGCCAAACTAGTTCGATCAAACTCAAAAATCATGAGCTTTTCACACAACTGAGTTCGTTTAACTCAGCTCAACTCAGTTCGTGAGTTTTGAGCTGATCGTTTAATCGATCAGCGAATTCGTTGTGAGCTGATCACTGCTGGGCACCACTACATGCAACTTACTTTTTGTCTCGTTTTATCCTATACGAAAAGATACGCAAAAAATCCTCTCTTTGATATGAAGCTGCCCTATGGCAACGTTTTGCCCACCACCAAAAAAAAAAACACTTGTCCAATTTTTTTAAAAGAGTTATCCAATGATACCAATTTTAATGGGAAACTCCAATTTTTGTTGCGGATGGGTTTTACTTTTAAAAACACGACACTTTTGTCTGAAACATTTCTTTTTATTCATTATTGACGGCGCTTTAATTCACAAAAAACAATAACACCTTAGCACCTAAAACGTGAAAAAACCTTTTATATAAAAAAAAGAACATTGTCCAATATTTGTAAGTTTTGTTTGTTATTTTTAATTTTGTTTTTGTCAATTTCAGCACCATCTACATATGCCGAATAAGAAAACATATTTCAGACAAGAGTGTCGTATTTTTGTACAATCCGCATCCCCAATGAAAATTGGGGGTTCCCATAGAAATTCTTGGACTGTTCCGGGACTTTTGAGACAACCGATATATCTCATTTGGTAACAAACGATTGAGAACTGTTTATAGCTATTTTTTGCCCAAAAAAAAAAAAAAATAATAAAAATTCCACACATGGTAACCAGTGTTTACTTGCATAACAATTGTGTGAATAATGCCAACTTCAACATAATTATTTTGTGGCAATTAGCAGACAAACGTACATATATTTAATTAAAAGTAAAATTATGAAATGCGTTGTCTCTATTTATCCAAACGTAATAATAAGGTCATTGCATGCCAAACAATTTCAATGCAATCTCATTAGTATTCGAATCAGCTTTAACGATAATCTTTGACTGTCTATTTGATAAGAAAAGTGAAACTACACAGTAATAAATATGGGTTTAAATTTTCAACTTTTTACGGAATTTAAGGGTTGAAAATTGAATTTGTTATGAAAATCAACATTTTGAAGTTGACACCCTTTTGTTGATACAAAATTTTGAGAAGAACAAACAAATTTCTAAGTAATTCAACTTATTTGTTGATTTTTTCAACTTTGCGCAGTTAATTTATATGAAATGTTTGCTTTTGCAGTAATTTCATGTCACTGTGATTCGCAACCAGTCTATGCTTAAGTGTAAATATATATAGTATGCTTGAAAGTTGTTCACAATATTTGCAAAATTAATGACGAGCTAAAATAAGGGTTCTCTATCTGTTGTTATATAGTTTTAGGTAGTTTTAAGATATAGTTTAGTTTTAAGTATAAAAACAAATAATGAAATTTCCTTTTTTTAAATTTTTTCGGAAAAATTAACTCAATGTAAACAATGTATTTTATAATTTATGTTATGTAGTAGAATAAGATATGTATTATTTTTACAAATTTTAAAACCTAATTAAGAAACTCTTAGATAAATACGTGTGTATGTTAAGAAAGAATGTATGTAATGTAATGTAGTATTAAGACAAAATGTATTTCAAAGTAATTAAATAAATGGCAATATATATTGTTCACAATATTGGCAAATGCGTCAATGAAGCGACCTTTGGTTGGCTCCCAACGCAAACCTTCGCGACATTTTTTTTTTTTTTTGTGGACTTATATATTGAATTTTTATTTGCGTGATTGTTTCGAAAAGTACGGCTTTTCATCGGTTTCGATAAAAAAATTTTTAGCTCATTACATTTTTTCATACTGTAGGGTTGACAGTTTTTAACTTTTTTAGTACATATTTTCAACTTTTAGTTGACCTCTTTCAACTTTTTAAGTAAAGAAAATCAAACCACAGAGTTGACACAAATTTCAACTTTTAAGTTGAAAAATTAAACCGAAATTCATTACCGTGTAACGAAGCATTTGTCAACATATGCTTAAGTTTTGCCAGTTAAATGGGAAAATTGAAAACGAAATGCGATGAATGACGTGGAGTGAAAACGAGAAAACAAAAAAGAGAACTGAGACCTCCTTATTACGAACCGTTGCTCAAAAGTGCAAAAATTACTGTTTTGAAGTCTACTTAAAGCGACTCGTATACAACAAAATATAAAAGCAAATAGCCTGTACTTTCACCGCTTTTCAGCAGAGGTGTGCACACAAGTAACGTAAGGGAGCTAAAATGTTTAATCGGTTGATTAAAAGAGCGAGTTCATGAAATTTCCAAAATGTAAGTCCAAGCATGCTTGGATGATCGATGACAAAATTAGAATTGCCGTTGTTCGACGATCGCAATGAAAAAGGCTTCAACTGAATTAACTTCAAGCTGTATGAAATTGTTGTCGCCATCGAATTTTATTTTTTGAAATTCGTAGAAAAGCAGCGTATGCAATTGTTGTTGCAAATATACGCTCGCCTCACATTTTATTGTTGTTGTTTACTGATATTCATTTTTTGGTTTCCTACAAAATAATAACAAAAACACATAATATCCACACTAAGGATTGGACTGACACCAGCGAACAAGTAGCGTGTTAAATACGGCAGGATATTGTACTTTTTGTTGTTGTTGGCTTGTGCTTAGAAAAACTTAACATTTGAAAAACCAAAAACTCAAGCCTTACCTTTGCGAAGTAAGGCTTCAAAATCAAGTTTATATTGAAGCACAACATTTCTGCTAGTGAGCAAGGTGAAACAATTTTTGCTCCAAGTGCACACCTCTGTTTTATTTACTAAACAGTGAATATGTATTTAAAAATTTGTGTTATTTTAAAATTAAACAATTTATGGAATTCATACACTCATATTATATGGCTTTTCTTGAAATGTAAGAATTTAAAATAAAATGAATTTATTTTTTCAAAACATTTATGCCTATGACTGTATGTACACAGGGGTGGCCGTTCATTATGGATAATTACGGTGACCAACCGTTTTATACAGAACAATTCTGTATTTGAGGCCTCTTGTTCTGTATAATTTTTTAAACTACGAAACGTTCTGTATTTTAGAAGGTGTTCTGTATTTGTTCTGTGTTTCGCAAAATTGTTATGTGGAGCGATTTCTACAAAAAATCAAATACTAAAAAAAAAAACTAAAATCGAAATATGATTGCCTACGTGCATATAAATATCGCACTCAAACACTTAGTTTGAAATGAAAACAGAGTTGTTGGTTACATTGTTTACTTTAATGATAATTTGCTCTAATAATATCAAATGT
Organism: Calliopum simillimum; assembly: GCA_951812925.1. Lineage (NCBI taxonomy): Eukaryota > Metazoa > Arthropoda > Insecta > Diptera > Lauxaniidae > Calliopum > Calliopum simillimum. Next base: position 66,094,559 of record OX638368.1, read on the forward strand.
ACATTAGTGTGGGCAAAATTGTTCGGGTGGAAAAAATATGACCAAGCATCTAACGGAAAATTCGAAGAAAATTTGACTAATAAAAATCAATATCGAGCCCCGATTTTTAACGGGAAGATTGTTTTACGACTTTTTTATATTAAAAAGATAACTTCTTTAAAAAACACTATTGTATCGTCTTAAAAGAAATTAATATAATTGGTTTTGTCAACTTTCTGAATCTGTTTTTATCTTGATATTTTGAATATATACTCGCATGTTCTCAATTCCGATTTTCATCGGAGTTGAAATGGAATCAATCTTAAGGTGCTCTGCATTTCAAAAAATAAAATGGAATCGGAATTTTATTGCAATGAATAAAACTAGCTACTGGTTTCAATCCGATTTACTGAAACGTAATTCCGATGTGGTTTCCAATATCGAAACGCACAGCACCTTAAGATTGACTCCATTCTGACATCGATCGAAATCAGAATTAAAAACATGTCTAACAGTTTTTTTTTTTGAAAAAAGATAAAAAAAACTAGAGCAAATAATTTTATAATTTGAATCACTTTATTTGGTGCTTTATAACAAATGTTAAAAGTCGTTTTTTTATACAATAGTGTTTTTTAAAGAAGTTATTTTTTTAGTTTCAAATTTCGTATAAAAACTTCTCGTTAAAAAGCGGGTGCTCGATATTGATCTTAGGCCCATGGTTTATTGGAAAAATTTCTTAAGTATTTTCCGTAGATTATGTTCCTACGACGGTTAGTCGTGAGAAAATTTGGCCCAATTTAATGTACATATAGGTACAATATTATAAAAAATAAATACAAATTGTTTTCAAGTAGTAAAAATGCATGCCTTTGTTTTTTTTTTTTTTTGAGTTCTGTATTTCAATTTCAAATAAATGGTCACCGTATGGTAATCGTCAATTGGCTCCAAATTTGGAAAAAAAAATGTTCCCACTCCACTTGAGTAGTAAAAGAATTAAAGTAATTAACACTTAATTTCAAACATACAGTCATGGGAAAAATAATTGGGACACTAACTAATTCAAACATAACTCTCCTTTAATTTGAATAAATTAAACAAATATGTCACATCAAATTTTCAATGTGGCAAAGTCCACACCGTTATCAGAGCAAAAATATTTTGAGTCGTTTGGCTGCTATTGATAATTTTCTGAAGTCAATTCAATTTGGCCAATTTTAAATTTTTTGAAACATTGAAGTTCTTAAATATTGATCTTATAACATAAGGAATTTATCAAATGTTCTTTTCCCACTTTTATATAGTCACTCTGTCCTTCCGTTTGTAACGCGGAAGAGACGTGACAGGTATGGAAGAGTATAGATATATATTAGAGAGGTTAAATTTTTTTTTTGACTGGTAACATTCAGTTTCGGATTCTACGTTAAATTCTTAGTTAAAAACTCCTAGGGACCACGTATCAGCGGTGAATTTCGAGGCGCCTTAAAATCGTTTGAAGTTTCGAGTGTTTTTTTTTTTATTGCGAGATTGGGTTTGAAAATTTAGATCTTCCGAATGATTTTTTGTATTGCTATGATATTGGCACCGTTGGAACGGTGTTGTTGCGTAGTATCAACTAATGGCTAATTTATTGTAAAATTTCATCTTGTTCAAAAGTAATGACCTTTTGAATGAAGACGTTTGAAAACTTTGTACAAAATGTGACAGAAATGAAATCTTCTGAAAAAAAAAAAAAATTTTATAGTGCATAAAAAGACCTATCTAACGAGGGTCTACTCATCAAGATACGGTTTGCCATTGCAAAGCTATTACACTTTTGAATGAAGACATATGAGAATTTTATATTGCACAAAAAGACCTCTCCAATGCAGGGGGTGCTATTAAAGATACGGCTAGCCATTCCAAAGTTATGACATCTTGAATAAAAGCAAATTCTAGGGTTAGTGTAGTATGAACATATGAAAATTTTTTCTGTTATCTAAGGACTGTCTTGTAGTTTTTCTCCAGCACGTCACATTTTTTTTTATCGATTTTTGAAGTTTTTATCCACTCACTGTACATGAAAAAAAACAAAAATACCGCATTCTTGTGTTAAATCGATGAATTTAACTATATGATCCTTATATCTGAGGTGTATCATTGGTGTAACTTATGCAGGATATTGCGGGGAATATATTTCGTCGCCCCCAATTCTCTTTTGCCCCATACGCATGTTGCTGTATTTCGAGAAAATCAAAAAAGAAAGTTTGAACTTAAAATAAACAAGAATGGTCCGAAAAAGTACCATCGAAATTTAAACAAAAAGAATTTGTTGATTAATTGGCTAACTCAGCGCAAAATTTCAAAAATGGGACTAAAGTACTTTTCGCGATTTTTGATATTTTTTAAAAACTGTTTTTTTCATGCTTATAGAGCAAACTGGCCTTTAGAAACTATGACAATGGAGCAAATAAGAACGTTAGTTTTTTAACTAAACATACATAACAGTGTAAATAGGGCAAACAAATTAAAAACATTATTAATAAATACATGTAGTAGATATTACTTGTTTCTTTAAATAAAAATTAATAACAAATAGTAAGGGTGCTACCATTGGCCTGGCCAAATATTAAATACCCTACACTGCAGAATTTGAAATTTTCGATTGTATGGGAGGTGGCATGCCTTTTCCGTGTTCGACTAGCTTTTGCTCAGAGCTTTCACTAACTATTCCCAGCATCTGTGCGAAATTTTATTACATTTCTTCAAATAACGCTTGCTCTACAGCGTTTTGAAAATTTTGTATGTATGTTAGGTGCCACGCCCTCTTGTTTAAATCAACCAATTTTTTAATCAGATCTTGAATTTTTTATCATTGGTGGATGAGTTAAATTTGGATTGTTTATATCAAAAAACGCATTCAGTTAAGTATTTTAAAATTTTTGCTTTTATGGGAGGTACCACATTCTGTTGCCCGAATTCACCTAATTTTTGCTCAAAGCTTGTAACTATTATCCCCTGTATCTGTGTGTATTTTGGTTGCGTTATCGCTAAAAAGGCGCTTAATATTGAGTTGTGAAATTTTTTTTTTGTATGGCCGGGAGGCGTGTCCGTTGACCGATTTTGCTCATTTTCAATCCTACGAACTAACGTTGTCGAAGGAGGTGATGCACCAAATTTCATCGAGTTATCTTTCTTAGTTCATAGGTAATTTTTAAAAGAAAAACGATAATGAAAGTTTTCTAGGTCTATAGAGCAAATAAGAATTAAGAATTTAAAACTTTTTTTTTTCATAGAAAACTTGCTCCATAAACCAAAAATTGGCTTTTGGAGCAAATAAGAAATAAAAAAATTAAAAAGCATGGCATATGGAGCAAAGTGGACACTGCATATCTCAGAAACTAAAAGAGATAGATGCATTCTGAGAACAGCGTTAGAAAGATCATGTTTCAAAACCTATGGAACAAGTCTTAACTCAAAATGTCAAAAATTGTCGATGGGGCAAAAGAGAACTCAGGCGACGATTTGTAGAAAATTTTAACCCTGTTTAACCCCCACATGTGGGTAATTTTTGCCCTTTTCTTAAAAAGATACAAAAATGACACTCAAAACTGGGGAATATTGAGTCTGTACGTACTACAGAAATGTTCGTTATAAAATTTCACTACTAGTTTCTAAACACAAAAAGGTTGAAATTTAAGCCCAAAATTAAAAAAATCGTTAAAATCAATTTGGACTTTTCACAAGTTTTAAGAATTTTTCGTCTTTGGTAATTCTTAGTGACATTTTTTTGTAGGATATTTTTGCAAAATTATTTAACCCATTGTGACTCAGTTTTGGAAAAAGGGGTCAAAAAGACCCATAAAAGCAGGATATAATAGGTTAATGTGTTCCAGGAAAATGATCCTTGTGTGATTTCGTTATAATCTTGTGAGAACTAAATAGTATTGTCCAAAATGTAGTTTTAGAGTTTTACAGTGGGGTGAAATTTGGAAAATATTGATCGTTAGAAGTGCTTACTGATTTTAACGATTGTTTTGCTTTCGGGATAAAATTTTGCTTTTTTAGTGTTCAGCAACTAGTAGTGAAATTGTATAGCAAATATTTCTGTAGTACATACTGACTCAATATTCACCTATTTTAGCTGTCATTTTTGTATCTTTTTAAGAAAAGCGCAAAAATGACCCACATGTGGGGGTTGTACAGGGTTAAAATTTTATACAAAAATATTTCACGCAATATCCTGCATAAGTTTGCTCAACACATGATACACCTCAGATATAAGGATCATATAGTTAAATTCATCGATTTAAAAAAAGAATGCGGTATTTTTGTTTTTTTAATGTACGGTGGATAAAAAAACTTTAAAAATCGATTAAAAAAAAATGTGACGTGCTGGAGAAAAACTACGAGACACGGGTATTTTTTTTTAACTTCTATTTTAAGAACTTTTTGGATTTTCTCATGTGATCCTATTTTTAAGATATCGGTTATTTTCGGTTTTTGGATAAAAAAAAAAGTAGATTCCACTTAATTACGGCCTTTTTAACTTTATTTCCCCATCGGATGAGCAATTTTTTATCTATATTTTAGTCCAATCGCCAATTTTTTACGTTTTCCACTTCTCTTGCAAATTGCAAATAAAGAAATGTAAACATTACACCCTGTTTTCATATTTTTCATAATTAAAATCATAAAAGGCAGTAACTCCATACAAAAAGATGAAAAATGAAATAGATTTTATAAGAAAGAGAAGTTGCTGCCTTTTCTGAATAAAATTAAAATTTCGATTTTCTCAAAACTATGAAAAACGAGTTGCGTCTTTTTATAATTTTACGGCAGAAATATCTCAAGAACCAACAACTATGGGGTGTTTTTTTAAACCCAATAGAACTTGAAATTGTATAAATAACACAAAAAATTAAATTTTGATGAACATTTTTTTATTATTTGTTTCAGTATACTCTAGCCCAAGGGTGTCAGCATTTCAAAATTACTGAGCCAAGCGCAGGCAGCGCAGTAAACACAAAATTTTTGCTTTCAATTTCTATCGGGTAACGAAATTATAAAATTTAATTTAACTCGTAAGGGTGTAACATTTGGCCTGACCAAGCTTTAAATACCCTACACTGCATTTTTTCGAAAATTTTGGTTATATGGGAGGTGCCACGCTCTCTTGTCCGAGTTCACCCAGTTACGCCCAGAGCATGCATTTATAGCCTTTAGTATTTGGGTGAAATATAGTTGGATTATCTCAAAAAACTCTTCTGTATAGCATTTTGAAACTTTTGGTTTTATGGGAGGTGCCACGCCCTCATGTCCGAATTCCCCCAATTTTCGCTCAGAGCTTGCGCTAATCATTCTTAGTATTTATGTGCATGTGGGCTGCATCATTGTGAAAAATACTCTTCAAGTTGGATTTTGAATATATTTTTTGTATGGGCGGTAGGCGTGTCCGTTGACCGATTTCGCTCATTTTCAATCTCACGATGAAGGCAGTGTACCAAATTACATAAAATTATCTTAGTGAATTTTTTCCAAAAAATGTATTTCCACACACAGCCAGCCAGCCAGCCTGACAGACGGACATGGCTATATCGACTCAGAGGGCCACGCTTCCTTCTGTGCGTTACAAACGGAAGGACAAAGTGAATATACCCTGGGTGTAGGGTATAAAAATCAGTAGTCGATTCGTGCCACTTATAGACGACTTCGAAATCATTTTCAAATGTTAATGTTATGTACTGATCTTCCGAATAAAAAAAAATTTTTGATTACAATTGAACTTTTTGTGTTATTTTTTACAGTTTCAAGTTCTATTGGACTTAAAAAAAAACACCCTATATATTCAAACGTACTATGTGTCAAATTAAAGGTAATTAAATTTCCTATTAATGATATCATAACTCCCTGAGGAGTTATAGGGTTAAAGCTGATGGTATATCACATTACCCGCCAGTTTTATCAAGGGGTATTATTTGGCTTTTTCCAATTTTGTAGAAATATTTCCGAATTGGCTTACCGTATAGAACTCAAAGCAGTAATATATTCCACAATGCATTAAGAAACCATAATACACAAAGTAGTAGTAGCTATGCTACGTAAGTAACGTGTAATTTAAAAAACAAAAATGCCTATATCACATTACCCGAAGTTACTATACTAAAACTCAAAATTTTGAAAAAACATTTATTTATATACCCATAAAAGGTGATTGACGGGGCACCTTTTCCGATCTGGCCCATTTAGAATATGTAAAAATAAAAAATCTCCATAGAGCCGCGCTCCACCCTAGTGTGTATGTTATTCATGAAAATAATAAGATTTTAACCTTTTCAACTTTTCGGTCCGAAAATTTCCTTTGTATATTGTGGACCCAATTAAAAAATGACCGAGATTTAGATTTTTGGGGGTAGTTTTGGCCATTAACAAAAATCAAGTTTACTTTGTGCTTTATTTGCTATGTAAGTAGCTTTAAGTAGACCTCAAGACCCTGGTTTTTTTAATTTTTAAGAGGGGATAATTCAGAATTCTCACATGATCCCACGATCCCAATCCATGGAAAACCATGGTTGGACTGGACGATGGATAGGGGATAAAAAAATTAACCACTGCAAATTCTGGCAGCAACCTATTTCTTGTTACTTGGGGTCATACCTATAAGTTCAGTGTTCGGTACTTATATTTTGCGTTGGTCCATTTTTTTTATACCCTACCCTATGGTTTTCCGCCCTCAATTTTTATAACCGATTATGGTGAAATGAGACCTCATAATTATGACTTTAAGCTTGGTTTTTTTCTATCATGTCAGGATCCTGAGTTATCCCATCTTACAAATTGAAAAAACTACGGTTTTGAGGTATACTTGAAGCTACATATATTACAAATACAGCATATAATAAAATTAATTTTTGTAAATGGATGCGAATAGCCAAAACTACCCCCAAAAAGCAAAGTTCCAGTCATTTTTTTTTAATTGGGTTCCTTTTTTCCAAGTTATAAGCCTTTTAAAAAAGAATATCCCTCAATAATATCAAAAGAAATTTCCGGACCAAAAAATTTAAAAGGTTAAAATCTTATTATTTTCATCAAAATGGCAGCTCTATCCTAGATTTAGTGAATGAACCTACTAAATTACTGGCTTCAAAATTAACAGAACAAATCTGTGGCTCCAAAGCATAACAGCATAAGTCAAGTTATGTCAAAATTGAGATTTTAGAATCAATGTGTTCCCCGTATTGAACTCCTTACTGTGCGAACTCTCACGCGAATCGGTTGCTTGGTTACAAATATAAAAGGGCAAAACTTAACAACATAAGTCCAGTTTGCAAGAAGTGGCAACAGGAATAACGACATAAGCTGTGTTATGTTGTTCTTCATTACTTAACTATTTTTGTTTATAAATGAATAAAACACATCGGAGTTGTGTGATTATTCCAAACTGCAAGCTTTCAAACATATTGCACATCTGGGCTTGTGCTGTTTTTTCCATATTTTGCTTTTAAATTTTCGGAACCTTAACCAAAGATACTGTTTTCTTCCGAAAATGTTTCTGTTGCATAACTCCAGTTGTGTGAGCCTGACAGAACATTTGGTCTATTTATAAGTCAAAATCTTAACACGAAAAGCCGGTTTAAAGTAAAAACCTTTATTTATAAAAGGAAAATGTTTCTAATTTGTAAAAAAATTCTGCTTAATGTCCAAACACTTTTTTCCCATATCAATTAAAAGTTTAAAATTGCTCTCCTGAGAAATATAAAAATACACTTGTGCTTTTATTCCTTGGGGCCACAAAAATATTTCCTTTGTTCATACACTAAATCTCAAATCTGTTTTCATTCAAAAGATCTTAACTTTGGAATGACTACCCGTGTCTTGGAGAGCAGACCTGCATTGGAAAGGTCGTTTTATGCGCTATACGATTTCTTTCTTCTAAAACGCTGCGATTTCTTATATACTTTGTATGAAGCTCTCAACTGCCTTTATTCAAAAATGTCATAGTTTTGAAATGGCTAGCCGTATCTTGATGAATAGACCCTCGTCAGAAAGGTCTTCTTATGCACTATAAAAAAATTAAAAAGCTAACTTTTTTTTTCTAAGATGTGATTTCTTATACATATTGTATAAAGTTTTCACATATCTTAATTCAAAATTTCATAACTTTTGACCCTGATGATATTTTTCAATAAATTAGCCATAAATTGATTATACTCAACTACACCGTTCTAACGGTGCAAACAATACAGTAAATCATTCAGAAGATTTAAACTTTCGAAGTCAATCTCACAGTAGAAACAAACACTCAAAACTTCAAACGATTTTAAGGCGCATCGAAATTCACCGCAGATATATGGTCCTCAAGAGTTTTTAACTTAGAATTTAACATTGAATCCAAAATTGATTGTTACCAAGTCAAAAAATTTAGTGCCGAACAAATTGATCCACTTTAATATATATTCTTGATGAGCGACTGTCTGGATGTCTGTCTGTCCGTTGAAATATCTTACAAAAAACCCAGGTGGCAACCCTGAACGTTTTTGAACAGGTTTAAAAAAGTTTATCTGAGCGTTTCTGAAGCCGAAAATTTGAAAATTTGTTAGAAAAAGTACAATCTTAACAAAATTTTGCAAAACAAACAGGTGGCTACCCTAAAAATGTAAGTTGGGTTTTTAAAAAATTAATAAAAGCAGGTGGTGTTTTAAGACTAATAAGCATCTGGCCAATCTTAGGGCACGTCGAATGACACCACTTTTGTCCAGATCGGACCAACTTTCGTTCCCATGATTTCTTGGACCCCCTTAATGAGCGCTGTTACGGAAAGGGTCAAAATGACACACATGTGGAGGTTTTGTAGGGTTAGAAAAAAAAAATCCTCGCAATATCCTGAATAAGTTTACTGAACACATAATACACCTCAGATCTAAGGATCATATAGTTAAATTCATCGATTTAACACAAGAATGCGTTATTTTTGTTTTTTCATGTACAGTGGGTTAAAAAACTTCAAAAATCGATTAAAAAAAAATCTGACGTGCTGGAGAAAAACGACGAGACACGGGTATTGTTTTTAACACCTACTTTAAGAATTTTTTTGATGTATATGAAGCTATAACCTCGAAAATAGAAATTATCGAATAACTCGGGAACGGCCGCAAGGAACGAAAATAATTGAGTTTTACGTGTTCAGCAACCTGAAATTAGTTTAGAAGAAATGGTTTGTAAAATGTTACAAATACTTTTAATTTTGAGTTGTATTAACTTTTTATAGTTATTGCTTTAATAATAAACAAATCAAAAGCACAAAAAAATTTTTGGTAAACTTAACTTTTTAAAGTATAAAAAACAAAATCCCACCTCGACCGTATAAATTCATTCACTGTAGCGAAACTTCTAGGCTAAAACCCCCAGGCAGTCCACTATAACGATTTTTTCCCATTTTTGGTGCTTAAAATAGGTATGTACGCAGTTTTCCGGGCGCTATTTTCAATTTTTCCATTTTTTAACATCATATTTGGATTCAGCAACCTAGAGAACGCCTTGAATAGCAAAATTTTCCATTTTTAAGCATTTTAGAACAGTTTTATTGAATTTATCCGATTTTGGGGGTTCTCGGGGGATTAAAAAAGTTTTGAGGAAAAGCTGCAAAAAACTAATGTGTTGGTTTTGTTTTAAATTTTATTACGAACAAAATGAGCCCTGTCGGATCAAAATCGGTGCATGTTTAACAAAATTAGAAATGAATACCAAATTTGCCTGCACTATAAATATGTAGTATCTTATTTGCTTTACAAATATGTAGGCTATAATACAAAAAACAAAATGATTTTTAAACTTTTTTTTCTTGTATAAATCTGCAGTTGATTTTGACTTTTTTTTATTTTTTTCGAAAAAAAATAAGTTTTTCTTAGAAATCGATTTATTTCGCCGAAGCTAACAAACCAAGCAAAAAGTGATGTGAATATCATTTGTAGGTAATTTAATTGCCTTTAATATGACATATAGTACGTTTAAACACAAACATTTCTTTTTTAGTCCAAAAACCGAAAATGACCGATATCTCGAAAACGACGTAAAAGAAAAAAAAAAAAAAAAATAATGCGATTTTCGGAATCAGCAGCCGATTTTATAAAATAAAAATAAATAAATGAATAATGGCATTCAATGGGAAAAAATTGTTTGATCATTCGTAAACTAGTGTTATTGATGCCAGCTTAACACAAAAGAAAAACAAGAGACGTGTGCTATCTCTTAGCTCCATGCAAAACAAAAACAAAGTAACCAGATTGTTAAATGTTTTAAAGTTAATAGACGGCAAAGCTAACACTGCAGCGACTGTGAGCACCCTAAATATGTCGTTGACTTTAGGACCCAATTTTTTTTTTATATACCATGATTCAAGATGAAAAATTTGAGATCATAATAAAATAAAAACCGCATCAAGCTTAGATTTGCACAAATTGAAGTTGCGCCACCTCTAAATGACCTTCAAAAAAATTAGAAAAAAACTCAACTCACTTTTTTGACACTCTTCAGATTTTTGGGAGTTATCGTGGAAATTCGAAAAAAAAGATTTTTTTTGGAATCAGTCTAGTGCTCAATTTACAGAAAGACAATTTTTTTCGACCGATGTTCCACCATCCCCACCATTAACGTTTGACAAAGTCATTTAACGGACACCCTAATATGTACTTATATGTACATACCTAAAAAGAATTGTGAATTCAAAAAGAAATAACATAACTAATAGCCTGATCTTATGTTGTGTGTTGATGTTTTTAAATAAAGAGACAAACTGGTAATTTGATTGACTAAAAACAAACAATGGTCCTAAAAATTGGCTTTACTATTTGAAGACTAAACTTAAAACAGATTGTACAAATTTAACAAATAAATTTGAATTTTTTTGACTTTTACCTTTTTCTGTGTTTTAACTTTCTTTTTTAAGAGATTTCCAATTTCTAATAGTAGTGGGTAGAAAAAATATCAATAAGCCATCATAAAATCAAGTAAAATATCATATATGTATGTATGTATTTCAAATGTTTTAAATGGAATAAGTTTAGATTAGATTCTTTATTTAAATTATGCATTCAAACTAGTTTTTCAATATACATCCAAAAAATATAATAATAAAGTTAAGACTAGTTAAATTTGAATGGAAAATTTCAAAGTTGCTTGGAATTGCGTTCACAGAGCACTAAAAGTTTCTCTTTGATGTAAGTACGCACCATGGAGAGAACAAATTTTGCTTTAAAACTTTTATTTAGGATGGAAGGGGATGGGAAGGTGAAGGTTTTTGTGAAATCCACGGGAAGTATTTTTATATGAAAAAAAAATCTATATGTCATATACAGTCATTGGAAAAAAATGATATGATACTCTAAACCCGGTAGTGGACGGTGCCACGCTGTTAACAGGAAAATAAGTTTTCACGCTAAAACCAACTGTTCGATTTTGATGAAATTCGGTATGGAGATAGTTTGAACTCCAACGAAGGATATTTGAAAAAAAAATAATAAAATTTTGTGGTGCCACGCACCTATCATGAACATACGTTTTCAATGCTTAACCTACTAACCTATTTTGAAGAAACTCATCCAAAAGATTTGTTAGCTTCTTAAAAATACTAGAATTTGCCTTGTGGCTGAAATTCGACCATTTCGATTTGACTTTCAAAAGACCACCCAACTGTGGACTTAAGCAAACAAATTCTCATCAGGCGTGACAAAGTGGAATTAAAAATATAAGGATATTATTCTTCCTTAGTACTTACCCTATCTGCATACCAAATTTCATAAAAATCGATCCAGTGGTTTAGATTTAAGAGCGTTTTTTAAATTTAGGGACGTGGCACCACCCACTTAGGAACATAATGGCCACATTATTGGTCCTTAGTGCTAGTCCTATCTCCATACCAAATTACATTAAAATCAATGCAGTTGTTTAGCCGTGAAAGCGTTTTTCTATTTAAGGGCGTGGCACCGCCTACTTTTAAGAAAGAAAAAATCCTATGCACTGCTGTCTTTCACAACCTTCTCAACAAAAAAGATATAATAAAAAATGGGTTTTGAAGACCAAAACTAGTTCTTTCCAATATCATGTAAAGGTTTATGGCCAGAAACTGTCATTACTTGTTATAAAACTTCAAAAATAGATAAAACGGTGTTTTTTGCACTTTTAGGTTATGATATCTCAAAATAATGACGAGTTAGCGCAATTTTGCCAGATTCGGATTCAGCATCATAAAATACATCTAAACTGACTATTTCGGTTTTTATTTGTTGGTTTTTTTTTAAGATTTTTTCGTTTTATATGGAAATTATTGTACAATTTTTAAAATTAAATTTTTTTAAAAAGCGCCACGTGGATTTTTTTATTTTACGCTTAAAATGATGCTTAAGTACTATATATTTGAACCCCACAAAAGTTTTGGAGTAACTGATCATGTTGGTGTAAACCCCTATCACGAGCACCGTGGTATGTCGTATTTGAAAAAACGTCAGAAAGAAAGAAAGTATACTTTTTAAAAGCCAGATTTGACATTTTCATAGGTATAAAATTATATGGACACAAAAGGTCAACTGTTGTGCAAGAAAAGATCGATGCTGTGCGTGACCTGAACATTTGGACGTCAAAAAGATTTGTTCGCTTTTGATACTAGTACAACAAAATTAGCTAAAATATCAATGGAAAAAGGAAAATACTGCTGCGGACTTGAAACTTGGCACAGTTGTTACTTTACAAAAAAAAAAAAAGTCTACCGCTCAACGGGTGGTCTAAACCCATTCTTTGGGGGTTCAAAGAACAAAAAAGTCAGTTTTTGACTAATTACTTAATATATTTCTTGCATGAGCGGTAAGCGTAGCCGTTGACCGATTTCACTCATTTTCAATCACACGAGCTAGTGTACCAAACATCATTGAATTAGCTTGCTCTGTTTTCCCAAAAAATGTATTTCTGCACACAGCCAGCCAGCCACCCAGCCAGACAGATGGACATGGCTATATCGACTCAAGAGGGGACGCTGATCAAGAATATGTATACTTTTCTATATCTGCTACGCCTCCTACTCTGCGTGACGCAGGAAGGACAAAGTCAATATACCCTGAGTGTAGGGTATAAAAAGATTCGACCTCAGGGTACGAACCTACGACCGTCCGTGTGATAGATAGAAACATATTATTTTTCTTACATTTACAAACTCGCTAAACCTCTACACCATTGACCCATTATGTTGAAGAGGTATAACATTTTTATATTAAGCAAATGTTGCCCAAACAGAATTTGATATTCGAATGCTTCCTACAGCCGTATATAGAATCATTGTGTAATCAGTTTCAATTCAATTAAACAAAAGTAAATAAATTAAAGAAAGAAAAATAGAAAAGTGAAATAAAATAAAATTAATAAAAACTAGTATGGGTGTAACCTTTGGCCTGGCCAAACATTGAATACCCTACACTGCACTATTTTGAAAATTTTGCTTTTATGGGAGGTGCCACGCCCTCTTGTCCTAGTTCACACATTTTCTGCTCAGAACTTACATTTATAGTTCTTAGTGTCTGAGTGAAATTTGTTTGGATTATCTCAAAAAAGTTTTCAGTATAGCGTTTTAAAGCTTTTGCTAGAATGGAAGGTGCTACGCCCTCTTGTCCGAATTCGCCCAGTATTTTCTCAGAGCTTACATGTAAATTTAATTCGATTTTCTCAAAAACCGCTTTCTGTATAGACTGATTTCAACTCATACAATGAGTGTGCACAGACAAAATAAGAGAACACGTATTTTTTTTTGGTTTGGATCAAAATTGGGGATTTTATGGCGTTTTTTAGGAATTTTGCAGAAAATTTAATTTTGAAAAATTCATGAAGTGTAATCAGTTTTTTCAATCGCATTTAGTTCTATTTTCATTTTCCTAGACGGTACCGATTCCGAAAATGGCACTTACCTTCTTCTACCAACTTTGGTCAATTTTTGCACTTGAGCAACAAAGAATAAGCGTAGAGTTTTCAAACTAGGCTGGCATGGTTCTTAAATATTTCTTAACAAAATTGGCCAACGAACACGCCCACCTCCCATATGACATAAAATTAATTTCGAACATAACTCTACCATTTTTATTCGGAATTAATTAAATTTAGTAAAACTAGAGTATACAACTAACTAATGATAACCGCAAAAAATAGGCATGATCAAAAATCAAATAGGCCCAACTCCTATATGACCTAAAATGAATTTTAATCATAACTCTTACATTATTCATCAGAAATTGTTTTAATTAAGTAAAATAATGGTATTGAACGAATTTATTATAATTGCAAAAAATGGGTGTGGTCAAAACCCAAGTTCACCCACCTCTCATGTAACCTAAAATCATAACTAAACATTTTTAATCAGAATTTTTAATAGAACCACTACTAACCCCTACTTCGGCTTTCCGAGGTCTCTTTGCGGTGTTGGAAAAACTGCATGCCCATAAAAAGTGATTCATACCAATTATATCTAGGAAAATATCAAGAGAAAAACGAACGAAAATATAGTATAATCCATATGATGTTGGTATCCTTGGATACGATAATCTTCTCGTTCAGAAAAATTCCAAAAAAAAAAACCGATTCAGCCTTTCTCAAAATGTTATAAAGCTTTTGAAAAGTCCAAACCCTGATTTAGGCAATAAATATTATGATAAGAGTGAAACCGGGGGGAGTGAAACTGAGGGTAGTGATTCAGATTCGACATAAAATTAGTCTTCTTCTCATGTACACCAATAAATTTTTATTTAAGGGGCATGAACACTGTAAACGCTTTAATTTCAGGTGGTTTTTATTTTATTAATTAAGAAAAATAGGCTTGACATATAAATATAAAACTTTGTATATGTATTAATTGAAGTAAGTACTATATGAAAAAATTTTATATTTTTTTTTTTATGTATCGAGTTGGCCCACAATCCTCCGTCAAACATTACGCTCCTAAAAATTGATCCCAGTGGCGTTGACAGCATTGCAGCAAAACTAAAGGGTAGTGCCTAAAGCAAAGTACATATAAATGACTATAGTTTGACGTAGGGGATTTTAAAAATATCAATTTACAAAAAAATGACAACCGATTAAAAAAAAAAAAAAAATTTCATGAAATTTTCACTAAATAATAGTTCATAAAAAAAAGTAAAAAATGGAAAAAAATCAGCTACGTACGTAGAGACATGTTTTTTCAACAAAATGACGTTGGGATCAAGTCGATCGCACAAAAACTCTTCAAGTTATGCTGTCAACGCGGTGAAAAAAAGTGGTTTCGTGAAAACGTCGTTTTAACTTTTAGAAGAGATAAATTATATCAATATCAAATTTTTTCATGTAGTACTAACTTCAGTTAATACATTTACAAAGTTTTATATTTATATGTCAAGCAAATTTTTCTTAATTAATAAAATAAAAACCACCTGAAATTAAAGCGTTTACAGTGTTCATACCCCTTAAAAGTAGTTTATTTTCAAACGTAAATTTTTTTTTACGGGTGCAGTTATGTATTATTTAGTGTAATTTTAGTAGTGGACAAAAGTGGGAGCTGCAAATTGAGGAGAAGGTAAACAATACTTCAATCTATCAAATCATGCTAAAAAATTGCTGGAACTAAGTGGAACTTTTTTTTGGCACTCTCGCGTTCAACGTACTTAAGAGAAATTTTGGGTTTCTTAGAAATATGCCACTTTTACCGTTATTTTTTCTTTTATGAAAGTTAGTGGCACATCAAAATATTTAAAAAAAACAGAATTGAAGGGTTGTAGTCAAAAAATTATTTAAAACTATAAACAAAACTTGTCCAGCGATTTTCATTTGGCACAACTTTAATCACAATTTTCGATATCAAACAGTTTTTTATTTCTGACGTTTGTGCGCTATAAAGTATACGTCGAAACCATATTTTTGTCTCGGTTACTGATATCCTGGACAATTGTTTGCCAAAACTTTCCGAAGTTAAAGTTTATTTTTGGACTTTTGGCCAGGATATTTGGATTTTGCCGCACTGTGCAGCAGTCTGGATATCAGCTGTGTGGTTATTAGACAGATTATGATGAGTCGCTTATGCTTTAATATCCCTCCAATTCCATCTACAGCGTCCTTTCCATGGCCAAAGCCTGAAAAAATCCATTGTTTAGTCATGGTACTTTTTTGCATTTCATGGAGCATGAAGCGATTGATTCCTTCAGAATAAATGAAATTGAACAGTGGAAAAATGCAAAGATATACAAAGGTTTTCAAAAATGTCTTGTGTGGAAGAGTGAGGTAACCAGAGGGATAACTTCTTGTTACATAGCTAGAACAGCACAAGACAATTACATGTATGTATGTATGTATTCTCCTTAAACTCTTAGGAGGAACATAGGGCCAATATGAGACCTTTCCAATTGTTGCGATCCCTTGCGATGACTTTGATCTCTTGCCAAGACTTTCCCAATTCTTGTATTTCCTTTTCCAGTTGGTTTTGAGTCTACGACGTCCTCTACTGCCTTGTGGATTCCACTCAAGAGCCTGGCGACAAACTTCGCTGTGTGGTTTCCGGAGAGTGTGACCAATCCATCTCCATTTGCGCAGTTTGACCTCATTTGCTATTGCCCTCTGATTGCATTTTTGATGTAGCTCGGCATTTGATATAGTACGAGGCCACCAAACCTTTAGTATACACCTTAAACATTTGTTGACGAATACTTGCAGCTTGTTCGTTAGTTGTTCAGTAACAAGCCATGTTTCGCACCCATATAGCAAAACCGATTTCACATTCGAATCAAAAATGCGCACTTTCGTTTTGGTGGCAGTAATGGAAGAAGACCATATTTTGTTCAGTTGAGCAAACTCGCCTTTTGCTTTTGCTATTCTTGAGTTGATATCCTCTTTTGCTCCACCATCCATGGAGATAATGCTGCCTAAATACGTGAAGCTATCGACGTTTTCGATGTCATGACTGCCAGCTCTAAACGTGATGTCATTCCTGTTTGCGTTTAGCTTCAAGCTTTTAGTCTTGGATACGTTGATTTTTAGGCCGGCCTTTTGTGATTCCAAGACAAGGTCTTCAATTTTGCTTTGCATATCTGAGTGTTTGGACGATAAGAGGCAAGCTCTGTACAAAAACTGAGTGAACTCGGACAAAGGCGTGGCACCTCCCATATGAGAAAAATTTTTAAAATACGCAGTGTAGGGTATTTATTTTTTGGCCAGGCCAAAAGTTACACCCTTACTAGTTATACCCTACACCCAGGGTGTATTCACTTTGCCCTTCCGTTTGTAACGCAGAGAAGGAGGCGTGGCAGATGTAGAAAAGTATATATGTTCTTGATCAGCGTCACCTCCTGAGTCGATATTGCCATGTCCGTCTGTCTGGGTGGCTGGCTGGCTAGCTGTGTTTTGAAATACACTTTTTGGGAAAAATGAGCAAGATAATTCAATGAAATTTGTTACACTGCCTCCGTCGTCAAAGTTAGCTCGGGGGATTGAAAATGAGCGAAATCAGTCAACGGACACGCCTTCCGCCCATACAAAAAATATATTCAAAATGCAATTTTAGGAGTATTTTTCACGACAATGCAAAGAAAAAACTGAGCGAATTCAAACAAGAGGACGTGGCACCTCCCATACAAGAAAAAGCTTCAAAACGCTATACTGAAAGAGTTTTTTGAGGTAATCCAACCAAGCTTTACTAAAATACTAAAGACTATAAATGCACGCTCTAAGCTTAAACAAGACGAACTCGGACAAGAGGGCGTGGCACCTCCCATATAAGCAAAAGTTTCAAAATGCTATACTGAAAGAGTTTTTTGAGATAATCCAACCAAACTTCGCTCAAACACTAAAGATTATAAATGCACGCTCTAAGCTAAAGCTAGACAAACTCGGACAAGAGGGCGTGGCACCTCCCATATAAGCAAAAGCTTCAAAACGCTATACTAAAAACGTTTTTCACTCAGACAATAAAAACTATAAATGCAAGCTCTGAGCAAAAACTGGGTGAACTCGGACAAGAGGGCGTAGCATCTCCCATATGAGCAAAATTTTAAAAATACTGCAAAGTAGGGTATTAAATGTTTGGCCAGGCCAAATTTTACACCCTTACTAGTTATTGTTTCTTAATGCATAAGAACTTTTGTTTAGGCTATGGCGTATCTCATGTTCAAGGATAAGGTGGCTGATGAAAACTCCACATGGTTTTACTTCCAGCGGGAAGGAAAATTACAGGTTGCAAAGTGTAATATTTGCAAAGCAATAACGAACACACAAGGAGGAAGAACAAGTGGACTTCATCCCCACATTATTAATATCCATAAAATTAATTTGAATAAACGAAATGCTGCTCCACCTTGTGCTATTGAAAATATGGTTTGGCTTTTAGAGTAATTTCTACTTCTAAAGAGATCAGAAAGGGCTTAGTGGCTAGAGGATTTGACAACATTCCCGATTCAGCACATTCTATTATAAAATTAGTACTAAACTACAGTAAAAATATTCGATCTCAATTAAATAAACAATTGAGGCGTTGCGTGCAATAACGCCCCAAGTCGAAAAATGGCATTTCGAGATAATTCAATTTAAAGTTTTTAAATGCTGATAAAAAGAACAAACCATCATTTAAACCTTGAAAAACAAATTTATTCAATTAAACCTAATAAAACTAGTAAATAATTACCGCTTACACATAACACGGCGTGCTTGAACCAAGTTTAAATAAAAGTTTCTTGCATATGAGTTTTTTGACTGAATTATGTTACGTAATAACTTCACGAATCAAATGATCCCAAAATTAAAAAAATCGAATGGGCCTTTTTTGAAATAAGGCTGCCTTAAGCAATAACTATAAAAAGTTAATACAACACAAAATTAAAAATATTTGTAACATTTTGCAAACCATTCTTCTAAACTAATTTGAGGTCGCTGAACACGAAAAACGCATTTATTTTTTTTCCTTGGGGTCGTTCCCAAGTTATTCGATAATTTATAATTTCGAGGTTATAGCTTCATATACATCAATATATTTCTATGACGCCAAGTCCGATCAATTTTATTTTTCCACGCTTACAAAGAGTGATTAATGGCGCTTCTAACAAGTATACCAATAACTATGCTCCAAACAAAATTGACTGAGTTAAAGCACATCAACTTCAAATGAAACACTTTGTTTTTGTCACATTTTTTTTTTTTTAAATAATTATTTTTAGAAATGTTATTTAATGGCGCATATAATTGCAAACATTTTAAGCCTATGCTGAGCAAAATAGAATGAAATTCCCAAAAGATATTAAGGTTTTAGTTCAATAAGGAAGATGTGAGAATTTTCGAAATGTTCGGCCAGAGTCAACAGATCCATTTTTTCAGCCTCCAGATAGGACACCCTACACTTATTGAACACTTTAAAGATGATTTAAGTAACTTCTAATCATTCTCTGTAAAAGAACATTGCGGATTGTATCAAAAATATTAATTTTTGAAAGAAATCGAAATTTCCCTATTGCACTAAAACCTTAATATCTTTTGGAAATTTCATTCGATTTTGCTCAACATAGGCTTAAAATGTTTGCAATTATATGCGCCATTAAATAGCATTTCTAAAAATAATTATTTAAAAAAAAAAATGTGCCAAAAACAAAGTGTTTCATTAGAAGTTGATGTGAAAAATTTAAAAAATTTTTGAAATATCAAGCTTTTACCTGCTTTAACTTAGTCAATTTTGTTTGGAGCATTGTTATTGGTATACTTGTTGGAAGCGCCATTAATCACTCTTTGTAAGCGTGGAAAAATAAAATTGATCGGACTTGGCGTCATAGAAATATATTGACCCCAAGGAAAAAAAATAAATGCGTTTTTCGTGTTCAGCGACCTCAAATTAGTTTAGAAGAATGGTTTGCAAAATGTTACAAATATTTTTAATTTTGTGTTGTATTAACTTTTTATAGTTATTGCTTAAGGCAGCCTTATTTCAAAAAAGGCCCATTCGATTTTTTTAATTTTGGGATCATTTGATTCGTGAAGTTATTACGTAACATAATTCAGTCAAAAAACTCATATGCAAGAAACTTTTATTTAAACTTGGTTCAAGCACGCCGTGATAATACTAACGCATATTGACAGAATTATCGAAAAAGGAAAAACTTAAATTGTAGGACGTTTTTGCATAAATCCATTTGACTATCACTGGAGTAACGTTAGCATTTTGCTTGGGAAACCGGCAAAACTGTTCCAAATTTTAATAATTTTTTTTTTTAAATGAGGGGAATGAAATAACCTTTCACCCCAATTATTTATAAATGTGCGTTTTTGATTATTTCTTTAAAATTTTAATATTATAAAATGCACGCATACATTTGCATCTAAGTTTTGCACCTGATAACGTTAGCATTTTGCTTGGGAAACCGGCAAAACTGTTCTGATTTTAATGATTTTTTTTTTTAAAATGAGTGGAATGAAATATACTTTCACCGTAATTATTTATAAATGTGCATTTTTGTTTATTTCTTTAAAATTTTAATTTTATAAAATGCATGCATACATTGCATCTAAGTTTTGCACCTGGTAAATATTTTTTTTGTAAACGGTTATAGAGATTTTAATGAAATTTGTTACAATGTTTTATATTAGTATAATATTAAGACTGGGATAAATTCTAACCCTGTAGATACTCATAGAAAGGCGTAGCAAATTCTTTAAAATTAGAATTTATTGGGCAATATTTCGCAAATGGTGGCTCAGTTTGGTATACAAATGCTGATTATAAATAGCAAAATGTGGATGGGATGGCAAAAGTGTCACACCCACTTTTAAAGGCTTGAATATTTTGGTTCAATATTACACAAAAGCGGCGCTATGGATTTTAATGAATTTATAGAATGTTGAAATCAAAAAAAAATTTCGAATTCTTGTCTTTTTTTACTCTTTTGACTATAACTTATTTTAGATCAAAGATAGGAAAAGACAAAATTTAATAAAAAATAAGGAGATAAAATTTCCTTTAAAATGCTTTATTGAAAAATTTCTTAGGCTACAAATTTATCGAAATATGGTCACTCAAACATAGCAATTTTTTTACTCAGCCGGAAAAATGGATTTAATTCAAAAGCAAGGTACCTTATGACAAAAAAGTATGTTACGCAGAAAATGTTTGTATTGTCCAAAAAATATGTGTGAATTTTTTCAGAATTTTTTCGAACATTTTATAATTTTTCAAAATTTGGCTAAAAAAAAAAATCTAAATAAAATCACACGTTCTCTTTGGACAATTCTAAGCATTTTTTGCCATATATAATTTTTTCACTCGGCACATTGGTTTTGAGTAAAAACCTTTTTTTCCTACCGCGAACTGATTTATGCAAAAACGCCCCAAGTCGCACTACGACTTTCTTGCACGCAACTCTTTAAACAGTATATATATATTGCTCTACCACATTCTGTGATCGCAATTGGAAGTTGAAATTAAGTACACATATATTTGAGGACCCAAGCTTTTCAAAAAAGCGATGGGCGCAAAAACGCCCTAAGTCGACTTAGGGCGTTAATGCACGCAACGCCTCAATTGTCGTCCCTCTTGCTCGAAGGTAAGAGATTTAGTCTCACTTTTGACGAATGGACTTCTGTCCGAAATCGATGTTATTTGAACATAAATATCCATTCGGGCAAAGAGATTTGGAATATTGGTTTATGTCGTGTACATGGGTCTCTTCTTGTGGAGAAATGTATTGAGTTGATCGA
This sequence comes from Calliopum simillimum, assembly GCA_951812925.1. NCBI lineage: Eukaryota > Metazoa > Arthropoda > Insecta > Diptera > Lauxaniidae > Calliopum > Calliopum simillimum. The sequence continues at coordinate 66,116,243 of OX638368.1, forward strand.
AAAAAAGTTAAGCAATCATTATATTTCATTACAAAAACACATTGTTTGCATAACCACAGATAGAGCTTCTGTAATGAAAAAAGTTTTACGACTAATTTCTGCAGACCAACAACTTTGTGGCATCCAACTAGCCGTTCTAAAAGTATTGCATGCGCAAAATGCTAACTATACTGTTGATTCTGGATCAGAATCCGACAACACGTGTGATACAAATAATTCAGGCTATGAATCGGATGTCGATGGCTTCAGCATAAATGAAATTACAAATTCAAAGCAGTGGACCCTAAGCCATCATCAAGTTAGACCTGTTATTGAAAAAGTTCGTCGGATTGTGAAAATATTTCGCAAGTCACCAATAAAAAACTATCAAATTTTGCAAAAATACGTAAAAAAAGAGTTCGGAAAAGAACTTCAATTAAATTTTGGATTGCAAAACTCGCTGGAACAGTATGCTCGCGATGCCAGAGCGCTTTAATAAATTTAAAAGTGCTATTCAAAAGTCTATTATTGATTTAAATATCAATGCAGATTATCGTCTGTCCGAAAATTACTTTCTTTTGATTAATATTAAGTATAATTTCAGTTTTGCTTCCAATAAAATTAACAGTAGAGGCATGCTGCCGTGAGGATTGTCCGCTCGGAAATAGGCTTAAAGAACAGTTGGAAACTCGTATTATCGAAAGATGGACCGAATTATCAAGTGTTTTATAATACCTTCATAATCCAGATAAGTATGAAGAGCAGAAATGTCCAGTTTTGAAAAAAGTACCAAAAAAAAAAATTATGTCTATAATTGTTAGTATGCTAGAACGTTTGGATTCTGATCAATGTGCGGAAAAACCAATGTCCGGTAGTGCGATTTTAAACACTGAAAATAAAATAATTGACTTGATTAAACCAGAGACCATGGAAAAAAAGCTTCAAATGGCGGTAACCATAAACTTGAATGATACGGCTTCGCCAAAAACGTAATCAACTAAAAGTTATGCCAGAATTGTGAAACAAGAGCTTGAGCTATTTTGAAAATTAAAATATCAGAGGAAAATACTTAAATTTAATTTGTAACAATTTGCTATCGATTCCGCCAACGAGTGTACAATCTGAAAGGGCTTTTTCTTCTATAGGAGTTATTTGCACAAAGATATGGTCTAGGCTGGAAGACGAAAGCCTTGATGAACTGTCGTTTCTACGTTCCTATTTTAATAATAATTAAAACCTTAAGACTGTTTTTTTATGTTATTTAGTATAGTTTATGTGAATTGAAGGCTATATTTATTTTTGTTATTGTTTTTTTTTTATTAATAAAAAGCAGTATTCTAATCCATGTTTATTTTATACTGAACCAGATCATTCGGCTTTAATCTATGTTTCGCGGACGTCCATTACCCATATTCACCCTCTTTTTTATACCATTTTGATTGTTGCAGAGAATACCGGTGTATACCGGTATTGTTTTTTTGGTTCCGGTATTGCATTCCCTATTCGAGATATCTGGAAAGCCAAAGTTGGTAAAAGAAGGTAAGTGTCATTTTCTGAATCAGTATTGCAAAACCATCAAGAAAAGTGAAAACAAAACTGTGCAATTTTTTTCATTCATTTTGTAGAGAAGATCACAATATGTAGTAACATTAAAAATTGCAAATTTTACACTTACAACAAAAAAAGCAAAAAAAAACCGTCAGTCAATACTGAAATAAAGAGGACGTGCTTAACTATCACTGTGCAAATTTTCGAGAAAAAAAAGATGCTGTTTTTGAGAAAATTTGCAATTTTATTTAAAATATAAAAGTAAATTTTAAGGAAAGTAATGGTTAAAGAAATTTTTTTTTCCATATTACATAAAGAAATTTAGTAAGGGTTAAAGAAATTTTTTTTCCATATTACGTAAAAAAATTTCAAGGAGCATGAAATAAACTTTGACTCATGTAAAACAGCTGATAAATAAAAAAATGCGTTCGAAACAACAGATTAGACTTCATAAATTTTTCAAAATTAAATTTTCGGCAAAATTCCAACAAAACGAGATAAAATTCCCAATTTCGGTTTAAACAAAAAAAATTACGTGTTCCCTTATTTTGACTGTAGAAAAATATTTTGCTAGTTTGATGTTGATACGAAAACCTAAGTGCACACTCATTGTAGGAATTGAAATGGAACCAGTCTAAAGCGTTTTGAAGCTTTTGCTTATATGGGTGCTACGCTAGGCATGCGCTTATTTTACGATTTTCTGATTTTCGTTCATGCCGCCCCCTGAAATCCTTCTAATGGTCATAAAAACAAATACTATGAAGTTTCACGGCGATCGGATAACGATAACCCGGCCCGCAAGAGAGGTCAAGGTCAAGTTGAGGTTTCAGGCAAAAAATAATGAAAATTTTTTTTAAACTTAATTAAATTAGTCAAAGCATAACTTTATTCTATAGCAAATTGAAATACATTTCCAACAAGCTATAATTGTTTAAAATTGGGTAATAAATACGAATTCTATGAATTTTTCTTTTATCGACATTAGCAAAATTGCCGCAAAATACCATATGTAGTAGAATAGCTTCTAAATTTCTGTGGGGACAAGCCAGGCGTGTCAACCGTCCGGGGCCAGTTTTCAAACGCAATCAATTTTTCTGAATGCACATGAAGCAGTCCGCTATGTAGAGAGTGTGACTTCAAATGTTCCTATTTCGATCCGGACCTCAGACAAAAAGTTAAATTTTTCAATTGTTATTTCATTTAATTTAAAAACCGAAACATGCTTAGTAGTTTTTTCTCATATCCTAATTGTGATGATTTTCTAAGTTGAAAAATGCATGGAATTTTCGATCCTTGCAAATAATGACTAAAGTTCGTAAAATAATTATAATTTTCATATAGTCAATTTAAGCTATTTTAATTAATTAATTTTTAATAGAACGTTTTTAGTCATATATGTAAGTATTTGCAAAGATCGATTTTCTAATGTTGGCTACTGTTAAAATTAATGTTTTTTATTTTATAATTTTTTATTTTCATCTTCATCTGCGACATAAAACTTTTTTTTAATTTTTATTTTTGTTTGTTTTATATTTTATTGGTTTACTTTTTGAAAGTGCAGTGATGCATCGCACTACAAAATACTACAAAATTTAAGTATTAAAAAGTAATGATATTTTGTTTTGATCTTTCTTAATTTTATTTTCGTGAACTTTTTTCACTGTATCCGGTTTCTGAAAATCAAAAAGTTGGCAAATCTGAGACAAGCGCTTTTAAAGTGCTTGGTTCAGAAGCGCTTGGAATTTTTTCGTCTTGGGTTAATACAGAGACGACATAAAAAGTATGCAGAAAGACGAGAACGCATTTGAGCGCTACATTTTCACTTTATAAAGTGAAAACAGCTTGTTACAGATCTACTATATAACATCAGCCGCAGTTGCTGACACTATCCTATATTATTTGTTTACCTTAAATAGAAATTAAAATGTTTTCCTATTGATTCGCTGGTGCTTAATGTTGAAATTCAACTCCTATTTCATTAGCGCCGAAACTTTAATATCACGATAATTTAGTTTTTTTTTACATATGAGATGATCTTTTTGACCTCAATCAACAACACAATTGAATTAAAATACACGACAGTATTTGCGCTAGTCTCAATACTGCATGTGAAATTTAAGCAAATTAACACCCGTACGAAGAACTTTCAGCTTTCGTTTCAAATGCTTTCTTTTATTTTTTTTTCAAACAATTCTTTCATTTGTTTTGAAGCGAGCAAAAGTCACGCCTGGTAGCGTCCGAGATCTCAAACCTTTCACTCGTATATGTTGAATTGAAGCTTGTTTTGTGACCGACGAATACACTATATCGCGTGCTTCAATTCTAAACGCATTCTCTTCCGTACGCGTCTTGTCTCTATCAGCATTTGCTGCAAACTGATCATGAAGAAGAAGCGCTATTATATATTTCATGGTTTTTCGCCACATTCGGAACTGGTTTACTGCAATGAAAAGAGTCAAATTATTTCAATAGGAGAAACTTCACATAGTCAATCCATTCACATGTGAAGCAAAGCCAGACAGCAGCAGCAACACAAATGTTGCGAATACCTGCAAAAGCACAAAGAAAACAATGGAGAATTTCTTTAAAAAGCAAGTAAACAAAAAACAAACAATGCTGGGAGTTCAACAAAATATAATGTTATTAAAACTTTAGTTTTTAATTTCTTTAGCTTAAAATATTTCGAAAAATAAACCAAAATCAATCGATGGATAACTAACATAGTCCATCAACGGATTCCGTAAGTACTGCTGACTGCTGGCCACACCACGAGAGATTCCACAATATTAAAAAACTTTAAATAATACAAAATAAAATTAATAACTGACAACAGAGTATGCCATGTATAAATGGAAGCGCTTGGCATATTCTTTTGGTACTATTTTGGGTTTTTAATTACAGAATGGCCGTGTTTTTTTTGACGCGTATATACAATTGTGGTAATTTTCAAATTGCGATAACTTATGAACGGTGAGTCGTACGATAAAAAGTCCAAGGGTCTTATTCAGGGAGAATCACATGTTCTACAAATAATTTTAATCTTTTGTAAAAAAAAAAATAATTATTTAGAAGTTATTTAAAAAAAAGTGATTTTTTGCCGTTTATCGGCGCTTAACCAGTTTTTATAGAATAACTCCTAAAAGATACATTTTTTTAAATATAAAATGAAAAGTTTTTGGTAAAGAACGTGATTCTTCATAAAAAAGATCCTTAGAGTTTTTTTGTGCGACTCACTGTTCATGAGTTATCGCAATTTAAAAATATTCACAATTGTATATACGGGTCAAAAAAAACACGGCTAATATCTCATGGCCGCATGTTTCATTCGCACGGATTCTGGTAAAGAGAGTTCTTAAGCTTATAGTTCTTTGCATAAACCAACAAATCATTATACTGCGTACCTGGCTCAAAATCACCAAAGTGAGAAATTTGCTTCGGAAGCAAATAAATTACTAAAGCCATAATTTTATTGAGTAAGTGAATATGACAAAACATTATAATTATTTTGTTTTAATGATACATTGCATTATATATACTAAAACTCAATTATATTCGATATTATTTGATAATATATACACGAAAAATCATTCCGGGAACGCGTCCCAAAGTGTGAAATCCAAAATCAAACTTATAAAAAACCGTATAAATCTACCAATATTAAACAGATCAAGTAACCTATTAAGAACAGTTTTTATCGGAGAATCATATTTTGGGGACATTATTTAAAAAAACTTTGTTTTCAAATAGAAATATGCTAAAATATGTTGTTGTGAATCAATTCAGGGAACGCAGTTGTAACTGGCCAAAAACTATTTAAAGTAAACGCATCCGCTATGCGCAATTCAATTTAGTTTATTAATATAACATTACAAATGGTTAACACATACATATAATAATAATTCAAAGAGTTCAAGAATAATTCTTTCTCTACTTACGAGGGGCACTATTTATATTTCGGGAACTGGCAACACTTAAGTCAATAGCTAAAATCTGGAAACACTATAATAAAGTTTGACATTTTTTAGCATAAACGTACTCACAACGTTTTGATGTACAAGTGCTATTTGTTTTGTTTACAGTGAGTTAAGAAATTATGGGGTTTCCAACGAGAACAAACGTTTTTTACAACTAAGTGTTCATGCAATATTGAATGTATGCTGGTCCCACTAATGCCTAAGGTTGTCTCAATCTCACGATAGGTCACATGACGATCTTGCAATATCAGTTGGCGCACAGCATCAATGGTTTCCGGAACAACAACTGATTTTGGACGACTTTCACGAAATTCGTCTTGGAGTGAACTACGACCTCGGTTGAATTCACCATACCATCGATAAACACTGGTCCTTGATGGAACTTCTTCGCCAAAAATTGAATTAAGTTCATCGATGCACTGTTGTTGAGTTAATCCACGTCGAAAGTTGTAAAAAATAATCGCACGAAAATTTTCAAGATTTAATTCCATTTTTTGGGCGAGATGAATCTTTTAAGTTACTGTAAAAAACACAAATAGCGCTCGTATGTCAAAATGTTCTGAGTACGTATAACCTCAAAAATGTCAAACTTTACGATAGAGCTGGCAGTTGCCAGATTGCAACACTAGGGTTGCCCAATCCCGAAATATAAAAGGCAACCTTCGTAATAAGGACTGCGATCGATAAAATTGTCCGACACATTTTATCCAATAAATTGTTTTCAAATAACTCAATTTAAAAAATTTTTTCGCAGTGGGCTTTGAATTGAATGTACCAAAACTATGGTTTTCAAATTTTGTCCCTAGTCAGTCATATTTATTTAAAAACGGCAAACGAGCTATAAGTTTTGAAGTCTATAATAAAAATTTTTGAAGACCACCCGCAGTGGACTACCAATAGAATTGCTCAGAATAGCAAAGTTAATGTGAAATTGGTATCAAGCGTTCTGAAAAATTTTAAGGAAGACTTAGATATTTTGCGAAAGCCAGGTTCCGCGAAAAAAAAGGAACCCGTGACCAAAACAAAAAGAAGAAATTCGTCACAATTTTCAAGAGAACTCCAACATTTCATGCAGAAAACTGGCACAAAAGGTAAAGTGTTCCGAGTTTTTAGTTCGCAAGGCCAAAAAAAAGGTTGGTTTGAAGACGTTTAAAAGCAAAACAGCACGCTATAAAATTAAAAATGAATTTTTTTCCAAAAATTCGAATGCTGCATCATGGACGATGAAACGTATGTTTTAACCGATTTCACGCTGCTTCCAGGCCAAAAATTTTACACTGTAGACTCACGGGGGAATGTGGACGAAAAGCTTAAGTCAAAAAAGCAGTCAAAATTTCCTCGTATGTTCTTGTTTGGCAAGCAAACTGCAGCTGTGGCAAAAGGAGAAATTCTTTTGTAACCACTGGAACAGTAAACTCCGAATTCTATATTAAGGAATGCTTGGAAAAATGACTTTAGCCTTTACTACGAAAGCATGAAGTTTCCACTTTTTTTGGCCAGACCTAGCATCTTGTCATTATGGTAAAATGGCCTTGGAGGGGTTTTCAAGAAATGATGTGATTTTGGTGCCTCGTGAAGCAAATCCACCAAACTGTCCAGAACTCTGGTCAATTGAAAGATTCTGGGCTTTGGTCAAAAAGGAGATAAAGGCAACCAAAAAAGTTGCCAAGGATGCTAAAAATTTTTTAAAAAAGTTGTGCTCAGCAGCTAGAAAGTTATCAAATAATACCATAAAATCCTTAATGGAAGGAGTGCCAGAAAAGTTTCAAAAAAATGTGTAAAAAAAAAATTATTAAAATTCTAGATATAAAAATGGTAATAAAATTTCAGTTTAAGAATGAGTCTAATTTTTAAAATCGGACTACTAGTTCCAAAGATTTTTTGAATTTTGTATCGGACAATTTTATCGATCGCAGTCCTTAATTAATTTATACATAAAAATATTTAAGTCAATACAATATCATAAAAGTGGAGGTAAAACATTTCAAAAAAAAAACCTACTTGACTTTTTATAAAAAACATTAAAAAAAAAAAAAAAAATAATCTAATCAACTAGTTAGTGAAATCTTCTGATGGCACCAGATCACTAATATGGCTATAATCAGAATATAAACACCTGATATTAAAATTTTGTGTAAGCTTTTTAATTCTATCAGTTATTTTTTATATTTTTTATTTTCTATTAAGTAGTTTATTTTGGGAAACTTGTAGTTAATTACTATTTTAATTTGAAATTGTTTGACCAATATATTGTTGAAAATTTATTTAAGTAATTAGTGGAGTGCCTGGGGCTTTTAACCTAGGATTTCTACAAGACAGAATGAATTTATATGTTTGGGATGGGATTTTGTTTTAAATGCCATAAAAAAAAGTTTACCCAAAATTTTTTTGTGCTTTTGATTTGTGTATTAACTATAAAAAGTTAGTACAACACCACATTAAAAATAATTGTAACAATTTACAAACTATTTTTTCTAAACTAATTTGAGGTCGCTGAACACGAAAAACGCAATTTTTTTTCCTTCTAACCGTTCCCGAGTTATTCGGCCATTTTTATTTTCGAGATTATTTAACCACGATTACAAAGAATGACTAATGGCGTTTCTAACGGGTATACCAATGATTATGCTCCGAATAAAATTAACTGAGTTATAGCACGAAAAACTTAGATTTTTTAAAAAAATTTTTAAATTTTTCATACCAACGTCAAATGAAAAACTTAGTTTTTCGCATATATTTATTTAAAAAAAAATTTTTTAACAATTTTATTCAGTGGCACATTTAATTCCAAACATTTTAAGCTAACTTTGAGCAAAATCGAATGAAATCTCGTGAAGATATTAAGGTTTTAGTGCAATGAAGGCATATAGTTTTCTTTCAAAAATTTATATTTTTGATGCAATTGCAACCCGGTCCGAATTGTTCTTCTACAAAAAATGATGAGAGTTTCTTTAAAATGTTCAATGACTGTAGAATGGCCAATGTGGAAGCTGAAAAATTGGATCTGTTGACTTTAGCTGAACATTTTGATAATGCTCTGGACAACTTCTCATCATTCTTATTGCACCAAATCCTTAATATCTTCAAGAAATCGCATTCGATTTTGCTCAAACTAAGCTAAAAATGTTTGGAATTAAATTTGCCATTGAATAAAATTTAAAAAAAAATTTTTTTTCAAATAAATAAATGCGAAAAACTAAGTTTTTCATTTGATATTGATATGAAAAATTTTTAAAAATTTTTTAAAAATCTGAGCCTTTCCTGCTATAACTCAGTTAATTTTGTTCGGAGTATAATCATTGGTATACTCGTTAAAAGAGCCATTACTCACTCTTTGTAAGCGTTGTAAAATAAAATCAATCGGACTTGGCGTTCTACAAATATATTAATGTATATGAAGCTATAACTTCGAAAATGTAAATGTCCGAATAACTCGGGAACGGTCCAAAGAAATAAACTAGTAAGGGTGGTATCTTTGGCCTGGCCAAAAACTAAATACCCTACACTGCATTTCAAGTATATTATTAGGAGATTATAGGAACAAATCGCTTATAAGGGAAGTGCCACGCCCTCTCCTCCGAGCTTACCTTGATTTTGCGTAGAGCTAGCATTTACTGTTCTGAGTGTTTGAGTAAAATTCGGTTAGGTTTTCTTAGAAAATCTTTCAGTATAGCATTTTGAAACTTTCGCTTATATGGAAGGTGCCACGCCCTCTAATCCTACTTCGCCTACTTTAAGCTCAGAGTTTACAATTAATGTTCATCGTGTTTGAGTGAAATTTGGTTGGATTATCTCAAAAAACACTTTCATTATATAATTTTGAAACATTTGCTTATATGGGAGGTGCCACGCCCTCTAGCTTGAATTCGCCTAGTTGTTGCTCAGACCTTATACTTACTTTCTCTAGTATTTATGTGTATTTTACTTCTGTTATTGCAAATAATGCTCTTATTATTGCATTTTGAATATATTTTTTGTATGGGCGGTAGGCGTGGCCGTTGGCCGATTTTGCTCATTTTCAATCCCCCCGAGCTAACTTTTGCGACGGAGGCTGTGCACTAAATTTCATTGAATTATCTTGCTTAGTTTTCCCATAAAATGTATTTCTACACACACCCACCCAGCCAGCCACCCAGCCAGCCACCCAGCCAGCCAGACAGACGGACATGGCTATATCGACTCAAGAAGTGATGCTGATCAAGAATATATACACTTTTCCATACCTGCCACGCCTCCTTCTCTGCGTTACAAACGGAAGGACAAAGTGAATATACCCTGGGTGTAGGGTATAAAAATAAGTGGGTTTTTCGAGTGCAGCGACTCTAAATTAGTTTAGAAAAAATAGTTTGCAAAATGTTACACCTATTTTGGATTTAGTGTTGTATTAACTTTTTATAGTTATTGCTTAAATAAAGAAAAAATCAATTGCACAAAAAAAATTTTGGTAAACTTTTCTTTTTATGGTATCAAAAACAAAATCCTAGGTTAAAAGTCTCAGGCACTCCACTAATCGTAAAACACTTTTAAAATTACTATTTTTATCTCTGTAACGGGTACTTCTAGAGAAAAATTCTAGTAAACTTCTTCGTAATTGAAGTTGTTTCCAACACCGACTACGGTGTTTTGTCCAAAAAGGCAAAACGAAGAGGACTACTGCGTTTAACTTTTCATAAAACTATGTTCATTTTCAAATCGCGATATCTCATGAACGGTGGGTCGGACGGAAAAAGTGTTATTAAAGACATTCATAGAGAATAACATTTTCTGCAAAATCCAATGTAGTAGAATAGCATTTTGCGGCAATTTTGCTAATGTCGATAAAAGAAAAATTCATAGAATTCGTATTTATTACCCGATTTTAAACAATTATAGCTTGTTGGAAATGTATTTCAATTTGCTATAGAATAAAGTTATGCTTTGACTAATTTAATTAAGTTTAAAAAAAATTTTCATTATTTTTTGCCTGAAACCTCAACTTGACCTTGACCTCTCTTGCGGGCCGGGTTATTGTTATCCGATCGCCGTGAAACTTCATAGTATTTGTTTTTATGACCATTAGAAGGATTTCAGGGGGCGGCATGAACGAAAATCAGAAAATCGTAAAATAAGCGCATGCCTAATGTATCACGTTTATCGAAAGGGTAGAGATGCAGTTAAAACTGGATGTAGTCGCGGTGGTGGAGTTCTAATTGCAATTAAACGATCCTGTTGCTCATCTTTTTCAACCTGCAAAATAATGATTCTCTTCTTGACCACTTATGTATTGCTATATCTAGCCCTAATGGTTCACTTTATGTTTGTGTGTCTTATATACCTCCAAACAGTGGAGATGAGTTATATGCCTCTCATGAGGACAATTTTACAAACTTGCAGTCACTTTTAAATGATTCAGTTAATCACTAAGCAAAATTGTTTGGATAGTATTTGATAATGAACTCTTAGCGACTAATGTTAATCAAGCTTTTGAGATAAACTTAATTGATAGTTTGTATAGCATGGATTTAGTTCAAATTAACTGTGTTTTTAATAAATTGAATAAGGTTTTAGATCAGCATTTGTATCCAAAAACTATAAAACTAAATTAAATGAAAGTCTATGTCCTATATCTCCACCTGATATGCATCATAGTCCTCTGGTTTTAGAATTTGATTTTTATGAATTTGAAAATTTTGTTCCAGTGAATAACAGCTACATCGCATCGTGTTTTGAAATTTTTAAAACTTTAATATCTCAAGTTTGCTCTCAGAACAATCCCCGATTACCACAAAAGGTATACAAGTTACCGTGGCACACGAAAAAAAGTTAAAAAACTTGCGTAATAAATTTATGAGATTATTTACATCAGGTAATGATACTCAGCACCAGCTAAAGTATATTCACTATACGAGAGAGTTCAATTTTTTAAATAAATTCCTCTACAAACAATATATTTTACGCTGTGAAAATAATATCAAAACTAACCCTAAATCTTTTTGGAATTTTATTCATTCAAAAAATGGGGGATCCTCCCCCCCTCAACATAATGTATTATCTTGGAAAACAATCTTTTACTATAGATGACACTGTTAATTTATTTGCTGATTTTTTTAAGTCAAATTATGAAGACCCAGTGTAGTGGAATGATGAATCAATTCTGAATAATGTCAATTCTATCATTGATCTTGGAGCTATTTCACTTTCTGAATCCGATGTTTTAAGTGCACTGTCCATTATGAAGGTTAATGTTAAAATGGATATTGATGGTATTGCTTCAATACTTCTCAGCAAATGTGAGCGTGCATTGACAAAGCCGATTACCCAAATATTTAACAACTCACTTGCAACAAGTCAGTTTTGGACTGTTGGAAGATTGCGTCCATAACTCCTGTTTTTAAAAGTGGCATAAAAAACGAGATGTCCAATTATAGGCCAATTTCAAAACTATCCAATATTTCAAAACTTTTTGAGACCATTATTAAAGAAAAAATCTTCTTTTTGGTGAAGCGTCATATCTGTATTGAACAGCATGGTTATTGTGCGGGTCGTTCTGCTATAACTAATTTAGCACATTTTTCGAAATATTGTGTCTCATCTTTCGAGCAAGGAAATCAAGTTGATGTCATTTATACTGACTTTTCCAAGGCTTTTGATAAAGCCTGTCACAATGCCTTGGTTACAAAGCTTTTTAAAATGGGTTTCTACATCTTTTTGAAGTGGATACAATCCTACTTAGTCAACAGATCATGTTATGTTGAAATAAACAATGTTAAATCTGGCAAATTTATTGCTTCATCTGAGGTTCCACAAGGCAGTATCCTTGGCCCTCTTTTCTTTATTTTATTTGTAAATGATATTGGTAGTTGCATTAGTTCTGCAAATTTTCTACTTTATGCGGATGACTTAAAACTTTTTCTAAAGATTTCCATTATAAGTGATTCAGTTTTGCTACAAAATGACCTCAATAAAATTTATGTTTGGAGTGTTAAAAATTTTTTTCTGCTTAACATCAAAAAATGTTTCTCTTTAAGCTTTTATAAGTCGAGAGAAAGTATTGACTGTACATATAGTTTATCTGGTTTGCCTTTACAAAAGATAACCTCAAATCGTGATCTTGGGGTTATTTTTCATTCGAAGTTTACATTTGTTGAACACATCAATTACTTGATACCTAAGGCTTATGCATTACTTTTTAGATGCCAACTTTTGGGAATAAAGTCGCTAGTGACAAGACGTAAGATTAATTTCCTAAATTTGATTCATGACCTTATATCTGGGTCTATAGATTGTGCTCCTTTATTGCAATGTGTGATTTTTAATATTCCTTCTAGACCTTTGCGACATCATGATTTGTTTTAAGTATATTCAATTTCATAGGAGTAAGTATGCTCATAATGAACCAATAACTAGAGCTGAATCTCTTTTAAATTCGTAACTTGATCGTGATAACAACTTAGATTTAAGTTCATCAAAAAGTAGGTTTGAAAGCTTATTAAATACTTTATTTTTAGTTTGATTTAAAATTGTTAATTTAAGTACTATGTGTTCTTATTATTGTGTACCTCTAGTCTGTAAGGATATGCAATCCAAAGATCCAATAAACATAAACATAAACATCGGCTAAATTTGAGCGCGCACAATAAAAATTAAACTGTTGCCTTTTTAGGTCAGAGATCTCAACACATATTTTATTGATTTGCTCTGACATAGAACAAACTTTAGACATGGGACCAATATTTGAAACACTCGAACAAGAGTTGCAACCAGCGACACATTGCAAAAAAGAACCGTCAATCACACGGGTGCATTTATTACAATTCGCGTGGCAACTCATATTCATTATTTAAATATTATAAGGTTTAAAAACTTTACGCTGTTCAAACACGTCCGTTCTCTCTCGAGTTCAGTACCAATTGCCCCACATGTTTATTTGGTACAGAAGTTGCATATAAAAATGTCACTTCTACATTCTTCACAGTTTTCATGACTCCAAGAACGTCAGATTACGCATTCAACCCAAAATTCGCCACGGCGATCTTCTGAGTAAAGGGTATTACATTACTCGTATATGCATTTTTCATCTTCTTTTCCTTTGTAGTCATGAAGAAGATGATAAATACATTTGTTTTTGAGGCTTTTTTCTTTGGTGGTTCATATTACCCACACCACGTGTTGGTGAAATAAATGGTTTTATATCAGAAATTCTTGTTGTTAATGAACTAATTTGTGCTAATAAATTATAAATGGTATTCACTTACTTCATATAACACTAGTTTACAAATGATTAAAAATTTTTTTCCCATTGAATGCCATTATTCATTTTATATGTAAAATGGGGTGCTGATTCCAAAAATCGCATTATTTTTTTTTATTTCGTGTCGTTTTCGAGATATCGGTCATTTTCGGTTTTAGGACCAAAAAAACAAGATAGTTCCACTTAAATACAAATATCTCAAGAACCAATATTTGCATTTAAACGTATTGTATGTCATATTAAAGGTAATTAAAATACCTATAAATGATATTCACATCACTTTTCGGCTGGTTTATTAGTTTCGGAGGAATAAATTGATTTATGATAAAAAAATAATACTCGTCGTTTTTCTCCAGCACGTCAGATTTTTTTTTAATCATTTTTTGAAGTTTTTTAATCCACTGTACACGAAAAAACAAAAATAACGCATTCTTGTGTTAAATCGATGAATTTAACTATATGATCCTTACATTTTAGGTGCATCATGTGTTCAGTAAACTTATGCAGGATATTACGATGAATATTTTTGTAGACAATGTTATCCCTCTAAAACCCCCACATGTAGGTCATTTTGACCTTAATGTGGGGGGGTTCAAATTAACCTACATGAGAGGGTCTTAGAGGATTAAAACTTTCTACAAAAATATTCCTCGTAATATCCTGCATAAGTTTACTGAACACATGCTACACCTCAAATGTAAGGATCATATAGTTTTTTTTTTTAAATATATAGTCTATGATACAAAAAAAAAATAATGCAATTTTCGGAATCAGCAGCCCATTTTACATATAAAATGAATAATGGCATTCACTGGGAATTTTGGCTGTAAACTAGTGTAATTAATGAGTACCTGGAGATCGATCCCTGCTCGGTCAACAATCTGATCTTATTATTTTGGTCGATGTTTTTATCCATAGCTTTTTTTGTTATGAAATTCATATTTTTTCACCTCTAATGTTCATCCTTTCAAAATGATAAATTAACCGATGAGAATAATAATAAGAAAAAACTCTTCACTACTTTTTGTTGAAATAGAATAACCTAAAATAAATAAATGGGATATGCCACGCACCCAAAATATATCGTCTTTTGTATGGCGCTAAAATATCTTATTTTTAAAGGATCATAACCAGGGCCGTGTTTAGGCATAGGCTACATAGGTTATAGCCTAGGGGCCCGCAACACAAAGAGGTTCGAAGCAAAAAAAAAAAAATAAATTTTATGTAGCATAAAATAAAAAATTTGAATTAAAAATTTTTTTTTTACTACAGTAGTACACATTTTTTGGTTTACACTTATTTATTACAAATTTCACTGTAGTTTGCTTACAAAAAAATCGTAATTGAAATTTGTATATTTGTAGTACATCGTATATTTTTAGTATCTTAAAACGAAATGTCTTAAAACGCAAACAAGACGTCTTGATCATTTAAAAATACAATACCACCAGAAAAGTTAAAAATCGTACGTGGATTCTCATATGTATAATTTTAAAGTGGTCATAACTTTTTAAAGAAAACAATTTAAACATAACAATTTCGTACATCTTCTATACATAATCATAAAAGATCAGTTCATAGCTCATTTTGAAGAAGAACAGAACTAAATGAAGCATTTAATAAGAAATAGCCATAAAATTTCATGCGTCCGATATAGACCTGGGAACGGGCCTACTCTTTAAAGTTCGGCCCGATACAACCATTTAATTACACATTCAAAATTTTTTATAATTTAAAAAAAAATTTAACTTATTGAAAAGCCAAAAATTATACATGAAGTGCTTATTTCAGTTTTTTGTCGAATCTAATAAGACGGTTTGTCTGATTTGACTTTCATACTTGTTGGTCATTCTTAGCCTTACATCTAAACATTATTTTACATATTTTTATGTAAGAACAGAATTTTTTCCAAGCTTATGCTTCTTAACCTTCCCGTGATTTACGGTCCTCTAATTTTTGGGCTTTTGATGTTAGGCCCAGGCCCGCACGAAGCTGGCACAAAACTCGATTTTTGCTCTTTGAAAACTACAAAAAACTCATTTCTACAACAAAAGTTTAAGATAATTCTGGAGAAAAAAATGCAATTGGAGTTGTTTTACAGAGACTACCCTTTGCTTTCAGATGGGGCCCGCACTACAAGTTAGGCCTAGGGGCCTCCAAGTCCCATAACTCGGAAAATAAGAGCCCTATTGAAAAATCCAAAAAGATATTTTGATAAGGAAGAATATGGCTATTCGACGCCATTAATAAAAAAAAATTTCACCTTTTCTTGTAGCTACACACTTTAAGACTGAATACAGCGTTTTCTTCAACTTCAAGCAAGGATATTTCAAAATTCTGCATGTATAATGACAGTTCTGCTGATGAAAACGGATTCAGCGTCAAAAAGATTGCATATAAGAATTAAAAAGTTAATTTCATTATTTTTTTTTTTTTTTGTGCCTGAGCATTTAACGAAAGCTTTTACTTTGGTAAAAAGTGGACTTGGCATTATTGAACAAAGCCCGCTCTTCGTTATGCTTTAGATACTCATGATGATGATCCAGAACCGCATACCAAATTTCAACATTGTACCATTTAAGAGAAATAGCATTTAATGTGTTTAACTTTTATGGGAGGTTCCAAGCGCACTGGCGATATTTTGCCCACTTTCAGGTCGTAGCAAGTAGACTCCCCATAGTTAAATTCAGAAAGATTGCTTTAGTAGTTTTCTCTTTATAACGTAACTACTAACGTGGGCGCTGCCACGCCCTTAAACGAGTTTTTCTAATATCGAGGGCTTATATTCAATACACTCTCTGCTGTAGCTTCTCCATATTTATAGTATTAATATGTTTTTGGTTAAGAAAAAATCTACAAAAACACAATTTTTCAGGAGAGCAAAAAAACTGTTTTATTCGCTATTTTTTATAGAATTAATCAAACAAAGTACTACGATATAAATTAAAAAGGGACACTAGATCCTACAATTAAAAAGATTTTAAAAATTTTAGTTATTCGCGCTAGTATAGTAGATAGAGGATATTGCAATTCAAATATAATATAAAGTGCGTATTTAAACAAGCAGATAGAGCCTATTGGACAATAATAAAAACCAAATTTTTATGAATAAGTTATTGATGGTTTATTAAAATTTATTAAAAATAGATGTTTTTTTAATAAAAGAAAATTCAATATAGCTTAGGCCTCAAAACAGTGATTTTTGCACTTCTAAGTAAGTAAAGATAACTCAGGATCCTTACATGATAGAAAAAAACTAGTTCGGATACGTATGTATGTAATAAGGAGATCCTAGTCCACCATAATCTGCTATACAAATATAGTGGACCACCCTTGCTCCTGGGTACATCTACTTTTTAGGAACTTGAGGTTCTTCATATAAAAATCAGAGCTCAGATTTCAGTTCTCATATTTTGCATGTTTTGCGTCTGGATCTCGCTCTAATACTCAGTTTCTTTTGATGCGTATATACATACAATTAAGTTAATTTTCAAATTACGATAATTCATAAACGGTGAACCGCAAAATAAAAAGTGCAAAAAGAATCACATGCTTTAAGTTGTCTAATTGTGATTGTGCGTGATCGGTTAATGCATGAAGTTTAACCGATCACGTCCATTTTTAATCACAGGCAACGTAGTAATATTGTTGTTATCTGTACCCAATTTCATGCGTCTAGCCTTATCTGTTTGGCCGTAATCGTAACTTCAGCTGACAGACGCTCACATTTCTAAAAGGGCCAATCACGACTCAGCAGTGCCAGCAAGGGTCAACATAAAAGCCTGAAAAAATCAGGATAATTTATTTTCGGCATTTGGAGCCGATTGATGACCGTCATGATCTTGTGTATTATGGCCACCCAATAAATATAATAAAATGAAAAATCCTTCACATTTCATATGTAGATAGAGGATATTGCATTTCACAAAATCCATTGCTGTAGATAGTGAATTTCTTTAAATGCAAAAAGTAGCTCTGGAAGTAAATTTTTCGTTTGGAATTAATATCATAGATGACATTTGACAATGAAGAGTTTAACATCAAAAACTAATTTTCATGAAAATTGTAGATAGAGCGTATTGAATGTAAGCCGTCGATATAAAGGCATATCACATATAATACTTGTTTTCAGGGGTAAAATCTCTTAAATTACACTAGTTTACAGCCGAAATTCCCATTGAATGCCATTATTCATTTTATATGGAAAATAAGCTGCTGATTCCGAAAATCGCATTATTTTTTTTTCGTGACGTTTTCGAGATATCGGTCATTTTCGGTTTTTGGACCAAAAAAAAAAAGATAGTTCAGTTTGAATACAAATATCTCAAGAACCAATGTTTGTGTTTAAACGTTTTATACGTCATATTAAAGGTAATTAAATTATTTTTTTTTTTTAATCTACTCTACATGAAAAAAACAAAATACGCATTCTTGTGTTAAATCGATGAATTTAACTATATGATCCTTACATTTGAGGTGTGTGATGTGTTCAGTAAACTGATGCAGGATATTACGAGGAATATTTTTATAGACAATTTTAACACATGTGAGGGTTACATGTAGGTCATAATGAGTAGATTAAAAAACTTCAAAAATCGATTAAAAAAAAATCTGACGTGCTGGAGAAAAACGATGAGACACGGGTATTTTTTTTAACGCCTGCTTTAAGAATTTTTTGGATTTTCTCGTGTGTTTTACAAAAAGTTTCAAATTATCGAACAGTTTATTACAAAAAAACGAAAAAAATAGGCAAAAACGCATTTTAGTAATTTATCAATGAATTGTATACAGCTTTTATATTTTTCCATCGATTTTCTTAAATAGTATCTCATTTGCTTTCCAAATATTTAGACTATGACATAAAAAACAAAATAATTTTTAAAATTGTTTTTTTTTTTTCTTGTATAAATAAATCTGCAATTGATTTTGACTTTTTTTAAATTTTTCGGATGAAACTATTTTTTTTTTTTAGAAATCAATTTATTCCTCCGAAACTAACAAACCAGCCAAAAAGTGAAGTGAATATCGATACCTCCAACGTAAAAGTTGGTAACTTTTAAAAGTTGGTTACCAACTTTTTACGGGACAGCGATTTTCAAAATCTACACATTTGGTTCCATCTTGTGTCAAATTTTGGTACCTCTAGCTTGAAATTTGAAGCCCTGGGCTCTATTTTTGAAGTCACAACCTAAATTTATTTTATATAGGTTTTCATACAAAAAAACAAAAAAGTTAAAATACAAAAATGCTCATTACTCAAAACTACGATTTTCGAGTTACCAACTTTTACGTTGGACGTATCGATATCATTTATGGGTAATTTAATTACCTTTAATATGACAGTACCTGGAGACCGATCCCTGCTCGGTCAACAATCTGATTTTATTATTTTAGTCGATGTTTTTATTCATAGCTATTTTTTATTATGAAACTTGTACCTTTTCACCTCTAATGGTCATGCTTTCAAAATGATAAATAAACCGATGAGAATAATAATAAGAAAAAACTCGGAAAATATCGAATGGTATAGAAAAATATCAAAAACTGAAATAGTGAAATAGAATGCTCTAAAATAAATAAATGGGATATGCCAAAAACCCAAAATATTTGGTCATTTGTATGGAGGCTGAATTATCTCATCTTCAAAGGATCATAACTCGGAAAATAAGAGTCCTATTGTAAAAATCCGAAAGGATATTTTGATAAGGAAGATTGTGGCTATTTGATGCTATTAATAAAAAAGAATTTCACATTTTCTTGTAGCTATGCTGTAAGACTGAACACAGCGTTTTCTTCAAATTCAGGCAAGGCTATTTCAAAATCCAAATTCAGCATCAAAAAGTACATAAGGCTGCATATAAGAATTAAAAAGTTCATTCCATTTTTTTTTTGTTTTTTATTTTGATAAAAAGTGGGCGTGGCAAATATTGAACAAAGCCTACTTTTCTTTATGCTTTAGATACTCATGATACAGATCCTCATACCAAATTTCATCAAAATATGTTGTACTATTTGTGAGTAGTAGCATTTAATTTGTTTTACTTGTATGGGAGGTTCCACGCACACCGGCGATATTTTGCCAACTTCCAGGTCATAGGTTCCTATTAGCAAGTAGACTCCCTACAGTTATATTCAGAAAGATTGCTTTAGTAGTTTTTTTTTATAGCGTATTATATTTTTTGTGGGCGTTGCCACGCCCTTCAACGTATTTTCCCAATATAACATTATATCACATATTAATCCTTGTTTGCAGTGGTAACATCTCCTAAATTATCATTAAAATTGTTGGAGTCGTTTTCGAGCAATATTGAATTAAAATTTTCAATGGTTAAAAAGGGGGCGTGACACTTCTTCGATACCGCCTACTTTTCGGTTATTAAAAGGCATTGATAAGCAGCAGCTACGTACCAAATTTCATTAAAATATCTTGTAACATTTGCGAGATATAGCATTTTACGTATTTTGCTTGTATGGGAGGTTCCACGCGCAACGGCGATATTTCGCCCACTTTCAGATCAGAGATGCCCTATTGCAATTAGGCTCCTCACAGTGAATTTTAGAATGTTTGCTTTATTAGTTTTCTTTTTATACCGTTTTACATTTTTGTGGGCGGTGCTGCGCCCTTCAACGAGTTTTCCCATTATAACGGCGTATCACATATTAATCCTTGTTTGCAGTGGTAACATCTCCTAAATTTTCATAAAAATTGTTGGAGTCGTTTTCGAGTAATATTGAATCAAAATTTTCAATGATTAAAAAGGGGGCGTGACACTTCTTCGATACCGCCCACTTTTCATTTATAACAAGGCATTGATAACACTGTTCGACAATTTCGAACTTTTTGTAAAACACATGAGAAAATCCAAAAAATTCTTAAAGAAGACATTAAAAAAAATACCCGTTTCTCGTGGTTTTCTCCAGCACGTCACTTTTTTTTTAATCGATTTTTGAAGTTTTTTTACCCACTGTACATGAAAAAGAAAAATACCGCATTCTTGTGTTAAATCGATGAATTTAACTATATGATCCTTACATCTGAGGTGTATCATGTTTTCAGCAAACTAATGCAGGATATTGCGGGGAATATTTTTGCATAAAATTTTAATCCTGTTATAACCCCACACGTGGATAATTTTTGCCCTTTTCTTAAAAAGGTTAAAAAATGACACCTAAAAACAGAAGAATATTGAGTCAGTATGTACTACAGAAATATTTGCTAAAAAATTTCACTACTAGTTTCTAAACACGTAAAGATCGAAATTTAAGCCCGAAACCAAAAAAATCGTTAAAATCAATAAGGACTTTTCACATTGCATATTAATTACATCCCTGACGCGCTTACCTTAAGTTTTAAGAATTTTTCGTCTTTGGTAGCTCTTATTGAAATTTTTTGTAGGATATTTTTGCAAAATTCTTTAACTTATTGTGGCTCAGTTTTAGAAAAAGAGGTCAAAAAGACCCATAAAAACAGGATACAATACGTTAATGTGTTCTAGGGAAATGATCCTTGTGTGATTTCGTTATGATCTTGTGAGAACGAGTTTTGTCCAAAATGTAGTTTTAGAGTTTTACAGTGGGGTGAAATTTGGAAAATATTGATTGTTAGAAGTACTTACTGATTTTAACGATTTTTTTGCTTTTGGGATGAAATTTGGCTTTTTTAGTGTTCAGCAACTTGTAGTGAAATTGTATAGCAAATATTTTTGTAGCACATACTGACTCAATATTCCCCTGTTTTAGGTGTCATTTTTGTACATTTTTAAGAAAGGGGCAAAAATGACCCACAATGTGGGGGTTGTACAGGGATAAAATTTTCTACAAAAATACTCCCCGCAATATCTTGCATAAGTTTGCTGAAAACATGATACACCTCAGACGTTATGGTACCTCAACTTTCTACTACAGGACTTTTTTTTTTGTGCTCCTGTGTAATTTTTTGGATTTTCTCATGTGTTTTTTTCTTTTTGTGTTGAACAGTGTAAGTAGTGTCTACATACCAAATTTCATTAAAATACCTTGCAACATTTGCGAGAAATAGCATTTAACGTATTTTGCTTGCTGGGAGCTTCTACGCGCAACGGCGGTATTTCGCCCACTTTCAGATCAGAGATATCTTATAGCAAGTAGGCT
The DNA here is from genome assembly GCA_951812925.1 of Calliopum simillimum. Classification (NCBI taxonomy): domain Eukaryota; kingdom Metazoa; phylum Arthropoda; class Insecta; order Diptera; family Lauxaniidae; genus Calliopum; species Calliopum simillimum. The sequence continues at coordinate 66,138,104 of OX638368.1, forward strand.
CCCCACAGTTAATTTCAGAATGATTACTTTATTAGTTTTTTTTTTATACCGTATTCAATTTTAGTGGGCGGTGCCACGCTCTTCAACGAGTTTTCCCAATATAACAACATTAATCCTTGTTTACAGAGGTAACATTTCCAACATGTTCATTAAAATTGTTGGAGTCGTTTTCGAGTAATATTGAATCATAATTTTCAACGGTCAAAAAGTGGGCGTGGCACTTCTTCCATCCCGCACTTTTTGTTTGTTACGAGGTATTATTAAGCTGTACCCGCAAATTTAAAATTTAGAGCGGTGTCACGCCCCCTGGTGAGTATTTACACAGTTCAAATCTAGCTCATTTTTCATTGTATGCTAATATCTAACACTATTCCAAGTTTCATTTAAATCGCTGCAGCCGTTTTCGAGAAAAATATTTGGCTAGATATTCAAACAAATAAACAATTTTAGCTCGTATAAGAAGAGAAGATCTATATATAAATAGGCAAACGAAATCGGTTCAGTCCCTGTTTCTATACCTAAATCTCAACCGATTTGTTTGTTTTATTTTTTGTTGGAAAGGTTGTGAGGAGGAGCAGTGCATAGGACTATAATTTTTTTTAAAGTGGGCGGTACCACGCCCCTAAATGGAAGAAACGCTCTCACGGCTAAACCGCTCCATCGATTTTAACGAAATTCGGTATGAAGATAGGGTTAGCACTAAGGAACGGTAATATGACCATTATGTTTTTCAGTGGGCGGTGCCACGCCCCTAAATGAAAAAAACGCTCTCACGGCTAAACCGCTGCATCGGCTTCAACGAAATTTGGTATGGAGATAGGATTGGCACTAAGGAACGGTAATATGACCATTATGTTTTCAGTGGGCAGTGCCACGCCCCTAAATGAAAAAACGCTCTCACATCTAAGCCGCTCCATCGATTTTAACGAAATTCGGTATGAAGATAGGGTTAGCACTAAGGAACGGTAATATGACCATTATGTTTTCAGTGGGCAGTGCCACGCCCCTTAATGGAAAAAACGCTCTCACGGCGAAAATACTGCATACGATTTTTATGAAATTTGGTGTAGATATAAAGTTAGCACTATATAGCACGATAGCATTATTGATTTTTATGAATTTTGGCATAGAAAGATATCAAAAACTGTTCGCTCTTTAGTAGGAGTTACACGCCTCTAAATGGAAAGTACAATATTGTAACTTAACTGCTGCACCGATGCAAATAACCCGAATCCTAAGAATAAGAATATTAAAAGCTTTTTGTATTTTATCGACCAAGGAAGGGTATAAAAACTTTTTCCTTTATTTTATGGTCAATTCGAAATGGTCGAATTTCGGCCACGAGGCGAACTCTAGTTTATTTAAAAAGACGATCTCCTTAAAGTGAAATAATGAAATTTACTCTCTAGAAAAAATGAATCATTAAAAATTTTTAAAAAAAAAACAACTTCGCAGCAACATCCGACTTCATGGAGCGCTAAAATCGCACTATTATAAGATTTGTGTACTAGCGTAAAGTTTGAACATGAATAACGGTTAATCCTATGTATGCAGTGGAAAATAACCTTGTGGTCTATATTAGCCACGTAGTCCATATTTCCCTCCCTTACCCTACTATTCTTTTTCTTCAAAACTCGTTTTGATTTATATCGATATCTTTATTTTTCTCCGAAATACCGTAACATAAAAAAAGTTCAAAAAATGCACGAAAGACGCTATTGGCAACATTGGTTGATTTATATAAAAAATTGTTAAAAATGATTATGATGTTTAAGAATGGAGAATGTTTCAGTAAAAAGTAATTGTTGTCACTTATGATTTACCATAATCATTTTTAACAGTTTTTTATATAATTCAACCAATGTTGCCAATGGCGTCTTTAGTGCACTTTTTGAACTTTTTTTAGGTTAAGATATTTCGGAGAAAAATTAAGTTATCGATATAAGTCAAAGTGAATTTTGAAGGAAAAGAATAGTACTTTTAAAAACCTTATAGGTTAGAATATCTCAAAATCCAGAAGTGTGTTATGTGACCATACTTTATCATATCTGACACGGAGCTCACCGACTAGCCAACGGTTTTCTAGGTCGAGGTCAGATCGAGGCCAGCAACAATAAAGTTCACTTCCGGTAAACACAACAAAGGTTCGTTTTCGACCTTTCCTCTATACAAGATATATGGAAGAAGCTGCTTCAAACTTCGAAAACTAAAAACATCACAACAACCTTCCATTTTCTCCCCTATACCTATCTTCGTCCCACCAAAAAACATCAAACCAGCAGACCTATGTCCAATGATTCAGCACACGCCAAAGAAAATAATCGATGTCACTATTCTGACGTACCCGCCCAACCTGCGTGGTACACTAAATCTGTTACCAACACCCACTATTAGACCATCACCGTCACCCTACCCTCGCACCAGTAAGGTAAGCTCTACCCCTCCTCTATCCAATTTTTCAGCACAAAACTATATTCATTTTAAAATTCAAAATATAACAATTTATTAATAACAAAATTTCTTTTCATTTACAGATATCACAAGGCAACACTGATTCTGCGGCATAAGGTTTCGTAGTCGATTTCGAGTAATCACAACCTACAGAATACGAAAATAAAACCAAATTCGCCAAATTGACTCTAGTTCTACAGATATCCTTGTTTAAAAGTGCAAAAGTAGCTGTTTTGAGGCATATTTGACGTAGTATAACACTTACAGTAGACAGTGTAATAATTTTTTGTGAATGAAATCAAATAGGAGTATACTCCGTCATTAAACATTACCTTTTAACTTTTTCGATAAGATCCTTACTTTCCGAGTTATCAACTATTGAAGCAATTGTATTTCAACTCTTTACTAAGGACTAATTTTTTCTTTTTTGCGGCCTTAGTTTTGAGTTAATTCAGATATCCTGAGGTTATTAAATACTTAGGGTATTGTTTGTTTGTCTGAATTGAATCTTGTTCTCCAGAAATCTTTCCTCGAAAGACCAAAAATAGCTGTTTTGCTTGTATGGAGTTGAATGTGTGATAACTCGAAAAGTAAGGATCCAATTGGAAATATTAAAATGTAAAGTTTAATGAGGAAGGTTATGACTTTTTGATGCCGATAACAAAAATTAATTACACCGTTTGCTCTGACTATTTTACTCTTCCAAATATGCCTCAAAACAGCTATTTTTGTACTTTTTAGCAAGGATATCTGGAGAACTAGAGTCAATTCGGACAAATAAATTATATCATAGGCATCGCATGATCTTGGGAAATCAGAATTTACTCACAAAACTAAGGCCGCAGAAATAAAAAATATTTTTGTCGCCCTGTGTATTCAATCCCCATCGAACCTGCAAACATTAAAAATCAGAAAATTTATAAATTTGAATGTATAAATTGGAAAAAATTTAAATTATAAATCAATCATTAAGTTACAAAAAAACATGCATAAGCAAAAAAATTTTATAAATAAATAAATTATTGAATTATACAGTGCTGTGCAAAACATTTGCAACCAAAACACTTGAAACTGAATCAATAATTTTAGGCCACTCAAACAGATGCAATTAAAATACTTGGTATGAGGTTTTATGTCATTTATATTGTTGTTTATAAAACAAAAATAAAAAGCAGGGTTTGATTTTGCTGAGCTATTTTTTAGCCTATTGATTTTCTGTGCTGCGACTATAGAAAAATTACGCAGCACAGCACTACAGTCGAAGCACAAATTTAAAATTGAACTGTCTGCTGTGCTGTGCTGTTTTTTCAATTCATAAGCAGTAGCAGAGCCGAAGCTCTTTTTCGAAATCCGATCGCTTGCTGCTACAGTTGAAGTCGATTATTTCAAAATGTTTGTTTCGCTGCTGCTATGCTTTCGAAAGAGAACGAAGCAATAGCAAAAGGAAACAAAAACATTCAGGTTGCCACCTGGTTTTTTTTTTGTAAAATTAGCTTAAACCATACATTAAAAAAAAAAAAATTAATTTTAGCCTTAAACCGCTTAGATAAACTTTTAAAAAATCTAACATATTTTTTAGGGTTGCCACCTGGTTTTTTTAATAAAATCAAAACTTTTTTCAATAAATTGTTAAAAATCATAATTTTCTCTCTATAAATTGACATCTTGGGTCCAAAAACGACGAAACAAAAATTTAGGGTTGCCATATTAGGGTTGCCAGACGTTTTTTCGCAAAATTGCATTTCCTTGTTAACTTTCTTTATTGAAAAATTATAGGATCGACCCAAAACCCATTGTAAATTTTTTAGGGTTGCCACTTGGTTTTTTTTTAAATAAAAATTTTCTTTCAATAAATTACTGAAATCAACATTTTCTCTTTATAAATTAACATCTTGAGTAAAAAACAACGAAAAAAAAATTTAGGGTTGCCATACATTTTGTTCTGTTATTTTTAGACCCACTGTGTCAATTTATAGAGTGAAAATGTTGATTTAAGGAATTTATTGGAAAAAAATTTTGATTTTATTAAAAAAACCAGGTGGCAACCCCAAAAAATTTGCTATGGGCTTTTGGGTCGATTCTATAACATTCAATAAAGAAAGTTAACAAAGAAATGCAATTTTGCGAAAAAACGTCTGGCAACCCTAATATGGCAACCCTAAATTTTTGTTTCGTCGTTTTTGGACCCAAGATGTCAATTTATAGAGAGAAAATTATGATTTTGAGCATTTTATTGAAAAAAATTTTGATTTTATTAAAAAAACCAGGAGGCAACCCTAAAAAAATATGTTGGATTTTTTAAAAGTTAATCTAAGCGGTTTAAGGCTAAAATTAAATTTTTTTGTTTGAGATGTATGGTTTAAGCAAATTTAAAAAAAAAAAACATGTGGCAATCCTGAAAGTTGTTTCTGCTGTGTACAGCGAAAAGCAGAAGTTCAAACAGCCGAGTTAAATAAAAAGCAAAAGCACAAACGGAGTTACGCTTCGCTTCGTGTTTGTGCTTGCTTGGTTAAAACTTAGCTTTTTTCAATAACAAAAGCAATAGCAGAGCACAAAAACAAAAATGTGCTTGCTTGAATTGCTTTGACTTCGTTCGTTGAAAAAAAGCACAGCAAGCAGTAAGCCCAAAATGTAAAACGCAATAACTGACGCAGTACAGTTCAGCAAATTTTCGTTGCTATAGCTATTTTATAGTCAGCAGATCAAACCCTGATAAAAAGTCCATACATCACTAATACAAAGCTTAAACTTCAGTGCAACATAAAATGTATCGGTATTGGCTGTGCAAAACATTTGAAACTATTAATCTAAATTAAAAATTAATAACTAAAAATATCAATATTTAACGGAATAACCCCTGTTTTTCATAACAGAAGTGCATCTTTTTGGCATGGATGCGATAAAACTATTTTTAAATGAGTGCGGAATGTCCTGATACCGTTTTTTAGCTTCATTAAACAACTCATCCTGTTTTCTAAATTTTTGATTGCATAATAAGCAATACATTTTCCTGACTTAACGATTTGATTGAGTTTAGATCTGGCGACTCCGCGGGGCATTGATGAACATCAATATTTTGCCATTTTATCTAATCTTTTACTAAATACTTAGACGTGTGCTTAGGGTTGCTATCATGCAGGAATATCCATTTTAGTGTTTTTTTCCAAGTTGCATATGGCATCATAGTATTTTGTTGTATGTCTTTATAATCATTAGACTTCATTATGCCTTCAACACTTTGAATTGGACCGATTCCTTGCGCAGAGAAGCATCCCCAGACCATGATTCTACAACCTCTATGCTAGACAGTTCCTCTTGTATATTTCGGGCTTAGCCATTCTCTCCTTGGTCTTCTCATAAGACTGTTACCACTCGATCTGCATAAATTCAACTCGTCAGAAAAGATGGTAAAAGTCATATGAAAAACAGGGGTTATTCCAGGGGTTGAAATAAGAAAAAGTTATTACTGCAGAATTTTTTTTTTTGTTTTGATTTGCAATTTTTAGCAAAATTTTTTTAATGTCTTATTCAAGTGATTAATATTAAATATTAATATTAAATAACAGATATCATGGAAATGGTTCAATTTAAAATTCAAAATTTATAGCGAAATTTTCTTCGAATGCATTTATAAAAATATGTTTAAAGTAGAGTTGCCCAGTACTTATTGTGGTGAGGTTAGACAACTAAAACAACGGTTATAAGCGAGATAAAATGAGTATTTAGTTTCAACGATTAACGCAAAACAAAGTAATATGATTTTGGGTGAAAATTATTATTACAATATTCTGAAGTTATTACTGCAAATTTGAAGTTATAACTGCAGAAACAGGGTATTATTACAGCTTATTTCAATGCCTGGGTTATTCCATTAAATATTGATATTTTTAGTTATTAATTTTTAATTTAGATTAATAGTTACAAATGTTTTGCACAGCCAATACCGATACATTTTTATATTGCACTTAAGCTTTAGTTTTGTATTAGTGATGTATGGACTTTTTATTTTTGTTTTATAAACAACAATATAAATGACATAAGACCTCATACCAAGTATTTGATTTGCATCTGTTTTAGTGGCCTAAAATTAGTGATTCAGTTTCAAGTGTTTTTGGTTGCAAATGTTTTGCACAGTTTTATTTCCGTCTAAATATCACCTTTTCTCCTTTAAATGATTACTAAAAATCGCCTTTGCACTACGTATATGGACTCCGTCCAACTCCTTGCTGAATTCTTTACAAAAGACTGTACCGTACTTTATTTAAACACTTTGAACATTTTTAAGCACGACGGACTAAACTGAACTTAAACACTCGAATGGTAGATTTGCTTTTGATATTTAGATTTTAATATTACTCGAATACAGATTTTGATGAAAATCAAAATTTTCAATAGTTAAAAAGTGGGCGTGGCACTTTTCCGATTTCGCTCAATTTTTGCTCATTATAAGGCATTGATAGTCAGTAGCTGTGTACTAATTTTCATCAGAAAATTTTGTACGGATCAAAAGATATGACCAAATCAAATTAAAAGTTTGGGGCGGTGCCACGCCTCTTCATAAGTATATACTAAGTCAAAGTTTATCTCATTCTTTAGTATATGCTAACGCGCATCTTTTTTAAAGTTTCATTAAAATCGCTTTAGCCGTTCTTGAGAAAAATATGGCAACAGTTTTTATATATACAATTTTAGACCCTATAAAAAGAAAAGATATCTCAGAACCCATACAAGCAAGATACAGCAATTCTAATGCCAGATTCGGATTAAGAATTGCCAAATACATATAAAATGCCTATAACGACTCCGCTTGTGACGTCGAACCGCTTTTAACGACCCTTTTTCAGTTGTTTGGTTGGTTTCTTCATAAACCTTATGAGCGACGCATTTTGCCACATATTTATTTTTTTCTGTCGGTTATAGCGACTATATTTGGAAAGAATAAAAAAAAAATAACAATTAAAAATAAGTAGTAGGCCTTTTAAGAATTTTTTTGTTGAAAAGAAAATGAATTTTTGCTTTCCTTTAAAAAATTAACAACAAACCAAAACAAAAAAAGTAATTTTCAATGTAAATTACAATGTTGAATCCAAATCTGACCTCAAAAGGAGAGATTTTCTTGTTCTATTATAAACCCTCAAATGTATCAAAAAAAACTAGTAAGGGTGTAACTTTTGGCCTGGCCAAAAAATAAATACCCTACACTGCATCAATTTATAAATTTGAACAATACCGTGAACTCACAATGTGTGAACTCAACTTAAGGTGTTCATTTATTTGTAATTTAACCCTACACTGCAGTTTTTTGAAGCTTTTGCTTTTAAAGTAGGTGCCACGCTCTCTTGTCCGAGTTCGTCTAGTTTAAGCTTAGAGGGTGCACTTATAGTCCTTAGTATTTGAGTGAAATTTAATTGAATTATCTCAAAAAACTCTTTCATTATCGCATTTTGAATCTTTTGCTTGTATGAGAGGTGCCACGCCCCATTGTCTGAATTCACCCAATTCTTGTTGAGATCTTTCATTTATAATTTTTAGTATCTGAGTCAAATTTGGTTCGAATATATCAAAAAACATTTTCAGTGTAGCGTTTTGAAGCTTTTGCTTATATGGGAGGTGCCACGCTCTCTTGTCCAAATTCGCCTTGTTTTTTTTAGAACTTGCGCTTACAATTCGTAGTATTTATGTGTATTTTGGTTGCATTTTCGTGAAAAATACTCCTAAAATTCCATTTTGAATATATTTTTTGTATGGGCGGTAGGCGTGTCCGTTGACTGATTTCGCTCATTTTCAATCCCCCGAGCTAACATTGACGACGGAGGCTGTGCACCAAATTTCATTGAATTATCTTGCTTAGTTTTCCCAAAAGGTGTATTTCCACACACAGCCTGCCAGCCACCCAGCCAGCCAGACAGACGGACATGGCTATATCGACTCAGGAGGTGACGCTAAACAAGAATATATATACTTTTCTATATCTGCCACGCCTCCTTCTGTGCGTTACAAACGGAAGGAAAAACTGAATATACCCTGGGTGTAGGGTATAAAAATAATAATGTGATTATATCCACAAAAATCTCGAAAAGCCAAATTGTAAGGTTAATATTTCTCGAAAACCAAACATGATATTGAAATTCTGAGGTCGGATTCAGCATCGAAATTTACATTGCAAATTTGTTTCCTTGTTTTTGTTTGTTCATAAATTTGTAAAAACCCGTAATTTTTTTTTTTTTTTTTCAACAAAATAAGTTCAAAAAAATCCTTAAAAACACAATATTTCTTTAATGCGATCAGGTAGAATTTTGAAAAAGCCATTTTTGAGTCTGCAAACAAATGGGAAATGAACTGCATACTCTAGTTTCTTAGATTATTTTTGTAAAACCTTTTTTTTTTATTGAGAATCAATGTTAAGACCATTTGGTAACTGAAATTCAACCCTGAAAATCGATTGACTCGTTGACCGATTTTAAAAAACTTTTTCTGTATATTTAGACTCCAGTGAATAACTTTGCATAAAAAACATAGAGTGGGACGACATCGAGGTAAAACCAAGTTCAAACGAGGCGTGATGTAAATATTTACTGCATACAAAAAAGGGTTAATTCAGTTTTGTTTGTAAAGAATTGCATTGAGTACTCATTTTTAATAAAATTGATAGCAAATGCAAACACTGTTTTTTATTTTATTTATTTGCGTTAATATCGGATATAACGACTGCCGGTTAAAGCGACCGGTTTTGCGTTATAAGCGACTTTCACTGTATTTTGATTTTTTTTCCAATTTTTTTTTTTATGAAAACTTAAGTTTTTTAAATATTGTTTAAAAAATTATATAATTCCGACCGCGCTCCAAAATGTTTCTGATTTTAAATAAAAACTAGTAAGGGTGTAAAATTTGGCCTGGCCAAACATTAAATACCCTACACTGCAGTATTTTTAAAATTTTGCTCATATGGGAGGTGCTACGCTCTCTTGTCCGAGTTCACCCAGTTTTTGTCCGGAGTTTGGATTTATATTTTTTAGTGTCTGAGTGAAAAACGTTTTCAGTATAGCGTTTTGAAGCTTTTGCTTGTATAGGAGGTGCCACGCCCTCTTGTCCGAGCTCGTCTAGTTTAAGCTTAAAGCGTGCATTTATAGTCTTTAGTATTTGAGTGAAGTTTGGATGGATTATCTCAAAAACTCTTTCAGTATAGCATTTTTAAACTTTTGCTTATATAGGAGGTGCCACGCCCCCTTGTCAGATTTCACCCAATTTTTGTTGAGAGCTTTCATTTATGATTCTTAGTGTCGGAGTCGAATTTGGTACGAATATCTCTGAAAACGCTTTCAGAATAGCGTTTTGAAGCTTTTGCTTATGTGGGAGGTGCCACGCCCTCTTGTTCGAATTCGTTCAGTTTTTTCTCAGAGCTTGCGCTTAAAATTTTTAGTATTTATGCGTATTTTGGTTGCATTGTCGTGAAAAATACTCCTAAAATTGCATTTTGAATATATTTTTTGTATGGGCGGTAGGCGTGTCCGTTGACCGATTTCGCTCATTTTCAATCCCCGAGCTATCTTTGACGACGGAGGCAGTGCACCAAATTTCATTGAATTATCTTGCTTAGTTTTCCCAAAAAGTGTATTTCAACACACAGCCAGCCAGCCAGCCACCCAGCCAGCCAGACAGACGGACATGGCTATATCGACTCAGGGGGTGATGCTGACCAAGAATATATACACTTTTCTATATCTGCCACGCCTCCTTCTCTGCGTTACAAACGGAAGGACAAAGTGAATATACCCTGGGTGTAGGGTATAAAAACAAAACAAAATTTAAAAAAACAAATCATCAAAATCGGAGCTGTTCTTGAGGACTTCCATCTAAAAGGCTTCATTGACTCCACATAGTAGTGTGCGTAGTACAATGTTCAATTTTAAATGATTTTCAAGTCGTGATATCTCATGACCAGTAAGTCTGACTTAAAAATAGTTCGAAACAATTCTTATAGGAAATTAAAAGTTCTACAAAATGCATGAATAATTTTTTTTCTGGGATGAACCGTTTTGGAGATATTTTAAAAAAACGGTTTTTTTCTAAATGTCAGGTTTGTTAAAAAAATATCTCCTAAACTTTAGGTCATACGAAAAAAAAAAACATTAAACTTATAGTCCAAGTAATTCCCTATAAACAAATATTTTTACTTTAAACGTGTGACTCACCGTTCATAAGTTATAGTAATTTTAAGCTCAACACAACACCTACTCATAAGCGGCATGCACAATTTACTAATTTTTTTAAAATTTTGAATTAGGATATCTATTGAGTTATAAGTTGTATGAAAACAATTCAAAGGTCATTTTTATTGAAAATTTATAAGCTACAATATTGCGCCGCTATATTTTTCTCTAAATGTAACCGTTAAAGAGATATTTGTAAAAAACTGATTTTGGACGCCATTTTTCAAATATGGCAGCGCGAGCGAACACGGTTCGAGGTAGCAAAGTTGAAATTCTGAAAGAGCACATTAAAATCTATAAAATAACTCATTTGCAAAAATCCCGAAAAACTTTCTAGCTAACATCATTTTATTCTCCCAAATGAATGTACATACTAATATTGATCATTATTTCTTTAGTACGCAAAAATTAAAATTTTTAATAGAAAGTCAAAAAATTAATTAAAAATACAATATCTCGTAATCTACAAATAAGCAGAAAACTTTCTGCATGCTAATTTTTTGTATTCGTTTTAGTCAAACTTTTTTTTTGGTTTAAGCACAGAGCCCCGGGCTAAAAAAAGGGTTTTTTGGCCCTGGTTTGAAAAAGTACCGTTCACTTTGAAAATGGGGCTATATATGTTTCATCCTAGAGTCATTCTACATATTTTTCGGAAAAAACATTTTGGGTGCAAGCCCTTTTTATTTAAAACACGTGCCAGCCGAAAATTTTTCTGTCTCCGATTTCGCTCAAATTTAGCAATATGATAGATCCGGTGTGCAAGAACAATAATCCGGGAGGATTTGGTCCTATTACCATTTGTTGTTTAAATACAGGGTGTTCAAGTAGGCGTTTTTAGTAATTTTCATGAAAAAGGTGCTTTTTCAAAAATCTATAGCTTACACCAAAGTTCGTAAATTGATATATGTATCTAAGTAACTGGTCCCATTAATTTTTAAGTGTTTTTTTTATAAAAAAATATTATTTGGTGAACAAATTTTTTTTCGTTGAAATTTTTGGGAATTTTTTGAAAAGTTCAAAAATTTTTTTTTTGTTTGAATAAATTTTTAAAAAATTTTTTACAAATTTTTCAAAAAAAAAAGGTTAAAAAAATACTAGGACCAAATCCTCCCGGACTATTGTTCTTGCAAAAAAATTGGTCTAAAAATTAAAGCGCCTAGGGAAATATTTTTATTTTCACTTGAATCGTATAATGAATATAAAAACTGCCATCATCCGTCAAGAAAACAAAGACACAGTTAATTTTTATTGAATTTTCTCGGAGAAACCGTTATCTTTCTTCGGTTCAGATGGCCACTTGCGACCCTCGGAATGTTCTGGCTTTGAAGGTATACACTTACAGATGCTTAGAGTATAAACTGGCAAAATTTAAGCATTGTAGAACAACGTTTATTTTATGGGCTTTTTGGAGCACTTTAAAGACGTTCTGGCACGGTCGCGCGACCCTCAAAATGTTCTGTCAGTTTTTGTTTGGTGTTTTACAATATCTAAGATTTATAACTTCTCCATTAATTTTCAAGGAATTTTTGCATCTTTATGGATATACAGCCTGATGACGCAACCAGAGGAGGCCAGCCTGAACAAGCTTTCCCTTCAGCTTTCAATATAGAAAATCTCAGCCTTGTAAAAATACCGATAGTCGTAGGGTTCAGTAGCTCTCAGACTGTTTGAAAATAGGGCAAAAAAAGATAATGTCTGAGTGTCTACATGTTTGCTTTTTCTGCTTAATATTGCTATAGCGTTTGTTCTAATCATATGACCAACAAGAAGTAAGCTTGAACTTCCCTCTTTTTAAATATGTAAACAGTTATACCTAACATTACACCATAAAAAAAATCAACAATAAAACCATTTCGAAATCATTTTGACAGTTTTGCAACAAATTAACTGATGTGCGTACAGACCTGGAACGATTGCTTTCTTAGTTTAGAAAAAAGATTCCTATCGACTTCGTTGTGCTAAATCCAAATCTTACAGAATCTTTCTACTACGTCAGGATTTCGAGATATCCGAACATAAGTGTTAAAAACACGGTTTATCGTAGTTTTTAAATTATGTTCTAGGACTTACAGATTTTTTCAGCTTTATTCTATATACTGCACTACACTATACTGCTCTTCCCCTTTAAAAAAAATAGCATGAGCTATCATTTACGATTTTTCCTTCCAATGTTATGGCCGAAGTATTCACGATAATTATTTCGTATATATGTATCAAATATTATTTGTAAATCATGTAAATGTTAATAAAATAGACCCCGTTAGTTTTTATCAAGCGAAAACAGCTCCAGAGATTTCCTTAAAAACTAGTTTTTCAAAATTTGAACAGTTTATGAAAAATATCTCCTAAACCATAGGTCCTCCGAAAAAAAGAGCTGAGAATGGTTTGTAGGAAATATAATTTTCTACAAACAAGTATATATTTACTTTTTTTTTGCGATTAGTCGTTCGAGAGTTATCTCAATTTAAAAAGTACAACATATAAATATCGCGAAGTTTTAAAACTTTTTAAATTGACATACTTCCTAAACCATGAGTAATAGGAAAAAACTGTTTGAGGCTTTTCGTAGTAAATCATTGAAGCTAAAAAACTGTGTACTCGGCAAATAACTGTCGACCACTATTTTTTCGTAATTGCAGCCGTAAGCGAAATAATAACTTTTTTTGGGCATACGATTTTGCAATGTACTTTTCACACGTTATTTTTTATGCATTAGTGAATACAATTCTGGAAAAAAAATTTCATTTGGAACTATTTTTCAGAATTATCCTTTTTATCTTCGGCTAAACTTTAGCCGCTAAAGCAACATGGAAATCGTTCGTTAGCCGATCATTTCCGAAGTGCTCTAAGGATTTTGAAATTTTTTATTGAAAACATGTCAAAATACGATGTTTAACAGAATTCCGTAAAAAAAAAAATGGGGTACTCGAAAATTTTATTCAGATCACCCACAGGACAGGCATGTGACAACTTAACGAATGAATCAGATTTGGATAAATAACTCGAAAAACAAGCATAAATAAAACGTATTTATTGAAAAAGTTATAATAGTACGAGATCCGACAGTAAAAAACGTATCGATCGAGTTTTTAGTTAAAATCCAGTTTTTATATATACTATTTATGAACCGTGAGTCGCACGAGAAAAAGTGCCCAGATCTTTTTTATGGAGTCATGTGCTCTACAACTAATTTTTATTATACTTATGTGAAAAAAAAAATTTACCGTTTAGCAGTTATTTATTAAAAACTGATTTTTTTTATGTTTATTATTTGAATGGGTTTATTTGAAAGTGGAATAAGTCCAATTCCAGAAAAATTGAGTTTATGGTAGTTATAGCTAGCTATATATGTCCTCTATTTATATTGAAAATTACAGACTCGTTAGACCACGATTTCATCATAAATTACTCAAAAGAACTTTTCATGAAAAGCATTTTTACAAAAATGATTTTTTTGAAAGTGGAATAAGTCCATTTTTTCATCTACTGCTACACAGAAGATATTGCTTTTAATTCAATTTAAAAATATTGGCAAGCGCTATTTAACTGGTGTTAAGTGTTTACCACTGTAAATTTACCAAATTTTGTTATGCTGTAAAAATTTTTACAGGTGTAATAGAAAATAGTCGAGTTTTTTTGGTCTGAATGGACTTATTCCACTTTCATTTATAATAAATTTAAAAATTTGTTATACTTTTGTATGACTTATTCCATTTTTACTCACAAAATATTTTGTAAACTAAAGCAAAGGAAAATTAAAACTTAGAAAAATTTTACTTTAAAAACTGTTGTTGTTTTTTTTTCTTTTATTTTTGCCCAAATAAGGCTCTGGGAAATAATTACAACAACAACAACAACAAAAAGTTCTTGTCGGACCTACTTTCGGAGATATAGCCATCGGAAGATCGAGATATATCTTTTATAAAAACTATTATAAGTTGGGAACCCCTGAAAGGATTTCAATAATGTTAGTGTCATACGAAAGATATATTAATTTGCTATAAAATCAACCTGAAAAAATTTTTAATGCGAGTGGAGGTTTTAGAGATATTGCAAATTTCACGAAAATTTTTTTTTTTTTTTTTTTTTAAAGCACTATTTTTCCAAAAACTGTATCATTAACGCATAGTTTTAGTAACATAAAATGAAAGCTCAATTTATTTCTTTTCATTCAGCATGTAATTTGTACCTGATTTCTTGCATTACAAATTTTTTTTTATAGGAAAACAAAAAAGTAAGTTATTGAAAAGCATCGAAAAGTCTACAGGAATCGGAATTGATCGAAAACTATGCAAAAACATCGTTATTGTTGTTATTGTTATTTTGGTTGTTGTTGCTGCTGGTAATATTGTTGTTCTTGTAATGTTTTGCAAAATTTCATGAAAATTTCTTAAGTTTACTTTTTTGTTTTCCTATAAAAAAAAGTATGCTAGTGCAAGAAATCAGGTACAAATTACATGTTACATGAAAGGAAATAAATTGGGCTTTCATATTATGTTACTAAAACTATGCGTTAATGATACAGTTTTTGGAAAAATAGTGCTTTAAAAAAAAAAAATTATCAAAATTTCTGGAAATTTGCAATATCTCCATAACCACCACTTGCATTAAAATTTTTTCGGGTTGATTTTATAGCAAATTAATATATCTTTCGTATGACACTAACATTATTGAAATCCTTTTAGGGGTTCCCAACTTATAATAGTTTTTATAAAAGATATATCTCGATCCTCCGATGGCTATACCTCCGAAAGTAGGTCCGACAAGAACTTTTTGTTTTTGTTATTGTTGTAATTATTTCCCAGTCCCCTATTTGGGCAAAAATAAAAGAAAAAAAAACAACAACAGTTTTTAAAGTATTGTAAAATTTTTCTAAGTTTTAGTTTTCCTTTGCTTTAATTTACAAAATATTTTGTGAGTAAAAATGGAATAAGTCATACAAAAGTATAACAAATTTTTAAATTTATTATAAATGAAAGTGGAATAAGTCCATTCAGACCAAAAAAACTCGACTATTTTCTATTACACCTGTAAAAATTTTTACAGCATAACAAAATTTGGTAAATTTACAGTGGTAAACACTTAACACCAGTTAAATAGCGCTTGCCAATATTTTTAAATTGAGTCGTACGCAAACCCTTCAATATCTCAATTTATGAAAAAGTGGACTTATTCCACTTTCAAAAAAACCCATTCATTTATTGCGTAAAAAAAAATCGGTTTTTAATAAATAATTCTTAAACAGTAAAATTTTTTTAACATATAATGAAAATTACATGTAGAGCATATGACACTTCATAAAAAAGATTTTGACACTTTCCCCCATGAGACTCAAGGTTCGTAAGTTATCGCAATTTAATAATACTTGCGGCCACATTTTGAGAGGCAATCCAGAATTCCTAAATATATGTAAAAATTAGGTTTTAACTAAAAACTCGATCGATTAGTTTTTTTACTGCCGGATCTTAGACAATAAAGAAGATAAAACTACATAAATTTTCTGCAACAAATACGTTTCGTAGAATATGTCACCTGTAACTCATTTTCCATTGAAAAATTCTCGCAAGTAATAAAAGATTTTCGCGCGAAACTAAGCTTGCGTTTCTTCAGCTGATTTAAGTAAGTGTGGTTAGGTAATAACACTATTCAACAGCCAAATCCCCCAGGGAATGCCACTATCCATTTCATATGTAAAATGGGCTGCTGATTCCGAAAATCGCATTACTTTTTTTTTTCGTGTCGTTTTCGAGATATCGGTCATTTTCGGTTTTCGGACCAAAAAAAAAAGATAGTTCCATTTAAATACAAATATCTCAAGAACCAATGTTTGTATTCAAACGTATTATATGTCATATTAAAGGTAATTAAATTACCTACACATGGTATTCACATCACCCTTACAAGTGGGTAATTTTGACCCCCCCACATGTGGGTCCTGCATAAGTTTACTGAACACATAATACACCTCAAATGTAAAGATCATATAGTTAAATTCATCGATTTAACACTAGAATGCGCTATTTTTGTATTTTTCATGTACAGTGGATTAAAAAACTTCAAAAATCGATTAAAAAATCTGACGTGCTGGAACGACGAGATACGGGTATTTTTTTTAACGCCTACTTTAAGAATTTTTTGGATTTTCCCATGTGTTTTACAAAAAGTTTTAATTATCGAACAGTTTATTACAAAAAAAAACGAAAAAAATAGGGAAAAACGCATTTTGGTAACTTTTCAATGAATTGTATACAACTTTTGCATTTTTCCATCGATTTTTTTAAGTGGTATCTTTTTTCTTCACAAATATATAGTCTATGACACAAAAAAAAAAGTTATTTCTTCTTGTATAAATCTGCAGTTGATTTTGGTTTTTTGTTAATTTTTGTCGAAAAAAAAAATGTTTTTTTTAAAAATCACATTATTTCGCCGAAACTAACAAACCAACCAAAAAGTGATGTGAATATCATTTGTAGGTAATTTAATTACCTTTACGTTTGAATACAAACATTGGTTCTTGAGATATTTGTATTTAAATGGAACTATATTTTTTTTTGGTCCGAAAACCGAAAATGACCGATATCTCGAAAACGACACGAAATAAAAAAAAAATAATGCGATTTTCGGAATCAGCAGCCTATTTTACATATAAAATGAGTAATGGCATTCCCTGGGGAAAAATTTTTACTCATTTGTAATTATTTTCGAAAGGGTTAGAGAAATTCAAAAAAAATTCAAAGAATTTTCTATTTTTTTATTGCTATCTTTGGACAATTTTCGAAAATAAGTAAATGAAATAGACTACCTGGCTAAGAATGCCATTATTTCAAAATTGCACATTTTCCCAATTAGTATAAAAAGGATAACATTCAACCGGAAACAATATACATAGTTGATTGTTAACTTTAAAGTGCGAAAGGCTTTGTATAAAAAAATCATGGCAAAAATTACAACAAACGTGAAGAAAACAAAAATTGGTGAATCTGATGGAGAAGAATCCATTTGGCAACTTTGCGTCAAGTTTGGCTAACGATAAAGAAATGTGGAACAAATTTGCGGCTGAGCTAAATTCCTTAAGACCTCCGATGCGTGATGGAAGTGCTTGGAATAAGATGAGGCTAGATTACAAATTGAGACTGAAGAAAAAGATTGCTTCAAATAGAAGAGACAGTTGCTACTGGTGGTGGGCCATACACTCATTTATCACTTTCGCCACTCGAGCAAGCTGTGTATTCACTTTTGAGCCGTCATCATTCAGTTTACCAATCTGGGATCTGTTTTGGCTTGAACAGACCAACATCAGCAGCAATTGAAGATGAAACTGAAGAGGTTATTCAAAGTGAAGCTTCAATTAAAATGGTTATGTCTTATAATTTAAAGTAATTTATCCAAATCAGTAGGTTTAACTTCTATTTTTTATTTGTATATGCAATTTAGTAGATTAAACATATGAAATATGCAATTTTTTGTACATTCGCGTGATTTTAACTGTGCTACCAACCTTGCCGATTCGTTTCGCTTTTCTGACGAATCTTGCCGACTCGCGATCGCTGCCAATGCTCTTAATTTTTTTCAATGGTAAGCAACTGCTGCGGTTACAATTTTTATTGTTGTTGTTATAGTAAAGTTGTTGTTATAATAAAGTTGTTTTTGTTGTTGTAGTAAAGTTGTTGTCTGTTCTGGCATTGTTGTTAAAAGTTCCTATTTCAAAAAAATTGATTTGACCCATTTTTCTTTTTTTTCTATAAAAATTTGTTAATGATGCAATTTCAGATACATGTTGCAAATCAAATGAAAGGATATACATAATTTGAGTTTCCTAATTTGATTGTCAAAATTAAAGGTTAATACTTTTTGGAAAAAATAACGGTTTTTTGGGAAAACTATGACTCAGATTAAAAAAATACATATACAGCATGTACAGCATTTATATAGCCCGGTAAAATACCTTTCATATGACATCAACTTTTTTAAATCCATCCAGGGGTTCCCAACTTATAACGATTTTTATAAGAGATATATCCCGATCTTCCGATAGCTATATCTCCGAAAGTAGATCCGACCAGACATTACATATTATTTCTTAGAATTAAAAGCTAACAAGCCAAACTAGGTTTGAAAAAAAAAATATTTACAGTCGATAATGCAACATTAAGCCCAATTTTATACTATTCTAGTCTTAAAACTACCACCATTAAAAACAGGGCTTTGGGAGCTTAACTAAACTTAACTTGATTTCGAATAATACAAATGTTCAAGTTATTGTGTTATTTTTAAATGTAATTTGCATATCAAGCTGGGCCTGTGCAATATCCTCCAGGGCAGCTTGAATTTTCTCCAGTAGCAGTTCACCTTTTTGCACCACATCCTCTAAACGTTCCGATGCTTCCTGGTTTTCAATTTCAAGACGCTTCAAACTTTGATTTTGCAGTTCTAAGGAGCTATCCTCATTGGGGAGCGACTCTATCAATGTGTCGATGTCTTTTGCACATCGCGATATCAACTGAGCGAATAGTTGAGCGTAGTCCTCTTGCTGCTGGTTCTGAACAGGTGTTTGTGATCCCGTGCGATCAAAATTGGGAAACTTGCTTGGATAAGAGGTCTGTTGAATAATGCCGATAGCATTGCAAAAGTGTTCGGCTTGCTGTATAGAATGTAGATAACAATTTTGAATTTTTGCCAATGCGATTTTGGAATCAACTTACTTGATTGACTGTATCTTGTAGCTGGGTTAATCGATCCGCCATTATTTTAATTGACAAACCCAATCAATTTTTTACAAACTATTTATAAACTTTGCTTTAAATAGATTTTTGCAAAGATTGTATATTTCAATAGAACTAGGCTTTTAAACGAAAAGTCTACTCATCAATAGGGCCGTTTGCACTTTCAAATTTTGTGATTTTTAATTTGATGAATTCGAATTTGTTTGGCATCACTAATTGAGCTCAGTACACACCATCAAATCACTCTTCAAATTTCAGTTACGCCAATGAGGTAAAGGTAACATCGCAATAGGTACAAACCATGTGTAAACGATCAAGAAATTTGTTCATGGCATCCGATTTGGCTATAAATTGGCATAAGCAATAGCTGCATAGTGGAAAAAATTACTACCAAATATTTTTTCAAAATTTAAAAAAATGGCGGAGATATGGGACTTTGAAATTTTTAGGTTAGTTTTTTTTGAGAAGCTATAACTTCGGTTGCATTTATCCAATTTTCAATTTTATGGTGTTAAATGATTTGTCTTAAAACAGACTTTAAAATAAAAACTAGTAAACATTTTTTTTTCTTTTTACATATAGTTTACACTGAAAAAAAAAAATTTTAATTGAGTTTCCCAAAATACGTCCTTTTTAATATTTTTTATTTTTCTTGTAAAAAAAGCTACAAGTGTAACTTACCAGTCCTCCAAAAATTGGAGTGGGCCTGCCAGTGGTTCTCCAGAAAAACAATAAAATGTAGCATCTTCCCCAATTTTTCAGTACATTTTTTTAATTTAAAATTTTTATTAAAAAAAATTTTCAAATGCTGAAAATAGTTTATTGACTGTTTTTTTGCTTGTATAGTACTAATATAAGTACCAACGCACTTTTTTCAAATTCAAATTAATGTTTAATTAAAAATTTCAAATTCAAAAAAATTGTACTGAAAAATTGCGGCAAAAGCTACATTTTATTGTTTTTCTGGAGAACCACTGGGAGGCCCACTCCAATTTTTGAAGGACTGGTAAGTTACACTTGTAGCTTTTTTTACAAGAAAAATAAAAAATATTAAAAAGGACGTATTTTGGGAAACTCAATTTAAATTTTTTTTTTCAGTGTAAACTATATATGAAAAGAAAAAAAAATGTTTGCTGGTTTTTATTTTAAAGTCTGTTTTAAGACAAATCATTTAACACCATAAAATTGAAAATTGGATAAATGCAACCGAAGTTATAGCTTCTCAAAAAAAACTAACCTAAAAATTTCAAAGTCCCATATCTCCGCCATTTTTTTAAATTTTGAAAAAAAATTTGGTAGTAATTTTTCCCACTATGCAACTATTGCTTATGCCAATTTATAGCCAAATCGGATGCCATAAAAAAAATCTTGATCGTTTTGAAATGGTTTGTACCAATAGCGGATGAATTGGCTTAATGTTACTTTAGCGAATGTCGTTTTTTATTTGCCCAAACAGGGCCCTGAATTACAACAACAACAACTGCTGATCGAAGCTACTTTCGGAGATATAGCCATCGGGATATATCTTTTATAAAAATCGGTATAAGTTGACAACACTTGGATAGATTTTAAAAATATTGATGTCATATGAAAGGTATTTTTACGGGCTATATAATTGCTACTATTGTCTGCTTTGTCAATGATGTTGTTTAAAGATCCAAATTTCAAGAAAATTGATTTGGTCCATTTTTTTTTTTTTTTCTATGAAAATTTATTAATGATCCAATTTCAGAAACATGTCGCATATCAAATGAAAGGAAATGAATTGGGCTTCTTAAGTTAGTTATTAAAACTATAGGTTAATAACAATTTTTTTTTGGAAAATAACGGTTTTTTGAGAAAAAAAATGGGTTGAATTTTTGAAAAATTGTAATATCTCGAAAATTATCATTCAAATTGAAAAATTTTCTACAGTCCGGTAAAATACCTTTCATATGACATCAATATTTTTAAAATCCATCCAGGAATTCTCAACTTATACCGATTTTTATAAAAGATATATCCCGATCTTCCGATGGCTATATCTCCGAAAGTAGGTTCGAGCGGCAGTTGTTGTTATTAATTCCCAGAGCCCTATATGGGCAAAAAATATTTAAAAAAACCACAACAATCGCTAAAGTAAAATTGTTCCGATGAATTCTGGCTATAAAAATTGAAGCGTCGATGAAAACCAAGGAAATTCATTTTAGAAAATCTGCGATGAAAAGATATAATTCTAATCAAAATCTGGAGGAACTGGCATCTCCTATACAAGCAAAATTTTCAAAATTCATGCTGGGGGTGTTATTTTAGTTAATGCAGCCGAAATTTACCCAAAAAAGTTCTAGCGAAAAATAGGAATATTAGTATACTGAAAACTGTGTTTTGAAATAGATATTTATTTTATGTATTTTCTTTCCAATAAATTAATTATTATTAAAAATGTAGCTTTTCATCTTAATCAATATCCGGATGCAAGAAAAACTGTGATTTTTTGTGATGGTTCAGTTGTTTCTTAAAGGTAAAAAATCTATGTGAAGGTTGTACTTTGCCAACAATATCTGTTCCGTCATGAGTAGAGCGTCCGATAAAAAGTTGTTCGTTTTCAGCAGTTTCGCCGCCAGTAAGCGCATTTAGTAGAACGCTTTATCATAAACTGGAACCCATTAACCGACGCTAGCACAGAGAACTCTATTTCGTTATTTTTGTGTTAACCGCCACTGTCAGCAATATAGCAAACTCCTTGTGACGTATGGAGATTTTTGGAATAATAGTGCTATTCTGGCGACAGTATTAGAGCTGTCAAACAGCTCACCACAGTCTTCACTGCTACGAAAGTAGTAACGAAGATGTTTTGGTATTCTGGTAGCATTAAGAAAGCTCTTTTCCGTCTTTATGAATACGACTTTTAATACCTGCTACGTAGGAGGTCTTAGAGCGATCTTAAAGCTATTAGTTGCTTGCTGTCAGGATTTTATTATGTGGAAAGTGAAGAATTAAGAAAAATTTTATTTTATTTCTAGCTTAAAATTTTTCATCTGAGCTTAATGTTAGATTATCGTCTGTTTATATTTTTTTTAAATCTAATTTGGCTTATTATGCTTATTAATTTTAAGAAAGACTATGTCATCAAAAATGTCTGATCGGATCTACTTTCGGAGATATAGCCATCGAAAGATCGGGATATAGCTTTAATAAAAACCGGTATAAGTTCGGAACCCCTGTCTGGATTTTAATAATATTGGTGTCATATCAAAGGTATTTTAACTAACGACAAAATTGTTGTACAAAATTTTAAATCCGAGTCAACATTTTCGAGATATGGCGTATTTTGAAACATTTTGACCAGTTTTTTATTTTTAAAGCCCTATTTTTCCAAAAAATGTCTGATTAACCTTTAGTTTTTGTAACACATTATGGAATCCTAATGAATTTCATTCGATTTGATATGCAATTTATACCTCATTTCCTTCATTAGCAAATTTTTTATAGGAAAACAAAAAAGTAAGCCAATAAATTTTCATAAACAACAACAACGGAAATTTGGAATTTTGCTAGCAAACTATTTGATGGATATCTTATAGACTGATTCGCGGCCGAAGACCGCCGTGAAGCTGGTATTGGATTTTTGGGAGTTTTAAATCCGGACCTGCGGCCGAAGCCGCCCACTTACTCCTACTCTTATGCCAAATCGGCCCAAATTTCAGAAAAGTCGTAATATCTCGAAAACTACGAGCAAGATTTAGAAAATTTTTTGTTCAGTATTGTAGCTTATTAAATTACCTTTCATATGCCGTTTTTGTTAATAAGACATTTTTGGAAAAATAGTGCATTAAAAACAAAAAAACTGGTAAAAATTTTCGAAAATTTGCCATATCTCCAAAACCATGACTCGGATTTAAAACTTTTGCACATCGTTTTTATAGCCAGTTAAAATACCTTTCATATGACACCAATATTACTAAAATCCATTAAGGGATTCTGAACTTTTACTGGTTTTCATAAAAGCTATACCCCGATCTTCCGATGGCTATATCTCCGAAAGTAAATTTGACCAGAACTTTCTGTTGCTGTTGTTGTAATTAATTTTGAGAGCCCTATTTGGGCAAAAAAAAATATAAAAAAAACAACAACAGTTTTTAAAGTAAAATTGTTGCCTTAGATTTGGCAGTTGTTAAATTTTTGTTTGTATGAGTGATAATGATAAAGGGAAAAACAAAATTATAACTATTTTGGTTTAATATTTGTTCTAATAGTTACAAAAGAAAAGAAAAGTTTGTGTAAAAACATATAGCAACAATTTCTGCACAATATTATATGGCGGCGCGCAGGAAGAACTTATTTTACATGTCAAAATAAAAAATGTAACCCGGCATCTTGCCTTGCTATCTGTCAAAAGTCTATAATCAAAACAAAGGGTTTTGACATTTTCGTAGTTTAAGAAGAAGAAGCATTTATTATCGCTGCAACCAGAGCAATTCAACCATGTTATTTTACACAATTTGACAAGTTCACCTCGAAAGCTTTTATGTGGTGAATTTATGAGCTTTTTCTAAAAGATTTCTGCGCCAGAATACCGAATGTCTTCGGGAATCTTAGAAAGTAATTCTGACATGTATTCAGAAAGACTTTCTGCTGTCTTAGCCAGAATAGCCCTATAAGTTTACCTTAGTGGCGACCGTGTTTAATTCAAAGCAAAGTCAATAACTCCTTCGATTGAGCTTGATGGGACTACGCCATTAGCAGATGTAACCCAACTCCCTGGTCCTCCGTCAGTGGGTGCAATGAAACTCATTGCTGGAGCTGATAAAGCTGCATCATCAATAAGCCATGTATAGACACCAACAAAACTAACAGAAAACTAGTTTTGTGCGTCATGAGACGAAATTGCGGCTGCTTCACCCATCTGGAAATCTGCCATCTTTACTTGAGGGGGCGGCCAATATTTCTACCAAGCACTACTGTGATTGCATACATTTTTTCGCACTTGGACATCGCAATACCGATACATAAAGGGAGCACAAATTTTATTAATTTTGTTTTATGTTTTTATTTTTAAATTGACAAATAAATTTTTGAATTTTGAGTTCAAAGTTCAAATGATTTATTGAGACAAAAGGCACTTAAACATTTAACTCATATATACAAATATGGAACAATAACAATAAATGATATATACAGGGCTGTAAAAAGTATGGCCCTCGATAAAATTATATGAAACATGCTACGATGCAAAAATTAAATATATTAGCAAAATGCAAATTGATTGCAGGAATTGAGATTTAAAATTAAGCTCTTGCTCCCGGAGCTTATAAAAAGTTACTTAAAATTAATGAAGAAAACATTTTAAACTTAAAACTAATAACACAAAATCGAGCTTATTTTTTAAGTAATAGATCATCTAAAACTTAGCTCGAGAAAATTGCTAGAAACAGTTACTCATTCAAATTTCTTTTCACAAAAATTAAGAAAATGTTACCAATGACATATAATTTAATCTCAATGTGATGAAAAATTCATGAACGTTAACCGCGGTTATTACTAGTAAGTACCTTTTGGTAAAAAGTTGGAACCAGAGGTGAGGTAGGAGAACCTGCCAACACCTCATCTAGAGAAATAGAGTTGATACTTAGTGGTGATAAGTAATATTGATTATCCCAAGGCGAATTACTTAAAGAGTCAACAATATTTTTAATTAAATCATTATCTACAAACCACACTTTAGAAGTAATTTTTTTCATTAAAGTAAGAGAATATCTCATTAATGGTTCTATTCTTGACTTGTTATAGATAAAAGCATTAGAATATTTCTTATTTATACTTTGGTAGTTTTTATTAATGCATTGTCTCAGCAAGTTTCTTTCAAAAATCTCTAACTCTTTAGCTACAGTAGGAGAAATAAAAAACCAGCAAGGGAAGGCATAAGTAATAATAAGTCTTATTAAGGTCTTATAAAAAAGAATTGAATTTGAATTTTGAATTTAAAGACTCAGTTTTGGCTACTCTGTGACACTTCAAAGTTGAGATATTTTTCAAAAAAAATCATGTTTTATTCAATTCGTTTTGGGTTCTCTTAAACAAATAATTATCAAAAATTTGTCTTTTGATTAAACTAAGCGAAGTAAAGTTTTTTATTATAAATAATATTTGAGTAAATAAATAAAACTAAAAAATTTTGGAAAATATATGTTTTGATATATATTGTAGTGATTTTAATACTTGATATTATCAAATGAAAAACTTCAGAAATTGACAAATTTCGATGACAAAAAAAAAAAAAACAAATCTTATAAAAATAAGTGCCGTTTTTTTTTTAATCTACTAGTACGGATTCTATATAATCAAGAACTGCAAATAACTTTTCCTACTTCGTCCTACAAATATTTTTTTTCTTTTTTTAAAAAATGCTTAAAAGGAAAAATTTGCATGAAATATAAAATTTATGTTGAACATTTTTTTTTGTTTTTATTAACACAAATGGTCTCAAAAGTACAAAAAACATTATTTCTACGCACTGTGCGGCGATTAACTAGCTTTAAGCCTGCTCGATGGCAGTTTAAAATCTAAACTGGGAATAAAGTATTTTATAAATCTGAATTTCATGTTAAACTTCGGAATAGCCTTATTCCATAGATTAACTTTTATTATAAATAAATACGGCTGTGACTGTGCACTAGACCGGCCGCAGCTTGTATGGAAAAAAATTAAAATCGGAAATTTATAAATATTTGTTACTAAATATATGAGGTTTGATGTAACAAATAATACCTGAAATTTTCAGCTTGATTTGAATATGCCTAGTCGTGCCTAGTGGGGTCGAAAGTACCGACATATCAAAATTTCCGATGATATGTGGGTACTTTGAAAATTTCAGGTATTATTTGTTACATCAAACCTCATATATTTAGTAACAAATATTTATAAATTTCCGATTTTAATTTTTTCCATACAAGCTGCGGCCGGTCTACTGTGCACGCCATCAAATCTATCTTCAAATTTTAGTTTTGCTTTGTACGCCTATAAGGTAACATCGAAATAGTGGATAAGTTCTGGCTATGGAAATCGAAGCGTTGATGAAACATGTAGCGTGTGCCTAGGATTCTGATTTTTTAAACTATGCATCCGTAAGATTTTTGTTCCAAACGCCAAGAAAAACCCATTTTAAAATCCAAATTTGCATTTTTTTTTTTTTTGTTTGTTTGCGTCTGCTAAACTGGTTCACACATACATAAACCTATGTTGGATAAATTGCGTACACATGTTGTTGTTGTAATATTATGCAAAAATATGGAAAAACAAGATCGAAAAAACCGTGTTTTTGAGTAAATATTTTTTTAAGTAAAACATTAAAAAAAGGTTTCAGACTTTGGTTGCCTTTGTTTGAAATGAAGATCAAATTAAATCAATTAAATTTTCATTCAAAAATAAGCTAAATTCTTTTCATCTAAATGCATAAAAAAATGTAAACAATGGGCGCGGCCATTATGAAATTAGCTGTTTTTGCATAGAAAAAATTACAACAACAGTAGACACCTAACTAATATTTGAACTGCGTAAGAAAGTGCAGATCAAAACAAAAGAAATGCAATTTCAATGTCACGGTCAAATGCATAACTATTTTGGTTTTTTTTGTGCGCTGCAATTTTTGATGAGCGCCGGATAGAACAGCTGTTGAGTCTGACCCATTACGAACCTAGGGAATTTGAGCGGGACTTAGAAAATATTTTTTTTGTGATGACCAAATGCATTATTTTTTTTTTTTGTATAGTTTTTGGCAAGGAATGCCAAGGTTATCCTTTTTAAAGGACATTGACCCTAAAAAATTCTTTTGCAACAACGCATATAAAAAAAAATCAAATATAAAAAAAATGTGCCCAAAGTCTTAAAAAAATAAAAGAATCACCTGATCTCAGTGAAACGGAGTCCCAAGGCTATCCTTTCAAAGGACATTGACCCCCCAGAAAGATCAAAAACGAATTCTAGGTAAAAGATCAGACGATTCCGAAAATCGGCAACAACAGCGTAACGAAGCGTTTGAGTTCCGACACATATGAAAGATAGGCAACAAGTAGGCAAAATGAAAATTAAAAGATCAGTTTTTGTTTAAGCACGAAATTGCTCGGTCGGTCCGGTCCGTTCTTCATAGAAAAATATGATTAAAAATAAAAATAAAAAAATAAGGACATTGTGCAGGAGTAAAATTTGATCCTAAGGACCTAAATAAAAACAAAAGGACGAAATGAGTAAAGTCTTTGTTTAAAAATTAAACGCTTACAAAGTGGAAAAGTCCTAATTAATGGCAAAAAGTTTAAGAAAAATACCGAGCGCTTTCGAATTAAAAATTAAATAAAACTTGTGAGGACTAGATCCTAAAGTGTTTATGCAATTATATTCTTGCTTAAAGTTAAAACTAAATAAATTTTGTTGAAACATAAAAAAAAAATATATACTTATACGAGCACCGAAATGGTTAAGAAAAACTAAGTTTCGAGAAAGAAAAATTTTAAGAAAAGGACTGTATCCAAATTTCATAAAAAAGCGTTTTAAAAGAGGACGGTGAATAAAAGGTCCCAATTCAAGAAAATCTTCGGATCTAAGGACTAAGTAAAAGTCCAAATCAACATATAAAAAAAAGGCGTTAAGCAGCAGCTGAAAGGACGACACCGGAACAAAGGGATCTAGAGATGACGTTTGCCGAAAATTAAAAAAAGGACATATCCTCAAGAGTAAAAGAAAGATAAGTCCAGATATTTTTTTTATTATTTATGGTATTTGAGATTAAGAATAAAAAATTTTTTTTCTTCAATTAAAAAAACAAAAAAAATTTAAAATAAAGACAAGTAAAAATTTAATTTTCTATCCGTATAAAACAAAAGAAAAAAAAATTAAATAAACATTCATTAATATAAAATTAATTTTCAATTTAACTTAAAAAAAATCTATAGTTTTTTTTTTTGTAATTTTAATTTATTTTCTAAATTCATAACTTGTTTATGTTAAGATTTAAAAATTTATTTTTATTTAATTAAGGGGCAGTTCTAAAATTATAATATAAATTAAAAATTTTGTCGATGTGCAATCTATGCAACCAGGTCGCGGTAGTTCGATTTTTTTTATTATATTAAAGTTTTTTTTTGTAGGGACCTAGTACTCCTCAATAGAGCTCTTTCGAGGTAGGTGGGGTGACCCCAAAATTAAAGAAAAAAAAAAAAAAATCGTAAATATAAAATTAATTTTTAATTTCGTTGAAAATTATCATTTGAATAAAATTTTCATGGTTGTTAAGGTTTTGTTAGTGTTTAGTGTTTAGTGTTAGTGTTTAGTTAAGAAGAAAAAAAAAATAATTCTAGCTTTTATTAAATTTAATTAATATTAAAGATTTAGAAACATAATTTTTTTTTTCTAATTTGTTGTTAAGGTACCTATGTGGTTTTGAAATGATTTTTGTTTGAATTTTGTTAAAAAAAATAAATATTAAAATTTTTTTTGTAATTTTTATTATCATTACCCCTTAATTCCAAATAAGTTAGTATAAGTGAAAAAAAAAATAGGATTTAATGCTTAAATTAAGATACGCTAAATAAAAAAATTTATTTTTTTGTAAATTGGTAAAGAAAAAAAAAGAAATTACGTGTTGTCATTTGTGTCGGAATTTTAAGGATGTTGTCGATGGAATATGTGTTGCTGATTTCGGAATTTTGATTTATTTTGGTTTTTGATCTTCAAAAAAAAAAGGTATAAATTTTTAGGGTGGATCATAAAAAAAAATGAGTTGCTAAAAGGCAAAATATTTGGGGTAGCTTGAGGGGTTCTTAAGGGGAAGATGGTGCCATAATAAATTTAAAAAAGAAAAATGTGATTTCTAAATCATAATTTTTTCACGTGAATCTGATAGGATAATACAACAGATAGTTTTTTTTTGAGTTTTTTTTTATTGACGATCGTAATCAGATTATTGACTCGTTTGAGAATTTGTTTTCGTTTGGATTTGCAGTTTTGTTATTTTTTTTTTTTGTTTTATATGTTTTAATTTCACATGCCGAAAGATGTGTTTTGTTGTGCCTTCTCGACCGGATGTATTAGGTCGGAACACTCACCCTGGCGTAGACGAGCTAGCTAGCCGGAAGGATACATCCGGTACGATTAAAATGGTCGGTAACAAACACAAGGAAACTAATTACTAAAATGTAGTGGAAATACCATAAATTAAATTTTTTTTGCAGAAAGAAATTATTCCATCCATTGAAAAGACAACTAAAAATTATTTTGTTGCTATTTTACAACAAAAAAATTACTATTGTATGTAAAATTCTTTAGTAGCTGCATCTTAAATTACAAATGTATATGCATATTGACTAACCACAACTTCACTTAAAATAATGAAAACAACACTTTTAGTACAAAAAAAAATCATATTCTTCTTTCATTTCATCAACCGAGCTATGTGCACTAGTTGAAATCTTTTTTGAAATGAAAAAACGCATACAAATTATTTGAAGAAGCACTTTCACCATCAAAAACTCATGAAGTCCATAAAAAATTTTTTGACGGCAAAATTTGTCATGCCAAACAAATTCGAATTCATCAAAGGGCCTGTGCAAATCGAAAACATTTCACTCACTGCCATACCTAAATTGGAGCGTCAGCGTTATTCTACTGTCAAAAATTTCTCATGTACATACAATTTGTATGGCGCTCAACGCTGAGCTATTTGAATTTCCAATTTTGACAAAGAGTTATGGAGTGAAGTTAGCTGCAGAAAAGTAAAAAAAGAAACAACAAACAAATGACTTTAACGCAACGCTTTTTATTTCGGTATGGCGCTTGACGCTTTTGTGTAACGTTAAATAACGCAACGCCTGACGCTCCAATTTAGGTATGGCAGTAACCTATACAAATTCTGACGTCTCAAATACAATTTTTGAAATATATGAGGTGAAATTGTTGTGTCAAAATTTGTACTAGTCTAGGGGCTACTGAAAATTGTGACAATCGAAATAAAAAACAAAAAATTTAAAAAAGTCAGTGGTCACGTTTACAGAGTAACTATTTTATTAGCTAGAAAAACTAGCACAATTTTATATTGGATTTTCATGTAATTCGAATACGCGTAGATTTGACTGATGCAATGGGAGAAATCACTTCTATAACAGTCGTACCTTAGTAACTTTTAAATTCCATTTACATATCATTTGAAACTTTCTGATTGCGAATGTAATTTTGGATATATAAATGTATAAATGTATGAATTATGACAAGTTTTGTATGGGTTTAATCATGTTTATATGTGACGCGGTCTGACAAAATCATACTTAGCTTGAAAAAGTAAGATTTTCAGTACTGGGCAATATATGAAATTGAGTCAAAATTTCATGTTTTGGGGTTTTTTGTTTTTTTGAACCAAACGCTATCTACATAACTTAATATCAATCTGAATCAGTTTTTGCGACTAACTATAGCCTGAATATTTCCGAACTTAAAAAGGAATTATTTTTTTAAACTTTGGGACTCAAAGTGCTATAACTTTGTCAATTCTAAAGAATAAGATGTCATTCGCTTAAGGAGTTTAGTCATTCATTAGGTAGGACCAAAAAATAAGCTTTGACCTTTTGAAGTTAAGTATGGTTTTGACTTCCAAAAATAAATATGCGTTACGCTGACCTACGTTAAGACCTAGTAGTGAGAACAAGAAATGAATCTATTATTTTGCAACGGGGCAAACTCGTAAATTAGACCGTACAGCGACTAAAACGTAACGTAACCAATAATTAATTTAAGGTTCAAGAAAAGTCTTTTAAACGTTATAGGTTAAGTTTAGAATAGCAAAAGAAATGCTTGTTAGCTTATTACTAAATACATTACAAAATAAATAAAACAAAACTTGACTCGGATTCAAAAAGCACTAACACTAAACTGATATGTAACATTTGCACAGAATTGTGCCTTCTAAAAACAGCCAACAGAAATAAAAATAACACTTTAAAAATATAAAGGGCCAATATTTAACAGGAAAACTATAGCACATGCACTAATTTTTCACTATTCACTAAACTTTCACGATTAATAAAATTAATTTCTGTGAATTTATAAAAAAGAACGAAATAAAAAAAATTACAAATTCGATTTGTCGAAATGTCAAAAATTGAATCTGTCTAAAATTATATTTCATTTGGCACAGCAAAAACAGAGATTTTAGTCACCAGAGTGAAATTTATTTTCACCCCTATTTGCTTAAAGTAAATGTTTCGATTTGGCACACGCCCAAATTAATTTTTATAAATTGATAGTCTGTACACTTCAATCATGGTTGAATTATTATTGAATCATGGTGTTGGGTAGGACCATGATTCAATAACAATGGTTATGGCAAGTTGTCAAAATAAAAAAAAAAAAATGGGACCCTGCTCTTGCCTTACTATCTGTCAAAAGACTTGAAAATTTTGACATTTTTGTAGTTTAAGAAGAAGCAGCATTTGTTGGTTATGGCAAGTTGTCAAAATAAAAAAAAATGGAACCCTGATCTTGCCTTGCTATCTGTCAAAAGACTAGAAAATTTTGACATTTTCGTAGTTTTAGAAGAAGCAGCATTTGATATCGCTGCAACCAGGGTAATTTAACCATGGGTAGGACACGCTTTCAAATAGAGTTTTGTAAAGGATCATACGCATGACAACAAACGCAAGTAATGCGTGTGCTTTTACATCGAACGCGTAAGCGCGGTTTCAAATAAACTCAGAATAGCCTTCATTATATAAGCAGACTTGCTCCTGCACTTCGCTTAAAAATTTTTCTTTCATTTTGAACTTTGTTCTTTTTAAATTTATTTTATCAACTGCGAAAATTAGTTAAAAAAAAATAAACGAAAGAAACGAAATGTCAAACGCAAATGCGTTCAAAAAGTGGAAAGTTGGTCGACTCTACGCATTGAACAGTAGCTTTTTTTTTTGAGCCAGTATGTGCAAACTCACACTTACTCGCTGAATCCGAATATGACCTCCGATTTGCTCCATCACGTCTGAGATCCGAGTTATCCTTGATTTAAAGTGCAGAAAACGCTATTTTCAAACATATGGCTTACATCCTGAAAGTAGTCTAGTTCACTTTTGACAGAGACATTAAATAACCCTGAGCTTTCTCTTTAAAGCGTACTTTTAGCTTTCCAATTAGATCATTAGCTTCCGAGATATCATCCACTGAAGTAAAGTTATATAAATTGAATATAGTCCTTAACAGGGACTAGTGATACTTTTACTTCAATCGATGATATCTAGGAAACTAATGATTTAATTAAAAAAGTTAAAAGTACGCTTTAAAGAGGAAACTCAGGGCTAGACTACTTTCAGGACGTACGCCATATGTTTGAAAATAGCGTTTCTTGCACTTTAAATAAAGGATAACTCGAATCTCAGACGTGATGGATCAAATCGGAGGTCATATTCGGATTCAACGAGCAAAAATCTATAAAAATCACCTACTCTCATTTCATACTTTTTTAACTTTTTCAAAAACGCAGGACTGTGTTATTTTCACTTAGATGTTGCTCTTCCCGTTAAGAAGTTGTAGTCTAGTTAAATAGGTTATGGAAAGTAGTAGTGAAATCGAATGTGCCTCAAACCTAAGCCCACCACTTGCACCTACTAAAAAGCGGAAAATACAAAAAAAGGCTTCAAGAATATAAATCTGAATGAGGAAAAGAGTATGACTGGATAACTAAAGATCCGCAAAATGTCTATAATGTAAAATGTGAGCCATGTAACGCTTTATTTTCTGTCGGAAAAAGTGGCATTAGCCAGGTGAGCTTTTTGGCTATATTTCAATTTCCGTAGCTTCTCTATTTGACAATGTTTTCACATGAAATGATCCAAAATAAGTTGAAAATCTTTTATGGAATTTTTCGATATTTCGTTTTGTTTTCGTGATATCGAGACAAAAAGCTTTTAGAGTGCAACTCTAGTCAAATCTCAATTTTCTTGCAATCTATTTAATATTCTCATATTTTTTAAGCCTTGATATCATGCAAACATAGCGAGATATCGAAAAATTTTATTTAGTTTTTCATATTTCGTAGGTCGATTTATAAAAAAATCATTTATTTTCAGTAATGAATTTGAAATGGCGCGAAGACAGAAACAGAGCGAGTATCTCATTAATAAAAAAATGATCTTTTGATCTGCATTAATTTAAATATTGAATACGACAAAACGTATGGCACATCTAGGCAAAAAATTAATAAAAATGCAAAAAGTTCTAAAAAGTATAGTTTTACAAAAATAAATAAGTACCAAATATATCTTTGTCTATTTTTTACTTTTTCCATGAAATACTATATTTTTTGTAGCGTACTATATTTTTTGAAGGCTTTTTCGGAAAAATACTATATTTTACCGAAAAAATGTTGGTAACCCTAGTCACTGTCAGACTTCACAGGGCATAAGTGTTGCAATGGAACAATTAAAAAGCGTACTTACTTTTAGTAGCAAAAATAATAACTTTCTAAAGAAGAAAAAATACCTTTTTTTAAATGGCATGCAAAAAAATAGTGAAACCATACTTTTTTCAATAATTAAATGCTTTTAGTGAATAAATTCTAAGTGGATTAAATTTGAATTGGAACTCGAATTTCAATTTGTTCATGCATCTATTATTTGAATGATTTGGACAATTTGAAAAAAAAATATACTTGGATTTTTGCAGCAAAAAATGTTTACCCACACTTTTTCAAATAAAAAAAAACAATGCAAAAGTGAACTGATAGGGTTATTTTAAGTTGCTACTGCGCGAATTTTCAGACATTTTCCAATTGTACACCTATTAATTTTTAAGTGACAGCTTACATTAGGAAATTTTTTAACAAAATTTTTGTGTTTGAGGTTTTTCACGCTAAACTTTACCTTAGGACCCAAAACCCAATTTGGTTTAAATTAAGCCTTTGTTGTTAAAATTATGATTTTTACAAAGAATGTGTAATGGAAAACTTCGGCACGGACCTAGTGTCGAAGGTATTGCCATCGGAAGATCGGAAAATATCTGTTATGAAAACCGGCATAAGTTCTGAACCCCAAGATGGTTTTTAATACTATTGACGTCGTATAAAAGGTATTTTTACTTGCTACTGTTGAAAAAATGTAGTAAATGACAATGCAACTCTGTATTCATTTTTCTTTTACTTTACAAAATGTCATTTATGTATAAGTAAATCAGTTCGTTTCTTTCATTCGTTTTATACACACGTCTTTAATTTTAAATAAAGAAGAATTTAATTTAAAATTTAACCGACATATTTTTTTCTTTAAAATTTGTTTTCCAAAAAGATTTTGAACAGGTTATGGGCCCAGGTACGAGGTTCACAAAATTTTAAGAATAATTTGTCGGTAGATTAAAGAAACGTGCGGTCACCATGAGTTCCATGTATCAGATCGAGAAATTGGATGAAGGAAATTATGATTCCTGGAGCATCCAGATGCGAAGCGTGTTGGTGCACGCTGAGATGTGGAAGGTGGTGGAAGAAGCGCGGCCAGCGACCAATGCAACAGCCTGGGATGCGACAAATGAAAAGGCATTGGCTATGCTTACGTTGAGTGTTCGGCCATCACAGTTGTGTTATTTGAAGGGCTGCACGACTGCAGCAAGTGCTTGGGGTAAGCTCAAAGATGTACATCAACCGAGCGGTCCGGTCCGTAAAGTGTCGCTATATAAAAAACTGCTGAGTTTGCGAATGGCAGATGGTGAAACTATGAGCAGCTTCATCAATAATTTTTGCTCTACGATTGACAAGCTTGCAGAAGTGGACATTAAGCTAGGTGACGAACTGGTGGCGATAATTTTATTATCAAGTTTGCCTAAAAAATTTGAGAATTTCGTCATAGCCATGGAAACGCGCGACAGTTTACCATCTTTAGAAGTATTGAAGATAAAATTGCTAGAAGAAGGAGAGCGCAGAGATAGTGAAGTAAAAACGACAGTTTCCAGTGAACAGCAAGCATTTCATGCAAAAAGTCAGCCTGTACATAAAAAGAAGGAGAAGAAAGACATAGAATGTTTCAAATGCGGGCAGCGCGGCCATTACAGAAATCAGTGCAAAAATAAGGGCAAAGAAGAAACAACGAAAACGCAGCAGCAACAACGCTCGTTCACAATTTTGGCAGCGTCAGATGTGCATGATCTAACATCAACGAATTGGTGCTTAGACAGCGGGGCGACGACGCATATGTGTTGTGAGCGCAGCCTTTTTTCTAATTATGTTTCACAAGCAGAGGACATTGTGTTAGCAGATAATAACATAATTCGCGCAGTAGGCAGAGGCGACGTAAAAATTTTAACCGATTTTTGCGAATTGAAATTGGAAAGTGTGTTGTATGTTCCTGGAATGAAGGGGAATTTTATTTCAGTCAATCGAGCGGTTGAACGTGGTTGTACAGTACATTTCAATAACGAATTTGCAGTTGTAAGCCAGCAAGGCGAAAAAATATTGAAAGCGCAGAAAAAGAATAAATTATTTGTTTTTGAGAATACCAGCAACGTTTGTTTTGGTGCGGCACAGTGTAGTGCAGATTTGTGGCATAACAGATTTGGCCACTTAAATTATTCCAGCTTGATGAATCTGTCAAAAAATATGATGGTGCTCGGTATAGAAAATGTTAATTTTTCAGAAAAAACGCAGTGTAGGACATGCATGAAAAGTAAAATTCATACACAACCGTTTCCAGCAGCGTCGGAAAATCGAGCTAAGCATCAGTTAGAGCTGGTACATACAGATGTATGTGGGCCATTTGAGCAGCGATCGCTTGGTGGTTCAGCATATTTTTTGACATTTATTGACGATATGTCTCGCCGTATTTTCACGTATTTTTTGAAGTCAAAGGACGAGGTATTTGATAAATTTTTAGAATTCAAAAATATGGCAGAGCGTCAAACAGGGCGTAAGATCAAGGCAATACGCAGCGATAATGGCCGGGAATACATCAATAAGCGATTTGATGATTTTTTGAAACAGCACGGTATAATACGTCAACTATCGGTTCCGTATAGCCCACAGCAGAACGGGGTGTCAGAACGGGCAAATCGAACCCTCGTTGAGATGGCAAGGAGTTTGCTAGTGCATTCCAGCATGCCACAGATTCTATGGGCAGAAGCAGTGCAGACAGCGTGCTATATACGTAACAGATCGCCAACTACGGCCTTGGTAGGCATGACACCGTATGAAGCGTGGAGTGGTAAAAAGCCTGACGTGATACACATGCGTGTATTTGGATCAGTGGCTGTTGGTTTGGACAAGACACGGCACAGCAAGTTCCAGGCGAAAGGTAAGGAGTACCGTCTTGTTGGATACTCTTTGGTATCAAAAGCATACAGATTGTATGATGATGAAAAACAGCAAATTGTTGAGAAGCGAGATGTTTTATTTGATGAGCCTAACGACGCAGCACAGACGCGTAATCATATTATGTTTGATATACCAGTAAAAATTTCATTGGCTGATGAATCTGACCAGGATAAAGTTGAGCTAATATCAAGCA
The DNA here is from genome assembly GCA_951812925.1 of Calliopum simillimum. Taxonomy (NCBI): domain Eukaryota; kingdom Metazoa; phylum Arthropoda; class Insecta; order Diptera; family Lauxaniidae; genus Calliopum; species Calliopum simillimum. The sequence goes on from OX638368.1 coordinate 66,174,983, forward strand.
GTGAAGATGAGCACCAAGATAGCTATAAAAGCGAAAGCGAGTTGGTGAGTGAAGATTATGATACTGCAGAAGAGTCCGAGGATGAGCAACAGGTCGAAAAAATTGGTCCGGGTAGGCCAAAACTGATTCGGACGGGTAAACCAGGGCGTCCAAAAAGAAGTTACAATATTTTAAACGCTTTGCAAGCAAATGAAATATCGTTGCCGCAGACTTTTAAGGAAGCAATTAATAGTAAAAACTCATCATTTTGGCAGGCGGCCATGAACACTGAACATAAGGCACTGGTAGCAAATGGTACGTGGACATTAACAGATTTACCTAAAGATCAACAGGCGATTGGTTGTAAGTGGGTGTATACCATCAAGAGAGACAGCAGTGGTGCAGTTGAACGGTATAAGGCACGCCTGGTGGCTAAGGGATGTTTCCAGAAATTCGGCGTTAATTACACGGATACGTTCTCTCCTGTGTGTCGGTATGAAACGATACGTTTGATTTTGGCTTTATCAGTGGAGCTAAAACTGTTTCTTCACCAAATGGACGTTTGTACAGCGTATCTCAACAGCGAGTTAAACGACGTGGTTTACATGAAGCAGCCCGAGGGGTATGCAGATATGAAATTTCCAAAGCAGGTGTTAAAGCTGAACAAAGCCATATATGGCTTAAAACAAGCAGGAAGGGAGTGGAACTCCAAGCTGAATGCTGCATTGTGCGATATTGGTTTTACTTCGTGCCAGAGCGAGCCATGCTTGTATAAGCAAGACATAAAAGGTAATCTTTGCTTGATTCTAATTTATGTAGATGATTTGCTTATAGCGTGCCAGAGAGAAGATGATTTGATGCGAATCAAATCAATGATTGCAACAAAGTTCGAATGCGTTGATAAAGGTCCATTGCAATTATTCTTGGGGATGCAGATTGAGCGTGATGGCGATTTAGGCGATATTTCTATGAATCAAACAACATATATCAAAGATATGCTTCAACGTCATAATATGCAGCAGTGTAGATTTGTAGCGACGCCATTAGATGCAGGTTTTCAAGTGGCATGCGATGGCGAAAATTGTTTGACAGTAGATAAAACAGCGTATCAGTCAGCAATCGGTGAATTGATGTGGTTAGCATTGACGTCAAGGCCAGATATCTACCATTCAGTTGTAAAGTTGGCACAACGAAATAACAATCCACATAGTGAACATGTCAATGGTGTGAAGCATGTAATGCGATATTTAGCAGGTACAATAGACATGAAAATAAATTTTTGTGCCAGTGGTCAAGCACTTGAAGGTTACGTGGACGCAGACTGGGGTGGTGACGTGAGTAATCGCAGATCTTATACAGGATATGTATTCTTCTTGGCAGGCAGCCCGATTTCGTGGAAATCAGAGAAGCAGAATTGTGTGGCTTTAAGCAGTACAGAGGCCGAGTATATGGCACTGTCATCAGCGACGAAGGAGGCGCTGTATCTCAGGCGTCTCATTATTGAAATTGGCTGTGGAAAAGCAGAAACACCAACAGTTTTGAATAGCGATAATCTCAGCGCGCAACACCTGGCTAAGAATCCAGTTTATCACGCCAGGTCAAAACACATTGACATTAGGCATCATTTTGTCCGGGAAGTTATACAAAGTGGCGATGTCGTATTGAAATATGTTCCTACCGAAAATATGATAGCGGATATATTTACGAAAAATTTGTCAAAGCAAAAACATTCTCACTTTGTAAATTTATTAAATTTGAATTAATGTAACAGTTACTTGTAATGTATACAGAGTCACATTGAGGAAGGGTGTTGAAAAAATGTAGTAAATGACAATGCAACTCTGTATTCATTTTTCTTTTACTTTACAAAATGTCATTTATGTATAAGTAAATCAGTTCGTTTCTTTCATTCGTTTTATACACACGTCTTTAATTTTAAATAAAGAAGAATTTAATTTAAAATTTAACCGACATATTTTTTTCTTTAAAATTTGTTTTCCAAAAAGATTTTGAACAGCTACAAAATCGATGTACAAAAGTCTTAGATCCGACTCATGAGTTTCGAGATATGGCAAATTTTCAAAAATTATTATCATTTTTTTTTTTTAAAGCACCATTTTTTCCAAAAAATTTCTTATAAGCTCACAGTTTTAGTAACAAATTATTTCCTTTCATTTGATATGCACGAGTATCATATATGATTTGACAGGCACTGGAAATGTGTTACCGTTGTTTCACCTAATTTCTCAATCGAACTGAAAAGTATAAAAAAAAGAAATGAAAATCTGCCCGTGCCCTACGTGTGACCGAGAAACACTCTTAATCTGAAATAAATCTGAAAGAGCGTAAAAAACCGGATTGCCTTGCGAGCATCTGCCCTCCGTCTGAGTGCGGCCTAAGAAGACATTGAACAACTTGTTGCGTGCGCAATAAAATTATTGGATTATGTTTGGTTTTTGAGAAATGTGGTTTTATTCCTAAGGTTACTGTACGCAAGCGCTTTTCCACAAATTTTAGGGCTTTTGTTCTGTGCCCTTAAGGCTATCAAGCAAGTGATTTTTCCGCAACTATTGAAGATTTCGCAGGAAGGGCACCCATCACTCGTTCATATGACAAATTGACAGCCCCTTGTAAAGCGCCACGTATGAATATAAAGAATCTATAGGGAGTATTGAAGTTCATTAAAGTTTTAAGTTTTTTATTCGAAGGTAAAACCTTTGTTAATTGAGATTTCAGCGCTGGAACTAATGAAACTCTATATCATTGAGGTTAAGCGACAAAGCAATGCCTTTGAGTTGTTTTCGTTGCGTATCCACTTGGAAAATCTATGGAAAGGCAGCTTTTTGTGGGATGGAAAAATGAACGGCCATCATTGTTGAGCTGTCAAAGACAACAAAGAGTAATATGTATATAGAGGGATTTCCCTTAAATGTTGCCATATCAAAATGTTTTGCAACATCGTACGGGATACGATTAAGAGCAATGGGTGTTTCAAGAAGAGTCGGTTATCAACTTTTTTAGGCAATTTAGAAATGTTGAGGAGTTTGGGAAACGGTTAGTTAGGATATGTGAGTGTGTGAGGTTAAATTAGGGTGTATGTAGTACTGAGGTTAAACTAATTTAGTTGTTTAGGTTTGAGTTTTGTTTAGTCTATTTGTATAGGTTGCTTTTTTAAATAATTTTTAAATGTATTGGTTCTTGCTGTTTGTTGTGAAATTTTGGGTTCATCACCAAATCTTGTCGGCCTAAATATTTAAAAGGTCAACCAACATCCTTTTGAATTTTTTCTAAATACTTAGTAAGTGATTGAAAGTCTGGAGTTTTTTTGTTGAAAATTTCGTTTGGAACAATTTTACATCACCGACTGTTGTTGTTTTTTTTTTATTTTTTTTGCCCAAATAGGGCTCTGGGAATTAATTACAACAACAACAACAACAACCTCTGAGCGCATCTACTTTCGGAGATATAGCCATCGGAAGATCGGGATATATCTTTTATAAAAATCGATATAAGTTGGGAACCCCTGGATGGATTTCAAAAATATTGGTGTCATATGAAAGGTATTTTACTGGGCTATATAATTGCCCTGCAAAGCTTTTCAATTTGAGTGATAGTTTTCGAGATATGACAATTTTTCAAAATTTAACCCCATTTTTTTCGCAAAAAACCGTAATTTTTCCAAAACAATGTGTTATTAACCTATAATTTTAATAACTAAATTAGGAAGCCTAATTTATTTCCTTTCATTTGATATACGACATGTATCTGAAATTGCATTATTAATAAATTTTTATAGAAAAAAACAAAAATGGACCAAATCAATTTTCTTCAAATTTGGAACTTTAAACAACAACAATGCTAAAACAGACAACAACAACTTTACTACTACTACAACAACAGTAATTTTACATAAGAGTAGGGGTAATTGGGCGGCCTGCGGCCGCAGCTCAGGATTTAAAACTCCCAAAAATCCGACACCGGCTTCGCGGCGGCCTTCGGCCGCGGATCAGTCTATAATATATCCAACACATAGTTTGCTAGCCAAATTGCGCGCGCAATTTTTAATAAAAATTTTAAATTTTTTTAATATAATAAGTAGCTGATCCTCTTTGTTGTTGTTGTTGTAGTATCCAAGTTGTTGTTGTTGTAGTAGTTGTTGTTTTTGTTGTTGTAGTTGTTGTTGTTGTAGTTGTTGTTGTTGTTGTTGTTTGTTTTGGCATTGTTGTTGTTTAAAGTTCCTAATTTCAAGAAAATTGATTTGGTCTATTTTTGTTTTTTTCTATAAAAAGTTATTAATGATACAATTTCAGATACATGTTGTATATCAAATGAAAGGAAATAAATTAGGCTTCCTAATTTAGTTATTAAAATTATAGGTTAATAACACATTTTTTGGGAAAAATAACGGTTTTTTGCGAAAAAAATGGGGTTAAATTTTGAAAAATTGTCATATCTCGAAAACAATCACTTAAATTGAAAAACTTTGTAAGGCAATTATATAGCCTGATAAAATACCTTTCATATGACACCAATATTTTTGAAATCCATCTAGGGGTTCCCAACTTATACCGATTTTTATAAAAGATATATCCCGATCTTCCGATGGCTATATCTCCGAAAGTAGATGCGCTCAGAGGTTGTTGTTGTTGTTGTTGTAATTAATTCCCAGAGCCCTATTTGGGCAAAAAAAATAAAAAAAAAACAACAACAGTCGGTGATGTAACATTAAGCCTTTCGTTTTTTTGTAGATTAATTAATATTTAAAGCGGTTCGTGAAATAATTTTTAAATCCAGGAACCGGAAATTTGCTGCTATAGCATTTTGTGTGCAAGTGTATTTTTTTAAATAACGTAAATTTTTGGATTTTGATGGTTTAAAATCTCTTAGAAGTTTAGTAAGTGTAAACTTTATCTGTGGTAGGAAAATTTTACCGTGGTTGGCGACAAGATTCGGAGATTGTTGAGCAGCAAGAAGTCTGGCAGGCAGAAAGATTGTGTGTGAAAAGTTTAGGTGAGTTTTTAGTGAAAAATCCTTATTTAAAATTCGCAGAACTAAAGAAAGTTTAGAATTTCAATAGTGTGGCTGGCAAAACAAAGCGAGACGAGAGCAAAAAGCGAGGGAAACGAAGCCATTTTAAAGCCAAGCCAGACCAGATAAGTCAGCCACAAGCTTTTCATATTTTTTATTTCATTTATTTCATTATTTTTGGTGATAAAACTATGAAGCGAAAGTTTAGGCGCGAATGGCAGCTACATAGATCTCCCGCTTCTAAAGCAAACTTAAAAATTTCTACTTCTAAACCGAGGTCTGCGCTAAAAACTAATGAAGATATAGAGCAGCAAAAATTTGTCTCGAAACTGGATCCTAATAAGAACGGCAAACAGTCCGTGTGGAAAGCTAGCAAAAGTATTAAAACTCCGATGGAGAGTGAGCTGCCGATAAGAGCCAACCTTGGGAACTGGGATCGAAGTGATGAAGAAAAAGCTGATGCTTTAGCAAATCACTTAAGCACAGTTTTACAACCCAATCCTCCTATTCAAGGCTTTCTTCCTCCTAATTTGCCATTAAACAGCGATGTTATGCAATTGAACTTTCATATTAGCAACGTAAAGGGTGTAGTTGATGAGATGTGTCCCATAAAAGCTCCTGGGTGCGATTATATAACTCCCAAAATGATAAAAGAACTGCCAAATTCAGCTTTCGTCTTTTTAACCAGACTTTTTAATGCTATAATTCAGTATGGGTATTACCCAACAGAGTGGAAAATCTCATTAATAACCATGATTCCAAAACCTGGAAAAGATCGTACATTGCCTTCTTCATATAGACCCATCAGTCTTTTACCATGCGTATCCAAACTGTTTGAAAAACTAATTTTATCAAAAATAATACCTTATGCAACCGAAAAAAAATTATTTCCGGTCCACCAATTCGGTTTCCGAAAATACAACGGAACAATTGAACAGGTTAATAGAATCACAAATGAAATAAGGAAGGCTTTCGAACAAAGTGAATATGTACTGTACAGCAGTTTTTCTCAACGTAGCTCAAGCGTTTGATAAAGTATGACATGAAGGCCTTATCAATAAAATTAAACACGTACTGCCTTTTAACGTCCACAAAACATTTATTTCTTATCTGGAAAGCAGGCATTTTAGAATTAGAATAACAGTTTTATTTCATCACCTTTAAAAATTAATGCAGGTGTCCCTCAAGGAAGTGTGCTGGGTCCTTTTCTGTACCTACTGTATACCTCTGATTTACCTATTATTGCTGGCACAACCATATCTACTTTCGCAGATGATACTGCAGTTTTAAGTTGTAGTCGTTGTCCCCTAGAAGCGGCACGAAAACTTCAACTTCATTTAAACTCTATCGAAAAGTGGTTGCTGCTATGGCGCATAAAAGTAAATGAACAAAAATGCAAGCAGGTTACTTTTACCCCTAGGCGAAGTAATTGCCCTGCTATCACATTAAATAACACTTCAATCCCTCAATCTGAAAACGTCACATACCTAGGTATTCATTTAGACAGACGGCTAACGTGGCGAAAGCATATTGAAGCCAAAAAAACGCATGTTAACTAAAAACCTCCAGTCTACATTGGCTCATAAATAGTCGGTCCCGTCTGAAACTTGAATATAAAATCCTTTTATATAAATCCATCATTAAGCCAATTTGGTTATATAACTAATACAACGGACTCAGTCAAAAATTCTAAGAATCATGACAGGTGCTCCATGGTACATACGGAACGAAAACATACATCGGGACCTTTGCATCCCCTTGGTCAAAGACGAAATCAACAAATACAAGCAAAGTTACGTTGCAAGATTGCTTTATCATCCTAATCCATTGGCACGGAAGTTAAAAAATTTAGAAAATTTCTCCAGACTAAAAAGAAAGGATCGTCCTGCTATGAATATCGTTAGCAATTAGCTATGTTAAGCTGACTGAATTAAAAATTTTGTATGCAGCCGGTATCTGGCGCGTACTTTTTTCTATGCAGCCGGTATCTGGCGCGTACTTTTTTTTTCAATGCAGCCGGTATCTGGCGCGTACTTTCTCTATGCAGCCGGTATCTGGCGCGTACTCTTTCTTATATTTCTTGTTCCTACTACACATGCAGCCGGAACTACTGGCGCAAATTTGTATGGAGTTCTTTTCATTCAAACATCCTGCTATGCGGGCAGCATGTTTGTGAGAAGACTGAACGTACAACAACTACGTTCTTCTGCGTGCTTACCGAACTCCTAGGATGTACGAGTCCCTATTTACTCTGGAGACACATTGAACACTAAATTGTATATAAGATTAATTATGTATAACAATGTAATTTAGGATTAAGATTTTTAAACTTATTGTTAGTCTCCTAAGATGAGAAGATTCAATAAATGAATTCAAGTATTTAAAAAAAAAAAAAAACTATGTGTTCGGTGTTTGCAAGCCAAAGAAATTTATAATACGTCATTGTTTAAAGAAAAATTGGTCGCGGAAGATTTTTCTGAAAAAACTAGATTATTTTCATATAAAGTAGAGATGTAAGCCCTGTTCAGTCTGACTGGGAAATTTTTATTATAACATTGAAAGCAAAGACCGAGAAAATACGGTATTAGCCGATTAATCGAACGCGCACTGTGGGGCGAAGCCGAAGTTCTACGCGGGAAAATTTTTGTAAGCGACTAAAGGCCATTTTATTTAATGTTAGTTTTTTTTTTTTTGTATTTTTAAGTGCAGTTAATTTTCAATTACAGTTTTTTCTTGTAAAACTTTAAGAAGAAAGCGACCATTTTGGAACTTTCGTTTTTATGCATGCTATAATTTTTGAGTTTTTTTTTTTTTTTTGAATTTTAGTCATTCTAAGGAAGCTTCTTTAGGGTTCGAACATTCGTGAAATTTCGGTCGGTAGCTTATGCTAAGTTTTAAATTGCGTTTTCTTTTTATGGTTTCTTTGTTGTATTTGCATGTTTTTATAATCTAAAATTTTACTGATTTGAATTATTGATTTTATTGTAGTATTTAAGTTTTTATATGATATCCATTATTTAAAATTTCATTATTTTTTATATATATTTTCATATTCTTATGGTTTAGTGCCATTTAGGCTATAGGAAAATTTACGTTTATTTAATTAAAATATGCTTTGAGCAGTATTGTTTAAAATGAATTGCTGGTATTTTTTTTTACGTGGGGAATGGGGGGATATCTATTTGTGCTGACCGGAAATGAGTTGGAGAGTTCACCGGAAATGAGTTGCTGAAGAGAATTCGGTAGTGGGTGATATCCTAAAATGGATTGGATGTCACAGGTTGGGTGGGCGCATAGGGAAGCGATATTTTTCTCCCTCTTTCGTGTGGATAGTTTTTTTATTGGTAAGATTTGATGCAATCGGTAAGGTTTTAGATTTGTTTGAAATTGCAAGTTATAGATGTGTTTGAAATGGAGTTTTTATTAGGACGCGGTTCAGTTTTTCTTTTTTAAAATTTTCTTCCGAGGAATGTTATACCCTCGATCCAACACGGCGGGTTAAGAACCCGTAAGCTAGCCGGTGCGAGCCGTGTTGGATAGGATCACATAGGGTCTCATAACACAGTACAAATGAATTAATGTGTGATGAGGGATGAACTATGGTGTATTCTTACATTTTGATATGTTACTGATGTAATAATGAAAGTCAAATCGATTCAAGTCATTTCAAAAAGAGCGAATAAATTGAGTGCTTAAGAGAACACTGGCTAAAAAGTTGTTTATAAATGCTGTAAGGATCAATATTTTCCTCAAAAAAAAATATTAATCCTAACATTTTTTTCATATTCATATTTACATATAATAATAAAACATATTCATAGAAACCAACAGCAAAGCAATCACGCGATCATGCCAGCATCACATGTAAAAAAACAGAAGAAAGTCAGCAACAACTCTACGGCAGCCACGTGTACGAGAATTGGATAAACAACCAACAACAATGCTGCAGCAGCCACCGCTAACCATGTGTAGAATTTTGGAAAACAACAAGCAACAACAAAACATCGGAATGCAGATCATACAACACGTGCCAGAAATGAAATTGTTGGTAGCCGCTATACATTTTTTTGATATAAATAGCAGTTTGCTGGCCATACAAAATCAGTCTGGCTTGAGCAGCCACAGGAGCAAGAGCTCTGGCAGTGATTTCACTGCCTACCTTGCACTCTCGTTAGCGTTCAGACATTTTCGTCGATCGGCTAACCGCTCTTGATAGCTACACGCTGTACTCTCGTTAGTTGTTCAGACATTTTCGTCGATCAACTAATTTTCTCTTGACTTCGCTCGTGTCCAAACTCGGACGTTTTACTTCAACTGATTTCTCTTGTCCCAGATCGCCCTCGGCTTTTATTAAACCTCAGACTTGTTGGTCGACCAGTTTAATACTCTTGTGTCCAAACTCGGACGTTTTACTTCAATTGATTTCTCTTGTCCCAGATCGCCCTCGGCTTTTATTAAACCTCAGACTTGTTGGTCGACCAGTTTAATACTCTTGTGTCCAAACTCGGACGTTTTACTTCAACTGATTTCTCTTGTCCCAGATCGCCCTCGGCTTTTATTAAACCTCAGACTTATTGGTCGACAAGTTTAATACTCTCGTGTCCAAACTCGGACGTTTTACTTAAATTGATTTCTCTTGTCCCAGATCGCCCTCGGCTTTTATTAAACCTCAGACTTATTGGTCGACAAGTTTAATACTCTCGTGTCCCAACTCGGACGTTTTGCTTCGCTTGATTTCCCTTGTTCCAGATCGCCCTCGGCTTTTATTAAACCTCAGACTTATTGGTCGACAAGTTTTAATACTCTCGTGTCCCAACTCGGACGTTTTACTTCACTTGAGTTCTCTTGTCCCAGATCGCCCTCGTCTTATATTAGATCTCAGACTTGTTGGTCGACAATCTAATACTCCCGTGTCCCAACTCGGACATTCTACCGCACTTGTTTTCTCTTGTCCTAGATCGCCCTAGTCTTTTATTAAACCTCAGACTTATTGGTCGACAAGTTTAATACTCTCGTGTCCCAACTCGGACGTTTTGCTTCGCTTGATTTCCCTTGTTCCAGATCGCCCTCGGCTTTTATTAGATCTCAGACTTGTTGGTCGACAATCTAATACTCCCGTGTCCCAACTCGGACATTCTACCGCACTTGTTTTCTCTTGTCCTAGATTGCCCTAGTCTTTTATTAGATCTCAGACTTGTTGGTCGACAATCTAATACTCCCGTGTCCCAACTCGGACATTCTACTTCGCTTGCTTTCTCTTGCCCCAGATCGCCCTAGTCTTTTATTAGACCTCAGACTTGTTGGTCGACAGTCTAATATTCTCATGTCTCAACTCGGACATTCTACAATACATAATACAATAATTCTTTAACTAAGCTATTCAACGAACTCGTCTATATTCTTAGTATACGTTAACCGCGAACATCGAAACCAATTTCTACCTCTCGCTCTCTTGTCCCAGATCGCCCCTGGGAATCAGATACTTCTTGAATCACTCCGCCAGAAGAACCAAGCCTGGATTATTATTATATTTACAAATTGAATTGAATTATATAACGCTTAATCATCTGAATAATTAAATAATTATTACTAAGTTTATTTTGTACATTGTTAAGAATAAAATTGAATTATATAAAGCTGAAAGTAAGAAAACTAATATTGTAATAAAACTTGAATTGTAAATTTATAAAACCTGGTCAAAACCAGCAATAAAATATAATAATTAAAACACGAAACTAACTCTCTTCTATCTTGAAACGAACCTTGAATCTTGGAAAGGCTGAGTATATCCCAGCTATAAAACCGGGGAAACCGGAGTTCGTTACAAGTGGCGCCCGAGCAGGGACCCTAGTGGTTCAAACAAACAAATATAGAAGAGAGTAAATTAAAATAAAAAAAAAAAAAACAAAACTATAAAATAAAATCACCAGTACAATGACAAAAATTAAAGCAACCTTACGCTGCACATGGGTTTATTCCTTGCGGAAGGAAGACCTAGAAACATACACCGCCGAATTTGGACTCACCAGCACCGGTACCGTCGATGAATTAAGGAAACGCTTAGCCAACTTCATTCCGGAAGAAGAACACACCCAAGAACACATTGAACGACTTCAAGAATTAGAAACCAAACACGCACGCAGCATCACACCCACTCCACTGCAGCAAAAACCACAAACACTGGACATAGCCACTACTAGCACATCACAGCCATCATTTACAGTACCAACAGCTCCTCTTCTTAGTCCACACCAGAATACGCTTACGTTCCTTCAAGCTAATTATCCTGCTATGATTGACCAGGTGCGCAAATGGTCCCTAAAATACGATGGTGGTAGGGATCCAATGAGCTTCATCGAAAGAAAGGAAGAACTCACCGACACCTATGGCCTCAACAGAGATTTGCTACCAAAAGCTATGCCTGAATTGCTGAAGGACAAAGCATTGATATGGTTTCGCAACAACAATAGACAGTGGAGCGAATGGGAAGACTTCAGAGCTGATTTCCTTGCATTTTTCCTGCCACCGCGTTTCTTAGAAAATTTAGAGGACGAGATACGCCAACGAACGCAGCAAAGCAGTGAAAAATTTAAGGACTACGTAATACAATTGCAAAACTTAATGCGACACTCACAACTCACTCCAAAACAAAAACTAGAACGAATTTATCGCAATTGTCATGAGGATTATCAATTTTACATACGGCGAAGAGACTTCGAAACCTTGGACGAACTTATAAAACTCAGCGGAGATTTTGTGGATATTCAGTCTCGACGAAACCAACACACTACAAGACAAACACCAAGAATGGAACGACACCGAGCTGCCAACGAAATTAATGATGAGCCGATCAACCCCCGCGGCGCCTGTAGACGTTGTGGACAGCAGGGTCATCTATCTCGAGAGTGTCGAAATCCGCAAATATTGTTCTGCTGGGAGTGCGGACGCAGAGGCCTCAGAACGTACGAATGCTGCAGACAAAATTCGGGAAACGACGTGGGCCGCCGCCAGGACCGAGGGCAGTCGGGGCCAGTCGAACCAGCGTCCCCTCGGCCAGTGCAGCGCCATTAATCATTGAAGACAACCACATCCTAGCGCCTGTCATCTTGGAAAATACACATGTAATGGCAACCATCGATACAGGAGCCACTAGAAGTTTTATCCAGATAAACCTGGCAAGAAAATTAGCAACCAGAGACAACATCGCCAACACTGACGTTACCATACAACTCGCCGATGGAACCACCAAAACAATTCAACAAACGCTAGAAACAAATATTACATTAGGCAACAACACATGCAAAGTAAAACTCCTCATACTGGCAGACGCCATAGATGACTTAATCCTTGGAATGGATTATTTAACGCAAATGAACACCACGATCACGATAGGCGATAAAAAAGTCACCCTTTGGGACTCAGGCAACACCACAACGCGACCACCGCTAGTCACCACCATGCGTGTAAATAAACCCACCGAAGAGGAACAGATAGATCAGTTTCTGAAAGAAGAGCTACCAAAATTTGAAAACATACGGGGAACTTCAAACATTACAGCACACAAAATTATAATGCGTGACGAACATCCAATAAAGCAAAGATACTTCCCCAGAAATCCTGCGATGCAAGAAATAATCGACAAAGAAATCGATGAATTACTGAGCCAGGGTAACATCGAACCATCACACAGCCCTCACAGTGCGCCCATAGTACTTGTCAAAAAGAAAAATGGAAAATGGAGGCTATGCGTGGACTATCGGCAGCTCAATGCTAAATCTGTCCCAGATGCATACCCACTACCCCGCATAGGTCATATTCTGGATCGTCTTCGAGACGCAGAATACATCAGCAGCATTGATTTGAAAAATGGCTATTGGCAAATTCCTATGAGCCCGGAAAGTAAACCGTATACCGCTTTCACTGTTCCTGGACGTGGACTTTTTCAGTGGCGAGTCATGCCATTTGGGCTACATTCAGCCCCAGCAACCTTTCAACGAGCCCTCGACCAAGTGATAGGGCTAGATATGGAACCATATGCTTTTGCATATCTAGACGACATCATTGTAACAGGAAGAACACTCGAAGAACACAAAACAAACTTACGAAAAGTACTCTCACGCTTAAGAAAAGCGAATCTAAGGATTAACACAGAGAAATGTGAATTCTTTAAGAAAGAAATAAAATACCTTGGCCACCTGGTTACCAATCACGGCATCCACACCGATCCAGAAAAGATTGCCGCTATACAGCAGTTAAAATCACCCACCAATTTGCGTGAGTTGCGCCGTTGCCTAGGAGTTGCATCGTGGTATCGGCGATTTGTTCCTGAATTCGCAAAAGTGGTACTACCCTTAACGTCACTACTTAAGAAAGGAAAACGATGGACGTGGAGTACCGAACAAGAGGAAGCCTTCAAAGAACTGAAACAAAAGTTAACAGAGGCCCCTGTCTTAGCCTGCCCAGATTTCACAAAGACATTTGTACTACAGACTGATGCCAGCGATTATGGGCTGGGTGCCGTATTAACGCAGCAAATCGATGGTGCAGAACGAGTCATAGCCTATGCAAGCAGACGCCTTAACGGAGCCGAAGCCAATTATTCAGCCACGGAAAAAGAATGCCTGGCCATAATTTGGGGCATTCGTAAAATGCGCCCTTATTTAGAAGAATATAAATTTATCGTTATCACCGACCACCTATCTTTGAAATGGCTGAACTCGATAGAAAGTCCATCTGGAAGGATTGCACGATGGGCCCTTGAGCTGCAGCAGTTCAACTTTGAAGTACAATATCGCAAGGGAAAACTCAACGTATTAGCCGACGCCTTATCTCGAGAACCAGTTGAAACTCTAGGACAAATTACAACAAACCAACAGGCAACCCCACGATGCTCATGGTGGGAGAAAAAACTCAACGACGTGAAAACAGAACCAAGCAAGTTCCCAGAATACACCATCGAAAATGATCAACTATATCGCCACATTTCACACCCCACTGAAGACGAGGGCTGTATATCTTGGAAACTGTGTGTCCCATCCTATCTGAGGGATAGAGTACTGAAAGAAAATCATGACCAGCCAGGAGCAGGTCACATGGGAACCCATAAAACCCTCGCTAGAGTGGCAAATAAGTACTACTGGCCAGGCATGTTTAGGGATGTGAAACGCTACGTGAGAGGATGTTTAAATTGCCAACAATTTAAAGTAAGCCAGCAGAAGGCAGCCGGGAAAATGTTATCCCAGATCGCAGAGGAGCCCTGGGCAATTCTCTGCGCGGATTTTATTGGACCCCTTCCACGCTCATCACATGGCAACAGTATGTTACTGGTATTTTTCGATAAATTTTCCAAGTGGACAGAAATCGTGCCATTGCGTAAAGCAACCAGCGTCAGCCTTAAAAAGGCATTCAGGGAACGCATCATAGCACGATTTGGAGTGCCAAAAGTCCTGGTGACTGACAACGGCGTTCAATTTACGAGTAAAGAGTTCCGGAAATATCTATCAACCTTAGGAGTACGGCAACAATTCACCGCACCCTATACACCCCAAGAAAACCCAACAGAAAGAGTCAACAGAACAATAAAAACCATGATAGCACAGTATACCGGGCCATCACAAAAATCCTGGGACGAACATCTCCCGGAGATATCCCTCGCCTTCAATACTTCAATCGCGGCCTCTACTGGTTTCAGTCCTGCGTTTCTGATACAAGGAAGGGAACCAAGACTTCCCGGTACTCTTTTCGACGAAGTAACACTCGGAACAGGCAGACAACCGCAAACTCCGCAAGAAAAAGAAACTACATTAAAAGATGTTTTCCTCATTGTCAGGAGAAATATGGAAAGAGCAGCTCAAGATCAGGCAAAGCACTATAACCTGAGGAAGAGATCGTGGTCCCCAAAAATAGGCGAAAAAGTATGGCTGAAGCAGCATCATCTATCCAAGGCAGCTGATAATTTTGCAGCAAAATTAGCCCCAAAGTTCGACGGGCCATATCAAGTTGTAGCCTATGCTTCCCCCGTTATTCTCCAGGTACGGAAAGAAGGTGACTCTCACGTCCGGACAATCTATATCGGTGAGGTAAAGCCATATCACGAATCTGCATATCGGAAGTAACCGTGCAGTTTCATTCCCCTAAGTAGGAGGGGGATGTAAGGATCAATATTTTCCTCAAAAAAAAATATTAATCCTAACATTTTTTTCATATTCATATTTACATATAATAATAAAACATATTCATAGAAACCAACAGCAAAGCAATCACGCGATCATGCCAGCATCACATGTAAAAAAACAGAAGAAAGTCAGCAACAACTCTACGGCAGCCACGTGTACGAGAATTGGATAAACAACCAACAACAATGCTGCAGCAGCCACCGCTAACCATGTGTAGAATTTTGGAAAACAACAAGCAACAACAAAACATCGGAATGCAGATCATGCATACAACACGTGCCAGAAATGAAATTGTTGGTAGCCGCTATACATTTTTTTGATATAAATAGGAGTTTGCTGGCCATACAAAATCAGTCTGGCTTGAGCAGCCACAGGAGCAAGAGCTCTGGCAGTGATTTCACTGCCTACCTTGCACTCTCGTTAGCGTTCAGACATTTTCGTCGATCGGCTAACCGCTCTTGATAGCTACACGCTGTACTCTCGTTAGTTGTTCAGACATTTTCGTCGATCAACTAATTTTCTCTTGACTTCGCTCGTGTCCAAACTCGGACGTTTTACTTCAACTGATTTCTCTTGTCCCAGATCGCCCTCGGCTTTTATTAAACCTCAGACTTGTTGGTCGACCAGTTTAATACTCTTGTGTCCAAACTCGGACGTTTTACTTCAATTGATTTCTCTTGCTCAGATCGCCCTCGGCTTTTATTAAACCTCAGACTTGTTGGTCGACCAGTTTAATACTCTTGTGTCCAAACTCGGACGTTTTACTTCAACTGATTTCTCTTGTCCCAGATCGCCCTCGGCTTTTATTAAACCTCAGACTTATTGGTCGACAAGTTTAATACTCTCGTGTCCAAACTCGGACGTTTTACTTAAATTGATTTCTCTTGTCCCAGATCGCCCTCGGCTTTTATTAAACCTCAGACTTATTGGTCGACAAGTTTAATACTCTCGTGTCCCAACTCGGACGTTTTGCTTCGCTTGATTTCCCTTGTTCCAGATCGCCCTCGGCTTTTATTAAACCTCAGACTTATTGGTCGACAAGTTTAATACTCTCGTGTCCCAACTCGGACGTTTTACTTCACTTGAGTTCTCTTGTCCCAGATCGCCCTCGTCTTATATTAGACCTCAGACTTGTTGGTCGACAGTCTAATACTGCCGTGTCCCAACTCGGACATTCTACTTCGCTTGATTTCTCCTGTCCCAGAACGCCCTCGGCTTTTATTAGATCTCAGACTTGTTGGTCGACAATCTAATACTCCCGTGTCCCAACTCGGACATTCTACCGCACTTGTTTTCTCTTGTCCTAGATCGCCCTAGTCTTTTATTAGATCTCAGACTTGTTGGTCGACAATCTAATACTCCCGTGTCCCAACTCGGACATTCTACTTCGCTTGCTTTCTCTTGCCCCAGATCGCCCTAGTCTTTTATTAGACCTCAGACTTGTTGGTCGACAGTCTAATATTCTCATGTCTCAACTCGGACATTCTACAATACATAATACAATAATTCTTTAACTAAGCTATTCAACGAACTCGTCTATATTCTTAGTATACGTTAACCGCGAACATCGAAACCAATTTCTACCTCTCGCTCTCTTGTCCCAGATCGCCCCTGGGAATCAGATACTTCTTGAATCACTCCGCCAGAAGAACCAAGCCTGGATTATTATTATATTTACAAATTGAATTGAATTATATAACGCTTAATCATCTGAATAATTAAATAATTATTACTAAGTTTATTTTGTACATTGTTAAGAATAAAATTGAATTATATAAAGCTGAAAGTAAGAAAACTAATATTGTAATAAAACTTGAATTGTAAATTTATAAAACCTGGTCAAAACCACCAATAAAATATAATAATTAAAACACGAAACTAACTCTCTTCTATCTTGAAACGAACCTTGAATCTTGGAAAGGCTGAGTATATCCCAGCTATAAAACCGCGGAAACCGGAGTTCGTTACAATGCAATTAAGTTTTTAAATACAATTAAAGCAAAAGATGAATTTAATAAAAAATTAATAACCACTTGCTCATAATTGCTACGGTATGTTTGCAATATAAAATAAAAACATATGTATGGAAATTTATTTAATTTTTTATTGCAGAAAAATAAATAAATTTTTTGATTCTTTAGTACTTTTTTTACATCTAGAGCCTCTATGATACATAAGGTCCATTCGCTGAAAAAAACACATAAAATATTTTATAATTATTTGTTAATATTTAAATTTCAGTTCCTACTCTCTAAAAATTTTTATTTTGCCAGTTTTGAATTCATACCACAAATTTTCAACAAATAGACCTAAGTTAAAGATTTGAGTTTAAAATTAATTTACAAGATAAATTAAAATTTAATTTATAAATTGCAATTTAAAAATACTATTTTTGAAACTTTGTTACTTCGATTCTGGTTCAGTGAAACTGTGAAGTGTAAAAAAATTTATCATTTTCACCCAATATCTTCACTTCACTTCATCGATTGAAGCGATTCTGGTTAACAAAGGCCAAACTCACACGAACGGCACGGGCACGTAGGGCACGTCAAATTTCTAGGCAATCGGAGAGAAGTGGTGCTTTCATTTCCCTCCGTTTGCCTACAAATTTGACGTGCCCTACGTATCCGTGCCCTTCGTGTGCGTTTGCACAAAGTATAAAATTTTTAATTGTGGTGTGTGAAAAATAACTAAAATTGCGTATCATTTCTCTAGCTGACAAATAGTTTGATTTAAAATACAAATTTTACACATATATGTACGTAATGAGATTCTGTGGCTAATGTGACAGAGGGTTGTTATCTAAATATCTCCGAGCCTTGTGTTTAGAGTTCAATCCCAATGCAGGACAATTATTTATTTTTTTAATTAATAACGCTTAGGGGAGGGGGGGCTAGTGTGGACAATTTTTACATAATTACAAAATTATATATGTAAATATATCATTTTTGTAATAAAGTAATTTTTAGCGATTACTTATACCTCTTGCCTTCATAATTGCATCAATAGTTATGATTTTTTATTTTCATAAATGCACTTTTAAATTATTTTAAAAAGAGCTTACATTTGTCCACACTAGCCCCGTATAAGGGACAACCATTCATTTAACTGGGGGCTAATGTGGATACTATAAGAAACTTGATAATTAATACGAAACGTTAAGAAAGAGTTCAGATGCATGTTTATTCAAGAAAATAATGATATAATACAAATAATGATACAAATAAAAACTTAACTTCTATCCCATGTTGTATTTGGAGAAATTTATATCAAACTTCATGTAACTTGCTGATCGAGATGTTCCCGGCAGTTGTGATTGTGGCAGCTTAGCCACTATTTCATTTCGGTGAATTTGGCTGGTATCCGGTATATCGGGATACGTGAATCTATCGTTCTTTCTTTTTAGAATCGTAATGTCGAAATCTTTAGAACCGTGGATCGTGACAATTTGACCAATATAAAATACTTTTTGTCCATGTTGATGAGATGTTTCCGACAGTTGTTGTGGTTGTGGCAGCTTTGCCACTATTTCATTCCGGTAAATTTCGCTAGTATCCGGTAAATCGGGATACGTGAGTCTGTCGTTCTTTCTTTTAAGTAACGTACTTTCTTGGAACGGCTTTTAGAAATGATCTGACGATTTTTGGAGTAATTTCAGCTGATGCGGACATGTCCACACTAGCCCTTTCATGTCTTTTTAAACAAAAATATTTTTTTTTTAATCTTACGGTAAAGTTCTTCAAAAATAAATGGTTTAAATAAACACTATTTTAAGTTGTATTATCTATTAACACTACAGCAGAAGAATAATTAGTTTAAAAGTATCACTTAACTTACGAAACATCAAAAAAATTACTTTTTGCTGCGTAAAACACGTTCGGTCACGTTATCATTGAAAGCTGAACTGTCAACAAATGAATTTTTTTTTTGTGATGCAGAGTGCAAATACCAACTTGAAAAATATTAAACAGAAACAAAAAATTAAAAACGGCGCGAAAATTTGAATTTGTCCACACTAGCCCCCAGTCCACACTAGCCCCCCTCCCCTACCTCTTTTTTGTTAAGCAGAGGTAAGCGCTTACGCCCTAGGACATGCAATGTCAAAATGAAACTATGCTTCTTACTGAGCGTAAGTGCTTGGTGCTGACAAATACATAAATGCTGATGAAAACCTTTAGGAAATTTGGTCAAAATTGATTTTTAGAATACAAATAAACTACGATTACGGCCACAAGGTTAAAGCTAGAAGAATTAAATTTGGTACAGATAATACTTGGCGTCGAAGTCAGGTTGAGATTTAAATTCAGGCGGGTAGTTTCAGAGTCAATAAAGGGAAGAAATATATCCATCATCTTCAATTTCCCAGTCTATTTCAATAACTCGACTATGCCCTTAACAACAGCTTTTGTTCATGTTACGCCTAGCTAGTCTTTGTACGAAATTTACGTTTTTTTTTATGGGAAACGGCATTTGAATTGATCGTTGATTTGTTTCTTTGTTTGAGATGTAAAAAACTTTTCACATTTTTTAAAATTTTGAACAGCAAGAATCGCTTTTACGGCGAAGTAATAAAAAATCGTTTCACTTCGACTTTTCACTGAATCAGAATCGACACCCTGCTTTGGAAAAAAAAAGCACCATTTTTTGGGATCTTGAGATCTACCCAGTAGTGGTTCTTTGAGCTAGCGTAGCTGTCCACTTCGATAATACATACTTCCTAATGTGGAATTCGTGTTTTTTGTCACATCACATACTTGATTGTCGAAGTCATCCCAAATGCTGCGTTTGTGCTTTGAAGGCGATGATGAGATTGAAGGCACTAATTCTGAATGAAATTCAGAAATTTCAACTCTCGCAGCCATGGCTTTCAAATTTGTACAGGCTACGCCATAACGATACTGGTTAGTAAAACCATATTTTTTAAGACGAAGATCGAAAATCGTGTTTTCTGTGAACACCTTATTGTTTTCGATTCCGGAAAATCTGCTGTTGATTTCAGTTAAAAGGCACTGCATCATTTTTTGGATGCATAAGGGGCGTGCTTTGTCGGAATTGAATTCGAGGCACTTCTTTTTAAGTGCGTTTGAAATAAGTATCACCTGGAAAAAAAACAAACCCGTTTTAATTTCCAATTGAACTGTCTAAATAAAGTTTTAAAATACAACAAGTAGTACAATCATTTGGGAGAATAAAATGATTTTACCTGGAAAGTTTTGCGGGATTTCTGCAAATGGGTTATTTTATAGATTTCGATGTGCTCTTTCAGAATTTCAACTTTGCTACCTCGAATCGTGTTCGCTCGCGCCGCCATATTGGAAAAATGGCGCCCAAAATCAGTTTTTTACAAACATCTCTCTAACGGTTACATTTGGAGAAAAATATTGTGGAACAATATTGTAGCTTATAAAATTTTCTATAAAAATGACCTTTCAATTGTTTTCGTACAACTTATAACTCAGGAGATATCCTTAATCAAAATTTGAAAAAAATTTGTAAGTTGTGCATGCCGCTTATGAGTAGGCACAGTTATGTGTTGAGCTTAAAATTACGATAGCTCATGAACGGTGAATCACACGATTAAAGTAAAAATATTTATTTATAGGAAATCACTTGTACTACAAGCTACATATAGTTTTTTTTCCATATGACCTATAGTTAAGGAGATATTTTTTGAATAGACCAGAAATTTAGAAAAAAACCGTTTTTTCAAAATAGCTCCAAAACAGTTCGTCCTAGAAAAAAAATTGTTCATGCGTTTTGTAGAACGTTCAATTTCCTATAAAGGTTTCTCCGAAGTGTTTTTTCGTCCGACTTACCGTTCATAAGATATCGCGTCTTGAAAATCATTCAAAACTGAACATAGTACTGCGCATAGTCGCGATATCTCATGAAGAGTAAGTCTGACGAAAAAACACTTCGAAGAGATCCTTATAGGAAATTGAACGTTCTACAAAACGCATGAACAATTTTTTTTCTAGGACGAACTGTTTTGGAGCTATTTTGAAAAAACGGTTTTTTTCTAAATTTCTGGTTTATTCAAAAAATATCTCCTTAATTATAAGTCATACGAAAAAAAAAACATATGTAGCTTGTAGTACAAGTAATTTCCTATAAATAAATATTTTTACTTTAATCGTGTGATTCATCGTTCATGAGTTATCGTAATTTTAAACTCAACACATAACTGTGCCTACTCATAAGCGGCATGCACAATTTACAAATTTTTTTCAAATTTTGATTAAGGATATCTCCTGAGTTATAAGTCGTACGAAAACAATCGAAAGGTAATTTTTATAGAAAATTTTATAAGCTACAATATTGCTCCACAATATTTTTCTCCAAATGTAACCGTTAGAGAGATGTTTGTAAAAAGCTGATTTTGGGCGCCATTTTTCCAATATGGTGGCGCGAGCGAACTCGATTCGAGGTTGCAAAGTTGAAAATCTGAAAGAGACATCGAAATCTATAAAATAACCCATTAGCAGAAATCCCGCAAAACTTTCCAGGTAAAACTACCAAATGACTGTACTAAAGCTTTAAAAAAATTTTAAAAAAAGCATGGATTTTTAAATAAAAATTTGTGTCGAAAATGTAAAAATCTCAAGCACAATTCCTAAACTAGAAGACTTAAAGCATTTGAAAAATCTATTTTTAATTATAATCGAAGTATGTAAGGTATTTTGGATTTCTCCGAAGTTTACTGACTTCCCAAAATTTTTACGATCTACATTTTCTTAGCTTTCAGATGTTTTCAAGTTATTTCGACTCTTTCGGCAATTTCGTATTTTTATTGACTTCTTCTATAGCCAAAAATAGGTAAAAAAAAAACTTCAAAAAGTAAACAAACTTCGAAAAGTCAGTATTTGAGTTTTCCTACTTCTGATATCGTTACATTTCGTTCTGAGCTCATTTCTTCTGTTACATCTTTGAAAACACTATGTATATCTACCGCATAGTTTAGAATTTCTGCATCCTCAGAACTCATGTTCTCAATATGTGGGTCAGAGATTCTCAACCTATGTTCCGCGGCTTTTTATTGTGCCGTGAGATTTTTGAAGTGTGCCGCCACTGCCAGAAAGCAAATTTGCCGACATGATTTTTTTAGGTTTCTGGCAATTAAAACTTTTTGGTCATAATAGCATTTTACACCCCAATTTATAAATTGTGACGAATTGATGTACAGACTACCTCCTATCACACCTTATTTTCCTAACAAACTTCCAGGTAGTAGGTACCTAAAAGGGATAGTTGAGTTATTTTAAATACGTCCTTTCAAATATACACGGATGGATCAAAATTGGATACATGTACTGGATCAGGAAATTTTTACAAGTACATATATAGAACTAAAAAATCGTACAGACAGCTAAACGACTGTAGTGTCTTTTAGTCAGAGGCTTATGCTGTTCTCAAAGTCGCAATTTCTTGGAAGCGTTGTTATTTACATTGATAGCCAGGTGGCCATCAAAGCAATTTATCAAATCACATCACTTCAAAACATTTGTTAAGATGCTAAGAAACATCTTTTGCGATATTAGTGAGGACTACAGTATTACACTTTGCTGGGTTCCCGGTCATTGTAATTGCTGATGAACTAGCTAGGAAAGGATCAAACCAGAATATCCTTTTGGCTGGCGTTTCAATAAGAAAACACATTTCTTTTTAGAATCGTAATGTCGAAATCTTGAGAACCGTGGATCGTGACAATTTGGCCAATATAAAATACTTTTTGTCCATGTTGTTTCAAACTTCATATACATAAATGTATTCAGATTGCTAATTCCAGACCGTCAAATCTACAAACTAGCAAGCATATTAGATCAATTTATTTTGCCATCCTTAAATATGAAACGAACTAAATTTTTAATGGCAATGGGGAAACATAATGTGCGTATCTTAATTGGTGCTATTACTAGAAACTGTGTCATAAAAAACCATACATTTGTAAGAGTTGTAAAGATAGAAAGATACAGTTCTTCATTTCTTTGGTCATTTCAATTTTGAACCGCTTGGCTCACTATCTGAATTGTGTCTCAAATCAATATGGTAGTTAACGTATCTGAATATGCATGTGGTTCTCCTAGAATTACTTTGTTAAAGCTCTCTGTTTCGGGCACACAAAGGGACTAATTCCGAGGCCTAAGTTAATGATGACAACATGGTCATCCAACGGATTTTACCTTACTAAGTCTACATAAATCAATTAACTAATTCAAATTATCTTCAATTTTTGTTGTTGTTAGCGTGCCGCCAAATTTTGATATTATTAAAAATGTGCCGCGACGAAAAAAAGGTTGAGAATAACTGATGTGGGTAGTCAATTGCTATTGTGGAAATTATGCTATTTTTTATTTCTTAAACTCTTTCAAACCTAATGTAAGTACTTAGAATTCCACTTGTTTTGGCATAACGTTTTTGTGTTTCTTGATGTCATATTAAAGAGCTCATAACTTTGTATAGAAAAATCGTTGATGACTATTTGATGGCTTATTTTGAAGACAATAAATGATTATAAGTTATGCAGTTTGTATAAAAGACCAAAAAAATTTCGTGCGTTCTCTATGTAGCCTCCAACGTAGTCGAAAATCTTGTTTTTGTTTCTTATTGAATTTTGAGGTTAGGATAACTCCAAGAAAAAAAAAGATATTGATATAATTTAAAAAGAGTTTTGTACGCAAAGATATGTGCTTTTGACTAACATAACAGGTTTTATGACAAGGTATTACACTGTCGTGTTACATAACCTCAAAAGTAGGAAAAAATCACGAAAAATCTTATATTTTGGTAATTTTTGGGTTAGGATATCTCAAAATTCTGTAGCGGTAGATCGATTTTATTAACGGATTTGAATTCAGCATCCAAAAGTTAGTTAGAAGTGACTATTCGTGTTCCTTTTTATTGATTTTAGTTTTCGCATGCTATTTTTGACTTAACTCAACTTTGCCAAAAACGGA
Source organism: Calliopum simillimum (assembly GCA_951812925.1). Taxonomy (NCBI): domain Eukaryota; kingdom Metazoa; phylum Arthropoda; class Insecta; order Diptera; family Lauxaniidae; genus Calliopum; species Calliopum simillimum. The sequence goes on from OX638368.1 coordinate 66,199,119, forward strand.
AAATTCGAAAATTCTTAATTTTTCTTTTATGTGATAAGGAAGGTACCCTGAACACGAAAATATAAAAACTTTCCGAGTGATGCAACTTGAGGGTTAAAAACTGTTTTGAACCCCCGTGATAGCGCGACACTCGACATAATGGCCGCTGGCTGCGGCAATCTGGATGCGAGCTGTTCCCAGTAAAACGTAACTCGAATTTTTTTTCTTGTTGTTTGTCAGAAGACTGACTTTATTTGCTAATTGCTCTTGATTAATTTGTGTTGTAACTGCCTGTTCTTGCTTTTTGGTTGTAACTGCAGTTATTTGTTGCGGAACTGCCTTGGTTTTCTGATAAGAGGCATTCTTCTGATTATGCTGGTTGCTGATCCAACGTGTTATGATTTTTGGAACATTTAGTGCAAGATCCTGACTTGCACTCATCTGCTCGATGGCCGGCTCGCAAACAATTGACGCATCGATTGAATTCTTTAACCCATTTCCACCTTTGTTTCAAATCAGCGTTTGCAAACATTTTGCAAGCGTAGAAGTTATGACGTACTTTGTTGCATATCGGACAATTGTAATTGTTTTGGTTGAGCGTTGTCACTGAGGCACACGTTTTTGTTGCTGAAATTTCCTTAACCCGTTGTGCTTCAAAGGATTGGAACCTACGCTCTAGGAATTGTAGCACCTCATCAACGTTGATTAGTTGTATATTGTCATTTAAATTCTGTTCAAAAGCTCTTTGTGATGCTTAATCCATTTTACGTAGCACTTTGTGAACTAGTATCGCATCCCAATGTTCGACTGGAATTCCTTGCGCCTTCAGGCCATGGATGCATTCTTGAGTGATATCGTGCAATGATTTCATTGCTGCTGGCGACTCGACCTTTATTGTTGATTGTGTTAGAAACTTTTCCAGCAACGTTGTCACCAACAAACTTTTATTACCGTAACGACTGGTAAGAATTGTCCAAGCTGCTGAATAATTACTTCCTACTACAGTAAGATGTTTTATGAGGTTTTTTGGTTCACTTATCAAGGCTTGTGCTAGATAATGCATTTTTCTTGCAGCACTGATGCGTGCGTTATGGACTATTTCTGTGTATATGTCCTTTAACGCTACCCACTGCAAGTAAATTCCATTGAACGTAGAAATGGAAATTATTGGTAACGGCACGACACTTTCTGGTTGATGAGCTGCCGCTGTGTCGAGAACTGATTGTTCAATATTCGACATGGAAACATGTTATCGGAGTTCGATGATCACTGCCTCTACCCTTGCTTCCATTTCATAACACACTTCTGGCGTGTATTCCTGAATGTGGTCATCAATTGTGGTCAAATCTGTCATATGCTTTTCCGGAATGGCCAACTTGACTGGATAATATCTGTGCTGTTATTTCTTCTATGTTTCTAATAAGCGCCTTCAAAAGTGATCTCTGGTTGCGAAGTATTTTTAGTGTTTGTTCGCTCAATTTTGAATTTTCGTTTGATTTTTCATCCATCCCAGCTGCTGCAGCGCCGTCGCATGTCTGTCCAGTTTGATTCCATCGAGATTTGCTTTTGAATTCCCTTTTCGAAGATTTTTGTATATTTTCCGACTGTTTTTAATACCTCTTCAAATGTTTTATCCTCAAGGTACTGATCCTTTTCATGGATATCTTCTTCAGTGGCCACAATTCCTTTATGATTGCGGTGAAATTCTTCTGCCAGCACATGTAGTCTTCTTAGCCGCTCTGTATAGTAATCTGGTGTTTTCTGCTCGTAAGAATCCTTTTTAAAGTTGGAGATAAGATGGTCAATCTTTTTACTCATCTCCAACTGTCTGCTTAGTAAGTTTTCCATTTTTCACTCGTTGCAATATATTTATCTAAATGTGTTTTTCGAATTTTATTCGCGGCGAACTTTAGCGAAATCACTCACGATATGTTCGTTTTTAGTTTTTAGAACTTTTGCGTTTAAATGTTTGTGTGTTTTTTTTTTGCGAAAAGGCGTGATCCATTTAGGTGTAGCACCAGCAAGGAAAACTTCGGTGTCACCAAATGTATAAATGTTTATACAGTTTGTTGGTAAATGGAACATCTACCAATGTTTTTTTCGTATGTTTGTTATGTTGGTTTAATAAATGGTGCATCTATTAAACCTGCGACGAATTAATAAATATGATTAATTCCGTTGAGTTATTTTTCATTAACTGACTTAATTAAAATTAAACATTTTGTATATGAATGGGTTTATTTGAAAGTGGAATAAGTCCAATTCCAGAAAAATTGACTTTATGGTAGTTATAGCTAGCTATATATGTCCTCTTTTTATATTGAAAATTACAGACTCGTTAGACCACGATTTCATTAAAAATTACTCAAAAGAACTTTTCATGAAAAACATTTTTACAAAAATGATTTTTTTGAAAGTGGAATAAGTCCATTTTTTCATCTACTGCTATGCAGAAGATTTTGCTTTTAAATCAATTTAAAAATATTGGCAAGCGTTATTAAACCGGTGTTAAGTGTTTACCACTGTAAATTAATCAAATTTTGTTATGCTGCAAAAATTTTTGCAAGTGTAATAGAAAATAGTTGAGTTTTTGTGGTCTGAATGGACCTATTCCACTTTCATTTATAATAAATTTAAAAATTTGTTATACTTTTGTATGACTTATTCCATTTTCACTCACAAAATATTTTGTAAATTAAAACAAAGGAAAATTAAAACTTAGAAAAATTTTACTTTAAAAACTGTTGTTGTTTCTTTTCTTTTCTTTTTGCTCAAGTGGGGCTTTGAAAATTAGTTACAACAACAACAAAAACAAAAAGTTCTTTTCGGACCTACTTACGGAGATATAGCCATCGGAAGATTGAGATATATCTTTTTTAAAAATTATTATAAGTTGGGAACCCCTGAAAAGATTTTAATAATATTAGTGTCATACGAAAGATATGTTAATTTTCTACAAAATTGTTTTGCTAAAAATTTTAATCCGAGTCGTGGTTTTAGAGATATTGCAAATTTTCAGAAATTTTGACCATTTTTTTTTTTTTTAAAGCACTATTGTTCCAAAAATTGTATCATTAATGCATAGTTTTAGTAACATATTATAAAAGTTCAATTTATTACCTTTCATTTGACATGTAATTTGTACTTGATTTTTAGCATTACGTATTTTTTTTTATAGGAAAACAAAAAAGTAGGTTATTGGAAAACATCGGAAGAGTCTACAGGAATCGGAATTAATCGAAAACTATCTAAAAACATCGTTATTGTTGTTTTTATTGCTGTTATTGTTATTTTTGTAGTTGGTATTATTGTTGTTCTTGTAATGTTTTCCTAAATTTCATGAAAATTTCTTTGGTTCACTTTTTTGTTTTCCTTTAAAAATATATGATAATGCAAAAAATCAGGTACAAATTACATGTCAAATTAAAGCAAATAAATTTGGCTTTTATAATATGTTACTAAAACTATGCATTAAAAATACAAATTTTGGAAAAATAGTGCTTTAAAAAAAAATAAATTTTCAAAATTTCTGAAAATTTGCAATATCTCTTAAACCACGACTCGGATAAAAATTTTTAGTAAAACAATTTTGTAGCAAATCAACATATCTTTCGTATGACACTAATATTATTAAAATCCTTTCAGGGGTTCCCAACTTATAATAATTTTTAAAAAAGATATATCTCAATCTTCCGATGGCTATATCGCCGTAAGTAGGTCCGAAAAGAACTTTTTGTTTTTGTTGTTGTTGTAACTTATTTTCAAAGCCCCACTTGAGCAAAAAGAAAAGAAACAACAACAATTTTTAAAGTAAAATTTTTCTAAGTTTTAATTTTCCTTTGCTTTAATTTACAAAATTTTTTGTGAGTAAAAATGGAATAAGTCATACAAAAGTATAACAAATTTTTAAATTTATTATAAAAGAAAGTGGAATAAGTCCATTCAGACCACAAAAACTCAACTATTTTATATTACACTTGTAAAAATTTTTACAGCATAACAAAATTTGATTAATTTACAGTGGTAAACACTTAACACCGGTTTAATAACGCCTGCCAATATTTTTAAATTGAGTCGTACGCAAACCCTTTAATATCTCAGTTCATGAAAAAGTGGACTTATTCCACTTTCAAAAAAACCCATTCATATATAGCTTATTAGTTAACTAACAATAATAATTTAAGGACAACAGTAAAAGTAAAGGTAAAAATTGCTGACAACAGCAATAAAATAAAAGCAAAAACTAAAATATATTTTGTGCAGCGCGTGTAGTAACATGACCCAGGGTTTAGTTACCGAACAAATTTCATGAGAACCAAATGCGAAATCAATTTCCATGCGAAATAAATTTGTCCGTAGTAAGCAAGTTTTTATGGGAAACAAATTTTCAGCAGTAAGCAAATACCAAATTTATTTCCATGAGAAATAAATTCTTGCAACTGTGATGCAGTAGATAGAGGACGTGACATCGCCAGTGAATGTTGTATGTCCTGGTGCCCCTTACGTTTGTATGTAACAAATTTTATTTTTTTATTTCTGATAGTTGCAGAGAAATGATGAATCAAATTACATAGAGAGAGTGCCACCGCCCATTTTTTTCACTTATAAACTTTCTTCTGATCGACGATAGTATCCTCGGTAAATTTTACCAGTATCAGATGGATAGTTTTCAAGTTTATTCATATTTTATGTATGAGTACCTAGATTTAAAGATAATTTTTTTTTTTTTTTTAATGGGAATTGTGTTTTTTAATAAATAAAAAAGTGAATTTTTAATTTTGAAAGTGACTTAAGTCCATTAATGACCCCCGAAATCATATTATTTTTAAAAAATTTTAAATTTTGGTAATTGGGTTGGTAAATATGTATAATATTTTTAGACACCTAAAATCTTCATACGACCATGTTATCAGTTACCAATATTTTTAAATTCATTAAAACGCAAACCCTTCAATGCACTGTGGTAAATTTTGCTCTGTTTGTTGGCCAAAAGTCGAATTTTAAACACTTAAAAAATAAAGTTTTGGGTATGCTATTCAAATGTGAATACTTGCGAGAGAAAATCCCCATACTTAGTTTTTTCTTAAAGTTTTAACCTTCAGCTACACAAGTGTCAAAGTTTCTACTTCTGAAAAAATAAAAATTTTGTTGTTCTCGCTGAAAAAATTCGCATGTATTAAAAAGGGAATATTTCTCTTAACTCAAAGCTAATTAAAAATATTTAAAATCGAAACGGGAACTTATAGAAATTAGTTACACTTTATACAAAAAAAATTTGTCTTTTCGTTTAGTGGTTTTAAAGAAATTTACGTTTTCTTCAGTGAGCTTTAAATTGTAATTTTTTTTTTTTTTTAATTTAAGTTTCGGTGAACCCGGAAAAACACAGCCCAGCCTTGGTCTACTTTTAACTAATATAAATATGTAGAGCAACCAATTTTGAGCTCTTCTGTAAAAAAAATTTTTTGCGATTTTTTAATAATCGACATTTTTCTCAGACAACTTTTCAATACCAAATGCAGACTTATTCCATATCTGGAGAGCCGAAGAAGATAAAAAGTCAGCAGTTTTTAATCATTTGTTAAATCTCTTGAATAAAAGTGAAAGATCGAACTCGTCTGCGGAATATTTAGGTGAAAATTCTAAAGCCTTTTACAAACATTTGAAAGAAAAATGGGGAAAAACCACTCGTAAATCAAGTCAATATCTACTAAATTTGCAATACTTTGAAAAATTTTTTATTGAGACTGCTGATATCATAAAAAAAGTGTCCCTGGTATCCGATGACACAATGTCCTTATTCATTCTAAGGAAATTATTCAAAATATGGTACTTCGGTAGGATACTTTGGAAAAGACGGAGATGAGTGTCTGAATAAAATTTTTAAATTAGATAGACTGCATCACGCTTGCAAATGTGACAAAATAATAAATATTTCTGACTTTTTTTATAGAACTTTGAATACCTCAGATCCCGTAATTTCCAACATTTCTTTAAGTAAACGGATAGAAGAACCAAAGCGAGCGCTACTTGCACTAGAAGTCATAAATTTATTAAGTTGCGTTGAAAATAATAAGGAAGATAGTTTAAGCAAACTATTGGGTGTACAACTTAAAAACCGGAATTTTTTAGCGAAATTTGATGCTTTATTGTGGAAAAATGTTACAATATATTTAATTCAAAGTATTGTCCATTGGAAGCTACAACATTTCCCCATCTTTCAGGCAATTTATGAATTCCATCCCAAAAAAATTGCGCCGGCTTGGCGGCCAAAAATGTATCTATCCAATTTCGGATGCCTTGCTCTGATGTGAAGCGTATTCCGGTGAGGGCGTTTTGCATCGAGCGAAATAAATGAAAGTCAGACGGAGCAAGGTCCGGACTATAAGGCGGGTGAGCCAAAACTTCCCATCCACTATTTTCCAAATAGTTTTTCACGGGTCTTGCAACATGCGACCGAGCGTTGTCATGATGAAAAATTATTGCTTCGTGTCTGGTCGCATTTTCCGGGCGTTTTTCGATGATGGCACGCTTCAAACGTATTAATTGTGTTCGGTACAGGTCACCTGTGATTGTCTGGTCCGATTTCAACAACTCATAATATAACGGCCCCTTCTGATCCCACCAAATACACAGCATAACCTTGGCGCCATGGATATTTGGCTTCGAGGTTGATTTGGCTGGTTGGCCGGGTTTCACGTATGACTTTTTGCGCTTGGGATTGTCATAATGGATCCATTTTTCATCCCCAGTCGCAATCCGATGCAAAAATGATTTGTTTTTATGGCGCTCAAGCAGCATTTCAGACATACAGAAGCGCCGTTCAACGTCTCTCGGCTTCAACTCATAAGGGACCCAATTACCTTGCTTCTGAATGTATCCGGCGGCTTTCAAACGTTTCGAAATGGCTTGCTGAGTCACTCCCAACGATTTGGCAAGCTCGTCTTGTGTTTGGCACGAATCCTCATCGAGTAGCTTCTCTAATTCTTTGTCTTCATACTTTTTTGGCTGTCCTGGGCGTTCTTTGTCTTTGATGTCAAAATCGGCACTTTTGAAGCGTTTAAACCATTCAAAACACTGTGTTTTTCCTAAAGCATCGTCGCCATGAACTTCTACAAGCAAACTATGACTTTCCGCAGCAGTTTTCTTTGCAAAAAAATGACCCAACAGAACCTCCCGCAAATGCTGTCTTTTTCTCGAATTTTCGAAGTTATTCATCGTGAAAAATGTACCTTCAAAATGACATACATATAAAGTTCGAGCTTTCACGATATTTGTTAGTACGGACATCCACCGTCAAATTCCGGTTTTTAAGTTGTACACCCAATAATAGAAAATGAAGATAAAGCAGAAAGTAATGATATTTGTACGTTAATAGACGCAAAGATCGAGATTATATTGGAAAATTTCGAGCTTTTAATATGTATTTTACTCATGAATTTATTATGTTTTCATATGTTTTTAAATGAGTTCAGCTTATGTAATGTTTAAAAAATTAGTTTTTAATATAGCATGCTTTCAGATTTCTGTAATTTTGCTGTCATTGTTAAGCCCAAACTCCAATAGCGCGTCGGCAGTTGCAGTGGCAGTTTTCGAATCAGTATTTTACTGCCAGTATTTGCTGCCACTGCCAATGTATTCACAATAGCGCGTCGGCAGTGGCACTGGCAGTGTTCGAATAAAAACAGATTTCGCGAACAAACTCATTATTTTATCTTTTAATTTTAACGCACAACTCACAATATAAATTTTAAAATGTCACAAACTTAAAAATTTTAACAAATGACATGCTTTTTTCTCAAAATTTTGAAGTTCGAAAACTTCGAAAATGTTCAAATGAGAGGCAGTGGCAGTGAATTTAGAAATAGAGAAAAATTGCACAGCGCTGTGTACTGCCGCTGCTGTATTGTAGTTACTTTCATATAAAGTCGTGCGTTCTAAAATAACAACTGTTTTCGAACACTGCCACTGCCACTGCCGACGCGCTATTGGAGTTTGGGCTTTAATATGTGTACATTTGTGTTAGTGCTGCGACATCGACATCGATGTTGATGAAACATCGATGTTTTGCAAGAACATCGACTGTTTTTAACATCGATGTTTAAAGTTCGATTTTTTTGCAAAATCGATTTTTTGCCTCGATGTTTTTATTCGATGTTTTCACAAATTCTGTTTTCACAAATTTCGTTTGCACAAATTTTGTTTTCACAAGTTTTGTTTGCACAATTCGCATTCAAAATTGGAACTACACCAATACCTCGCTTTGCGTCGTTTCGTTTTGCGTTTTTTCGAAGTTGCGTCGCTGCTTAATTAGTACTAATTTTCACTGCGCGTCGTTAGATTTTCGAAGTTGCGTCGTTTTGGTTTCGAGTCTTTAATTTTTTATTTGAAATTTTTTGAAATTTTCTTTTTTTTCTAAATGCGCCATACCATCAATACTCGGGGATTCCCTATCTAACTGAAAATCAACGCAATTTTATTACAGTTTTATTTTCACTATGTTTTATTAGAATTCAGTTTCAATTATATAGTGTGTTGTGCTTTTTTAAAAGAGAATAATACATTTTTTGGGTTGTTTCTGGTTACAAAAAAGATAAACATTTTTCCAATTTATTTATTAGCAAAGTTATATTATTTTTTTTACATACACCTGTAATTTTTTTATCCAAATGAGTGGACAGAGCGCTGCTGGTAGAATTACCAAATTACAAAATTAGATATTCTGCTACGATTTGATAAGGGAGAGAAGGCTGTGGAGATAGCATAGGCTGTTGGTCTGGCTGAAACAACTGTCAGAACTATTAGAGATCGAGATGGGGATAAAATAAGAGAGGCTGCAAAATCTGCAACATTATTAGATGCTAAAACGATAACCCGTACAAGGAGTGCTTTGATGATCAAAATGGAGTCTTTGCTTTCTATTTGGATTGAAAATCAAGTTGCGCAGAGAATACCATTAAGTGAAATGGTAATTCAGACGAAAGCAAAAAGCTTATTTGACATAAAAAGTAAAGCAGTATCCAACGATAATGCTAGTGGTAGTAATACAGACAAGAATGAAACATTTGAAGTTAGTCAGGGCTGGTTTGAGAGATTCAAGGTTCGAGCAAATCTGCACAGCATTGCTCTTAAAGGCGAAGCAGCTAGCGCTGATATAACTGCTGCAGAACGCTTCCCGACAGAGTTAAAAGCATTAATTCATGAAGGCGGCTATGATCCGAAACAAGTCTTTAATGTTGACGAGACTGGGTTATTTTGGAAACGTCTACCTAACAGAACTTTCTTATCTAAAACAGAAAAATCTGCGCTAGGATTTAAAGCTAGCAAGGATAGACTGACTCTTCAAATTAAAACCATTTCTCATTTATCAATCAGAAAATCCAACAGCTATGAAAGGTTGTTCAAAGAATCTGCTTCCTGTCCACTGGAGAGCAAACAAAAAAGCATGGATGACAACATCATTATTTCAAAACTGGGTTTCAACTTGTGCTATTCCAGAAATTAAAGCTTATTGCAACAAGGAAAACTTAAACTTCAAGGCTTTGGTCCTAGTAAACAATGCTCCTGGTCACCCAGTTTATGTTGATGAGTTGTCAGAAAACGTGAAATTTGTATTTTTGCCGCCTAATACGACATCAGTTATTCAGCCGATGGATCAGGGAGTAATATCGACTTTTAAAAGTTATTACCTTCGACGAACATTTAAACTCCTTTGAAGTGAGACTGATGGACAAGATAAGCCTACCATGCTAGAGTTTTGGAAAAAGTTCAACATTATGAAAGCCATAGAAATTATGTCCGATTCATGGGAGGAGGTTAAACCATCTTGCATGAATGGTGTTTGGCGCAAAATATGGACTGAATGTGTTCACCGAATATGTGCTGCAGAAGTTGATGGTACACCAGCTGTTCGTCATGAAATTCCTAATTTAGCTAGAGAGTCTAATTTAGAAGGTATGGAGGAGACTGACATAAATGAATTGCTAACCTCGCACAACCAAGAATTCTCTAATGAAGAACTATTGCAACTAGAATTGCAATTTGCTAATGAAGAAGATGACAGTGACCGTTCAATGGAAATCTCCGAAGAAAAAAATTTAACCTCCAAACAAATTTCCGAAGCGATGTGTTTGATTGACGAAGCTATGGAGATTTTTTTAAAAAACGATCCTGACAGCGGAAGGAGTTTTAAAGTGTCCCAGGCGGTAGCTACGAATATCAATTGCTACAAGGAAATTTATTTTACGTTGAAAAAAAATGCTGTTCAGCAAACATTGGACCATTTTTTTGTGAAAGAAAGCCGACTTACGACAACAGCCACTATAGACTCATCAGACAGTGATTAATTTTAATTTTGTTTTTCATAAATTAATTGAACAGTTTATCTTGTTTTAATTGAATAGGTTTTTTTTTGTTTTTTGTATGTATGTAATAAAATTTTATATTATTTATGTTTTTTAAATGTTTACTTTGTTCAATTTTCTCTTTAAAAAGTAGTATTTTCGTAACCCTGGAATCTATCTTCGATCTTTACATGGTTTGCTATAGAAAATCTTAATTCACTTTGCGTCGTTTCAATTTGCGTCGTGTTTTTCTGGAACGTAACTCCGACGCAAAATGAGGTATTGGTGTACTTACTATTAAGGGTGTGCAAAGAGCTGTTCGAACCTTTTCGAGAATTCCGGCGTTTGTTTGCTCGTTTGTTTGAATGTTCGTACCTTGCAACTTGTTTGCCAACTGCTTTGCTCTTGTTGCAAGTTGTTGCACATGCTACTGTGTACGCAACGTTACAGCCAATACATTGGTTTGCTTGTATCATACAAGTTGTGTGCAGGTCCGAATTTAAGCTTATTATTGGCTTTGGTTAGATAAAATGTTTAAGTAATTTTTGTGTAAACGATGTTTCTGTTGAATATTTTATCACATTCTTTAGCGCGTTTCCTTTTGTCTATGGTAAAGTGATTGGAAAACGATTCCATACATCTATGGAAACGTTTTTTTAAAAAACCTAACAGATATTTTTAGGGTTATTTTCTGAAAATGCTCAGTTAAATTTTTTTAAAACTTTCAGGTTGTAAATTTTCCTTAATAATGTAATATGTATATAAAAAAATTTAATTTTAGTCTTAAAACGCTTAGGTTAACTTTTTAAAAATCCTACATATATTTTTAGGGTTGCCACCTGGTTATTTTCTGAAATTTTGTTAAAATCACGCTTTTTTGTGACTAAATTGAATTTTGAATAAGAAACGAAAAATTTAGGGTTGCCATATTTGGGTTCCCAGACTTTTTTCGCAAATTTTCGTTTCTTTTTAAGTTTCTTTATTGAAAAGTTATATTTTCGACCCAAAAACCCATAATAGTTTTTTTAAGGCTGCCACCTAGTTTTTTAATAAAATCAATATTTTCTTTCAATACAATAAATTGCTAAGATCGTCATTTTTGCTCTATAATTGACATCTTGGGTCCAAAAACAACGAAACATAAATTTAGGGTTGCCATATTTTGGTTGCCAGACGTTTTTTCGCAAAATTGCATTTCTTGTTAAGTTTTTTTATTGAAAAGTTATTTTTCGACCCTGGTTTTTTTAATAAAATCAAAACTTTCTTTCAATAAACTGCTGAGACCATAATTTTCTCTCTACAAATTGACATATTGGGTCTAAAAACAACGAAACACAAATTAAGGGTTGCCATATTAGAGTTGCCAGACGTTTTTTCGTTATCTGTACAATCTGTAGCTATCTGACCGTTCCTGAAACCAATAATTTCAATTTAGTCACAAAAAGTATGATTTTAACAATTTTTCAGAAAATAATCAGGTGGCAACTCTAAAAATATGTACTGGATTTTCAAAAGTTTGTATAAGCGATTTGAGACTAAAATTAAATTTTGTATTTTTTTAAATATATGGCTTAGGAAAACTTTACAAAAAAAAACCAGATGGCACCCCTTAAGTTTTTGTACGATTTTTAAAGTTTATCTGAGCGTTACCTATACAGTACGCCCTCACTTAAAGCAACTAATAGAAATTGAGCAGGTTGCGAAAATTGAGGTTGTTGCGGAAACTGAGTTTAAATTTTTATATGGTCGTAATACTGAATAAGTACCCTTTCTAAACATTATAATTTAAATAAAAGATTTGGTTTTTATTTAAATAAAAGACTTTGTTTTTATTTAATTTATTTAATAAAGAACTGTGAGATTTTGGTCTGCGATTTTTTGCAATTTACATGGTATTGCACTGCAGTCTCACGAATTTCTTGAAGTTTTAAGATGTCTGTTAATGGTAAGCAATTTTGTTCAGCCCATTTAATGCAAGTGTTAAAACTGTTAATTGCAGTATTGGATGTAATTTTCGATGAAGCAGCAACATTAACAATAGTGCTTTCTTCAGTGCTTTCAATTTCTTCTATGTCGTCTGCATTTGCGAAGTGAAAGTTGTCGTTTTCGTTTTCAAATAACCAATCATTTATTTCATTACTTGAGAACGAATTATCGTCTGTAATCTCCCGAAGATAATCGGTAACAGTTCCAATCATTGATTGTTGATTAACAAGTTCAGCTTGAATTATGTTCAATGGTAAATCATCTTCTTCAGTCCATTGATCGTTAAAACACATTAACACATTCCAGCATTTTTTTATAGCGTTGCACGACAATTTATTCCATGCACGTGATAAAAGACAAACTGCATTTCGTAAGTTAAATGCTTTGATTTTGAGTTCTATGTTTTCGCCTTCACTTCCGATCAAATGAGCTAAGAGACTTGTTTTCTTATAAAGTTTTGTTAAGTTGATAACAGTTTGGTCCATTGGCTGTAGAATTGCAGTGCAGTTGCTTGGAAAACACATGATGACTATCTTTCCATTGCCATTTTTTAATTGGAACTCTTTGTGATGGCAGGGTGCATTATCTAAAAGCAGCAGCGCTTTCTGCTCAAGATCTCTAGAAGCAAGGAATGCTCTGACCTGAAACAAATTTCTTTCTGTGTTTGATTACTTATGTTTTTTTATCTGCATATGCTTATACAAACCTCGGGTACAAATACGTCATGGAACCATTCTTCAAAAAATATCAACGTCATCCATGCATTTTTGTTAGCCTTGTAAATGACTGGTTTGTTGGAAAAATTGTGGAATGCTCTGGGGTTCAATGCTTTTCCGATAACGAATGGTTTTACTTTGTGCGTGCCAGAAGCGTTGGTGCAAGCGACAAAAGTTATGTGTTCCTTGCTTACTTTACGCCCAGGAGCTGACGATTCTTTAAAGCTAACGAATGTCTTGTTCGGCATGAGTTTGTAAAATGGGCCCGACTCATGGGCGTTATAGATTTGATCCGGAACTAAATTGAGTTCTTTTATTTTATCTTGAAATTTTTTTTATCTTGGTATTTTTTTTAAAGTTCTGATTTTGGGTATTTTTGTTCCACAGTGTATTTTGCATCCACAACTTAAGATTTTTTTATGTTTATTACCTTACGTTAAATGACGATAAACAGCTCAACTTTCAAGACCAAGAATGTCAAAATCGGTTGGTAGCTTCCTTGCGAATTTCAACCAGAGAGTTTGGATTTTTTTCAATTTTTGTCAAATACGGATTTTTTTGAGTATGAGCGACTGTATACCCTAGATGCCGTAAAAAATGTGTACTATTATATCCCAAAAACTTTTTTTGCTTACAAATTTTCCAAAAATTTTAAAAGGGCATTTAAGAAAAAGTTAAAAGCTTTCAAACGTGGTTTTTGAAAAAGAAATCGGTTGGAATTTACGCAAGATATAAAAGTTATAAGAGAGAGATATAAGAGTATTTTTTTATTGTGCAGATATGATTTTTGGTTATTTTTTTTGTATCACAAAGTATATAAAAACTGTCATATCTCACGTAAATTTCAACCACTTTCTATTCTAAAGACTACGTTTGAAAGCTTTTAACTATATCTTAAATTCTTTACACAAATTTTGGGAAAATTTGCAAGCAAAAACATAAAAAGGTTGCTATGAAATTTAAATTTCTAAAAATTCGATTTTTTTTATCACAAAAATCGGCCTCTAGGGCACAAATTGTTAGCTGTGGAAAGATGACTATCAGAAACAAAATATAGCAAAATATATTTTTGGGATATAATAGTACACATTTTCTACGGTATTTAGGGTATACCGTCGCTCATACTCAAAAAAGCCGTATTTGACAAAAATTGAAAAAAATCCAAACTCTCAGGCTGAAATTCGCAAGGAAACTACAAACCGATTTTGACATTTTTGGTCTTAAAAGTTACGCTGTTTATCGTCCTTTAACGTAAAGTAATAAACATAAAAAAATCTTAAGTTGTGGATGCAAAATACACTGTGAAACAAAAATACCCAAAATCAGAACTTTACAAAAAATACCAAGTATATAAGAATTATTATATCTCGCGCAATTTCATTCCGATTTCCATTCTAAAGACCGTGTTTAGAAGCTCTTAATTTTTGCATCAGTTTCTAATCAAAAGTTTGGGTATATTTTAAAGCCAAAACAATAAAAGGTCGCTTTTTCATGATACACAATTATTTTTAACAAATTTCGGCCTCTAGCGGGAAACTGTTTACTTTTGGAATAAAGATTTCAAAGCAAAAATATAGGAAAACAGATTTCCTACATTTATTGGGGTCTAAAATTTTTGTGTGTTTCTTGTATCTTGAGTTATACAATAGGAAAAAAAACGTTTTTTGCATCAAAAAATTTGAACTTCTTCCGGGACTTCCATATGGCAAACTTCACTGTAGAGCAATGAGAAAAAAACAAAAAATGTAGAAAATTAATCCCTTTCAAAGATTTAGGATGAATTACTACCAATAGTTTCGTGGTTTTTGAGATAAAATAAAAAAACTGCGAAAAAACAATGATTTTTTGTCGTTTAGACCTTCATTCAAGCCCCGGGCGGGCCATCTTTTCGGGGGTTTTGACCAAAACTAAGTATGCAGTCTTTGTTATGAGGCCTGCTCCCAAGATAATCTTTGATACAACCTATAATTTTCCCATTATTTCGAAAAAGTGCTGCACCCTAGTATATACTTAGAAAATATGAATATACCATACCAAATTTTAATAAAAAATGTTTTATAATAATTTCTTTGAAAAGAGATTGAAAAAGAGGGATGACAGTTGTCCAATTTGACCAATTTTAAAATATGATATTCTCTACACTCCTAGAAAAATTTCCACGAGATTTCAGCTCAATATCTTTATTTTTGTACTTTTGACCAGAAAACATGTTCAAATATCCCATAGTGCAATGTCTCGATTACAAAATAAACGGCTCATATATAAATAATTTAATGCAAATTTAATTAAACTCAGCAATTAAAAGTCTTCTATATTATAAGGCACCGTTCGAAAAATTATACAACGCTTCGTAATCAGGACCATTTAATATAGCATATTGTTACGAAATTTCCTGTCTCTATGACGATAATTTCGATCTCTTACTGTTTTCTGAGTTCGATCACTGGATTGTGTAGCAATCAAAAACACACACTTTATTTAGTTATAAAATGGTTTATTTAAATCACAAATGTTTATTTTCACACGGTACAATTGTTTATTTCACTATTTATTACATTCAAAATCTAATATCATAATTAGCACTTTATTTACTTTCACTGGCACTGTGTGTACAACTCTTTCACTTTATTGCTTAAAATCAACTGTGTTGCAACTCTCATGAACAGCTCCTTTTATACCCAAATGAACGTTCTAGAATTGCATTAGCGAAACATCTGGCAACATCTCATTGATTCTTTCGGCTAATAGTTTCCTGACAAAACTTGGCATCACTGTCAAGTACTCTTGTGACGTCACTGGTTCTATTCTTGAAATGTCGCGAAGTTTCTTTTCATGTGTTGTTATTTTTCGTCACACTGCCCTCCTCTTAAACTTGTTCGTCCCGAACAAGAGATTCACTGTTGCCTCCATATGGCGTTAGCCTTTCAATGTGTACCACTTTTTATTTACCTTTGTTACCGGGGTATTTTTGGATTCGATACACAACATCGTTTATCCTTGTGACGATCCGGTAAGGTCCCTCCCAGTGAGTCTGTAATTTAGGGGACGAGCCTCGTTTTCGTTGTGGGTTGTGTAGCAGCACTAATTGACCTTCTTTGAACCCTTCAGTATTTGCTCGCAGATCATATCGAGCTTTCATCTTGTCGCTAGCCAATTGAGTACGTCTCCTGATAAGCTCGTGTATATCAGCCAGTTCTTCTCTTTTTCGCGACATGTAATCGTCAGCATGGGTCGTTTCTGAGACAACGCTTACTCCATACTTCAAATCTGCTGGAAGCCTTAAGTCCGTACCAAAAATGGCTTTTGCTGGCGTGACTAGTGGTATCGTGTATTGACGAACGATAAGCCATTAGAAACATTGGTAGACGCTCATCCCAATCTTTTTGTACTTTGTCGACAACCTTTTTCAGATGCTCCTCTAGAGTACGGTTGAACCTTTCGACCATGCCATCGGACTGAGGATGCAATGCTGTGGTACGTGTCTTCTGTATTCCAAGCATGTCACAAACCTCTTTAAAAAGTGTCGACTCAAAATTTCGTCCTTGGTCGGAATGCAAGTCAAGTGGAGCTCCATACCGACAAATCCAATTTTTGATGAAAATATCTGCTACTGTTTTTGCTTCTTGATTAGGAATGGGATATACTTCTGGCCACTTACTGAAGTAATCAATTACCACAAGGATGTATTTATTTCCTGCATTGCTGATTGGAAAAGGTCCAGCTATATCCATGGCTATCCTTTCAAAGGGAGCTCCAACGTTATACTGATGCATTTTCCCTCGAGTTCGTCGCCTTGGTCCTTTAGCAATCGCACATTGATCACAACGGCGGATCCAGACAGCAACTGTTTCTTGGCATCCTACCCAGTAAAACCGATTCTTTATTTTCTCTGTGGTTTTGTTATACCCAGATGTCCACCGCTCGATCCATTGTGATAATCCTCGATTATTCCCTTAAATTTTGCCTTTGGAATAACCAGCAGTTTTGAGCGAATTTTACCATCCTCGCTTTCCCAGATTCGATATAGGCAACCATCATGCAACTCCAAACTTTGCCATTGCGCCCAGTAAGCTTTACAGATTTGGCTTTCACTTGAGATTTCTTGCCACGCCGGTTTCCTACCCAGCTCCTTATACTTAATTATAGTTGCCAAGTCTGTATCACTGCGCTGGTCCCGTTGTATTTCCTCATTTGTCCACTTTTCTTCAGGCAAAACGTTCAAAAGGCGCACATCAATCATTCCAGCTTTATTTTCCGTTCTTGAACAATGGCCGCATTCAATTTTACATGGACGACGGGAAAGTGCATCTGCATTTCCATGCTGGCTTCCTTTGCGATGTTCGATGGTGAAATCATAGCTCTGCAAGCGTTCTATCCACCGTGCGATTTGGCTTCAGAAT
This sequence comes from Calliopum simillimum, assembly GCA_951812925.1. Classification (NCBI taxonomy): domain Eukaryota; kingdom Metazoa; phylum Arthropoda; class Insecta; order Diptera; family Lauxaniidae; genus Calliopum; species Calliopum simillimum. The sequence goes on from OX638368.1 coordinate 66,216,540, forward strand.
CCTTGAATTGAAGTAGCCACCTTAATGCCGCATGGTCTGTCCTTAGGAGAAAGTGCTGTCCATACAAGTACTTATGGAAGTGTTTTACGCATTCCATTACAGCCAGTAACTCTCTTCGAGTTACGCAATAGTTCCTCTCAGGTTTCGACAGAATTTTTCTGAAATATGCGACGACTTTTTCTTGTCCATTGATGACTTGGGACAAAACTCCTCCAATACCATAGCCGCTCGCATCGGTGTCCAATATAAATTTTTCACCTGGCATTGGATACGCGAGTACTGGTGCTGTAGACAATAATTCTTTCAGCTTTTGAAATGCAGTTTCCTGTGTGCTACTCCATTCGAATTTCCGATTCTTCTGTGTCAGCTCATGTAGACTGCCTGCGACGTTTGCAAAACCAGGAACAAAACGTCTGTAGTAAGTGCATAGGCCCAGAAAACTTCGCAGCTAATGAAGATCAGATGGTCGTGGCCAATTTTTGACAGCTTTTATTTTATCCTCATCTGTGTGTATTCCTTCTGACGTTACCTTGTGTCCCAGATATTTGACTTCACGCTGGAAAAGTGAGCACTTTTTCGCACTTAATTTTAGTCCAGCTGCCTCCAAGCGCTCAAATACTTCCTCCAGATTTTTCAAGTGGTCATCAAAATCTTTTCCCATGATGATTATGTCATCGAGATACACTAAACAGGTCCTCCAATGTAGTCCTTTGAGAACTCGTTCCATTAATCGCTCGAACGTAGCTAGAGCGTTACAAAGACCAAACGGCATGACGTTAAACTGCCACAGACCGTTCCCAATACTAAAGGCAGTTTTCTCCTTGTCTTTGTCATCTATTTCCACCTGCCAATATCCACTTTGTAAGTCCAGGGTGGAAAACCATGTTGCTCCAGATAACGTATCCAGTGTATCATCGATCCTGGGTAACGGGTAGCTGTCTTTTTTGGTGACGTCATTCAATTTCCTGTAATCCACACAGAATCGCATACTTCCGTCCTTTTTCTTGACAAGTACGACTGGTGAACTCCACGGGCTTTCCGATGGTGTAATGACATTCTCTTGTGCCATTTCTTCTATAAGGCCCGTCACTTCTTCTCTCTTAGCGAGTGCTAGCCTCCTTGGAGGTTGACGATTTGGTTGAAAATTACCTGTATCAATGCGATGTTTAACCACTGATGTTCGGCCATTATTTTCTCCTTTGGACGCAAATATTCGCCAATGCTTTTGCAGAAACTTTTTTGCTTTATTTTTGTTCTGGGCAGACAACTCCTTCGTCCATTCTTTCGTCAATACTTCCAAGGCCGATCTTTTTGTTAAAGTTGCACCTTTTGTGCCCTGCTGGTCATTTTCACAATTTATAACAGCCGTAACTTTCTCACAATGCGCTATTACTTCACCTTTTTGCATCCATTTCGGCTGATTTGTTGGATTCAAAACTCGTACCGGTTTTTTGCTGTCCACTCTTTGTTTTACTAGGGTCTTTCCAATAATCAGGTCTTTCTTTACGTTTTTCTTATCTGCTTCCACTAACCACAGATGGCTTGTCCCACAGTCTTCACTTGTTGTAGCCCAAATAATTTCTTCGGTGTTGGGTTCAATTCGACAGCGCTCACTTATGTAGACTCTTGCGATTTTTAAATTTTGTCCACAGCCAATGTCCAAAGGCAACTCCACATTGGCATACCTTAACGTCTTTGTCTTAAGGTCCAAAGTGAACCCGTGTCGAATCATGAAGTCCACGCCAATAATAACCTCATCGGTGATGTTTGCAACAATAAAATCATGTTCCACACTTTTGTTGCCGATACAAATATTCGCTGTAACTTTTCCTACTATATGCGCAATTTCTCCTGTCGCTGTTCTCAATTGGATCCCATTTAACGGCGTAACTCGTCGTCTATCAAATAAATCACTCCTCACAATTGAATGCGATGCGCCCGTATCCAAAGTCAGCTCACATGTTCTTTCGTTGATTTTTCCACCGATGGTAAGGCTGTTGGAATTCCGGCAGAGCTTCGAAACTAAGACTATGGGGCAATCATAAGTGGGAGTCAGCTCACGCCCCGCTGTACTGACTCTCTTTAGTTTAACGCCTGCTCTTCGTTACCATTTTCGCCATCGTTCACCCTATTTTCAATTTTTCTTCTTGGTGAACGTGATGCAGCTCGTTTGCGACGTGATCGGCAGTCTCGTGCCATGTGTCCCTGCTTACCACAATTATAGCACTTTCCGCTGAAGCTACTGCTGGCAAACGATTAATTTTTAATTTCAGCCTCCATCCGACGAGTTTTCAATGTTGGGCGGCATGTCAATGCAATCGTCTCTTGAGTGAGGGCAACCGTTACTGTTTCATTAAATGTTGCCTTCGGGCTCCTCATTGTCTCGCGTTTTGTCTCAGAGTCCCGTATGCCGTCAATAAACGCCTCTATTTTGAATTTTTCAGCTACGACACTTAACTCGTCAGGATAGGAAAGGTGTGCCAATCTTTCAATATCCGCAGCGTACTCCTGCAAGGACTCACCAGATTTCTGGATACGACTTTTCAACTCCAGCCTGTGAATCTGTTTCATGTGGTCACTGCCATATTTTTGCTGTAAGGCATCCATCACCGCCTTGTAATTTTTCTGCTCCGCCACTGGAACCGTTTGCAATACTTCTGCAGCTGCGCCTTTCAAAGCGACGATAAGCGCTGCTTCTGCGCTATCGTTATCCCAAAGGTTATGAGTGGATGTTGTTTCGAATTGGAGCTTGAAAACACTGAATGGCGTTGTTCCATCGTATGTGGGCGCCTTAAGCCTCACTGCGCTGATTTCTCTCATCACTTGCGTTGATGGTTCGTTTATTTCCAACTGTTGAATCCTTTTATTAACTTTTTCAAGATTATTTTCAACTTTTTCTTTGAAGGATTCAACGTCATCTCGTAACTCAGTCACTTTTACATCGAGGCCACTTACTATTTTTTCAACATCCGTACGAACAGCCTCCATATTTTGATTCAATGTGTGCATCTGCGTCGCGTTCTGACTTAAGCTCTGGTCAATTTCTTCCCGAACCGCCTGGATATTTTTATTCGTCTGCAGCGCGTTCTGACTTAAGCTCTGATCAATTTCTTCCCGAACCGCCTGGATATTTTTATTCGTCTGCAGCGCGTTCTGACTTAAGCTCTGATTAATTTCTTCCCGAACCGCCTGGATATTTTTATTCGTCTGTAGCGCGTTCTGGCTTAACCTCTGATCAATCTGCAGTGCATTTTGACTTGTTTCTTCGCGAACCGCCTGGATATTTTTGTTTATTGTCTGCGTCATCGCCATTAACATTTGCTCGAACTTTGACATATCCACAACTTCACCACTTGCCGCTGGTCCAGAAGCTTCCTCCACTTTCGATGTATCTTCTGTTGAACTATGTGCAAAGTCAAACTCATCAATATTCACACCATCTTCTTCAAAAGCACTCCGCAATCGCTGCTGCAGTTCCACCTTTCTGTCAGCCGTTTGTAAATTCCGCTTTTCCAACTCGCTTTTAAGTTGGCCAATGATTAGATCTTCAAACTTAACCATTTTATTATATGTTTTTTTTTTTTTTTTATTGATTGCAAATTCTTTTTACATAATCCCACTTCTGACACCAATTGTTACGAAATTTCCTGTCTCTATGACGATAATTTCGATCTCTTACTGTTTTCTGAGTTCGATCACTGGATTGTGTAGCAATCAAAAACACACACTTTATTTAGTTATAAAATGGTTTATTTAAATCACAAATGTTTATTTTCACACGGTACAATTGTTTATTTCACTATTTATTACATTCAAAATCTAATATCATAATTAGCACTTTATTTACTTTCACTGGCACTGTGTGTACAACTCTTTCACTTTATTGCTTAAAATCAACTGTGTTGCAACTCTCATGAACAGCTCCTTTTATACCCAAATGAACGTTCTAGAATTGCATTAGCGAAACATCTGGCAACATCTCAATGATTCTTTCGGCTAATAGTTTCCTGACAAAACTTGGCATCACTGTCAAGTACTCTTGTGACGTCACTGGTTCTATTCTTGAAATGTCGCGAAGTTTCTTTTCATGTGTTGTTATTTTTCGTCACACTGCCCTCCTCTTAAACTTGTTCGTCCCGAACAAGAGATTCACTGTTGCCTCCATATGGCGTTAGCCTTTCAATGTGTACCACTTTTTATTTACCTTTGTTACCGGGGTATTTTTGGATTCGATACACAACATCGTTTATCCTTGTGACGATCCGGTAAGGTCCCTCCCAGTGAGTCTGTAATTTAGGGGACGAGCCTCGTTTTCGTTGTGGGTTGTGTAGCAGCACTAATTGACCTTCTTTGAACCCTTCAGTATTTGCTCGCAGATCATATCGAGCTTTCATCTTGTCGCTAGCCAATTGAGTACGTCTCCTGATAAGCTCGTGTATATCAGCCAGTTCTTCTCTTTTTCGCGACATGTAATCGTCAGCATGGGTCGTTTCTGAGACAACGCTTACTCCATACTTCAAATCTGCTGGAAGCCTTAAGTCCGTACCAAAAATGGCTTTTGCTGGCGTGACTAGTGGTATCGTGTATTGACGAACGATAAGCCATTAGAAACATTGGTAGACGCTCATCCCAATCTTTTTGTACTTTGTCGACAACCTTTTTCAGATGCTCCTCTAGAGTACGGTTGAACCTTTCGACCATGCCATCGGACTGAGGATGCAATGCTGTGGTACGTGTCTTCTGTATTCCAAGCATGTCACAAACCTCTTTAAAAAGTGTCGACTCAAAATTTCGTCCTTGGTCGGTATGCAACTCAAGTGGAGCTCCATACCGACAAATCCAATTTTTGATGAAAATATCTGCTACTGTTTTTGCTTCTTGATTAGGAATGGGATATACTTCTGGCCACTTACTGAAGTAATCAATTACCACAAGGATGTATTTATTTCCTGCATTGCTGATTGGAAAAGGTCCAGCTATATCCATGGCTATCCTCTCAAAGGGAGCTCCAACGTTATACTGATGCATTTTCCCTCGAGTTCGTCGCCTTGGTCCTTTAGCAATCGCACATTGATCACAACGGCGGATCCAGACAGCAACTGTTTCTTGGCATCCTACCCAGTAAAACCGTTTCTATATTTTCTCTGTGGTTTTTGTTACACCCAGATGTCCACCGCTCGATCCATTGTGATAATCCTCGATTATTTCCTTAAATTTTGCCTTTGGAATAACCAGCAGTTTTGAGCGAATTTTACCATCCTCGCTTTCCCAGATTCGATATAGGCAACCATCATGCAACTCCAAACTTTGCCATTGCGCCCAGTAAGCTTTACAGATTTGGCTTTCACTTGAGATTTCTTGCCACGCCGGTTTCCTACCCAGCTCCTTATACTTAATTATAGTTGCCAAGTCTGTATCACTGCGCTGGTCCCGTTGTATTTCCTCATTTGTCCACTTTTCTTCAGGCAAAACGTTCAAAAGGCGCACATCAATCATTCCAGCTTTATTTTCCGTTCTTGAACAATGGCCGCATTCAATTTTACATGGACGACGGGAAAGTGCATCTGCATTTCCATGCTGGCTTCCTTTGCGATGTTCTATGGTGAAATCATAGCTCTGCAAGCGTTCTATCCACCGTGCGATTCGGCCTTCAGGATCCTTGAATTGAAGTAGCCACCTTAATGCCGCATGGTCTGTCCTTAGGAGAAAGTGCTGTCCATACAAGTACTTATGGAAGTGTTTTACGCATTCCATTACAGCCAGTAACTCTCTTCGAGTTACGCAATAGTTCCTCTCAGGTTTCGACAGAATTTTTCTGAAATATGCGACGACTTTTTCTTGTCCATTGATGACTTGGGACAAAACTCCTCCAATACCATAGCCGCTCGCATCGGTGTCCAATATAAATTTTTCACCTGGCATTGGATACGCGAGTACTGGTGCTGTAGACAATAATTCTTTCAGCTTTTGGAATGCAGTTTCCTGTGTGCTACTCCATTCGAATTTCCGATTCTTCTGTGTCAGCTCATGTAGACTGCCTGCGACGTTTGCAAAACCAGGAACAAAACGTCTGTAGTAAGTGCATAGGCCCAGAAAACTTCGCAGCTAATGAAGATCAGATGGTCGTGGCCAATTTTTGACAGCTTTTATTTTATCCTCATCTGTGTGTATTCCTTCTGACGTTACCTTGTGTCCCAGATATTTGACTTCACGCTGGAAAAGTGAGCACTTTTTCGCACTTAATTTTAGTCCAGCTGCCTCCAAGCGCTCAAATACTTCCTCCAGATTTTTCAAGTGGTCATCAAAATCTTTTCCCATGATGATTATGTCATCGAGATACACTAAACAGGTCCTCCAATGTAGTCCTTTGAGAACTCGTTCCATTAATCGCTCGAACGTAGCTAGAGCGTTACAAAGACCAAACGGCATGACGTTAAACTGCCACAGACCATTCCCAATACTAAAGGCAGTTTCTCCTTGTCTTTGTCATCTATTTCCACCTGCCAATATCCACTTTGTAAGTCCAGGGTGGAAAACCATGTTGCTCCAGATAACGTATCCAGTGTATCATCGATCCTGGGTAACGGGTAGCTGTCTTTTTTGGTGACGTCATTCAATTTCCTGTAATCCACACAGAATCGCATACTTCCGTCCTTTTTCTTGACAAGTACGACTGGTGAACTCCACGGGCTTTCCGATGGTGTAATGACATTCTCTTGTGCCATTTCTTCTATAAGGCCCGTCACTTCTTCTCTCTTAGCGAGTGCTGGCCTCCTTGGAGGTTGACGATTTGGTTGAAAATTACCTGTATCAATGCGATGTTTAACCACTGATGTTCGGCCATTATTTTCTCCTTTGGACGCAAATATTCGCCAATGCTTTTGCAGAAACTTTTTTGCTTTATTTTTGTTCTGGGCAGACAACTCCTTCGTCCATTCTTTCGTCAATACTTCCAAGGCCGATCTTTTTGTTAAAGTTGCACCTTTTGTGTCCTGCTGGTCATTTTCACAATTTATAACAACCGTAACTTTCTCACAATGCGCTATTACTTCACCTTTTTGTATCCATTTCGGCTGATTTGTTGGATTCAAAACTCGTACCGGTTTTTTGCTGTCCACTCTTTGTTTTACTAGGGTCTTTCCAATAATCAGGTCTTTCTTTACTTTTTTCTTATCTGCTTCCACTAACCACAGATGGCTTGACCCACAGTCTTCACTTGTTGTAGCCCAAATAATTTCTTCGGTGTTGGGTTCAATTCGACAGCGCTCACTTATGTAGACTCTTGCGATTTTTAAATTTTGTCCACAGCCAATGTCCAAAGGCAACTCCACATTGGCATACCTTAACGTCTTTGTCTTAAGGTCCAAAGTGAACCCGTGTCGAATCATGAAGTCCACGCCAATAATAACCTCATCGGTGATGTTTGCAACAATAAAATCATGTTCCACACTTTTGTTGCCGATACAAATATTCGCTGTAACTTTTCCTACTATATGCGCAATTTCTCCTGCCGCTGTTCTCAATTGGATCCCATTTAACGGCGTAACTCGTCGTCTATCAAATAAATCACTCCTCACAATTGAATGCGATGCGCCCGTATCCAAAGTCAGCTCACATGTTCTTTCGTTGATTTTTCCACCGATGGTAAGGCTGTTGGAATTCCGGCAGAGCTTCGAAACTAAGACTATGGGGCAATCATAAGTGGGAGTCAGCTCACGCCCCGCTGTACTGACTCTCTTTAGTTTAACGCCTGCTCTTCGTTACCATTTTCGCCATCGTTCACCCTATTTTCAATTTTTCTTCTTGGTGAACGTGATGCAGCTCGTTTGCGACGTGATCGGCAGTCTCGTGCCATGTGTCCCTGCTTACCACAATTATAGCACTTTCCGCTGAAGCTACTGCTGGCAAACGATTAATTTTTAATTTCAGCCTCCATCCGACGAGTTTTCAATGTTGGGCGGCATGTCAATGCAATCGTCTCTTGAGTGAGGGCAACCGTTACTGTTTCATTAAATGTTGCCTTCGGGCTCCTCATTGTCTCGCGTTTTGTCTCAGAGTCCCGTATGCCGTCAATAAACGCCTCTATTTTGAATTTTTCAGCTACGACACTTAACTCGTCAGGATAGGAAAGGTGTGCCAATCTTTCAATATCCGCAGCGTACTCCTGCAAGGACTCACCAGATTTCTGGATACGACTTTTCAACTCCAGCCTGTGAATCTGTTTCATGTGGTCACTGCCATATTTTTGCTGTAAGGCATCCATCACCGCCTTGTAATTTTTCTGCTCCGCCACTGGAACCGTTTGCAATACTTCTGCAGCTGCGCCTTTCAAAGCGACGATAAGCGCTGCTTCTGCGCTATCGTTATCCCAAAGGTTATGAGTGGATGTTGTTTCGAATTGGAGCTTGAAAACACTGAATGGCGTTGTTCCATCGTATGTGGGCGCCTTAAGCCTCACTGCGCTGATTTCTCTCATCACTTGCGTTGATGGTTCGTTTATTTCCAACTGTTGAATCCTTTTATTAACTTTTTCAAGATTATTTTCAACTTTTTCTTTGAAGGATTCAACGTCATCTCGTAACTCAGTCACTTTTACATCGAGGCCACTTACTATTTTTTCAACATCCGTACGAACAGCCTCCATATTTTGATTCAATGTGTGCATCTGCGTCGCGTTCTGACTTAAGCTCTGGTCAATTTCTTCCCGAACCGCCTGGATATTTTTATTCGTCTGCAGCGCGTTCTGACTTAAGCTCTGATCAATTTCTTCCCGAACCGCCTGGATATTTTTATTCGTCTGCAGCGCGTTCTGACTTAAGCTCTGATTAATTTCTTCCCGAACCGCCTGGATATTTTTATTCGTCTGTAGCGCGTTCTGGCTTAATCTCTGATCAATCTGCAGTGCATTTTGACTTGTTTCTTCGCGAACCGCCTGGATATTTTTGCTTATTGTCTGCGTCATCGCCATTAACATTTGCTCGAACTTTGACATATCCACAACTTCACCACTTGCCGCTGGTCCAGAAGCTTCCTCCACTTTCGATGTATCTTCTGTTTAACTATGTGCAAAGTCAAACTCATCAATATTCACACCATCTTCTTCAAAAGCACTCCGCAATCGCTGCTGCAGTTCCACCTTTCTGTCAGCCGTTTGTAAATTCCGCTTTTCCAACTCGCTTTTAAGTTGGCCAATGATTAGATCTTCAAACTTAACCATTTTATTATTTGTTTTTTTTTTTTTTTTATTGATTGCAAATTCTTTTTACATAATCCCACTTCTGACACCAATTGTTACGAAATTTTATTTTTTTTTTTTTTTTTTATTTATTTATTTAACAATATCTGCTCACAACATTAAGATAAATGAATCTTATAATTAGTAGGAGCCTTAAAAAGTATACCAGTAATCTAAATGAGTTAAATGTGAGAATTAAATCTTAAATTCGGTAGAAAAATACAGTTAATAGCAGTAGAAGAAGTAAAGAGATAAAGTCCAAGAGAAGGTAATGTAAAGAAGGATAAAGGCTTAAGTTATATTTCATCAATGGCTAAGTAATTTATAACAGACAAATTGAATGTTTTCCTGTTTCTGATCTTTCTCATATGAGCTGGCAGGGAATTCCACAGACGAGTAGCAACAACAAAAAATTGACGTTCCGAAGTTAAGCTGGCAAATGTTGGCTGAACTAACAGCAGAGATCTCCTTGATTGAAGAAATTGGATTCTTGAAATTAAGTATTCCGGTTCACAACTAGTGATAATGCCATGCAAAAACTTAAGGGCTCTAGATTTAAGAAAATTATCGAATGAACATCCATAAATACTTTTTGCATGGTTCGATATATGGTCTCGCTGCTTAATTTGTATACAAAGCGCGCTATATTATTAAATACTACATTTAGTCTTCTTCTGCTGTTGCAATCTGGATTACAAAAAATTTCACAACTGTAAAGTAATTTAGGCAGGACTAAAGTTTTTACTATCATGACTTTAGTACTTGATGGCAAAAAATTTTTAGTATGCCATAACGCACGCAGTGCGGCATAGATGCTTCCACATGCTATGTTTATATGCGTAGACCAAGTTAGTGTTGAGTTAAATGTAAGTCCTAAATTTTTTGCTTGTTCTACTTGTTCAATTTGCGTGCCGTTAAGTTGGATTTTAGGAGCATTATTAGGGCGAAAACCTTTTTTACTTATTAGCATTACTTTAGATTTTGCAGGATTCAAACAAAGCTGGTTGTCGTTGGACCATTTATAAACCGAGGCCAAATCAACGTTTAATAGCTCAGAAGCTTCTGTCAATCCACTAGCCGGGCGACTGATTATAAGTTGCACATCATCTGCATACATATGCACAGTGCAATGTTTGGCGATTCGTGGGAGTTCATTCACATAGAGTGAAAAAAGTAAAGACCCCAATACTGATCCCTGGGGAACACCATTTTGGACGGAAAGAATGCTTGAGGAGGAACTTTGAGTAACCACACACTGTTTTCTGTTGTTTAAATATGAGGCGATTAGCTTAGCAGAGGGCTTCGAAAACCTAAAATTTTCTCGCAGTTTACTATAAAGCAGGGAATGATTAACTTTGTCAAATGCCTTAGAGAAATCTTATAATGCCAGATAGGATATTTGCCGACTATCAATGCTTTTTCGCAGTTCATCTACGGCATACACAAGTGCCGTTTGGCAGCTACGTTTTGGTCTAAAACCTGATTGCTGATTGCTAAGTAGTTTATTTGTATTGAGAAACCTTTGCATTTGACCTGCAGTGCATTTTTTGACAAAAATGGAACTATGGCCACTGGACGGTAGTCGGTTGAAGGTGCATTCGTTTTCGGGATTGGAATAACTTTCGAAGTTTCCAATGACTCGGAAAATTTGATGTTGTTATTATTGAATTAAAGATATGAGTTATGAAGTTAATAACAAATGGAAATAAAATTCTTATGAATTTTGGGTCAAGTAAATCTAGCCCGATGGCGTTTGACTTAATACATGAAAAAGCCACAAAAACATCATGTTGGGTTATCCTTTCAAAAAAAGGCAGTTATCAATTTCATCAAGTGTGTCGTTAGCAATGACGTCATTAAGATCCTCGGCAGTTGTTGAAAGGGTTGTAACAGACACGAACTTGGAATTAATTAGATCACAATCAAGATCATTTGGAATCGCGGTTGATTGTTTGCCAATGCCTATCTTTTTCAAAAATTTCCATACATTTGTATTCGAGCAATTTAGCTTGTTTTTATAAAATTGTGCTTTCGCTTCTTTAATTTTAAGTGTAACAATATTTCTAGCACTTTTGAACTCTTTTAAGAATTGGGGAATTTTAAATCGTTTCCATTTTTTATATGCTGCGTCACGTATTCTCATATGTCGCTTTATTTCCTCCGTAAGCCAGATTGGTCCTTCCCTGTGGATGACTTTAGTTTTAAGGGGAACGTATTTAGTGTATAGATCTAAAACATGGTTATTGAAAAACAGCACCTGATCGTCTACCTGACTCATATAATAAATGCTGCTCCAGTCCCTACTTAGTACATCATTTTGTAATGCGAGCCAGTCAATGTTTTTAAAGTCACGAAAACTAATCGTTTCCTGAGAGTTTTTAAAATTTGTGAAATCAAACGTAAGGAATAGCAAATCATGCTTAGAGAAACAAGGTGCAGAAAGCTGATCATACATGAGCACTTTGTTGGTGTCGCTGACAAAGAAAACATCAATAAGACTGCAAGATTCAAAAATAAAGTGTGTTGGGTTTTGAGTATTAACGGGCAGCAGATTTATTGATTTTAATGAGCTTAGCAAAGGTCTAGACTCAGTTAAATTCATTAGGTTACAATTAAGATCACCGCAAATTATAACATTCGGTAGTGAGCAACTTATTTGTTCTAATAAGGTGCAAAATGAATCCAGTTTAATCGATTTATTGGGCCTGTAAATTGTTCCCAACATAAGTTTTTCAAGGTTATTAGAAACCTCCAGTAAAATAAATTCGCAATCACTATTTGGTTTGGACTGACATAATAATTTACATTTTATGCCAGCTCGTACATAGATTGCGACACCACCACCCATTCGTCCAACTCGGTCTGAACGAAAAACGCGGTAACCATCTAAGCCATACATACAATCTGGGATATCTTTATCAAACCAAGTTTCAGATACACATATAGCATCAATACCGGATCCCACAAATAAGTATCTGAATTCTTCAATTTTTGAGTTAATACTCTATGCATTTATGTGCGATATATGCAGCCCATTTCGCTGCGATTGAAGTACTCTCAGCATAGTAGAAAGTCCCATGTCCAACCCATCGCCTGTGTTATTCATCATTTAAACAGAAAACACAACGAGTAACTGAAAGATCAGAAAAGGTTCCGTCAACGTTATTAATCCCAGTCCGCAAAAATATACCCACATTGATGAAAAGACAACCTAATCTTAAAACATAGCTGAAAGTTGGAAAATTAAAATTGCTTTTAAATAAATTTATAAAGTTTAAAATATATGGTGGTGAAAAGAAAAGGTAACCTAATCTTATAAAAAATATAATATTAATAAGAGAAATTTTAAAACTGTAGAAGAGAAGAGAATAAACTAAAACTAAAATATATGCAGCATTATAAATACATTTAATCATCATCATTATAAGAGTTATTTTGATCGTCGATAGCAGCAAGTAAACTTTTTTCATCCTCCATGTGTACATTTTTCTTTTCTCTCTCAGAAAGCTTTACAACGACAGATCCACGATTAGTGAACGCGGCGAAAATTTTTCCTTGATTCTTTAGTTGTAGGGCGAATTGCAGTAAAGACCTAGTACGCCTTGTGATGCTCTCATTTAAGTAACACTTTGTGTCGGACTCTATTCCTAGATCGCGAAGGTGAGAGTTCTTTGTTTTTCTTTACGGAAGGCAGCTGCCGCTTTCAAAACTGAATCTCTCTCAGATTGATAATTAAATTGCAGAATCACTGGTGTGGGCTTGTTGGTTCTATCCTGTACCCTACGTCTTATACGAAATATATTACGCACTGCTGGCAATCTGCTTCCAATAGAGAAACTTAGTTGGTTATAAAGATTATACAAATTTTCATTTTCACACTCTGGTACACCAAAAATCACAGCATCCGATGCAATTTCTTTACGTTCCATCACATCTAAACGTTTTTGTAAATTATGTAGCTCCTTTTGTACTTCGTATTGATCTGTAGATGCAGCTTCAAGGCTCTCTACTCTCGCACTAATGTTCAATATTTTCTCGTTTGTGTTCTCAGAAATTGCGGTTATTTTTTTATTTATGTTCTCAGTCACTTCAGCAATTATTTTTTCCAGTTTCTCCTTCCATTCTTTTTCGAACGCGTTCAGTTTACTCACCATTTCGCTGCTAAATTTTTCAAGTTGTATAGTCATAGTTTCGGTGAGTGTATCAGTTAGGAGTTCTAAACGTTCATCTAACTTTTCAAACGAGTGCGTCGGAGAATCTGATATGTTAGAGAGACCATCAGAATGAACGGCTCCCTCCTCGGTATTGGCATTTTTGTTGCCGAGAACTGGAGTAGTATGTGATAAATTCGAAATTTGAGGAGAACACTGCTTGGTGTTGCAGAGCGATCATTGGAGAGAGCAGTTTTAGATCTAGTGCTCATCGATGCTTTAATATTAGTATTCGTTTTGGCGGGAACTGGTGTGGTGTTAGAGGCCAAACGCACTTTGTTATTGTTATTCATTTCGGTTTTTGTTTCTTTTTATCTTAGAGAAATATCATAAATATCATAAATTTTAAATTTTGAAAATTACTAATTAAATTCAGTGACAGATCCAAAATTCTGGCACCAGTCGAAGCCGCAAACGCCCAGCAAATCAAAGACAGCACACATGGATTTTTTTAGTTGCTAGATTAATCAGGAAACCAGCTTTTACGAGACAAATCAAAATACGCGTCTACTCACTTTGATTACACATTTTCATCCATTTTCATCCATCATTTAAGCGTCAGAAATTTCAATCATAGTAATAAAACGACGTGACAAATGTTAGATTTGTCTTATCTTAACTTAGGTAACAAAACGTAAAAGACTATGTATGGTTACAAGTGCCCACTACTAACTGTCTCTATGACGATAATTTCGATCTCTTACTGTTTTCTGAATTCGATCACTGGATTGTGTAGCAATCAAAAACACACACTTTATTTAGTTATAAAATGGTTTATTTAAATCACAAATGTTTATTTTCACACGGTACAATTGTTTATTTCGCTATTTATTACATTCAAAATCTAATATCACAATTAGCACTTTATTTACTTTCACTGGCACTGTGTGTACAACTCTTTCACTTTATTGCTTAAAATCAACTGTGTTGCAACTCTCATGAACAGCTCCTTTTATACCCAAATGAACGTTCTAGAATTGCATTAGCGAAACATCTGGCAACATCTCGTTGATTCTTTCGGCTAATAGTTTCCTGACAAAACTTGGCATCACTGTCAAGTACTCTTGTGACGTCACTGGTTCTATTCTTGAAATGTCGCGAAGTTTCTTTTCATGTGTTGTTATTTTTCGTCACAATATACTTCATTAAGTGAAAGCATTTTTTTGTTAAAACATGATAATCTAAAATTTGCAGATATTGGACATTCGGCGTTAGGAAATAACGCCCAAGGAAATAACGCCCAAAAAAAAAACGAAATAACGCCCAAAAATAAAATTACGTAATAACGCCCAAAATAAAAAACGAAATAACGCCCAAAAAATATGAAATAACGCCCAAAAACAAAAACGAAATAACGCCCAAATTATTTTCATATAAATTTGGGCGATAATCATTTTGGAAATAACGCCCAAAAATTTGGGCTTTATTTCGTTTTTTTGGGCGTTATTTCGTTTTATTTTTAAAAAATGAAATAACGCCCAAAAACGAAAAACGAAATAACGCCCAAATTATTTTCATACAAATAAATTTTGGGCGTTATTTCCAAAATGATTATCGCCCAAATTTATATGAAAATAATTTGGGCGTTATTTCGTTTTTGATTTTGGGCGTTATTTCATATTTTTGGGCGTTATTTCGTTTTTTATTTTGGGCGTTATTACGTCATTTTATTTTTTGGGCGTTATTTCATATTTTTTTGGGCGTTATTTCGTTTTTAAAAAAAAAAAAGGAAATAACGCCCAAAAAAAAACGAAATAAAGCCCAAATTTTTGGGCGTTATTTCCAAAATGATTATCGCCCAAATTTATATGAAAATAATTTGGGCGTTATTTCGTTTTTTTTTTGGGCGTTATTTCCTTGGGCGTTATTTCCTAACGCCTGGACATTCACCGATAAAGTGATGTGTTTTCGGGCTTATCTGAATTGCAAACTGTACATATGCCAAGAGAATCTTTTTGAAAAGCCCTGGCATTTATATCTAAAAGACCACCTCTTGCTCTTAACACAAGACCAATCAAATGTGCAGGAATTGAACTTTGGAACTTTGCGGGAGTAGTGTAGTCTAAGAAACAATATAGGTCATGAAAGCTTGAGCGCCTTTCGTTTTCAACATTTTCCGCATAATCATTTGCTTCAACTTTTTCAAGAATCGCAGCAACAATAGGGCGCACATAGTTTTCGGACAAAGCTACAATAGGATCAAAGACAAGCCGTATGCTTAAATTTTTCTCTGCCACACAACCTCAGTTAATTTTAAGCCAGTTAAGATACAGCATATAATTAGGTGTGTTTTTGGAATGAAAAGCATTTTTTTTAACAAAAAATCGGAAAAGCATTTCATCTTGATCATATTTTTTTATACCCCAAACTTGCGATCCATATAGCATTATCGATTTGGCTGCTGCATCAAAAATTTTCAGCTTGTTGGAGTTAGAAATATTGATTGTAAATATAATCAAGCCAGTTTACATTTATTGCTAGTTTAGCTGTTGACAGTTTCCCATCAAGATGCTTATTAAAGGACAAATTATATTGCAACAGAATTCCCAGATATTTATATTCATTGACTATTTCAACATCTTCATCTTTGTATTTAAAAGCCAGAGACCTTGAGACCCTAGCACTTTTTCTAAACACTAAATCTTTTGATTTTGTTAAATTAACAGATAGCTGCCAGCTAGAACAGTAATTGGAAAAAGCATCAATCATAGTTTGGAGACCATCGCTGGAATCTAAAAACAAAACAAGATCGTCTGCATACATCAAAACTTTAACTGTTGTGTTAGATATCGATATACCACCAGGTAGAAAATCGTGCAGGTCATTTAAGGACAACGAAAAAAGAATAGGACTTAACAGACAACCCTGTTTTACGCCAACATTAGAATCAAAAGTATCGGATAATGTATCGCAAATATTTTGATCATAGAGACCTTGTAATGTTTGTATGATTAAAGTCAACAAAGAACGCAAAAGTTTTTTTCTTATCATCAAAATTCAGCTCAACAATACACGTTAAACAAATTACGCTATCCACGGTTGAATACCTTTTCCTAAAACCAAACTGAAACTCATTAAGAACACTATTCTGCCGTCCTAAGCAAGAATGTCGTAACTCCAATTTTCAAAAAAATAAGTTTATGGCGTTTTTTGGGTCATCACGGTTCTGTCCGTCAACCCACAAGAACAGGTTGCATTATACCTTTATTTTCCCTATAAAGTCAACTACGACTTTTGTCGTAACTCCCAGCCGTACACATTTTACAATTTAAGAATACCGTATCTCCACATGCTAAGCAAAAACACCGCAACTCCATAAAAATGTATGTAGTATCATACATTTTTAAAATCATTTCATTTCCCTAAATCATTTTAAAAACAAACAAATTTTCTTTATGACACATCTCGTGCGCGTAGGAAGTTTCGATTATGGCCTCTGGACAAGTCAGTCAGTAAAATTTTCTCTAAGACCTATTTTAGAGTATGGTTCCACAGAGGAAAATTGAAGCAGCTCAGATTGATTGAATCTGTCATTTTTAAAAGGGGATATGTGACTAAATTGAAACTTATGAAAAATTTAAGAAAAATCCTCATAAGTTTGGTAAATCTTATTTCAGTGCGATTTTAGTGATGGGGATTAACTAACAATAATAGTAAGCAGTAATCTGCGTACTTGGAAAGTATATAAACCAACCAGTGCCATCGCCACAATGACAAAAAGGCAAAAGAATAATTTTCTGTCGACCGACACATATCCCCTTTTAAAAATGACCGATTCAATTAATCTGTGATTCAAGTTGGAATTCACAACTTAAGGAAATTCAAACCCACATGGCGGACAACAAATCAGATCAAATCCCTCGTACAAAAAAAGGAACTGTGCGTAAGCGGAAATATTACAAAGACACTGCAAAACAACGGAAAAGAGCTTGCCAGGAAGAAAAAACCAGTAGACACAAAATTGGTATTGGTCTTGGTCACCAAAATACAAGAGTGTTTCTTCGGATTTACTCTTTCTTCATAGTAAATTTAATCAAAAGTTGTCTTTACGGCATTTTTGATTTGTATCAGCTTCGTCAGAAGTAGTGCGATGCAAAACATATTACCGTAACTCCATTTTCAACTGAAATTTACGGAATTGGCTATTTCTACTATTGCCATTATGTAGAGCGTGAAAAATCCTCTAGGAATGAGGAATAAAAACTAGTTTTTCTTAAAGTTGAAACCGTTGAGGAAACGAAACAGCAAGAAACACAAAAACTCATTTTACAGAAATGAAAATTTATTGGAGTTACGGCATTCTTTCTTAGGACGGCAGTATTACAGTCAATCCAAATGTTTATTCTGCTAAGGATAAGCCCAGAAAATAGTTAATTTAGAGTATCAGCGAGGCTTAGGCCCCGATAATTGCTTACTACACTCGGATTACCCTTTTTGAGAAGCGGAATGATAATGCACGAACGAAAAGAGGACGGAAAATCGCTTCGCAAAAAAATGTTGTTAAATAAAGTGAGAACTTCTAGAAATTCTGAAGGAGCATACTTATAAAATTCATACGGGATGCGATTTTTTCCAGGTGCTTTGCGATCCTTAGTAGAATGCAGAACTAGTGCAGGCTCATGGCTTTCAAATAGAGCATCCAAAAAAGGGTCACTTAGCATTGGCAAAGACCATGCAATTTGCTCTATGTTATCACTAAGCTTAAACGCTAAAAGCGTGAACGAAAGTCATTGTCCGAAGGATTAGTTCTAATTTTTGGCTTTGTTTGTTTTAAATTATTTGCGAGGGTCCACCAGTCGTTCTAATTTTTTACTAAATTAAGCGAAGATATATCATTTTCATCCTTAGTAATTGTCATTTCTTTGCATAATTTAAGAAATGCAGTTCTACGGTTCTTGTATTCGTCTCTGAACACTGGTAGGTTATACTTTTTAAGCAAGTTTAGCGATTTTAACATTTTCTACCTTGCGTTTTCACATTGCCAATCATACCACTTAGTTTTTGGAACAAGTGTCTTAAGGTTTTGACTCTGTCTTTTAGCAGGTCCACTTAAGCATTAATATCTTTCAAGTCGAAAATGTAATCACGATTGCATAGTGACAAAAGTTTGCAGCTATACAAATGGTACCTTTTATCATGCCAAACAAATTTTTGAGACAATTTTTAAGTATTTGTATCAGCTGTATCATCTACAGGAAACATCAATTCAGTAATGAGGGGCATGTGATCAGAAAATGCTTGACAGCGAATGCTAAAACTATTTGCAAATTTAAGAAAATTTAGCGACCCTATTGCGTAATCAATAACTGTATTACCCTTGGATCCACATTATGTAAAACAACCTTTATAACACTAGTTTACAAATGATTAACATTTTTTTTCCCAGCGAATGCCGTTACTCATTTTATATGGAAAATGGGCTGCTGATTCCGAAAATCGCATTTTTTTTTTTATTTCGTGTCGTTTTCGAGATATCGGTCATTTTCGGTTTTTGGACCAAAAAAAAAAGATAGTTCCACTTAAATACAAATATCTCAAGAACCAATGTTTGTATTCAAACAAATAATATGTCATATTAAAGGTAATTACCTACAAATGATACTCACGCCACTTTTTGGCTCGTTTGTTAGTTTCGATGAAATAAATTGATTTCTGAAAAAAAGAGAATATTTTTCCGAAAAAATTACAAAAATGTCTAAATCAACTGCAGATTTTTACAAGAAAAAAAAATTTTAAAAATCATTTTGTATTTTTATATCATAGTCTATAAATTTGTTAGGTAAATAAAATACTATTTAAGAAAATCGTTGGAAAAATGCAAAAGTTGTATACAATTCATTGATAAGTTACCAAAATGCGTTTTTCCCTATTTTTCCGTTTTTTTGTAATAAACTGTTCGAAAATTTGAAACTTTTTGTAAAAGAAATTAGAAAATCCAAAAAATTCTTAAAGAAAGCATTAAAAGGAAATACCCGTGCCTCGCCGTTTTTCTCTAGCACGTCAGATTTTTTTTTAATCGATTTTTGAAGTTTTTTAATCCACTGTACATGAAAAAACAGAAATAACGCATTCTTGTGTTAAATCGATGAATTTAACTATATGATCCTTACATCTGAGGTGTATCATGTCTTCAGCAAACTTATGCAGGATACTACGCGGAATATTTTTGTAGACAATTTTAACCCTCTCAAACCCCCACATGTAGGTCAAAATGACCTTCATGTGGGGGTCAAAATGACCCACATGTGAGGGTTTTAGAGGGTTAAAATTGTCTACAAAAATATTCCTCGCAGTATCCTGCATAAGTTTACTGAACACATAATACACCTCAGATGTAAGGATCATATAGTTAAATTCATCGATTTAACACAAGAATGCGTTATTTCTGTTTTTTCATGTACAGTGGATTAAAAAACTTCAAAAATCGATTAAAAAAAAATCTGACGTGCTAGAGAAAAACGGCGAGGCACGGGTATTTCCTTTTAATGCCTTCTTTAGGAATTTTTTGGATTTTCTAATTTCTTTTACAAAAAGTTTCAAATTTTCGAACAGTTTATTACAAAAAAACGGAAAAATAGGGAAAAACGCATTTTGGTAACTTATAAATGAATTGTATACAACTTTTGCATTTTTCCATCGATTTTCTTAAATGATATCTTATTTTCTTCACAAATGTATAGTCTATGATACAAAAAAAAAAATATTATAAAAAAGTTATGTCTTCTTGTATAAATTTGAAGTTGAATTTGATTTTTTCTTAATTTTTCGAAAAAAAATTTTTTTTTTTTTAGAAATCAATTTATTTCACCGAAACTAACGAACCAACCAAAAAGTGAAGTGGATATCATTTGTAGGTAATTAAGTTACCTTTAATATGACATATTATTTGTTTAAATAAAAACATTGGTATTTGAGATATTTGTATTTTAATGGAACTATCTTTTTTTTTGGTCCAAAAACCGAAAATGACCGATATCTCGAAAACGACACGAAATAAAAAAAAAAAAAAATGCGATTTTCGGAATCAGCAGCCCATTTTCCATATAAAATGAGTAACGGCATTCGCTGGGAATTTTGGCTGTAAACTAGTGTAATCAGAGTGAATTCTACCATTAATTATAATTCCACCGAAGTTTTCCATAAATTTTATGTTTTCTCCCATTATAGGAGTCGATTTTCTTGTCCCTTGACTGTCTATGAGCATTTAGATAACCAAGTATACAAAACGAACAATCTTTAATACTAGGCAAGAGATTTTCTAATTTCACAAAATCTTATGTCCAATTATTGCAATTTAAATAGCATGGAATTGAAATAATTGTTTCGGTATTAAATGAAAACGAGAGAACTGTTTTCCCTGAAAGTTGTTTAAATTTCAAACGGTACTTAGTTTGCAAATCTTTTTTAAAATCAAACAAACAACCACTGCTGGCACTTCCAACACGGTTAAATTTTACAGCATCTGCCCAATGTAATACATCACATTTTTAAAAAAGCACAAAAATTCATCTATCTTATCTGGTAAAATATGCGTTTCATACAAAAAAAAATATTTTAAATTCATTAATATAAGAGAAAAAGTTACTAAAATTAAATTTACTTTTTAAGTTTGCAACATTATTGGAAATTAAACGACACAAATCTAATTGTTATTGGATGGGCCTCACTTTCGAAGTAGGTCTTTCTATTTCATGGGTAGTGGACAGCTGTCTTTTGTTAGTATTTGCACCGCTTACAACAATTTCGTAGCTCAAACTGGCCTTTGTGAACAATTGCTTCAAAAATTCAGCACCTTTTGCAGAGCTCACCTGTACCTTGTTATGAAACCAAGAAATGTGTACATCGTTGATAAATGCTGAAAAATCAGCGGTGTGTATTTTGAACCGACTATCATGTTCCGAAAGTGCTTTCGCAATAATTATCAGCTTAGACCTTGTAAAGCGCTCGTTATCAGTTAAATCACGATGAATGTAGATTTTTGAGCCTTTAACCCTCTAGTGCATAAATTTTTGATTCTTATAGAAAAATTCAACTAGACTAATTTGGGTACGAAAAAAATAAATCTGAGGCTAGTTTTTAATTTGGGGAAAGTTTGGGCCCCACAGGGCTTCCCTGGAGGTCACCGCCTTAAAGCGGGATTCTGTAGAAAATACAGAAAATTAAATGAATTTTCAAACGAATATTTCAAAACTTTATTTGAACAAAAAGTATATACATAGGGGAAGGTGGGGAATCGTGGGCCACGTTTTTATTTTGTTAAATAGCTTCAAAAAAAATAAAAAATTTCGCAAATTGTAATATGGTATGTTATTCTACATGTGTTTTGTCGTAGCAATTCGTCCAAGAATGATGGAAATCAAACACGCAAAAAAAGTTTTGCAGATACTTTTTTTTGGGCGAGTATTGTACAAAGCAAATAAAACGCGTACGTTTGTCAACAACCAATGTAAAAATAAGTTGAGGCTAAGAGAAAACGATTACAGTTGCATTTAACTATTTATCTCGACATACTGCCAAAAGGTGGCGGTGGCTCACGATTCCCCATGGCCCACGATTCCCCACTTTCCCCTATATATATATTTGTGAAATTTAGCAAAGCATAGTTTGTGGTTTGCACCATGGCACAAATGTACTTTACATTTAACACAAATGCATTGCGTTTCGGCCTTGCATCCGGGATGCTTGGAAGTTTTTTTTCCAGATCGGTCTTACCATTTGGCCCAATGCTTATAGCCATCTTCTATGACATTTATTGGAGGAAAGTATGTCTTCTTTGCTGATTTTGGTGGAAGACGCGAAGCAATAATGCTACGCGGATGATCAATTGTTTTTTTCACTAGAGAATCTGGTGTCAGATCAATATTACAAAGCGCTTTAGCAACTTCTAGCCGAAACTCAGCCAACTCTAATTTTGGCGCGTTTTCGTCTCTCTCGTGAATTCGGCTATACAGCAGATATGCATTTACCATGGCCATATCCAGCAAGTGCTACAAAACGCGATTGCTCCACTTCATAGTCTTCATGCGAATATGGTTACGCCCAAGCAGTCCATCCATATTGTCCACACCGCCCATGTGAGCGTTGTACTCACGGTTAATATTTGGACAGTTTACGTCATCATTTTCCTTTGTTTTTCTGTTTTACCGAGAAATTTTGGAACTATCAGGTAATTTTTTGGGACATCGGAACTTTATCTGCTGGATGTGTAGTTGAAGATGTCGCTTTCGCCAATTTATTTTTTAAAAATTGTCCGATTTTGGTTCTATTGCAGCTGATCCAACGAAAGCATTCTTACCGCATCTAAAATTTTACGAGGACGTTTGGTTGAAGCTGGCGTTGCTTGTACAGCAATCTCCACAGTGTCAGAACTTCTCGGATCTGGCACTACCTGAAGTTCAGTTAAATCTCCACTTACTGGTATAGTAACACTATCAT
Source organism: Calliopum simillimum (assembly GCA_951812925.1). Lineage (NCBI taxonomy): Eukaryota > Metazoa > Arthropoda > Insecta > Diptera > Lauxaniidae > Calliopum > Calliopum simillimum. The sequence goes on from OX638368.1 coordinate 66,239,421, forward strand.
TGACTTTGCATGCAGTATTTACTTGTAACGATTCTGTCGACATATTTAGGCTGATATTCATTACTGATGTAATAGAGGATTCATCCATGGCCAAACAGTGATCGATTTCCTCTTCATATGACAATATGTCATTAGGATCGTAGTTTGGGTCACTAACACAACTATCGGATGAAAATGCATCTTCACCATCAGTGAACTCTGGTACCTCAATAGAGTCATATATGTTTTCGATCTCTTCTGCATTCAATTTCGACAGTTTATAACGACGATCCATTGCTAAAATAATAATTTTTCATATACTTATATGCGAGATTCATTGCTAAAATAAAGAATCTTATAATATGAACTATTTACATACATTTGAATTGAAAATGATTTAAAATTTTTAGCCGTTATATAAAAAAAATGTGATCTACTATCAGGAAATCATGCAAATCACAATATTTCTGAAAATATGTACCATCTACACACATTTATATTGAAAACAATGATTTAAAATTTTCAACCGTTACATTAAAAAATTTTGAACCTACTAACAGGATACCGCCTTAAGGCGGTCAACGTAAAAACGTCACTGTTGAGCTGCAAATCATTATATTTCTAAAATTTTTCTTATATTCACTAGAACACATCGTAAATTACTTACCAATAATTTTTTTTTAGTTATAGGTTAAGACTAAGGATTTTATTTTATTTTTTTAATTTCACAAATAATTTTTCAACTTAGAAAACACAAATATTCACTTTATGTAACATTCGCGACAAATCAGAACGGCAGACTGAAATGTTTCTTAAGCCAAAATATACGTTTTGACATGGTTTACATCTTTGTAACAGGATTTTTTAAAAATAATATGCAAGGCCTTTTTAGTTTGAATTTAACTGATGCCCGCCTTAAGGCAGGCGTATGCACTAGAGGGTTAAGCAACTTTCTTGTTGCAATTATAGAGTCCGTATCACGTACCGAAGCGCATTTTTTTCGATGTGACAACTTCGCCGCGTCACTTAGCTGTTAGGCTTTTCAACCCGTTGACCATGGCATTGGTACGTCTGCTATTTCTGTCCACTGCTTCTAGTTTCTTTTCAAGCTTCTGCATGACATCTTTCAGCACAACATTCTCATCACGAAGTTCTTGCATTTCAGTCTGCAGCGCTGTAAGGTCATCCTTTTTTACTACATTTTCCAGCTTAGTATTCAGGATCTCGCTAAGCTTTGCCCATGAAAAAACATCATCTTTTGAACCCATATTCGCTGCAACTACTGGACTGGAACCTTTTGCGATTTCGTGTAGCAAAGAAGTGCTCTTCTTAGCTGAATTTGTTGGATGAAGTTTCTGGTGGAGTCTGTTGCAAATTACGTTTACCACTCATTCAGTGTAATTGACCGGAGTTTCCGATATATCAACAACGATAACTTGTTTAATTATTTTTCGACAGTATTTTTTTGTGAAATCTATATATATAAAAATGAAATGGTGTCCGTATGTAGCTTATGAACGCGGAAACTACACGGCCGATTTACATAATTTGTTTGTTGGGGTCTGTAGAAGGTTCTTAAGGGGGTGAGATTCCACTGAGGGGCACGGGGGCTGCACCCCCCATACTAAAAAATACAAAAAATGCTATATCTCTACAGTTATACAAGCTATGATTATGAAAGTTGGTGAACTTATGCATAATGTATGTACCATTCACCATGATTGAACTAGGGGACGTTGCACCCCTCACATGAAAAAAAACACACAAAATGCTATATCGGTGTTCTTATATCAGCTATCATTACGATACTTGGCACATGGATGTTTATTGCGTCTACTATTCAGCAAACAAAGCTTAAGAGGGATTAAACGAAAGGGATTTGCACCCCCCGTACAGTAAAAATACTCAAAATTTTATATTTCTACGACTATAGTAGCTATCATTATAAAAGTTGGTACATAAATATATATTTATTCACCTTGAAAAACCTGAAGGGTTGGAAGAGAAGGATGACGGAGATAGATGGGACTTAGAACATATGTAAAGCGCATCGGGAACGGGAGAACAAAGTCGCTTCCGAGCAAGCTAGTTATTTATAAAAATGCAAAGATATTAAATAAATTATTTTGTTTTGCAAAGCGCGGAAAAAAATTTGCTGTTACCTGTAAAAACCAGGGATGTCTTTCTATTAAAGCGCTTGAAAATTTCCTATACTTATGTATTGGGTGTACAACTTAAAAACCGGAATTTTTTAGCGAAATTTGATGCTTTATTGTGGAAAAATATTACAATATATTTTATTCAAAGTATTGTCCATTGGAAGCTACAACATTTCCCCATCTTTCAGGCAATTTATGAACTCCATCCCAAAAAAAATTGCGCCGGCTTGGCGGCCAAAAATGAATCTATCCAATTTTCGATATCTTGAACTTAAGTGAAGCGTATTCCTGATAGGGTATTCTGCATCGATCGGAACAAATGGTAGTCTGATGGTGCAAGGTCTGGGCTATAAAGCGGGTGAGGCAAAATTTCCCATCCGTTGTTTTCCGTTGTTTTCCAGGTAATTTTTGACTGGGGCAGCAATATGTGGCCGAGCGTTGTCATGATGAAAAATTATTTCTTCGTGTCTGGTCGCATTTTCCGGGCGTTTTTCGATGATGGCACGCTTCAAACGTATTAATTGTGTTCGATAGAGGTCACCTGTGAGCATTACAGAGCATTACCTTGGCACCATGGATATTTGCCTTTGGCTGGGAAGGTCCTGGTTGTCCGGGCTTCATATATAAATGTTTGCGTTTCGGGTTGTCGTAATGGATCCATTTTTCATCCCCAGTCACGATCCGATGCAAAAATGACTTTTGGCAGCAGTTTTCTTTGCAAAAAAATGACCCAACAGAACCTCCCGCAAATGCTGTCTTTTTCTCCAGTTTTCGAAGTTATTCATCGTGAAAAATAATAATGATGCACACAAGATAAAATTGTTTTGTTGACTGATTTTGACAGCTGTCAAATGTACCTTCAAAATGACATATATATAAAGTTCGAGCTTTCACGATATTTGTTAGTACGGACATCCACCGTCAAATTCCGGTTTTTAAGTTGTAGAGTAACTTCAGGTAATGTGATATAGGCGGGTAATGTGATATACCAGCATATCTTCTTAAATAAACAACTCTCGATAATGATTTTTACGTCAACACCACAGTAACTGAAAAAGAAACGTGCTGCAAGTTTTTGAGTGCCCACCTTTATTTATTCTGCCTTCAGTGTTGTAAAATCGATTTAGCAGTAAATAAAAAACTTTATTTGCGTGTGCTTTATGTTAGGATCTCGCCAAAACTAAAATTGATATCATAGCCGAAATATTAAATTCTGCTTGTAGGTGAATATACCTAACCATAAATCAATTGAATTTTTTATTTGCTGGAGTGTGTTTTTCAAAAATAACCTGATTGTTTTAAAACTGAAATTCGGGTAATGTGATATAGTGCACTCTGGCGCCGAAAATATTTGATGTTCCACATGCAATGCAAAATGTGTGACACGATGGTCTTTTGACCCAAATTTAAAACGTTTTTCCTTATTAACAATTTGTTGGTCCAACATTTTTATATAAAAGTCAGTTTTTAAGAAAAATGAGCCAGTAAAAGCGATTTTAGTAATGTTTATCACTCCTTACCTGAAGCAAAAGTTCCACAACAAAAGTATCTTTATAACACGATGATCTTTTTGTCGAAAATGCAATTCGTTGGTCCATGCGATATAGTATATCACATTACCCGCCAATTTTTTTTCTTAACTTAGTTTGCCTTTTTTCAATTTTATTGAAATAGCTTAAGATTGGCCCACGCTAAAGAACTCCAAAATCATAATATACTGCACAATACATCAATAAAACATAATACATAAAGTGGTAGCAGCTATGCTTTGAAAACTACGTATAATTTAGAAAACAAAAATGCCTATATCACATTACCCGAACTTACTATACACCCAATATATTTGTTATTAATTAATCAAACTCAGTCGATTCATATGTATTTAGTTCGAAAAACGTACTTTCTGGATGTTTAATTTTAATTGTACATAGATTTAATGTACCTGCATGCTTTATTTTATATTAATCAAAATATTTACATCTAAATGTATCCACTTAAATATTAAAAGAAATAGTAAATTAACTTTACAAACGAATGCAATGACATTTTTTTAAATTAAAAATAAAACAATTATTTACTCCAATTGTTCTTATTTAGAGTTTTTACATTGGTGCAATTTGTTCTTATTTATGTTTGAAGCTAATTAAATAACTACAATTATGTACAAAATGTATAAGTATATAAATATATGTATTGCAAAGAAAAAAAAAAATTAATATTGAAAATGTATTCTTGATTGCTTATCATAAAACGCTTGAAATAAAACACGAATTTTATATATAATATTATTTTCGTTTTGCTTTACAACGCACATTAATTAAACGGTTATTTTAATATTCTAAATCTATATTTTTATTTAAAATAGTCTAACTGAAATTCTTTGCAGAAACAGTGCCATTTAACGCCCTTTTCAAAATATATTTAAAAAATTGAATACCACTCTGCTTTATTGCAGAATAAATCAAATACATATAAGCAACATATTTTTGAATATGTTGGCTTTGCAATTTAACTATTGCGAGAATGTATTTGTGTGTACCTATATATTTTAAAAAGTGATGTATTTTCCATAATTTTTTTTTCACTTGATATTAGCTCATTGTTATACGTTACAATATACTTGCAATTGTAGATGACTTTTAAATATGACTTGAAGTTATGTTTTTTATATGAGCTTAGGTAAATTATCGTCTTAAAAATTTTACCATTTATTTTTATTGATTTACAACACCTTAGACATATTTATCTGCGACTACTTAATTGAGAGTTCCACGGCATCCTTGCGCACCACAAAGGCAAGGAATTTTCTCTTCTTCCAAAGGAAATTTGTAGTCGTATGTAATCTCCTCATTTACGCCAATTGGTTGCTTAGAGTATATGACAATTTTTTTTTCTGACTCAATGGTTATAACTTTTGCGTAGCAATTTGGCTAAAATCATGAAAAATTATTTAAATAAATACAAAAGGATAATAAAATAAAGATATTAAAACTTACATTGCAGCTATGATTAATAAAACGCGCTAAATTGCCACATTTTGTTGCGTCTATAATTGTCTCCATGTCTATTCTAAACAAGTAAGAACTACCAATACCTATCGCTTCATATTTAGTTTCCCTCAAATCTGCAACAATAGGACGAATCATTTGCCCGACATATTCTATGACCATTTCGTCAGCAGCAATGGGTTCCATAGCAAATAAGCCCCAATCATGAATTGCAGATTTTGCAAACTTCAACTGTTTTTTTCTGAATTTAAGTTGATTGAATTTTAAAAGTTCAGATTCGCCAATGGAACCAAACGCTGTAAGCAAACGCCTTTGATTTGAACGCGCTTCTCTAGATATGCCCTGCATCTTAGAGATCAGTTTATAATGAGTTGGCAATGATTGTTCATCCGAACGGTCAATATTAGATGCACTTTCAACATTTGCTTTCGCGTGGTGATATTTATGTTTAGCTTTCTCACGAACGTCCAACTTATAAAAACCTTCTGTTCGAGCACAACCCGTTTTGTGTTTTTTAAGCTCGTCTTCTTTTTTACGCTTTTTACTGGGTGGAGGAATACAGGAACGATCTGTCATGCAATGATCAACCCAGTGAGTGTTGTTTAACCAAAATCTGTAAAAAAAATCTTTGTCTTTTAAAGTTGCAATCTGAAATAAAATAATTAAAAACTTACCCATAAGTATCTTCTTGCAGATGAATTTCGTAGCTTCTGCGGATATACTGAATGTCTTCGGTATCAATTCCTCTTGTAAGGAATTCATATAAAACCATCATCTCTTCGGTGGCATCGCGGGCTTTAAATTGCTCGACTGCGATGAAATTAGTAGAAATTGGCAATGACATTAAACCACCATACAAAGCACCTACTTTTTCTTTTGTCATAGATATTCGCTTTTCAAAATGATCGATTACTTCTTCTTTTTTCTTTGCACGTATTGAATCTTTGCGTGGCCTGCCAGGACCTGGCTTAGGGCTAGGCAATAGTGCATGGGTTAACGCCATACTTTGTTGTTCGACACTAGAAGATTCAGAAATAGAGTGTCGTTGCATAGGAGGTGTGGCATAACCTCCATGATCATGCGCCAAATAGTGTTGTTTTTTTGTCTCTCCATTTGCTGGCGTATTCTGCGTCAAATGGACGGACATATCTGCCTGAGGTGGGAGTGAGTAACAGTGCTCGAGTGCAACTTGACTAGCTTGGCTGGCCTGACTTGAACCACCGTCCGATGAGGTAGGCGACATTTTTACATCGTCATCGTTATCTTCCTCGGTTTGAGAATCTGTTTGCTGCGCAGAAGTAGGATTATATTTGATCTCGACTTTTGTTGAATTTATTTCACTATTGCTAGGGGGAACACTGTATCCATTACATAATGGCTTTTCGCTGGGTTCAAGCTGAGTTTGAGGTTTTAAATCGAATTGAGGGGCAATTGCTGAGATTGTTGTCTGTTTTCTTTTGATGGACTCCTTTTTGGGTTGTAGTTCAGTCTTAGGTTTTGGTGCTGTAATTGCAGAGTTCTTTTCCTTTTTACTTTTCGTCACTTTTTCTTTTTTGCCACTGCAGCTGCTGGAAACCGTTTCAGTTTCTTTTTTTGTTAACTTGAAACTAGAAGTAAATCGAGCTCCAGGAGTGGGAGGAATTTTTGATATGTCAGGAGTTTGTGGCATATCTAAGCTTGTTGAAGTGCCTAAAGAAAGAGTCAATTTGCTTGTTGCAGCTTTAATAGTAGTTGTTTTATCAGGAATATTTTGTAGTATTTCTGTTTCTTCCTTTAGTTTACGTTCTTGTTCTTCAAGAAATTCACGCTCAATTTGAGCCATATATTCAGTGTTGCGCCTTCTACGTTCCTGATATTCACGTTCTTCATCAGAATCACTATAAATTCGATCATATTCATAGTACGATTTCTTTTTCGCACCTTCATTGCAAGTTTTATCTTGTTTAGCTTCAAACTTTGACAGGTTCGTATCTTCTTTTTCTTCCATTGTATTTTTCTTAAGATCAATTTCGGATGTTAAAACAATGGGTTCATTTTCCTTTTTTACTTCATTTCGAGGGTCAACACCTACGCTTATCGTACTATCTTTGCTAATATCTTCTAAATCTGATAAAACCTCACTTCGTATATCTTGTTTCTGGGTATCGTTCCATGATCTTGTCTCATGCGGTTGTTCCTGTCCTTTGGATTCCTTTAATTTATTTTCTTGATCTTCCTCGGAATCGGAATATATATCTACTTGTTTGACCGGTTTAGGCAATATAGCAAGACTTCTGTGATCGTCATCAGAGTCAGAGTAAACATCTCTCGAAGAACGTTGCTTTTGACTATGTCGGTGTTTTGAAGTTTTTTGCTTATTTTCAAGATCGGAAACAGAACTTAGTTCGCATTCAGTGGAAGAACTTTCATCATTACTGCTCTGATCTTCATCATCGTCTTTATCATCGTCGTCATCATCTTCTTCGTCTTCGCCGCTTGATGAAGATGAGAAAAAACTTGATGAACTACCCTTTCGTTTAGTTCGTGCTTGCATCACTGAAGAAATGGATTTACTTTTACCTGCAGTGTTCAAGTTACGCTCTTTCGAGTCTTTTGATATTTTACCGCCTGTAGAATTTATAGAAACAGAAATAGGTTCTTCCTTATCAGAATCAGATCCATGCACCATTTCTTCTTGGTCGCTAAGATGCAGTTCAAAAGAATCATTCTTTTGCTTTGGGCTAGGCTCCTTCCTAATGCGCCTAAATGATGGCAACTTAGGAATTGCTGCACGCAAACCCAAAGTAGCATAGGAGCCAAAGTCAGAAATGTCGCGATGGCTGTTAATTAACTGATTTATATCAGGGGCTTTGTCAATTCGAGCAGTCGTTGGAGCAGTTGTGATTTTCTTTGTTGCAGCAAGAGTAAGTTTTTCGGTTAAATCTACGCCTTTCTTTTCTTTAAGGCGATTTTTTTGCAGTTGCTCATCCCACCAAGTTTCGAAGCTCTTGTATGCTGTACTTTCAATCATTTTCTTATTAAAATCTCGTTTTAGAATTTGTTTAAGCTCGTCACTTACACGTTCGACTACTTCTTCAATTGGCTTTTTGTATGGATTATTGATGTGCATTTCGTAACCGGTATTGCTCTTGTAAACATCAACTGCTTCGGAACGCTGATACTTATATGGATTATAATATGGATCGCCATATGCTGCATTTCCTTCGAAACCAGTACCGAAGCCAGGCAAATACGATGATTGCATATAAGCAGGATGAGGAAAATATTGAGTGGATGTGTTGGCAGCAGATTGCGGATACGAAGTGTAGCTACTTGCTGAATAGTAATAAGCACTTGCTGTTGGTGGATAAATGTAAGCTGATGCCACACCAGCTGTATCGGTAGCATGAGGATTTACTGGTAAATATTGCGCATTTACTTGTGGTGGAAGGGGTGGTGGTTCTTCTTCAATGCGTTGGGTACACCCTCCATCATGTGATGATAGACTTGACAGAGACATACAGTCATCTTTTTTCAAATGCCCCGATATTATAGGACTGTATGTTTCTTTTTTAAGCAAAATTTCATCATCACTTGATGATATATCACTTGCTCCATGTTGTGTTTCTAAAGACTGTGATGCCTTTTCTTTTCCTAAACTTTTTTTTATTTTGGGAGACATTTTATGTGATTTTTTGGTTTTTTCTTTCCGATTTGCGTCTGAACCGACATCGCCTTCATCAACCACTTTTTCAGTCTCCGATTCACTACTTTCCATTTGTAGGAATGGAGGGGCATTGCCAAATGATTTACCCTTAAACATTAATGCTATACGTGTATCTAAATCAACGTTGCCCATATCGTTTGCATCTTGTTTTTCAATCGGGTATGAAGATGATTTTGATTTTTTTGGTGGCATTGCATCAGGAATATTTTCCCTGGGGATAGGAATTGAATTATATCGGTCCTCAGAAACAGAATCAGTAGGCAGTTTTGTAACAGACTGGCCAGGAGGTGGTGGTTCGGGGTCATCCCAATTAGGAGTTCCATCCGGTGGAGGTGGTGGTGGTGGTTGTGGCTGAGGTGCCGTCCATGTACGATTGCCAGACCATTGTTGTTGCGTTCCCAATTGTGAAGAGGAAGAGTATCCATAAGTGCTATGATAGCCATAGCCATGTGTGGATGGAATCGGTGGTGCCGAATGCCCAGACACAGGCATGGAATATGAGGGTAACGGTGCTCCATGTGTAGCGGGGTAGTAAGGATTAGACGGTGGCAATGGTGGTACATGTAAACTACTGCAGCCTTCAATACTGCTGTAGTCAAGACTTGACGAATACCTTTGCGAATATTTTTCTGCGTTGCGATCTTTGACGCGATCACGTTCTTTGTCTCGTTCACGTTCCTTCTCGCGTTCGCGATTTCGGTCTCGGTCACGATCCCTGCTATCTCGTTCCTTTGATGAGCCGCGTCGGTCACGCCTATCACGATCTCTGCCACGCTCGTAATCTCTATCTCTTTCCCTTCTATTTTTCTCTTTACTATGATCATGACTATGCTCACGAATATCTTTTGAACGGTCACGTTTATGATGATGGTGATGATGATGTTTAGAACGGTCCTTATCATGTCTTGATGAAGAATATCTTTCTTGGCTTCGATCTTTGACTTTACCCTCTCGAAATGAACGATCATCTTCATTGAAACGGTCACGACTATGGGATGAAGAATATCTTTCAGTGTATTCCCTGTCTGAACGATAATATGAATTTGATGTCCCTGCATCTAAGCCATCTTGTGAAGAATACTCATGTTGATATAACTCAGACGTGTTATGAGAATGCTGAACTTGATTAGTTGAAGCAGCGCTTGATGTAGATGTAGCTGATCCAACAGTTGGCGCGGAATTTGATGATACCTTTGACTTACTTGAAGTTAACCTTTCGATGGTTTGCTTGCAAATATTTCCAAACGGATCATGAAAAACACTTAAAATCTGTACGGAGTAGACAAAAAAAAAATTATTGAAGTCTTAAGCAATAGTGGCGCATAGTAGCTGGAGAGCCAACGCTTTAAAATGACTTTGCGTTTCTAAAAGCTGGTTTTGTTACAGTTGGTTATAGTAGTTGTGTACATACATAAAGTGTCGGTCAGTCAAGCGAACTGTAGAACAGGCTGCTGATATATGGTCCCAAAAATGTCATGATTTCGATAGTAATGAAATGAATTTCGAAAGGCTGAAAATTGTTATACAGATTGTATATTAGAGGTGTTTTAAGAATGTATGGAGATCCTTAGTAACAACATTTTGATACTTGACACCCCTCAATTTTGTGAGGTTGGAAAAAAGGTGAGAGAAAAAGAGAAAAAATGTACATACAGCAATACAAATGCTTAGGGGTCCCCTCTAGAGGGGTCAAATGTATGAACGACCCACATTATTTTTCCCCCTCCAACATTTTTACCCAGCATACTTACCCCCTATCTCTAACCCCTAAGGGGGCTCTCATACAAAATTGACATTTTTAGGAAATCGACCCCCACCACTCCGTGGGTGCCCCTAGAAGGGCCAAATGTATGACTGGTACCTAATATTTTTTCCTCCCCAACATTTTTTCCTAACATACTTACCCTGTACCTCTGACTCTTTAGGGGACTCCCATAAAAAATAGATGTCATAGATGGAAAGAAAATCGTCAAATAGGCCCATAACTGCCCAGAAGTCACTCCTAAAGAAGTCAAATATATGACCGACCCCCATTAGCCAACCTCCAAAGTTTTTTCTCAGCATACCTACCCCCTATTTCTAATCCTTAAGGGGGTTCCCATACAAAGTTACCGTTTTTAAATAAAATGCGCCCACTGCCCTAACTGGCCCACGGGTACCCCTAGAAGGGTCAAATTTATGACCGACCCCCATTATTTTTTTGTGACCTATATTTTTCTCCCACATACTTGCCCCCTATTTTCAACCCTGAAAGGGGCTGCCATACAATTTTTTTTTTATAAATTTTCCTAGAAATATTGGGGGTCGGTCGTACATTTGACCCTTCTCGGGGTACCCATGGTCCAGTTAGGGCAGTGGGAGCAGTTTTTAAAAAAAACCGTAACTTTGTATGGGAGCCCCTTAAGGATTGGAAATAGGGGGTAGGTAAGCTGTGAAACTTTCGAGGGGGGGTAATGGGGGTCGGTCATATATTTGACTCCTCTAGGAGAGACTCCTGGGCAATTATGGGCCTATTTGACGATTTCCTTTCCATATTTTTTATGTCTATGACGTCAATTTTGTATGGGGGCCCCCTTAAGAGCTAGAGATAGAGGATAAGTATAAGGCGAAAAAATGTTGAGGAGGAAAAAATATTAGGGGCCGGTCACACATTTGACCCTTCTAGGGGCATTCTGGGAGTGGTGGGGGTCGATTTCGTAAAAATCTCAATTTTGTATGGAAGCACCCTTAGGGGTTAGAGGTAAGAGGTACGTATGTTTGGTAAAAATGTTGGGGGAGAAAAAATAATGTGGGTCGGTCATACATTTGAACCCTCTAGAGGTGGCCCCTCTTGTAGGACTGTAAGAATATTGATTCTCCTTTTCTCTCATCTTTGACCTCGATGCGCCAACCCTTACCCTCACCCCACCCCCAAAATTTTTTTTGCAAACTCATTTTTTTTTCCAACCTCACAAAATTGAGGGGTGTCAAGTATCAAAATCCAAAATTCGTGCACTTAAACACCCCTATTGTATATATCATATAAATAACAGTTATGTCGGTCAGTCAATTGAGAACCTCTGTGTTAATTGCACAGGCACATAAACAGTCGGTCAGTCAATCGAACTGCAGAACAGGCGGCTGATATCGCCGGTGCTTACGAAGAAAATTTTCCAACCGAAAGTTGTGGCGAAGAAAATTTTTTTTTTGAAATTGCGGCGAAAAAAATCTTTTTTGTAATATGCGGACAAGAAAATCACTTTTTATAAAATGCGGCGAAGAAAATCACTTTTTACAAAAGGCGGCAAAGAAAATCACTTTTTACAAAATGCGGAGAAGAAAATAACTTTTTACAAAATGCGGCGAAGAAAATCACTTTTTGAAAAAATAATTTTTTCAGATAAATTTTTCCTATTCCTTTTTTCGAAAAAATTTGCATTAAAGAGTGATAAGATTCATTTTTAAAAAAGAGATTTTCTTCGCCGCATTTTGTAAAATGTGATTTTCTTCGCCGCATTTTGTAATAAGTTATTTTCTTCTCCGCATTTGGTACAAACCATTTCAAAACGATCAAGATTTTTTTTATGGCATCCGATTTAGCTATAAATTGGCATAAGTAATAGTTGCATAGTGGAAAAAATTACTACCAAATATTTTTTAAAAATTTAAAAAAATGGTGGAGATATGGGACTTTGAAATTTTTAGATTAGTTTTTTTTGAGAAGCTATAACTTCGGTTGCATTTATCCAATTTTCAATTTTATGGTGTTAAATGATTCGTCTTAAAACAGGCTTTAAAATAAAAATTAGCAAACATTTTTTTTTTTTTTTATGTAGTTTACAATGAAAAAAAAAAAATTAAATTGAGTTTCCCAAAATACGTCCTTTTTAATATTTTTTATTTTTCTTGTAAAAAAAGCTACAAGTGTAACTTACCAGTCCTCCAAAAATTGGAGTGGGCCTCCCAGTGGTTCTCCAGAAAAACAATAAAATGTAGCTTTTGCCGCAATTTTTCAGTACAATTTTTTTGAATTTGAAATTTTTAATTAAACGTTAATTTGAATTTGAAAAAAGTGCGTTGGTACTTATATTAGTACTATAAAAGCAAAAAAACAGTCAATAAACTATTTTCAGCATTTGAAAATTTTTTTTAATAAAAATTTTAAATTAAAAAAATGTACTGAAAAATTGTGGAAGAAGCTACATTTTATTGTTTTTCTGGAGAACCACTGGCAGGCCCACTCCAATTTTTGGAGGACTGGTAAGTTACACTTGTAGCTTTTTTTACAAGAAAAATAAAAAATATTAAAAAGGACGTATTTTGGGAAACTCAATTTAAATTTTTTTTTTTCAGTGTAAACTATATATAGAAAAAAAAAAATTGTTTACTAGTTTTTATTTTAAAGTCTGTTTTAAGACAAACCATTTAACACCACAAAATTGAAAATTGGATAAATGCAACCGAAGTTATAGCTTCTCAAAAAAAACTAACCTAAAAATTTCAAAGTCCCATATCTCCGCCATTTTTTCAAATTTTGAAAAAATATTTGGTAGTAATTTTTTCCACTACGCAACTATTGCTTATGCCAATTTATAGCCAAATCGGATGCCATGAACAAATTTCTTGATCGTTTACACATGGTTTGTACCATTTTGTAAAAAGTGATTTTCTTGTCCGCATTCGCACAAAAAAGATATTTTTCGCCGCAGTTTAAAAAAAAAAAGGATTTTCTTGTCCGCATTTAAAAAAAGATAGGCTTCGTAAGCACCGGCGATATATGGTCTAAAACATGTCATGATTTCGATGGTGATCAAATTAATTTGTAAAGGCTGAAAATTGTTATACAGATTGTACATATAATGCATATAAATAACAATTTTGCCGGTCAACCAGTTAAACGTTAGAACAAGGCTGGCCAGCAGCCCCGTGGAAGGTAAAACGCTTTCTTTACTCATGAGGGAGGCATCTTACGAAAAAAGTGTACATGGCATAAAATGCTTAGAATCGTCCAAGGAACACGTATGAATTTTTATTTTTGTGACATAATTGTTATTTATATGCATTATACAATCTGTATAACAATTTTCAGACTTTAGAAATTAATTTGATCACCATCGAAATCATGGCATGTTTGAGACCATATATCAGCCGCCTGTTCTGCAGTTCGATTGACTGACCGACAGTTTATGTGTGTATGTACACAACTACTATAACCAACTGTAACAAAACCAGCTTTTAGAAACGCAGTCATTTTTAAGCGCTGGCTCCTAGACTATAATCTTAAAAAGCTATTGATGGCACTATCGATGGCTTATGACAGAATATCGATAGTCATTATTTACATCAGTTTTTCATATTAGAATTGAGGCGCTGCGAACAATAACGCTATACTCTTTGCCGCAAAATAATTTGACCCGGCCTAATGTATATAGTGTTCGAAGAGTAGCGTGCAAGAAGGGCGTAGTGCGACTTGGGGCAGGAGGAAAAACGGTTTTTACTCAAAACCAAGGTGCCTAACGAAAAAGTGTATATGGCAAAAAATGCTTAGAATTGTCCAAAGAATACTTGTGAATTTGTTCAGAGTTTTTTGGAACATTTTATAATGGCTCTCCACAGTAAATGAACTCTTATACTCTTATACTACATGTAATCTCTCATTAATATGTAAGGTATGTTAAGATCATGATCTTATTATTAACACATAAAGGTGTAATTACATTATATGGCGACCGTGACACTTCGAGAAAAATAATAAAACAACCTGTGTAGAAAAAATTACTGCAAAAAAAAAATTAAGAATCATAAAAATCGATTTAAATGACGCAAAAAAAAAAAAAAAAAAAAGACATACAGTTATATAAAAGTTCAATAATCATGTGCTAAAAAAAAACAATTGGAAAAACATTTTACAAAATTACAGCATATCAACATTTGTATGTTAAAATATATGCACATACAATGCTTAAATATGTTATCACATTTCAACGAAAATTACATTACAACAAAAATTACATTAAAAGAACTATGCCGATATCAGCGAAAATGAATGAAGAAAAATACCACATGGTTTTGAATGCAGATGGTAAGGAGTACGGTAGAATCAGCGAGAAAGTTATTAAATTCAACTTTTCCAGTAATTCCTGAGCAGCGAGTATATTAAGTAACATATATTATTGAAATTTTTATAATAACATGTATTTTAGATTCTTTCCTCAATGTCACTATTTGATTATGCTAAATTTAAGGATTTAAAAACAGAGTTTGTAAAAGTAACAAAAAGATTATTGCAGAACCGTCCACTTTCTACAAACAAAGATAAAGTTAGGGAATATATTGATTTGCTTATTAAAACTTATAACGCTGTTCTGTCGTATATAAACTCAAATTTTGACGAAATATCAAATGATGAAAAAGGTTCAATATCAAAAACAATATTACATTGTAGAGGGCTTTTGGACAAATGTTTCAAAAAATTAGATTGTAAAGTTAGAATTCCTTATGACGTACATAATTTTGTACTAGTTGACAAAGACGTTTTGACTGATAGTGAATCAGACTTTGAATCAGATTTTAAATCAGATGAAATTTCTATTGAACGTAGTAATTCATTGCCAAATATTAAAAATACATTAGATGTTGTTGATGCTACAAATTTAGCAGCTACTAGTACACCAAATATTTCCATAATTTTTCATAATATCATTAAATTAGAAGACAATATGGCTACAATTGATCAAAAGAAAACATTTATCAGCATGTGTGCGTCGATAATGCGAGAAAATTATAATGGAGATCCGCTTATTTTAGAGTCAT
This sequence comes from Calliopum simillimum, assembly GCA_951812925.1. Classification (NCBI taxonomy): domain Eukaryota; kingdom Metazoa; phylum Arthropoda; class Insecta; order Diptera; family Lauxaniidae; genus Calliopum; species Calliopum simillimum. The sequence goes on from OX638368.1 coordinate 66,255,065, forward strand.
TTATTGATAAAATTACCCTTATTGAAGAGCTCTCTGATGCAAATTTGACAGCCACTTTTATATCTTTTTTAAAATCAAAACTTGAAGGAAAGGCTCGGGAAGCCTTACCCGCAAATGTATCCACAGTTAACGACATAAAAGTCGCATTGCGTAATAGAATAAAACATGACAATTCTAAAGTGGTGGCTGGCAAAATTGCATCTTTGCAGATCAGAAATAATAACTACGCGGATTCTGCTAAACAAATGGAGGAATTGTCTGATTCTCTCGAGAGATCTTTAATTTCAGAGGGAATGACCCAAGGTAAAGCTCATGAAATGGCCGTTGAGCAAACCATCAGTACTTGTCGCATGAATGCGAAATCAGACTTAGTGAAGTCGATATTGGCATCAACTGCGTTCGTAGATCCGAAAGATGTAGTAGCAAAGCTAATTGTAGAACAGACAAGCGAGATCAAGGAACGTCAGGTGCTTGCTTTTCGTGAAACGGCAAGTAGCTCACATAATAATTATCGTCGAAATTTTAATCAAAATGGTAATACTTCAGGGCATAATTTTCAAGGTTATAGAAACCGCAATAACTCCAATAATTATAGTAATAATTATCGTGGCAACCGACGTCGCAACAACGCAAATTTCAGAAATAATAATCGTAATAATGCCAATCAAAGCAATGCTAATAATAGAGGAGCCAGCATTCACACTTTAAACGCGACAGCCCCTCAGCAAAGGCCGCTGGGGGAAGAACAGGCCAATTAATCCATAACAACTTCTTTAAATCTATATACAGCTTAAATATAAATTATGCTGACTTCATTGAATTTAACTGTGTAGATGCAAATGAACAGTGCACTTTTCTTGTTGATACTCAAGCTGACGTATCTTTGATTAAATTTTCTTGTTTGCATAATGCTGCCAAAATTAATATAAATACAAGTATCAAAATAAACTTAGCTGGTATATCACCAAATACTACTTCAACTCTAGGTGCTCTAGATACGAAATTATCTGTATCCAATTTTTTAATTCCACAAGTTTTGCATATTGTCGATGATGATTTTAATATTCCATGCGATGATATTCTTGGGAAAGATTTTTTAAAGGCAAATAAGTGCGTCATTAGTTATGAAACTAATACTATTTCTTTTTGCTTTCATAACAAATTTTTAAACTTTCCAATTTTACATGGCACAAGCGCCCAAACTTGTATTATTCCACCCAGAAGTGAAGTTTTTAGACAATTTAACTTAGGAAAATGTTCGCAACCCGTATTTGTTGACTCTGAAGAAATTTGTAGCGGTGTATTTATAGCAAAATGTATTGTCAATACGGATAAACCCATTTTGCGTGTAATCAATACGACAAATGAAGTCAAATGTATTACAACTTCCAATATTAAATCGGAAAGTTTGCATAACTATTATATCTATACAGTTGACAATGTTAATAAAGACGACCAAAGAAAAAATGAGTTGACTAAAGTACTTGAGAAACAAATGCCTAGATACGGTACCACTAAATTAATGGATTTATGTCAAGAATATGCTGATATTTTTGCTCTTAAAGATGATAAAATGTCAATTAACAATTTTTACGAACAAAGACTTCGATTAATTGATAATTCACCGGTATATATTAAAAATTACCGTTTGCCCTATGCACATAGAGACGAAATAAGCAAACAAGTTGATAATTTGCTACGTCATGATTTAATAGAACCCAGTTGTTCAAATTTTAACAGTCCATTGATTTTGGTTCCAAAGAAGAGTGCAGAAAATACAAAGTCGTATCGTATGTGTATGGATTTCAGAGCCGTTAATAAGAAATTAGTAGCAGATAAATTTCCCCTACCGCGAGTTGACGACATTTTAGATAATCTTGGTAGAGCGAAGTTCTTTTCGACACTTGATCTATTTTCAGGGTTTCATCAGATTCCGCTGCATGTAGATTCGCGGGATATTACGTCGTTTAGTACTGACCGTGGAGCTTTTAGATGGAAGGTTTTACCTTTCGGACTAAACGTCGCTCCAAATTCTTTTTCACGAATGATGTCAATAGCATTTGCAGGGCTTTCGCCAAACCAAGCATTTCTTTATGTCGATGATTTAATTGTCATTGGTTGCAGTGAATCACATCACTTGCACAATTTGTCTAGCGTATTTCAAATTTGTAGGGAGTTTAACTTAAAGCTTAATCCTAGTAAATGTAATTTTTTTCGGCCAGAGGTTACATTTCTTGGCCACAAATGCACTGTAAATGGATTATCTCCAGATGAGTCAAAAATCATTGGTATTAAAAAATATGAAACACCAAGCGATAAAGATGCAGCCAAGCGTTTTGTTGCATTCGCTAACTATTACCGCAGGTTTATACCAAACTTTGCTTCTTTGGCTGCACCGTTAAATCGATTGAGTCGCAAAAGCGTTCATTTCGTATGGGATGAAAGTTGCCAACAAGCATTTGAAGCTTTAAAAATAGCTTTAGTATCACCTACGCTATTACAATTTCCTAATTTTAAAGAGAAATTCATAATAACAGTTGATGCATCGAAGATAGGCTGCGGTGCAATATTAAGTCAAAACTATACAGGTTCTGATTTGCCCATTTGTTTTGCATCAAAAGCTTTTAATAAAGCAGAACAGAAAAAACCTGTAATAGAGCTAGAATTGTTAGCAATTCACTTTGCTATCAAACATTTCCGACCATATGTTTATGGTACTGAATTCATTGTCAGATCGGACCACCGACCATTGGTGTATTTATTTAACATGAAGGATCCATCTTCGAAACTTTCGAGAATAAGACTAGAGCTATCCGAATATAATTTTACGATAGAATACATAAAGGGTAAAACTAATGTTGCTGCTGACGCTCTCTCGCGTATTTCGATTGACGAATTGAAAAGCGCAAGTACCAATATCCTTGCTGTGACAACACGCGCGATGTCTAGGCATGGGAAAGTTGAACAAATAGCAAAACCCTTAAGTTTCAGTAGTAGCGATAAAATTTCTGTTTACGACAAATTCTCACATGAATTCAATACAAAAGTATCGAAAATAAGATCAAATATTTCAGAATCTTCAATATGTCTAAATGTGCACAATAAGTTTAAAAAACTATTTTCTATTAGTTTTGTGATTGCCAACGACTCTCGATGATATGCTTTTGAGGCTACAATTGGAAGCCGTCAGTCACAAAATCAATGTAGTAGAATGGCCTAAAGATGATAAATTTTTCACATATTTTACATTACAGCAACTAAAAGATCATGGAAACCAAGTTTTGACTAAATTAGAAATAATATTAACAGATCCAATTGAAACAATATTTGGAAATGACAAAAAACTAAAGCTCATGACGATTTACCATAATGACCCTATTACAGGCGGTCATTGCGGAATCAAGAAGCTTTATGCAAAGATAAGAACAAAATATTATTGGAAAGTTATGTCCAGGGATATATCTGCTTTTGTTCAAAATTGCGAAAAGTGTAGTAAAACCGGGAAACAAGGAAGAGTTAGTTTTTACTCCTACGCCCAATAAACCTTTCGATGTAGTCGTAATAGATACCATTGGTCCATTGCCAGAATCAAATTTTGGAAATAAGTATGCACTAACACTTATGTGTGATTTATCTAAATATTTGGTTACAACGGCTTTGCCAGATAAAAGTGATAAAACTGTAGCAACAGCAATTTTTGAAAACTTTATTTTGGTATATCGTACCATGAAGTCCATAAAATCTGATTTAGGTTCTGAGTTCAAAAATGAAATTTTTAAAGAATTAACAAAAATCTTAAAAATAGATCATAAATTTTCAACTGCATACCATCATGAAACTATAGCGACTGTTGAACGGAATCACAGGGTTTTCAATGAATATTTACGTGGTTATATTGACGAAACTCTTTCTGATTGGGATACATACCTAAAATATTTTACTTTCTTTCACAACGCTACAGCAAATACAGCTTTTGACATGAAATTTACACCTTATGAGTTAGTGTTTGGCAAAAAGGCAACACTTCCATGCGAAGTGCAAAATGGGAAAATCGATCCTCTATACAATGTAGAAAATTACGCTAAGGAAGCTAAATATCGTTTGCAAAAAACACATACTTTAGCTAAAAACTTGATTGACAAGCATAAATTACGGAATAAACATATATATGACCAAAACGCTAATCCATTAACAATACGAATAAATGAAAAAATTTTAGTTCAAAAGCAACCATACAATAAACATCAAAACATTTATGAAGGACCATTTACAGTAAAAAGTATCGATGGAGTAAACGTTACTTTTTACGATAATATAACGAAGAAAACAAAAACAGTTCACAAGAATCGGATAAGAAAAATGTAACAAAATTTTATACTTTTTCATCTATGTATATAAAAATTGTTATTAATATTTTACATCCTATTTCATAAGAACCATGTACATATTTCATATTATTAGAAACAAAAACATTTATAATTATTTGAATTCCCCAGTAAAATCTTCGTTTACATGTAATCGGTCGAGTAATCTAAAAAATTGTTTTCATCGATTACTTTCTGGGTTACATAAGGCATTATTTTAACACATGCATGTCATTGGGCGTAATCGATTACCCTAATAAAACACTCGCTTACATGTAATCGATCAAGTAATCGCAAAAATTATTTGTATCGATTACTTTCTGGGTTACAAAGGCATTATTTTAGCATACGCATTTCATTGGGCGGAATCGATTACCCCAACAAAACATTCGATTACATGTAATCGATCGAGTAATCTAAAAAATTATTTGTGTCGATTACTTTCTGGGTTACTTTTGCGTTACATAAGTACTAAATGAATGTAGTAGGACGTTATAGAAATATTTTGGGTTCTGTTTAGGCCAAAAGTTCATCAGAGGAAACATTATCTGAAAAATTATCTGTTTTACTATTTATTTATTTTGAAATATTAGCAAATGTTCACGTCAAAATGAATTAAAAGTCAAAAATCCTGAGTAAAAAACTTTCGAAATTTATGTTCTCACATTACCCATTGCATTACATGTAATTGAAAAAGTATTTCATTATTTATTGCATTACATGTAATATTTAAATGTTTTAATATTCAAGTAATGCGTTAGGTAATCAATTATCGTATAAGGGGCTACAAATTTATTAAAAAATTTTATTGGGTCATTATAATTATTTGTACATAAATAAGTTATACAAAAACATCCATGAAAATTTGTTTGTATATCATATTAAAACATTATTGAATTAAATACTTATTAGACGACATAATGTAAAAAACCATTTCCTTAGACCAAAATATTGTCACAAATAAACGAATTTAATAAATGGTAGGGTAAGCGTGAATTAAAATAAAAGGAATTCGTTTATTAATGTTATTTGCTTTCATAAAGTTTTTCTTTAAAAAAGGGAGGTATAATGGCTCTCCACAGTAAATGAACTCTTATACTCTTATACTACATGTAATCTCTCATTAATATGTAAGGTATGTTAAGATCATGATCTTATTATTAAGGTAGCTTGTAAGAAAGAAGAGAATAAACAAATCAGTGTCGACTGATCGATTAAACATAACACATAAAGGTGTAATTACATTATAATTTCATAATTTTTAAAAATATTTTTATTTACACGCATTCTTTGGACAATTCTAAGCATTTTTTGCCTTATACACTTTTTTCGGCAGGCACCTTGGACTTGAGAAAAAATTAAAATTATTTACCAGGTGCAAATTTATGCATGCATTTTATAAAATTAAAATTTTAAGGAAATAAAGAAAAACGCACATTTGTAAATGGTAGAGGTTATTTTTTTTGTTCATTCCCCTCATTTAAAAAAAAAATCATTGAAATCGGAGCAGTTTTGCCTAATGCTAACGTTACTCCAGCGAGCGATAGTCAAATGGATTAATGCAATAACGCCCTATAATTTAAATTTTCCTTCTTCGATAATTCTGTCAATATGCGTTAGTATTATGTTTTAGCGGCAATCATTTACTCATTCTGTTAGTGTTAATTGAATAAATTTGTCTCCCAAGGATTAAATGATGGTTTGCTCCTTGTACAGCATTTAGAAACTTTAAATTGAGTTGTCTAGAAATGCCATTCTTCGACTTACTTTTGATAATATCGAATAAACACAAATTGTTTCAGTATCATTGTCATTTCTTCAAATGCGTTTGATTTTGACAACTTGACAACATTGTTTGTTTACAAATTTGTAACTTAGGTTAAACTAGTAAGGGTGTAAACTTTGGCCTCGCCAAACATTAAATAACCTACACTGCAGTATTTTTAAAATTTTGCTTATATGGGAGGTGCGACGCCCCCTTGGCCGATTTCACCCAGTTTTTTTTTTTGAGAGCTTGCATTTATAGTCCTTAGTGTCTGAGTAAAATTTAGTTCTATGATCCCAAAAAACACTTTCAGTATAGCGCTTTGAAGCATTTGCTTATATGGAGATGCCACGCCCTCTTTTCCGAACTCACACATTTTTTTTTTTCAGAGTTTTCGCTTACAATTCGTAGCATTTATGTGTATTTTGGTTGCATTGTCGTGAAAAATACTCCTAAGCTCACCCATTTTTTTTTTTTTTTCAGAGTTTTCGCTTACAGTTCGTAGCATTTATGTGTATTTTGGTTGCATTGTCGTGAAAAATACTCCTAAAGTTGCATTTTGAATATATTTTGTGTACGGGTGGTAGGCGTGTCTGTTGACCGATTTCCCTCATTTTCAATACCACGAGCTAACTTTGACGACGGAGGCAGTGTACCAAATTTCATTGAATTATCTTGATCAGTTTTCCCAGAAAATGTATTTCCACGCACACCCAGCCAGCCATACAGACGGATATGGCTATATCGACTTAGGAGGTGATTTTGATCAAAAATATATACACTTTTCTATATCTGCCACGCCTCCTTCTCTGCGTTACAAACGGAAGGACAAAGTGAATATACCCTGGTTGTAGGGTATAAAAAGGTAATGTAGTTGTTAATGCCTGATCGGAAATAACGCACGCTTGTCAGTTTTATCAGATGTAGTCGAAGTCAACATCGGACTGCCGCATGTTTCTTTTTTGGCTCCGGTACTGTTTAATTTATATATTAATGATGTTCCATCAGTATTAAAATTTTGTAAAATAAAACTTTTTGCAGATGACGCTTTGCTTATGATAAGCGCTAAAAATTTAGATGAACTGAAAGTTAAAATGCAATTGGATTTAGATACTTTATATAACTGGCTAGTCGCCAATAAACTTAAACAATAAGCTTAATATTGATAAAACGAAATACATGGTTATATCCAGAAGAATTAATATAAATACAATGAGCCTTTAAATTAACGATACAGAAATTGAAAAGATTAAATACCTTGGCATTCAGCAAACTAAAGTTTGATGACCACATTATACTCTTAATAAAGTGGCAAAAAAGTTATAGTTTTTGAAAAGATCTTGCAAACTCTTAAATAGAAACTTTAAAAAAAATGGGTATCGAATTAGCGGTTTTTTTTATAATATCAGATCACTCTTACAAGGGGCAGAAGGTTTTTGAATCGAAAAATCATGTTGTTGACTCAAAAATCGGCAATGTCGGGAGTCACTTTTCACCATATTTCACGGTCGGTGCAATCCTAGAATAGGCGTATTTTCGCGAATTTTCGGTGGAATTCGGGCTGAATCATAAGGGAAAAGCCCAAAGTAAACAATTCGGCCGCGAATCAGTCTATAATATATCCAACACCTAGTTTGCTAGCCACAGTAATTTTCATAAGAGTAGGGGTAAGTTGGCGGCCTGCGGCTGAAAACAATCTCTTTCTAAACGGGAATTGAGAAAAGTGGCAGTGTTAGCTACGGAAAATCCATTTTGGTCTTCACAAAAGATTAAAGGAAGGCTGAACCTCACCGTAGACTCTTCCACAATAATAAAGAAGCTTATTGAAGCCAAGCTCTATGGCAGAAGTCCCAGGAAAGTGCCACTTCTTCAGCCAAGACATGTCCAGGCTAGAATAAAAATTTTAGAAAGAGCATATTAATTGGCCAACTTCAAAAAAGCGGAACGTGTTATGGTCGGATGAGACGAAACTGGTATTGTTCGGCTCTAGAGGACGGAGACAATATGTTCGAAGGCCACCTGGAGTTCAATTTGACCCAAGATATGTTGTAAGAACCGTGAAGAATGGCGGCGCAAAAATTAATGTTTGGGGCTGCTTTTCGTACTGTGGTACAGCCCCTGTTTTTTGGATAAAGGACAATATGGATGCACCTTTATATGTGGAAATATTAGAGTCTACTATGCTGCCCTACGCTGAATGGGAAATGCCGCTGAATTGGGTGTATCAGCAAGACAACGACCCAAAACAAACCAGCAGATTAGCAAAAATTTTTTTTGTTTCAAATAAAGTTGAGGTCATGAGCTGGCCAGCACAGTCTCCTGACCTAAACCCAATCGAGAACCTTTGGGCCGATGTTAAGGAAGCAGTGGGCAAACAAAATCCCAAAAATGTGACAGAGTTGTGGGATACGGTGCATTTAGCATGGAAAGCCATTCCTGTTGAGAAATGTCAATATCTGGTTGATTCTATGCCTCGAAGGTGCGCAGCTGTACTAGCCAACAAGGGCCATTCAACCAAATATTAACCATTTAACTTTTGTTTCTTTAATTTGTGGCGTTTGACAGTGCTTTCGATCAAAATTGTAGAGCGCTGCTATTATTTTTCACAAGTAAATTTGGTCGTTTCGTGAGTTTTTGCGTTCTTTAAGGAGCACGAAGCCCAATGTTATGGATATGAGCATTAGTTTCTATTCATTAGACATAAAGCAATTAAATGAATTTGAAAAATTAAACGCATTTGTTTTAATTAACATGTTTTTTTAATACAAAGATTTCGTTACATAGCACTGCTATTATATCGCACACAGCTGTATATCAAAATTTTGATATACATATATCCATTTTATATGAAGCCATATTATTATTTTATTGTATGTATTATTTATGTATACTATTTGCATATACATAAACATAATGAATTGTCAATTACTTTCTTTGTTAAAAATAATAGAATAAACACAAAAAAAAACTTACTCTTTCGTAACGAAATTTTTCTGACACCATTAGTGCCGGCAGAAGTGTTGCCATTAATGGATTAGAACTTACTATTAGGGAGTATGTTTTAACTCTACTCCAACGCCATCTACATTTGGGAAGTAGAAATATAGGAACAAACACCAAAAATTACGTAATAATGTAAAATTTGTAAGCCAATATTGTATTGATATGTATCATAAAAAATCATTTGATATATATCATGATACATATCCTCGAACCCTGTTTGGTCGCTTCATTTAATTTAAATTGTTTTTTTATTTTTGTGTATCTATTGAGTGAATTTTCGATTTTTATTTTGACCAAAAAAAATCGACTTTTCTCATATATTTTGTTCCATTACATTTAAACCACTAATCCGCTTGGAATATAATGTAAAAGGCGTTTAAAGGTGATTAAATTACCTTTTTGTTTAGTATCTAGTGTGACCAAATCAGACGCTTATGTCTTGAGACATGATTTAACATGTGAACCCACCTTTAAAAAAAAAAAAAGAAAAAAAGTTTCAAAAATTCGTATCTCGAAAACCTATCCATAAAAAATTTTCTTTTTGTTATTTTTGAGTTAAGGCGATCAAAGTACATCAGAAAAAAATAGTGAAGTTTCTTGTACATTTTCTTTTAAATTTTTAGTAAACTAGTGTAATTAGCAATTTATATAAAAATAAACTATTAGTGGTATTCACGAAGTAGAGCCGCTGGTATGGCAGATGAGCTAAATAGCACAGTGTAAGATAAGTAAGTGAACGATTGCGTCGCATCATTGCTTAAGAGCTACGAAATCAGCTGGTTTTAGCTTTGAAAAAAAAAAAAAAAAACTAGTAAGGGTGTTACCTTTGGCCTGGCCAAACATTAAATACCCTACACAGCAGTATTTTAAAAGTTTTGCTTACATGGGAGGTGCCATGCCCTCTTGTCCAAATTCACCCAGTTTTTTCTCAGAGTTTAAACTTATAGTTTTTAGCATTTGAGTGAAATTTGGTTGGATTATCTCAAAAAATGTTTTCAGTATAGCGTTTTGAACCTTTTGCTTATATGGGAGGTGCCACGCCCTCCTGTCCAAATTCACCCAGTTTTTTCTCAGAGTTTAAACTTATAGTTTTTAGCATTTGAGTGAAATTTGGTTGGATTATCTCAAAAAATGTTTTCAGTATAGCGTTTTGAACCTTTTGCTTATGTGGGAGGTGCCACGCCCTCTTGTCCAAATTCACCCAGTTTTTTCTCAGAGTTTAAACTTATAGTTTTTAGCATTTGAGTGAAATTTGGTTGGATTATCTCAAAAAATGTTTTCAGTATAGCGTTTTGAAATTTTTGCTTATATGGGAGGTGCCACGCCCTCCTGTCCAAATTCACCCAGTTTTTTCTCAAAGTTTAAACTAGTAGTTCTTAGCATTTGCGTAAAATTTAGTTTGATTATCTCAAAAAACGCTTTCAGTATAGCGTTTTGAAGTTTTTGCTTATATGGGAGGTGCCACGCCCTCTTGTCCAAATTCACCCAGTTTTTTCTCAAAGTTTAAACTTATAGTTCTTAGCATTTGCGTAAAATTTAGTTTGATTATCTCAAAAAACGCTTTCAGTATAGCGTTTTGAAGTTTTTGCTTATATGGGAGGTGCCACGCCCTCTTGTCCGAATTCTCCTGGTTTTTGTTCAGAGCTTGCGCTTACAATTTGTAGTATTTATATGTATTTTGGTTGCATTATCGTGAAAAAAAACTCAAAAAGTTGCATTTTGAATATATTTTTGTATGGGCGGTAGGCGTGTCCGTTGATCGATTTCGCTCATTTTCAATCCCCCGAGCTAACTTTTACGCCGAAGGATGTGCACCAAATTTCATTGAATTATCTTGCTTAGTTCTCCCAAAAAGAGTATTTCCACACACAGCCAGCCAGCCAGCCAGCCAGCCAGACAGACGGACATGGCTATATCGACTCAGGAGGTGATGCTGATCAAGAATATATATACTTTTCTATATCTGTCACGCCTCCTTCTCTGCGTTACAAACGGAAGGACAAAGTGAATATACCCTGGGTAGGGTAGGGTATAAAAAGAATTATTGTCTAAACTTGTGAATCAAAATTTATGAATCAAAATTTTTGCAAATGACTACCACGGAAGAATGAAAAAAAGAGAGAGAGCTTTCAGTGGCTTTTCTGCTTTATACTTTTTATTTTGCCGATACATATTATTTTAATTTTAATTCATAAACATAATTCTGACACATTGACACATGAATTATTGCTCTAAAAAAATTTTTACAACGAAAATCGTTCGTTGAAACAAAAATTTCATGCGAGCGTCACAAAAAAATGAGAGTATAGGAGTCCTATTATATTTGCTTTGCTTTTAATTTTATTTTATTTATTTTATTTTATTTGATATGCCTTAAAATATCTCACTATTTAAATTATTTAAGTAGTTAACTAATAGCGCCTCACAGTTTACCAACAAATGGCATCGATGAATTCTGAAAATTTGGTGACCACCTACTATGTCGAACTGCGATACAGATGCAGACAATATGCTGTCTCCGTTAACTTCAGACGGCGAAAATTAAAATTGATAGGTCAGACACTACGCAAACCACCAACGACAGTCTGCCTTCAAATATTGGAACCCAGAAGGTAGTAGAAGACGCGGCGGTTAAAAGATATCGTGGAAATGATCACTGGAACAAGGAATATGCGAATCGGGGAAATGTTGAAGAGAATTTAAGGCACTTGCGAATCACTGTGAACCATAGAAGAGTTTTGTGGAATGCCTATACTCCTGGAGGAGACAAAGAACGCAAGAAGAAGGGATGATATTGAATGAAAATTAAGTGTATGAGCTTGTGACTTCAATCTCCAAAAAAAGAAGCAAATCGTCACCCGATTTTTCATTAATTTCTATCAAAATATATAATTTTTAATTAAATACAAAAAAAAAAAAATTCAACTTAATTATTACTTATTACATTAAACTCACCTTTCCCATAACTGACTTCTGATTGTACTTATCGACGCAAACACGTGCTGACTTAACATTTTCAAAAACAATACGTGCCACGCCAAGATGTTTGTGACTTGTAGGATGATGATATATAACAATTTCATCATAGATTCCGCATTTATCAAGCATACCACTAAGAAACTGCCTGTCAATATTGTCGTTCAAGTTGGTGATTGTAATTTCAATAGCTGGTGGGTCCCCAATGTAGTTTTGATCGATTTTAAGCCTTTAAAGTATAAAATTGAAATATAAAGTATAGAAAATTATAACTTATTTTTTATTTAAAAATAACAAGCATTGAATCGTTTTATATGGATCTTAGGCCGGGTGAATTTGTAAGGGAGGCAAAAAATTAGCAAAGAGTATAGCAACAAAAAAATCTATTAAAAATTTCCAAGCAACTTTGCCCAAGAGCCGCTGTTGATTTTGGATGCAGTACTTTAAAATACAATACAAAAAAGAAAAAAATTCGAATCTTTTTCTGTCATACAAAATTATTAAAAGTATTTGAATTTTTTTTCTTTTTATTGTATTTTCAAGTACTAACTACATCAAAACTTCAACGCAATTTACGGCGGCTCGATATTGATTTTAGCCCCATGGTTTCTTGGGTAAAGTTTTTTAGAATTTTTCGTAGATTTTTTTGTGGCTATACTCTTTGCAGCAAGAAAATTTGACCCGGCTTAATGGATAGAGTAACTTCGGGTAATGTGATATAGGAGGGTAATGTGATATACCAGCATATCTTCTTAAATAAACAACTCTCGATAATGATTTTTACGTCAACACCACAGTAACTGAAAAAGAAACGTGCTGCAAGTTTTTGAGCGCCCACCTTTATTTATTCTGCCTTCAGTGTTGTAAAATCGATTTAGCAGTAAATAAAAAACTTTTATTGCGTGTGCTTTATGTTAGGATCTCGCCAAAACTAAAATTGATATCATAGCCGAAATATTAAATTCTGCTAGTGGGTGAATATACCTAACCATAAATCAATTGAATTTTTTATTTGCTGGAGTGTGTTTTTCAAAAATAATCTGATTGTTTTATAACTGAAATTCGGGTAATGTGATATAGTGCACTCTGGCGCCGAAAATATTTGATGTTCCACATGCAATGCAAAATGTTTGACACGATGGTCTTTTGGCCCAAATTTAAAACGTTTTTCCTTATTAACAATTTGTTGGTCCAACATTTTTATATAAAGGTCACAGTTTTTAAGAAAAATGAGCGATTTTAGTAATGTTTATCACTCCTTACCTGAAGTAAAAGTTCCACAAAAAAAGTATCTTTATAACACGATGATCTTTTTGTCGAAAATGCAATTTGTTGGTCCATGCGATATAGTATATCACATTACCCGCCAATTTTTTTTCTTAACTTTTTTTGCCTTTTTTCAAATTTATTGAAATAGCTTAAGATTGGCCCACGCTAAAGAACTCCAAAATCATAATATACTGCACAATACATCAATAAAACATAATACATAAAGTGGTAACAGCTATGCTTTGAAAACTACGTGTAATTTAGAAAACAAAAATACCTATATCACATTACCCGAACTTACTATATAGAAAAAATTTTACGTAAAATTGCACTCAACTTTTATCGATATCTTTTACACATTTTTTTTTCGGAAAATATTGATAGAGTTGGTTCTGTGATTGGATTTTAATTCAGCATTTGAAATTAAATCGCAAGTGACTACAAATGTTCCTGTTTGCTTTTTTTCATACGCAAAAATTTAATTATTTAATAAAGAACTCAAAATAATGCTTGATTTTCCGGTTTGCATTTTTATACTGTTTTTTACTCTACAGTCATGCAGCCAACTTTCTGCATACTCAATTTTGAAATCCAATTTTTTTTTTTTTTAACTTAGAACCGTATAGTACGATGGGGATTATTGTAGTAATGCAAGATTATAATTTCACCGAAGAATATAAGGGCTGCGATCGATAAAATTGTCCGATGCAAAATTTAAAAAATCTCTGAAACTGGTAGTCCGTTTTTAAAAATGAAACTTATTTTCGAACCACCATTTTATTTCCATTTTTATGACGTACCTAAAATTTTAATATAATTTTTTTTTTTCAAATTTTTGTAACTTTTCTGGCACCACTTCCATTAAGGATTTTATGGTATTATTTGATGTCTTTCTAGCTGTTGAACACCACTTTCAATTGGCCTGAATTCTGGACAGTTTAGCGGACTTGCTTCACGAGGCATCAAAATCAAATTATTTTGTGAGTACCACTCCAAGGCCATTTTACTATAATAAGATGCTAAATCTGGCCAAAAGAAAGAAATAAAAAAACTGGTAAGGGTGTTACCTTTGGCCTGGCCAAACATTATACACCCTACACTGCAGTATTTTGAAAATTTTGCTTATATGGGAGTTGCCACGCCTTCTTGTCCAAATTCACCTAGTTTTTGCTTAGATCTTGCACTTACTGTTCTCAGTGTCTGAGTGAAATTTGGTTTGATTATCTCAAAAAATGTTTTCAGTATAGTGTTTTGAAGCTTTTGCTTATATGGGAGGTGCCCCGCCCTCTTGTCCGAGTTCGTCTAGCTTTAGCCCAGAGCGTGCATTTATAGTCTTTAGTATTTGTGTGAAATTAAGTTGGATTATCTCAAAAAAAGCTTTCAATATAGCGTTTTAAAGCTTTTGCTTGTATGGGAGGTGCGCTTACAATTCGTAGAATTCTTGTATATTTTGGTTGCTTTACAAACGGAAGGACAAAGTGAATATACCCTGGGTGTAGTAAATAAAAATACATTGGAAGTGGAATAACACATTCAGGCATGTTCTGAAGCCCGATTCACTTCGAAACGGAATTAAATCAATCTACAAGAGCTCTGCGTTACGACAAATAAGATGGAATCGGATTTGTATTTCAACAAATATAATTTGCTAATGGTGCCTATTCGATTTGCCGAAACATAAATCCGATTTGGTGCAAATTATCGAAATTCGGAGCTCTTAAAGATTGATTTAATTCCGATTCCGAATGGCTTTCCATTCCGATATTTTATAGCCAAGTACGACGATGTGAGCTCTTAGTTATCTGAACTTGTTTTTTTTTTTTTCTTTCTTGTCAGGATTCTAAGGTATCTTGCTTTTAAGTGGAGTAATCGCTATTTCGAAGCATTTTTGAAGTTGCATTTATAATATTGGGTGTACAACTTAAAAACCGGAATTTGACGGTGGATGTCCGTACTAACAAATATCGTGAAAGCTCGAACTTTATATATATGTCATTTTGAAGGTACATTTGACAGCTGTCAAAATCAGTCAACAAAAAAATTTTATCTTGTGTGCATCATTATTATTTTTCACGATGAATAACTTCGAAAATTGGAGAAAAATACAGCATTTGCGGGAGGTTCTGTTGGGTCATTTTTTTGCAAAGAAAACTGCTGCCAAAAGTCATTTTGGCATCGGATCGTGACTGGGGATGAAAAATGGATCCATTACGACAACCCGAAACGCAAACATTCATATATGAAGCCCGGACAACCAGGACCTTCCCAGCCAAAGGCAAATATCCATGGTGCCAAGGTAATGCTCTGTAATGCTCACAGGTGACCTCTATCGAATACAATTAATGCGTTTGAAGCGTGCCATCATCGAAAAACGCCCGGAAAATGCGACCAGACACGAAGCAATAATTTTTCATCATGACAACGCTCGGCCACATATTGCTGCCCCAGCCAAAAATTACCTGGAAAACAACGGATGGGAAATTTTGCCTCACCCGCTTTATAGCCCAGACCTTGCACCATCAGACTACCATTTGTTCCGATCGATGCAGAATGCCCTATCAGGAATACGCTTCACTTAAGTTCAAGATATCGAAAATTGGATAGATTCATTTTTGGCCGCCAAGCCGGCGCAATTTTTTTGGGATGGAATTCATAAATTGTCTGAAAGATGGGGAAACGTTGTAGCTTCCAATGGACAATATTTTGAATAAAATATATTGTAACATTTTTCCACAATAAAGCATCAAATTTCGCTAAAAAATTCCGGTTTTTAAATTGTACACCCAATACTTACAGTAAATGGTGTAATTGTTGTTTGCCAATGGCGTCAGAAAGGCATAGTTTTACTTATCAAGCTTTACCTTTAAATTTTCAATTGGATGATAATTTTCTGACTTATCCTCCACTAAAAATAAAAGTTTTTCAACTCCCTACAAAGGACTAAATTATATTTTTATGGCGCTGAGATACCTGTACTTCAACGGAAAAGTAAACAAGATAAAGTTTTAGTTCATTGCTATCTGATCCACCTTATCCTGGAACTGTGCCATATAACTGAATGCAGCGCCTTCCGCAATTTGACGTAAGGTTGCTAAGAATCCTAACGTGATAGAAAAAACCAAGTTCAATTTCGTAAAAAGGAGGTCCAAAACCGCCATGATCGGCTAAAAACTTTGAGAATGAAAAATAGCTGTAAATTTGTGCAATAAGCTAATGATCAGTAAAGAATATTTAATAAATAAAAACTTTGATGGTTTTTGCTGATTTTATCAGCAATTTTTTGCTGATGCTGATATGTATATTATACTGATTAACAGCTGATTGCTGATACAACAACACTAATAAAATATCAGCATCCAATTCAGCATCAGCTGATATTAGTAAATTATTCTTATTATTATTTAGTGCAAAAAAATCCGTTTATAAATTTTTTCAAGTGTGTATTTTAGCTAGCGATATTTCGCAGGACAAAAGAGATATGATTATAATTTCAGTGGGTTTTAAAGACTTTCAACAACCATACTTGCTTCAATGGCAAAAAAATATAATCAGGCCTATCACTGAATCCATCGCAGATACAAAGTTCGTAAGATCTACGAAATTGCTATTATTGAATTCTTAAATAAAATTACAATACTTATCGTCGAAAATTAAAAAAATTTTAAGCTTCGGATGGAGTAAGTGATCTCAATCTACAAATTTTGAATTCACGTCGTAGCAATTCGAATTTAATAATAAAGCAATTCGTATTTCTACTTTCGTATTTCTACGATGGATTAAGGCCAGATTGAATTCAAATCACTACGAACATGAATTCAAAAATCATAGATTGGAAGGAGGAGGTCCAACTTTTTACGAAATTGAACTTGGTTTTTTCTATCACATTAGGATGCTTAGCAACCTTACTTCAAATTGCGGAAGGCGCTGCAACGGAATCACCATAAATTTATCAAAAACAGCAAAGTTTCTAGGAGTGATTTTAGATCACAAACTACAATACATTGGAAAGAAAACATTGAAGAACGAGTAGCAAAAGCTAATATTGCTTTCTACGCTTGCAAAGTTATGTTTGGTCGCACTTGGAGCTTAGAATCTAAGGTGCCACACTGGATATACTGCTCTGTCGTTAGGCCTATATTGTAATATGGAGTATTTGTCTGGTGGAACGCACTCGAAAATAAATCTCTCTTAAAACCATTAGAAACAATCCAACGACTTAAGTGCTTGAGCATTACGGGTGCTCTAAAAACCACATCAGCAGAATCATTAAATGTAAAACTTAACAGGCTACCTATCGACTCACATGTCTTTAAAACTGCGCTCCGACTGAAAGAAGTTGAGGGTTTTAGCTTCAGAGAATTCGGGCACAGCAAATTAAGTTGTCTGTAAAAAGTCGACAGACTACTGTAAACCAACACATCATCTTGATCGGAAGTTCTCTGCTAACATAGAATAGAGAGATTCCTGGGTTAGCCGAGCTTCAGACTCATCGAATTCTATTCATATTTACACGGACGGCTCAAAACAAATAGCAGGGGTGGAGGCTGGGGTTTTCATTCCCAACTATAATGCAACACTAAAGTACAAATTGCCACAAGACTGTAGCATCTTCTAAGCTGAGTTAGAGGCGATTAGTATGGCGACGGACATGTAATGGCGTCGATCGCGTAAATTTTTTTGTTGACAGCCAAACTAAGGGCAGCTTGACTGTCCCTTACAAACTATATAATTAAATCCAAATCAGTCCTTCGATGCTACAATATACTTCAAGCCCCCAGCAGTAATTTTGAAACATGTCTCAACTGGGTACCGAGGGCAACGAAATTGCTGATGTACAGGCAAAAGCAGGTGTGCTACTCGAATGTGAACCGTTAAGGGTATCACTTCCCCATAGAATGGGCATTAGGCATGCGCTTATTTTACGATTTTCTGATTTTCGTTCATGCCGCCCCCTGAAATCCTTCTAATGGTCATAAAAACAAATACTATGAAGTTTCACGGCGATCGGATAACGATAACCCGGCCCGCAAGAGAGGTCAAGGTCAAGTTGAGGTTTCAGGCATTAGCAAAATTGCCGCAAAATGCTATTCTACTACATATGGTATTTTGCGGCAATTTTGCTAATGCCGTAAAAGAAAAATTCATAGAATTCGTATTTATTACCCGATTTTAAACAATTATAGCTTGTTGGAAATGTATTTCAATTTGCTATAGAATAAAGTTATGCTTTGACTAATTTAATTAAGTTTAAAAAAAATTTTCATTATTTTTTGCCTGAAATCTCAACTTGACCTTGACCTCTCTTGCGGGCCGGGTTATCGTTATCCGATCGCCGTGAAACTTCATAGTATTTGTTTTTATGACCATTAAAAGGATTTCAGGGGGCGGCATGAACGAAAATCAGAAAATCGTAAAATAAGCGCATGCCTAATGGGCATTCTAACTGATAGTAGGTGTCGGTGGTGTGATGAAGACGAAGAGGAGAACTTGAAACATCTACTGTGTTTTTGTCCAGCGCTTTGCAGGACAAGATTTAAAACCCTTCGGCAAATGCTTTTTAACAATCTTAAATACTGGTCCAAAACCAATCAAAAACTTTGCAATGTTCTAATTTTTGTAATATTAGGGGACAGCGGGGAGTTCTGAAGCATAGGGATTTGTGAAGCACGGCCATGGATGTCGCTTTGTAGTGGTTTTCATAGCTCTGACCTACTGTCAACATTTTTTCACCTAATAGTTTTGTTCAAGCACTCGTCCCGATAGCACACTTTTTTCGTATCTCTCCAGCCATTTCGACGTTCAAA
This sequence comes from Calliopum simillimum, assembly GCA_951812925.1. Lineage (NCBI taxonomy): Eukaryota > Metazoa > Arthropoda > Insecta > Diptera > Lauxaniidae > Calliopum > Calliopum simillimum. Next base: position 66,274,246 of record OX638368.1, read on the forward strand.
AGGATTTCTGCAAAAAAATCGATGTGTTACTAACGTGATGGCAATTTTAAAATAGTAGTGAATGGGGGAAATGAAGCACATCAAGTGGGGAGAATTAAAGCACGACAATTATGACAGATGTCACTCCGGCCCAGAAATAAAAGAGGTCGCAAGCCAATGAAAACCACCATATTGACTTCGCCAGAAAATATGGCCAAGTTACATCAAAAAGCTGAAGAGAAGCAAGCCAAAGAGGCCAAGAAGAATCAAAAGAAGATGGAGAAAACAGTCAAACCAGCAAAGCGTAGTCGTCGCAAATTTTCGGCACCACCGCAAATGGAAACTGACTCTGAAGAAGAAGAGTTTTGCACCATCTTTAAAGGTTTCATGCCGAAAAAATTTATCAAAAACAACGGAATTCTTGCAATGAATGCGATCGAGCAGTCCATTTGAAGTGTGCTCGTGTATTGGTCGACGGTTGCGTTCATTGCGAATCGTAATGATTGAGCAACATTTTTTTAAGATCATTTTTGTACATTTTCTCAATTCTTATACATATAAACATAATAATTTATCATTTCTCCTGATCCCAGTAAAGGATTTTTACCAAAAAATGCAATTTTGTGCGGTTTTTAGTAGTGCTTCACAACTCCCCATGGTTTTTGAAAACTCCTAGAACCAGTTTTTCGGGCAGCAGACAAAAATTGTAGATGATTTTTGATTTCATGCAAATCCTTCAACCAGAAGTGTAATTGAAGATGCTCTAGAGATTCGATCCGAGAAAATGTGAAAAAAATTATTTTTGTGGTAGTTTTGACCCCCAAACAAATCGTGCTTCAAAATTCCCTACATTCCACTTATATTTAAAAAATTAGAACAAAGGGTATTTTATAAAATCTTTTTTACCAACCATGTTCTGAATTTTAAATGTTCCAGAACCCAATAACACGGAATTTTTAATTAGATCTGGATGATTTTTTTTCTTGTTAATTTGCGGTAACGGAATCCGAATCTGGCAACCATTTTTCTCTAACAAGTCTAAGTACGGTCATTTAGTAGTTTTTCCTGGAAAGTGATCGGGGATTATTGAAAATGAATTATTTTATAGATTTCGGTGTGCTCTTTCCGAATTTAAATTTTTTCACCTCATATTTGTCATTCGCGTCGACATATTGAAAAAAAATGGCGCCTAAAATCAGTTCCAACGCCGACTACTTTTTTTTGTCAAAATTAATGCGGCGTGCTCATAAAAATATGTTGATTCTCAAATGGCAATATCTCGTGAACAGTTAGTCGGACAAAAAAATGTTCGTAGTCATAGGGAATTGCATGTTCTACAAAATGCATGGAGAAAATTTTATCTACGACAGACCGTTTTAGAGATATTTTGCAAAAACAGTTTTTTTTTCTAAATTTTATGAATGTCAAAAATATTTGGGAGTGATATTGAATCGCCGTCTTACCTTTAAAGATCATATCGACTACGATATATCTAAGGCATACTCTATGCTAGGATTTTTAAAGAGGAATTCTAAAGATTTTAGGAATCCTCGTACAATCAAGCTACTGTGTGAAAGTTTGGTAGGACCATTCTTAGAATATTTCAGCGTTATTAGGAACCCCAGTTATACCTCGCACATTCAGAGAATAGAAAGGGTCCAGAAAGCTTTTACCAGATATCTTTTCTCCAAGTTGAATTGGCAAATAAGCATACCTTCTTACTTAAATAAAAATTTTTAAATTGGCGTATCTTCTAAACTACTGGTACAAAAACCATTCTTACATATTTTGATAGGCAATTTTCTGAGCTACAAAACACATTTCCAAATTTTTTCTCTGGGAGTAACAGTTTGTAAGATATTTTAAAAAATTGATTTTTCTGACCTTTGACATTGAATAACTTTTTATGCGCATACGATTTCGCAATGGTCTTTGCACACTTTATTTTTCATTTCTAAATAAAGACTATTTCGGGTGAAAAAATTTACTTCGTACAACGGGAAATTTTGCGTTTTTCTCCCTTGTGCTATAGGCCTATTTGGGAGTAAGTGCTCTATATTATCGTGGATAAGCTTCAATAGATTCACGATAAACAATAAACTAGCCACATTTTTTTTAATTTAGTATAAAATAAATAAAAAAGAATATATTGAGTCCCGTCACCTTTGAGGTTATCTAGGACCTTTCAAAATGACCGAATTTTTTGTTTTTGCCACGAATGACATTTTAAAATGTTCCAGTTAATACACCATCCGAATGTGAGCTTAAAGCACGCACGGTGACGCTTAATGTAGTTGATTTTTTGAAACAAATCCCATGTTTGATCAACTTTTTTGAAGTTATGTCAAAATAATTTTCTTATTTGCATATTTTTCCTTAAAAGGCTGATGAATAAGCTTTACAAAGCAGTTTACTAAAAGTCTCTAGCGTACTCCTTTCAAAAGTTCTATGATTTATTCACAAATTTGAGCCAAACCGTACACTGTGAGGCGTACAAAAAAAAGCAATATGGAGTTGGTAGATCAAGCAATTCCGTATAAATATGTATTTCTCCGTTCACAATATAAAAATCAACACATGATAATGGATGCATAATGCACGATTGACTAATTTTAGCCACATTTTAATTAGGATATCTCCCAAAATATAAGTCGCACAAAAACAAACAAAAGCAGTTTTTGTAGAAAACTTAATTAGATAAAGGACTAGACAAAGGAACATTAAATTAACTTAAAAAGATATCACAATATATTATTTAAAGCTAGGCAGTCTAGACAAAGATAATTAAGTTTAATAAAAAAGATATCACAATACATTATTTAAAGCAGTTTTCAAAGCATTTTTACTAATAACACTATCTATATTGATTTCCGAGCTAATATCATTAATAAAGCTAATAGTTCTTGCTAAAGGAGCATTTGAGGCATAATTAGTGCGCATCACATCCAAGTGAAACGGAACATGATTCCTCAGAGATCTAGAGGGCACATTAAAATTAATCAGACTGAGTAAATCTGGACAGTCAACTGCCCCAGAAACAATATCATGAACAAATAAAACAGAACAAATATTTCTTCTACAATCCAAGGACTTCAAGCCAAGCAATAAACACCGAGAATTATACGGAGGCAATTCTCCAACAAAATTTAAAGATTTTAGAGCAAACCTGGTAAAAGGTTTTTGGACTCTTTCAAGCCTTAACTTATGCGATTGATAGCATGGACTCCAAATAATCGCAGCATATTCTAACCTAGACCTTACACAAACTAATAAATAAATATTAAATGTATAAGGATCACTAAACGAAAGACTATTACGCCTAATAAACGCTAACATAGCATAAGCTTTAGGCACAACATAGTCTAAATGAGAACGAAATGAAAAACTAGAGTCAAACACAACACCTAAGTCTTTAAACTCCGTAACGGACACAAGGTCAGTACCCGAAATTTTATAAGACGAGGGAAGAAGGCTACTGGACTTGGAAAACGACATAGAAACACATTTACTTAGATTTAAAAATAAATTATTATTATTGCACCAAAAAAATAGCTTATCCAGATCATTCTGAAATAGAACAATGTCAGCAGGGTTATCTATTATATAAAAATGAAATGGTGTCCGTATGTAGCTTATGAACGCGGAAACTACGAGGCCGATTTACATAATTTTTTTTTTAAATTGTTTGTTATGGTCTGTAGAAGGTTCTTAAGGGGGTGGGATGCTACTGAGGGGAACGGGGGTTGCACCCCCCATACGAAAAAAATACAAAAAATGCTATATCTCTACAGTTATACAAGTTATGATTATGAAAGTTGATGAACTTATGCATAATGTACATATCTACCATTCACCATGCAAAACTTAAAGGATATTGGGTGTAGAATTGCATCCAATTTTCAAAAATACACAAAATGCTACATTTCTTCACATATCGCAGATATTGTTATAAAACTTGGTACATACATGAATATTCTATCTACCATTTACTATGAAAATCTTGGGCGGGGGGGGGGTGAGAAGTGGGAGTTGCACCCTTCATACAAAAAATATAGAAAATGCTATATCTCTGTACCTATGGGAGCTATGATTACAAAAGTTGATACATGGATCTTTAAAAACCTTGGTGATTGGAAGAGAGGGACGATGGAGATGGATGGGACTTCGTACGTATAGGCATCGGGAATGGGCGAACGAAGTCGCAACCAGGCCAGCTAGTTAATTTTCATAAAAATTTTAAGGTCATCTGCATACAATAAACATTTACAGTGGTCAAATAGGGACACTACATCATTAATAAAAATAACAAACAATAACGGACCCAGGATACTACCCTGCGGCACGCCGGAGGATGCATAAAACGTAGAAGACTTCACGCCATCAAAGGCAACTACACAACGACGGTTACACAGATACGAATTGAGCCACTTCAAAAACGTGGAACGAAAACCTAGCGATTCACATTTTTTATCAATAAGGCATGTGAAATCTTATCAAACGCCTTTGAAAAATCCTATAACTTGTTACTGGTTAAACTGTTTCGGGTAATTTATATCTCGTTCAAAAGGTAAGAAACATACGCAACATTTAACCAAAGGATTTTTGATTATTTCATCACACGCAAAAATTATGACGAATTTTTAATATATGTACATGTTTTTTCGGGAAAATCGTGGCAAGAGATCAAAGTCATCGCAAGGGATGTATCCCATACCCGGAACATGACAATTTTCAGCAATGCCAAAAAGAATTTTTCCAATATGGAAGAGGTTGGAACTCCATTTATATTAAAGCCTGCAGAAATTTTAGAATAAACAGAGAAAAACATTTTCCCATACTTCAGTAGTAATGGAGTTCTAAGCTGTTTTTAGCTCTCCTAAAAATTATAAAAAGAGATATGATAGTTTACGATTCACTCAACAATATCTTTTATTAAAACAACTGAATCACAACTATATGTTAATGACTAAATCAAATTTGTATGGAATCGAGATACCTTACCAATGGGGGTGATATCTCGGCAAGTAATTTTCCCAATTTGAAAAGTTAAAAGGTAATATTTATTAAGGATATGCGCCATAAGTCTGAAAATAACGCTTTTGAACTTTAAATTAAGAATAATTCGGATAAAATATCTGATAGAAAAAAAAAAACGGTTGCTAGATTCGGAATCAGCTACCGCAACAAAAAAATCTTTGAATAAAATTTTTGTCTTTCAATTTGTTGCACTGTATAATTAACACCAAATCGATATTACTTTTTAGTAAAATAGATTGGAACCGATAGCCAGTTTGGTTTATTGGAATACAAATCCGATTTCATCTTATTTATCGATTTGATTTAATTTGGTTTTCAGAACGTAGAATTTTGTCTTGATAAAAAAAGTGTTCTACTTTATGCCGCTCCCCACCAGTTTAGTACCACTGTTCTAGAAGCATGATTTTATGCTTTTAAGTTTTGGCCGACTTCCTGGCTGTTTTTTATTCGAAGAATTTAAAATAACGCTATTTTTCCATTACATCGGACTTTCTTAATAACTAAAACACAATTTAACACTTACCGCGGAACGGAAAGGATAAGCGGATCCACAGGTCTTGCTCTTATCCGTACAACCGGATTTCTGGGATCGCGTGGAATTACAGGAGGATAGGTAGGGTCTGTCGGCACCACTCCATCGAACCGATAAAGTTTGGCAGCCCCTTTTATGAGTGCAGGGTCAGCTAGAAGCTTAAAATTTTTTGGTGTCTTTAGTGTAGTAGATGATCCGACGCTGCTGCCGCCGCCGTATCCCACAGCCGAACTGGCACTAGTATTTCCGTTGCTTGTATGGTTTAACGAGTATCGACTAAAGTTATCCATTAAGACTACTCTTAAAATACCCAGGTTTCGAACACACTAAAATAAGGTTTATTTTATATTTTCTAGATCTTGCCGTTTTAACCACCAAATGCTTATATTGCATAAATATCGAAACTGATTCCAATTTTCATGTTTTGTTAAAGCGAATGCTGGCTTGAAAAAAAAGCAACTTCCACTGCCGCTGCAGACAGAGCTATGAGGCAGAGCGCCTGTCACAGCGTTGGCGCCCGCTGCTGGTTCTATCGAGGCAATTTATGCGCGTAACTATTACTGCCTTTTCCTAAGTTTGCTCAAATTTTTCGGGGAAATTCCATGATAAACAAGAAATATAGGAATTCACGAAATAATTTTCTACAACTTTTGATAAATCTTGTGGCAAATATTTCGACTTCAATTATTTATATTTTTTGTAAAAATGAAATCGATGTCCGTCGCCGTGGAGTAGGAAAAATAATCGCGGACGGATCACACAAGCAAAAGAAAGCAGCTATTAGAGCAGTGTTTCTAGCAGTACTGCTGTCGTGGACCATTAGAGTAAAAAGGATAGTTATAGCCCACTTTCGAACTTTATAACTTTGTACGATTTATGGTTGCTGTCCGGGGGGACAAAGCTCTTCGAATGTCAGAAAGAATCTCATTGAGTTGTGTTCCTGTACTTTTCTTATGTAACGTAAGTAAGTGCTAAAAATTAAATGCCGCATCCTGTTATACTTACTTTGTTTCATTATCATTTCAAGCAATTTCTTATCTTATCTTTGGGCGATTTCTCTTCCAAATAAAGAAATGTTAAGAATCTGGTATAAAAAAATGTTTAAGTAATTCTAATCACAAAAGGGGCAAATCTAGTGTTATTGTAATATTAGCTGTGTTTTAGACGGCAGCGTCTTAATACGTTGTTATCACTTACCTTGTTTATACGACACGAAATACGGTATCAAAGAAACCCGTTTCATTGTAGCACGCTTAAAATGTGAGCGTTTATACGAATCAAAAGAAGTGTATCAAATTGACGCATTTTTTATAGCATGTTACAAAATCAGCTATCAGAATTTGAAGTTCGTGAAATGGTAAATATGGAAAATAAACAAAACACCTCTTTCCTTTAATTTTTCCATTATTTATGCCAAATTATATCACTTTTCAAAAAAATTGCTCAATTCAACTGTTCCAAACCGTGTTGCCGTACACATGTGTTTATAGAGACGCTTAACATGGTTCCGCAATGCTTAATTCGAATTGAAAAGGCGATTTATGGTGACACGCTTAAAAATTTTGATACGGATTGAGATAGCGTTTATACATGCGTTTCCAAATAACATGGTTCGAGTTCATGGTTGAATTACCCTGGTTGCAGCGATAACAAATGGTGCTTCTTCTTATAATTTTTTTAAACTACGAAAATGTCAAAATATGTAACCAAAACATAACAAAAATTGATAATTGAAATATAAATACAAGTTATTCGAACATAAAAATTTTCAATCTAATTGTGTGAATATAGTTAAAAAGGCCATTTTCGCGCTACATTTGTCGCGCGATCGTTTCAAAAGAAAATGTGTCCATGTTTTGTGTTCCTGGCAATGAATTAAGGCGTCGACACTGGACAAAAAACTTAAAACGCATGTTACGAGCTTCACTTTTATGATGTAAAAAAATCGTTGCCGCTAAAGTAAACTTGGTCCAATTATTGGTGAAGCAAAATTGAGTCTGGTGTGGGTGTGTCGCTGCAGGAGCTAGTTGTACAGCTATTGGTGCACTTGGAATATCAAGATGCTGAAAGTGATGACGCTGAAGATGGCAATAATAATGCTTGGCGGTATATTTCGCTGATTTCCGGAAGTGTTTTCTATTCGTTTCCATTTGCGCAACTAAATAGAAAACAATAATTTAGGAGTCATTTACGATGATAAACAAAAACCTTACGTGCTTTTCTGCTTTCCTGAAAATTGAAATTCGAAAAATTTAGCAACCAATTGAATTAAAAATTTTAAAATGACTTCTTTCTTTGTTTTGATTCTAGTCTTTTGACAGATAGGAAGGCAAGATGCAGGGTTCCATTTTTTTGATTTTGACAGCTTGCCATAACCATTGTTATTGAACCATGGTTCGAGTTAGTTCGAATTAAAGCGTCGTATAAACAAGGTAACTGTTCTTCTAAACGAGTTTGTGTGCTATCTCCTTTTTCCTTTTTTTGTTTTACTTTATTCTACATTTCATTTCCGCACCACTTCCTTCCGCTTGCCAAGACAATCGGTAAAAATGTGGTGCCACTATGTTAAAATCCTTTTAAGCATAGTTAAGACACATCTAATATTCAGTGTAGTATGGCAACATCAACAGTAAACTTTGTGCTAAAATCGAATAGTTTTTTAAAAATATTAAGGTTTCAATGAAGTAAGACCATTCGTTTGTTAATCGAAAAAATAAACAGAAACAAAAAAATAGTGGTATTCACGAAGTAGGGCAGCTGGCATGGTAAACTAGCTAAAAAGCACAGTGTGAGCTAAGTTAGCGAACGGCTTTGTAGCATCATTGCTAAAGAGCTGCGAAATCAGCTGGATTTTGTTTACTTTTAAAAATAAAAAAAAATTAGTGTCAAAATTAATGAATCAAAACTTATGAAAATACCTACCACGGAAGAATCAAAAAAGTCCAAGAGTGTTTTTAGTGTCTTTTCTGCTTTATGCTTTTCCTTTTGCCGGTTCATTTTATTATAATTTGCAAAAAAAAAAAAAATTTATTTTATTTAAAAACAAATGTCAACATAATTCTGACATATTTTGCTGTAGTAGAAAAGCTATTCAAATTTACTCAAGGGATTTGTGTAGCAAAAGAGCTAACTTGTAGCTGAATTTCTTTAATGTATTTTGTTGTTGTTTAGAGCAGATTTGCTCTTCTACCCTTTTGCCACACTGGCTGCCCTACTTCGTGAATACCGTTAATGTTTTTTGCTCGTAATTTTTTTTTCTTCTCAGAAGGCATACCCAATGTTATTTAAAAACTAAAGACTATGTTCTTTCAAAAAATGCTGCGCTAAAAAATTATAAATTTTTTGTGAAGTATAGGGCCCTTGTGCCGCGTATGGATTGAAATGGATTAAATTTTTACAATCCATTGTTACGCAGGGCTAGCAACACGATTTTGAAATTTCTAAAAATTTGGATAAGTTCCGGCAAACGTCCCGGCTAGGGTTCACTTTGCTTTTCCCCGTATTTCCCTCGCGCAATCATAAAAAAAATTATTTAAAAATACCATGCTCATTTACTTACTTTCATTTTCTTTCCTACATCCTGCCCTAACTCTTCCCCGGCATTCCCCCAAATAATTTAGAGTTTAGTTCTTCATTTTAAATGGAATTCAAGTTTTAATTAAATTTTTTCATTAAGTTACTGCTATAGCTTAAAACAAAATTTTTACACATTAATTTAGCTTATACACTAAGTATAGTTTTAACTAGTTTACACATTTTCTTACTACCGAGTTGCAACCCCCTTATATCAAATATGCCAAAATAATTATTTTTTGTAAGTTTATATAAAAATGATTTGACAAGATTTAATAGTCTTTGTGTTATTTTGAGCAGAGCTAATAAACTAAATATACTATCGAATAATACTTAAACTTATCTATAATAAAATAATACTTTGATACTCTTACTCCTTGCTGCAACTACTTGGTGTTTTCGCCATGGCAATTTTGGTTTCCACTCTGGATGCGTTTTCCCTGTAGGGGTTGTCACCGCAGCTGTTTGCAGTTGCTTGATATGTTGGCTGGATAGTTATTTCAGATGTTGCTTTTATTAGTCGCTAATTTTATCTTTCAATTTTGGCTTTTCGCGTTTTGGGACCCACTATCTGAGTATCTTTGCTCTACGTTTTGCAAATATGTTGTTGGATGAACTCTTGTTGGTTGGCCGTAACGCTGGCTGGCTGGCTGAGCTGAGCGACAACTCACTTATTGACTGCCTGCTTACCGTCGACTACCAGGCAAGGCGGTCTAAATGGTGTGAGCGTGCGTATGCTGCTGCTGGCACAAACTGCTGCTGCTGCGCTTACGGTCGGTCGCTGATTTGCGTCGTTTTCCGTGATCGTGGTGCGTGCTGCGTTGGGGTTTTAGTTAACGACGATGGTGGCAGTATTGGCCAAGATAGTCGCTTAGTTGGCGCGGTGGCAAGTGGCCGGTATGGTTGTTGTTGTGGATATTAGATGCTGCTTCTGCTGCTATACTGCTACACAACTTGGGGTGGCAGTAAATTTATTTTATTGGTTATGTCGAATCGACGAGTTTTCACTGTAAAATCACTTTTTTTCAGTTCCACCAAAATTGTTCGAATTTTACGCGACGATCAACTTCTGTCCCTTCCAATTTTAATTATTTTTTTATTATTAATCGCACCAAGTGAACCAATTTGTTGAATTTTATCTTTTTGATCTGTTGACTTACACTATTTTCTTATATCGCAAAGTTTTTTCGAATTATTAATATTGAGTTTTATAACAAAAACAATTATAACAATTGCAATAAATTTTTTTCTCTCCAATTTTTACAACTTGTGTCGAAAAAAATTCTGACTTTTCGTTTTTTTTATTGTTATTTTTTATATTAATTTTGCAACAAATTTTCACTTTTCTTTTTTTTTCCTTTTCCCGATTCTCGCTTGACAAATAAAATTCGCGACCGCCTCACTCTAAGCTAACTGTCCAACTAAAACTTGCATAGCGACCGCATGTCTGCTAGCAAAAAAAAATTATTTTTTCATGCGCAGTTACATTTTCTTTGTTCTTACGCTGATCGCATGTTTCCTAGCAAAAAAAATTGACATGCGCAGTGGCATTTTCTTTGTTCTTTTTTTTTGCATTTTTTTGAACGCCGTTACGATTGGACTGCAAAAACAGTTTTCATATATCAAACAAGTTTATTTCAAAGTCATTTATGTACTTACAAAAAAAAAGCTTTTCGATTTGTGCAAAAGCTGAGTGCTTTTTGCCGGTAGGTGGCCGACGGTTGATTTTGAATATGCAATCAAATCGAAAAGTGTTAGCATAACTAACAAATAGGTAAAATAAATTAACAAATGAAACCAATCCGCAACACCATACTGATCCAGATTTGTGTACCAGATTTCCCGGATAGATTTGTAAGAAATGAAAATCGATCCGCTTAAAGAAAAATACGTCCGGCAACTTCAGTGGTTAAACGAAACAGTAATTTATTAAAGAAAAGTAGTATATAGAAAACTATAATGACACTTGTAATGACATTTACAATGTGATGCGTTTTGAAAACTAATGATTACTTTAAACAGAAGTACGTTCGTAAATTATTGTTCATTTTCAACACCTTTCCTGAACAATCATTTTAGCTTATTTAATTCAAAAAATTGTGGAAGTTACGATATAACATAAATCAAAAAATTAATTCATTTAAATTTAATATTTCAAAAAAAAATGGTAATAAAATAAATATTTACTAATTACGTTATTTCAATCCAAACTTATTTATGAATAAATTAAGTTTTTGAGAATCAACACTTTTTGTTAAAATGTCAGCAAGCATTTCTTTTGTAGATAAATATTTCAATTCAATTTGCTTACTTTCAAGTTTCTCACGAATAAATTTGGATTTTATGTCTACATGCTTTGTAGGAGGAGAGTACGATGCATTAAGAGCTACATGGATGGCGCTTTTATTGTCGCAATGCAAAACCATTGCTTCATTGTAGTTCAGAAGTAGCTCAGCCTCAAGACGTTTTAGCCAAATAGACTCTTGAATTGCAGCAACGACTGACATAAACTCAGCCTCAGTAGATGACAACGCTATAGTCTTCTGCCGCCTTGTAGCCCATGAAATCGCACCAGACTGAAAAACAAACACATACCCTGTTGTTGAACGTCTTTCATCTACATCGCTGCCCCAATCTGCGTCACAGTATCCAGTCAAATCATTCGCATCTTTAGAATAAATGAGGCCTTTGTCAGCTGTACCTTTAAGATACCTCAAAACCCGCTTCACAGCCTCCCAATGCGCCTTTCCTGGATTTACACCGTATCTGCTAAGCGTGTTGACAGCGAAACATATGTCTGGACGTGTAACCTGAGCAGCAAATAACAGACAACCGATTGCCTGCATATACGGCACCATTGACATCTGATGTTTGCTTGTTTCATCCTTCGGACACATTTCAGCAGTCAGCTTTTGATTACAATCCATTGGAGTCGCAGCTGGATTGCAATCTGCCATATTAAAGCGATTCAAAATATTGGCAATATATTGCGACTGATCAATTTTGATACCATCTTGCATACGAGTGACACGAATGCCCAAAATAGAAGAAGCTTCTCCCATATCCTTCATGTGAAAGTTACTCGCAAGTGCATTTTTTAATCTATTAATTGATTGCATGTTGTTTGAAAAAATTAATACGTCGTCAACGTATATGGCAATGTACAAGATTTCAGCATTCGTATTTTGATAGTAAATACATTGATCTACATTGCTTCGTTGCAGACCCATTTTGATTAAAACCTGATTTAACGTTTCATTCCAGACTCTGCTTGCTTGTTTCAAGCCATATATCGATTTTAAAAGCCTGCACACTTTTTCGGAACCATCGCCAAAACACTCAGGCTGAGTCATGTAAACCTCTTCTTTTAGTGTTCCGTTTAAAAATGCAGAAACAGCATCCATTTGGTGGATTAAAAGGCAATATTTCGCAGCTATAGCAATTAAAAAACGAATAGACTCATACCTGACAACCGGAGCAAATGTTTCATTGTAGTCGATTCCTTTCTGCTGACTAAAACCCTTGGCAACAAGTCTTGCTTTGCGACGAACAACATCTCCACTGGCATCAATTTTTGTTCTAAACACCCATTTCGAAGATAACGTTTTCTTGTCTTTGGGTAAGAGCTGCAAAACCCAAGTTTTATTCACTTTTAACGATTCAATCTCTTCACGCATTGCAGCCTTCCATTCATCTGCGTTAGGTGACGTCAGAGCTTCACGTACACATGTCGGATCAGTTGACACAAAATCAGCTACAGCAAAATTGTAAGACGTTGACGGCAAGCTTGCAATTCTATCCGATCGACGAACATCATCATTAGGAGACACGGAAGTACCAGCAGGGGGACGATATTCACTTATGACTGATAAATTTTCCAACGTATCTTCAAACACCTCATCTATGTCGGTTTCGGCGTCGTTCTCGCTCGGTGCAGCAGTTGTCAGTTCCAATTGTGGATTTTCCTCTGAATTGACAACTACAGCAGCATCATCTTCGAACTCGTGTGGAAACAAAATACTGCTGTTTTTGTTTTCTGCATATCCAGCATTACATTTCACGTTCTCAAAAAACACTGCATCTCTGCTGATGACAATACTTTGATCCAATGGATTAAAACAACGATATGCTTTGGAATCTTCGCTGTATCCCAAAAAAATACACTCCATCGATTTTGCATCCAACTTTTTACGTTTTTGTTGAGGTATATGGACCAACACTCTGCACCCAAATACACGTAAATGCTTTAAATTCGGCTTCTTTCCTGACCACAACTCTTCAGGAGAATAATTTTTGCCTCTGCAAGGCACACGGTTTATTAAGAACGCAGCTGTAACAGCAGTCTCTGCCCAAAATTGATTTTGTAAACCACTATCCAGCAGCATGCAACGCATTCTTTCTACAATAGTGCGATTAATGCGCTCCGCGACACCGTTTTGTTCGGGAGCGTACGGAAAAGTCTTTTGGTGCATAATACCATTCTTTTGACAAAAAGTTTTAAACTTGTCATTCACATATTCACTGCCGTTGTCTGTACGCAATATTTTAATTTTTCGTGAACACTGGTTTTCTACTAGATTTTTGAAAAACACAAATTTTTCGAAAACATCTGATTTTCGTTTAATAGGATAAACAAACACTTTGCGTGAATAGTCGTCTACAAATGTCAATAAGTAACAATGACCTGAGAATGATTTCTCCTGTATCGGACTAACCACATCAGAATGCACTAGATCCAGTAAATTTTCAGCACGTTGGCCACATTCTTTATTTGGTTTTCTTGTTTGTTTACCTTTTACACAAATCGAGCATTCAACACCATGATTTACACAAGAGTTTATGCCTATACACGAATTTTTAAAATTTTTTAAGCCATCGTCACAAATATGACCTATACGTCGGTGCCATAAATAAAAATCACTTGTATTTGCAATAAACGCGTTATTTTCTTTAATGGGCGCACTGCAATTTAATCTGTATAAATCATTATAAACATTTGCCGTTGCAATTAAGTTTTTGTTTTTATCAAAAATTTCACAAACGTCACCTTCGAACACGACTTTATTTTCATTTTTTGTTAACTGTCGCACAGAGAGTAAGTTGGTACATAATTGTGGAACATTTTCAACATTTTTAATTACAGCTGCTGTCTCTTTCTTATCTGTTTTAACTACCATGTCAATATCACCAACACAATGAACAGAAAGTTTAGTTTTGTTCGCAATTATAATTTCTTTACCATCCACTTCTCTTTTATTTTGCATAAACCAATTATCATTTGTCATATGGGAGGTTGCTCCCGAATCGACAAACCACTCTGCCGAGTTGTCATGCGAAAGCAATGATGCATATAAAACACTACTTTTTCCCTTGTGACTAAAATTATTTTTTTCATTTTTATTAGAATTTTTATTCGGGCAATATTTTGCAGTATGTCCAACCAGTTTACACGCATAACACCGAAATGTTCCTTTATTTAGTTTCTTTTTTACAAACAAAGCACTTTCTTCAACTTTATTGTCAAACTTTGCGTCCTGAAGCAACATGTTTTTCACAGCATCCACCGTTAATTTAACATTTGAATTTTCGACAGCTAATACCATCGCCCGAAACTCATCGGGTAGACCGGCCAACATAAGTGATGCCGTTAGCTCATCGTCGATATTCAAACCGGCATTTTTAACTTGCAGTGACGTCATAACTAAAGCGCTGATGTAGTTTTGCATCGAATCACACGCACTTAATTTAATTTGCACTAACTGTTTTAAAAGTTCAACTTTTCGCGTCAGCCCTTTGTCTTCATATGCCGATATGATAGCGTCCCAGGCTTCTTTTGCAGTTTCAGCAGTTGCAATATGCGCGAAATTACTTGGCTCCACCATTAGCGTGATTTCAGCCAACGCGCGTTGATTTATATCATTGTCTTTTGCATCTTTAATGCCCAACTCTACCACTTTCCAGCAATTTTTAATCACCAAATAAGATTTGGCATGCCGCTACCAAACGTCGAAATTTTCGCGTCCACGTAATTTTTCAAAAGGGAATGAAAGTGTTCCAGACGACATTTCACCGAACGTAAAATACAAAAAAAAAATAATAAAATGAAATTTTTTTTTTTTTTTGAAACACGTGTCTAGAGGCCCATAACCTGTTAGAAATGAAAATCGATCCGCTTAAAGAAAAACACGTCCGGCAACTTCAGTGGTTAAACGAAACAGTAATTTATTAAAGAAAAGTAGTATATAGAAAACTATAATGACACTTGTAATGACATTTACAATGTGATGCGTTTTGAAAACTAATGATTACTTTAAACAGAAGTACGTTCGTAAATTATTGTTCATTTTCAACAAGATTCGGATTAAAAATCGGATATATCCATTTAAATCCAGAATTGATACGAAAGATTGAAATGGATGAAAAGATACGAAATCTATTTATCTATCTGAATCCACATTTTGATCCAGATTTGTGTACCAGATTTCTCGGATAGATTTGGATTCAGGATCGGATCAATGCATTTTAATCCAGGGAATATGGATTGTTGCGAAAGATTGGAATGGTTTCAAATAGATGCAATTTATCAATCTTTCTGGGTCCAGATTTTAATCCAGAATTGTATAACATATATTCAATATAGATTTGGAAACATCGTTAAACTAATCCATTTTCATCAAGAGAATATGGATTATCATGAAAGATTAAAATGGATTAAAATACACTATCAATTAAGTTTTCTGAGTCCAGATTCTTAATGCAAAATTTTGGCAGAATCATAAATAACAAGAGACTCTTTTCTGAAATAAAACGTTTTTATTCATCAGACAGTTTTTTTTTTTTTTGATTTTTATTAGAGAACATTCACTTATTCGTTATCCGAGTTTTCGGGAGAGTAATCGTATAGTTTACCATTTTCAACAAGATAAAAATTTCGCAACTTTCCAAAAAAAAAAAAACTATTTTCCCCAAAACGGTCTAAATATTAAAAATTTTTCGTAAACTCTGTCTTTCCTCAAAACTTTTCAAATTCTCTTAAATAAATATAAATATCACCTACTTTCCCCTAGAAACTGACGAAATTTCCAATCTTTGTATTTTGGTGAACAAAAAAGTATGTATATAAACTGAACAATAAACCATAAGCAGAATATGATATGACAGATTTCATTTTTGAATTATAAGGTGTGTTTAAGACGGTAGCGTGTGAGCACGGTGTTAAGCACACGACTTTGTTGGCTATTCTCATATTTTGCCGTCTTTTTTCAGATATGAGGAGTTTCGTTTAAAATTGAGGATATTTTCTCGATTTTTGAGGATTTTGAAAGTTTATTGGCAACACTGCTTATTTGAAATGACGCTCGTTTACGTTTCGAGAATTCTTAGTGCTTAGAACATGGACGACTCAAGCTATTTCAGTTCTTCCTCTTCAGGTGCAGAAGATACGCCTGTGAAGAAACGCTACAAAATTAATGTGCTTAAAAATTATAATAGTATGAAATTCTCCGTGTGTGACCGAACACGCAGTGTATGGAAAACCAGAATTGTGTACCTTAAATTCAAGATGGATTTGGATTCAGAATCAGATCAATGCATTTAAATCCTGAGAATATGGATGGTTGATTTGTGATCATCAAGGAGATAATATTTGGGCATGAACAATATCGTGGGTGTCTGGGATTGTGGTTTTTCTCACAGAAATTAAAGTCCAACTCCAATCCATTTCAGTCCTTTTCAATCCAAATATGCACTTATAAAAAAAGCGCGATCAATGTGAATCCAGTCTTATCCATTTTAATCCAGCTGCAATTATTTAAGTTTATGTAAACCTTTTTTGTTACTGTACTTTATAAACATCAAGTAAATGGCATTTTTAAAGTGAAAACTTTTTTATTTTTCAAATCTATTTCAAGGGGATGTAAACCATGTCAAAACTTTCAAGAAACTTGTTCATGGAGTCCGATTTGGCTATAAATTGGCGTAAACAATAATATCAGAGTGGAGAAAATTACTACCAAATATTTTTTGAAGTTTTGGCGGAAATATGGGACTTTGAAGTTTTTAGGTTAGTTTTTTTTGAGAAGCTATTACTTTAGTTGAAAAAGGCTTTAAAATAAAAACTAGCAAAATAAATTGTTTTTTTTTTTTTTTCATTTTTAAAATGAGTTTCCCAAAATACGTTATCTTCGTTTTTTATTTTTTCTGTAAAAAAAGCTACAAGTGCAACTTACAAGTCCACCAAATATTGGTGTGGGCCTGACAGTGGCTTCAACATCTACAGCATTTTTTCAGTAAAATTTTTTTGAATTTGAAATTTTTAACTAAACGATAATTTTTATTTGAAAATTTTATTTATTTAGAATTTTCAAGTGAAAAAATGAACTGAAAAAGTGCGGAAGATACTACATTTTATTATTTTTCTGGAGAACAAATGGCAGGCCCACTCCAATATTTGGTGGACTTGTAAGTTACACTTGTAGCTTTTTATTACAGGAAAAATAAAAAAAAATCGAAGATGACATATTTTGGGAAACTCAATTTCAAAATTTTTTTTAAGTGTAAGTTTATTGTTGCTAGTTCTTATTTTAAAGCCTGTTTCAAGACAAATCATTTGACACCTTAAAATTGAGAATTGGATAAATGCAACTGAAGTAATAGCTTCTCAAAAAAAAAAAAAAAACTAATGTAATACCCTATTCTCACTTGCCTGGTTAACCAGATGAATGCTGATGAAGCACTAACCAGGATAGTTTTTCATATAAAAAGATTTTCGACTTATATGGAAAAGATTAGCTAGTTTTTAAATAATTAGATCATTTAACCCAAAAAATCGGCAGGTGGCATCTTCAAATTCAAAATATCCCAGGGAAATTAGGAAATTTCCTTTTCTTTTGACAAATGCAAAACGTAAACAAATAAAACATTTTTAATAAAAAGCAAATTAAAGCTAAAATCAAAAATGTGTTCGTCTCAAGTGTTTTACAAAAAAAATTTATATAACGGAATATATAAAAATATATTTGAAAAAAGTGAAAATAGTGTCGTGATTTGGTAAACGCCAAAAAAGTCTCATTGAAATGATAGATGACTCATCCAGGTAAAAGGTGTGAACGTGGTTCTGTGGTTATCAAGATTTTCTGATTTTAGGCTGGTTAACCAGGCAAGTGAGAATAGGGTATACATAAGTGTATCAAATTACGGGCTAGTACCTAATTCCGTCAGTTTTTGAGTTTTGTTGAAAAATAAGAAATCTAAGCACGGTTTCGAATATTTTTAAATCAAAATATACTCCATACTTATAATTGATGACAAAAACTATAAATTTTATTTTTACATTCATTAATTACTTTATAGTAATGCTTCAAATTATCAGTTGACGTCGAACCGTCATTTTGAAAGCGCGTTGTATGAAAGTATAAGGTAACATCAGAATTTTTGTAAGCGTTTCTAGGATTCCATGAAAGTATTTTTAATTAAAATTTGTTAAGTTGTTAATTTGTGTTGCCAAAACAAAACGAACAAAACAAAACGAATAATATTTTACCTAAAAACGACGATTTTCTTTATGACGTAATTAGGTGCATAAATTTGTGTGAGTGAGAGACATTTTGTTTTCGAAATTTAATTATTAATCAGTGTTACATTAACTAAATATTCATTTATCATGAAATAATTAAACTTTTGTGAATGTAGTGACGTAATTACGGCCTAATATTTTTTCTTTTAAAACCCTAAATAATTGCGAATAATGTGAACAATTATCCAAAAATTCTTATGTATTATTTGTGTAAGTTAACACTGTTAATACTGCACCTGACCAAGAAGCTCAGGTTTAAAAGCAATATATTTTTCCCATCAACAATTCTTTGAATTGCATACTCAATTTCCCACAGGAACACCTGCATGAGTTGCTATTGCACTGTGTTGTTGCTTTAAAAGTATTTGAATTAAGTTGAGAAGAATAAAATAAAATTGTAACTGTATTTGTATTTGAATTAAGTTGAGAAGAATAAAATAAAATTGTAACTGTATTTGTATTTGAATTAAGTTGTACTAAAAAGAAGTGAAAAAATAAAGTTTAGTTTTGAAGCAAACGCCGAAGTGAAATGTTTTGAACTCTTAAAAATAATTGGCGCCCAACGAAGCTAAAAATCCTTCATAGAAGTAATATCACGTAAACAAAAAGTACCACGGAGTAAAAAATCCTTCATAGAAGGAATATCGTGTAACAAAAAGTATCGTGCAATAAAAAATCCTTCATAGAAGGAATATCGTGCAATAAAAATTATCATGCAACAAAAGCCTTTATAAAAGGAAAAACTATTTTTTAAAAAAAAAAATAATAAAATATAAATAAAATCTAAAAAGCCTTTATAAAAGGAAAAACTATTTTTAAAAAAAAAAAAAAAATATAAAATAAATAAAATCTAAAAAGCCTTTATAAAAGGAAAAATCATTTATTTAAAAAAAAAATATAAAATCTAATTTCAAATCAAAACAAAAATTTTAAAAAAAGACATCGAACGTTATAAAGCAAACATTAATAACTTTACAAGCAGCAAAACATCGAAACATCAATAACTCTACAAGCAGCAAGACATCGAACGTTATAAAGGAAATATCAAAAACTCTACAAGCAGCAAGACATCGAATGTTACAAAGGAAATATCAATAACTCTAGCAGCAGCAAGACATCGACATGGCGTTAAAACTCCTTTTTTTGTAAGTCAAATATATGAATTTAATATAAGTAAGAAAAATTGTTTATCTGATAAAAAGAAAAAATAAATAACAAAAGAAGTGAAAAAGTTAACGTTTATTAGATGAGGAATTGTGATAAATAAAAATTATCAGATTATTTAATTGATGAGTTCGAATGAGACAGTAAGGAAATTACGTGAACTAGGTGACATTATAGATTCTTTTGCTAATTTACGAGTAAGCACACTGACAATGGACGCAAATACACTACAATTGTAATGTACATTTTGCCATATTAAAACTCCAGTAGGAGTTCCATTGCTGTTGGAGGATATTGAGTCGAGCGGGAGCCATTGATCTGCTAGCTTGCAGTCGGGTGGGGTGGGTTTTGACTCTCTACCACTACCAACGGACCATACATATATTATTATAGACTCCCTAAACAAAAGCGTCATAAAAGAACTGACTTAACAAACTAATCTTTACTAAACTAAATGGACTAGATGACCCCAAATTCAAATTAAACCCCATTAAGGCCAAAAGAGCAAAACAAAACAACAACAAAATTGATGGCAGTAACTAAAATGGTGATTGTATCTCCAAGACAGATCAGAAGATAAATGGGTCTTTACCCTCCCTACCATGATCCTAAATCCCGAAACATTTTTATAGGATCCCTTTAAAACCTAAATGTATTCTACCCTAATTCATCCCTGAAGGAAAAAAAATATTAAATTCAATTCAACATATTTCCAAATTTATTCTTAACATATTTCAATCCATAATTCACTTAATATAGACCTAAATTTTTGCTTATTACAAACAAATTAATCCTTATAGCAAATCTTCATTTAAAACTGCTTATCTTTGTTATTTAAATCTTAAACAGAAGATATAGCCTGTATATATAAAATTTATAGAAATTAGAATAAATTTTTTTTTTCAACAAATATTTCTAATTATCATTTGCGCAAAATATTCAATTAATTATAAATGGATTTTAAAAGCCTAGCAAGTAGCAAAACTTAAGAAAAAAAATAATTTGATTAATTCTGATCTCGCATCAATAAATGTTATTCCGAAATTCACCTTTTAATTTACTGTATTATTTATGTTAACAGCATAGACAAAATTTAAACGATAGTGATCAATGTAAGCAAAAAGAAAATAAAATGCAAACCAAATTAAATACTCAATATTGAAGAGCAAAGAAAAAAAAACTTTACAACTCCATTCCGTTTATATTATTCACCACGGACTTGAACCGAAATTCTCTTTCAATCATTAACCTTTCAATTTCTAATGTGTTGCTTTAGTTTATTAGCTCTGAGAGCGTAAATTACATACAGGCAAAGAAAAAGATTACTCACGTATACATGTTGATCAGCAGAGGCCTCCGATGATGGTAATGTACCCGATGAGAAATGTTGCCAGCTGTAAACTTTTGATGTTAAGGAGAATTATGTTGCCAATCAATGTTGCTAAGCAATTTTATGGCCAAGAGTCTTAACTTGGCTTAAACCTTAAAATTTTAGTTAACGGACTTTTCATTAATATTTTGTTTGCAATCAAATTTCATAAAATGCCTTTAGACTAATTTTGAATCTTTAAATTTTTCACTTTTCCAAAATTAATTTTAACTTTTCTTTTCTTTAATATACTTGCATTTAAACTATTACTTTTACTTCTTTCTTAATTTAATCTTTTTTTACTTAACATTTTTCAACTTGCATATCACTTGTAGTCTCTTATATATATAACGTTAGTTTTTTTTTATATGTATATGCAAATTCTTTTCACTGATCTAAACTAAATAATCCGCTATATAGACGAAAATTATTTTTTATGTATATAATGGAATTTTTTTTGCACATATTTTTTCTATTCGAAATTTAGATCTTATTTAATTAATAATTTTTTCCACTTTTTCTCTTTAATTCTAACTTTTCTTGTCTGTTTCCCTAACCTTACTTATATTGGAAATGCACATTTAGGATGATCGACGGATCTTTATTAATCGAATTTAAACTTATTTGCGCGACTACCAACGATAATTAAATTTAATTTTATACTAAATTTTGTGTTTTTTCCCTTTTTCTCCCGACTTCTTCGAATTTTACAAGAAGGTTTTAAAATCTAGCCTTTTCTTTCCGCACTTTGCTTTATTCACAGTTCCAACTGTACTGATAAAAGTACATATATGCTGCAATACTGAATTTTCTGGAGAGCAAGTTTATGCTGGTTATATAGCAATCGTCGACTTGAAAAATTTTTATCCCGCTTTGGTTCCACTTGCTCTCCACAAAAAAAAAACTGAAACCCAGCAAGAAACTGATAATCGTGCTGACCAGGCAATAAAGGTAATCCAAATTTATCTCCTCAATCTTCCGATGAATCAATATAATTTCTATTAAGACGAATAAGGAGAAATTATTTGGACACACGATTCTCTACAAAAAATAACTTACTCAGAATTTATTCCAACATGTGATAGGTATTGTGGTTAATTTTCCTATCGTACAGCAAAACAATGAAATTTACTCTCTATTTAGACGCTTTTTTATGAACGACTTGAGTTATTAAACGATAACCAAAACTTCATATAATGTTTGTTTTACTGATTATTAAAATTTTTAAAAGTTTTATTAACTGCTGAGCGGGATGTCTGATCTGCTGCACAGGTTAAAGAAAAAGGAAGTTTATAGCCAACTTAAGCAATTTACAACCTAATTCTGCAGCCATTTTACAAATCATATGTTCATATTTTATTGTACAGTACTAATTGAAAATTCTCTAATCTATACGAATTTTTAAATTTATCTCATGAGATAAATACTTTAACTTGTTTAATAGTTTGCCAACTAAAACGTATGGGAACTTCAAAAAAACTTTTTTTCCTTTTATTCAATAAAATTTGTTCACCACAAAACCGGATAATACGCAACTGTCATAGGAAGTATTAGCAGGAAAACTGAAATGATTTTTCTATTGACGGATATCTTTACCATGATAAGTGCCAAGCAATTTGCCTTGAAGGTCTTCTAAAATATAATAGTGATTTCCCAGATTTTCTCTGACTCGAGCTTTTAGAAACATGGGGCTTAATTTAGCGTTAAAATTTTTTTTGAAGTCACTTTGCGCAAAATTGCGACGAAATACTTCTTGGCCAACTTTGAAGTCTACTTTAGCAGTTCGCAAATTATAGTGTTTGACATTCTGTTCATATGCCTGAGTAATGTTTTTCTTAATGTCATTTCGTATTATGGCCAGTTGATCATCTCTATTCAAATTACAAGCAGTTTCATCAACAAGATTCAAGTTTCTCAGAAGCTTATACGTAGAAGCATGGGTTACCATATCGAAACCAAATAATGCATGGTATGGCGAAATTTTCAACGATTGGTGTAGGGAGTTTCGTAAAGCACAACTTATTGCAGTTAGATTTTTATCCCAGTCTCTTTGGTCTTGTTTCAAATAAGCGCGAATCGCAGCAATCAGCGATCTATTAACACGTTCAGAAGCGTTGCTTTGGGGCGAATAAACAGCTGTATAAACGTGTGAAATTCCTAAACTCGTTAAAAGAGCATTAAACTCTTTAGCTCGAAATTGCGCTCCATTATCGCTTATGATAACTTCGGGTACGCCAAAAACGTGAAATATTTCTTTCGTTAAAAAATTTTGGATAGCTAGAGATGAAAATTGGACACAACCAATGAAATTTCGAAAAATGGTCTAAAACGATAAGCAAACCAATATTACCTTGCTTACTTCTTGGGTATGGTCCTAGTATGTCCACATAAAGCCTTTGGAATGGTCTAACAGATTGAGCTTGTTGACCCATTGGTGGTTTCAAGGGCAAGTTCGGTGCTTTGGTGCTTTTACAAATATCGCATTTTCGAATGTACTCACGTACGTCCTGAACCATTCCTGGCCAGTAAAAGTGACGACGAAGAAGATCTAAAGTTTTGTGCATACCTCCATGTGCAGCAATTATTGAGTCATGAGCTCGTGACAACAATTCATTACGCAGCTCTTCAGGTATCCAGAGTTTCCAAGCATTTTGCTCTTGTTCTGGCTCTCCACTAAAATGTTCGGTACGAAAGTATATGTATTTATCAACGATTTTTATATCTGGATATTTCTGGGGATGAAGATTAATTTTCTCCTTTAATAAATTATAACTTTCGTCCTCAAAATGATAAGAATCTAGATCAATTTCTGGGCCTATATTTTCTATAACTGAAACCTCATCACAATATAAGCGCGATAAAGCGTCTGGAACCACATTTTCTCGACCTTTACGATGGCTTACGTTAAACTTAAAAGATTGGAGTTTTAAAACCCAACGAGCCAATCTTCCACTTAAATCGGATTGTTTCATCAACCAAACTAAACTAGAATGGTCGGTGACTACTTCAAATTCCTGTAATTCCAAATAACAGCGAAACTTCTTAATTGCCTCTAGTGCAGCTAAACATTCGCGTTCGGTAACGCTATAATTGCGTTGCGCGGCATTTAATTTTTTTGACATAAATGCAATGGGTTTCTCGGCACCATCGTTGTCTAATTGCACGAGCACTGCACCTATCCCAAAATCGCTGGCATCACAATGCACGAAAATTTTTTTGAAAAATCTGGATTAGTCAAAACGGGTGCATTGGTCAATAGAAATTTAATTTTCTCAAATGAAGCTTGAGCTTCCTCTGTCCACAAAATTTTTTTCTTTGTCGATAGAACCTCTGTCATTGGAGCAGTTACATCGGCAAAATTATTTACAAATCGTCGGTACCAACCCGCTAAACCAAGAAAACCTCTCACTTGTCTTATGAATTTAGGGACTGGCCAAGATTTTATAGCACTAACTTTATCAGGATCCGTTGATATCCCTCCATCACC
The DNA here is from genome assembly GCA_951812925.1 of Calliopum simillimum. NCBI lineage: Eukaryota > Metazoa > Arthropoda > Insecta > Diptera > Lauxaniidae > Calliopum > Calliopum simillimum. The sequence continues at coordinate 66,298,961 of OX638368.1, forward strand.
GATTATATATCTGAGATATTTTACACGAGTGACGCAAAATTGACTTTTATTAACGTTAAGCGTTAAATTTGCTTTTCGAAATTCCTCAGCAATTCGGACTAAGACTGTGATATGAGAATCAAAATCTGAAGAGACTATGCATAGATCGTCTAAGTAACCAAAGACGCAATTACGTAAATCTGCCGGTATTAACTGATCCATCAGGCGACACATTGTTTGTGGAGCGGTACAAAGACCAAATGGCATTACCACAAATTGGTACAATGGTCTTCCTGGAACTTGAAATGCAGTTAATGGCTTTGATTTCTCTGACAACGAAATTTGCCAGTACGCATCTTTAAGGTCCAATTTAGTTATAATATTGGCCTTAGGCAATCTTGCAAAAATACCAGTTATTATAGGGAGTGGATAGGCGTCCTTTCTTGTACACTCGTTGAGTTTTCTGGCATCAAGACATAATCTTATTTTATTGGGCTTGATGACCATTCTCATCGGCGAACTCCACGCACTATAAGACGGTTCAATAACTCCTAACTTTAGCATTCGGTCTATCTCTGTAAACATTAACTTTTCTACGGCAGGAGATACCGGATAGAATCGTTGTTTCACAGGCTTGGATTCTCCTACATCAATTTCATGTTGTATTAGGGACGTTCGTCCAAGACCTTGCTGTTCAAAATTTGGAAATAAATTTTTAACAGACTCAAGTTGTTGTTTTTGAAAAATGGTCAAAGGATACGTTAAATTTTCTTCTTCTATGGGAGGTAGTGTTGAGTTGTCAATGCTTGAAATTATATTTGGAGCTAACGTAAACAACTTCCAGAAATCGATACCTAAAATAAGTCTTTGAGAAATAGAAGGTATAACAAAAAGTTTAATACTTTTGACTTCATGTTTGTACTTTACATCTACTATCAAATACCCTAAAACTTGTTGAATACCACCATCTGCGGTTTTAACAAAAGTTTTGGTTTTGTGAAAATTTTTAAGATTCGAAAAATTTTCTTTTGCTAAGTCAGCGCCTATGCAACTCACATTAGCACCTGTATCCAACAGTCCAAGTTCTTCATAATTTAAAAATTTAACTTTTGCGTAATAACGCATATCTTGATCACTATTAAAAATTGTAGAAACTAATAATTTTTTGGTTTCTCTAAGAGATTTCCAAAAATTTTTTATTCTTAATGTTGATCTCTTTGGTTTTAACTGAGGTTTAAAATTTGGTGTTTCGTTAAAAATTCTATTTTTAACCCGAATATATTCTTTCCATCGCTCATGGTAAGGCTTAACAGGATAAACTACTTTTTCGGTTAACTTTTCAGGTTCTCGCTTTAGCAATTTAATATTGTGTTTCAAATTATTTTTTAATTCTAATGAGCTAGCCGGTAAAATAGTACTTTTGGATTCTAAACTGTAATTTACATTTATAGGGGAGCCACTCGGGTGTTGGAGAATGGACCCTTCTTCGTGTTTTCCGAACGTTTTGCGATGCAATGTGCACATTGGGGCTTATATACATTTTTAGCTCCGCAGCCATAGCAGAAAATATTTCGTTTTTCTAAACAATTTTCCCAATTGTGCCCCTCTTCATCACAATTCCAACAACGAAATACATTTTTAATTTGTTGAACAGCTTCAACAGAAAAATCTAGTTTCGCTTTCTGATTCCAATGGAACAGAAATTTCATCAATATCTAATGAAGATATATTACGCCTGGGCATAAAATTATTAGCATTTGTTCGTGGTTGCTGACTTCGACGAAAAACTTCTTCTGATAATAAACCTTCTCGCATCTGACAAAGTTTGCGTAAATGTGATATCGACAGAATGGGTACATAAAGCAATTCATGCCGAATATCAGGTCTTAAGTTACGAGTTAAAATTTCTACGAGTTCATTTTCATCTAAAGCAGTCGAAAGCCTATCAGTTATGGTAGTAACAGCGAAGTTCTTCTCGAAGGTCATAGTCTGATTTGTAATCCTTATATTGGTGGCGAATAGCTGCGCAGAAGGTGTTCCAATTCATAACGTCTACTTGCTTGTGAAAGCGCCAAAACCAATCTCTGGCTTTGCCGGTTAGTAGAATATGGAGATTTCTGCATAAAGCATTAAAGTCACCATTAAGGCTACTACGAGTTAACGAGCGAATTCGGTATAAAAATTCCTCAACATTTAATCCGTTGGCTGAGCCATCGAATTTAACATTCCAATTCTGAATGACTAATGGAATCTTTTCCACATTAACATTGGAAGAGAAAATTTGTGAACCCTGTTCATGAACGGGTTGTGCTCCAGTTACATGTTGCGAGTCTCTTGAAGTATAATTATGTGTGGCCGGATTTCCGGTTGCATTTGTACCAGTATTAGTGTTACTCCTCTGAGTAGAAACATTTGGTTGTATTTGTAGGTTAGAGAAAAGTCTCTGTATGGCAGATTCAATCATACCAGAAATTCTATTATAATAAACATTTTCAGTTGGTGAAGCTGTTGGTAACGAAACATTGCTAGCACTAATAGCACGATTAATATTTTGATCATGAGAATTAGTATTTTTTCTGGGAGAACTATTTAATTCGATTAACTGAGAAGAAATGCGGGGATCATTATTCTTATTTGATTGTGCACCAAAATTGACAGCTTGAGCAGAATCATGGTAAAGTCTCCTCTGAAAACTTCGCGTATTGTGTTGTTTTGGTAGGGTACCTGTACCATTACCTCTTGGTCTACCACGGTTTTGACCACCTCGAGCATTATTTGAGTGGTAAACATTATATTGAGGCTGTTTATATTCTGTGCCCTGATTTTGTTTTTCCTGAATTTCTTTATCCTGATTTTCCCTTTCCTGATTTCCCGATTCCTGAAATCCTACTTCTTCTGTTATTTCCTTATCAAGTGTTTGCAATTCAAGTTGATTACATACCTGTTGACACTGAGGGCATTCTGAAGAATCAGCTAACCAATTTCTCAGAAACTTTTTATGGAAAATGTGGCTACATTTAGTAATAACACATTGTCCTGACAGAGGTTGCAAGCATACTGCACAATCAGCAGCTGCTGAACCAGCGGCCATATCAGTCAAGTTTTCAGAACTTCTACTGACCACCATATCGAAAATAAATGTATGTTAAGAATAACTAATAAATATATTTACACTATACTTTCAACACTAACTCAATTAACTAGTTTAATTAATTATTTTTTCACTTTATTGTAAAAAAAATAGTTTAGGCTTGAAATATTTAATCTTTCAAAATTTTTCCTTAGGGTATAAATATTTAGGGTAGAATATTACCACCTTAGGTTACTGCAAGAATAAAATATTTGGCTATTGCGCTCAAATTTGTTTTCTAGATTCAAGGTTATCTGATAAAATAATTTAGAATTAAAGTTAAGGACAGAATATGTTATTCAACAATCTGTAGATCACAAAACTCAAACCAAATCTATCAGAATATAAAATTATGGCAACACCTAAGTATTGAACCATAAAGCATAAATGCACCTTGGTCGAATCTATTCGAATTCTTCAAATATTCGCAACTCCAAAGGGATTTATAAAAAAAAGTGACAAACTAAATTTACTTTAAAATATTTACTAGTCGAAGCTATCTGAATGCCTGCGTCATAATAGTCGAAATCCAGTAAAATTTTAACTGTGAAAAAAAAACCATTGAATCCGGAAAAGAAATTAGATATCTCTTGAAATTTAACAAACCTGAAACTAATCTTTGGGCTCACATGACAGAAGGACATGTTTTTGCCCCACGTTGGGCGCCATTATATGTAATGTACATTTTGCCATATTAAAACTCCAGTAGGAGTTCCATTGCTGTTGGAGAATATTGAGTCGAGCGGGAGCCATTGATCTGCTAGCTTGCAGTCGGGTGGGGTGGGTTTTGACTCTCTACCACTACCAAAGAACCATACATATATTATTATAGACTCCCTAAACAAAAGCGTCATAAAAGAACTGACTTAACAAACTAATCTTTACTAAACTAAATGGACTAGATGACCCCAAATTCAAATTAAACCCCATTAAGGCCAAAAGAGCAAAACAAAACAACAACAAAATTGATGGCAGTAACTAAAATGGTGATTGTATCTCCAAGACAGATCAGAAGATAAATGGGTCTTTACCCTCCCTACCATGATCCTAAATCCCGAAACATTTTTATAGGATCCCTTTAAAATCTAAATGTATTCTACCCTAATTCATCCCTGAAGGAAAAAAAATATTAAATTCAATTCAACATATTTCCAAATTTATTCTTAACAAATTTCAATCCATAATTCACTTAATATAGACCTAAATTTTTGCTTATTACAAACAAATTAATCCTTATAGCAAATCTTCTTTTAAAACTGCTTATCTTTGTTATTTAAATCTTAAACAGAAGATATAGCCTATATATATAAAATTTATAGAAATTAGAATACATTTTTTTTTTCAACAAATATTTCTAATTATCATTTGCGCAAAATATTCAATTAATTATAAATGGATTTTAAAAGCCTAGCAAGTAGCAAAACTTAAGAAAAAAAATAATTTGATTAATTCTGATCTCGCATCAATAAATGTTATTCCGAAAATCACCTTTTAATTTACTGTATTATTTATGTTAACAGCATAGACAAAATTTAAACGATAGTGATCAATGTAAGCAAAAAGAAAATAAAATGCAAACCAAATTAAATACTCAATATTGAAGAGCAAAGAAAAAAAAACTTTACAACTCCATTCCGTTTATATTATTCACCACGGACTTGAACCGAAATTCTCTTTCAATCATTAACCTTTCAATTTCTAATGTGTTGCTTTAGTTTATTAGCTCTGAGAGCGTAAATTACATACAGGCAAAGAAAAAGATTACTCACGTATACATGTTGATCAGCAGAGGCCTCCGATGATGGTAATGTACCCGATGAGAAATGTTGCCAGCTGTAAACTTTTGATGTTAAGGAGAATTATGTTGCCAATCAATGTTGCTAAGCAATTTTATGGCCAAGAGTCTTAACTTGGCTTAAACCTTAAAATTTTAGTTAACGGACTTTTCATTAATATTTTGTTTGCAATCAAATTTCATAAAATGCCTTTAGACTAATTTTGAATCTTTAAATTTTTCACTTTTCCAAAATTAATTTTAACTTTTCTTTTCTTTAATATACTTGCATTTAAACTATTACTTTTACTTCTTTCTTAATTTAATCTTTTTTTACTTAACATTTTTCAACTTGCATATCACTTGTAGTCTCTTATATATATAACGTTAGTTTTTTTTTATATGTATATGCAAATTCTTTTCACTGATCTAAACTAAATAATCCGCTATATAGACGAAAATTATTTTTTATGTATATAATGGAATTTTTTTTGCACATATTTTTTCTATTCGAAATTTAGATCTTATTTAATTAATAATTTTTTCCACTTTTTCTCTTTAATTCTAACTTTTCTTGTCTGTTTCCCTAACCTTACTTATATTGGAAATGCACATTTAGGATGATCGACGGATCTTTATTAATCGAATTTAAACTTATTTGCGCGACTACCAACGATAATTAAATTTAATTTTATACTAAATTTTGTGTTTTTTCCCTTTTTCTCCCGACTTCTTCGAATTTTACAAGAAGGTTTTAAAATCTAGCCTTTTCTTTCCGCACTTTGCTTTATTCACAGTTCCAACTGTACTGATAAAAGTACATATATGCTGCAATACTGAATTTTCTGGAGAGCAAGTTTATGCTGGTTATATAGCAATCGTCGACTTGAAAAATTTTTATCCCGCTTTGGTTCCACTTGCTCTCCACAAAAAAAAACTGAAACCCAGCAAGAAACTGATAATCGTGCTGACCAGGCAACAAAGGTAATCCAAATTTATCTCCTCAATCTTCCGATGAATCAATATAATTTCTATTAAGGGCCGGTTTCACAATGTACAGTTAAGATATTTTTAAACTAAAGTTTACTAACGGAAGCTATGGGTATAAACTTTCCGTTAAATTATTTGGATTTCAATAAATTCCATTTTTTAACTTATGGTTAAATATATATTGTGAATAAATAACAAATTTCCCCTTCAAATGTTATCAAAAAATGTAAATATTTCAAATTTTTTCATATGAATTTCAAAAAATATTTGAATTTATTTCAATCTGCCAGTTAAATTTTAACTGAAAAAATTGTGCCAGTTAAAGTTGACTGAACGTTAGAGTTTATTTTCCGTCAGTTAATAAATAACTTCACATTGAGAAAACAATTTTATTCAAACTTACAGTTAAAGTTTCAGTTAAACGTTAACTGGACATTGTGAAAACGGCCCTAAGACGAATAAGGAGAAATTATTTGGACACACGATTCTCTACAAAAAATAACTTACTCAGAATTTATTCCAACATGTGATAGGTATTGTGGTTAATTTTCCTATCGTACAGCAAAACAATGAAATTTACTCTCTATTTAGACGCTTTTTTATGAACGACTTGAGTTATTAAACGATAACCAAAACTTCATATAATGTTTGTTTTACTGATTATTAAAATTTTTAAAAGTTTTATTAACTTCTGAGCGGGATGTCTGATCTGCTGCACAGGTTGAAGAAAAAGGAAGTTTATAGCCAACTTAAGAGCTGAACAGAATGATGAAGCTGTAGTATGCCGCTGTAGTACAAAATGAAGTGTAGCAGACGATGAAGCGTTTCGAGAATTTCTATAAACAGAATGGAAAAGTTCGCTTCATATGGAATAGAGTTGCCGATCTCATTTCTTTATAAAATTTGCATAAAGTTTACAATGATATAACCTCTTGAAACTTAAAATATTTTTTATAATTTTATTCGCTGCTTTTTTTATGAAATTTGCATGAATTTTGCGATAAATCAACCTTTAAAATCATTAAAAAATGTTTACAAATTTATTTTCATCCATTCGGTAACATTGTTCTTCTGTCAAAAGGCATGCAGCAAGCGACAAAGTTGAAAAGTTCGAACTTTGTACTACACCGCAAGCTTCAGCTACAGCGTTAATTTCACATTGTGTTGACGCGTATTTAAATATGTGGAGTCTACTTTTGACAGTTCGTCGCTTACTTCGTACTTCAAGCTTCAGCTACACATTCTGTTTCAGCAGTTAAGCAATTTACAACCTAATTCTACAGCCATTTTACAAATCATATGTGCATATTTTATTGTACAGTACTAATTGAAAATTCTCTAATCTATACGAATTTTTAAATTTATCTCATGAGATAAATACTTTAACTTGTTTAATAGTTTGCCAACTAAAACGTTGTAATATAAATTGGAAAGGATTCCCTAGGGGTTTCGTACGCCAGCACAGAATGCCACAAGCGAATTACTACCCAGTTGTCTTTTTCCTGTTTAATTTAAAATGCCAATTTTGAATTTCGGCTGCTTAAACAGAAGTGATCTCCTTTATTTTAAAATTCGTCTTATATATTATTTCCTTAACATTAGATACAAATACAACTATCATAATACCTTAAAAATAATAACAAATAGTATTACAACTAAATACAAATACAATTTCCCTAAATCCTAAATCTATGCATAAAAAATGTGTTCATTGTTTTTATCTCCCTTTCTCTTGTTTTAAGCTTTGCTTGTGGAACGCATGTTCTACATGATCCACACTTACTTCTTTGTTTATGTTTTCAACATTTTTCCAACGCATGCGCAGTGACACTTGTTTTTGTTATTGCTATTCGCTGATCTTATTTGATGCATTGCGCGACCTTGCAAGTGTCGTTGAACTTTGTAAATTTGCAGCATTTACTATGTGCGTGGATTCTACCAATAGTAAACACAATGCAGGTACATAGGTACATAATGTGATTGCCCATTAGGAAAGATAAGAACAATGATTACATGTTTAATACACTAGTGATATAGATACGGATATATGTGTTGCAACACTACACCCCTACTCTTTAAAGAAAAATTTATGGTGTTTACGAATAAATTTTGATAATTTTGTGTACATGTAATTATTGAAAATAAAAAAAAATTCAAATTTAACTAAAATTTAGTTACAAGTTATAATTAAAAAAAATTATGTTTGAATTTAAATGATTATATGGATATATAAAAATATTTTTTTTTATTGTTTTTTAATATTTTTGCTTATGCTTATACGTAAAAATATGAATAAATTATTTTTATTTAATTTCATTGATCAAAATTCAAAATAATATTTTTCTTTCAGTAAGATACATTCCAGTTTTTCAACATATTGTTGTGATATTCTTTATGCATACCTTTGATATCTAAAATAGAATTAACTCCTCTTAAATCTACGATTTTATATGGACCATGATATGGACTATTATATTTTTTCCTATTTGATGCCTTAATTAATACTAAATCTCCTAATTTAAAACTAGATGGATTGCAATCCTTGTCACTAATAGTTTCCCTTTTATTTTTCATTATATTTATGAGTTCTTTAGCTTTAGCTAATGACCTTTGGAGCCTTAATCTAAGTTCACTTACGTAATCATCTATATTATTGATTGGATTTTTATTTTGCAAAATATCGCTTGGTAAATATGAAAGTTTTCCAAAAATTAGTTCATATGGCGTATATTGTGTATCGACATGAGGTGTCGTATTATAAGCAAAAGTGTAGTACGAGATCCACTTATCCCACTCATAATCATCGGCTATTGTTAATAAAAATTCATTTAGGACCCTATGGTTTCTTTCTACAGTGCCTAAAGTCTCATGATGATAAGGGGTAGAGAATACTTGTTTTATTTTTAACACTTCACATACATTACGCATTAATTCGTTCGTGAATTCCGTACCTCTGTCTGTTTTTAATACTTTAAAAAAACCATATTTCAATATAAATTGTTCAACTATTGTAGTAGCCGTTGTTTTTGCGTCTTTTGATGACATCGGATATGCCACAACAAATTTTGTTAAAACGCACTGCATAGTCAGAATATATCTGAAACCGTTTGCAAGTCGCAAAGGTCCAACAGTGTCAACCTCAATGGTTTCAAAACTCGTACCTGGTGTGTCAGTTATGACCATTTGTTCTTTTGTATGTCTAGTCTGCTTGTTATATGCACATGTTTTGCAATCTTTAATAAATTTTTTTATCATTTTGTGCATATTTTTCCAAATATATCGCTGTTTTAATTTTAACTCAGTTTTTCGGACGCCTATATGTCCTGAGTGGACAGAATTGTGATACTCTTCTATGAGCCTATATTTTAGCATATCATCTGTTATACGTTTTGGGGGTTCATATATCAAAATTTTTAAATTTCCTTTTTTCTTTTGCTGCAGCGCATTAAATACCTCTTTAAAAAGATTCACTGGTGTATAGTTAAATATTTCATCATCACTCGTCAGTGCTAATTCTTCTATCTTTAGTTTTTCCATTTTCGATGAAAGCTTCTCCAAAAGCGAACCTAAATTCGATGGATTATCACCACATCTAATTACTACTTCTTTACTATCAATCTCTATCACACCTTTATTTTTATAACTTTTGTCGACAATAAACTTTAATTTCTTCAAATTTCTAATGTCAGTCAAGGACGTGCAGTTCCAAATATGAAGTTGATCAGGCCTCTCTGAAAGTCTACATTTCTCCTTACTACATTCTTCTGTCGCGTTCTTCGCAGACATACCCCTCGTAATTACTAATTCTCTTCTACTCATTATCTCATCTTCATCCCCTTTTGGCATCATTGTTTTAAGTAAGTCTGAGTCAATCTTTATCCTTGATAAAGCATCAGCATTTGTGTTAATTTTCCCTTTCTTGTATACGATTTCAAAATCATATTCGGATAAGTCTAAACGAATTCTTGTTAGTTTCGATGATGGATTTTTATGTGTAAAAAGTGACACTAAAGGTCGATGGTCAGTGACCACAATAAATTTCTTTCCAAATAAATAAGGTCTAAAAAAATTAATACCCCAATGAATGGCTAAAAGCTCCTTTTCTATTATTGGCTTATTTATATCGTGCTTTTGTAGCGTTTTGCTAGCATATGATATAGGTAAGTCTTTGCCTATTTTACCTTGAGACAACACCGCGCCTAAAGCATAATTAGATGCGTCTGTAGTTAACACAAAAGTCTTATCAAAATCTGGATATTGCAATACAGGTGGATTGATCAATTTTTGCTTCAAAGCTAAAAATGCGTTTTGACAATCATCAGTCCAATTAAATGGCTGATTTTTCTTCAAAAGATCATTTAAACACCTTGCAACATCAGCAAAATTTGCAATAAATCGCCTATAATAGTTGCAAAAAGCCACGAATCAGGATATTGCTCAATCGCTTTATATTTAGACGGGTCAGTTTTTATGCCATCTTGCGTTATTAAATGACCAAGATAAACTGCCTCAGTCTTTAAGAAATTGCATTTATTCACATTCAATTTCAAATTATACCTTTGCAAACGTTCAAGAACTCTAGCTAAACTTTCATTGTGATGTTTCAGGCTACAACCGAATACTATCACATCATCAACATACAAAAATGCATTTGCGTCTAAACCACTTAGTGCAATAGTCAACATTCTTTGGAAACTATTCGAAGATATTTTTAAACCGAAAGGTAATCTTTTAAATTGATAGTGACCATTCGAAGTTGAAAATGCCGTTAATGGCCTAGAATTACTATTAAGACCTATCTGATGAAATGAACTTGTCATATCTAACGTTGAAAAATATTTCGCCCTTCCTAACCTATCCAAAACATCTTCAAGTCTTGTTAGTGGAAATTTATCATTTACTATTTTTTTATTTAATTGTCTGAAATCTACAACAAGTCGCCATTTCTTTTCATTAGTATTACTTTTCTTTGGCACTATAAGCAAAGGTGAATTATATGGACTGGTTGAATTTTCGATTATATTATCCTCTAATAGTTTGTGAACTTGATTATTAATTTCTTCAGTCTGTGAATGTGGTAAACGGTAATTTTTGATATAAACTGGAACATTGTCTACAGTTTTTATGTTTTGGGTATAAAAATTATTTATCGAGAGTGGTTCATCATCTAGATGAAATACATCTTGATATTTTTCAAAAATCTCAATAAGTGAGTTTCGAGCTTCATCATCTTTTACGTCGAGATTGAGAACCTTTAAAAAACGTTCAAACCTATTTTTGTCATAGAAACTTTTTTGTTTAAAGTTTAAAATTTCGTAATCTTTTAATGGTTCTATATCAAGATCTAATTTTGATAATGTTACCTCTGTCTCTGTCGCATTTAGTATCTTTATATGACATATCCCTTTACTGGGTATAATTGAGTTACCAACATAAACTCCTTCACATACTTCTTTGTTCAAAATTACGCTATCTTCGCATACCCTCAAATTCACGGGATGTATTATCTCAGTTCGAGGTGGTATGATAATTTTAGAAATTTTACGAGTTTTTGTATCCATTGGTAGAACAATATCGTTTCTTCCTACTACCATCGTTAAAATATATGTTTCATAATCTATTTTACATAGATATTTTGAAAGAAAATCTCGCCCTAAAATACCATCTGTTTCAATTGGAAAATCATCTTTTACCAAATGAAAAGTATGTTGCACATTTTGTGCACCTAAATCAAATTGCAATATAGTTGTGCCTAATGAAAAAATTTCTTCATTGGTTATACCAGAAAGTTTGCACTTCTCTTCTGGTGAAAATTCATGATTCGAAAAAATACCTCCAGATTTGCACACCGAAATATCCGCACCGGTGTCAACCAAAAATGTAAGTTTTTCTCTAGCATTTTTACAGGTTAACGTAACATAATTAGTTAAACTATCCGAGATCTGATAAATTTTTAGTTCTGGTTCCCCGGAGGAGGATCGGACTGGCTCCCCGGGTTTTGCTCGTTTCCCTGGTTCTGCAGTACATTTACACGTTTGTTACTGTCATTATTATCTTGGTTGTTTCGCCTATTTTGGCCATTTCGATTGTTGTGCCAATTTCTACCATTATTGTTTGAATTATTGTTTCGGTTATTCCGATTATTGTAATTTCCGTTGTTATTGTAATTTCCGTTTTTATTGAAATGATTATCATTACTATTATTTTGATTCCTATTACCAGAATTTTTATTAAAATTTTTGTTATTATAGTTTTTATTGCAGTTATAGCTATTGCCATTATTGCCATAACTATTGTAATTTCCATTTTTGTTGTTATTGTAATTTTTGTTACGATTAAAATTTTTATTATTCCGAGCATTAAAACTCATAACCTTCACCTGACCATTCTTACTGTCATTCTCAAGTTCCAATGCCAAATCCACCGCTTCGTCGAAAGATTTTGGCATGGCCGCAAATACAGTTTGCTTGAAACAATCATTTAAACCAGCTTTGAAAACCGTCAAGCTGTATTGAGAATTTAATTTAACTACAACCGATTTTTCTGACTGAGTCGCTGATTGACCCAAATCATTTATTTGTAACTTATTTAAGTCACTAATCAACTCTAATATCCTTTCTTTGTACTTAATGATACTCAAATTTCTTTGAGTGCAGCTCGATAGCATACACTGCACTTGAGGTATCGTCAAACTACTTTTATACCGTTCTTTTAAAATCGTACTAAGTTCGTTAAAAGTTTTTGGCACTGAAGCTATAATCGCAGTCCTTACAGTTTCCGACAATTTAACATAAACCACAAAGTCTATTAATGAAATTTTTCCATCCGATGACAGGGATTTATGTAGGATTTCGACTATTTTTAGAAAAGTTTCTAACTCTTTCGCATTTCCACTAAATATCGGAATAGTTTTTACCGCAACTTCTAAATTGAAATCTGCCATATTCAAACTATTTTTTAGCAAACCTGATATTTCTTTGAAAGTATCGTTAAAAGTATTTTGCAATTGCTCGAATTTGACTTTATCTAGCTCTTTCAGCTTATCTTCATCTAGTTCTATATCTGAGACTAACTCCAAAAAATTTTCTCTTAATCCTTCTATGTCCTTTAGTTTTTGAACTAAAGTTTCGTTTCTAAAACCTCTACTTTGTCCTTTTTTAAAATTCGACAAAACCTTCTCTAAATCTTCTTTGCACTTCGCTAATGGTTCCATAAAAAGTTAATGTAATTATATACAAAACAAATAGATAAATATACTTTACCAAATTTCAACTTAAAATAACCTAAATACGTCCGCTTTATATCCGCTTCAAAACAGCATATCTCTGCTCACAAAATTCATCACCAGACTCAGCAACAGCTTCAACATCTGGTTCAATTAATGAAGTTTTTTGGGATCAACCCTTTTTAGTATTATTTTTTCATTTTTAACTCTCTTTTTTATATATATATTTTTTTATATTCTGTTTTTTTTTAAATTCTTTTCTTTTTAAATTCTTTTTCGTTTTTATTTCCAAAAATTTTCTTTTAAAAAAATATATTTTCTGTTTTATTTTTATATTTCTTTTATTTTATTGATATCTTATTTTTCTTTCTTTTTATTCAATTTTCATTTTTATTTTTTTTAAATTCATTTTTTTTAAAATTTTTTTTTTTTATTTTTTAAATTCATTTTTTTTTTATTTTTTAGATTCATTTTTTTTTCTATTTATTTTTTTGTTCTTTCTTCTTTTTTCAAATCAAATCTTAAAACAAAATTTTCTATATATTATTTTTTACAAAAAAAAACATCGTGCCTCAAACACTCTTCTTCTTCGTCTTCAATTCTCTTTCCAAAACTTCAATCTTCTGCCACATCTCTGATGCTATCTCCCAGAACGGTGGAGGATCAAAAAAACTTTTTTTCCTTTTATTCAATAAAATTTGTTCACCACACAATCTCTATTAAATACAACTATTTCTCAAATAACAGAACAAACAAGAAGTCAATTTCAGGCGACAATAGAAAGACTGACGCAAAGGCTAGATCTGTTAGAACCACCCTCAGCTGCAGAGGAATATAAGGAGGTAGAAATAACAGGAAATGTTGAATGCAACGAGCCATTGGACATAGTCAAGTCAGTGCCTGAATTTACGGGAGAACCGGCCAGATACGTATCGTGGCGTCAAGCCGCAGTTACAGCTCACAAGCTGTACGAGAGATACAAAGGTAGTTCCAAATCAGGTAGTTGCAATTCTACGCAACAAAGTCGTAGATAGCGCGGATACACTTCTTAGCTCCTATAATACAGTCTTAAATTTTCAAGCAATATTAGCTAGGTTAGACTTTGCCTACGCCGACAAGCGTTCCCTCTATACCCTTGAGCAAGAGCTCTCAACTCTTAAACAGGGTTCAAAGACCATTACAGATTTCTACAATGAAGTAGAAAAAAAATTGACGTTGATAGTTAATAAAGTCATCATGACGAATGAAGGGAAGCAACAATTAATCGATTCCCTTAATTCAAAGTATAGGCAGGATGCCCTAAGAGTCTTTATTTCTGGACTGAGGCGTCCAATGTGTGACATTTTGTTTTCCTCTAAGCCCGAAGACATGCCCTCAGCTCTTGCTTTAGCGCAGGAGCTAGAAACAAATCAAGTTCGCTATCAGTTTGCCACTACTTACTGGAATAATTCGCGGAGCAACCAAGCACTGAAGTCCCCGGATTATCAAAAGACGAACCAACAACGGCCTTCGCGCCCTACGCCACAAACTGGGCAGCAAACACAAAGTAACATAAACGTTGCTACAAACGGAAAGCAAGAGCAGCCACCAGAACCCATGGAAGTAGATAGGAGCCTCCGCAGCACAATGCTAAGTGCTCAGAAATATCAACAGCAACAAGCATTTAAAAGACACCCGGAGTCAACCAATCGTGTTGCTCCTAAGGTTCAGAGAGTTAACAATATTAATGAAGAAGAAGTACCGGAAGAGATAAATTTTTTAGGGTAAACTCGCTTCTGCCTTTCATTACCAAAACCTTGAATAATAAGCAGAAGCTAAACGTTTTAATTGACACAGGCACCTCAAAGAATTACATAAAAAAACTAGATAATTTAACAAATATATCTCAAATTGATAAACCTTTTGAAATAAAAACTGTTAACGGCGAGACCGTAGTAACTGAAAAATGCCAAGCCTCATTTTTAAACCATTTGTGCACCTATTTTATCCTCCCAGGGCTATCATCCTTTGATGCTATTGTAGGATACAATTTTTTGAAGGAAATTGAAGCAGGAATCGATATAAAAAACGATGTTCTATACTTTAAAAATGGTAATGAGCCACTACAATACTTTGATCAAGAACAATTAAATAATTTTGAAATCGATTCTACTAGTGTGCCAGATAGTATCTTGACACGATTTTTACAGACAGTAGAAAAAAACAATTGTGCATTTGCGGAACCAGATAGGGCACTCCCTTTCGCTACAAATATTGCCGCAAGAATTAGAACAACTACAAATGAACCGATCTACTCCAGGTCGTATCCCTATCCAATGTCAGCATCGAATTTCATAAATGAAGAAATAAAGTCATTGTTAGCAGATGGAATAATAAGACCATCTTGTTCGCCATACAATTCTCCAATACATGTTGTAAAAAAGAAAGGATTGGATGAAGAGGGTAAACCTAAGCTTCGCATGGTGATCGATTTTAGGAAGCTCAACGAAAAGACAATTGCCGACAAATACCCAATCCCTGACACTTCAGTTATTCTCAGTAACCTCGGAAAATCTAGATATTTCTCAACACTCGATTTAAAAGCAGGTTTCCACCAAATTTTACTAGCAGAAAATGATCGCCCAAAAACCGCTTTTAACATAAACAACGGCAAGTATGAGTTCTGCCGTTTACCTTTTGGTCTTAAAAATGCCCCCAGCATTTTTCAAAGAACAATTGACGATGTACTTAGACCATACATTGGAAAGTTCTGCCATGTTTATATTGATGATATTATCATCTTCTCTCCAGACGAAGAGACACACTTAGAACATATTAATACAATTCTTAACGACTTATCCAAAGCCCACATGCGAGTTTCGATTGAAAAATCAAAGTTTTTCAAACATGATGTCGAATTTTTGGGATTTGTGGTTTCACAAAAAGGTATAAAAACTTCACCCGATAAAATTAAAGATATAATTAACTATAGCACCCCAACTACCCTCAGAGCCTTAAGATCATTTCTGGGTTTGTCAGGGTACTACAGGAAATATGTAAAAGATTATGCTGCAATAACAAAGCCATTAACGAAATACTTGCGAGGCGAAAACGGTCACATCGGAGCACATAAATCCAAGAAAGTTCCTATAGGCTAGATAAGGAATAGGGGTCTGCACAAGACGTCTTGTTTGCGTTTTAAGACATTTCGTTTCAAGATACGTTATATTTTGTATCTGTTTTTTTATTTATCAAATGCTCTAGTTCAGTGTCGTGAGTAAATGTCTTGACAGAACTAGAATTTGAAAGAAAATAAACAAATACTGTGCTATTTTGTCTTGTTTGATTTGTTTCAGTTATTTTAGTTGCATACTGTAGTAGTAGTGTACACTACTAAATGCTAATGGTGTGATAAGAGTAGTTTATCGCTCTCTTCTTGTGCCTCTTTTTTGTTTACGCTCTCTCTCTCTCTGTCGCAAAAATGTATGAAAGCTACTACAATTCTGCAAGTGTTACCATATCATAAATTTTATTGTAGTTTCTCTTCACGCACGTTTTACAGTGACCTGAAGTATTTGTTTTTATAAAATAGAGTACACTGATGTATTTTTTAGAACCAAGTTTATTTTTCACACTGATAAAACAAGACAATGTAAATAGTGTCAAAATGAAATCAGTGTACACGATGATTTGAATCTTGAATTTTTTGGATCAAATGCATCAGTTCAGTGAAAAATGTTGGTGTAAAAAAAAGTACACTTTATTTCAAGATGTCTTGTGCAGACCCCTAATAAGGAAGCAAAAACTGCATTTGGAAAAGTTAAGCAAATTCTTGCATCAGAGGATGTCTTATTACTTTACCCCGACTTTGAAAAACCCTTTGAGCTGACTACAGATGCCTCAAGTCATGCTCTGGGAGCTGTCCTATCGCAAAATGGACGCCCAATAACCATGATATCTTCAACAGAAGAAAATTATGCTACAAACGAGCGCGAGCTCTTAGCAATAGTTTGGGCATTAAAAACTTTACGACATTATCTTTACGGGTTGAAAAATATAAAAATCTTTACAGACCATCAACCCTTAACATTCTCTATTTCAGACAAGACTACGAATTCTAAAATTAAAAGATGGAGAGCTTTTATCGAAGAATTTTCTCCTACTCTTTGTTACAAACCAGGCAAAGACAATATCGTTGCTGATGCAATATCAAGACAATTTTTGAATAATATATCAGAGAATGAATCAGTTCAAGTTACGGTACATAGCGAAATATCCTCTTCTGATGTGATTAAATCCATAAAATTCCCAGCAAATCAATTTAGAAATCAGATTATAATTACTAGAGGTAATGTGAATGCGAAAAAAACTAAAATACTCTTTAAGAGATATATTCGACATATGATCGAATACAAAAGTGTAGAGGATCTCATCCCTCTCCTTCGAACTAGTGTAAATTCCAAGGTCGTAAACGTGATACATTGCGACTTACCCACACTAGCCGAAATACAAAATCGCGTTAGAGAAACGTTTCCATCAGTGAAATTTGTTCACACCGAAAGGATCGTAATTGATCTCACAAATCAAAACGACCAAATAGAAACAGCTCATAGCGAACACAATCGGGCACATAGATCCGCAAATGAAAATTTTAAACAACTTCTGGAAGACTATTTTTTTCCAGAAATGAAAAAACTACTTAATTCCATTAACAAAAATTGTAAAATCTGCATGGAAAATAAGTACAATAGGAAACCAGCAGGCGCTATAATCGGAGCAACCCCTGTTCCTGAATACCCAGGCCAAATCTTACACATTGATATTTATTCAACGAATAAACAACACTTTTTGACTTCTATCGACAAATTTTCAAAATTTGCTAGCGTAATCCCAATTGCATCGAGAAATTTTGTTGACATTAAAAACGCACTTTTTCAAATATTAAGTAGATTTAGGAAAACGGAGTTACTTGTATCGGATAACGAAAAGGCATTTCAGGCAAATTCTATGGAAAGTCTTCTGAGAAATCACTTTAATGCGAAGCAATATTTCATACCACCTCTACATAGTAAGAGCAATGGCCAGGTGGAAAGATTTCACTCGACTCTTACGGAGATTGCACGTTGTGTCAAGACTCAGCAAGAAATCACCGATACGATCGATTTAATTCTAATATCAACTTTGAAATATAACCACACTTTCCATTCAGTTGTAGAAGAAAAGCCAATTGACGTAATAAATGACTTCTCTCAAGAAAAATTAAATTCAATAAAAAGCAAACTCGAAGCAGCTCAAAAGAAAATTGTAAAACGTTCAACTACGGACGACAAGCACCTTAAAGAAGGAGACGTAGTATTTGTTAGAAGAAATAAGCGATTAGGCAATAAGTTTGATAAAGTTTACGTAGAAAAACAGGTACAAAAGGATCTGGGCACAGCTGTTTTAATAGATAATAAAAAGATTCATAAAGATAACTTACGTTAAATTAACATAACAAAAAACCTAACATACAAATTTTCGAATGAATTTCAGAATTTCATTGATTTCAAGTGCCCTCAGCGAAATTATAGACTACTCTGCTTCGCAATATATCCCGATCACCGTAGGACAGGTGGCGATTTTTGATGACTATGGTTCAATGGCACACGTAACTAATTTGACTAAATACGAAGAACTAAGAAAGCAGACAGAAGATCTACTGACGTACTTTCCACAGTCCCACATGAAAAAGCTATTAGAAATTGAACTACAACAAATAAATCGACTTCTGGACACTATACAAATTCACCATCGACAAGCACGTAGCCTTAACTTTTTAGGAACAGCATTAAAAATCATAGCCGGAACGCCTGACTTTGACGATTTTAACGGACTTGAAATGAAAATGGACATAATAATGAGTAACAATGAGAATCAAATCATAATAAATACTAAAATACAGGACCAAACAAATAAATTAACAGACGTGGTGAACAAACTGACATCGGACAACAAGACGCTAGAGGTAAATACATTATATCTTTATGAATTAGCGAGTAGTAGAACTAAAGCAATAATAAAAGATTTAGAAAACTCCATTTTATCAATAGCACTGGCTAAGGCTAACGTAATTAATCCAATTGTTTTAGATAGTCAGGAAATAAACTTTATCTTTATGTTAGAAAACTTAAGCATAAGTATCAATGATGTATTAATAAATAGTAAGTTTTAAATTGTTCAACATAATAATAATATCATATTTTATATAAAATTCCCTTTAGTTAACAACCTTTGCAATGCAACTGAAATTTATCCTGTTGTGCACAACAACAAAATATTAAATTTCGAATCCACCATAACGGCTAAATGCCAAAACGGGCACAAAACATTAGAAAATTGCAATAAGCAAGGCACTACAATTTTCTGTAACGAACTTTTTTCAAAAAATACCTGCCTTAAGAACCTCTTGAATACTTATATTGCAAATTGTTCCGAAATAACCACACTCGTACCACATATTTCAGAAATAAATGATGGCATTATCATCATAAATAATGCATTAGCGACAATTGAATTGTTAAACAAACCACCCACTCAAATTAATGGAACTTATCTCGTGATGTTTGAAGAATCGGTTAGAATTAATAATACTCTCTTTAAAAATATAAAACACAATACTTTCGTTAGTCCGGAAATCCCGTTAGCCCATACTGTAAATGTTACCGAACAAATAAAACAATTATCCTTGCCCGTTCTTAACGAACTACACCTTAAAAATCTTTATCATATAAAAGCTTTAAAAAACAGAGTTGCAAATCACGCTATATTTTATAATTCCTTTTTTGCCGCAATCTTCCTTTCACTGATGGCAGTAGGATTATATAGGCTTGTAACGCGAAAACGTAATGCAAAGGAAGGAAACATTAATGAAATAATAAAAACCATCCAAGAAAAACTCAGGAAAGCCGAGGACGACTTTCTTTCTAGGGGGGAGTAGTTAACACTGTTAATACTGCACCTGACCAAGAAGCTCAGGTTTAAAAGCAATATATTTTTCCCATCAACAATTCTTTTATTTTTCCCATCAAACATAAGCAGTGTATTTTTCCCATCAACAATTCTTTGAATTGCATACTCAATTTCCCACAGGAACACCTGCATGAGTTGCTATTGCACTGTGTTGTTGCTTTAAAAGTATTTGAATTAAGTTGAGAAGAATAAAATAAAATTGTAACTGTATTTGTATTTGAATTAAGTTGAGAAGAATAAAATAAAATTGTAACTGTATTTGTATTTGAATTAAGTTGTACTAAAAAGAAGTTAAAAAATAAAGTTTAGCTTTGAAGCAAACGCCGAAGTGAAATGTTTTGAACTCTTAAAAATAATTTGACCTAAAGAAACGATTTCTAATAAGTTTAAGCTAAAACGAATAGCATTTTACCAAAAAACAGCGATTTTTTTATTTACATTACATTAAATACCCTACATTGAGTATTTTGAAAGTTTTGCTTATATGGGAGGTGTCACGCCCTTTTGTCCGAGTTCACCCAGTTTTTGCTCAGAGCGTTCATTTATAGTTCTTAGTGCCTGAGTGAAATTCGGTTGAATTATCTCAAAAAACGTTTTAAGCATAGCGTTTTGAAGCTTTTGCTTATAAAGGAGGTCCCACGCCCTCTTTCCGAGTTCATCTAGTTTTAGCTCAGAGCGTGCATTTATAGTCTTCAGTATTTGAGTGAAATTTAGTTGGATTATCGCAAAAACTCTTTCAGTATAGCGTTTTGAAGCTTTTGCTAATATGGGAGGTGCCACGCTCTCTTTTCCGATTTCACCGTGTTTGTTGAGAGCTTGCATTTATAGTTCTTAGTGCCTGAGTAAAATTTATTTATTTCATCTACTGGGCTAAAACCCTTACAGATTACAAAAACAATACTAAAAAACTATATTACTTTGATTGTCAAAAACCGCTTTTAGTGAAGCGTTTTAAAGCTTTTGCCTATATAAAAGGTGCCACGCCCTCTTGTCCGAATCAGCTAATTTTTTGCTCAGAGTTGCATTTTGAATATATTTTTTGTATGGGTGGTAGGCGTGTCAACGCACCAAATTTCATTGAATTATCGTGGTTAGTTTTCCCGAAAAAAATATTTCCACGCTACCCTGGGTGTAGGTTATAAAAACATCATAAGCAAAGTTGATTTATTTTTCATCAAGGAGTTTGCTTGAATTTATTCAGAATTTTAGGACCTGCTTTGTGTTCATAATAAGCGATTTAAGCTTTTTAACCCATTCTGTCTCCACGACCCACATACGATTTTTCTGAATTTTACTCCAGAATATTTGCTAGATATCCCGCTATCTTGCTGTATGTGTCGCTAAGGTTTGCTCGATCGCATATTTCCAAAAATCGCATTTTTCGTTTTTTACTCGGCAGGAGACGCTTTAATTAAAAAAACATCATAAGCAAAGTCGATTTATTTTTTATCAAAGAATTTCCTTGAAACTTTATCAGAATTTTAGGACCTGTTATGCGGCCGTTATGAGCAGCTTAAACTTTTTAACCCATTCTGTCGCCACGACTCTCTTACGATTTTTTTGAATTGTATTTCAGAATATTTGGAAAAGTGGCCCGTAACATATCTACTACTTCTGAAATATGTATGTGGTCTCCCGTATATTATCGGAAATTTCGATTTTTCCCAAATTTTTCACATAAAACACCTCCTGCCACCCCCTCACGTCGATGTTTTTTTGTACACATATTGGAAATTTAATTTTACACGTGTTAGGAACTAAACCTTTTTATTTATTTTTACGTATAAAACGCCCTATGTGGCAACTTTATAATATTTATGTTTAGATTTTTGTTATGGCAACGCCTTTTTGTATTTAATTATTTGGATCATTTGAATTTTTATTCCAATAACATCCACAGAGCCGAGCGAATAAGTAATTTTTTTGCTACTTTGTGCCTTATATTTTATAAATTAAAATGAATTTTTTGTAATTATCATTAGATAATGAAACGCACACGCGCACATCATTTTCACATTCAAAACAACCGCCTTGTTTTACTATATTCGGCTCTACAGTTTTGCCCGAAAACCCAACAAAATTTTTATTATATATTCTGGGAAAATTACATAAAGTTGGGCAACCGACAACTTTAGATGTCTGATAAAGAAGATTCTTCATCCGATGAAAAGGAAAGGGAAATGGTGGAAGCCACATCCATTGCCGAGCTACAAAAGCAAATTGAAGAGCTGCAGTTTTTTTGTAAAAAAGCCGAAACGGAAAATGTTGAACTTCAAAAGCGTCCAATAAAAGAGGGACATGCCGCCATCGACAACGCCGTTGCTAACACCACTGCCGACGTACAAGTCACTAGCACCGCCGCCGCAAGTAACAACGTCACCACCGTCTCTGCCAGCAACAACGTCAACGCCAATGCCAATCCTATTTTGCCGCCTGACTATCACCATGCTTTCTCCGATTACGGTGCAGAATTAAACACAAGTAAATCTATTTTTTCTAATATGCAATACTTTGGAGCAGGAGCACTGCCACAGCCTCCCAACATTTCCAAATTTGTGTCATCAAATATGCCGACATTTCCGACAACATCAATGCCAAATTTTTCTATGCCGACGACATCGTCAATGCCAAATTATTTTCTGCCGACGACAACGTCATTGCCAAACTATTCTCTGCCTACGACAGCGTCACTGCCAAATTATTCTCTGCCGACGACCGCGTCCATGTCAAATTATTATCTACCGACGACTACGTCAATGCCAAATTTTGCTGTGCCGACGACTACGTCAATGCCTTCATATATTTATTTACAGCCGCCTGTAATGCGAAAACTCCATGATCTTCCTGAGTTTTCCGGAATGCCAGAACAACGGCCTATGTTTTCAATTGCCTTTAAGGAAACAACAGAAGCTTATCGCTATACAAAATTGGAAAATTTGTCGCGCCTTCAAAAAGCGCTCAAAGGTGCTGCTAAGGCAAAAGTCGAAGCGTATCTCATACATCCAGATAGTGTCGATGCTGTGATGGGCACTCTGGAATTTCATTTTGGTCACCCACAGATTTTAATTCGAAGTTAAATTGCAAAAGTACGAGCCTTTCCTCGAATTACAGGAAATAAAATTTCGGAAATAATGAACTTCAGTACTATGGTTTCTAATCTCAACATTTTTTTGACAAATTCAGGTGCTACGCCACACTTAAACTATCTATTGGTTAGTAAATTGCCTTTACTCAAGAGGGAGGAATGGGCTTAATTTACATGTATAAACAAATTAGAATATCCAACCGTGTGCCAATTTAGTGAATGGTTGCAAAATTTTGCCATGTACATTTCGATGGCTACAGAAGCGGATTCTGTAAGCAAAGCCAATACTAATCAGGATTTTACTCAAAAGAGGGAAAAAACATTCATCAGTCATCTTTTACTATAATGGATGAGCAAAAAAGGCAAAAATGTATCCTTTGCCAACAGGAACATAATTTGTACCAATGTGACAAATTTCAAAAAAGTCTAACTGCAGATCGTTGGAAAATAGTAAAATCTAGCAAACTTTGTTTTTTTGTTTGCGTTCTGGCCACAATATTTCGAACTGTCAAAATCAAAGGGAATGTGGTATGAATTCTTCTTTTACACGAAAATTTTAAAATTGTTAATGACAGAACAAAAGATTCTCATGGGGATGTAAACGCATCAAAAACAAATAAATCTATAAGCAATGAAAAATCAGCCTCGTCAATGTTGTCAATCATAATGTCAACAAAAAGACTTTATCAAAATTTATTCCTGTACAAATAAACGGCCCAAAGTACGCCGCATTGGAAAATATTCCAATTGATGACTATATCAATGCTGTTCCACGTCTGCTGATAGGAATGCCGCATATTAATTTTGTCCGTCTCCTAAATATTTTAAACTTGGATGAACATTTTGCAGTTCATCAAACAAAATTAGGCAACATACTTTTTGGGTCTAACGAAGAAAACTCTGAAGCGATCGTGTGCCGGATAGACATTGAAGAAAATAAATAAAATTGACAAGATTCAAAAACAGATTTCAGAGTACTTTACTTTAGAAAATTTTGGAACAAAGCCACTTGAGCCCATTGTGAGTGAAGATGACAAAAGAGCGGAGAAGATTCTTATTGAAACTACAAAAAAGATAGGCAATCAGTACGAAACCGGTCTTTTGTGGAAAGCTGAATCTTTTGAGTTTTGTGACAGCTACACAATGGCTTTAAATCGCCTTCAAATTATAGAAAAGAAAATGGCAAAAGATGAAGATTTTGCTAAATGGTACAAATCAAAAATTCAAGAATATGTAGCGAAATCATATGCCAGAAAATTATCTGAAGATGAGGCTGCATGTTTAGCAGCTCATACTTGGTACTTGCCGCACTTTGCCGCATGCAATATTAATAAAGAAAATAAACTACGATTGGTTTTTGATGCGGCCGCATCTATAAATGAAGTTTCTTTAAACTCAAGGCTAATGAAAGGCCCTAACAAATATCAGCCGAAGCCATTATTATCCGTTTTATTTAAATTTCGCCAAGGAGCAATTGGAGTATGTGCAGACATTCGCGAAATGTTCCACAGGATTAACATCCGAAAAAAAGATCAAAATGCTCAAAGATTCTTATGGAGGGACGGCGATGTTTCTTGACCTCCTGATACTTACGTAATGAGTGCCATGAATTTTGGATCGACAAGTTCACCATGCTCAGCCCAATACGTAAAAAATTTAAATGCCCTGTTATGTAAAAAGGATCGTGAACGTGCATATAATGCCATAGTAAAACGCCATTACATCGATGATTATGTCGATAGCTTTGACACTGCTGAAGAAGCTGTAAATATCTGCAGGGAGGTGGTAGAAATTCAAAAAGAAGCTGGATTTAATTTAAAAGGCTTCAAATTGAATTCATTTGGTTTTATGAAGGCGTTCATTCCTAATTTGCCATCAGAAACGTCATCTTGTGAAAGTCTGTGCCATACAGAAACAGAAAAGATTTTGGGAATGTTTTGGAAGCCATCTACTGACGAATTTTGCTTCATCTTAAAATTTGCAAAGGTGCCGAAAGCAGTTTTGAGCGGAAGTCGACGGCCGAACAAAAGTGAAGTTTTAGGTATCACCATGTCCATATTTGATACCTTTGGATTTTTGGCAAATTTTGTAATAAGGTCGAAAATTATTTTACAAAAGTTATGGAGAACAACAATTGACTGGGTTACGCCAATCCCATATGAAATTTACAAGGAATGGTTCAAATGGCTCACGGAAATACAAAATGTCGACAAATTAAAAGTACCTAGATGTTACAATTATCTTTTTACAAATACTTCAGCTTACATTGAATTGCACGTATTCGTTGATGTGACCGAGACGGCCTTTTCTGCAGTAGGATATTGGCGAATATTTTATGAGAATAAAGTTGATGTTGTATTTGTTCCCGGAAAATCACGATGCCGCCCAATAAAAGCTCTTTCAATTCCTCGACTGGAATTGCAAGCCGCCGTTCTCGCTCGTTCTACTACAGGACGCTATAGTAAGTAGCCATAGCATAAAACCTCAAAAAATAACATTGTGATCCGACTCTAAAACAGTTATATGCTGGGTTAGATCTGATAGTCGATGCTATAAACAATTTGTAGCACATCGCATAACTGAAATTATCGACTCGTCAGATGTGAAACAATGAAGATGGGTACCCGGATCTCAAAATCTAGCCGATGATGCCACCCGACTACAGACTAAACTAACTATATCTTCAAATTCTCGTTGGATAATGGGTCCATTATTTTTAAAGCGCCCCTCGGAGGAATGGCCGCAGATGCCTGACGATATATATAAAACCGGGAGTAACATTGTTAAACGTTCAAAGTTTTCGTTTGCCATATCATGCAATTTGAAAGTCATTCCGTTTGAAAAATATTCAAACTATCATAAATTATTGAGAGTCATCACATGGGTGCGACGAGCTATTGCTATTTTTAAATGCTATTTAAATATTTACTAGTTCACAAAATAAACCATCATTTGATGAATTGCTTAGCCCTGCCGAAGTAAAAGATACAGAAATATTTATTTGCCGAATAGTTCAGAAAGAATCGTTTCCTGAAGAGATGGACCTTTTGCTGCGTAATAAGCCTATTACCAAAACTAGCTCAATTTATAATTTAACGCCAGAATTAGACCAAGATAAAATAATGCGATAAGCAGGACGGATAATAAACGGACAATAATTTTACCGAAAAATCATTTACTGACAGCGTTAATAGTGAAGCATTATCACGAACTTTATAAGCACCAAAATCAGGAAGCAACTTGTTGTGCAACAAGATTGAAATTTTGGATACCTTGTATACGCCAACAAGTTCGCGCTGCCAAAGCCAAATGCCAACTATGCAAAAATTTGTCTGCAAAGACAACTCCTAATTGATCGATTAACGTTTATTCGACCATTTTCTTATACCGGACTTGACTACTTTGGACCTGTACAGGTCGCCGTGTGGAAAAAGATGGGTATCCCTCTTTACGTGCCTATCAGTTAGAGCAATACATCTGGAACTAGCTAAAGATTTGTCGACTAGCTCCACAATTTTGTGTCTAAGAAATTTCATGAATCGAAGAGGTGTTCCAGTTCGTCCCAGGAGTGACAACGGAACAAATTTTGTTGGAGCAAGCAAAGAAAATTTTATTATACTAGATAAGACTATTAATGATGAGTACGCGCCATTGCATTGAATGGATTTTTAATACGCCTGCAAACCCATTCGAAGGTGGATCTTGGGAGCGCATGGTACGAGCAGTTAAAAGGGTATTGTTGTTTACTTTGAAAGAGAAAACACCGCAAGTAGAAACATTCGTTAGTTTGCTGATTGAAGCGGAAAATTTAATTAATTCGCGTCCGTTAACTCATTTGGCATTGGAAAGCAATACGGACGATCCGCTTACGCACAATCATTTCTTAATTGGAAGCCCAAATATAATTCAAACGCTAATCGTTGAACAAAAACTTTGCCTTCATAAGCATTGGCAAATTTTACAACAATTGAAACAAACCTTTTGGAAAAGGTGGATTTTGGAGTACCTTCCAGAACTAACACGTCGGACCAAATGGTGTCAACACGTCGAGCCGATCAGAGTTGGAGATGATGTCGTGCTATATCATGATAATGAAGCACGTGGCAATTAGAAACGTGGTATTGTGCTCCAAGTATTTCCAGCACCGGATGGTCAGGTGCGCTCGGCATTGGTCAGAACTTCAGTTGGAGTTTATCGCAGAGCAGCATCAAAACTTACAGTTCTTGACGTGATTGGTGAGTCTCCGACTGCCGTTTCGACTGACGGGAGTGGGGATGTTAGGAACTAAAACCTTTTTATTTATTTTTACGTATAAAACGCCCTATGTGGCAACTTTATAATATTTATGTTTAGATTTTTGTTATGGCAACGCCTTTTTGTATTGCATTATTTTGATCATTGTGAACTGCTCTGAAATGCCATTGGATAGAAATATTTGAGTTTTTATTTCAATAACGTCCACAGAGCCGAATGAATAAGTAAGTTTTTTGCTACTTTGTACCTTATATTTTATAAATTAAAATTAATTTTTTGTAATTATCATTAGATAATAAAACGCACACGCGTACATCAATTGCACATTTAAAACAGCCACCTTGTTTTATTATATTCGGCTCTACAGTTTTGCCCGAAAACCCAACAACACGACTAGGAATATATTCCACCATATTTGGTTATTTGGACATGAAACATGAAAAAAAATCTGGGCCATATAAAGGAAGATTGTTTTTAGATATGCCCATATGTTTCTTGAAGAAAAAAAAGTATATTTGAACATAATTAAAGTTAAATAAATGTTAACATGTATAAAATGAAGAAACTTGATATTAAAGATACAGTAGGTCAAAGCCAAAATCGTACACTAAACAAACTATTTTTCAATGCCCCAAAACTAAGTACGCAAAAATAATTTAAGAAATTTGGAGTGCATTTTTAAGTAGCCTATTTAATCCTTCAATTTTAACAAAAAATCAAACTTGAAATTTTCCGTTATTTTTGAAAATAAATAAAAAGTTACAGAAATCAAGCATATTCAGTACCAAAGCCAAAGTCATACACCTTAACAAAATTATAATTTTTACATGAGTTCAGTAATTAGTGTACATTGTTTTGTTTTTATTTGTCATGTTTAGTCTTTTTCGCATCCTTTGAATTAGTTTTCACAATAGCTCGGATAAATTTTTTCCCATTTTCCATGAATACCCTTTTCAGTTTAGTTTTTGAACAAATATTGTGCTGGCGAACTTTTGCGTCCAGATAATTCCACAAGAATTTAATAGCATTTATACCTGAATCCTGCGCCAGTGTTACGAATACATTGGGGCAGTTGTATTGAATCCATGATCTCATATTATAAGAAATATGTTTGAAATCGTTATCTTATTAAAAGTACTTATTACTACATTGACCAAGTTTATCCAATATTGCAATAAATTTAGTATCTAAATGTTCAAATACATCTTATGATCCTTACTACTATCAACAAAAGGTAGTATTCCAGGCCCAGCTGCTGAAAAAGAGCCCCAAACCATTAGTGAACCACTGTCATGTTTTACATATGGTTTAAGGTTTTCAAACAAGGTGCTTCAGTTGGTTTTCTTCATATGTATTATCTGCTGTCTGATCCAAAAGAATTAATCTTACTTTCATTCAAGAAGAGGACATTTTTCCAAAAGAAAAAATCTTTATGGAAGTGAGTTTTAGCAAACTGCAACCGAGCCCTTGATGCTTCTTCTTTATTAAAGAAAAAAGTCAGACCAAATGTAAAGCATGAAGGTGGTTCACTAATGATTTGGAGCTCTTTTCAACAGCTGGGCCTAGAATACTCCATTTTGTTGATGGAAGTAAGGATTATAAGATTTATTTGAAAATTTTAAGACTAAATTAACTACAATTTAAGGATAAACTTGGTCAATGTAGTGATATGTATTTTTACCAAGAAAACGATCTCAAACATATTCCTTATAATATGAGATCATGGATACAATAGAACTGCCCCAATATATTCGTAACACTGGCGCAGGGTCCAGACATAAATGCTATTAAAATCTTGTGGAATTATCTGGAGGCAAAAGTTCGCCAGCACAATATTTGTTCAAAAACTGAACTGAAAAGGGTACTCATGGAAAATGGGAAAAAATTTATCCGAGCTATTGTGAAAAACTAATTCAAAGGAACTGAATAATACTGAACTCATATAAAAATTATAATTTTGTTTAGGTGTACGACTTTGGCTTTGGTACTGAATATGCTTGATTTCTGTAACTTTTTATTTATTTTCAAAAATAACGGAAAATTTCAAGTTTGGTTTTTTGTTAAAATTGAAGGATTAAATAGGCTATTTAAAAATACACTTCAAATTTCTTAAATTATTTTTGCGTACTTAGTTTTGCGGCATTGAAAAATAGTTTGTTTGGTGTACGATTTTGGCTTTGACCTACTGTGGTTATTTAAAGAAAATACATCAAATTTTAAGTTAGCACGGAGTTAGGTGCACGCACATACGGAGTTAGGTTCATGGCAAAATTTTAGACCGGAATTAGGGACAAATGATGTGTTACTAAAAGTATAAAGAATTATCATAATATAGGGGCTATGAAGCTCAAATTTCGCACTAATCGACTCCGGATAAATCAAGCCTTAT
The DNA here is from genome assembly GCA_951812925.1 of Calliopum simillimum. Lineage (NCBI taxonomy): Eukaryota > Metazoa > Arthropoda > Insecta > Diptera > Lauxaniidae > Calliopum > Calliopum simillimum. The sequence goes on from OX638368.1 coordinate 66,328,774, forward strand.
GAAAAATCATATATCCGATCTGAAAATTGAGTTGTAAGACTTGGAGTCGTTCTAGAAGTAGAGAGTACCTTAACATGCCGTAGTTCGGTACACTTACCGTAAACCCTCTAAGAAAAGCGGTACGAAAGCGTATCGCTGGCGAAGCCTATAAGTCATAGAAGACTTCGTAAACGTACCACTTTGGCGATACGATTGTGAACCGTAAACGTAAATATTAGAATAAGAACAGAAGAATTAAAAACGTAGTAAATTCTATGTATCAGCTTTTCCGCTTAATCTCTACTGGAAATGCAAAATACTGACACTGCTACTCCCAAACTGTATTAAGACTCTCTACCACTTTATTTTTAGACCCAGTCAACGATAGCTGGTTTATGTGGACCATAAGTTGACGGCATCAGAGCCGAGGATGAGTCAGCAAGGTTGGTCTCACTCAATATCTTACATCCAGTTTTCACGTTCAAGAAAGGAACAGAAAGGACGAGCAGCGAAGTGCATCTCAAGAAATTCCTCTGATGTCAAGGTGAATTTCATGGCCACCAGGTTGAAGCCCTTGTCCTCTATGCGTTGGATAATCTTACCAACAAGTCCACTTTGGACGCCAAAGGACATAATCACGATGAAAGTACGATCCTGGTTTGCTGCCATTGTGTACGAAAACTTTGTGATGAATCAATAGATTTCGAAAATTAAATTTTAAATAAAAAACTGAAAAATATTTTGACAAAAAAAAAAAAAAATATTGTTTGTTTACACATTCAATGTATGCATGTGTTAGTGAAATGAGAGTACGCAATTTACGAACCGTAAATTTTTATTAGAGGGAATTATTAAAAGTAAAAATTTAATCTAGTAGTGCTCGCTGTGAATCTCAGTTCAAAATTATTTTTATTTTTGAAAATAAATGAAAATAAAATTATCATAGATTCAAAGTAAACATGATTCAAGAAAATTATTTATATAATAAATACAAAAGTACATAAATACAAAGGACTTCGCTATAATCTTTTATTTTAACCATACCATACCATATAAAATATAGGTATATAAATCAGTTCGTAAGCGATACGATTTTAACGAAGCAAAAATGAACCATTTGGACGTTACGTAAACTTTACTCTTTCGCGAGCTCTAAACGTAGAACCAATACATACAAATAACTACGTTTTTAATGCTACTGTTCTTATTCTAATATTGACGTTTACGGTTCGCATTCGTATCGCCAAAGCGGTACGTTTATGAAGTCTTGTATGACTTAAAGACTTCGCCAGCGTTACGCTTTCGTTACGTTTTTCTTAGAGGGAAACAGCTAGGCTTAATGCTAGATTATCGACTGTTAATATTTTTTTCTTAAACATAGTTTGGCTTGTTAAGCTTTTAATTCTAAGAAAGAATATGTGATCAAAAATGTCTGGCCGAATCTACTTTTGGAGATAGCCATCGAAAGATCGGGATAGAGCTTTTATGAAAACCGGTATAAGTTCGGAACTCTTGGTTGGTTTTTAATAATATTGGTGTCATATGAAAGGTATTTTAACTGACTACAAAATTGTTACAAAAATTTTAAATCCGAGTCAAGAATTTGAGATGGCGTGTTTTTGAAAATTTTGACCAGTTTTTTTATTTTAAAGCACTATTTTTCCAAAAATATGGAAGCCTAATTAAGTTTATTTTATTTGATATGCAATTTATGCCTCATTTTTTTAATAAGCACATTTTTTATAGGAAAAAAAAGTAAGCCACAGAAATTTTCATGAACAACAACAACAACGGGAATTTGGTTAGCAAATCTAGGTGTTGGATATATTACAGACTTATTCGTAGCGTAAGACCACCGCAAAGACGGTAATGGATTTTTCAGAGTTGTAAATCCTGAGCACTTATCCCTACTTTTATGCAAAATTACTGTGGGAAAAAAATCGGTCCAAATTTCAGAAAAGCCGTAGTATCTCGAAAACTACGAGCCAGATTTCAAAAGTTTTATAATCAATATTGTAGCTTATTAAATTACTTTTCATATGACACCCATATTTTGGAAATCAATCCAGCCATTTTTGCTAATAAGGCATTTTTGAAAAAATAGTGCTTTAAAAACAAAAAACTGGTAAAAATTTCTCGAAAATCTTGACTCGGATTTGAAATTTTTGTACGATTTTGTAGTCAGTTAAAATACCTTTCATATGATACCAATATTATTAATATCCATCAAGGGATTCTGAACTTATACCGGTTTTCATAAAAGCTATATCCCGATCTTCCGATGGCTATATCTCCTAAAGTAGGTTCGACCAGATCTTTTTGTTGTTGTTGACTATAATTAACTCCCAGAGCCCTATTTGGGCAAAAAAATAAAAAAAAAACCGTTTTTAAAGTAAAATTGTTCCAATAGCTCCCTAAGGTTTGGCAGTTGTTAAATTTTTATTAGTGCGTGTGATAATGAAAAAGTGAAAAACTTTACAAAATTATAATTTTTTTGGTTTAATTTTTGTTCTAACGGTTACAAAAGAAAAGAAAAATTTGTGTAAAAACATGTAGCAACAATTTCTGCACAATATTAGGAGAAGACCTTATTTTGCATAATTTGACAAGTTCACCACTAAAGCTTTTGTGTGGGGAATTTATGAGCTTTTTCTACAATGCTTTTTCGTCAGAATACCGAAAGTCTTAGAAAGTATTTCTGAAATGTATTACGAAAGTCTTTCTGCTGTCTTAACCGGAATAGCCCTAAGAATCTCATGAAACGAATGGTACTTGGGAACTTGTAGATTTGCCAGCTGGAAAAATGGCTGGTGGTAGAAAATGGGTTTTTAAGTTGAAAACTAGTTAGTGCAAATGGTGACCTTGAGAGATTAAGGCAGGATATGTGGCTCAAGGCTTTTCACAAAATTATGGTGAAGACTACAATAAGGTCTTTGCGCCAGTAGTTTTGCATACAACGTTCAGGACATTGCTTTCAGTAGCAGCAAAACGCAACATGATTGTTTATCATCTAGATGCGAAAACAGCGTTTTTAAATGGCAACCTATCTAAGACGATTTATACGAAACCACCACCAGGGTATGATAGGGCAAACACATCAAAGGTGTGTTTATTAAAGAAAAGCATTTATGGGTTAAAACAAGCTGCGAGAATGTGGAACAGCAAACTTCATGAGGTACTTATACAAACTGATTTTCATCAAAGTTATAATGATCCATGCTTGTATTCTAAAAAGATTAATGGTGATTTTTGTTATCTCATTGTTTATGTTGATGACTTAGTTGTAGCTTGCAAAACACTTCATCAGCTGAAAGAAATTGAGTCCATATTAAATTCAAAATTCGTAATGAATAATTTAGGTCCGATCCAACACTATTAAGGTACAGAAGTAACAAAGGATAAATATGTTAACTCCGCAATTTGTCAATCAAGTTATGGGAAATCAGAATCATCAAATGAATTAGCAAGCAATATTCCGTATCGGCAATTGATTGAATGGTTACTTTATTTATCTACAAACCAGATATATCTGCAAGAATTAGCATTTTGGCACAAAAGGTTTCAAAGCCAACATTAGAGGATTGGAATGAGGTTAAAAGTGTTGTGAAATATTTGAAATCAACACATTCAATGAAACTAATGCCGAGCATTAACAAACAAATGATTTGTCACTGTATGGTCATGCTGATGCTTAATGGGCAGATGATAAAATTGGAAGAAAATCAAAGCAAAGTATAGTTGCAATGGCTGCGGCAATCACTCGAAGAAATGCATGAATTCCTTGATGACTCAACACTAATATATGAAGACAATCAAAGCTGCATTGAAGTGATACATAATCAAAAATTTTCATTCAAGACAAAACACATTGATACGAAATACAAGATGATACGAGACTTGAGTCAAAAAGGGATAATCAACATCTAATATTGTCCAACAGAAGAAAGGATAGCGGACCTGTTTACGAAGCCACTGTCATCAAACAAACACATCTATTTGCGACTAAAATGTAATATGTTATGAATGAGGAGGAGTGAAGAATACTGAATATTCATAGCAATGTTACTTTAATTTTAGTTAAAAAACTATTTTTTTTTATCTGGGTAGCACTGTATAAAATGTACTCATAATTTTCTTAATTTTCAATAACGATCTGCTGGCAGGCATACTATAAAGATATTAAAAATACAACAGATACAGCCAGACTCAGAAAAATTTTGTCTAAAAAAGAAATAACGCCAGTTTTAATTCAAAACGATAATGGAAAATGGACTGATAATGCAGCGGAAACAGTAGAGTTGTTAATGCAAACTCATTTTCCGGGCTGCCTTAACACTTCCGTTACAATGATTTTGCAAACAATACCTAGCTTAGAAGGTACACCTCCGAACATACTTATTTAATAAGAACAGAATAAATCATGCTCTTGAGTGCTTTACACAATATAAATCAGCAGGTCCTGATAACATTTTCCCAGCTATGTTACAATATGCTAAAGATAGTATCATGGAATGGCTTATACAAATTTTTAACGTTGCTTAAGACTTCAATACGTACCGCAATCATGGCGTCAGGCAAAAGTAGTGTTTAATCTCAAAGGAGGAAAAATTACCCACGCCAAGGCAAAAGATTTCAGACCTATTAGTTTAACGTCTTTTCTCCTTAAAACCATGGAACGTTTCATAGACTGCTTCATTAGAGAAAGTATTCCCCACGGTTACATGTCACCTACTCAGCACGCTTATCAAAAAGGCAAATCAGTAGAAACTGCTCTACATAGTGTAGTTAAAAACATTGAGAACTCCCTTCACTACAAGGAATACACTTTAGCGGCATTCCTGGATATTGAAGGGGCCTTTAACAATATTTCAAATGAATCGCTAATAGAGGGACTTCGGTTGATGGGAGTTAACGAATTTCTTATAGGGTGGGTCAACACTCCACTCAGTTGTCGCTTAATATCCACAACCTGGGGTTGTGAATTTACTCAAAAACTGGCCATTTGTGGCACTCCACAAGGTGGGGTAGTTCCACCACTTCTCTGGATAATAGCTTTAAATTCCCTTTTTAAAAAATTACAAGGCATGGGCACTAAAGTTGTTGCCTATGCTGATGATCTTGTTTTAATGGTAAATGGGAAATATCCGAATGTATTAAGTGAGCTTCTGGAGACCTCGCTAGAATCTTTAAGCAGATGGTGCTTCACAAAAGGCCTTTGTATAAGTCCATCAAAAACCCAAGTTATACTTTTTACCAAAAAATATAAAATACCGACTTTCAGGTGAATTCGTATCAATGGAATCACCATAAATTTATCGAAAACTGCAAAGTTTCTAGGGGTAATTTTAGAACACAAACTACATTGGAAAGAAACCATTAAAGAACGCGTTGCAAAAGCTAATAATGCCTTCTACGCTTGCAAAGTCATATTTGGTCGCACTTGAGACTTGGAACCTAAGGTGACACACTGGATATACTGCTCTGTCGTTAGGCCTATATTGTTATATGGAGTATTTGTCTGATGGAACGCACTTGAAAATAAATCTCTCTTAAAACTATTAGAAAGAATTCAACGGCTTATGTGCTTGAACATTACGGGTGCTCAAAAAACTACATCAGTAGAATCATTTAATGTAATACTTAACATGCTTCCTATTGACTTACATGCGAAAGGAGTATTTAAAACTGCAATCCGACTGAAAGAAGTTTAGGGTTTCAGCTTCAGAGAATTCGGACACAGCAAACTAAGCTCTGTTTGTAAAAAGTCGACTGACTACTGTAAACCAACACTGCATCTTGATAGGAAGTTCTCTGTTAACATAGAATCGAGAAATTCCTGGGTTAACCGAGCTTCAGACTCATTTAATTCTATTAATATTTACAGGGACGGCTCTAAACAAGAAGCAGGGGTGGGGGCTGGGGTTTTCATTCCCACCTATAATACAACATTTAAGTATAAATTGTCACAATACTGTAGCATCTTTCAAGCAAATATGTACTAGCAAAATAACCAAAAATTTTTGGCCAACTTTCTGTAAAGATAAAACCAACTACCTTTTCTCTTTATCTCGTAAAACATGTAGAACTGTTGTAGGAGCCATCACTGGACACTGTCTTATTGGTTATCATGCTCATAGAATGAGCATTCTAGCGGATAGTAGGTGTCGGTGGTATGATGAAGGCGAAGAGGAGAATTTGGGAATATCTACTGTGTTTTTGTCCAGCGCTTTGCAGAACCAGATTTAAACCCTTGGACAAATGTTCTTTAACAATCTTGAAGAACTTTCAGATACTGGTCAAAACCAATAAAGGGCTGAAACTCCATTATTACATCTATATATAAATACGTGAACAGTTTTTTTTGTCTCCCTTTTGCGAGCTAACCATTTGACCGATTTTGGATATTTTTTTTTTTATATGATAGGTACTGTAGTGTAGAATCCACGAATCCAAAAATCAAAGGATCAAAGTTTCCCATATAATTACAACAACAACAGCATGCGCAATGTTATGCTGTGTTGTTAAGAAAGTGAATGACACAGTGGAGTGAGAGAAATTTTGTTGTTGTTGTTTTTCCCTTGCTTGCACGAAACCTGTTTCGTTGCGCTCTGTCGACGTTCTGCACCGATATTTTGGATGTTTTTCGATGCTTTTGGACTTTTACCGATATTTTGGATGTTTCTCGATACTTTTGGACTTTTATCGATATTTTGGATGTTTCTCGATACTTCTGGACTTTTACCGATGTTTTGGATGTTTCTCGATGCTTTTGCACTTTTACCGATATTTTGGATGTTTCTCGATACTTTTGGACTTTTATCGATATTTTGGATGTTTCTCGATACTTTTGGACTTATACCGATATTTTGGATGTTTCTCGATACTTCTGGACTTTTACCTATATTTTGGATGTTTTTTGATACTTTTGGACTTTTATCGATATTTTGGATGTTTCTCGATACTTCTGGACTTTTACCGATATTTTGGATGTTTTTCGATGCTTTTGGACTTTTACCGATATTTTGGATGTTTTTTGATACTTTTGGACTTTTATCGATATTTTGGATGTTTCTCGATACTTCTGGACTTTTACCGATATTTTGGATGTTTCTCGATGCTTTTGGACTTTTACCGATATTTTGGATGTTTTCCGATACTTTTGGACTTTTACCGATATTTTAATTTTTTTTAATTTAATTTAGTTAATTATCACATTAGTGCTATAAGACTTAGTCTTTTGATGCACAAAACAATCAGTATACATATAGGAACAAATACTTAAATCTCATACAAATTATCTTATCATAACTTTTTTTCAAATATTAATTACTTTTAAAATGTGGAAGACTATATATCATAATGTTATTTTTTTTTTTTTAGTTAATACTAATTATTTTTAAAAAAGTTGAATATATCAGTTCTAAAATTGCTCCGATTCAAATTATGCCTGAGTGAGTTTGGCAGATTATTCCACACTCTTATGGTATTGATGAAAAAGAATCTGCTTGAGTTTAAAAAATAAACTCCGGAATGTTAAAACTTGTGTATCTTTTTGTTCGACTAAACTGTAATTTATTATACAAATAAACAGGGGAGCGGTTTAAAATAATATTACGTAGAAATATACAATTTCTTGCGTACATGTTATCATCCAGTTCACAACCAAGGATTGCACAACGCTGTTCTGAAATGTGGTCAAATTTACTCAGTGAAAAATCATAACGCACAGCACAGTTAAAAGCAACAAGTAGTTTATGGCTTGAAGCTGAATCAAGTTTACAGTATACATTTTCAGCATAAGTAATAATGGGGAGAATTAGTTGCTTAACAAGCCTAATCTTAGTGTTCTGAGGAGTAAAAACGGACGATAAACGGAGATTTCTCAAAACACAGTAAATTTTACTCACAAAATCAAGTTTATCAGGTCCAATACAGATGTCTGAAAAATCCAAGCCAACGGTTATGTTTTTTGAAATTGGCAATACCTTACATTTAGAAGGATTAAGTTTGAGGTGATTTTTACTAGCCCAAGTGTTTATTTTATCTAAATCTTCATTTAGACAACAACATAAATCCTCAATAAGACTACTCCTACGTGGGATGTAGAGCTGTATATCATCAGCATAGCCATGAACTTCTGAGTGTTCACATACTCCGAATAAATCATTAATAAACATAACAAAAAGTAATGGTCCAAGTATAGAACCTTGCGGTGCTCCCGAGGTTATGGAGCTGTACCTTGAATAGCTGTTACCAACTTTTACCCTTTGTCTCCTTCCAGTTAGATAACTTTTAATAAGATGGATATCAGAGTTACCAAAACCAAATAACTCAAGTTTTTTACAAAGCAGAGTATGATCAATGCTGTCAAATGCCTAAGTAAAATCGAGTAGGCACAAAAGAGTAATCTTATTCTGATCAAAACTAATTCGAATATCATCCAAAACCTTAATCATAGCAGTTGAGCAGCTATGCCCCTTGCGAAAACCAGATTGCAGTGGGTGTAAAAGATTTTTGTCATTTAGGTACTGCGTAATTTGTTCAGCCATTAGACTTTCACAAACTTTCGATAACGCTGGAAGTATACTAATAGGCCTAAACTCTTCAGGAGTGCTTGCATTTTTAGTTTTAGGCACTGGAGTTATAGTATCAGCTTTCCAAATGTTAGGAAAAGTCGATGTAGTGAAACAATGATTGATTATGTGAGTGAGCGGCCTTACAATGTATGGCAAAATAATTTTTATGAACCTTATTGGTAATCCATCTTCTCCCAATGAGTTAGACCTTATTTGACAGACCTTAGAGCAAACATCAAACTCAGTAACTGGAGAAAATTGAAACTTGAACGAGTCATTTAAGCTAACAAATGAAGGTGCTGTGTGAACGGTATGTAGGATGTTATTTGCCTGACTAAAATAGGTATTTAAAATGTCTAGATCTATGTTGCAGCGCTCCGTTGTATCACCACACACCTTAAGCTTTTTCAGATTTCCCCAGAAACGTTTAGAATTAAAGGACGAATCAAGCTGTTTGTAGCAGAAAGCCTTTTTTGATTTGCGCGTTATTTCTGTAGCATTATTTCTTGCTCGCTTATAATTCAAATAATTTTCATCAGAAGGATTACGTTTCCATTGAGAATAACATTTGGATTTTAGATGTTTCTCGATACTTTTGGATTTTTATCAATATTTTGGATGTTTCTCGATACTTTAAGACTTTTATCGATATTTTGGATGTTTATCGATACTTTTGGACTTATACCGATATTTTGGATGTTTCTCGATACTTCTGGATTTTTATCGATATTTTGGATGTTTCTCGATACTTTTGGACTTTTACCGATATTTTGGATGTTTCTCGATACTTTTGGACTTTTACCGATATTTTGGATGTTTCTCGATACTTTTTAACTTTTATCGATTTTTTGGATGTTTCTCGATACTTTTGCACTTTTATCGATATTTTGGATGTTTTTCGATACTTTTGAACTTTTATCGATATTTTGGATGTTTCTCGATACTTTTGGACTTTTATCGATATTTTGGATGTTTCTCGATACTTTTGGACTTATACCGATATTTTGGATGTTTCTCGATACTTTTGGACTTTTATCGATATTTTGGATGTTTTTTGATACTTTTGGACTTTTATCGATATATTGGATGTTTCTAGATACTTTTGGACTTTTACCGATATTTTGGATGTTTCTCGATGCTTTTGGACTTTTACCGATATTTTGGATGTTTTTCGATACTTTTGGACTTTTACCGATATGTTGGATGTTTCTCGATACTTTTGGACTTTTACCGATATTTTGAATGTTTTCCGATACTTTTATCGATATTTTGGATGTTTCTCGATACTTTTGGACTTATACCGATATTTTGGATGTTTCTCGATACTTTTGGACTTTTATCGATATTTTGGATGTTTTTTGATACTTTTGGACTTTTATCGATATATTGGATGTTTCTAGATACTTTTGGACTTTTACCGATATTTTGGATGTTTCTCGATGCTTTTGGACTTTTACCGATATTTTGAATGTTTCTCGATACTTTTGGACTTTTACCGATATTTTGAATGTTTCTCGATGCTTTTGGACTTTTACCGATATTTTGGATGTTTTCCGATACTTTTATCGAAATTTTGGATGTTTCTCGATACTTTTGGACTTATACCAATATTTTGGATGTTTCTCGATACTTTTGGACTTTTACCGATATTTTGGATGTTTCTCGATACTTTTGGACTTTTACCGATATTTTGAATGTTTCTCGATGCTTTTGGACTTTTACCGATATTTTGGATGTTTTCCGATACTTTTATCGATATTTTGGATGTTTCTCGATACTTTTGGACTTATACCGATATTTTGGATGTTTCTCGATACTTTTGGACTTTTATCGATATTTTGGATGTTTTTTGATACTTTTGGACTTTTATCGATATATTGGATGTTTCTAGATACTTTTGGACTTTTACCGATATTTTGGATGTTTCTCGATGCTTTTGGACTTTTACCGATATTTTGGATGTTTTTCGATACTTTTGGACTTTTACCGATATGTTGGATGTTTCTCGATACTTTTGGACTTTTACCGATATTTTGGATGTTTCTCGATACTTTTGGACTTTTACCGATATTTTGGATGTTTCTCGATACTTTTGGACTTTTACCGATATTTTGGATGTTTCTCGATACTTTTGGACTTTTACCGATATTTTGGATGTTTCTCGATACTTTTGGACTTTTACCGATATTTTGGATGTTTCTCGATACTTTTATCGATATTTTGGATGTTTCTCGATACTTTTGGACTTATACCGATATTTTGGATGTTTCTCGATACTTTTGGACTTTTATCGATATTTTGGATGTTTTTTGATACTTTTGGACTTTTATCGATATATTGGATGTTTCTAGATACTTTTGGACTTTTACCGATATTTTGGATGTTTCTCGATGCTTTTGGACTTTTACCGATATTTTGGATATTTCTCGATACTTTTGGACTTTTATCGATATTTTGGATGTTTCTCGATACTTTTGGACTTTTACCGATATTTTGAATGTTTCTCGATGCTTTTGGACTTTTACCGATATTTTGGATGTTTCTCGATACTTTTGGACTTTTACCGATATTTTGAATGTTTCTCGATGCTTTTGGACTTTTACCGATATTTTGGATGTTTTCCGATACTTTTGGACTTTTACCGATATTTTAATTTTTTTTAATTTAATTTAGTTAACTATCACATTAGTGCTATAAGACTTAGTCTTTTGATGCACATAACAATCAGTATACATATAGGAACAAATACTTAAATCTCATACAAATTATCTTATCATAACTTTTTTTCAAATATTAATTACTTTTAAAATGTGGAAGACAATATATCATAATTTTATTTTATTTTTTTTTTTTTTTTTTTTAGTTAATACTAATTATTTTTAAAAAAGTTGAATTTATCAGTTCTAAAATTGCTCCGATTCAAATTATGCCTAAGTTAGTTTGGCAGATTATTCCACACTCTTATGGTATTGATGAAAAAGAATCTGCTTGAGTTTAAAAATTAAACTCCGGAATGATAAAACTTGTGTATCTTTTTGTTCGACTAAACTGTAATTTATTATACAAATAAACTGGGGAGCGGTTTAAAATAATATTACGTAGAAATATACAATTTCTTGCGTACATGTTATCATCCAGTTCACAACCAAGGATTGCACAACGCTGTTCTGAAATGTGGTTAAATTTACTCAGTGAAAAAACATAACGCACAGCACAGTTAAAAGCAACAAGTAGTTTATGGCTTGAAGCTGAATCAAGTTTACAGTATACATTTGCAGCATAAGTAATAATGGGGAGAATTAGTTGCTTAACAAGCCTAATCTTAGTGTTCTGAGGAGTAAAAACGGACGATAAACGGAGATTTCTCAAAACACAGTAAATTTTGCAAACCACCATGTTAATGTGATCTACAGCACTTAAACTTAAATTAAGGTGAAAACCTAAGCTCTTAGCTATACTCACAAAATCAAGTTTATCAGGTCCAATACAGATGTCTGAAAAATCCAAGCCAACGGTTATGTTTTTTGAAATTGGCAATACCTTACATTTAAAAGGATTAAGTTTGAGGTGATTTTTACTAGCCCAAGTGTTTATTTTATCTAAATCTTCATTTAGACAACAACATAAATCCTCAATAAGACCACTCCTACGTGGGATGTAGAGCTGTATATCATCAGCATAGCCATGAACTTCTGAGTGTTCACATACTCCGAATAAATCATTAATAAACATAACAAAAAGTAATGGTCCAAGTATAGAACCTTGCGGTACTCCCGAGGTTATGGAGCTGTACCTTGAATAGCTGTTACCAACTTTTACCCTTTGTCTCCTTCCAGTTAGATAACTTTTAATAAGATGGATATCAGAGTTACCAAAACCAAATAACTCAAGTTTTTTACAAAGCAGAGTATGATCAATGCTGTCAAATGCCTTAGTATAATCGAGTAGGCACAAAAGAGTAATCTTATTCTGATCAAAACTAATTCGAATATCATCCAAAACCTTAATCATAGCAGTTGAGCAGCTATGCCCCTTGCGAAAACCAGATTGCAGTGGGTGTAAAAGATTTTTGTCATTTAGGTACTGCGTAATTTGTTCAGCCATTAGACTTTCACAAACTTTCGATAACGCTGGATGTATACTAATAGGCCTAAACTCTTCAGGAGTGCTTGCATTTTTAGTTTTAGGCACTGGAGTTATAGTAGCAGCTTTCCAAATGTTAGGAAAAGTCGATGTAGTGAAACAATGATTGATTATGTGAGTGAGCGGCCTTACAATGTATGGCAAAATAATTTTTATGAACCTTATTGGTAATCCATCTTCTCCCAATGAGTTAGACCTTATTTGACAGACCTTAGAGCAAACATCAAACTCAGTAACTGGAGAAAATTGAAACTTGAACGAGTCATTTAAGCTAACAAATGAAGGTGCTGTGTGAACGGTATGTAGGATGTTATTTGCCTGACTAAAATAGGTATTTAAAATGTCTAGATCTATGTTGCAGCGCTCCGTTGTATCACCACACACCTTAAGCTTTTTCAGATTTCCCCAGAAACGTTTAGAATTTAATGACGAATCAAGCTGTTTGTAGCAGAAAGCCTTTTTTGATTTGCGTGTTATTTCTGTAGCATTATTTCTTGCTCGCTTATAATTCAAATAATTTTCATCAGAAGGATTACGTTTCCATTGAGAATAACATTTGGATTTTAGATGTTTCTCGATATTTTTGGATTTTTATCGATATTTTGGATGTTTCTCGATACTTTAAGACTTTTATCGATATTTTGGATGTTTCTCGATACTTCTCGATATTTTGGATGTTACTCGATGCTTTTGGACTTTTACCGATATTTTGGATGTTGCTCGATACTTTGGACTTTTACTGATATACATACCGATGTTTGTCGATACTTTTGAGATCTTTTCGATATTTTTGGATGTTTTCCGATATTTTTTGGCACAAGCACTACACCAATTTTTATGTTATTCGGTTTGAAGATATACTGAGCCTGCTGCATGTAAAAAATGTTGCTACGACTAATGAATACTCAATGTTCTGGCTTTGTTTTTTACCAAACGGTACTCGGAAGAAGTGTATCTATCTCAAAGTAAAAGGCCAAATTTTGGCCACCGGCGATACTAGTCTATTTAATTACATTTACGTGACTCAACGTCCAGGATGATGTGGTATCACTATGGACCTTTTTGGTCTATGTGTGGCTAATTTGCCGCCACTTAAACCTCACCTAACCTATAACGATCTGCTAAGAAAGCACAAATAAATTTCTTTTCACTTTTATAATATTAAATTAAACATTATTTCTGTTTTATTCCCCATCATTATTTAACAAAATGTTATATCAAACAAAAGTTGAAAATATAGATTTCCACATTTTGTTAAATGGGAAAAAAGTTGTTTTAAGAAAACAATAGCTTTCAATTTTATAATAAAACTAATATGTTAGGAACGGAACCTCAGATTTAAATTTATTTATAATTTATTTTATCCTGTAGTAAAGCGAGGTTAAACATAACAAACTCGAGTCAAACTTTGAACCAGTTATTTATATGGTTATCGGTCGGAAAGGTGGAAAAGTTATTGTACAATCATCAGAGGGTGGAAAAGTTTATCGACGCAATGCATAACACCTAGGGTGACCAGATTTGCAATAGGAGAAAACAGTACATCATGTGGAAAAAAGCAGAACATTTAAAACAGTACACTTTTTTAATTCAATTTATAACTTTGATATAGTACATTTTAATGAAAAATATATCAAAAAAAGTGTGAAAAGAGTTGAAAACAACACTGACCTTGGTGTCCAATAAAAATTATCTTACAAGTTCTTATAACTTTTTAGTAAAAACTTCACAATTCCTCCATGTCTTTTCGCTTTGGTTTTGAAAAAAACAAAATATTGAATACAATGCAGTTATACCCGTTGTTAGTCCATATAATCAGTTCACATTCTAAAATTTTTTAATAAAAGACTTTTTCGTTCCTTTTTCCAATATGAAAACATTAAAAAGAATACTTTTTCAGTGGGTGCGTTTAAATGAAGTATGTATATAAAAAATAAAATTGTATACTTTTTCAAAATTCGGAAATATAGCACTATTTAGTCTTTCCATTTTTCGTCAACTCGCTTTTATTTTTGAACATCTTCAGAAAAAATTCAAACTGAATGAACTCGTCAAAAAGCAAATCCATATCAATGTTTTTTATAAAATCGAGTTTTATGACAATCGTGAAGTAAGAGTGATCAACAAGTTACACAGAGTCACTCAAAATGTATAATTTTCATTAAAAATTCAGTCAGACAGTATTTTGCGTACGTAAATGAGCAAATTATATTTTCAACACAAAATTTTAGAAAAAATAGTCCAAAAAACAGTACAGTATTGAAAAAAACAGTACTTTTGCGTACCGTTTTGGATGTTGCTCATAAAACAGTACTTTTTTAAAAAAAACAGTACATGTACTGTTTAAAACAGTACGTCTGGCAACCGTAATTTACACCTGATGGCAATCAAACTGAACAGACTGTTACAAATGACACTAATCTTATTAAAATCCATCAATTATATCTCTCCTACAACACAAAAGGCACATGCACGAGATAAAAATAAACAATGCGTAATGCTCAAAATACATGAGCATTATTCACGAATGCGCTTTCGTGCGTCATTCTGCACTTAAAATACATGCGCAGCCATTTAGTTGACATTTGATGCCATTTGACTATGGGCTCAAAAAAAAAAAAAAATGTTTATTAATCGCTCTATCAATAATAAAAAGTTTCATTACAGAGCAGAGTTTTTAAAACTTCAATCCATGATACAGATTTTAGAGGTAGCGTCAAATTGTCAAAATGAAGAAAACGTCAAAACGAATAGGTAGCAAGTTCTGTCAATAAGAGCAAAACAGAGACAAAAAACGATAGAAAACTGTCAGAATCGTGATAAAATATTATTAAGGACCAGTTTTTCAGTGCAAGTTTAAACTTCGTTTAAACTACGTTTTATTAAACACGTTTAAATTGATAAACTCGTTTAAATATGAAATGACTTTTTCAGTGCGAGTTTAACTTCAACTCGTTACTTTGATTTTTAGTAGGCATTACTGAAAAATGACAAGAAAATTGACGTATAAATATTAAAATTAGAGGTAAAGTTTATTCATGACAATTTCTTACTTAAAATAAAAATAGATAAAATAACAAACGACGAAGGACAAACTTCATGAGAAATGAAATCGCAGTATAAGTTATGTAAATTGTAATAATAAAACAAATGTTTATTGTAACAGATATGAATGGGTTTATTTGAAAGTGGAATAAGTCCAATTCCGGAAAAATTGAGTTTATGGTAGTTATAGCTAGCTATATATGTCCTCTTTTTATATTGAAAATTACAGACTCGTTAACCACGATTTCATCAAAAATTACTCAAAAGAACTTTTCATGAAAAACATTTTTACAAAAACGATTTTTTTGAAAGTGGAATAAGTCCATATTTTCATCTTTTGCTATGCAGAAGATTTTGCTTTTAAATCAATTTACAAATATTGGCAAGCGTTATTAAACCGGTGTTAAGTGTTTACCACTGTAAATTAATCAAATTTTGTTATGCTGTAAAAATTTTTACGAGTGTAATAGAAAATAGTTGAGTTTTTTTGTTTTTTTTTTATTCCACTTTTATTTATAATAAATTTAAAAATTTGTTATACTTTTGTATGACTTATTCCATTTTTACTCACAAAATATTTTGTAAATTAAAGCAAAGGAGAATTAAAACTTAGAAAAATTTTACTTTTAAAACTGTTGTTGTTTCTTTTCTTTTCTTTTTGCTCAAGTAGGGCTCTGAAAATTGGTCACAACAACAACAAAAGCAAAAAGTTCCTGTCGGACCTACTTTCGGAGATATAGCCATCGGAAGATCGAGATATATTTTTTATAAAAATTATTATAAGTTGGGAACCCCTGAAAGGATTTTAATAATATTAGTGTCATACGAAAGATATGTTAATTTACTACAAAATTTACCTAAAAAAAATTTTGGTCCGAGTCGTGGTTTTAGAGATATTGCAAATTTTCAGAAATTTTGACCATTTTTTTTGTTTTAAACCACTATTTTTCCAAAAACTGTATCACTAATGCATAGTTTTAGTAACATATTATAAAAGCCCAATTTATTACCTTTCATTTGACATGTAATTTGTACTTGATTTCTTGCATTACGTATTTTTTTTATAGGAAAACAATAAAGTAAGTTGTTGGAAAACATCGGAAGAGTCTACAAGAATCGGAATTAATCGAAAACTATCTAAAAACATCGTTATTGTTATTTTTGTAGTTGGTATTATTGTTGTTCTTGTAATGTATTCCTAAATTTCATGAAAATTTCTTTGGTTCACTTTTTTGTTTTCCTTTAAAAAAATATGATAATGCAGGAAATCAGGCACAAATTACATGTCAAATGAAAGGTAATAAATTGAGCTTTTAAAATATGTTACTAAAACTATGCATTAATGATACAGTTTTTGGAAAAATAGTGGTTTAAAACAAAAAAAATGGTCAAAATTTCTGAAAATCTGCAATATCTCTAAAACCACGACACGGATTAAAATTTTTTGTAGGTTGATTTTCTAGCAAGTTAACATTTCTTTTGTATGACACTAATATTATTAAAATCCTTTCAGGGGTTCCCAACTTATAATAATTTTTATAAAAAATATATCTCGATCTTCCGATGGCTATATCTCCGAAAGTAGGTCCGACAAGAACTTTTTCCTTTTGTTGTTGTTGTGACCAATTTTCAGAGCCCTACTTGAGCAAAAAGAAAAGAAAAGAAACAACAACAGTTTTTAAAGTAAAATTTTTCTAAGTTTTAATTCTCCTTTGCTTTAATTTACAAAATATTTTGTGAGTAAAAATGGAATAAGTCATACAAAAGTATAACAAATTTTAAAATTTATTATAAATGAAAGTGGAATAAGTCCATTCAGACCAAAAAAACTCAACTATTTTCTATTACACTTGTAAAAATTTTTACAGCATAACAAAATTTGATTAATTTACAGTGGTAAACACTTAACACCGGTTTAATAACGCTTGCCAATATTTTTAAATTGAGTCGTACGCAAACCCTTTCATATCTCAGTTTATGAAAAAGTGGACTTATTCCACTTTCAAAAAAACCCATTCATATAATAAAATAAACATAAAACTTAAATAAAAAATTTATTTATTAGGTCCATTCACTTTTGTTTTCTGCCACGACCACAGCCGCCACAGGCTCTAGCCATTGTAATTGCATTCTTTTTACCTCTTGTGAAGCTCTGGCGTGCCTCAAATTACATAAAAGCGTACTAGACCAAAAAGTTAATGCATCCATATCATCTGTTGCTGCGGCAATCACCTTTCCGGCCTTTATTAAAGCTGCACACTGCGGCTTGATTTCACATGGCGCCTCCACATAAGGTACACCTGTAGGGCATGTTGTTACCCGGAATACGATTCAATTTTTTGCTTGCTTCTTTAGTTTTCTCAAGTGCTTTCTGAGCTTCTTCGATTCGTCAGCACGTTTTTCATTATTGATTTTTTAAATTTATTTGTTTTTTTTTTTATGACAGCAATTTTTGAAATTTATTTACTATTTTGTATTTATGACAGCATCAGTCAAAATCATGTAGCAGGTTAAACGAACTTTAAATGGCCAATGTCGTTCAGTTAAACTTAGTTTAAACTGCGTTTAACAATCACTGAAAAACTCTTTACTGAGTTTAAACTTACGTTAAACCAGAAAATGAGTTAAACTTGCACTGAAAAACTGGCCCTAATTGTATCGTTGTTGTGTTAAATTGTTTTATTTTTTTCGTTCGAAAACAAAAATGGTATAAAATATTGAACTCCGGCAGGATCACTGTTTCCTACGTTACAATTTTGTGGACAACAAACTGCAAACTTTCACTGGGTGCAATACCTTTACTGCAGCACGTCTGCAAATCTCTGCCACAGCTTTCAATCCATCGGCGACGCCGTAATTCATCCTTCGGGACGGAGAATAAAGATATATTTTCTTTCCCGAACTTTTTGAGTTATTAGGGTAAAGGCGAGAGATGTGGCACCAGTGGGTGATACGGCACCCCTATTATTTTCAATGCTTGCAGCTTTCATAGCATTTAAATATGGACACAGTTCAATTCAACTGCGCGAGAGACTTCGTGGTATGTTGTTCGTTTAGCTGTATTAGCAATAATAGCTTCTGTGTGGGATTTTTAAAAAAATTTTGGAAATCTAAACGACTTACTTTTGTTTTGCATATACTTTGAGAAGCAGCAGAACGGTGAGTATTTAATACAGCTTTATGGTGCACACATCAAAACAAACAGAATTGAATGTGATTTCGTTTCCGAGTGCGAGTGAACATGTGTGTTAGAGTCGTGGCATTTTTACTCGGTATATACCGAAAGGGAGATATGGCACCCCACTACTGCGGGTGATATGGTTCTCATGCCAAATCTCCCTTTGCATGTTATAAGATATTTGGGAGTTCAAATATCCTTAGCGATAAATCTTTGTGTTTCGGTTTTCAACATTTTGTTGAACATAAACTTGACTGGACTCTGGATGTGAAGGGCCAACAAACAGCATCTACAATAACACGGGCTCATCATTGAGGAAAGTCCAAATAAAATTCTAGATCACGCCTTTTTACAGAATTGCATTGAGAAAAATCAAGGACAAAATGGCTGAAGTGCTTCAATGTACCACATAGCCACAGAATTTTAGTCACGTATTACATTCATACATACATACATGTCTTAAATGAAAAAGTGCCTGTATCAACGATATCGAAAAGTTATAAGTCGAGTACGAGAAAACAAGCGGCAAGGATTCTAACGTCTCCCGAAAATGTGGTACAGCAGAAAACAAAAAATTTGAAAAGATAAATACAACCAATGAAGAAAACTTATCAACGCAAGTTGGTAACTAACTATGCATCTTCCGATGAAGCTGATGAAAATGCTGTATTTTAAGATGAATCTGATGGACCTAAAGATTTAGGCGAAAATGAATGGGTTGGATGCGGTGAAGAATATGGACAAACCACTAAAAAAGACGATTGGATACAATGCGTAATGTGCTGTATGTGGTTACATGAAACATGTACATCATTTGTGCACGCATGCAACAATTGTGGCAACAAAAACTTAAAATCCCTTTAGGGTGCCAAATCAACCATGATATGGTGCCATATCACCCGCAGTGTCGGGTGATTTGGCACTTTATAACATTTTTTATGATGAAGAAAAATTAAATTAAATTTAAATTAATAAAAGAATAAATGTGTGTTTAGTTTTTTTAAAAATCTCTTTTGATTCTGGTTTTATAGTAGTTTAACGAAAAGGGTGCCATATCTCCCGCATTTACCCTACGCACAAAGCAACGACATATTATTTTACGAATTTTTTAACCAACAAAAAAATATCAATCAAAAGTTTTCATAATTTATTTATTTAGTTTCACGGCGTGCTTGAACCAAGTTTAAATAAAAGTTTCTTGCATATGAGTTTTTTGACTGAATTATGTTACGTTATAACTTCACGAATCAAATGATCCCAAAATTAAAAAAATCGAATGGGCCCTTTTTGAAATAAGGAGCCTTAAGCAATAACTATAAAAAGTTAATACAACACAAAATTAAAAATATTTGTAACATTTTGCAAACTATTTTTCTAAACTAATTTGAGGTCGCTGAACACGAAAAACGCATTTATTTTTTTTTTTCCTTGGGGTCGTTCCCAAGTTATTCGATAATTTATACCCAGCAAATCCTGTAACTGTTATCAACCTTATTATATAACAGTTACACATCTTGTATTATACCAGTTACATTTCTTCTAGCATCGGGAAAAAAATAACCACATTTGCCCTATCAGTGTGATCGTGCATCCTTGTCTTGTCAATGCGACTTTCTAATCAATAAAAATAATAGAAAACTATAGCTATCTCTTTCATTTTTTCCAATTCCTTTTGTATACATTCTTTCAATTTATGTAAACAAATAAAAATCAAACTTAAATTTAAAAAAAATTATTTTAATGTCAATTTTATGATTGAGTTACAAACAATTTTTTAAATAGATTATGGGTTTAGCTGCATTCAATTGTGAGGCTTCGTAATAATTTTTAGCTGCAGACGTTAGCCAACAAATTAAGCAACATTTGTATCGCATCAGGATGGCGGTCTTAAAGTGGTAGTGCAACCGATGCACTGCCCCCTGCTGGTATTATCGGCACAGATTATGGCAACATACGTGGTGCATTATTGCGATCGCTTGCCACTTTTGCACGAAAATCTTCAGCTATTAATTGAATGGCGTCTTCTACGGCATGTTGCGATGTTCTGCAGGTAGACCAGGAACATCTTCATTGGGAAAAAGAACATCACGAAGCTTCAGACGATCCCCAATTGATTCAGCATATTTCCTTCAAATCTTACAATAATGAGTTTAATTATACAAAGTAACAATACAAACGGAACTTACGTGTTTTTCCGATCAACAACAATAATTTCACAATCATTGTTTGTTAATGTGCTTCGATTGACGATAAATTAAAATTCAATTTTGTTCTCTGTCGACTTGATATTTTTTGAGTAAGGAAGCAAGGCATCTTTTTGTTTATATCTTTCCCTTTTTAAATTTCATTGTGGTAGTAAATTTTGAAAAATGTATCGTAGTATGTGTTAAATGGGTCAGTCCATAATTCAATATGGTTACGTAGGATTTGCTGGGTAATTTCGAGGTTATAGCTTCATAAACATCAATATATTTCTATGACGCCAAGTCCGATCAATTTTATTTTTCCACGCTTACAAAGAGTGATTAACGGCGCTTCTAACAAGTATACCAATAATTATGCTCCAAACAAAATTGACTGAGTTAAAGCAGGAAAAAGCTTGATATTTCAAAAATTTTTTAAATTTTTCACATCAACTTCAAATGAATCACTTTGTTTTTAGCACATATTTTTTTTTAAATAATTATTTTTAGAAATGTTATTTAATGGCGCATATAATTGCAAACATTTGAAGCCTATGTTGAGCAAAATCGAATGAAATTTCCAAAAGATATTAAGGTTTTAGTGCAATAGAGAAATTTCGATTTCTTTCAAAAATTAATATTTTTGATACAATCCGCAATGTTCTTCTACAGAAAATGATTAGAAGTTACTTAAATCATCTTTAAAGTGTTCAATAAGTGTAGGGTGTCCTATTTGGAGACTGAAAAATTGGATCTGTTGACTCAGGCCGAACATTTCGAAAATTCTCACATCTTCCTTATTGCACTGAAGCCTTTATATCTTTTGGAAATTTCATTCGATTTTGCTCAACATAGGCTTCAAATGTTTGCAATTATATGCGCCATTAAATCACATTTCTAAAAATAACTATTTAAAAAAAATATGTGCCAAAAACAAAGTTTTTCATTTGAAGTTGATGTGAAAAATTTAAAAAATTTTTGAAATATCAAGCTTTTTCCTGCTTTAACTCAGTCAATTTTGTTTGGAGCATAATTATTGGTATACTTGTTAGAAGCGCCGTTAATCACTCTTTGTAAACGTGGAAAAATAAAATTGATCGGACTTGGCGTCATAGAAATATATTGATGTTTATGAAGCTATAACCTCGAAATTATAAATTATCGAATAACTTGGGAACGACCCCAAGGAAAAAAAAAATAAATGCGTTTTTCGTGTTCAGCGACCTCAAATTAGTTTAGAAAAAATAGTTTGCAAAATGTTACAAATATTTTTAATTTTGTGTTGTATTAACTTTTTATAGTTATTGCTTAAGGCTCCTTATTTCAAAAAGGGCCCATTCGATTTTTTTAATTTTGGGATCATTTGATTCGTGAAGTTATTACGTAACATAATTCAGTCAAAAAACTCATATGCAAGAAACTTTTATTTAAACTTGGTTCAAGCACGCCGTGGTTTTTGTTTTGCTTTATTCATTGACAGAACTTGCTACCAAAAATAAGAAAAACAAGAAACGTGTCAGTTGCTGTCGTTACCTTGTTAATTGTATCATGCTTCAATCGCTTTTATTAAACGAAAATTTGATATTTTTGAAAAATTCTATTGACTGTCAAAGTGAAATTACCCAATTTCAAAATTAGGGAATTTAATGCATTGCTTAAAAATCAATTTCATAGCTACTTCCGTGACACGCAAGGCATGCGTGTTTCAATTTCCCACATTGATCTATGAATTTCATAAAAAAAATGCGTCCACGCGAGTGAAAAAAGCATTTAGTTTGGGCATAAGGTCTGCATGCCTTGACATTCATTGAATTATGAAGGTGAAACCGATAATTTAGTCTGCCATGTGGGCGTTTGTATACGCAGCAATAGAGAATTGACTGTTAGACGATTTTTTGGTCGGGTTGCGATCGTTTCTCAATCTGCTTTAAGAATGAGATTTTTTAATCGCCCGACAGCTTAGTCCTGCGTGTGAACCAGCTCTAAAACTGGTCGTGCTCTCTAAAATGTATTCTCCACTCCATGATTCAATAACCCTGGTTGCAGCAATAAAAAATGATGCTTCTTCTTATTATTTTTTTCCTTCGCAAATGTCAAATCAGTGAGCAAAACAAAACAAAGGTAAATATCGTTTTGTTTTCGTTTGCAGTTTTTGAAATTTTTTTTCTAAAAAGCTTTGAATATTGTGAAAATGCATTGCGTACTAATATTTTTGATAGAACAGCGTTAGCGGAAAGTACAATTTCTTCATGGTCAGTCCTTCCAAGGTGTTAAGCATGTATTGAAAACATGGAAAGCCGAAAACAGAGTTCAGTAACCTGATGGATTGGAATAGTTGTGCTGCCCACATTGCTACCAGTTACAAAGATCCTGGTACCAAAAGTTCAGAATTTCATGACAAGGCATTGTTTGGAAGTTGATACGCGATGAAGATGCCAACTATTTCCCAAAGAAATGTGTATGGAAATTCTCACTTTATCAGGGATATTCACTCATCGGATGGCAACTTCGCATTGTCTGGTTCATGAGAAAAATCACTGCATCTTTGGGACTTAGCTTTTGTGACGGATATGACTCTATTATTTTTAAAATCCGTTTAAGAGTTCCCAACTTGTATTGGTTTTTCTAAAACCCATATAAGGATCTTCCAATGGCAATATCTTCTTACCAAGGACTACTAAAACTTTACTAAGTAACCAAAATCTAAGCTGATACATTAAGAAAAAGTACTGGAACAAATAAAAATGATGTTACTATTTATGTCGAAAAACCTTAAGCGAACGGTCCATAGAGTACGTCGAATACGTCACGTCGTTTTTTCAACTGACTGCGACGCATTTGACTGAGAAGCCTGGCCCAATGAATACTTTGGAAACGGATTAAAACATCAAAATTCTTTTTATTTCATTAATTAAAAATTTTAATTTTGCACTTGCACAGCTCCAATAATTTTTTATCCACACTTTATTTCAAAAAATAAATGAAAAACGACAAAGGAAAAAAAAACAACAAATGAAATTGAAAATAAATCAAACGACGTACGTCGGAAGTTGAGAGTTGGGCAACTTTTGTACGTTGCGTTAACGTAGACGTACTGATTGGGTCACACTTGATATAAACTCATATTTTTAACTTAGCTGTCAGTCGAAAAAAACGACGTGACGTACTCGACGTACTGTATGGACCGTTCCCTTTAGTGTTTAATATATTTGAGACTGAATTTGGTTTTTTCGTACAATGCCGATTTCATGCTTAGTTCCATAAACAAAGATTGCTTATATCTGGTGTTTTATCACATCCTGGTGACTTGGTTTCCCACCATGGTTAAATTGGTCGTGTTAATATTTTGAGAATTACTTATTTCAATGCTGCGTAGGTAGACTTTCTGCTTCGCGATACTTTTTCATTCGACAAGTGTAGAGTGAAGCCAAATATCCTATGGATAAACCAACTTCATAATCGTACGGACCCAACAGATCAGTTTTAATTTTTATTGCCTTCTGATGCATTCTCTCTGCTTCCTGAAAAAGCAAGGTCAAACCAATAATTGAATTTTATTTTATTTTCAACTCTATATTTGCTCCAGCATTTAGAACAAAAATTTCTTTAAAAAAAATATGGCAATTATGCAGCATTTTACATACCTCGAATTTATTCATTGTTTGACAAAGTCGTCCCAGATTTCCATAGTGTTTAGACGTCTGCACGTTAATCTCTCCAAATACTTCTAATGATAGTTGCAATGCAAATTTATGTAAATCTTCTGATTGCTCAAGTAAACCTTACTGATCAATGCCTTCGGCAATCTTATCCAGTGCAATTTCTTCCAATAATAATGCTTTTACACGTTTAGCTGATGCCAACATTAAATGATCACTTGGTACTAAATCCTTCATTATATCCACAGCTTTATCCACATGTTCACGTGCACAAGTAAAATTGCCTGTGCTGTATCATGTACATAGAAGGCGTACGACAGATCTTCATGGGCAATGGCAACGTGGAAATTCCTGTTGCCAAATATACAACGCTTAATATTCAGAGCCTCTTTGTAAACGTTTACGCTTTGATAAACAGAATCAACATTAAGTAGAAAGAAACCTTAGTCCAACAATGTGTCAGCATATTTTTGATGTAGTTTGCCAAATACAAGTCTGGAAAGTGATTGATAAAACAAAATTACTAATTTATCAAACATGCTTATATTGATACCACTTTAAATTAAAATAGAGAATTTCCGGCACTTACCTGGCTCTGCGAGTAGCTTGGCAAATCAACATATTTGCCTGCTGAAAATCTCGTTTCACAACCCATGCCTTGGCAGCTTGTCGTAGGACATCAATTGCAATTCTTAAAAGAAAACAATATGAGATATGAGCCATTTAAGATTATCAACGAGTACATACTTCTCAGGAGTGCTAGTTGTTAGCTGACGCATTGCAACAACGCTCCATACATGACTATCGTCATATTCACTGCGTGCAAAAAACATAGCTGAGAATTGTGTTTATATATTGGCTAGAAGACACTTTGGTATATTTTCCGGACATACTTCTTCCAATATGTCCACCATCTCAGCAAATGTGCGTTCAGCCGATTTGATACTACTTAGAGCCGCTAAAGTAAAATTAAATTAAAATTCTCAAAATTTTGGAAGCAATTGAATTAAAAAATATTCAAATGACTTTTTTCTTTGTTTTGATTCTAGTCTTTTGACAGATAGGAAGGCAAGTGCAGGGTTCCATTTTTTTATTTTGACAGCTTGCCATAACCATTGTTATTGAACCATGTCTCCACTACCTGTATTATGAATAAAGTACTAAAATGCCTTAAAATCTTGCAATATGAAAGGGGGAAATACAACCCTGAAAATGAAATCAGACAATTTGACAGCTGCATGCATGACATAAATCCAAAAAAATTTGTTATCGGTCAGATTATGCACTTTAATTAAACGTTCCCTTCCTACTTCCGAAAGTGATTGCAATAAATAGTAAATTGCATATAAAACATAATTTCTCACAAAATTTTTATCATGGGTAAGTTTTAAAGATGATAAGAGCTGTTGAAATTAGCAAACATTTGATGTTGAAATCTGTTAAAACATTGGGGGCGTGTACAAGTACAAATGCTTTTCAACATTTTCTACTGCATTTTGTTTTCAGAAGAAAACGACACCAATGCTTCAATTAAATTGGAAAGACATTTAAAACTTCTGAAAGAAGAGTATACCAAACTTCAACGTGTCTATGCTGACTTGGAGCGGAAGTATAGTAAAGCTGTGGCTACAACGGTCGATGGTGAAACCAGTGGCGAATTTAGTAGTTTTGTCTCTCGACTTGTTATGACTGTTGCGTCGCTTTATGGACGTGCAATTTATTCTGATCTGACAATCAAACTGAAAGAAAAGACTATGCCTGCTCATAAGTTTGTCCTCAATGCTCGTTCAGAGGAATGGCGGGAAGAGGTGTTGGCTAATAAGTTAGAACTTAACTGGAGCGATATGGATGAAGATATAGGTTTCGCGCTGTTACGTTGGATATACACGGATGTAGTGGATCTACAACATGATCGACTTGCACTTGGCCTTTTAAGAGCTGCTCATGCTTTTAAATTGCCGGGGCTGTTGGGGTTGTGTGAGCGCGCTCTAGTAGCATCTGTTGGTGTTCGGTCGTGTGTGCGTTTTTATTGCGTTGCGGAAGAGGTGGAGGCCGCAAGTCTATTAGATTATTGTTCGGGATTGATATCTACACATTGGGATGATTTGACACCACAAGACTTTGAGCATATGTCTGGACCATTGCTTTTTAAAATGCTCAAGAGCAAGACCAAGTATCCTTTACATGCTGCGATTCGTCTCTTAAGAGAAGATGTGGTTTTCTTATGTCTAGTGGAAAATGACGGGAAGGTAAGTGAACCTGATTTTTTTTTTTTTTTTTTTTTTTTAATAATTTATTTAGTACATAACAATTCAATGTTTAATTGGCCTCAGCGCCATGAAGGCATTGAATCCGACTGGATTATGTTTAGAGTCTGTCTATTCGCGGGAACGCGCGTACGCGAAAGCTCAAATTAGCGTACCCGAAAAAGCTTTCAGAAAACTTGCGTACGCGAAATCCAGTGAAGTTTTTCTTCCGGGGTAGCTTCGTTACGCATGATTAATTTAGCATGCGCGAAATTCGCGGCGGCCTTTGGCCGCGCATCAATCTATGATATATCCAACACATAGTTTGCTAGCCAAATTGCGCGCAGGGTACGTAACATTTTTTAGCGTGCGCTGCAACACTAAATTAATCATGCGTAATCAAGCTCCCCGGGGCACAGTGGTCCGAAAGGCTAATCTAGATGGAATAAAGTCATAACTCCTGTTTAAAAGCAGCTAGAAGCCTGAAATTTTCAGTGATGAAATATATTATAGAAAGGGTACATCACAATAAAAATGAGCGGTATAAACATCTAGATTGACCTTTTTGACCACTGTACGGGGGAAAGAACTTCACTGTATTTCGCGTACGCAAGTTTTCCGAAAGCTTTTTTCGCGTACGCTACTTGACCTTTATCGTACGCGCGTCTCCTCGAATAGTCAGTCCCTTACGTTTATATATCGTGGCAAAACCTTATACTTATTTTATTCAAACATATATAGTAAACTATTCGTCGAACCAAAAAAGTAGTTGATGTAATTTTGTTTTTAAACATCTTTCTTTCGAGATAAGTAATTTTTATGTGAGACTCCTTTTTTTTAAATATTTCATATTAATATTAAACTCTAACGCCTATAACTTTTTTTGTTTCTTAACCAATCGGAAAAGGCCAAAATCCATTCAATTTTTCTAATTGTCTAATTTTTAAATTAAATATCTCAGTCTTTTTTTCGTTTTCTAAAGAATTTGCTAAATTGAAATATTTCACATCAAACAGAAGTTTAAAAAGATGTTAATAGGCTTAAAATTATAGCGTTTTCGATTCTCGACCAAAAATTCTGCACTCTTAAGAATTTTAGAACAAAAAGTGGCTTAGATCCACAGGACGCAAGTGTTAAATTAACTGAGAAAGCTAGACTAAGCAAAATCTGTCGTTCAGGAAGTTGAGTTAGTGTTTAATATTATCGTCAATAGCATGTGGTAAATCAATAGCTGTAAAAACAAATAGAATTCAAAGCCATTAATAGAAACATGTATTTAGGCGTTAGGAAATAACGCCCAAAAAAAAAAAACGAAATAACGCCCAAAAAATAAAATGACGTAATAACGCCCAAAATAAAAAACAAAAAAAAAAGCCCAAAAACAAAAACGAAATACGCCCAAATTATTTTCATATACAGTGTCGGCCAAAACCTAAGCACCCCCTAAAGAAGTTTTTTCTTATATCAAATTTTTTTTGAGAAAACGACGTTATTGAGTTAGTTTATGTGTTTATTTTATTTATTTATACGTTAATTATTGACAAACAAGGACTTAAAAAATTCAGGGTTTTATAAATTAAGAGTTAACATTTAATAAACATTAAAATTTAGAAACTTCATCGGACAAAACTAAAGCACCCCCTTCTTAACATTAAATAAAAACTTTTAAAATTAATATATAGTTGAAAACTCTTTATACTGGGTTACATTAGCACATCTTTAAAGCATAGAGGACATTATATTATTAATGATATCCTTCGATATCCCTTCCTAAGGCTACTTTCAAAGCTTCAAAGAGATTTTTCTTGGTTTTGCAATTTTCCTTATAGATTTACGTGTTAACGATCTCCCAGAGGTTCTCAATGGGATTCAAATCTGGGGACTGGCCTGGCCAACCAAGGACTTGCACCCCATTACTCTGAAACCAGGCTTTACAAACTTAAGCGGTATGTGTTTGGATCGTTGTCCTGTTGGAACCTCCATTTAAGTGGCATCTCTTGATCCGCATTAAGCAGCATCACATCATTTGGTATGTCAAAGTGCATAAAACAATCCATTATTCCTTTAGTCTAGTGAATTAACCCACTCCCTTGACCAGAGAAAAAGCCACAGACCATTGAACTCCATCCTCCGTGCTTAACAGAGGCTTTGCAAAATTTTGGTTTCAATCTTTTTCCTTTTGGTCTGCTTACTCGCCGTATTCAATCCGAATCTTTCATAATATACTTGAATTCGTAGTACTTGGATTCGTAGGACTTGGGTTCGTAGCATGATATCAAAGGTTCGGATGAATTAAGGCGAGTACACAGACCAAAAGGAAAAAGATTGAAACCAAAATTTTGCAAAGCCTCTGTTAAGCACGGAGGATGGAGTTCAATGGTCTGTGGCTTTTTCTCTGGTCAAGGGAGTGGGTTAATTCACTAGACTAAAGGAATAATGGATTGTTTTATGCATTTTGACATACCAAATGATGTGATGCTGCTTAATGCGGATCAAGAGATGCCACTTAAATGGAGGTTCCAAAAGGACAACGATCTAAACACATACCGCTTAAGTTTGTAAAGCCTGGTTTCAGAGTAATGGGATGCAAGTCCTTGGTTGGCCAGGCCAGTCCCCAGATTTGAATCACATTGAGAACCTCTGGGAGATCGTTAACACGTAAATCTATAAGGAAAATTGCAAAACCAAGAAAAATCTCTTTGAAGCTTTGAAAGTAGCCTTAGGAAGGGATATCGAAGGATATCATTAATAATATAATGTCCTCTATGCTTTAAAGATGTGCTAATGTAACCCAGTATAAAGAGTTTTCAACTATATATTAATTTTAAAAGTTTTTATTAAATGTAAAGAAGGGGGTGCTTTAGTTTTGTCCGATGAAGTTTCTAAATTTTAATGTTTATTAAATGTTAACTCTTTATTTATAAAACCCTGAATTTTTGAAGTCCTTCTTTGTCAATAATAAACGTATAAATAAATAAAATAAACACACAAACTCAAAAAAATTTGATAAAAGAAAAAATTTCTTTAGGGGGTGCTTAGGTTTTGGCCGACACTGTAAATTTGGGCGATAATCATTTTGAAAATAACGCCCAGAAATTTGGGCTTTATTTCGTTTTTTTTGGGCGTTAATTCGTTTTATTTTTAAAAAATGGAATAACGCCCAAAAACGAAAAACGAAATAACTTCCAAATTATTTTCATACAAATAAATTTTGGGCGTTATTTTCAAAATGATTATCGCCCAAATGTATATGAAAATAATTTGGGCGTTATTTCGTTTTTGATTTTGGCGTTATTTAGTATTTAAAAAAAAGGAAATAACGCCAAAAAAATAAAATGACACAATAACGCCCAAAATAAAAAACAAAAAAAAAAAAGCCCAAAAACAAAAACGAAATAACGCTCAAATTATTTTCATATAAATTTGGGCGATAATCATTTTGGAAATAACGCCCAGAAATTTGGGCTTTATTTCGTGCGTTATTTTTAAAATGATTATCGCCCAAATTTATGTGAAAATAATTTGGGCGTTATTTCGTTTTTGATTTTGGGCGTTATTTCATATTTTTTGGGCGTTATTTCGTTTTGTATTTTGGGCGTTATTACGTCATTTTATTTTTTGGGCGTTATTTCATTTTTTTTTGGGCGTTATTTAGTATTTAAAAAAAGGAAATAACGCCCAAAAAAAAAAACGAAATAAAACCCAAATTTTGGGCGTTATTTCCAAAATGATTATCGCCCAAATTTATACGAAAATAATTTGGGCGTTATTTCGTTTTTTTTTTTTTGGCGTTATTTCTTAACGCCGTTTATTTATGATAACATTTCAAAAATAATAAAATCAAGTCGGAAGAATTATCTTTCAAATCTCTTGCCACGGATTTTCAAAACATATGTATATCAGCTGAATTTATCGGAATGGTTTC
This sequence comes from Calliopum simillimum, assembly GCA_951812925.1. Classification (NCBI taxonomy): domain Eukaryota; kingdom Metazoa; phylum Arthropoda; class Insecta; order Diptera; family Lauxaniidae; genus Calliopum; species Calliopum simillimum. The sequence goes on from OX638368.1 coordinate 66,359,708, forward strand.
CGATTCACTGTTGTCCTTCTTTGCCTTCGGAATATCCGCTATACCAGTGGAATCTAAAAAGTCCTCGTCTCGTTTGATGGGTCGAATTTTCGGTTACACCTTACTCGACTTCTTGTTAGTCTTGCGCAAAACAATGTGCTTCTGCAGCATTAATTTGAATATATGTGGCATGATTGACAAATCGTATGGAATAGGAAAGTTTTCTGCTGGAAAGTTACTGAACTGGAATTATTATTTCGGACGTCACTTTTTCATGAACCTCCTCCCTGCCACAAATGGTGACATTTTGCTGTTGTCGAATAAAATGAACGAGTGGAGCCTTGACAATTTACTCAATTTATAACAGTAAGTTTAAACCTTCCGAAGTAAATAATACACATTTTGCTTACTTTTACACGTTTTTTGTGTAAACGGTAAATAACACAGTGCAACATTTTTCAAGTCATTGACGGTGAACTAAAATCGTTATAAGGCGTCGAAAGTACTCGCCGAAACAAGTAATTCTGCCAGAGCGTTTTGCAAAGTTGGCTCATATAAGGATTTTATGGTAATTTTTGCGATTTTAGGGTACTAGATGAATTTTTATACCCTACACCCAGGGTATATTCACTTTGTCCTTCCATTTGTAACGCAGAGAAGGAGGCGTTGCAGATATAGAAAAGTATATATATTCTTGATCAGCGTCACCTCCTGAGTCGATATAGCCATGTCCGTCTGTCCTTCCGTCTGTCTGTCTGGCTGGCTGGCTGGCTGGCTGGCTGGGTGGCTGGCTGTGTGTTGAAATACACTTTTTGGGAAAACTGAGCAAGATAATTCAATGAAATTTGGTACACTGCCTCCGTCGTCAAAGGTAGCTCGGGGGATTGAAAATGAGCGAAATCGGTCAACGGACACGCCTACCGCCCATACAAAAAATATATTCAAAATGCAATTTTAGGAGTATTTTTCACGACAATGCAACCAAAATACGCATAAATACTAAGAATTGTAAGCGCAAGCTCTAAAAAAAATTTAACGAATTCAAACAAGATGTCGTGGCACCTCCCATATAAGCAAAAGCTTTAAAACGCTATACTGAAAGCGTTTTTTGAGATATTCGAACCCAATTCGACTCAGACACTAAGAATCATAAATGAAAGCTCTCAACAAAAATTGGGTGAAATCAGACAAGGGGGCGTGGCACCTCCCATATAAGCAAAAGTTTCAAAATGCTATACTGAAACAGTTTTTTGAGATAATCCAACCAAACTTCACTCAAATACTAAAGACTATAAATGCACGCTCTAAGCTAAAACTAGACGAACTCGGACAAGAGGGCGTGGCACCTCTTATATAAGCAAAAGCTTCAAAACTCTATACTGAAAACGTTTTTCACTCAGACCCTTATAACTATAAATGCAAGCTCTGGACAAACATAAAAGTAGCATAAGTACGCGTTTTTTCGTTTAAAAACACTCAGTTTTTCGAGTAATTTTACATGCAGTTTTTAGAGAGCAGTTAAAATGTACGAGGGGCCTAAAAAAGTTCGCTTAGTAGAATTGATAAAACTGGATAAAAAATGTTTTAAATTTATAACTTTATTCTTCATCTCTTTTTATTTTTTCAACGTAATCGCCATTTATTTTGATACATTTTTGAAGTCGATAAATCCATCTTAAAAAACAGTCTTCAAAATCGGCAGTTTTACAATTTCATCAATAACCGCATTTATTATCTCCTCAATGCTCTTGAAGGCTCACCCTCTCAATTTTTATTTTTTTTATTTTTGGAAACAACCAGAAGTCACAAGGCGCTAGATCTGGGGCATAAGGTGCGGCAAGAATTTCTTCGATGCCTGAAAGCGCAATAAAATCGGTCGTTTTTTCAGCAGTGTGCGCTAGCACATTATCGTGATGTAGAAAGTAGCGGCGTAGCTCCTTTTTTGGCGTTTTTCCAATAAATTTTGGAAAACTTTTGGTGAGCAGATTTCAGTATACCACTTAGCAGTAACCGTCTGACCTTTTTCCAAAGAAATAGCAGCTACAACTTTCTCTCTGGTGAAGTGAACTGACATCAAGACTTTTGTTGCTTTGCTTTAACAGGTGGATTTGCACCTTCTGAGCTCCATACCATGGATTGTTGTTTGGTTTCAGGGTCGTACTTGTAAAACCATGCTTCATCACCAGTTACAATTTTCGTGAAATCGTTTGACTCTCCGTTTTTGAATTTTTCAAGAAAATACTGAGCAAAACGCACACATGCCTCTTTTTGAGCATCACTTAAAATTCTAGGAACCCATCGTGCAGATTTCTTCGTGCATCCAAGATAATTTTTTAATATTCACGATACAGCCATGGCATTCAAGCCCAGTTCCTCAGTAATGATTTCCAGGGTCAATCTTGGATCTTCGTCAATTTTAGACTTCACCAGCGCTACACTTGCATAATCAGTCGAAGATTTTGGGCGGACTTATCGAGGTTAGTCCTGTCTGGAATCTTCGGAACCACTTTGAAATAGTTACGAGGGATAGCGCATTAACTTCAAATGGTATTTGGCATTCACTAAATATTTCCACAAGCTTGAGCTTACTTTGAAATCCAAAAAGAATAGCTGCTGACATTGTTTCACGAATTTTACGTTTTCTTCTCTCCATTTTGACCGATCTTTCTGAAAATTAAAATGATATATCGTAAGACTATAACAAATAGAATGCAATTTTTTGATTTACTAAAAATTTATAACATGAAACCTACTAAGCGAACTTTTGTTAGGCCCTCCGTATATTTCCAACGTAACAAGCTTCAAGTCACGCAATGAGTTAGTTTAATAGCAGTATTTTTAAGAAAGTAATGAAACTTTTTAGTTTTTGAACTGGAAAGAAGGAGGGTTGTTTGATGAGTTCGAAACTTTTTTGCATTTCTCGTACAGTAACTTTAAATCCACTACTCTCGTCAATATAATCTATGTATTAACTGACCACTGTGAAATTCTACAGCTATTGAAAGAAGACAACTTCAAAATAGGCGTTTGTTTCAGTAATGACCTCTTCATTTGACTTAAATCTCTTACCGGCAAGCCATTTCATCAGGTATGGAAGCAGGAAATAGTCGCAGGGGGCTATATCTGGAGAACATGCTGGATGGGGTGGCAGTTAGTAGCCCAATTTATGGATTTTTGCCATGATCACTACTCACGTGTATATCTTTGAATTATCTTGATTGAACAGTTCTTTTTTCTTCGCCAAATGCAGTAATTTGTGCTTTAAAACAATGTCGAAGAATATTCAAGAAAGAGTCAAAATAAAAATTTCTATTAAATGAGTTGCATTTTTGGCAGTGTAATTTATTAACATACTATGGACGGTTAACCGCACAATTGTTGTAAGTGCAAAGTTTGGAAAAACTGAGTTAACTGTACGTAAGTTATTACAACTAAAATTAGTAAATAATAGCCATACCTCACAAAAATATTAAACTACAAGTTCGTTTTCTTAAGTATGCAAATTCTGCACTTGCAATTTTGTTCGATTAGCCGTTGCGATATCGTCATTTAGATTGGAAACTAACGGATAATTTCCTTCGTTTTAGCAGAGCAAAAAACTGTTATCCTTATTTTATAAAGCATGTGTATTTATTTGATAAATTTTTTTTTCAAATTTCAATGAGTTTTTTGCTCTCCTAATAAAGGGAAAAAATTCGTTCGTTTACAATTTTAGCGATGATATTATATAATATTATATAAGGCATTTCGAGTTTTACTTTATAATTATTAAATAAAGTCTTATTTTTAATGGTGATTATACACAAACATACATACAGTTGTGTTCAAAATAAAAGTAGTGACATTCGCCGTGAACTTTTCGATGCCATATCCTACTGATTATTTTCAATTTTGATATTTTTTTTTACCAATTTGTTAAGTCATGAGCTTCAATAAGAAGACCCATTACTTACAATTCTTTCGGATATGTTCTTATATTCATTTAGACAGATTCACATTTACGTCGGATTGTAAGCATTCAAAATAATAGTAGTGCATTAAAATTTTATGAAAAATTAAGAATAAACAGGCTATTACAAAAAAGGGTGCTATTATTAATCGGTCTCAAGATAAAATGCTTTTGGGAGCTCTACCAAGATAAGAGATGCACTAGACGTCAATGCAAGTACAATTAATAAGTAGACGTTTATTGGAAAATATGTTGGTACCTTGTAGCCCAAGAAAAGTTTCGGGTTCTAAAACAAAACATGTAGCAGTAGAATAAAATTCAATAATAAAAGAACACACGGACTAACCAGTGCGGAAATGGCGACACATTTTATGGTTGAACGAATTGAAAATAGTGCCTAATCGCGGAAAGGGGTCTCGACAATACATAAGATGGCCACCAAACTCTGAATTCAACACAAGATTTACTATAACAACAGTAAAACTTCGAGGAGCTAGCATTATGATTTTAGCAAGTTTTCGAAATAACGGTGTGGGCCCTATAATATAGATCAAAGATATCGTGCATATAATGCCAGAGGGAACGCTGCAACATACTACCGAATGATCCTGTGAATGTGCCAGACCTCAATTCAATTGAAAATCTGTAGTTTGACTTGATAAATGCAGTCGACCAAAGTCAGCTGACAAATAATCCGAAACTTTGGGATACGGTCAATTATGCTTGAATCTTTATACCGCCCAAAGAGACTCGATGCCAAAGCGCTGTGCTAGTGATAATGTTATGTTCCTACTAACCCTTAATTTAAAAAAGTAGCTATTTTGCAAAAGTTTCAATAGTTACTATTTGTATTTTAATCAGCAAAATTTGAAGAACCTGTGCAAATTCGTTTTTTTTTTGTCTTGACCGACTTGAAATCTTCCTTATTATTATTTAATATCTTCTTAGGATAGCATTCTTGTAAACAAAATTTATTTCAAATTGATCAAAATAAAAATACAGTTATTTTAAAGGTCGTTTTCAATTTTATAGTAAGCACTACTACTATTATTTTGAGCACAGCTGTATGTATGTATACTATAAGAGTAGCAGTTTTTTAAAAGTTCAACAAACATAAAATAGTTAAATAAACTATCACAGCTATTAATTTGTTACGCAGTGCACTTTCACTTCGAGCTGAATTACATAGATCTCCGCGACAATAACAATGAGTTTTAACAGATCCAGCTAAATTATTTTCTTTAAACTCTTCACATCCTTCCTCGTACACTTCTTGCACCGAGTTATGATACCGCCAATCCTTATTTTCTAAAACCTTAAAAAAAAAAAATTAAAAGCCCACATTATTTGGATTTGAAATTTATCTTACCTGTGTTGTATACTTCTGCTGTGCACAACCTCTTGTTACTGTTTCTTGTATTTGTCCGTTTTGTAATTGAAATGAAGAAATAGTCTTCAGACACATTGTTGAAAAAGGACAGTCTGACGCAAACTTATCAGACTCGTCAAATTTAGAACACATTGGTGTCGCAAGTGTTTTGTTGCCTATATGTATTTTTTCTTCTATAACTTCACACTTGTAACATTTAACAGCAGATCCATTGCCTATAATATAATATTAGTAATTTAATTAATTTTCATCGCACAAAGTTAGGAGCATTCGTTATCTTAAACATAATAATTAAATAAGCTTACACGATTTTCCGAAGCTGCACAATTTAAGTGTCTCAGGCTTGATTTTATAATTGTGTTCAAAACGCTTATCATTAGCTTAACCAATTTTAAATATACATATCCTTCAAGCTTATACATTTATTTCGGCCACTAAAATCTTTTATTACTCTAACAAATCACAAAATTTGAGCATAATTTTAGTGCAAAATTACTAATTACTCATGGAAGATTTTGTTATTTAAATAGAAAAAAACAAAAAATTTAAACCTAAATTTTTACCTGCAATTTGCATATGAAGTGATAGTAGCAAATATTAAATAGTAGGTAACATTCTAACTTTAAATGATGCCACAATTTTAAATCAAATAAACAAATTTAGAAATATCTAAGTAAATAATATTAATGCGTAAACAGAAAACTTTAACTCCCTTTTCCAGCCGATTTAATAAACCGATTTAAGTAAAACTTGTACCATTGAATAGGTTCAGCTTACCTTCACGGTACAAAATAGTTTTTATGGAAAATACGCTCTCCCAGCTGAAATCATTTTCAGCTCTTTTTTTGGTACGACCTATGGCTTAGGAGATATTTTTCACAAACCGTTCTAATGTTGAAAAACTTTTTCAAGTAAAAAATTTAATGATAATTATTTCGTATATATGTATCAAATATTATTTGTAGATCATTTAAATTTTAATAAAATAGATCCCGTTCCTTTTTATCGAGCGAAAACAGCTCCAGAGATTTCCTTAGAAAACTAGTTTTTCAAAATTAGAACGGCTTGTGAAAAATATCTCCTAAGCCATAGGTCGTACGAAAAAAAGAGCTGAGAATAGTTTGTAGGAAATATAATTTGTGCTATTAGTCGGTCGAGAGTTATCTCAATTTAAAAAGTACAACATATAAATATCACGAAGTTTTAAAACTTCTTAAATTGACTTACCTCCTAAACCATGAATGATAGAAAAAAAAATTGATGAAGCTTTTTCGTTGTAAATCATTGAAGCTAAACAACTGTTGACTCAGTAAATAACTGTCGACCACTATTTTTTCGTAATTGAAATTATTGAAAAAAATTTATTTTCGCAACTTTTAACCTTGAATAACTTTTTTGGGGTATACGATTTTGCAATGTGCTTTTCACACGTTATTTTTTATGCATTAGTGAATACAAGTCCGGAAAAACAAAAATTCATTTGGAACTATTTTTCAGAATTATCCTTATTTGCTTCGGCTAAGGCAACATGGAAATCGTTCGTTAGCCGATCATTTCCGAAGTGCTCTAAGGATTTTGAAATTTTTTATTGAAAACATGTCGAAATACGATGTTTAACAGAATTCCGTTAAAAAAAAAAAAATGGGGTACTCGAAAATTTTATTCAAATCACCCAAAAGACTGCCGTCCTAAGAAAGAATGCCGTAACTCCAATAAATTTTTATTTCTGTAAAATGAGTTTTTGTGTTTCTTGCTTTTTCGTTTCCTCAATGCTTTCAGCTTTAACCCGAATCCTCCTAGCGTGATCATATGAACACACCAACTTCGTGTTTTTACTAAAATTTAGTAAGAAAAAAAAAACCAGTACCCCGTAGCTCCTAGCGTGATCATATGATCACTGACATATCCTGATGATCCGAGGCGAAGGATAATATCGAAAACCAAAAAATAAGTGCTTAATCATCCTAGATTTTATATAAATTAATTTTTTATTTCAAAAATTAAAAAAAAAAATCCAGGAGGATTCGGGTTAAGGAAAACTATTTTTTGTTTCTCATTCCTAAAGGATTTGTCAAGAGCCCACAATCGATACTTTCTACGCGCACGAGATGTTCCATAAAGAAAATTTGTTTGTTTTTGAAATGATTTAGGGAAACGAAATGATTTTAAAAATGTATGTAGTATCATACATTTTTATGCAGTTGCGGTGTTTTTGCTTAGCTTGTTTAGTAAAATGTGTACGGCTGGGAGTTACGACAAAAGTCGTAGTTGATTTTATAGGGAAAATAAAGGTATACTGCAACCTGTTCTTGTGGGTTGACGGACAGAACCGAGATGACCCAAAAAACGCCATAAACTATTTTTTTGGGAAAATTGGAGTTACGTCAATCTTGCTTAGGATGGCAGTATACAGTCCGGTTCACTTGATTAGAAACAATACTTTTTGCTGATGGAATGTGCGATAATAACCACTGTCTGTGAGCTAGCAAAATTAGGTTTTCAAAAATTCAAGAGCAAGTTCCGCTCATTACAAAAACATAAAAATATGAAAACTAACGGCACTTCGTAGAAGTAAGACATTTGTAGCTGTAATAGTTAGCTTTCTTAACACACGTTTTACCTAATAATTTTTTTTGGGTGTAAAATTTAAAAATTTCTTTGATCTAGTTATCTCTGAAAAATATGTCAGTTATTATTTTTAATGACAAACATGTTGATTTGTTGTGAGTTTGATCGAAATGAGTCAAGAAAAAGAAGTACATCTTAAAATTACTAAAAATATTCAAAAAAATCCAAATTGGTCCTACAAAAAATTGGCCAAAGAATTGAAGGTTTGCCGTCAAACTGTTTCCAATGTTATTAAACAGTTTCAGGAGAATTTGACCATCGATAGGAAACCTGGTTCGGGAAGAAAACAGGGACCACATGATATTGGGAAAGCCAAGAAAATTGAAAGCATATTGAAAAGATCTCCAACACATCGGCTAGAAAAGCTGCCCGGTTAGCCCAGTGCTCTGACTATTTGGTGCGAAAAGTTGAAGCCAATGCAGGTTTGAAAACATACAAAGTCCAAAAAGTTCCAGACAGGAATGCTGCAAAAGATTTAGACGCCAAAAGTAGGGCTCGGAAACTAAAATCGAATTTCATACAAAAATATTCATTTTGTATAATGGACGACGAAACGTATGTACTGGCAGGTTTTTATGTTGCTGATGCTCGAGGAAATGTCGAAGAACAATTTAGAATCCAAAAGCAGACAAAATTTCCTAATAAAATCCTGCTAAGCTATATGCAGTTGCGGCAAAAGAAGCAAGTCATTTGTTACAGTGGGCTCTATAAACTCCGAAATATATATCAAAGAATGCTTGAGAAAAAAGACTTCTTCCTTTCTTAAGAGAGCACAATGTGTCCACATATTTTTGGTCCGATTTTTCATAATGTCACTACGACAAGAAAGCTCTGGAGTGGTACCAAAGTAATAACATAGTTTTTGTACCAAGAGAGGCCTATCCTCCAAATTGTCCTGAGCTAAGACCAGTGGAGAGATATTGGGCTCTTGTGAAAAGAAACTTAAAGAGCACAAAAAAGGTGTCCCAAAATATCGAAGATTTTAAAAGGAGATGGGCAAACTGTTCGAAAAAGGTGTTAGAACTATAAAAGTTATATTTTTCTGTAATTTGTTATATATTATCAATTAATTAAAAAAAAAGTTTAAAACTCTTAAGATCAACCGTTTAAAAATTATTGAATTTTATATATGTTAAGATTTTCTCGATCTCACTCCTTAGTTTTATTCCATTATTTGAGCGGTGAAGTAGTACAGTTAGAGTTTTTTTTTAAATATGGATTCGTTGTGATCTAAAAACTCTAAAAATTTGTTAAAATTGCGAAAAAAAATCTTTAAAAAACCGAAAAAACGGTTAAATCGACATTTTGTATTCTGACGGACTTTCTACAGTACCTGTCCATTGAATTGCGAACGATACAAAAAAAATCAAACGAACTTTTGGTCAGAAATACATCAGTATTATTGGATCAAAAAGAAATAAAGCTAGGCTTTACTAATTCAAATAATAGTTATTTTAATATTTCGGCTTTAATTCAATAGTTAAATCAGTATTTTGTTGCTCCGCCCTTATTTTTAAAACTGCCTTAATTACATCTGGCATGATTCTAATACAATTTTCTATAAGGTTTTTTTTTTTACTTTCATATTTTTCTAGATATCTTTTATGTATTCTTATAGTGCGGTTACCGTTGCATTTCTATATTGATAGACTATCATTTTCAGATACGTCCAACAGTTTTTATTGGGTTGTGGTCTGGAAAATCACCGAGCAAAAGAAGGACATCCAAATTTTAATGAATTTAAACAATTCATGCTAGCCCTGGATGAATGCAAGGTGCTCCATCTTGCATGAATGTGTATTGATAAGGAGGATATTTTGAATTGTTGATGTGTAACTGTAATACGGTTTGAAGTACCTCTATGTACTGCTTAGAGCGCATAATTCCTTCAACAAAATTTATAAGACCTGGTGCTTCGCCAGATATTCTCCTCCACATCATTATTCCAGTTGGATGTTTAACTTGAGAACCATACAATTTTTTGAATAGCGTACCCCGGGCCTTCTCTGCACATATTTCGCAAATTACGTAAGGGCTCCTAGAAGGGACTCGTCACAGAAAAAAACCTTCAAAAAAAGTCAAAATTCAGAAATTTTAAGAATTTCTTTTAACCGAACTAACTGCAAAAAAAAGCCTTTGTCTGGAAACTTAGTTTTTCCTGTAGTAAGAAGCAAGATTTTTATGTAACTGAGGCCATAAAAATCGGCGTCAGCTAATTTTTTAAATCAATTTTGACTTTTTTGCTGGCCCACTGCATACTGGCCATACTGCATACAATTTTCATGAAATAGACTTCCTTTCACCTGTTGTTTTTCAAAAGGGTTTTTTCCATGTTAAACAAATTTTCAGTATTAAAAAAAATTTTAAGGGACTGTTAACTAGGGTGGAGCGAATTTTTTCTTGCGATTTTCGAAATGGGCCACATGCGAAAAGATGCTCCATAATATACTTAATAAAAAATATTATATGGTACTTTTTAATATTTTAATGTTTTGTACTACCGCAAAGACATTTAAGTTTTGAAAAAAAAAAATATATATATATATATTACGTAGCGTTAAAGTCTATAAAAGAGCTTAAACTTGTTCAAATTGTGATTTTTATTATAATATTAACATATTAACTAATTTTTCGATAAACGCCACATATTTTCTTATAAATAGAGTTTTTCGACCTTCAACGGCCTGGGGCACGGTCAAATATTTTCCGATAAGGACTAACATTTTTATGCTTGATATTTACAGCCACTGGAAACTTTTTAGTCCCTGAGAGAAAAGTATTTGCCATTTTTAGTTTTTGCCGTATAACATATGATAGGTCTTATCAGTATGAGTGTTGCGCAGCATTGGTACGAATCAGATTACCACTTAAAAATTATGAGTTAAGATTTGAGTATGATCTTTTACGCACTGGCCCATTTAGAATATGTAAAAATAAAAAATCTCCATAGAGGTGCGGTCCTCCACATTGTGTACAATAGCAAGCATATTTATAAATTTAATATGAAAAACATAAAAATTATTCTGACAGAACATAACATTTGCGCTGATTTATCAATCTATAAAGCAATCGTTTTCTAAAATGTTTAATAAAAATACTTATATGTATGTTCCATGAAAACTTCTCTATACACTCACTCGAAAATAAACGACTGTTAGCTAAGTTATAGCGAGTTATAAGTTGTATGAATTATTCAATCATTTGGAGGCAAAAAAGAGGCTTAAAGCCGGTTTATTCGCAAGACGGAGTTATTTTGATTCACTAATTCACTTTATCCCACTCACGAAAAGCTAACAAAAAAAACCTCATCGAAAATTTTCAGTGCCAATATTTGGAGGTCGATTTGATATTAAATATTTAAAAATACCAAGAAAAAAGGCGCTCGATTTATTCGCAATAAGTAATTGTTCCGATTAAATTTTCATATTTTCCAACTCTGGACAAACTAACGGATAGGCCTGATCAAAATAATTTAATTTCCAAGACTTCAAGGTAACTATAATATAGGTAATTTAAAAATGCCTCGAAAAAAGGGGCTTAAGCCCAGTTTATTTGCAAGAAGGAAGAGTCTGGAGAAGTGAACGAACAAATCTTCATCAAAAAAACTTCAGTGATCCAACTTTCAGTTTTTCCCTATATTCCCATGATGTGTGTAAGGTTTGATTGACTTGCGGCAGTACTAAAACTCAAAATTTTGAAAAAATATTTATATACCCCTAAAAGGTGATTGACGGAGCATCTTTTCCGCACTGGCCCATTTATAATATTGTATATAAAAATAAAAAATCTCCATAGAGCAGCGCTCCACCCTACTATTTACAGTAAATTATTTTTTTTAAAGTCTCTAATTCCCTTAAAATTTGTATTCTTACACATTTGTAGTAATTGGAAAAAATAAAAGACATTTGGAAATGTGTCCTTTTGCTGTAAGCTTTTTGTAAATCACTCTTATTTCACCATTTGGCCATTTAAACTGCTGTCTATAGGTATGATATGTAAGCACATATATAGCCTGAGCCATATAAAAAATATTAAAGGCTTCTTTAGCGACTATACGGAATACGTCTTTTTGTATCAAACTCTAAAAAATGTCTAACAAAAACCCAGAAATTAGATGGAAATAAGCGCTTTTGTATGAAACTGCTATTTTTGATCATGATTTTCTCTTGGAAAATGCATTTTTTATGATGGATTTCAGCATTCCTAGGTTTGTTCTAGGTTGGAAGTGGATATACTCCCTTTTGAAAAATCAGTCTTTATTTACTATGTAAACATAGTAACTCGGTTAAACATAAAAATCATGATAACTTATATGACTCATGTTATTGTTTCCGATAAACTCTTTTGAGATAAATCGTAATTTTATCATCCATGTGAGTGCAAGCAAAACAACATACATACACATATGTATGTTTTTATTTTGCAACGGATATTATTAACTTAAAAAAAAAAATACTCAACTCACAGTTGTAACAGTGATAAGCAAGAACAATTTTAATTCAAAATCTACAATACTTTAGTTAGAAAACGCATCTACTCGTTCAATAAATTTCTTCGAGTGATAAACTTGAAAAAAAAGACTCAAAAAACATATATTTTGTTAAAAACAAAACATGATGATTATAAGTACATTGTGATAAGAACCCTTAAAAAATAAAAATTAGCATTTTTTGCTTACGGACTTTGTTTTTTATTTAAAAGCTCGGAATTTCGGCCATAAGGCGAACCTAGTTTTCTATTATATTGGCATCTTCACTGATTTTCAGAGGTTTAGGTTGCGCAAGGTCAAAACAATTTTTTTTTAGCTTTTTCCGGACTTATGCGCTTCAACGTTCAAAATTGATTTTTTCACACAGCCCGGATTAATATCTTAACTTTATGGCATATGTTACTCTTGCAATTTTTGCTTTTCGCACATAGAAAAACACGCAGTTCCAGTAGATATAGGGTTTAAATAGAGAGATTTGAGACACATGTACTACATATATAACCTCAACTCTCGAAAAATAGCCTTTTATTCTACTATAGATGTTATATATAAGAAAATGCAAATCTCGTCAATACAACGCTCAACGCCGAAATTATGGATTTCTACATTAAAATGCTATGGATTTGTATTCTATACGTATAATTGTAATAAAAATCTCTAAAGAAATATATTTGAAACGAAAATACTTGCCAGAGGACTGAGAATTTGACTGGCCGCAACACAATTTGACTTACAAAACTCGGCGCATCAACTATACTGTCCACGGGTCCGAGTCAAATGATGACAATTTTTATCCCTCGAACCTACTAACCAAACCTAACCCTCCTATGTATGTATGGATACAGGCCCTTGACAAGAGTACTTAAAAAAAGGTCCTCAACGTTTATAAATTTTAAGTAGTAATTGTGTGCTTGTTATATTTTATTTCGAGTGGTGGATTAATTAATTGATTATTAAGACTGATCAAATAGGAAATGAATAAAATGCTATAAATTTAATTGAACGGTCAATTTTAACAACATTTCTTTGGAAGTTACAAACAATAATGCCAAACACTGGTTTTGTTTGCTATTTTAAAATATTTGTGTATTATTCTGCATAAACCAAAATGAATTCTTAGCCACGGATATATTTTTGTTTTAAGTGTAAGTCTTGTTACATGTATTGGATAAAAATTAGCTGTAAAGAAATCTGTTGAAACTGAGATTGAATACCTGATTTTTGCTTTACTTTTGGCGGCCCCTTAAACCCGTGTAGATGATTTATAACACTTTTTTAAATATTCAAAACATAAAATACTGACCTAGAGCGCTCATTAATATTGATAAACAAATTATAAGTTTTACATCCATGGAGCGCAGGGGGTAGGTCCATGATATCATCGATGTTATCCAAAAAGTTTTGCTCATTTTACTGTCCTGTTAGTGTGTTTTAAAAATATTATGTTATTTTTTCACATTTATTATGTTATTTCGTGGTAAATACTATGTACTTAAAGTATAATCAAAAGTACAAATTCGTTTGGCAGATTATGTTCGAAGCGTGTACATAGATACATTCAGTGTTTTTGGCAAACTAATATGCACTATATATTTTTGCTATAGTGCGTGTGGATACTGTAATAAAATGTCAGCGAAAGAGGTTTTTTCCTCTATTACTGATTATGATGATGATTGTTCTTGAGTTCCTCAGCTTGTAAAATAGTGCCAATTGTACGAATATTATGCGAAAAATATCTTGTTTGTCTTCCAAACTTTTCTACACCGTTTTATTAAAAATGTTAATTTAGGTCGTGTGCAAGATTCAATTGATGTTAAAAAATACTTTCTACTGAATTATTTCTTTTATTAGTCATTGTTTTCTGTGGGTTTCTCCGCTTTACGAGTAGATGTTCTAGTCGCACGCAAAAAATAAAAACAACAAAAAATGAATCAGAAATAAAAAATTAACAACTCTACCAACCGGCAAGTGTTTTCGCTTCTAGCACAAATGAGCGACTGATACTGGACATACGACTTTAGTATTGTCGACAGCTGTTGTCCAACAGCAAACGAGTGTGAGAGCCAAAATCAACTCAATTTTGACATAAACAGCTTTTTCCTCTACTTTAAGATAACACATAATAGCATAAACACATTCGACACGACAACATGACGACTAGCTACATCTGCGACTTCTAAGTTACAAAGAACGCAATACGACAATCGAAAGTTTAATAGCAATCTTAAAAGACCAAAAATTTAAAGATTTCAACAAACTGTCGAAATAATCAAAAAAAAAAAAAAAAATCCTAAGTAAGTAACGGAAAAGGTAGGAAAGGTTTGAATATCGGAAAACATAACAAAAAGTCGAAAAGTATCGAATGGTAGTGGTTTTTTTTCGATATATCTCGTAATAATGGAGTCATTAAAGCCAAAAAAAAAAAAAAAAACCCGCAAAATGAGGAAGTCCTCAAGAACATCTCCGATTCAGATTTAGATTTTTTTTTTTAATTTTTTTTTTTTTCTTAAATCAGAAACATTTTGGAGTGCGGTCGGAATCATATAATTTTTTAAACAATATTTAAGTAACTTATGTTTTCATAAAAAAAATTCTAAATCGGAATCTGGCTCGGAATCTGGCATTAGAATCGCTGTATGTTATATAGTTTTTAAGATATCTTATCTTTTTAGAATCTAAAATTGTGTATATAAAAACTGTTGCCATGTTTTTCTCAGGAACGGCTATAGCGATTTTAATGAAACTTTGGAAAATGATGCGCATTAGCATAAACTAAAGAATGAAACAGACTTTCTTAGATATTGTTTAAAAAATTATTTAATTCCGACCGCGCTCCAAAATGTTTCTGATTTTAAATAAAAAAAAAAAACAAATTTTTTAAAAAAAAAGTCATCAAAATCGGAACTGTTCATGAGGGCTTCCGTCTAAATGACTTTATTGACTCCACTATAAGTAAACTGAGTTTTATTATATCTGCGGCTATGGGGTTTTCTTCGTCTCGTCCATATCTATAACTTACACTATCAAATCAGTCCTTTTCGATGCATTACATGGCAAATTACAGTGCAAAATTCCCAAAAAGTGAGATATTTTTCGCCGTTTATGACATTCGGCTCAATAGAAATCACCCGAGTGGTAGATTTATGTACAGGTTTTGCCTTCTAACGTATAGCCGAGATCCATACGAAAATTTTGATATAATATATGTGGCAAGAAACGTAAAAAAGGCTTTAAAAAAATAATGTTTTGTGACAACTAGTAAAAATTTTGTAAAAATGTTTTTTCTAAGATATTTAGCATAGGCCTGGGCATAAAATGGTATTTTTTTTTTGATCAAAATTTTGCATTTATTATTGAAAATCCCTATTTCAAATAGGTACATAAATAAAAATTAAGCAACTTCTCCGCCTCCGAGAAAACTATATGCCTGAAAAAAAAAAAATGGCGTAATCGATATTGGTTCAAAAGTTATTAACAATATAGTGATGTCGTGCAAGTCTTTTTTCAGCATTAGAGAAAAAATGGGGCGGTACCACACCTTCTTATACACACAGTTGGCTTGAACGAAAAAAAGGCGTTCCCCGATGCCACCAAAAATCAAGTACATACTTCGACTCTTTGTACCATGTATAATCAAAATATAACAATAAAAAAGTAGCATCAGATCCTTCTTTCGTTTTTCTATATTTATATGTTGCGGCATTATCTTCTTATAAAAGTAGTAATTTTCAATGTATTTTGCGATGCTGCATTCGAATCCGACATCAAAATTGCTCTATCTCTTATGGTTTTCGAGATATACTAACCAAAAAGTCCAAAAAATACCGTTTTTTACTAGATTTGACATTACATAACAAGGCAAGGTAGTTTTTTTACATAAAACTTGATAAAGTAGTTAAAAGTAATTTTCTTTAAAACTTAATTTAAATTATTTCGATATCTAAATTTTTCTACGAAATATCGTAAACTGAAATATTAAGGGGATTCCTTTAAACTCGTAAAAGCCTCGAGAAGCACGTAAACCTCGAAAACTTTCGAGTCTCGTAAACAAAATTTAAAAATTTGTATGAAAAAAAAGTTTACCAGGCCTCGAAAATTTACGAGGCAAATTCGATTGTTGTCAAATAAATGTATTGAAAAAATATTTTTTGTTTTGAAAATTGAATTTGAATTGAATATTTTTCAAATTACATGACAGCTGATACGTTGCTTACACGTTTTTAGAAATTTGTGTTCCTGAAAACAAGCTCGTAAACATTCGAGTTTTTCATGGTTTACGAGTTTACGAGATTAAAGGTATCCCCTTATTGAAAAAACGTGATTTATGCACTTTTTAAACTTTTCAGCTCCTAGAAAAATTAAGATATCGAAATAATTTAAATTAGGTTTTAAAGGACTAGTGATTTCAACAACTATTACAAGTTTTAAGTAAAAAAATTACCTCGTCTTGTTATATAACCTCAAATATAGCAAAAAACAGTGTTTTTTGACTTTCAAGTAAGTATATCTCAAAAACCATACAGGATAGAGCAATTCTGGGGCCCTATTCTCTAACTTGCCTAGCTTATTCTCCTAAATGCCAAAAAATTTTAAAATACAATTTGTTTTAGAGATTAGGCATAAATGCGATTCTGTATTTCATCTTACCTAGCTAAAATAACTGCTTGAATATTTAGGCACAAACTGTAAATTTTTTGTAGGCAGAGTATTCGAATATCATACATTTTTATTTAGCTAAAGAAAAAAAAAAACCTAAAGCTCAAGCTAAATTCGAATCTCAGCGGGCAAAATAATTAGTTAAGTTTATTTTTCCCCGCTATTATGAATTGCATTCTTTAAGTATCTTTATCTTTGTGAATGATTTAAAAAGTTTTGAGCTAAGAGATATAAAATCAAACGACAATTTTATCGTTCTTTATTCCTACAAAGGCTATTCGAAAAGGTTAATAAAGCATTTTTGTATCATAGTTTTGTGCTACATATATTTTATTCTTAAAGTAAAACAAACATATGATATGGAATCTTATCTTACAAAGATCGAATAGAGGAAGGCTTTCAGAAAAAATGAGTGACAGACGTCAGATCCTTTCGATGTATCGGCCGAAATATTTGTAGAACTTCTCATATTACGAAAATTTCCTCTCTAACAGGTCATTCAATAAGTCCGTAGGATGACACATAGATGGCATTACTAGAATTTTTTTCATATGATTTTTATTTAGTACTAACCTTCAAACGATACGTGTATAAATTTGACAGCAATCGGACTATTGATTCGTGAGTTAAAGCATTTAGTGTGAAGCAACTTTTGTTAGTAAAAAAAAAAAAAAAGTGAACATCGAGTATTGATAAAGCATTGCTTTTTGATGAAAAAAATACAGTGGAAACCAAACAATGTCTTGATAAACATTATCCGAACCATATTCGATCGATATAAATGGATTGCTAAATTTAAACATGGTCGTACCAGCACAAATGATGCAGAGCGCAGTGGACTCCCAAATTAGGCTTTTATTTTAGAAAACATAAAAAAAATCCACAAGTTGGTTATGAACGATTGCAAATTGAAGAAGCTCGAGCTAGCCGACATTGTAAAGATATCAAATGGTAGTGTTTTTACCATTTTACACGAACATTTGGGTATTCAAAAGCTCTTTGCAAGTGGCTGCCGCGTGAGCTCACAGTCGACCAAAACAAAAACGAATTGTTGCTTCAGAGGAGTGTTAAACCGCTGTTAAACCACAATATAATCGATTTCTATCGTCGATATGTGACAATCGATGAAACATGGCTTCACTTTTACACACCAGAATCCAAAAGACAGTCAGCTGAGGCCTATTTTGACGAAAAAGAGAAATCGTAATATAAAAATGGTATCGAAAAGTTGGAAAATCGCTATACTCGTTGTACCGCCCTCGAAGGCAACTATGTTGAATAATAAAATCGAGTTTTGTCAAAATTTTGTTTTTTTCTTACTTATCCTACGGACTTATTGAATGACCTGTTAGATAAAGTATGTATGTCCACGTAAGACAAAAAGGCAAAGAAGTAGTTGGTCTCCAAAGAGGCTGCGTTTGTTAATAGCGTTGAGGTTTTTTGCTATGGTATCATTATAATTTATATAATTTTTTCAACAGAAGCTTATAGGCAGTCATCAACGCTCTGTGGGCCAAGATTTTCTCCAGAATCACTTACAAATCTGCATGTACCTGAAGTAAAAGTTCCACAACTAAAGTATCTTTATAACACGATGATCTTTTTGCCGAAAATGTAATTTGCTGGTCCGAAATTTGCATATGCTATATACATGGTGGCTGATTCGAAGTGTTACCAATTCAAAAGACTATATTTTTAGTTTCCATGCACAGATTTTATTGATCAAACGCTATAATTGTTGGGAAATGTTCAAATTTTAAGAATCTACTTGAGATTTTCGATATGGCCACCTTTGGCCTTAACTATGGCCCGTAGACAGTCGAAGAACGAGTCGCATGCTGCACGAATTTGATTTTGTGGAAGTTTGCGCCATTCTCGTTGAAGGGCCACTTTTAGCGCATCAACGCTCTGGTATTTTTTAGTCAAGACCTTCCTGTCCAACATACCCCAGATTGAGAAATCCAGCGGATTTGCATCAGGCGAATTTGAGAGCCATTGTTGAGCAGAAATGAAGCTAGGAACGTTTTTTTCTAACCATTCTTGATTCACACGAGCTTTGTGTGACGGTGCCGAGTCTTGTTGGAATGTCCATGGCTTGCGACCGAAATGTTTGCGTGCCCACTGTAGTAAAGCACTCTCCGACACTGATTCACGATACACCTGGGCGTTTACTTTGACGCCAGCGGCCAAAAAAACGAGTGGTGAGCGCCCATCAGCAGTCACTGCAGCCCAAACCATCACATGCGGTGGTGCCTGCGTCCTGGTTGCCAAACGAACATTCAAATTTTCGTAGGACCTCTCTGTCAAGTAAACCCGATCATTTTGTTTGTTTACATATTGCTGGATACAGTAATTTTTCTCATCAGAGAAGACAATTTGTGACAGATTTCCGGCGGCGTGCAAGCGCAACAACTCCTTGGCTCTATCGAGCCTAACTTTTTTTTGAGCAGGAGTGAGATCATGCGCCTTTTGGAACTTGAGGGCCTTTAGTCCGAGCTTGTTTGACAATATGTGTTGCATTCGTTCACGCGATATTTTCAGCTCGGCAGCCATTTGTCTGCCACTGCGTCTCGGATTTCGCTCAATTCTGGCCTTCACCTTTCGAACCATTTCTGGTGATGTTGCAGTTATTTTCCGACCACCACCATGTCGTTTGGCAACGCTGCCGGTACCATTGTAACGTGTTATGGGCCGATACACAAACATTTTATTCACTTTTAAATGTTTCAGCTCACGAACAATTGCTGGTTGCGATTTTCCAGCCAAATAAAGAGCAATCACACCATTACGTTTGAATTCCATTTGGAAAATTTTTTATTTTCAATAAATTGACGCGCAAATGCTTTTGGTTACTTGTTGACAATAGAATGAACTAACATCATGCCAATTTTTAGACAGCTGTCATGTTCCATCTGTCAGATAAGTCTATCTGAAATTGGTAACAGTTCGAATCAGAAGAAGAAGAATCAGCCACCCTGTACTTACATATATAAAAACAAAAATGTTGGTTCAAAAACAAGATTTGCAAATCGTCGGGTTAAAACTACAACATGAGCAAAATCTATGTTTTCTCCTAAATATTCAACAAGAGTAGTTTTTTGCTCTACCGTGATTCTTTTTATGTTGCTTTCCATCCAAAAAATTATAGTTAAAAATAAATAATTTTTGCAACATAACTACTTATTTACTTACCTTAATATTCTTTAGCAAATATTTGCTTCTTCAAAATAGCGTTCTCCAAAAATTAGCTTATTTACTTTAGCCCAGGAAAATTAGAATTTTTCTGTGAAATAATTCCAAGTGAATTTTTTTCACCGGAATTATCTTTATTTATGCATGATAAATAAAGTGTGAAAAGTCCAATACAAAATCGTGTGCGCATAAAAAATTATTTAGGCTCAAAGGTTGCTAAAATCAGTTTTTTGCAAATACCCCGCTACGTAAAAATGTTTTCGTATGACTTATAGTTTGGGAGATCACCCAATTTAAAAAGTTGTGAACAGTTATGATACGAAATGCTACCTTGGTATAAGTTCATTTTAAAATATCTTACTTTTTAAATTGCTATAACTATTCAATGAGAAGTCGATAAACAAAATTAAAGTACCGCTTAAAAGATAATTTGATTCTCTATATCGACGGCTTATATTCAATACCCTCTATCTACAATTTTCACGAAAATTAGTTTTTGATGGTAAAACCTTCATTGAGACAAATGGCGTCTATGATATTAATTCCAAACGAAAAATTTGCTTCCAGAGCTACTTTTTTCCATATAACGAAATTCACTATCTACAGCAATCGATTTTGTGAAATGCAATATCCTCTATCTACATATGAAAAATGAAAGATTTTTAATTTTTTTATATTTATTGGGTGGCCGTTATATACAAGGTCATGACAAACGGTCGTCAATCGGCTCCAAATGTCGAAAATAAATTTTCTTGATTTTTTCAGTTTTATATGTTGAACCTTGATAGCCCTGCTGAGTCGTGATTAGCCCTTCTGTAAACAAACAGATAAGGCTGGACGCTTGAAATTTAGTACAGATGAAAACAATATTACTAGGCTATCTGGGATCAAAAATGGGCGTGATCGGTTAAACTTGATTTGAAAATTAAAACAATTGAGGAGTGTCCGCACCAAAGGGCCTAGGTACCATTTCGAGGCAAAAGTTGTGTCATAATATGAATCGGGTGACATTTTGTTAGAAATGATAATAATTGTTTTCTGTTTTCAGGAAAAATTGACTCGATGGCGTGGAATTGATGGCATTATGTTCAAAAAAATTATACCGGTCAAATAACTGATTATTATGGCACATAATATGTATGAGATTACTTTTGCCTCGAAATGGTACTCAGGCCCTTTGGTACGGCCACTCCTCAATTGTATATACGAGTCAAAAGAAACTGGGTTTTAGAGCGGTATCCAGACGGACTTGTGAATGCAAAACATGAGAACTGAAATCTGAGCTCTTATCTAGAAAGTACATGTACCCAGAAGCAAGGGTCTTTATTCCCTACTCCCCGCCCAGGCCCACCATAGTCTTGCGTCCTAGTTTTTTATAGCAGTTTATGGTGGACTGGGATTAGTGGTGATCAAACCAAGACCAAGATCATAGCAGTCTTGGTCTTGGTCTTGTTCTTGCATATTGTGTCTTGGTCATTAAGTCTTGGTCTCAAAGATGCTTGAAACGGGCGTGACACACCTATGAACTATAAATTCGAAAGACTAAAAAGCAGTCTTGGTCTTGATGATAATCCTGAGCAAGACTAAGACCAAGACCACAGAAGTCTTGGGCTAGCAATGATATCAGCGTCTTGGTCTAATACCGAGACCAAGACCAAGAATCAAGACCAAGACTAATTTTGCTCATCACTAACTGGGATTTCCTTATTACGCATCTAAACTAGGATTTTTTCTATCATGTAAGAATTCGGAGTTATCTTTTCTTAGAAGTCCAAAAATCACTGTTTTGAGGCCTACTTAGAGCAATATAGCAAGCTTTAAGCAAGGATAACTCAGGATCCTTACATTATAGAAAAAAAAACCAAATTTAGATTCATAATAAGCAAATCAAAGTTCAAAATAAACGGCTATAAAAAATAAGGACCTATAATAATCTGAGCTCAGGTTTCGGTTCTCATATTTTGCATACTCAAGTCCGCCAGGCGCCTAACCTATTTTGAGTTTTCTTTTGCTAAAAAACCATCTATTAATAAATAATTCTTAAAAAAAATGGTTTTTATTATTGTGCAATAGGCTCTATCTGCTTGTTTGAACACGCATTTTATATTATATTTGGTTTGCAATATCCTCTATCTGCTATAGTAAGGCGAATAACTAAGGTTTTTTTTAATTTTTTTATTTGAAGGATCTAGTGGCTCTTTTTAATTAATATCGTAGTACTTCGTTTGATTAACACTATAAAAAATAGCGAATAAAACAGTTTTTTTGCTCTCCTGAAAAATTGTGTTTTTGTAGATAGAGTGTATTGAATATAAGCCGTCGATATAGCATATTACTTTTTTTTTTCGACCGACTCTTGGCCGTAAAGGTATTCTTGAAAAACCGTTAAGGCTTCGAAAATTGGTTTTTGAAGGATATTTCCGAAACGAAGAGTCATGATAAAAAGAAACAGCGCCAATTTTGTAAAAAATCACAAGATCTACAAAAAGTAAGCAATATGTGTACACATAGAAGTAGCATGTGATTTTATCTTTCTTATACTAAAGGCAACATCTGATTCACCAATTGCTGTAAATTCAAAAAAATTCGAGATGCTCACACCCACTGGTTCTTCTTCAATTTGTGTTTCCGAAGCAGATTAAAAAAAATAAAGTGTTCATTCAGAATATTCGGATCGATTTCACAAGGACCTACAATTTTATTACATATACCTATTCCTTTTAAATTTTTCCAGAGTTGCTTTGACTGTAAGGATGTATTTAGTTTTGACGAAAAATAAATTTTCTTTCATTGCCTTACAGCAGTGATGGCTTCATTCCTGGCCACTTTATATATCTCCCAATTTAACATGGTGGGGTTTCTTTTCCACACGGAGTGCATTTTATTTCTCCTTTTAAAGTACATTTCACAATATGTACTTGTGAACCAGGGACATGAGGGATTAATAATTCTTGAAGTACGAAGTGGTACATGTACATCAAACACAGAATTTATTGCATTTGTGAAAAATTCAAGCTTTTCATCAACTGTGTTAAGATACCAGCACGTACTCCACTGTATCAAGGCAAGGCTATTATATAGGCGATCAAAATTTATAGATTTATAATCTCGATGTGTAAAGGTTTCACAAGTATTAACCTGATTTAAATTAACATTTAACGTACAACTGATAAGATCAGATATGAATGACAATTGGTCAAATAATAGTACAGACGAAATATTAGAAACAAGAAACAAATCAAGTTAACTAGGACTTACAGAGCACGCACGGGACAAATCGTACGCATTTTTTGAGTTTCAAAGTTAAATTAAAGACAAACCAGAACGTTATCAAAAAAAGCATCTAGTACATTTATTTTGTGTGATATATACCTATTAAAACCAATTATTTGTTCTTAATAATATTTATAGATAGTGAGAAATTAATAAGAAAAGAAGTTCGTTTGTACGGGACAGCCCAAATCTACCATACTTTCCATTTTTTGACTTTGTAGCAAGTTTTTAGCGAAATTAATAAGCTTTAAAAATTAGCAAAAATATTTTTGGATAGACTAAGGGTCAAGGTATAGTAAAACAATAAAAGTTTGAAAAAATATTTATTTAAATGAGAGTTATTAAATACAAATTAAATTGTTTGTACGGGACATTTTCGTTTGTACGGGACTCGTACGAAATACATGTATATTTAACTAGTTTTAAATCATTTTTTAAATGAAACCATAACACTATGATTATCCCAAGCGTATTTCTTGCATGTTACTTGATGGCCATAAACTGAAATTTAATGAACTTTTGATATTCCTGGGATAGGCTCATGGCTGAATATTTTTAATTTTTTAAGCTACTTATCTCTGATTCAGAGATGAAAAAATTCTCGTAGAGGGTACTAAAGTGGCTGCTAGTGTCGCGAAATTTTTTGCGTTTTTGATAACGGCACATTCTCTTCGACTTCGACCTTTTTGACTTACAAGTCGTTTCACATTACTCCAGACTCCGTGAATCACGCCTTTGGGATGTGTCCATAAGTTAACTAGATGCTGTTTAAGCATTACGTAAGCAGATTTTCAATGATATAAGCAAAAATGAACAAATCGTGAACACGAACCCCTCTCTTATGATTAGACGTAAGCAGTTTTTCAAATACGAACAAGAATTCGGGAACTAAATTATTTTTATAATTAAAGCAATAGCGGCCATACGGAAATTGAAAAAATCCTTGACACTTTAAATCAATTTTAAGGGCTAAAGTTAGACTTTAATATAAATATTTTTTGTCTTACGTAAGAATTTTATCGACCTCTTCTCCTGTATAAGCAACAATAAGCAAATCTTGAACCACTCCCCACCTAAATATGCTTACGTTATACTTAAACGGCCCTATATGAACACCATTTCATTTTTATATAGCACTTTTGCTCATATCTCATATAATTAAAAGTCACAATTTCTTAAGTGCATATACATAATAAAGCTCCCTGAGACTTATAGTTCATAGAAAAGTAGTAACCAACGGTGACCGTACCCATATCGATAATTTTTAAAGAGTTTTTTCAACAATATTAGAAAAAAATTAATAGAAATCTTAATAAAATAAATATTGTGTTTGTACGGGACAAATATTAAGATAATAATTATTATACTTTAGGCAAAATAAAATCCGAAAATTACTGCACTTTTTAATAGTACCCAAGTAACTAGCTTTAAATAAAATGCTAATTAAATGAAACTATTATGTGTGTAGACAGAAAATTAATTACATCGATTTGTGCGTTTGTACGGGACACCCATAACTGTTTTGTTTGTTGCGGTATAATACAGATGTTTGCAAGAACACTTTTTTGCAAATACTATTTATCAATACACTAGTCTATGACCTAAAACATAAGATATAATTTATAACGTAACTCATCATGGTTTAATAGAAAAACAATGACGAATATGATCAAAAATATACCTAGTAAAAAAAAAACTTTGGCACTTTCTTTAACTGTAAAAAACTGAGCCTAATACCAAGATTTTAGTATGAAATCAATTTGGAAAGTAAAGTTTAATCCCACTAGAATATATTCGATCCATTAAAACATTTGAAAAATAAATCTGAAACATCTAAAAAATACCATTTTCACTGGAATGCTCCATTAACAATATCGAGACCTACTTCACATAACTTTTTGGAACAGGCATCACCTAAAAGTAAATTTACATTGAAATCTCCACATACGACATAATGATCATAATCAATTATACATTCGGATATAGACAAAAAAAGGATCCAAACAAAAACTTCGATTGGGATAGACATAGGAAACTAATATTTTTGTCACATTCTAAAAGATTTCAACATTTAAAAATTCAACATCTGAATTAACTGATTGTAAACAAAGTTTCACATTTCGATTATACCTACAGTATATAGCAACACCCCCGCCCCTCCTATCACTTCTATCATTTCGGAAGAGTTTATAGTTCTTTAAATTATAATAAGTATCACACACATCCTTGTTTAACCAAGTTTCTGATACGCACAAAACATCCACGGACGAGTATTCGAAAACATATTTTACATAATCCATCATAAAACCATGTAAACTTCTGGAATTAAAGTGAGCAATTTTTAGCCCAGAAGAGAATTGATTGCACAAAATATTAACCATTATCCTATGATTCTTGTCAATGCTATAACTATCATTATCTAAAGAAGACATAAAATAAAAAACAAGAAAAACTTAAAGCATTGAAGAATAGAGGTATTAACCTTAATTGTAAGAGAAAATAAATGACTAAAAATGAACCTAACAAAAAGTTAATAATTTCAAAAATAAAAATTAAGCCTAGCCAAAAGTTAAACATTTCAAATATAAAAATAAAATAAACTGTCATATGAATACTCGCAAATGAATTTTTTATTTGCTGGAGTGTGTTTTTCAAAAATAACCTGATTGTTTTAAAACTAAAATTCGTATAATGTGATATGGTGCACATCTTGCACCGAAAATATTTGAAGTTCCACTTGCAATGCAAAATGTTTGGCACCATGGTCTATTGGCCCAAATTTAAAACGTCTTTCCTTATTAACAATTTGTTGGTCCAACATTTTCATATAAAGGTCACAGTTTTTAAGATGTTTATCACTCTTTACCTGAAGTAAAAGTTCCACAACTAAAGTATCTTTATAACACGATGATCTTTTTGCCGAAAATGTAATTTGCTGGTCCGAAATTTGCATATGCTATATATGTAGTATATCACATTACCGCCAATTTTATTTTTTAACTTTTTTTGCCTTTTTTCAATTTTGTTGAAATAGCTCAAGATTGGCTCACGCTAGAGAACTCCAAAACCATAATATACTGCACAATGCATCAATAAAACATAATACATAAAGTGGTAGCAGCTATGCTTTGAAAACTACGTGTAATTTATAGAAAACAAAAATGCCTATATCACATTACGCGAACTTACTATATACTTTTCCATACCTGTCACGCTTCTTTCGCGTTACAAACGGAAGGACAAAGTGAATGTAGGATATGAAAATTGGCCCTTTTCTGGTCTCAATGTAATGCAGAAGGAGACAATGTGTTACGTCCAATGATAAACTTTATATGTGATGGACTAGTCGGTCGCCCCCATGGTGTAGTTTACAAATTAGTTTTCGAATAGTCCGTGGGATCTGCAGGGATACTCCTTATTAATTTAAAAAATAAAATTCTGTGGGTACATTTTTATTAGTAAAAAACAAAGTGTCCTTAGATAAAAGTTCCATCAAAAGTAGCTTATATATCTAGTATTAAGTACAGTAAAAATATACAATGCTTAATGATTTAAGGACCAGTGTAGAGGCCTAAAGCCCAAAAGGTGACCACGCCACCTCTGCGCTTAAGCCGCCATCTTGAAATATGTTTGACTCGTTTCCTATTGGTCGGACAGAAAAAATTTTGAACAAAAAATACGCGCAATAAAATTTTACGTATCTTTGATCTGGGACACGGTAATCATAAGTTGATATTTCGGGCGGTAAAGGCCGCCAACGTTACAAAAATTCAGTTTTTTTCCATCTGTACCCAAAAAGTTGTCATAACATAATTTGTAGCGCTTCCAAAAACAAGCAAAATAGTGTTTAAATCAGTGATTCTCAACCTATGTGTCGCGGCACTTATGTGTGCCGTGAGATTTTTAAAGTGTGCCACCACTGCCAGAAAGCAAATTTGTCGACATGAGTTTTTAAGACTTCTCGAAATTAAAACCTACAGACTATCTCCTACCGCACCTTCTTTTCCTAACAAACTCCCAGGTGGTAGTACCTAAAAGGGAAAGTTGGGCTATTTTGAATGCGATCTTTAAAATATACACTGATAGCTCGAAATTGGATACAGGTACAGGAAATTTTTCCGAGTATATAGAACTAACAAAATCGTACAGACAGCCAAATGATTGTAGTGTCTTTCAGGCAGAGGTTTATGCTGTTCTCAAAGACGTAATTTTTCGGAAGCATTACTTCAAAACTTGTATTAAGCTGTTAAGAAGGATCTTTTTCGGTATTAGTAAGGACTACAGTATGACACTTTGCTGGGTTCCCGGCCATACTAATTACTTATGAACTACTAGGAAAGGATCAAACCAGAATATCCTTTTAGCTGACCTTTCAATTAGAAAACACATTAGCTTAATCAAGGGAACAATCGAAAGTAAATGTATTCAGCTTGCTAATTCCAGATGGTCAAGTCTACAAACTTGAAAGCATATTAGATCAATTTATTTGTCCATCCTTAAGCATGAATTGATCTAAATTTTTTATAGCAATAAAGAAAAACAAAGTGCGTAACTTCATTGATACTATTACTAGAAACTGTAGCATAGAAAATCATACATTTGTAGAAGTTGTAAAGAAACTTATAAGAAAGATACAGTTCTTCATTACTTTGGTCATTTCAATTTTGTACCGCTTGGCTCACTATCTGAATTGTGTCTTAATTCCATATGGTAGTATACTCGTATGTAATGAACATTAGAGAGGATCAATTCATTTTTTGACTTGGTAACATCCAGTTTCGGATTCTACGTCAAATTTTAAGTAAAAAACTCCTAGGCACCATATATGTGCGGTGAATTTCGAGGCGCCTTAAAATCGTTTGAAGTTTTGAGTGTTTTTTTCTATTGCGAGATTGTCTTTAAATATTTAGATCTTCCGAACGATTTGTTGTAGTACATAGTAGAGTGCCTGGGGCTCTTAACCTAGGATTTCTACAAGACCGAATGAATTTATATGCCTGGGATGAGATTTTGTTTTAAATGCCATAAAAAAATAAAATTTACCCAAAATTTTTTTGTGCTTTTGATTTGGGTATTAACTATAAAAAGTTAGTACAACACTACATTAAAAATAGTTGTAACATTTTGCAAACCATTTTTTCTAAACTAATTTGAGGTCGCCGAACATGAAAAACCCAATTATTTTTTATTCCTTTTAGCCGTTCCCGAGTTGTGCGATAAACTAAGCGTTTCATTTGAGGTTGATTTGAAAATTTTTGAAAAATCGAAGATTTTCTTGATATATTGTAACTTATACAATTTTGATTGGAGCATAATCATTGGTATACTTGTTAGAAGAACCATTACTCACTCTTTGTAAGCGTTGTAAAATAAAATCGATCGGACTTGGCGTTCTACAAATATATTGATGTATATGAAGCTACAATATAACCTTGAAAATATAAATGTCCGAATAACTCCGGAACGGTCCAAAGAAATAAAAAATAACTTGGTTTTTCGAGTTCAGCGACTCTAAATTAGATTAGAAAAAATAGTACATACATCTATTTCGGATTTAGTGTTTTATTAACTTTTTATAGTTATTGCTTAAATAAAGAATAAATCAAATGCACAAAAAAATTTTTGGTTAACTTTTCTTTTTAAAGTATAAAAAACAAGATCCCACCTCAACAATGTAAATTCATTCACTCTAATTAAAATCCTAGGTTAAAAGTCTCAGGCACTTCACTAATCGTAAAACACATTTAAAATTACTATTTTTATCTCTGTAACGAGTACTTCTAGAGAAAAATTCTAGTAAATTTCTTCGTAATTGAAGTTGTTTCCAACACCGACCACGGTGCTTTGTCCAAAAAGGCAAAACGAAGAGGCCTACTGCGTATGACTTTTCATAAAACTATGTTCATTTTCAAATCGCGATATCTCATGAACGGTAAGTCGGACGGAAAAAGTGTTGGTAAAGAGATTCATAGAGAATAACATGTTCTGCAAAATCCAAGGAAAAAATTTTTTCTACGGCATATCGTTTCGAAATATTTTCCAAAAACAGTTTTTTTTTTTCTAAATTTTAGGGTTGTCAAAAGATATCTTCTGAGCTTTAAGGGGAGATATACACCTAGAAGGCAAAAAAAAGGTAATTTTTGAGATTTTTTTGTAGGAAAACTATATCAAATTTCGGATCGGAGTTTAAACTAAATGAAAGTATACATATTTAAGTGAAAAAATCTTCATACACGGTACCCACTGGCGTTTCTTGAAAAATCATCTGAAAGCAAAAAACCACAAAGATTATTAAAATAGATACTATAATTTAGTAGATGTCATAGCCGATTTTGAAAATATCGATATATGACAAAATGGCGAACGTTTGAACATAAGTAATGATTTTTGGGCCAAAAATTAATAATTATTTTGCTTATAAAAAAAAACTAAGTAAGGAAAAACAAAAATCCTATGACATCTACTAGAAAATAGTGTATAGAATAAAGCACAAACAGTTTCAAGGCAATCGGTTCATTGGTTTTGGAGAAATTTTGGGTACCGAGTTGAAAAACGTTGTTTCGAGAAAAATGCATTTGAAAATTTAGGAATGAATAAATGATAAAATTTGTCAAATTACATGGAGTCGTCGATACCAGGCCCATAGTGTAGGTCGTCTACGGTCGACGGAATGCTCATGGCTTCTAAATTTTGTTGTCGGCGCCGTATTCGACTTTTTTTTGTCTGTTCCTGCGCTTGCAGTTCGGCTTTCGCTATGCGAGTTTCATCTTCTTGCGTAGCGAATAAGTGCGCTCCTGACCCAACCGATATTTCCAACATGTTCATAATTTCGAGTAGTGAGGTGACACCATTATTGAACGTGTATGCTGCCAGAAAAACAGCAAAAAAAAAAAAAATAACTTCGCCGACCCGTTTACGTTTTCGGCTGTAACTCGCTTATTTATCAAGATATTACCTTGCCCTTTTCACCAGGCGTTCTTAAGACGTCAAACTTAAAGAAAATGCGAAAAAAATAAAATGGATTTTTTCAAACGTCTAGGTGTATATCTCCCCTTAACTTGTACAAAAAAAAGCAATATGCTCTTTACAGAACAAGCAATTTCCTATAAGCTGGTATTTTTATTTTTTTGCTGCGACGCTCCGTTTATGTGTTATCACAATTTAAAAAAATAACTCAGTTTCAAAAACCTCGAAAAACTTTCTAGGTAAAACTATCAAATGACCGCACTACAAAAAAGATCAAAAATTTTTAATAGATAAACTTTTTTATTTATATTATAAGCTAAACATTCCTGTTTCAAAAATTATATTTCATGCGGTCTTGTAGAAATCCTACGTATACGTGTTTTTAACGCCCTGGAAACTCTACTTACAATGATTTTGGCTTCGTTGGAAAGGCTTTATTGCGTATTATCAACTTATGGCAAATTTTTTGAAAAACGTCATCGGGTTCTAAAGTTATGACCTTCTGAATGAAGATATATGAAAAATGTATACTAAATGTATTACGTCCCTTCTCTCCAAGTTATAAGCCTTTAATGAAAGGATATCTCTCAATATTATGCAAAACCCATTTCCGGACTGAAAAATTTAGAAAGCTAAAATTTTATTATTTTCATCAATAACGTATTTTATTACAAAAATTTTGAGCCATTGCGGTAAAAGATTGGATGAAAAATTACCACTCTATTCTGGATTTAGTAAATAAACTTCTAAATTACTGGCTTCTAAATTAACAGAACAAATATTTCGTTTGTTCATACACTAAATTCAGAATCTGCTTTCATTCAAAAGATCATAACTTTAGAATGGTTAGCAGTATCTTGAAAAGCAGACTTGCGTTGGAAAGGTATTTTTATGAGCTATAAAAAAATTTTAAAGCTACAATTTTTTTTTTTCGAAGAAGATGTGATTTTTAATACTTTGTATGAAGTTCTCAACTGACTTCATTCAAAAGTGTCATAGCTTTGGAATGGCTAGCCGTATCTTGATGAGTAGACCCTCGTAAGAAAGGTATTTTTATGCACTATACAAAAATTTGAAAGCTAAAATTTTTTTTTCGAAGAAGATGTGATTTCTAATACATTTAGTATAAATTTTTCATATATCTTCATCCAGAAGGTCATAACTTTTGAAGGTTACCGGACATAATCCCAACGGACATAATCCCCATTTCGTCATGGTCATGGGGGTTATGTCCGCAAATTTTTTGGACACAATCCCAATAAGGGTTATGTCCGAAAACTTTAATTAAGATTGAACAACATTTTTGCAACAATCCATTTAAAAAATTTATATAGTGTTGGATGTTATGGACTGATCCGCGGCCGAAGGCCGCCGCGAAGCAGGTGTTTGATTTTTGAGAGTTTTAAATCCTGAGCTGCGGCCGTAGGCTGCCCACTTACCCCTACCCTTATGTAAAATTACTGTGGCTAGCAATCTAGGTGTTGGATATATTATATACTGATTCGCCGCGAAGCCGGTGTTAGATTTTTTGGAGTTTTAAATCCTGAGCTGCGGCCGCAGGCCGCCCACTTACCCCTACCCTTATGTTAAAGGTCTTGGATATATTATAGACTGATCAGCGGCTGAAGGCCGCCTCGGAAACGGTATTGGAATTTTTGGGAGTTGTAAATCCTAAGCTGCGGTTGTTGACAACAATGCGGACATAATCCGCATTTTGGAAATGGGGACTATGTCCGAATTATTGGCAGATATAATCCCCATTTCGTGAATGGGGATTATGTCCGTGGGGACTATGTCACGGCACCACTTTTGAACCCGATGACTTTTTTCATTAAATTGATAAACCGCAGCACCACCTTTCCAAAGAGCCTAGATCATTGTACTACAATAAATCGTTCGGAAGATCTAAATTTTCAAAGACAATCTCGCAATAGAAAAAAATACTCAAAACTTCAAACGATTTTAAGGCGCCTCGAAATTAACGTCACATATATGGTCCCTAGGAGTTTTTAACTTAAAATTTGACGTAGAATTCGAAACTGGATGTTACCAGGTCAAAAAATTTAGTTTCGAACAATTTGATCCGCTCTAATGAACATGCATATGGTTTTCCTAGAATTTCTTTGTTAAGGTTCTCTATGTCGGGTACACAATGGGGCCAATTCCGAGGTCTAAGTTAATGATGACAACATGGTCATTCCATGGACTTTACCTAACTAAGCCTACATAAATTAAATTAAAATTTTCTTAAAATTTGTGTTGTTGTTAGTGTGCCGCCAAATTTTGATATTATTAAAAATGTGCCGTGACGAAAAAAGGGTTGAGAATCACTGGTTTAAATGAAGTTATTATCTCAATTGGTACTCGAGTAATTAAGTATTATGTGATCAATGTTCAGATAAAAAATATAAGCAATAAATTGTCTACACGCTTTTCATTTTTAACTTGTCATAACTCGAGAACCAAAAATCATTTCATTTAAAAGCTATTTTGCTCGTTTTTACATGCGCTAAAAATTTTATAATCCCAAAATTTTTAAAAATTAACACCCAGTGGGTCAAAATGAAAAACTGATTTTTGGTAACTTTGGCGGCCTCTACCGCTCGAAATATCAACGTATGGACAGCGCGTCCCAGATAAAAAATACGTAGAATTTTAGGTCCGTTCGTTCAAAAAAAACTTTATAAATATTTGCAAATATTTATAAAGTTTTACCACAAAAAGCGTTCGTTGAAACAAAAACTTGATATTTGCGTCACAAAAAATGAGAGTAAAAAACAGCTGATCATTTCCCCTCCAAATAAAAATTAAAATTTTTACCCAGAAAAATTTTTTCTGGGCAAAACTTGAAGACTGTCAAATAAAAATTATTTGTCAGAAGTTGTTTACATTTTGAAAAAAAAAAATAAAATTTGAAAAATAAATTAAAAGAAAAACGTATTTCTGTGCTTTGTGTTGACAAAAAAAAAGTTTGATGAAGTTAAGGAAGGATGTTGGTGATTTTTGCAGCACGTTTTAATACACCAAAATAGGTAATTAAATGTGCACTAACAGGTGTTCTGACTTTTTTATTTATTTTCTTGGCAGTCTTCAATTTTTTCCTATTTTTGCGTTCGTTGATTTTTTGTGGTGTTTTCAGCTACTCAGAGATATTTCTGTTCTTAGTCTCAAAAAATTTTTAATATGACAGTCTTCAAGTTTTACCACAAATTTTCAACGAACGGACCTTTTATTGCCAGTAATTTTAGTTTAAAATTTTTTCTGTCCGACCAATAGGAAACGAGATATATCGAATTAAACATATTTCAAGATGGCGGCTAAAGCGCAGGGGTGGGGAGGTCACCTTTTTAGCTTTAGGCCTCTACAGTGGTCCTAAAAACATTAATCAAAAAAAATTGCAGTGCGCAATCTTTTCTAGGTCATCATACATTTTACGACAATTTTACTGTACTAATTATCCACAATATGATTTCACAAAACAGTGTTTCAATACTAAACAACATTTTTGAAAGTACCGCCTCCACTTTTTTTTTGTAAATCATAAGTAAGTCCATTTTGACTTTCTAAGAGTATTTTTTGCAACAGATATAAAGTAATAAAATTAATTTGATTGGCATTTTTATTTCATGTAGCTCTCTGAGTTGGTCAATAGCTTTTCAGAGCAAGGACAACTACCTCTTCAAATGGCGTTAATGGCAAAAAACGCTGCAATTGCACAAACTCTTGTAAAAAATGGCTCTGCTGATATAAACGCATATGATACTGATGTAAGTATGGACTAAATTATTAGGTATTTAATGGAACACCCTTTAATTGGTCTTCTTTTTAAGGGTTCGACGCTTTTAATTGACGCCATTAAAAGACTCGACGTGTTTTCCGCAAACTTTTTACTGGACAGACAATGTCAAGTTAATTTAGCTTCGCGGTAAATATAAAATTTAATTATAAAATCATCCTTTACAATCAATAAATCCGACCATATATTATTTTTAGATATTCAGCAGATACTGCTCTTCACATCGTTTGCTCAATCAATGCAAAAACGATTGATCCAGAAGTATTTAGCAGTATGATTGAAGTAGGCAAAAAAATTATGACACAGAAGCCTTATGTGAACTTGCAAAATAAACGTGGCCAAACACCATTGCACGCAGCGATTTACTCTAGTAACATTGATATGATAAATTGTCTGCTTTCTGTACCCGACATCGATATTAACATTAGAACAATTGATGACAAGAGCGCTTTGGAAATGAGCCTAACGCCTCCACATATTGTCGATGATTGTCCACCATTTGATTTAGCCGTTAAGTTGTTAAATTTAAACGCAAGTGTAAATTCCTTAAAAGCAGAAACGCATGATAGTCTGCTTCAATTACTTGCAGCACAAAAGTTTCAAGAAGCTGCCTTGTTTCTTGTAGACTATGCAAATTTGAACCACATCAATAGTCATGGATTGACGGCACTGCATGTTGCATGTAAGATGAATTTACCGAAGCTGGTTCAAAAGTTGCTTCGCAAAGGTGCTTCACCAAATCTACAATCAAGTATTGCACAGCTTAAATCACCTTTGCATTTTGCTGTAGAAGCAAATGCTGAAAATTCTTTAAGAGAAATTTCTAACTGTCGATTACAAGGTAATGAGATTAGCAAAAGCGACAACACGAACCTTGAGCAGCCAGACTTTAATTGCAAAGATGCGAACGGAGATTCGCCTCTAAGCCTAAGCTTAGCATTAAATAGAACCAATCTTGTTCCAATTTTAATTAAAGGTGGTGCAGATGTGAATGCTCGCAATGGTCAGGATATGACTTTACTGCATCAAGCCATTCTTAACCACGACTCCGACACTGCAGTATTTTTATTGGATCAAGGCGCTGACATGAATGCATTGACAGGCGAACAAGAGTCTCCACTTCAACTTGCTATACACTGTCATATGCCACAAGTAGTAGACGCACTCTGTACGCGAGGTGTTGCTCTAAGTGCCCCAGACAACAAAGGAGATCCTCCACTGTGGACTTCGCTTGACCTAGGGTACGAAGACATTGCTCAAGTACTGGTGCGGCATGGTGTCGACACTGACTGTTGGGGTCCAGGGCCCGATTACTGTCAGCAAACTTTGCTGCATCGTGCTATTGATGAAAATAAGGAAACTATTGCTATTTTTCTTATAAAAAGTCAATGCGATTTAGATTCTCCGCGCCAACCTGGTCTGAATGGTGAAGGTGGAGATGAAGCGAAGGAAAAGGCATCACCCTTACACCTTTGCTGTCAATGGGGTTTGACAAAGGTTTTGCAGACACTAATTGATCATGGGGCAAATGTTAATTCTTTAGATGCTGACAATAAAACACCTTTGCATATAGCTATTGAAAACCAACATGATGAAATTATTTCGATACTACTGTGCCACCCTAGTATTGATTTAAAAATTCGCGACAAAACTGGAAATACTCCATTTGCAGCTGCTCTAACTATTCGTAAACATAATGCTGCGCAAAAAATACTTGATCGACTACCCAGTGCTGCAGAGCAGATGGACCAAAGAGGTCGAAACTTTTTACATACAGCCATTATGAAAGACGATTTGGAAAGTGTACTATTTCTTTTAGCTATACAAGTTGATGTTAATTCTCGAGTTCATGATGCTAACCAGTCAACACCACTTCATTTGGCTGCATTATCAAAGAATGAAATGATTACACGTAATCTGATACTTGCAGGAGCACGAGTAAATGAACGCGATGTTATTCAGAAAACACCGCTTCACATTGCAGCAGAACGTGGTAACTTGACGGCTGTATCGGCACTCATTCAAAACGGAGCAGATTATGATGCAATGGACAATGACGGCAACAATGCATTGCATGTAGCCGTGCGTGGTGGACATCTAACAATAGTGCGCGAAATGTTAACGGAATCAACTGTAAATGCAGAAGCAGTAAATTTAAAAGGACGAAATCCGCTCCACGAATTGTGTCGTACTGGGGAGGATAACACTGCAGCTGCAATATGCGAGTTGTTTATTGAATGCATGCCTAAATATCCAGTCAATAGCCCCGATATGGACGGCAACACCCCGTTGTTATTGGCTTTTATGCGTGGACAAGCGCCACTCTGCAAAGTATTGGTTAAAAATGGAGCATGTATGGGAACAGAAAACCGAGATGGTGTTACTATTTTCAATTTCAAGCTAGCAACGAATCAATTACTGCACAAATTACTAGATCAATTGCCACAGGAATCGCCTTGGTCTGAAGCTGATCTATGTCAAGAGTGTGGAACAAAATTTTCACTTACGATGAGAAAACATCATTGGTAATTAAAACATATTCAATTAAAAACTAGGTGCCATTTCGAGCGCTGCGCTACAGAAATCTTGCAGTTGTAAGTATGATGCAAATTCGGCGCACATTTCTGTTGGCAAAATTTTCGCCAAAAGGTCGATTTTATTTTCTGATCAGTAGTGTTTATTAAGGTTTTAAACAACAAGAAATTAGCAAGGGTCTTACTTTTATCCATACCAATAAATACCCAACTCAACGTTCAAAGTAATTTCTTCATAAAAATTGTATTAAATACGTGTGCTTTTTTCCTTTGATTAATTATGTAATTTACGCAATACAGTGTTTAAAAGACTTTGTCGGTTCAGAGATAAAACTCACTAAGTGCTTAACAATTCCTAAGCAAAGAAGATGTAATTGCAATTCACTCTTATCAAATCTTGTAACTTTTAAGCTGTTTTATACTCCAGGTGGTTCATAACTCCGCTACTATGGCAGACTTTTTAAAAATTTTGTAAAGGTCATTTATGCAAAATTTCGGCTTGATGCTATTTTTATTTTATTACGAACTCAAAAATGCTCGGAATGTAAATCTATTTTGACAAAAAAAAATTCTGTGTATTTTGGATTCTTATACGATATCTAAATAATCAAGAAAAGCAGCTTGCATAGATAGTACAGTCATTTGGTAGTTTTACCTGGAAAGTTTTGCGGGATTTTTGCATGTGAGTTATTTTATAGATTTCGATGTGCTCTTTCAGAATTTCAACTTTGCTACCTCGAGTCGTGTTCGCTCTCGCCGCCATATTGGAAAAATGGCGTCCAAAAGCAGTTTTTTACAAATATCTCTTTAACGATTACATTTAGAGAAAAATATTGTGGCTTATAAAATTTTCTATAAAAATGACTTTTGAATTGTTTTCGTATGACTTATAACTCAGGAGATATCCTAATTCAAAATTTGAAAAAAATTAGTAAATTGTGCATGCCGCTTATAAATAGGCACAGTGATGTGTTGAGCTTAAAATTACGATAACTCATGAACGGTGAGTCACACTTTAAAGTAAAAATATTTGTTTATAGGTAATTACTTGCACTACAATTAGTACAATCATTTGGGAGAAAAAAATGATGTTACCTGGAAAGTTTTGCGGGATTTCTGCAAATGAGTTATTTTATAGATTTCGATGTGCTCTTTCAGAATTTCAACTTTGCTACCTCGTATCGTGTTCGCTCGAGCCGCCATATTGGAAAAATGGCGTCCCAAATCAGTTTTTTACAAATATCTCTTTAACGGTTATATTTAGAGAAAAAGTTTTTAAGACAATGTTGTAGCTTATAAAATTTGCTATAAAAATGACCTTAAAATTGTTTTCGTACGACTTATAACTCAGGAGATATCTTTATTCAAAATTTTAGAAAAATTAGTAAATTGTGATTGCCACTTATGAGTAGGCACAGTGATGTGTCAAGCTTATAATTACGATAACTTATGAACGGTGAGTCGCACGTTTAAAATAAAAACACCTATTTATAGAGAATAACTTTCGCTACAAGTAACATATTATTTTTTTTTCATATCACCTATAGTTAAGGAGAAATTTTTCCCACAAACCTAAAATTTTGAAAAAAAACGTTTTTTCAAAATGGCTCCTAAACGGTTCGTCCTAGAAAAAAAATTGTCAATGCATTTTTTTGAACGTTCAATTTCCTATAATAGTTTCTTCGAACTGTTTTTTCGTCAGACTTACCCTTCATGAGATATCGCGACTTGAAAATCATTCAAAATTGAACATAGTACGGCGCATAGAACAATATTCAATTTTGAATGATTTTCAAGACGCTATATCTCATGAAGGGTAAGTCTGACGAAAAAACAGTTCGAAGAGACCCTTATAGGGAATTGAACGTTCTACAAAATGCATGGACAATTTTTTTTCTAGGACGAACCGTTAAGGAACCATTTTGAAAAAACTTTTTTTTTCAAAATTTTATGTTTGTGGGAAAAATATCTCCTTAACTATAGGTGATATAAAAAAAAATAATATGTAACTTGTAGCGCAAGTTATTTTCTATAAAAAGGTGTTTTTATTTTAAACGTGCGAGTCATCGTTCATAAGTTATCGTAATTATAAGCTTGACACATCACTGTGCCTACTCATAAGTGGCATTCACAATTTACTAATTTTTCTAAAATTTTGAATAAAGATATCTCCTGAGTTATAAGTCGTACGAAAACAATTCAAAGGTCATTTTTATAGAAAATTTTATAAGCTACAACATTGTCCTAAAAAATTTTTCTCTAAATATAACCGTTAAAGAGATATTTGTAAAAAACTGAATTTGGACGCCATTTTTCCAATATGGCGGCTCGAGCGAACACGATACGAGGTAGCAAAGTTGAAATTCTGAAAGAGCACATCGAAATCTATAAAATAACTCATTTGCAGAAATCCCGCAAAACTTTCCAGGTAAAACTACCAAATGACTGTACTAAATCTACAAGGTTTTTTTTCAGATAAACTATAATATGTGCGATATTTTTTAAAAAAACCTAAAATTTATAAAAAACCGTTTTTCAAAATAGCTCCAAAACGGTTCGTCATAGAAAAAAAATTGTTCGTGCATTTTGTAGAACGTTTATTTTTCTATAAGCGTTTCTTCGAAGTGTTTTTTCGTTGGTCTTACCCTTCATGAGATATCGCGACTTGAAAATCATTCAAAACTGAACATAGTACTGCGCATAGTACAATGTTCAATTTTGAATTTTTTTCAAGACGCGATATCTCATGAACGGTAAGTCAGACGAAAAAACAGTTCGGAGAGATCCTTATAGGGAATTAAACGTTCTATAAAATGCGAGAAAATGTTTTTTTTCTAGAACTTTCCGTTTTGGAGATTTTTTGCAAAAACATTTTTTTCGAAATTTCAAGTTTGTTATAAAAATATCTCCTAAGCTATATGTTATCTGAAAAACAAATCATATGTAGATTGTAGTGCAAGTAATTCCCTATGAACAAATATTTTTACTTTAAACGTGTGACTCACCGTTCATGAGTTATCGTAATTTTAAGTTCAACACATCACTGTGCCTATTCATAAGCGGCATGCGCATTTTACTAATTTTTTTCAAATTTTGAATTAGGATATCTCCTGAGTTATAAGTCGTACGAAAACAATTTAGGGTTCATTTTTATAGACCCTATTATTTTTATTTTTATAAGCTAAAATATTGTTCCACAATATTTTTCTCTAAATGTAACCGTTAAAGAGATATTTGTAAAAAAACTGATTTTGGGCGCCATTTTTCCAATATGGCGGCGCAAGCAAACACGATTCGAGGTAGCAAAGTTGAAATTCTGAAAGAGCACATCGAAATCAATAAAATAACTCATTTGCAAAAATTCTGCAAAACTTTCCAGGTAAATCTACCAAATGACTGTACTAACTCGGGGGAAATAACAATTTAAATAAATTTTTGAAAGAAATTTATAAATGTGTTTATACATACAAAAAAATATTCGAATTTGGAATAGAACGTTGAGATGCGCGATTCAGAACGTTGAAAGTGGCTCGGGTTCGAATCCCAACGATGGCAAAAAAATTTTTTTTTTTTAATATGACAGAATAATTATGATATAATAAATTTACAGCCATCTACTCAATAATGGCTGCTTTGGCTGAGCTCGTTAAAGTGCGATCATGGAACATGTTTGGATCCATGTTCAAGTCAAGGGCGAACACGGGAAAAAATTAAAATATAAATTATGAAATGATGAAGTGAAATGGAAACCCACCAGGAGGACAATTGAAGGAAGCCTCGGAGGAACAAGAAGGAAAATAAAAATGGTTGGGGATGGTTGGATTGGTTGGTGGGGAGAGGTTATGGTTCAAAAGTTCCTGGTTGAAAAGAAAATTCCTTTATCCTAAAACCTACCAATGTATTGTAAATTTAATGCAAATTGAAAAATTGCATTAAAATTTCCATTTTTAAAAAATCAATGTAATAGATTTTCCAATAGCAATAAATTTCAATTCAATTTGTGGCTGCGCTTCAGCTACAATCTTGAAATTTTTTTGATTCGATTTATCTCGTTTCCTATTGGTCGCACTGAAAAAAATTTTGAACAAAAATTACGGCCAACATAATTTTAAGTATTTTTGATCTGGGACGCGGTATCCATAAGTTAATATTCCGACCGGTAGAGGCTGCCAAAGTTCCAAAAAATCGGTTTTTAACCATTTTGACCTACTGGGTGTTAATTTTTCAAAATGTTGGGACCACAAAATTTTTAGCTATCGTAAAACAAGCAAAATAGTTTTTAAATAAAATGATTATCTCAATTGGTTCTTGAGTTATTACAAGTTAAAAATAAAATGCGTGTAAAAAATAAATTTTTTTTTTTTAAATTTATTGCTTATGTTTTTTATCTGAACATTGATCACATAATACTTAATTACTCGAGAACCAATTGAGATAATCACTTCATTTAAACACTATTTTGCTTGTTTTTGTAAGCGCTACAAATATGTTATCAGCACTTTTTGAATAATCGACACCCAGTGGGTGCAAATGGAAAAAAACTGATTTATTGTAACTTTGGCGGCCTCTACCGCTCAAAATATCAACTTATGGGTATCGTGTCCGAGGTAAAAAAAAACGTAGAATTTTATTGCCCGTAACTTTTGTTCAAAAATTTTTCTGTTTGACTAACAGGAAACGAGATAAATTGAATCAAACATATATCAAGATATCGGCTAATGCGCACGGGTAGAGAGGTCACCTTTTTGACGTTAAGCTTTTTTAGTGGTCTTAAAAACATTAAGCAAAAAAAATTGCAGTGCGCAATTTTTTCTAGGTCATCGTACAATTTGACTGTACTACAATAAATTTTTAAATAGCAATAAATTTCAAAAATCATTGCAATAGATTTTTTCAATAGCATTAAATTTCAAAAATCAATGCAATAGAATTTTTCAATAGCATTAAAAAAGCATTAAAAAAGTAATGCAATTTGCCCAACTCTGGTTGAAAGGTTATTCACAATGGAATGTTTTGTATATACTGACCCTTATGATCAGCTTCAACAAGTGACTGAAAACACCGCAAACACAAGAGGCCAATGAAACTTTCCGACAAATTTTTCAACGCACAATGAAGAGCGACGCGAAGAATATGTGTTGACGCGACGAGTGCTTGTGAAAAGTTAGATCATAGCGAGATAAACAATTGACAGTAGTTGATCACATGACAATTTTTGTTTGAGTTCCATTGCGTTTTTATGGGTTTTAAAATGCTTCCTACATGATTGGAGAGCTTGTAACAAGGTACGTTCATTGAGGATGCGAAAGGGCGTGGAGGGGATTTTTGTGGATTTTGGGAAGACCATAGTCTTGGGGCTGTAGCAGACGGACTTAATTAAAGATAATATTAAAGTAAAATCAATCACCACTTTTTTGGAAAGGGGAAGAGGGAAATATTCTAGTGTACTTTACGGAATAGAGCAGAAAAAATCCTTGCGTCATGGAACTTAATTTGAAAAAGAGCAAAAACGTCGTTTTTTTCACTTTTAGGTTGGGATACCTCAAAATCCTGACGAGGTAGAAGGATTCTGTGGCCAGTTTTTGAATCAGCACAACGACATCTATTGGAATCGTTTTTTAAACTAGGAAAAATTCACGTTCCTGGTCTGTACGCACATCGATTAAAGTGGTGCAAAACTGCCAACATGTTTTCGAAATGGTTCGGTAAAATTGTTCAGATATTTGAGAAGAGTAAAGTTAAGCTTCCGTTTAGTTCATATTTTTTGTTGGTGATGTAATCAGAATGGACGCTATAGCAATACTAAGTCGAAAATAGAAAACATGTTGACAGTTTTGCTTCTTACTGTATATCACGATGTTGATTATTTTACTAGAATTAGAATTAGAAAAGGGTTGGGATCCAGTCGCCATATGTCACCGCGGCCTATAAGATTTATTGTGCTACCCCTGATAAGACTTGATTAGAAGTCAGTCCATAGGCGCATGGCATTAATGAATGCCAGTATTTTACTAAGCAATAGCAAGAATGCTATAAAATTGTATAAAAAATGCAGAAAACTCAAATTAATCGACCCATTGGCACGCTTTCCCATGGTGCGATTCGGGTGAAATTTTAGCTCGAGATCTTTTTGGCCTCAAGATGTATTTTGAAGCCTGAGCACCAAAACTTTAGAACCGCTCTTATTTACTACTAAACAAAGCTTTTTGTTTTATTGATCTAATAATAATATTCTCTCTTTACTAGTCGTCATTGCGGCCGTGTCCTCTGCTCTAAATGTTCAAATAATGATGTTCCTATCCTTAAGTTTGGGATAAATAAGCCTGTGCGTGTTTGCTGTGTTTGTTTTGGAGTACTTCAAGGTGGCAATGGATCGCTGCAGTAAGGGCGCTATATTTCAGCCAATCGCTTAACACGATACGCTCAACAGGTTTGTTTGAAAGTTTGTTTTTCCATAACTTTATTTTTCAGTAAAATACACTTACATATTTTTTTATTATTATAGTAATTTGGCTCCCTACTTGATCATCGGCATTCCTTTTTTATAGCATTCATTGAACACCACTTTTGCTGTTTGATTTCAAAAGTTCTTGTAATATACGATAAAAGTTTTGTTGCCTTCCTTGTTTAAATGTGTAATTTAAAATAAAAAATTATTAGTGTAAAAAAAACAGCATTTATATAAGGTAGGGTATTTGATTAATTTTTCAATTACTTCTAATAGTTACTTTAACAAAATGTCATGTTTTTATTCGTTATTCGAATAACGAATAAATATATCATATCAAATATAATAAAAAACACGCGGTGGCTGTTAGCTGTTTTAGTCACTTCAGCGATTAAGCCATTAAATCC
Organism: Calliopum simillimum; assembly: GCA_951812925.1. Lineage (NCBI taxonomy): Eukaryota > Metazoa > Arthropoda > Insecta > Diptera > Lauxaniidae > Calliopum > Calliopum simillimum. Next base: position 66,403,415 of record OX638368.1, read on the forward strand.
GTAATTATTCGAATTTTTGATTATTTTTTCTCAACAAAATAATTGCGCGGAAAAATGCATAAGAACTTATGAAGCGGCGACAACATTCGGCAGCAAAACACCGGCTCTTCAACGCCCCCTTGTTCTACCGGCAAGGTTGAGTCACCACTGGTTCGTACACCTTCACTTGATATAGAGCTTATAAGTACTAAACTAAGCAACATGAAAGAGAGTATCATTGAACAGTTTACTGAAACCAATAAATCATCTGAACAAAGAATTCTTGAAAGGCTGAGTAAAGTATCGGCAGAGCTCTCTCACGGCGCTGTTCTAAAAATTTAAATAACGATAACAACACCCCTCTGGGGTTATTTCATATTATGAACGCCTATCAAATTTTGCATATTTTGGTGAATTTTTTTAAAAAATCGTTAGAGCGGTTTTTGAAAAAAAGCCAAAAAACCGTTAAAATTGAAATGAAAAAAAAGTTTTGAGTTGATATACAAAAATTAAATTTTTATCAATATTTTAACAAATAATGATTATAATGTGTATATATTATGAATGCATATTAAATTCTAAAGAATATAGGAGTAAGTAGAAAAAAATCGATGGTGCGGTTTTCAAAAAAATGGCAAAAAACTGTTCAAATTTCAATGAAAATCAATATTTTTAGTCGACATATAAAAATTAATTTTGCTGATTATTGTAACAAATAATGAAAATTATAAATATACACACATATTTTATATATATCATGTATGTTTTCTATAGAATAAAAAGTTTACGTTCCTTAACAAAAAAACAATGAAAAAAATGATTGCAAAAATTATTTAGTTAAAAAAGCATCGTTAAAATTGGAGTTAGCTCGACAAAATTCGGATTTTTCTGCAAAATAGTTCGAAGTGAAATTTTGTCACCAGAATACTCTTTATGTATGCATGAAAGATAAAGTGTGAAAAAATCATAGTGAAATCTTCTACGCATAAAAAGTTATTCAAGGTCAAAGGCCAAAAAAACCGTTTTTTTGCAAATATCACGCTAACGGTTACTTTTTCAGAAAAATAGGTCTGGACAATTTTGTAGCCCTAAAAAGACCTCAGAGTTGTTTTCGTACGACTAATAGTTTAGGAGATATTCTAATTAAAAAAGTTTCAAAGCTTGGTAATGCATACATGCGGTATATAAGTGTGCATAGCCACATGTTGATTTTTAAATTGCCATAACTTATGAACGATGGATTGCACGAAAAAAAAACAAAACTATCAGGTTATAGGGAATTGTATGCTCTATAAATGATAAGCAATGTATGTACATATACAATTTACCGTTTAGGAGTAATTCAATAAAAACCGATTTTTTTAACGTTTTCCTTAATTTTTATGGTTTTCATTGAATAACTCCTAAACTGTAAATTGTATGTGTACATACATTGCTTATCATTTATAGAGCATACAACCTATACCCTGATGGTTTTGTTTTTTTTCGTGCAACCCATCGTTCATAAGTTATGGCAATTTAAAAATCAACATGTGGCTATGCACACTTATATACCGCATGTATGCATTACCAAGCTTTGAAACTTTTTTAATTAGAATATCTACTAAACTATTGTATTAGTCGTACGAAAACAATTCTGAGGTTTTTTCTATAGAAAATTTTTAGGGCTGCAAAATTGTCCAGACCTATTTTTCTGAAAAAGTAACCGTTAACGTGATATTTGCAAAAAACTGATTTGTTCGACCTTTGACCTTGAATAACTTTTTATGCGTAGAAGATTTCACTATGGTTTTTTCACACTTTATCTTTCATGCATAAATAAAGAGTATTCTGGTGACAAAATTTCACTTCGAACTGTTTTGCAGAAAAATCCGAATTTTGTCGGGCTAACTCCAATTTTAACGATGCTTTTTTAAGTAAATAATTTTTGCAATAATTTTTTTCAGTGTTTTTTTGTTAAGGAACGTAAACTTTTTATTCTATAGAAAACATACATGATATACCTATATAAAATATGTGTGTATATTATTTATAATTTTCATTATTTGTTACAATAATCCGCAAAATTTTTTTTCATTTCAATTTGAACAGTTTTTTGGCTTTTTTTCAAAAACCGCTCCAACGATTTTTTTAACAATTCACCAAAATATGCAGAATTTGATAGGCCTTCATAATATGAAATGACCCCAGAGGGGTGTTGTTATCGTTATTTAAATTCTCAGGACAGCGCCGTGCTCTAATATCAAAGGTACTCTGAAAAGTATTACCGTTCGTGTAACGGCTGTAGAAGCAGTCTGTAGTGGTGTTGTGGCAATAAAAAAAGAGATCTCTAATTTAAAGGCTGAGCTGGAAGTAGTAAAAAGTACGAGAGTAAACTCCGATTCTGTCTCCACCTCCGATTTTCTCGTTAAAGAATTGAGTGAGCTAAGAAAAAAAGTTGAAACGATTCTGTTGCGGCTGATATTATAATCACCGGAATCCCGATTTTTGCTGGTGAGAACTTACATGACTTATTCGCTCGCATTTGTTCGGTTTTGAATTGCAATTTACTGATGCTCCTCAATGTGTTTTCGGTGAAAACCAACGACAGAAACATAAACAACAACAAGAATGTCAACAATAAACCTGCGATAATAGCAAAGCTTGCAAATTTGTATAACAATTGCAAAGTTCTGTAAGTCAAACCAACGACAACTTTATCTCAGTGATATTGAGTGCGGTGGAAAAGAGAAATTTTATTTAAATGAGAGCCTTACAAAAACTAACCGCGTGCTTCTGTTTCATGCAATAGAAATGAAACGCGTGCTTCTGTTTCATGCAATAGAAATGAAACGTCAAGAAAAAATTGATTTGATTTGATGTATTAAGTCTACTGGATCACATATCCTTATAGACTAGCGTATAAAATAACAAATTTACAAAATTTGAATTAATTATAAATTAAAATTAAACTAAAAATACAGTATTTACCAGTTTTTTAAAAGATAACTTGTTTGTATGTATTCTCCTTTATCTCCTACCACGTCTTCTTTTGCTTTGTGGATTCCACTCAAGAGCCTGGCGACAAACTTCGCTGTGTGGTTTCCGGAGAGTTTGACGAATCCATCTCAATCTCAATTTGCGCAGCTTGACCTCGTTTGCTATAAACCTCTGATTGCATTTTTGATGTAGCTCGGCATTCGATATAGTGCGAGGCCAGCAAACCTTTAGTATACTCCTTAAGCATTTGTTGACGAATACTTTCAGCTTGTTCGTTAGTTGTTCAGTAACAAGCCATGTTTCGCACCCATATAACAAAACCGATTTCACATTCGAATCAAAAATGCGCACTCTCGTTTTGGTGGATATAACGGAAGAAGACCATATTTTGTTCAGTTGGGCAAACGCACGTTTTGCTTTTGCTATTCTTGAGTTGATATCCTCTTTTGCTCCACCATCCATGGAGATAATGCAGCCTAAATACGTGAAGCCATCGACGTTTTGATGTCATTCCTGTTTGCGTTTAACTTCATGCTTTTAGTCTTGGATACGTTGATTTTTAGGCCGGCTTTTTGTGATTCCAAGACAAGGTCTTCAATTTTGCTTTGCATATCTGAATGTTTGGACGATAAGAGGCAGATGTCGTCAGCGTAGTCGAGATCTTCTAGATGTTCGGTAAAGTTCTATTGCATAACCCTTTTGGCCTTATTTAGAGCTTTATCTAGGATATTGTTAAGAACGATAAGGAAGAGAGATGGTGATAACCCCTACCGTACGCCTGAATTAGTGGTGAATGTTGGTGATAACAACCCGTTGTGTAACACACTGCATTTAAAGCCTTATATTGTTGACGTACTAAGTTTATGGCCTTTGCGGCAATATCTTTTCGTTGCAGTGAAACCCAAATGTTTTCTCGGAAGACACTGTCGAAGGCAGTGCTATAGTCTACGAAGACAAGTTGAAGTGCAGCACGCCACTCGCATGATTGTTCGACAATTATGCTGAGGGTGTTAAAAGATAACTTGGATAAGCTAGAATCTAAATTATTATTTGCCGAAAGCTCATTGTACAATGATAATGCCCTAGTCATTGGCGCATTAAGTGCATAATGAGTTCTATGAGTTTGAATATAGAAAAGGACGTAATGACGCAAAGATCTTGCAAGAATATTAAAATCGACTAGTTCTAACAATTGAGGACAGTCAATTCTGTTGGATATAAGATCATGAATAAGCAAAAGAGTCAGAATTTTCCTTCGAGATTCAAGAGCATGGGCGTACGCAAGGGGGGGCAGGGGGGGCAGCTGCCCCCCTAGCTCTAGCTTTAGAGTTACAAATATATCATATTCATTCATTTTTACAGTAGTTTTTACAACTTTTCATATTAAAACCAAATAAAGCGCGATTTTTGGACAATAGTTTATACAAATACACTTTTTTTATCTTTACTATACTATTTATTTATTTAATTGTAAACAATTTGAAAGTAAAATTGGATAATATTTTAGAAAGTTATTAAGGTTTCACTGAAGTAGGACTATTCGTTTTTTTATCGAAAAAATAAACAGGTACAAAAAAATGTTTTCTGCTCATAACTTTTTTTTTCTCAGAAGGGATATCCAAAGCTGCTTAAAACTAAAGACTATGTTTTTGCAAAAAATGCTGCGTTAAAAAATTCAAAATTTTTTGTGCAGGTAGTATAGATAATATCCGGTTCCAAAAGTCGATTTATTTATGTTTTTCAATTACATGGTCGGAAAAGCATTCGTTTACTCAAAAGGAAGGCTCTTACGAATAAAATGTAAAAGGCTTAAAATGCTTAAAATCGTTCAAAAAATCAAAGTATTTGATAAATTTTTTCAGACCTTTTTTAACTTTTAAAAAAATTGGTCAAAGAAAAAGAAAAAAAAATTTCCAAAAGCTCCAAAAAAATTCACACATGTACTTTGTACGATTCTAAGCATTTTAAACATAATACAATTTTTTCGCTTCATAAAAATCGACCCAATTTATTGTACCTGCTTATTTTTCCGATAAAAAATCAAAATAGTCTTACTTCACTGAAACCTTAATAACTTTTTAAAATATAATCTGATTGTAGTAAATTTGGGCTTAAAATATTTAAAATTAAATACACTTATAAATAGAAATATAAAAAATATTGCAAAATTGTAAAAAACTGCTATGAAAATGAACTTTTCGCTCAGTTTTAACTTTTAACTTTAACTCAGCCAATTTGAATAGGATTTTAGTAATTGATACATTTAAAAGAAGAGTAATATAGTAATAAAATTAGAGCTATAACCTCAAAAATCGAAAGTGTCGATTATATCTAGAACGGTTCCTCGAAAAAAAAATTAATGCGTTTTTTGGAGTCAGCGACCTCAAATTAGTTTAGAAATGTGATATGTATTTAAAAGATAACATACCTAAGCAAATTTTTATTTAGAAAGTTATCTAAGAGTACCTTCAAAAGTACCTTGAAAATCTCTACAGGAAAAGGAATACACTCTAGCGTCTTTTTTGGACATTGTAGGAGCTTTTAATAACGTCCTTCCAAGTGCGGTAACTGCGAGTCTGCGTCGCATAGGCACAGAGCCTTGTGTTACTGCTCTGATTGAAAAAGTTTTATTATGTAGGGTTGTACAATCCGAAATTAACAACTGTACATTAAGCAAATCAGTTTCAAGAGGAACTCCACAGGGTGGAGTTATCTCACCACTACTCTGGAATATAGTTGTTGACGACTTGATAAAAAGTTTAATCAAACAAGGTGTACGAGTAGTGGCATACGCTGATGATATTTGTAAATTGGTAGTGGGTAAGGATTTGAATATCTTAAGTGATATCATGTCTTTGTTACTTAAATCCATTAAACTTTGGACAAGCTCAAAAGGCTTAAGTATTAATGCCGAAAAAACTGAGGTTGTTGTTTTTTCAAATAAACATCAAATACCTCAATTTAGGCATCCAATTTTGGATGGCGTTAGTCTTCCTATAAAGGAAAGCGTGACTTTCCTGGGTATTGTTCTTGACCGTAAACTTAAATGGAAGTTAAATGTTGAAAATAGAATTAGGAAAGCATACGTTGCTTTCTATTCTTGTAAACGCTTGTTTGGTAAGAGATGGGGCCTTAAACCGGAAATAATTTTTTGGATGTATAAGGCAATCATCAGGCCGATTCTCATGTACGGAATTTTTCTGTGGAACTCTTTACATACAGGGTGGCTGATTCGAACTGTTACCAACTTCAGATAGACTTATCTGACAGATGGAACATGACAGCTGTCTAAAAATTGGCATGATGTTAGTTCATTCTATTGTCAACAAGTAACCAAAAGCATTTGCGCGTCAATTTATTGAAAATAAAAAATTTTCGAAATGGAATTCCAACGTAATAGTGTGATTGCTCTTTATTTGGCTGGAAAATCGCAACCAGCAATTGTTCGTGAGCTGAAACATTTAAAAGTGAATAAAATGTTTGTGTATCGGACCATAACACGTTACAATGGTACCGGCAGCGTTGCCAAACGACATGGTGGTGGTCGGAAAATAACTGCAACATCACCAGAAATGGTTCGAAAGGTGAAGGCCAGAATTGAGCGAAATCCGAGACGCAGTGGCAGACAAATGGCTGCCGAGCTGAAAATATCGCGTGAACGAATGCAACACATATTGTCAAACAAGCTCGGACTAAAGGCCCTCAAGTTCCAAAAGGCGCATGATCTCACTCTTGCTCAAAAAAAAGTTTGCCTCGATAGAGCCAAGGAGTTGTTGCGCTTGCACGCCACTTGAAATCTGTCACAAATTGTCTTCTCTGATGAGAAAAATTACTGTATCCAGCAATATGTAAACAAACAAAATGATCGGGTTTACTTGACAGAGAGGTCCTACGAAAATTTGAATGTTCGTTTGGCCACCAGGACGCAGGCACCACCGTATGTGATGGTTTGGGCTGCAGTGACTGCAGATGGGCGCTCACCACTCGTTTTTTTGGCCGCTGGCGTCAAAGCAAACGCCCAGGTGTATCGTGAATCAGTGTTGGAGGGTGCTTTACTACCATGGGCACGCAAACATTTCGGTCGCAAGCCATGGACATTCCAACAAGACTCGGCACCGTCACACAAAGCTCGTGTGAATCAAGAATGGTTAGAAAAAAACGTTCCTAGCTTCATTTCTGCTCAACAATGGCTCTCAAATTCGCCTGATGCGAATCCGCTGGATTTCTCAATCTGGGGTATGTTGGACAGGAAGGTCTTGACTAAAAAATACCAGAGCGTTGATGCGCTAAAAGTGGCCCTTCAACGAGAATGTCGCAAACTTCCACAAAATCAAATTCGTGCAGCATGCGACTCGTTCTTCGACCGTCTACGGGCCATAGTTAAGGCCAAAGGTGGCCATATCGAAAATCTCAAGTAGATTCTTAAAATTTGAACATTTCCCAACAATTATAGCGTTTGATCAATAAAATCTGTGCATGGAAACTATAAATATAGTCTTTTGAATTGGTAACACTTCGAATCAGCCACCCTGTAAACAAAGTTATTTGGATATTCTGTCCAGGGTTCAAAGAGTTGCGTGTCTCAGTGTTACTGGGGCTTTTAAAACTACTGCCACTGCTGCACTGGAAACTCTTCTTCACCCAGAACCACTTGATATTTTTGCCAGAAGCATGGCCGCGAAAAGTGCTATCAGACATAAAGAATTTGGTTTCTGGAAATCGATATCTTTTAGTCATAATAGTATTTTACTACCTCTTACCACACCTTCTCTTCCCAACGAACTTCAAGGTGGTAGTACCTGAAAGAGAAAACTGGGCTCCTTTAAACGCATCTTTTGAAATATACACGGATGGGTCAAAATTGGATACAGGCACTGGATCAGGCATTTATTCTAAGCCTTTAGACTTAGCAAAGTCTTACAGACTGCCGAACGACTGTAGTGTCTTTCAGGCAGAGGTTTTTGCTGTTCTTAAAGCTTGTGAATTCCTCAATGCCCTTAAGTCCCAATTTCTTGGAAGCGTTGTTATTTACATTGATAGTCAGGCGGCTATCAAAGCAATCTCATCAAATTGTATCACGTCGAAACTTGTGTTAAGCTGTAGAAATATCCTTTGCGAGGACTATAATTTAACACTTTGCTGGGTTCCAGGGCAACGAAATTGCAGATGAACTGGCTAAAATAGGGTCAAACCAAAATGCCCTTTTGGCTGACCTTTCAATAAAAAAACCCATTAGCGTAATCAAGGGAAAAATCGAAAATAAATGTATTCAGCTTGCTAATTCTAGATGGTCAAATTTTCAAACTTGCAATCATATTAGATCTATTTGGCCATCATATAGTATAAATCGTACTAAGTTTTTAATAGCAATGGAGAAACATAATGTACGGATCTTAATCGGTGCTATTACTGGACATTGAGCCATGGGAATCCATGCATCTCGTTTAGGTTTCTCAAACATTGGCGGCCTTTGTAGAAGTTGTAAAGACCCTGATATGAAAGAAACAGTCTTTCATTTCTTTTGTGAATGTCCAGCGCTTGCGCTAAGACGTAGAAAGAATTTTGGTCATTTCAAATTGGAATCGCTTGACTCACTGTCTGAGGTTTGTCTTAAATCTATATGGAAGTATATATGTACATCCAAGTGGTTCTCTTAGACTTTCTCTGCTAAAGCTCTTAGTATCGGGTATACAATGGGCCCTTTCTCGAGGCCTAAGTTAATGATGACAACATGTTCATCTCCCGGATCTAACCTAACCTTCATAAGTTATTATGAACTTTTATATTTAATATTTTAGTGCACAAAAATATACACAGCTGTTACATTGAAATTTCTCAAAAAAAAAAAAAAAAAAAAAGTTCGCAAAATTTGAGTTTGGCCCCCCCCCCCCCCTAGATGAAATCCTGCGTACGCCCTTGTTCAAGAGATTTCAAACCTGATAGTAAGCATCGAGAATTATAGGAAGGCAACGATACGATATTGAGCGCAGCACAAACCTAGTAAACGATTTTTGTATTTTTTTCAGCCTAGAGGAGTGAGTTATGAAAAAAGGGCTCCAAATGAAGGAAGCATGTAATCGTAGTGGACTGAAGAATTTTTATCTTCACGGGAGTTAAATCATTTCACTGACCAGCTAGTAAAATCGAGCGGGACCCGTTTATTTGGGCTAGCTGTCAGTGGCTGAGGGGTTCCTTGACACTTGTAACTACCAGTCACCACTACATCATTTTATTATTATAGAGTCCCTGATAACATTACTAAAATCATAACAAACAAAAGATCTAATTGAAGAAATCAACCAAAACTCAAAACTGGTATACTAATTATCAAAAAGAATGGAACTCGCGTATTTCTCATTCAATATGACAAAAATTGGCATATCTTTAGATGACATTTAGATATGCTCGCTCTAACTCCGGCCCTATCTATGATCTTTCGGGGCGATAATAATGCAAAGATCCCTTACGCAAATTGAAGTTACCATAATTACCTACTTTACCATACCACAGGAAACGGAAATAAAAAGCTTTAGCAAATCATGATCGAAAAAAACTCATTCGTTTAAGTTTGAAAAAAACATGTTATTTCCAGAGCAGTCCATTATAATTTTACCCTTATGTGCAAAAAAAATCTAATGCTAGTAACCTATAAAGTAAAGAAAGATGTACATAAGTTTCTTTCAGTCTTAACCTTGTAACTACATTTTTATCAAATTTTAGTTTTTGATGGGGCAACACTAAGGAACCCTCAGGGCTAGTTTACATAGACATTCATAATCAAAATAATTTTAGAATACTAGTACTATTTTACTACTTTTTTAATGCTATTTATTTTAATACTTTTTTGTATTATTTTTTTAATTTTGTTTGTTCTCTCAAATTTTGTTGATACTGATTCAAAGATTGCTATTAACCACTTATTTCACCCATCTCGTAGATTTATTCACGAAAACTGTATAATTTTACTCCCAAAAGGAACAAATTGTGAAACATTTTACAGCACAACTCTCTTTTTGTGAAATATTTTACGACACAACTCTGTTTGATTTCGTGAAGTGGCATCGTTTGCTCATTCATTTCGTGATTAAAATAATCACCAAATATATGATTATTTTGATTATGAATGTCTATGTTAACTAGCCATTACAGAAAATTGTGGTGGCACTCTGAAGTCAAAATGTTGAAATGGTAATAAGTTACGGTTCATTCTTTTTCCTCGTTTCTACTTTCATACTTTTATCTATCGACGTTAAACACGTATCTGCTTTCATATCAAGTTATTTTGAAATCGATGAAACTTATACCAACTAATAGCTTATGATTCCTTGTTATTCATACTAATTTGTTTAGGCTCAACTATGACCAGCTAAGAAGTTATTCAGGCTCAAAGGTTTCAACAATCAGTTTTTTGCAAATGACTCGCTAATGGTAACTTCTATAAAAAAATGATTATCCACAGTTGCCTCAGAAAATTTTCGATTGCAAAGTAATGCCAGCTGTTTTCGTACGACTTAGGTTAAGGAGATATAGTCCATTGAAATATGACTTCTAAATTCAACAAATTAGATGCATAGTTTTATTTTTCAAAAACTTCGCTAACATAAACTTTTACAAGTCAATTAGACTAGGAATTAAAGCTGGTGATCCTCAAGTGTTTGAGGTATGATCATAGTGGCATGTTCTATAAATTGAACTATTATCATTAATGGATCAGATCACCACAAAAGAAAGCAAAAACGGATCTACGAAGGATGACTACGACACCATTATATAATAGTCCTCTTAACCTCAATATAAAAACTACAACGATTTGCAGAGCTTAAAGAAACTGATACCAAAAGATTATAATTAATAGCTTTTTCGATAATTTACAAACTTAGAAAGAAATTGTGCCTAGTTCTAGTGCTTTTACTTATAGCCCAGGAAAATAAGACATTTTCTGCGAAAAAATTCCCAGTGGAGATTTTTCACCGGAATTGTCTTTATTTATGCATGATACACAAACTGTGAAAAGTCCATTGCAAAGTCGTGTGCGCATAAAAAGTTATTCGGGCTCATAGGTCGCTAAAATCAGTTTTTTGCAAATATCTCGCTAATGCTAACTTTAACAGAAAAATGTTGGTCTCCAATTTTGTAGCACAGGAAATTTCCTACAAAAGTACGTTAAAAGTATTTGCGTACGACTTCTAGTTTAGGAGATCACCCAATTTAAAAAGTTGTTAACAGTTATGATATGAAATCCTAGCTATGAGTTCATATTAAAATATCTTACTTTTTAAATTGCAATAACTATTCAATGAGAAGTTGTACAAACAAAATTAAAATGCCGTTTGAAAGATAATTTAATTTTCTATATACCGTACAAAATTTTTTTTTCGAACGGCTCATGACCTTAAAAATATTCTTGAATAACCGTTAAGGCTTCGAAATTACTGATTTTCTAAGGATATCTGCGAATTGGTAAGTACTACGATAAAAAGTAATGGGACCAAATTTGAAGAGAATTACAAGATCTACAAAAAATAAGCGATATGTGTACACATAGAAGTAACCGTATAGAAGATATTCAATAAAAACCGGTTTTTTGGCATTTTAAGGGTTTTTTTGGAATATCTTCTAAACGGTTACTTCTATGTGTACACATATCGCTTATTTTTTGTAGATCTTGTAATTCTCTTCAAATTTGGTCCCATTACTTTTTATCGTAGTACTTACCAATTCGCAGATATCCTTAGAAAATCAGTAATTTCGAAGCCTTAACGGTTATTCAAGAATATTTTTAAGGTCATGAGCCGTTCGAAAAAAAAATTTTGTACGGTATATAGAAAATTAAATTATCTTTCAAACGGCATTTTAATTTTGTTTGTACAACTTCTCATTGAATAGTTATTGCAATTTAAAAAGTAAGATATTTTAATATGAACTCATAGCTAGGATTTCATATCATAACTGTTAACAACTTTTTAAATTGGGTGATCTCCTAAACTAGAAGTCGTACGCAAATACTTTTAACGTACTTTTGTAGGAAATTTCCTGTGCTACAAAATTGGAGACCAACATTTTTCTGTTAAAGTTAGCATTAGCGAGATATTTGCAAAAAACTGATTTTAGCGACCTTTGAGCCCGAATAACTTTTTATGCGCACACGACTTTGCAATGGACTTTTCACAGTTTGCGTATCATGCATAAATAAAGACAATTCCGGCGAAAAATTTCCACTGGGAATTTTTTCGCACAGAAGCTCTTTTTTCGTCTTATTTTCCTGGGCTATTAAAATATTCTGTTTGAAAAAAAAGATAAATCCTCGAATCTGCTTATTTTTTTTTTTACAAAAGATGTGAGTCAAAAACACGTAAGTAACAAAAACGGTCATAACTGCCAAAGTTCTTATCCGATCCTTTTGAATCCGTATAAATAACATAAATATACCTACATTCTATAAAATCATAAGATTAGGACTTTGCTTTTTTAAAGCGAAATAAACGTTTTTTTTTTTTTTAATTTGTGCGAAACTATCATTTTGTAGTTACGACCGGGGGGTGGATCCTTCGGACTTTTTGAAAAATAAACTATGGTGGAAAGGACCTTCAAACAACGCAATGGTCACAAGGTGCATCTTCAATACAGCCAGATATTACGCTGAAAATCAAACCAATAAAAACCTTTGTCACGAGCTCGGCGTTGAATTAAGAAACACTTGAATGATTCTCGTCTCTCATATATATTTCGAATTTTTAATCACTATAACAAACTTTCAAACCACAATTACGTTAGCCTTTCTGAAAACATTTCCTCAAAAGAAGTCAAATTTGTGAAGATTCCAAAAGAGCACCAGTCTCATTAAAAAAGAGCTAATCGGAGCGAGAAGTCAGCTGTTGACACTTAAACCTTTTCTGGATAGAGATAATGTTTTATGAGCACATGAGCGCTTATCATCGTCACCAGCTCTCGACTATAGTGAACGACATCCCGTTATTAGCCGTGTTTGTTTTGACGCGTATATACAACTGTGGATATTTTTAAATTGCGATAACTCATGAATAGTGAGTCGGAACTTTTATGGAGAATCACGTTCTCTACAAAAACTTTTCATTTTATATAAAAAAATTTATCTTTTAGGAGTTATTCTATAAAAACTGGTTTTCATGTTTTTACACAAACTTTTCTTTTCTTTTGTAACTATTAGAATAAATATTAAACCAAACTAATTATAATTTTGTTTTTCCTTTTATAATTTTCACTCACACAAATAAAAATTTAACAACTGCTAAACCTTAGGCAACAATTTTACTTTAAAAACTGTTGTTGTTTTTTTAAATTTTTTGGCTCTTAAAATTTATTACAACAACAAAAACAGAAACTTCTGGTCAAATCTACTTTCGGAGATATAGCCATCGGAAGATCGGGATATACCTTTTGTGAAAATCGGTAAAAGTATAGAATCCCTTGATGGATTTTCATAATATTGGTGTCATATGAAAGGTATTTTAACTGGCTATAAAACCGTTATGCAAAAGTTTTAAATCCGAGTCATGGTTTTGGAGGTATGGTGAATTTTCGAACATTTTTACCAGTTTTTTCGTTTTTAAAGCACTATTTTTCCGAAAATGTCTTACATATTAACAAAAACGGCATATAAAAGGTAATTTAATAAGCTACAATACTAAACACAAAATTTTTTGGAAAAATAGTGCTTTAAAAATAAAAAACTGGTCAAAATTTTTGAAAATACGCCATATCTCGAAAATGTTGACTCGGGTTTAAAATTTTTGTACAACGATTTTGTAGTAGTTAAAATACCTTTGATATGACACCAATATTATTAAAATCCAGCCAAGGATTCCTAACTTATACCGGTTTTTATTAAGGCTATATCCCGATCTTTCGATGGCTATATCTTCGAAAGTAGATCCGATCAGGTTTAGGTTTAAAAAAAATATTAACAGTCGATAATCCGACATTAAGCCCAGCTGTTTTATGATAAAAAATTATAAACAAGCAATAAAATAAAATTTTTTCTTAATTCTTCACTTTTCACATAAAAGAAACCTGACAGCAAGCAACTAATAGCTTTAAGATCGCTCTAAGACCTCCTACGTAGCAGGTATTAAAAGTCGTATTCATAAAGACGGAAAAGAGCTTTCTAAATGCTACCAGAATACCAAAACATCTTCGTTACTACTTTCGTAGCAGTGAAGACTGTGGTGAGCTGTTTGACAGCTCTAATAGGGCTATTCTGGCGACAGTATTAGAGCTGTCAAACAGCTCACCACAGTCTTCACTGCTACGAAAGTAGTAACGAAGATGTTTTGGTATTCTGGTAGCATTTAGAAAGCTCTTTTCCGTCTTTGTGAATACGACTTTTAATACCTGCTACGTACGAGGTCTTAGAGCGATCTTAAAACTATTAGTTGCTTGCTGTCAGGTTTTTATTATGTGAAAAGTGAAGAATTATGAAAAATTTTATTTATTGCTTGTTTATAATTTTTTATCATAAAACAGCTGGGCTTAATGTTAGATTACACAGTCCTGCGATGAAAACAAGTACGAGATCAGAGTAATTGATTTTTATAGATTTTTGCTCGCTGAATCCGAATATGGCCTCCGATTTGCTCCATCACGTTTGTATAATTCGAGTTTGAAGTTTTGGAAAAATAATAAAATTGTGCTCCACATATAACTTGTCAGTTGTGTGTTGAATATCTTCGGCTATGGTCACAAAATAAAAAAACCTGTTTGCGTTTTGGAATACCAATGGTTTGGAGAGAGCCTCAAAATCACATTGACGATTGCTACTTCTGTTCTTGTGACGTCAAAGGGTTTAATTCAAAAAATAAGAAGAAAATTTGTTATCCTCAAGTTCAGTCAGCAACACGACCTGTGGCACATGGACCAGATATTCCAGTACCATCGCCACCAACTGAAAAGAACAAAGAATTTAACACAGAAATCCTTTCTGACTTGAATGATTCAAACAATGACACTGACAGTGATACTGAAGTATTGTATCGCATTGATTCTGCTGAGATGAAAAATTTAAATCAAGAGGAGTTGAATGATTTGGTGCGAGATTTGGGTCTCAAGGAAAAAAAACTATTAGCCACTGGAACGAAGTTTTACGACTACAGATATAGAGAAGCAGATTTCATTATTTTCTTTCACTTATTGCAAGGATGTACCCGGACTTATGAAGAAACTTGGTATCGATTACAAGGCCCACGATTGGAGGTTTTTCATAGATTCTTCAAAAAGAAGTCTGAAAGGAGTACTTCTTCATAATGGTAACAAGTATGCGTCGATACCAGTGGCTCATTCTATCCATCTAAAAGAATGCTATGAGAATTTGGAAACGATTTTAAATAAACTTTGCTACGCTGAACACAACTGGAAGATGTGTGGAGATTTGAAAGTACTGAGTATGATACTTGGCCAACAATCTGGATACACAAAATACCCATGTTTTTTATGTGAATGGGACAGTCGTGATAGAGAGCAGCATTATGTAAGAAAAGAATGGCCTCTTAGAGATGTTTTACAACCAGGGGATAAAAATATCATTAAAGAAAGTTTGGTTGATCCTAGTAAAATCTTACTTCCTCCGCTGCATATAAAACTAGGCTTGATGAAACAATTTGTGAAGGCACTACGAAAAAATGGAAAGTGTTTTCTGTACATCTGTGAGAAATTCCCAGGTCTTTCCGAGGCAAAGTTGCAAGAAGGTGTTTTTACTGGTCCTGATATAAGGAAACTTATAAATAATGAAGTCCTTATAACACACATGAAGAAAGAAGAAAAGGAAGCATGGATAGCATTCAAAGATGTTGTTGCAAATTTTCTTGGAAATAAAAAAGATGCAAACTATAGAAACATCGTTGAAAACATGTTGCGGAAGTTCATAAAATTAGGTTGCAGCATGAGCTTGAAAGTTCATTTCCTTCACTCACACGTGGACTACTTTCCAGAAAATCTTGGGAAATACAGTGAAGAACAGGGAGAGAGATTCCACTAAGACATCAAGGAAATGGAAAGAAGATATCAAGGCAAATGGGATGAACATATGATGGCGGACTACTGCTGGATGCTCAAAAGGGATAACCCGAAAGCTGTTCACTCAAGGAGGAGTTCCAAAAGAAGTTTTTTTTCTCAGAAAACTAGATATCATAAGAAAGTATGTAAATAAAATGTAAATAAATGTTTCTAAATGTTTCTAAATGTTATAGTTACCTTTTTCATTTTAAATCATTTTAATAGACAAAACTGCTAGTTTTATTTCAAATAAGTACTTAAATATCAATCAAAACAACATACTTAGATATAATATATCGCTTCAGAAAAAAAGAAAAATCCAAAAAAATTTTTCGGAAAATACGAAAAATTTTATTATTTTTCCAAAACTTCAAACTCGAATTGTACAAAAACTTGACGTGATGGAGCAAATCGGAGGCCATATTCGGATTCAGCGAGCAAAAATCTATAAAAATCACTTACTCTGATCTCGTACTTTTTTAATTTTTTCAAAAACGCAGGACTGTGTTATCGACTGTTAATATTTTTTTTTAAACCTAATTTGGCTTATTACGCTTTTAATTTTAAGAAAGAATATGTAATCAAAAATGTCTGATCGGATCTTCTTTCGGAGGTATAGCCATCGAAAGATCGGGACATAGCTTTATTGAAAACAGGTATAAGTTCGGAACCCTTGTCTGGATTTTAATTATATTGGTGTCAAGGTATTTTAACTAGCTACAAAATTGTTATTCAAAAATTTTAAATCCGAGTCAACATTTTCGAGATATGGCGTATTTTCAAACATTTTGACCAGTTTTTTATTTTTAAAGCACTATTTTTCCAAAAAATGTCGGATTAACCTTTAGCTTTTGAAACAAATTATGGAATCCTAATGAATTTCATTCGATTTGATGCCTCATTTCCTTCATTAGCAAATTTTTTATAGGAAAGCAAAAAAGTAAGCCAAAGACATTTTCATAAACAACAACAACGGAAATTAGGAATTTTGCTAGCAAACTAGTTGATGGATATATTATAGACTGATCCGCGGCCGAAGACCGCTGTGAAGCCGGTATTGGATTTTTGGGAGTTTTTAATCCCGAGCTGCGGCTGAAGCCGCCCACTTACCCCTACTCTTATGCCAAATTACTGTGGAAAAAAAAAATCGGCCCAAATTTGAGAAAAGTCGTAATATCTCCAAAACTACGAGCCAGATTTAGAAAATTTTGTGTTCAGTATTGTAGCTTATTAAATTACCTTTCATATGCCGTTTTTGTTAATAAGACATTTTTGGAAAAATAGTGCATTAAAAACAAAGAAACTGGTAAAAATTTTTGAAAATTCGCCATATCTCCAAAACCATGACTCGGATTTAAAACTTTTGCATATCGTTTTTATAGCCAGTTAAAATACCTTTCATATGACACCAATATTATTAAAATCCATTAAGGGATTCTGAACTTTTACCGGTTTTCATAAGAGCTATATCCCGATCTTCCGATGGCTATATCTGCGGAAGTAGATTTGACCAGAACTTTCTGTTGTTGTTGTTGTAATTAATTTTGAGAGCCCTATTTGGCAAAAAAATATAAAAAAAACAACAACAGTTTTTAAAGTAAAATTGTTGCCTAAGATTTGGCAGTTGTTAAATTTATGTCTGTGTGACTGATAATGATAAAGGGAAAAACAAAATTATAACTATTTTGGTTTAATATTTGTTCTAATAGTTACAAAAGAAAAGAAAAGTTTGTGTTAAAACATGTAGCAACAATTTCTGCACAATATTATATGGTGGCGCGCAAGAAGAACTTATTTTGTATGCCAAAATAAAAAAATGGAACCCGGCATCTTGCCTTGCTATCTGTCAAAAGTCTAGAATCAAAATAAAGAATTTTGACATTTTAGTAGTTTAAGAAGAAGCAGCATTTGTTATCGCTGCAACCAGAGCAATTCAACCATGCTATTTTGCACAATTTAACAAGTTCACAACTTAAGCTTTTGTGTGGTGAATTTATGAGCTTTTTCTAAAAGATTTCTGCGCCAGAATACCGAATGTCTTCGGGAATCTTAGAAAGTAATTCTGACATGTATTCAGAAAGACTTTCTGCTGTCTTAGCCAGAAAAGCCCTATAATACTGTCGCAAGAATAGCCCTATAAGTCTCAATTGTAAACCATAAAGTCAAAATCTGAAAGAAAAACTTTAACACATAGAACTTTGAGAAGCAATGAGTTGCATGCCCAACTGCGGGAATTTTCTTTTTCTCATTAATGAATTAAAAATTAATTTACGCTAAACATGCCAAACTCTATTGCAGATACTGCAAGGCGGGAGTTAACGACCCTTACCCACACGTCTTTGTCGCAGCAACACCAGCCACTTCAAAGTGTCTTGCACAGCGATTGCTGAAAGTTTATATTACATTGTAATGCATTGGCTATTTTTGTTTAGAACAGCAGCCTAGTTGATAAATACTTATCGTTGCATTTAGTTTAGTTTAAGATTTTCCAATATCGAAATTACATTTGTAATAGTTATATAATTTAACTTTAATACACAAATACACTTCCTTAAACAATACTTGTACAATTTCATCAAATATCCATTTGTTATTTTTCTTATTTGAAATGTATGAAATCAAATATTTTATATTATTTTTCATTCGAACTTAAACCTGAAGCAAGAACATTATAAATATTTAAATAAAAGTTGAACAACAAAATATTTATTGAATATATTCCAAACTTAACTGGCGCAGTCGACGGCACTGGCTACAGTTGTGTAACTAAATACACAAAAACTGGAGGATTTTTATCCTTAAAGCCAGAAAGAACGAATCTTCAACAATTCAAAAAACAACATATCAGGATAAATAGAAACAACGCTAAGCAGTAACATCACTATTAATAGTCCTACAATTTTCTGGCTTCCTTTTTCAACCTTAAAAATGTTAAGAGCAGCTATACTTGGGTGTCATATGTAAGTCAATCAGTTAAATATAAATTATTTAAAATCATTCCGGAAATTTTGTTTGTGGATTTTTGTTTCTGTTATTGGTGGTTAAAATAATAACTAATTCTTAAGGCTCAATAAATAAAACAAGCCTGAGTGCTAAAGTTGACAGTTCAGGGCATATGAGTTGTCAACTAATCATAAAATAAATAAGTTTCAAGGACAAGGTTTCGACATTCACGGAATATGATTTGTCAACCAATTACTTGCTAGATAACGTTTAACATTCACGGAATATGATTTGTTAACTAATAATTTAGTAAAAGTAGTCCTTGAAGCTAAGGTTTAACATTCAGGGAATATGAGTTGTTAACCAATCACATAATTAAACTATAACTTTTTATACAGAGCCTATATCATAAAAAAAGAAGAGTGAAAATTGTTTTAGGAAAATAAAAAGAGTGAAAAAAAAAAAAAGTAAAAAACAATAAAAGGAGAAAACTTTTATATTTTCTGATACATTCTATTAACATATATAGAACCAAGTTTAACATTACCACACTTTTCGTTTTTGGTGCTTTGTACGTTCGCATTTCATAATCTGTAACCACAATCGTTTTTTTCTTTATTTTGCTTTCTTCTCGTTTTGCTTATGACTGAAAATAATCCCAAATCTCGAAGATTTTCTTTGCGTCTTCTTAAATCGAATTTTCCTGCTATTCCACAGGAAATCGTCAGTACAGACTCATCAAACACAATGTCTACCGATAATTTAAGCTCAAATCCAGAGTTTAGTGGTAGCATTAATAATTCAGCTTCTACAACATCTCACGAATACATTTTTAATTCTCTTCGCATACCGGATATTATTAAAGATTTACCTAGCTTCGAAGGTAACACCAAACAGTTACACGGTTTTCTAAATAATGTTGAAGAGATTCTATTAATTATAAAAAATACTAATACCACCCCTTACGGGCTAATTCTGTTACGTGCCATACGAAAAAAAATCACTGGTAGGGCTGATGAAGTTTTAAATATGCACGGTTCTTCTCTTAATTGGGATGAAATTAAGAACACTCTTATCCTGCATTTTTTGGACAAACGAACGGAAACTTCCCTAATCAGAGATTTACATAATCTTAAACAACTTAACAAAACAGTCGAACAGTTTTACGCCGAAATAATGGAACTCCAATCATCAATGCTAAACAACATCCTTATTCATGAAGAGGATTATTCATCGAAATGTGTCTTAACTCATTTTTAGTGGAACTAAACGAACCTTTGGGTTCAACCATTAGAGCAATGCGTCCTGAGTCATTGCCAGAGGCATTATCGTACTGTATCAAAGAACAAAACAGTTTATAAGTACTTACGGGGTACCAAAGAAAATAGTCTGCGATGAAGGAGTTGAATTTAAAGCTAATATTTTCATTGACTTTTGTGAACAATTTAATATCGAATTACATCATACTTCCTTCCAAAACAGCTCTGGTAACTCACCAGTTGAACGTCTTCATTCCACACTAACTAGAATTATCCTTGATAAAAGGATAGAGAGTAATTTAGACATAAACCACGACGAAATCTTATTAAAACTCTCATCACATATAATAATGCAATCCATTCAGCAACAAAACTTACACCTTTCGAAGTTTTTCATGGTAGAACACCTGAATTTAACAATAACTTTACTGCAAATACCCAACATGAATACCTACAAAAACTGAACGAATACCGTTCTCAACTATACCCTACTTTGAAAAACAAAGCTGAGGTTTTAGTTAATAGTAGGATAGAAAGATTAAACAGAAACAGGGAACCTCCTGAAGAAAGGGCTATAGGTGAACTAATTTATCGTAAGGAAAACCGTAGAAACAAACTTACACCTAGATTTTCCCAACATTACGTACAAAAAAATGAAAAATTAACCCTAATATCCACAAGGCATCAAAAACTGCATAAATCAAAAATTAGAAAAAGGAAAGTATTCGCATCAACAATGTAAACAGACTATGTATCAAGATATATTCTTCGTTTTCTTTCTTGAACATATATGTATATATATACAAATTCCAATACTATTAAGGGAATTTTTTTTACATATCACTCCGCTACCAATAGAAGAAACAAAGATAGTAAAAACACACCCATACATAATACATAAACAACACTTTGACGAAACATGACCCAAAGTAGAAAAAAACATTCTATTGTAAAAAACAAGGAAGCCAGGAAGACATCGCATCCTCAACATACATCGGACGTGTCCTTAATAATGAGGAATCCAACTGCACACTATTAGATGTGGGAAAAATCAAGGAGATCCAACATCCAGAATCCAATTACATATTTTTACTTATTGTTGAACAATTAATAAAAAACTCTAATTGCAGAAAAATACTCAGACTAAGTAAAAGGCAAAATGTTAATCTACTTATTCAAAAGTTGCCAGGTAGAGATCAATGGCGTAATGTACAGAGACACAGCCAACACCATCTGGGATGAAGTTTACGTCATGCCATCATCACATAGTTTGGTCAAACCAAAGTAAAGCATGGAAACTGTAACCGTACAGAAACTTCGACAGTATCAATCCCAGCATGAAGTCAAAATAAAAATCCTGGACATATAAATCAATATCCAGTACATTTTAATCATACCAAAAATCACCATCCTGGCATTTTACCATCGACTCAATTTTATTTCATTCCTTAATAATGAAAGCAAACTACACCACGACGTCATATAAACCAACGGCCCCAACCAACTCATTGTGGCCATCGCTTTATTCCAAGGGGGGAGGAGTTAACGACCCTTACCCACACGTCTTTGTCACAGCAACACCAGCCACTTCAAAGGGTCTTGCACAGCGATTGCTGAATGTTTATATTACATTGTAATGCATTGGCTATTTTTGTTTAGAACAGCAGCCTAGTTGATAAATACTTATCGTTGCATTTAGTTTAGTTTAAGATTTTCCAATATCGAAATTACATTTGTAATAGTTATATAATTTAACTTTAATACACAAATACACTTCCTTAAACAATACTTGTACAATTTCATCAAATATCCATTTGTTATTTTTCTTATTTGAAATGTATGAAATCAAATATTTTATATTATTTTTCATTCGAACTTAAACCTGAAGCAAGAATATTATAAATATTTAAATAAAAGTTGAACAACGAAATATTTATTGAATATATTCCAAACTTAACTCGGGCGGTATGTTCATGCAAACACGCATAATCCCCAAAAGCAGGGAAAAATTCCCCGTAGTTGGCAACGCAATTCCATTGCTTAATCAAACAATGCCCCACTGATCACAGCTGTCAAATTTCATTCTTGTTCTTATTTAATTTTTCATTCGTTTTTTAACTACCTTTGAGACAGCATTGGCTGCAGCATAAAGTTATTAGTTTAATTCTCATACTCAATAAAGTTTAGTTGTAAAATCAATAAATTTAAATTAAAGTCTAATACTCAATAAAGAGTTTATCATACCCAGTGTGGGTTTCTTCCTGTTTTACATCACGTGCCGAACTCTTCGGAACACCAACGATCCTCAGTGGGGGAATTAGTACGACGTGCAGGCGATTTATGTCAATCAACGTAACGGCAAGGGGTTAATCTGAAGAGAGGCATACACAGCAACTCCCAATAAGTAGATTTTTGGTCAAAGACAAGTTTAAGGTAACCTTTGATATTTCTTCCTTATTTCCCCCCCAAAAAAAAACAATTCTCTGGCTCCTGGTTTATAACTCAAGCCAGCGGCCAGAACAGGTAGGTTGAATTTGTAACATAAAGGAATGATTAGAAATGAAACCTATTACAATTGGTGAGATTAGTAATTATTAAGCTTGTCTCTCAAAGCATGCGCAATACCATAAATGTTAAATAGAAAAAAAAAAAAAAAAAATGAAATATGAAATGCATTACATTCTGCAAACAGCTCGGTGAAAGGCCTTCCATCGTTGTTGTTGCTAGATGTTGGTGAAGATGTCAATTAGCAAAATGTAAGAAGCAAAAAAAAAAAATGCATATTCTGCACATCAAATTCAGCGTATGGTTGTTGTATTGCGATCGATCTTTTTTCTCTACATGCAATTTAACAGGGGTATGGTAAATTATTTAACGACTAGCACGCGATTTTTTTTTTTTACTTTTGTATAATTATGCACTTTTAATTCTTTATATATGGGAATATTTTGTTTGGTTTATTTTTTTTTTAAGCACTTAAAAGGAAACCAATTTGAACCAAATTTAAATTAAGCTTTACTTTTTTTTATAAAATTAAGTAAACTAGTATCGCCGGTGGCCAAAATTTGGCCTTTTACTTTGAGATACTTTTTTTCCGAGTACTGTTTGGTATAAAAGAAAGCCAGAACATTGAGTATTCATTAATCGTAGAAATATTTTTTATATGCAGCAGGCTCAGTATATCTTAAAACCAAATAACATAAAAATTGCTGTAGTGCTTGTGCCAAAAATATCGGAAAACATCCAAAATATCAAAAAGATCTCAAAAGTATCGATAAACATCGGTATGTATATCGGTAAAAGTCCAAAAGTATCGAAAAACATCCAAAATATCGGTAAAAGTCCAAAATATCGATAGAAGTCCAAAAGCATCGAGAAACATTAAATATCGATAAAAATCCAAAAGTATCGAGAAACATCTAAAATATCGATAAAAGTCCAAAAGTATCGAAAAACATCCAAAATATCGGTAAAAGTCCAAAAGCATCGAGAAACATCCAAAATATCGGTAAAAGTTCAAAAGTATCGAGAAACATCCAAAATATCGATAAAAGTCCAAAAGTATCGAGAAATATCCAAAACATCGATATAAGACCAAAAGTATCGAGAAACATCCAAAATATCGATAAAAGTCCAAAAGTATCGAGAAAAATACAAAATATCTATAAAAGTTCAAAAGTATCTAAAAACATCCAAAATATCGATAAAAGTGCAAAAGTATCGAGAAACATCCAAAATATCGATAAAAGTCCAAAAGTATCGAGAAACATCCAAAATATCGGTAAAATTCCAAAAGTATCGAGAAACATTCAAAATATCGGTAAAAGTCCAAAAGTATCGAAAAACATCCAAAATATCGGTAAAAGTCCAAAATATCGATAGAAGTCCAAAAGCATCGAGAAACATTAAATATCGATAAAAATCCAAAAGTATCGAGAAGCATCTAAAATATCGATAAAAGTCTAAAAGTATCGAGAAACATCCAAAATATCGATAAAAGTCCAAAAGTATCGAAAAACATCCAACGTATCGATAAAAGTCCAGAAGTATCGAGAAACATCGAAAATATCGATAAAAGTCCAAAAGTATCGAAAAACATCCAACATATCGATAATAGTCCAAAAGTATCGAAAAACATCCAAAATATCGATATAAGTCTAGAAGTATCGAGAAACATCCAAAATATCGGTAAAAGTCCAAAAGTATCGAAAAACATCAAAATATCGGTAAAAGTCCAAAACTATGGAAAAACATCCAAAATATCGGTAAAAGTCCAAATGTATCGAAAAACATCCAAAATATCGGTGCAGAACGTCGACAGAGCGCAACGAAACCGGTTTCGTGCAAGCAAGAGAAAAACAACAACAACAAAATTTCTCTCACTCCACTGTCTCAAGCGTCGAATACGTCACGTCGTTTTTTTCAACTGACTGCGACGCATTTGACGGAGAAGCCTGGCCCAATGAATACTTTCAAAACGGATTAAAACATCACAATTCTTTTTATAATATTAATTTCAAATTTTAATTTTACACTTGCACAGCTCCAATATTTTTTTATTCCAATATTATTCAAAAAATAAAACAAAAACGACAAAGAAAAAAAAAACAACAAATGAAATTGAAAATAAATTTATTTTAAGGGAACGGTCCATTCAGTACGTCGAGTACGTCACGTCGTTTTTTTCGACTGACAGCTAAGTTAAAAATATGAGTTTATATCAAGTGCGACCCAATCAGTACGTCTACGTTAACGCAACGTACAAAAGTTGCCCAACTCCCAACTTTCGACGTACGTCGTAAAATAAATTTATTTTCAATTTCAAATGTTGTTTTTTTTTTTCTTTGTCGTTTCTCATTTATTTTTTGAAATAAAGTGTGAATAAAAAATTATTGGAGCCGTGCAAGTGCAAAATTAAAATTTCTAATTAATGAAATAAAAAGAATTTTGATATTTTAATCCGTTTTCAAAGTATTCATTGGGCCAGGCTTCTCCGTCAAATGCGTCGCAGTCAGACGGAAAAATCGACGTGACGTACTGAATGGACCGTTCCCTTCATTCACTTTCTTAACAACACAGCATAACTCTGTGGGTGCTGTTGTTGTTGTAATTATATGGGAAACTTCGATCCTGTTTTTAAATGCCTTGATGGCAACTTATGAGGATAATTTTTTGTTTTGTGCATTCTACACCACAGTACCTTTCATATATAAAAAAAATTTCGAAAATCGGTTAAATGGTTAGCTCGCAAAAGGGAGGCAAAAAAACTGTTCGCGTATTAATATATAGATTAGGTTTAAGAAAAAAACTATTTTTGGGTTATTGTTAGGAATAGGCGTGATAACACTATCAAAGAATCCCGCATATAGTGATTTTAGATAGTAAGGAAGGTTCACAGGATTCTAAAAAGCTTGTCAGTTTTTATATTTTTATTGCGATTAATAAGATATTCAATAAAATAATATACTAAAATATGCAAATCCGCCATATTGAGTCAAACACCATTCAGATAATTTTTTAATTTTAAATGATTTTGATTGGCTGACGATGACAAAATGCTGTGTCACCAGATCAACGTATTTTTTTTTCATTTATCCCTGAAAAGTTTTTAGTGCAGGCAAATTAGGTATTTATTTCTAATTTTGTTGAACATGCACCGATTTTGATTCGACAACGCTCATTTTGTTCGTAATAAAATTTAAAACAAAACCAACACATTAGTTTCTTGCGGCTTTTCCCAAAAACTTTTTTAATCCCCCGAGAACCCCCAAAAAAAAATGTTTAAAAATGGAAAATTATGCTATTCAGGGGGTTCTCTAGGTTGCTGAATCCAAATATGATGTTGGAAAATGGAAAAATTGAAAATGGCGCTCGGAAAACTGCGTACATACCCATTTTAAGTACCAAAAATGGGAAAAAATCGTTATAGTGGACTGCCCGGGGATTTTAGCCTAGAAGTTTTGTTACAGTGAATGAATTTATACGGTCGAGGTGGGATTTTGTTTTTTATACTATAAAAAGTAAAGTTTAACAAAAATTTTTTTGTGCTATTGAATTATTAATTATTTAAGCAATAACTATAAAAAGTTAATACAAGTCAAAATTAAAAATATTTGTAACATTTTGCAAACCATTTTTTCTTAACTAATTTGAGGTCGCTGAACACGAAAAACCCAATTATTTTT
This sequence comes from Calliopum simillimum, assembly GCA_951812925.1. Lineage (NCBI taxonomy): Eukaryota > Metazoa > Arthropoda > Insecta > Diptera > Lauxaniidae > Calliopum > Calliopum simillimum. The sequence continues at coordinate 66,429,786 of OX638368.1, forward strand.
TTTTTCCTTGCGGCCATTTCCGAGTTGTTCGATAATTTCTATTTTCGAGGTTATAGCTTCATATACATCAATATATTTCTATGACGCCAAGTCCGAACAATTTTATTTTTACACGTTGACAAAGAGTGATTAATAGCGCTTCTAACAAATATATTTACCAATGATTATGCTTTGAATAAAATTGACTGAGTTATGGCAGGAAAAAGTTTGAAATTTCACAAATTTTTGAAATTTTTCACATCAACTTCAATGAAACATTTGGTTTTTGGCATATAAATTTTTTTACAATAAATACTTGTTTTTTAGTAATTTTATTAAATGGCGCATTAGGGCGTTTCACGAAAACAACTTTTTTGATTTTTTTCAAACCTTAAAGCGGATTTGTGTGTATTATGGGATAAAAATAACCCATGAATTTTTTCAGATTTTTTATTGGTCATTTAGAGGTCGCGATATCAACTTTTTAAAAAAATGTTTCCAAACTGTAAAAATAAATTGTTTAATACCTGTTTTATTGTTCATAAATAACTCTGACTAACTAAATCACTCACTTTTGAGTCGCTTGGACCCGTAGAATACGAAAAAAGTCATGAAGATGAAAAAACTAGCAACGCCCTACTCGATAGACCCGTGTATTCAACATAATATCACTGATTTTTTGATATTTTTGTCAATTAATTGCCTAATTTTGGTAAAAAAAACGTTTTTATTAATTGTGAAAAAGAAACGTCAAAACATATTTAAGAACATATGAAAAGGTAAGTAAATTAAATGAGTCATATTCTAAAACAGACATGGTAATTTGCCTGGCACAGTGATGTCTTAAGCTTAAAATTACGATAACTCATGAACGGTGAGTCACACGTTTAATGTAAAAATATTTGTTTATAGGGAATTACTTGCACTACAATCTACATATGACTTTTTTCAGATGACTTATAGCTTAGCAGATATTTTTATAACAAACCAGAAATTTTGAAACAAACCGTTTTTTCAAAAAATATCCAAAACAATGCATAACACAATGTTCAATTTTGAATGATTTCAAGACGCGATATCTTATGAACGGTAAGTCGGACGAAAAAACAGTTCGCAGAGATTCTTATAGGGAATTAAACGTTCTATGAAATGCGAGAAAATGTTTTTTTCTAGGACTAACCGTTTTGGATATTTTTCGAAAAAACGGTTTGTTTCGAAATTTCTGGTTTGTTATAAAAATATCTGCTAAGCTATAAGTCATCTGAAAAAAGGGATATGTAGATTGTAGTGCAAGTAATTCCCTATAAACAAATATTTTTACTTTAAACGTGTGACTCACCGTTCATGAGTTATCGTAATTTTAAGCTTAAGACATCACTGTGCCAGGCAAATTACCCTGTCTGTTTTAGAATATGACTCATTTAATTTACTTACCTTTTCATATGTTCTTAAATATGTTTTGACGTTTCTTTTTCACAATTAATAAAAACGTTTTTTTACCAAAATTAGGCAATTAATTGACAAAAATATCAAAAAATCAGTGATATTATGTTGAATACACGGGTCTATCGAGTAGGGCGTTGCTAGTTTTTTCATCTTCATGACTTTTTTCGTATTCTACGGGTCCAAGCGACTCAAAAGTGAGTGATTTAGTTAGTCAGAGTTATTTATGAACAATAAAACAGGTATTAAACAATTTATTTTTACAGTTTGGAAACATTTTTTTAAAAAGTTGATATCGCGACCTCTAAATGACCAATAAAAAATCTGAAAAAATTCATGGGTTATTTTTATCCCATAATACACACAAATCCGCTTTAAGGTTTGAAAAAAATCAAAAAAGTTGTTTTCGTGAAACGCCCTATGGCGCATATAATTGCACACATTTTAAGCCTATGCTGAGCAAAATCTAATGAAATTTCCAAAAGATATTAATACCCCGTTTACACCGGAGATTAACGAGGCGATTTACGGCTGTTTCGAGATTTACCTGTATATCTTGCCATATATCGCGTGATTTACCATACGAAAATATATCTACTTCCAACGTGATTTAATTTATATCTTTGAATAAATCTGAGCAGGGCTACCGATTTTGGCTATTTTCAAACATGTGGCACCTCTAAACTTTGATAATTTGAAGTTTTGTTGACATTTACGTCATTTATTTGTTTACTTTCGTCAGGAAAGCAAAAAAAAAAAAGCGTGCAAGTTTGAATATGAATTAATAATCAATTATCAAATTGTTTTCTACTTTTATTATATACTGATGCGCTCAACTTCATGCTTTTAGTCTTGGATGCGTGGATTTTAACGCCGGCCTTTTGCAATTCCAAGACAAGGTCTTCAGTCTTTGCTTATCTGAGTGTTTGGACGGTAGAAGGCAAATGTCGCACAGTGATGCGATTAGTACAAGCTAGACGGAAAAAACTCGAAATCGAATTTTTACATTCCGAATATGAAATAATATCAGAAAATATATAATTAACACATAAGTAATTTTTTACTTACCTCCGCTTTCTACATAAAATACCAAAAATCGTCAAAGTCGACCTAAAAAATGATGTTTTACAAATTTGTGTCCATGAAATTAGTTGCTATTTTCAAAATTTTTTTTTTAATACTTCCCAATATCGAAAAGAGTTGGAAATCGGCACACATTACGGCCAAGATATGTTTTATGGATATATTATAAATTCAAAACCAAATCTTTTAAAATGTTGGTGCTATAGAATAGAATTAAGGGAGATAAATGTGTAAAAACGGCAAATTCTGTAAAACATTTTGGAAAAAAAAAAAAAAATGGTCACTCCATATTTCTGCCAAACTTTTTTGATTTAATCAGTGTTATGTCTACTTTAAGCCCTGGGAATGCCTAAGTGCGCAAATTTACCTTTGACTTTTTTTCTTAATCTATATGATGGTACTAAATATTACTGTATTAATTAGGCTCTGACCGTATTGTCTGAAATATATATAATTTTAAGTCGATTAGACTTTTTGTGGAGCTTAAATATTTGTAATATAACGCACGATATTTTTACACTGAGAAAAAAAAAAAAAATAAATACACGAAATAAAAAAAAAACTATTTTAGTGAAGTGTAAATTACTCTCAAAAACGAAAAATTTGGTTAAATATTTTGGTAAATAAAAAAAAATGGTCACTTGATATTTTCACCAAACTTTTTTTTTTTCAACTGAGTATTATGTCTACTCTAAGCGCTAGGAGTGCCTAAGTGCGCAAATTTGACATTGTATTTTTTTTTTAATTTTTTTGATTGTCCTAAAAATGCTATAAATTTAAATTTCAAATCCAAGTTCCGAATATTTTTTCTAAATATAATGATTGGTTTTTGGGTAATTTCATTACTTTGAGCTATAATCCGGGTAACATATTTAAAAACACAACACGTTATGTTAATACACAGTAAAAAAAATTCAATTATAGAAATAAAAATTAGAAAAAAAAACGTAGATAGCCCGAGAAAAGCAATAATTATTATTCTTTTGCACACAGTGCGACACATGAAAAGTGAACTAAAATCCGTTATAAGGCGTCGAAGTACTCGCCGAAACTAGTAATTCTGCCAGAGCGTTTTGCAAAGTTGACTCATATAAGGATTTTATGGTCATTTTTGCGATTTTAAGGCACTAGATGAATTTTTTTCGATTAAGTTTGCCGCGCATTTTTTTTTTCTTCTATACAATAGCTACAACATTGCTGAAGTCATCAAAACAATATCTCGGCTCGTTACCGAGATATAGCCATATGAAAAAATCGAAAAATCGCTCAAAATCCTCAAAATCGCTCAAAGTTGCAATTTTCAGCTGGGTAATTATAACGCTGAAAATTGCAACATTTTGCCTCAAATTGCAATTTTCAGCATTATAATTATAATTATCCAGCTGAAAATTGCAACTTTGAGCGATTTTGAGGATTTCGAGCGATTTTTCGATTTTTTCATATGGCTATATCTCGGTAACGAGCCTAGATATTGTTTTGATGACTTCAGCAATGTTGTAGCTATTGTACAGAAGAAAAAAAAGAAATGCGCAACAAACTTAACCGAAAAAAATTCATCTAGTGCCTTAAAATCGCAAAACTGACCATAAAATCCTTATATGAGTCAACTTTGCAAAAAGCTCTGGCAGAACAAAGCTCTGCGATAACTGGAGTAGACGAGAAGCTTATAAACAGATTTTATATAATTCTAAGCTGTATCTCTTCTGGTTATAATATAGATATTGTCTTCGAAATTTATATAAATGAAACTAAGGCATTATATATATATTTTTATAGCTGGTATTTTATGCCAGTAACAGTTCATAAAATTCTCTGCCATGCTAAAGACATAATACAACAATGCATCGTTGAAATAGGGCAATTATCTGAAGAGGCACAAGAGGCTCGCAACAAAGACTGTAGGCGTTTTCGTTTGACAAACACACGTAAAAGCTCAAGGGTAAATACAAATACGGATTTAATGAATATGCTTCTTATCAGTTCGGATCCTTTGGTTGATTCCTACCGAGAGCAGCCCCTTACAAATGTCCGCAAATTGCATCCGGACATATTAGTTTTTCTTATTGTTGCTGATCCATCGGAAATAAGAGGAGTGCGCTCAAATAATGCTTCAAGTAGCGAAGAGTGGTCCGATCCCGATAGCAATTCTTTATCATCGTATTCAAGCTAAATGTTGTCCAGCTTATGTTGTAAAAAATATGAAAAAATAAACTATTAGTGTCTTAGAAACCAATTATTACACGTTTACTTTTAATTTCGTTATTGCAAATTTTTTCGTTAGTTATGATGCAAGATTTATTTCAGTTGTATGGGAGGTACCACGCCGACTTGTCCAATAGTACTCAAATTTTTTATAGATTTCAGAAACTACATAAGACCCATACACTGCAAATTTTGTAACCGTAACTTATTCCGTTCTTAAGATATAGCCCAAAATATATTGTAGTTGTATTGGAGGTACCACGCCCACTTGTCCAATAGTACTCAAATTTTTTATAAATTTCAGAAACTACATCAAACCCATACATTGCAAATTTTGTAACCGTAACTTATTCCATTCTTAAGATGCAGCCCAAAATATATTGTAGTTGTATGGGAGGTACCACGCCCACTTGTCCAATAGTACTCAAATTTTTTATAGATTTCAGAAACTACAAAAGACCCATACACTGCAAATTTTGTAACCGTAACTTATTTCGTTCTTAAGATGCAGCCCAAAATATATTGTAGTTATATGGGAGGTACCACGCCCACTTGTCCAACCGTGCTCTAATTTTTTGTAAATTTAAGAAATTACGTAAAACTTATACACTTAAAATTTTGTAACCATAGCACGTTTCGTTTTTAAGATATAGCGCAAAATGTAAATAAGTTGTATGGGAGGTGCCACACCCACTTGTCCAAAATTTTTGAAATATTTTTTTTTGTACTTTCCCATACCTAAAACATAAAAAACTGCAAAAAAAATAGTTTTTTCCGTCTAGCATGTACATACTAATCGCATCACTGTGTGTCGTCTGTGTAGTCGAGACCTAGATGTTCGGTAAAGTTCCATCGGATACCTCTTTTGGCTTTATTAAGAGCTTTATCTAGGATGTCGTCAAGAACGATAAGGAAGAGAGATGGTGATAGTAAACAGCCCTGCCGCACGTCTGAATTAGTGATGAATGTCGGTGACAAAAACCCGTTGTTTAACACACTACATTTAAAGCACGTACTAAATTTATGGCCTTTACGGCAATACCTCTTCGCTGCAGTAAACCTTCTCGGGAGACACTGTTGAATGCAGTGCTATTGTCTACGAAGACAAATTGAAGCGCAGAGCGACACTTGTATGGTTGCTCGACAATTACTGTGAGGGTGTTGATTTGATCCTGCTTGCTCTTTTCGGATGGCCATATCAAGTACTTTTGATGATACCGTTGGTGGTGTCTTCTACAATTTTTTTTTTTAGATCTGAGATAGATGTTACAATATACGAGTATAAAATGAAATATATGTATTGCTGTAGTTGCTAAAATTGAAGAAAAATTCTTGGGTCCATTTTTTCGTTTTTCCTTATTAAGTATACTAATTAAGCAGTTAAGGTAAAAGTGGCATATCAGATGAAAGGAAATAAATTAGACTTTCTTGTCTTTTTACTAAAATTATGGGTAATGGTGTATTTTTTGGAAAGAATGTTTTATTAATCTTTTATACACAAATTATAGCTTTTCGAAAATCATCTCATATGTCACCAACATTTTTAAAATCCATTCCGGAACTCTCAGCATATTCTGGTTTTTCTTTCATATCTGAAACCCCCGATGGCTGCATATCAGAATCTCAACAGCTGAATCCCAAAGATGCAGTTGTATTCCATGATCGCAGATGAAGAGGGAATGTCCATACACTCGTTCCTCTGGAAAATCGTAGTTTGTATTTTCATCATTATTCGGATGACTTTAAATTATTTTTTTTTATAAACCAAATTATAAATAATAACAAATGTCATCCGCCAATTGACGTTTAATGTCAAAAATAAATCTCTTTCAGCCGGTGTAAATGGGTAGGATTTAGCAAAGAGATTTATTCACATCTCCACAGCTAAATCTTTGGTGTAAACATAGTATAAGGTTTTAGTGCAATAGGGAAATTTCAATTTCAATGTTCTTCTACAGAGAATGATTAGAAGTTACTTAAAACATCTTTAAAGTGTTCAATAAGTGTAGGGTGTCCTATCTGGAGGCTGAAAAATTGGATCTGTTGATTCAGGCCGAACATTTCGAAAATTCTCACATCTTCCTTATTGCACTAAAGCCTTAATATCTTTTGGAAATTTCATTAGATTTTGCTCAGCATAGGCTTAAAATTTCTGCAATTATATGCTTCATTTAATAAAATTACTAAAAAACAAGTATTTAAAAAAATTATATGCCAAAAACCAAATGTTTCATTTGAAGTTGATATGAAAAATTTCAAAAATTTGTGAAATTTCAAACTTTTTCCTGCCATAACTCAGTCAATTTTGTTCGAAGCATAATCATTGGTATACTTGTTAGAAGCGCCATTAATCACTCTTTGTCAACGTGGAAAAATAAAATTGATCGGACTTGGCATCATAGAAATATATTGATGTATATGAAGCTATAACCTCGAAAATACAATTTATCGAATAACTCGGAAACGGCTGCAAGGAAAAAAAAAATAATTGGGTTTTTCGTATTCAGCGACCTCAAATTAGTTTAGTAAAAATGGTTTGCAAAATGTTACAAATATTTTTAATTTTGACTTGTATTAACTTTTTATAGTTATTGCTTAAATAATTAATAATTCAATAGCACAAAAAAATTTTTGTTAAACTTTACTTTTTATAGTATAAAAAACAAAATCCCACCTCGACCGTATAAATTCATTCACTGTAACAAAACTTCTAGGCTAAAATCCCCGGGCAGTCCACTATAACGATTTTTTCCCATTTTTGGTACTTAAAATGGGTATGTACGCAGTTTTCCGAGCCCCATTTTCAATTTTTCCATTTTCCAACATCATATTTGGATTCAGCAACCTAGAAAACCCCCTGAATAGCATGATTTTTTATTTTTAAGCATTTTAGAACAGTTTTATTGAATTTATCCGATTTTGGGGGTTCACGGGGGATTGTTGGTTTTGTTTTAAATTTTATAACGAACAAAATGAGCCCTGTCGGATCAAAATCGGTGCATGTTCAACTAAATTAGAAATGAATACCTGTTTTTACCTAATTTGCCTGCACTATTTACAAAAGCCGCAATCCTGTATTTATATGAAAAAAAAAAAAAAATATGTATACATATGTTTTTGTGTCAAAATATTTAAATAGATACACCCGACAAAAATTTCATAAAAAAAATATGTAGAAATTTCTTTCCAAATTGAATTCAAAGTTAAAAATTTATAAAAAAATACAGAAAAAAACAATGCTAAAATATTGTGTTTGAGATTAACTTAAACAAAAAAAAAAAAAAAATGTGTTCAAAAGCAGAAAATGTCCCTAAATGTAGGCTTCAAGTCCCTAATCTGGCAACGGTTCCATAACTATGACGTAATAATATATTTGACAGCGTTTTTGGCTCAAACTTCAAAGTAAGTAAATAAATGCAAAAAATTAGCTATTTAACATTAATTAATGCAAAAAAAATGTTTTTTTCAGAAATAGACGATGCGTATGTACACAAAAAATGCAGTCCCAAAAATTTGTTATCACGCCCATTCTCTTAACACATTTTTTTTTTTTTAGCCTATACCGTTCTAACTTCTCCACTGTTTTTTTTTATGAAATTTTTTTTTCTTTATTTTTCTTTTCAAGATTTTACAACGAGGTATTTTGCAATGTCGCGAAATCGAACTTTTAATTTTAAACTAATAGAATATGAAATTTTTCATGAAATTTAGATTTCTCTCTAGTTAATTCAATTTTTCTGCGTTTCTAACTAGGTTTCCAAGAATGTTTTTGCCTGATTTAATTTCTTATGATGTTGGTCGGCGACTCGCTGGTGCACTACCGTCGACAGCGATGATCGGTACCAAATCGCGTATGGAAGAGAACTGTTGTTATGCTGATGATGCATAAGAGGAGGTTGCTATGCAAAACAAAACCCGTTGTGTGTCTCTCATAATGAAATAAATATTTCCTGAGCAAAGAAAAAGAAATTGAAACAATTCACGGGTGTAACTTTTAGCGTACTTGTTAGCTTTTTTTCCAAAATGATGAAAAGAATGCAAATTGCAATAAATTAGATCTCCAGATCGAAAAGAAATTGATTTTTATTCTGGTGATAAAAACTTTAAAAAGCTTGCGAAAGAAAACTTATATTAAACGATAGGGAATATCATAACATTTGTATGACAAAAAAATTATAAATGACCGAAGTCCTAAAGAAAATCCTTTTACCTTGTTTTGTCGATGCCTTTTCTCAGCTTATATTTTCAGAGAAATGCTTATACATACTTAGTTGCCAATAGATGATAAAAATAAAATCACAATTACACAGGTTTACAAAAAAAAAGTCATGGCGTTTTGACCAGACTTTGTGTTCCGTTTTTTTCCAGAACGTCTATATATATCTTCTATGAAAACCGCTATAAGTTGGGAACCACTGGATGGATTTGGAAAGTATGGGTGACATATGAAAGGTATTTTGTTGTTGGTGTTGTTGATTTATTGTTGTTGTAATTGAAAAATTTCTCAAAATTTCAAAAAGGTCATATCTCCGAAACTATGAATCCAATTTTATAGGTTGTCAAAATATCTTTCATATGACACCAATATTTTTCAAATCCATCCAGGGGTTCCCAACTTATAGCGGACTTCATAAAAGATTTATCCGGATCTTCCGATGGCAACTTCTCCGAAACTAAGTTCGAGATACCCTTTTTGATCACATATTCTTTTTAACGACTAAGGACTCAATGATAAAAAATAAGTTTCAAAATTTTTGCGAATTTATCACTAAACGACACATGAATCCCATTTCGACCTCCATATGACCTTGAAATCTTTTTACTCAGACGTTCTGGAAAAAAAACGGACCCGGGATTCGGATTCAGGACGACAAAGTCGCTAGGAAACACATAGACTGGTCAAAACGCCATGACATTTTTTTTTTTTTTGTAAACCTGTGTTATTTTCACAATCTTTGTTCTATGTTGTGTATGTCTCCGAGGCTCGCAAGAAAAGGAAGAAACACTTTGCTAAGCAACCATTTGGGAACTTAGTACTAAAAATAATATTTTTTTTTTTCGTGTTGGCACAATATGCTTCCTACTGAGTTGCATTTGTCTAAGTTAAACTTGGTAAAAATTTAATGCGATATTTTTACATTAAAACACTTCAATGATTTAGAAGGGAAAAATCTAATTTTTCGTTGAAAATTTAACGATATTTTGACAAAAATAGTTCCCTTATAAAATACATTACTGAAATGGTTCGTTACAAAACCAGATAATCTAGCAGCTGCAAGCAGAAAGATTAGATGGAATAAGTGAAAATTATTGGCGAATATCTTTCGCACAGAATGCTCCAATAGATTTTCCTGACAGATCTTCAAGAGCAAAGTAGTGATTACCTAACTTTTCTTTTACCCTGGCTTTTAGGAACTTAGGACTTAATTTTGCGTTGAAGTTATTTGCAAAATCGCTCTGGACAAAATTTCGTCGGAAGACTTCTTGGCCTACTATAAAGGACACTGGTTTGGAACGAAGAAAGAAGTGAGTGTGCATCATGTTGAACATGCGTTCCACAAGCTAAGCTTAAAACAAGAGAAAGGGAGATAAAAACAATGAACACATTTTTTATGCATAGATTTAAGATTTAGGGAAATTGTATTTGTTTTAAGTTGTAATACTATTTGTTATTATTTTTAAGGTTTTATGATAGTTGTATTTGTATCTAATGTTAAGGAAATAATATATAAGACGAATTTTGAAATAAAGAGGATCACTTCTGTTTAAGCAGCCGACACTAAATTTGGCATTTTTTTAATTAAACGGAAAAAGGTCAACTGGGAAGTAATTCGCTTATGGCATTCTGTGCTGGCTTATGAAACCCCTAGGGAATCCTACCAATTTACATTACAGTATCCTTCCTTTTTTGTCCAAAGTATTTGAGAAAATCGTTCCTAATCAAATGCAGAGCTACCCTTCCAGGTGCAAGAAATTAAGCAATCAGGTTTTCGCCCAAAACATACTGCGAAACAGCTGTCATGAAAGTGACCTCCGATTTGTGTTTAGCTTAAGACAGTGATATGTAGCATTTGTATGATGGTTGTGTTGGACTTCTCCAAAGCTTTCACTTAACTCTCTTAAGAATACTAAAACAAGAATTTAAATTTTCTAATATGTCAGTCAAACTGATAAGTAATTATCTGCGAAATAGAGTGCTCTCCATTAAAACTGGGCAAGATTCTTCTGATCCTTTGTTATCCAACTATGGTGTGCCGCAAGGCTCTACGAGTATTTTAGATCTCCTACTGTTTTCGTTGTATATAAATGATTTAACTTAAATAGTGATCAATAGTAAAATTCACCTTTATGCTGATGACGGACCTTTCTAGCCCCTTTGGCTCATCTGAAGACTGTGTTGTAAGAATTAACGAAGACCTAGCACACGTTTAAAATTGGTGAACTCAAAATGGGCTTAAGCTGAATCCATTAAAATATAACAGTATAATCTGCTCTAGAAACCAAATCAGTGCGCTTGATCTACCACCTATCGAATTGAATGGAACGATGTTGTCTATGTCAAAAAATATCAAGTACTAAGGTTACTTTATCAATTCAACATTAAGCTGTTGTGATGCCACTACGACAACAGTGAAATAAGTTTATTACAGCTTAAGAAGCCTTAGGACGTCTACAATACATACACTTTACCCGATAATATGAAAATGCGGTTGGTCAAAAATCTAATTTTGCCATTTTTTACGGTTTATCCATGTCCTGATTCCATATGTTGGCGTAAATTGAATGTGGCTTTTAATGTCTGTATTAGATTAATTTTTAGCATCCCTAGATATGAAAGTGTGTCTCGTGTAAGGAAAGCTATCTTGGGTTTGGACCTTGACCAATATTATGAGTTTAGAAATTTGATTAAATTGCATTCTGTCATTAATAAAAACTCCCCTGACTATCTATCTGAAACACTTTTTTTTGTGCAATCACAAAGAGGCTCAAAGCTAATCGTGCCACGATGCAGAACTTCGATTTAAGAACGCTTATTTTTCATTGCTGCGATTCGCTTGTGGAATAAATAACCTTCCACATGATTTTCAAAAAATTAGGTCCCTGACACAATTTAAAGCAACATTGTTATACATTTTTCAATTACATATTAATCAATGTTATATTGAATTTTGTAAACTTGTTCTTAATAATTATTTTTTTTTTATTTTACATTAATCGCCGGTGCTTACGAAGAAAATCTTTCAACCGAAAGTTGCGGCGAAGAAAATCTTTTTTTTTTTTTTTGAAATTGCGGCGAAAAAAATCTTTGTAATATGCGGACAAGAAAATCACTTTTTATAAAATGCGGCGTAGAAAATCACTTTTAACAAAATGCGGCGAAGAAAATCACTTTTTACAAAATGCGGCGAAGAAAATCACTTTTTGCAAAATGCGGCGAAGAAAATCACTTTTTACAAAATGCGGCGAAGAAAATCTCTTTATTTAGTGAATACTTTTTCGACGAGTTACGAAAATAAACATTTTTAAAAAAGAGATTTTCTTCGCCGCATTTTGTAACAAGTGATTTTCTTCGCCGCATTTTGTAATAAGTTAATTTCTTCTCCGCATTTTGTAATAAGTTATTTTCTTCTCCGCATTTTGTAATAATTTATTTTCTTCTCCGCATTTGGTAAAAAGTGATTTTCTTGTCCGCGTTCGCACAAAAAAGATATTTTTCGCCGCGGTTTGAAAAAAGGATTTTCTTGTCCGCATTTAAAGAAGAGATAGTCTTCGTAAGCACCGGCGTAATATCGTTTCTCATTGTTAATAATTTTTTGGTCTTATCTTTTATGCTTATTCATAAGATAAACAATCTTGTAGCATTTGTAATGAATTTTTAAATAAATGAAATGAAATGAAATTTAGATTTGTTTGTTTACTTGATTTTTGAATGCACCTGCGCACCTGCTGATAGCCCTCTAACCAGTTCTTCTGTTTCTTCTGTCGAATTGTTATAATCTATTACAATCGACGGAGTTGCTATATTGAAATAGTGAATTTCAGTTCTAATCTTTAATTTCATGCATTTATTTTGGGGTGAATGCAGTTTGTGTTCGGAATTATACCCAGCAAAATTTGCAACTAGACTGTCAATGCGCATTTGAGCCGTCATCTGTCTAGGTTTTAGATTGTTTGGCATAACAAAACTCCTTTCCTAGCTGTTCTGGCCGCTGGCTTGAGCTGTAAACCAGGAGCCAGAGAATTGTTTTTTGTTGGGGGAAATGTGGATGTCAAAGGTTTACCTTTTTCACTCCTAGCTTGGAGGCAGCGAGCTGGGGCACTTCTTTAATTGATGCTTGATGGCGCTCCGCCGATGAACTTCTTTGACACCTTTTAGAATTCTCCACTGAGAAACTGCAAAAAACGTTGAAAAACCTCCGCCACTGAGAACTTCGATGAAAGAAAAATATAACCCGAACAAAGGAAAACTCTTATTGTTGAGGTTTAAGCAAACTCTTTACTGAGTATCAAAAAGTAGATATTTTACAATTTGCACTTATTTTAAAGTTAAATAGATATATATTACTACGGCTGCAGCTGCTCGTGTTGCTTCTTAGGTTAATTTATAAAAACGAATGAAGAAGAAAGCAAAATAAGAAAGAACTTTGACAGATATGAACTGTGGGGCATTGTTTGTTAAGCAATTGAATTGCGTTGCCAACTACTGGGAATTTATCCCTTCTTTTGGGGATTATGCGTGTTCGCATAAACATACCGCCCGCCTTGCAGTATCTGCAATAGAGTTCGGCATGTTCAGCGGAAATTAGTTTTAAAATGAAAAAAAAAAAGAAAATTCCCGCAGTTGGGCATGCAACTCCATTGTTTCTCAAAGTTCTATATGTTGAAAATTTTTCTTTCAGATTTTGACTTTATGATTTACAATTGAGATTTAATATATATGCATATAAATATTAAAGTATTTTAAGCTTGATTTCAAATGCAAATCGAGATCTTAAGTTAATTTGAATATTTTGGATCAATTGAATGAAAGTTGAATTGTGTGGAATGACAATAATTTTTTAAAAAGATCTCAATGAGCATTATTTTGCTTTTACAATTTATGGTAAATCTAAAGCGACTTTAGTGCTGAGTTTACATAAAAAGGTAATTTTGAACGGTATTTAAAGCATTAAATGTTGTCATTTTGTGACAGTGAGTAAAAAATATAAATCTCATATTTTTCATAAAGTATAAAACTTAGAGTTTATGATATACAGTTAATCAAAAGGATTTTAAAATCTGTAGAAAGAATAACCTCGAGTAAAATTCAATTTGTAGAGGTAATATATATATGTTTATCGCTAAATAACAGTTTGGTTAGAGAAAATGAAAAGGATAAAGCCTTCAGTGGCATAAAATTAGATTTTTTGAACTTGTTACTTAAAAACTTAAGTAAAAGATATGTGTACAATATCTTAGCAAATTGTTTAGCAAAGTTAATTTTATAAATATTTCTCAATGATTTTGAGGTACAATATTTTTTAGAATGAAATTGAAAAAATGATTTAGTTGTAATAAGCATGAAATTAAGAGATAATTTTTTGTGAAAATTGTTTTTTTTTTTACAAATATATAAAAATGAAATTCAGAAATGATTTTTTTTTTTTTTTTTGAAGATATATAGAAATAAAATCGAGAAAATTATTTTTTTTTTTTAAATTTATGAGAGTGAAATTGAGGTTGTAATTTTCTTAAAAATATTTAAGAGTTTGATTTGATAATGTTTTCTTAAAAATATATAAGAAGGAAACTAAGGTAATGATTTTCTTAAAAATTAAATTGAGACATTGATATTTTAAAAATATATAGGAATGGAACTAAGGGAGATAATAAAGGTGCTCCTATCAGAAAATGGCCTGGCGTTAGAACTGAGAGATCAGCTATCTTTCCATTCCAGGTGCAGTATTGAGAGGTCTGGAGTTAAGGCATGCTTCTATTCGAGCAAGTAATGCAGCGAACTTTTGTGGTAGTAAGACTGCCATCAATTGTCCGAGGTATCGTTTTTTAGAAATGACACAGGTCTTCCAAGGCTTTATGGCTGTTGTAATGAAATTTTTGAGTTTAATTACTAGTCTGGTTTTCACCATGTATCGAAAAGTGGGGAGCAAAATAGCTGTTGTAAGCGAGAATAGTGTGATGTTGTTCATTATAGTCGACAGCTAGTGACAGTGATGAGCACTCATTTGCTTGTAGAACATTATCCTTATCCAGAATAGGTGTTAGTGTCAACAGCTGACTTTTTGATCCGATTGTCTCTTTTTTAATTTTAATAAGTCGCATTTTGACAAATTTGATTTTGGCTGAGGAAATATTTTCAGAAAGGCAAACGGAATTGTGGTTTGAAAGTTTTTTAGAGCAATAAAAAACTCAAAATATATTTGAGAGGCGAGAATCGTTCAAGTATTTCTTCATTCAACGCCGAGCTCGTAAAAAAGGTTTTGATTGGTTTGATTTCCAGTGTATAATCTGGCTGCATTGAAGATGCACTTTGTGGCAATTGCGTTGTTGGGAGCTTGAGCCACAAAGGTCCTTTCCACCATAGTTTATTTTTCATAAGGTCCGAAGGATCCACCCCCCGGGTTGCGAGATCGGCGGTATTATAGCGAGAATTAATATGGGACGAATTATCGACATCTATCATCGAATTTCTATCAAAATTCGGATCAGCAAACTTAAATGTTGGTATTTTAGGAAACTCAACAGGAATTTCTCTGAATTGAGGAAAGCCGATCATCATAGTTGGATTGGATCTTATAGCCCCATTAAGCCCGGATACTTGAGCTAAAATTGGTTTTGTAGGTAGTTTCAAAATGCGTTGTATGCGTTCCGATATGAACGTGAATTTAAACACATGATCAATTAAAGCAAGAGCTTTGTATGTTGATCCTGAGTGATATATAAAAATTAGAGGTGTGCCGAGTAGCACTTTTTTTGAGGCATTGGTGAAACACGAAATAATTTTGCCTTGTTGGCTTGATGCTGGAGAATTCTTTTCCGACGTAGCCAGATCCTGCGATGTGGACTGTATTTTTGAAGTGTAAGGTAGAGATGAATGATTTTGGTTATCAATTTTTCCCTGATAATGAGGCTTGGCCTGCGTATTTTGATTTTTATATTGTTGATTCGTTGGAGAAATTTCTCTATGCAAAATAGTGTTTTTGCACTTCGAACAAGTATATGAGCTTTTGCAGTCTTTTAATTCATGTATATATGCTAAGCAATTGATAAAGTAGTTGAATTTCTTAACCAGCGAAAATCGATCAGGAATACTAAGTTTTAAGAATTGGCTACATGTGCGAAGAGGATGTGATTCTCTGCAAAGCTTGCATTGAAATCCTTCAATGTTATTGTGAAAAGAACGGATTGTCTTTTTTGATTTTTGTATAATTGGTTGCGGCTTGTTGGACTGATGTAAAACGGGTGTTTTTATATCAGAGGCAGTTTCTAGAGTTCGAAATCTGTCTGTCAAAAAAGTATCGAAATCTTGCCATGTTGGCATTTCGGTTGATTGGGATATTGATTGTTCCCATAAGGAGAGGGAATGCTCAGGCAGACGCACTGAGCATTGGTATACAAAATCCGCATCCAAATTAATAATATCTATGTTGTATAATTGCGGCGCTGAAATGCAATTATTTATTTCGCATTGTAGCTTTTGAATTTCAGATCTCTTTTCATGAACACAATTAGGGAGATTGAAAAGTACTCGTAATTGTTGGTTAATTAAGATTCGTTGATTCTCATACTGAGACTTTAAATTTTCTTTTGCTATTGAAGAGTTTTGCTCATCTAATTTGGTTCGAGATAAGTTAGCGTTTGTTGTACGACTATTTGAACCTAATAGAATGTCAATCCAATCATAAAGGTCACCCATAGCTACTGAGTATGAAGCTTCGATATCATCACAATTGTCATTCTCTATGAAGTTTTTAACAACCGGTTCACTTTCATCTGCGGTTATTATATCAATATATATGAAGTTATATTTTTCCCAATATTGTGCAAGTAAAGCTTTGCGTAATGTAAAATAGCCAAGTGTTTCTCTGGTTTCTGCTAATTTTAGCGTATTTGTTGCAAAATTTTTGATTGCTATTCCATAGCGCATTACTAATTGCACTTTGTGTTCCATATTTCTTGACACGGTTAATGCATGCGTTGCAAAAACTGTGGAAATTCACGAAGAAGTTGCAAAAAAATTACGAAAACCACTTGGCGGCAAAATGCTATTGTCCAAAAAAACTTCGTAGCAACAACGGGATTGAGAAAATGTAAAAGGCGAAATTCCAGAAACTTCGTGTAACCGAGCAAAACGAACGAGAAAAAAATGTGGTTTTGTGAAATCACGCGATGAATTGAGGTTAGAAATGCCTTCCGAACTGATTTTTCTGTGTTCAAAATGACGGTTCAAATTTTATACGAGAAAAATTCCAAAAATTATGAGACTGCACAATTCAATAGGGGCTGATAACAAATTTTAAACTCGAAGGACCATGTTCTGGCCGCTGGCTTGAGCTGTAAACCAGGAACCAGAGAATTGTTTTTTGTTGGAGGAAATGTGGATGTCAAAGGCTTACATTTTTCACTCCTAGCTTGGAGGCAGCGAGCTGGAGCACTTCTTTAATTGATGCTTGATGGCGCTCCGCCGATGAACTTTTTTGACACCTTTTAGAATTCTCCACTGAGAAACTGCAAAAAACGTTGAAAAACCTCCGCCACTGAGAACTTCGATGAAAGAAAAATATAACCCGGACAAAGGAAAACTCTTATTGTTGAGGTTTAAACAAACTCTTTACTGAGTATCAAAAAGTAGATATTTTACAATTTGCACTTATTTTAAAGTTAAATATGTCAGGGGATTTTTAAACAATTAAATTTATGTGGCAACATTGTTCAACTCGGCTGTCAATTGAAAATAGAAGAAGACAGACGTCGGCTCGGCTAAAGATAATTTTTGATAATTAATTTTTTTCCATTTTAAATTCTTTTCATTGTTTCTTTTTAAAAATCATTATTTCTTTTGTGAATTCATTTTCTTTATTTTGACATTAAAATTAAATTGATATAACTTATAAAATTCGTTTGTTTAATAAAGCCATCTTGACAAAGTCAGAAGTGGGATTGATGCTCACACATACATACACAAAAAGTTGTGAAATTCGCGGAGCCTGTTGGATTTTAGTCAAGCTTTGCGACGCCGACGTCAACGTCAACGCAATTACAAATTTTGAAGCAGAATTTTCAACGACTTTTCTGTGCATATTTTCGCAAAGTAGAAAATGTTGAAATTAGCAGATTTAAGCGCGAAGCAATTGGATTCGTTGCTAAAGGCGAAAGGTGCAACGGCCGCTGGTACAAAGGCGCAAAAGATTGCAGCTTTGCAGGATCTTTTACAAGGAGACGAAATAGATGCAGAAGAGTTGAGCGGTTGCGAGTCAGCTGGAAGGACGGATTTTCAGAATCAAATCAATGAATTGAAAGGGATGCTGTTAAATCTGACAACGGCAGTTGGTTCGTTAAGTATTCCGCCTCACCAAGGAGCATCAAGGGAGTCGTCAATAGGCAGTAATGGAGGGTCCAGCTCAGTTGCAGAATCAAGGTCAGTAGGTAGTGTAGCCGAAATAATTGGAGTTTTGCCAGATTATGATCCACTCAAAGAAGCAATCACATCAAGTCAATTTATCAAAAGAGTTGAGCAGTTGAAACGTGCTTATCATTGGCCAGAGGATGCTGTTTTGTTTGCGGTGCAGCATAAGCTGAAAGGATTTGCAAAGGAATGGTTAGATGCACAACCAGTATTTGGTGCTTGGTCGGAGTTTGTTCAGGCATTCGAGAATGATTTCCCATCGACAGATAGTCAAGCAGAAACGCATAAACAGCTAATGCGGCGCAAACGGAAAGCAAACGAAGATTTGGTGGAATATTTTTACGCGATGTTGACGATAGGTAGACGTGGTGCATTAGATGACACTTCTATCAATTCGTATATAATTAGCGGCTTAAACGATAGCAATATGACAAAAACTTTAGCAGCAATGAATATATCAACGTGTATGGAGCTGCTCAAATCACTTCGAAATTTATCATCGATGGCAGACACAAGTGTGCGTACAACTACAACGTCGTCAGTAGTGAGCAGAACAGAGGTTCAGGTGCAGGATATGGCGAAAAGGAAAAACGGTCCAAAGTGCTTTAATTGCAACGAGTATGGGCACATTGCGACAAAATGTTCACAGCCATCGCGAAAACCAAAGTGTTCAAAATGCTCTAAGATAGGGCACGACGCAATAAATTGTAGATCAGGTGCAAAGTCTGTAGTGGCAAAGGTTGCTGATGAATCAAAGGGTACCGTGCCACCGTTGATGAAGGAAGTAAAGCTGTTTGGAATTCAAGTTATGGCATTCATAGATACGGGTAGTGATTACTCATTGATTAGAGAGTCTTTAATCCCGGAAAATCAGAAAATCTCTACATATAAGCGTCTCAGAGGGTTTGGAGGTTCTGTGGTCGAATCATTTTTCAAGGTCGAAACTACAATTCAAGTTGGTGAGAGGTATATTGATGCACAATTCTATGTGATTAAGGACGAAATATTGCCATATAGTATTTTTCTTGGACGTGATATCCTTTGCTCTAAAAACGATGATACATTAGAGGAAGTAAGGATGCTTCAAAGTTATGATACGAGCCAATTTAAAATTAATCAACAACTTAACGATGATCAACGAAAGCAGATAGTCAACCTCATTCATGATTTCAAGGATTGTTTCACTGAAGGATTAGAAGGGCTGGGTTGTTGCAAGACGACAGCTATGAAAATTGAGATAACTTCAGAGCAGGCTATTGTAGGTAAGAGATATCAAGTTCCGATGGCACAACGTAGTCGATTATCAGAGATACTAGCTGAATTGCAAGCGCATAACATTATACGCCCGAGTGTTTCTCCTCATGCAGCATCAGTACTTTTGGTGAAGAAAGCGAATGGTGAAGACCGGATGTGTATCGACTACAGGGCACTAAACGCAGTGACAGTTAAAAAGCAATACCCAATGCCAATTGTTGAAGAGCAACTGTCACGTTTAGCAGGTAACAAATATTTCACTATGCTTGATATGACCGCAGGGTATTACCAGATTCAACTTGAAGAGGAAAGCAAGAAGTATACGGCGTTCCTTACTCACGAGGGTCTCTTTGAGCATAACTTTATGCCGTTTGGATTAATAAACGCGCCGATGGTGTTTCAGGAAATGATTATGAATGTCATCAAGCAGTTGGAAAATCGAAATTACATCACAAGCTATGTGGATGAAGTCATAATCGCTACGCCAACTGTAAGTAAAAATATTGAAGTTTTAACAGAATTTTTAGAGGCTGTGAAGCGAATCGGTTTGACGCTTAGACCATCGAAGTGTACATTTTTAAGCGAAGAGGTCAACTTTCTAGGACATGTAGTTAATGGTGAAGGTGTTTTGCCTGGGGAAGCGAAAACAGTTTGTATCAGAGAGTTTCCAACGCCAACTAATGTGTCTGAAGTGAGAAGGTTTCTCGGAATCACGGGTTATTTTAGAAAATTTGTGAAGAAATATAGCATCATGGCAAGGCCTCTAACATTCCTATTGAAGAAAGATACCGTATTCCAATGGCAACAAGAGCAAAATCAAGCATTTAATATGTTGAAGGTGGCGATAACCAGCAAACCAGTCTTGACACTGTTTGATCCAGCGAAGCAGCATGAAGTCCACACCGATGCAAGCTCCATAGGTTTATCTGGAATTTTGTTTCAAAAAGAAGGTAACGTCTTAAAACCAGTTAGCTATTTCAGTCGACAATGTTCCGATGCTGAAGGAAGATACGCAAGCCATGAGCTCGAAGTTCTGGCAATAGTTGAAACATTACAAAGGTATAGGTTTTATCTATTGGGTCGACGCTTTCGGATAGTAACAGATTGTAATGCAATCGTCACCACAAAAGTTATGACACCACTTCCTCCACGTATTGCTCGATGGTGGCTCAAATTGCAGGAGTTCAACTACGAATGTGTTCATCGTTCAGGAGCACAAATGCCGCACGTTGATGGTATGAGTAGGGAGCCGATTTTACCACCGAAGGATGTGGAAACTGTAGCGGAGAATGTGATGCCAATATTTTTCAATTACGATGATAACTGGGTCATGTCGATGCAGCTTCAGGATGAAAAGTTACGCCAAATAATCATAGAACAGCGGGAAAAAGGTTCTCGCGCAAGGAAACAAAATCTGGATTTCGAGATATATGAAGGAAAACTTTACCGGAACGTGGATGGCAGAAGAAAATTGGTTATACCACATGGAATTCGATGGCGAATCACCAAAGCTTGTCACGACGATATGGGTCATTTCAGCGTGGAAAAAACAGTAGAGCGCATCTCAAAAGATTTTTGGTTTCCGCGTATACGACGGTATGTCAAGTCATATATTCAGACCTGTCCAGATTGTTGTTTAAATAAAGCAAAAGGAGGGAAAGCTGAGGGCGAGCTTCATGTCGAAGAAACATTGCCAGTTCCATTCCGGAATGTGCACATCGATCATCTTGGACCGTTTCCAAAAAGTAAGAAAGGTAACACTCATCTAATTGTTGCCGTCTGTTCATTTAGCAAGTACGTTATCATAAAAGCTGTAAGAAATACAAAAACTACACCTGTTATCGCAACTCTTCAAGAGATGATGACGATTTTTGGACAACCATTACGAATAACAAGTGACCGAGGTACGGCTTTCACCTCGAAAGAGTTCCAAGCTTTTGTCGACAAATGGGGTATACAACATGTGAAGACTGCCGTAAGAACACCAAGGGCAAATGGACAAGCAGAGCGTGTTAATAAAACAGTTTTAGCATCTTTAAAGTGTACAACGCAAAACGTTAGAGAATGGGACTGGGCACTTCCAGCATTACAGTGGGCTATCAACTCGCAGAGCAATGCTACAACTAAGTTTTCTCCAAATGAATTAATTTTAAATTACAATGCGAGAGAAGTTAGCCAGAATCGTCTTATACAAGCAGTACAAGCTGAAACCGACAACGAACTGGACAATAGCTTTCGTCTAGAAGAAGCCGCAGCGAATGCTGATATTGAAAAACAAAAGTGGAAAAAACGTTACGACACCAAACACCTAAAGCCCCGAAAGTATGTTGATGGAGATCTCATATTAGTAGATCATGTGCCAAGTGCAACAGGTGAATCCCATAAACTGGAGCCATTGTTCAAAGGACCATACATCATCACGAAAGTTTTGGACAACGATAGGTATGTGGTTGAAGACCTACCCGACGTACAGCGAACGCGTAAACGCTATACAGGTGTTTTTGCAAGTGACCGTATGAAACCATGGTGCCCACTTGATCCCAGTTTGGATAATGATGTTCCCTATGAAGCAGAGTATGAAGAGTCGTCCAGGAGTGACGATACATCAGGAGAGGCCGAGTTGTCAGGGGATTTTTAAACAATTAAATTTATGTGGCAACATTGTTCAACTCGGCTGTCAATTGAAAATAGAAGAAGACAGACGTCGGCTCGGCTAAAGATAATTTTTGATAATTAATTTTTTTTCCATTTTAAATTCTTTTCATTGTTTCTTTTTAAAAATCATTATTTCTTTTGTGAATTCATTTTCTTTATTTTGACATTAAAATTAAATTGATATAACTTATAAAATTCGTTTGTTTAATAAAGCCATCTTGACAAATAGATATATATTACTACGGCTGCAGCTGCTCGTGTTGCTTCTTAGGTTAATTTATGAAAACGAATGAAGAAGAAAGCAAAATAAGAAAGAACTTTGACAGATATGAACTGTGGGGCATTGTTTGTTAAGCAATTGAATTGCGTTGCCAACTACGGGGAATTTATCCCTCCTTTTGGGGATTATGCGTGTTCGCATAAACACTAGCTACAAACAAATCACGTGTCAAGTGGTTTTGTGGTGTGAGCTTACTGTTCTATGTTTTTGAGTAAAAACACCAACATTACAAAAAAAAAAGGCAAAATGCATAGGTAAAAAAACCAACAAAATTTTGGTAGGTTGGTTTTCGATACTTTTCATCCATAACCATATGGAATCTTCAGTCGAACTAATGTACAAATTAAGAACTCAACCAAGCATGCTATATTCATTTTTTGTATAGATTAGACGAGAATCACAGCAAAAAATTCAATGCAGCATATGCAAAGTTCTAATTTTTTGTTTTTTCCCCTGTTATTCATCACCGCGCTGTTTGTAAGTCGTTGATATTATACTTTTCTTGCAAAGCGCCTTCGGATGCAAGCTTTTTTGGCGAGTTTCAACCGAAGTAGCAAGCGCGATCGTATGTTTATCACCGGGCTCTGTGAAATTTGTAATATTTTTGATTTACATTAGCTAGCTACCAACAACTCACGTGTCAAGTGGTTTTGTGGTGTGAGCTTACTGTTCTATGTAAAACAAAAAATTAGAGCTTTGCATATGCTGCATTGAATTTTTCGCTGTGATTCTCGTCTAATCTATGCAAAAAATTAATAAAGCATGTTTGGTCGAGTTCTTAATTTGTAGGTGAATTCGACGGAAGATTCCATATGGTTATGGATGAAACGAATCGAAAACCAACTTAACAAATTTTTTTTTTTTTGGTTTTTTTTACCTATGCATTTTGCCTTGTTTTTGTAATGTTGGTGTTTTTACTCAAAAACATAGAACAGTAAGCTCACACCACAAAACCACTTGACACGTGATTTGTTGGTAGCTAGTTAATGTAAATCATTATCTGTTCAAAACAACAAAAATAAAAGTCCTTTACTTTTTAAACGCAGACGTGAAACGAATTGCCGTTGTAAAATTCATTTATATTTATAAATTAAATCTTGGCCTTTGATTTTGTTTTTGATATTGAAAAACCAATTTTGTAGGCATTTAGGAACGCTTCAACGATCGGAATAACTTTCTTACTTTGTAATGAAGTTTCACAACTTCTGTTAATTTCCGAAAATTAGCTAATTAAATTAAATTGAAAACTGTATTTTTCCAGTCTTTGAATTAAAAGGTTTTATAAAAGTTAAGTCAGACTTTAAACTTTTAAATACTTTAAATAAATGTTTAAAAAAAATTTAACCTTTGATATAAAAGTATTAGTTGATTCAAAACTTTTTGTTTAGATAATAGGTCCGTTCGTTGAAAATTTGTGGTAAAACTTAAAGACTGTCATATTACAAATTTTTTGAGACTAAGAACAGAAATATCTCTGAGTAGCTGAAAACACCACAAAAAATCAACGAACGCAAAAATGGGAAAAAATTGAAGACTGCCAAGAAAATAAATAAAAAAGTCAGAACACCTGTTAGTGCACATTTAATTACCTATTTTGGTGTATTAAAACGTGCTGAAAAATCACCAACATCATTCCTTAACTTCATCAAACTTTTTTTTTGTTAATACAAAGCACAGAAATACGTTTTTCTTATAATTTATTTTTGAAATTTTATTTTTTTTTTCAAAATGTAAACAACTTCTGACAAATAATTTTTATTTGACAGTCTTCAAGTTTTGCCCAGAAAAAATTTTTCTGGGTAAAAATTTTAATTTTTATTTGGAGGGGAAATGATCTCATTTTTTGTGACGCAAATATCAAGTTTTTGTTTCAACGAACGCTTTTTGTGGTAAAACTTTATAAATATTTACAAATATTTATAAAGTTTTTTTTGAACGAACGGACCTAATAAGACTTTAAAGTTATTCTTGACTTGCATTTCAAAAAAGTAAAAAAATAACTGAAAAAAACTTTTTTAAAATAAGAGTAAAAACTTTTAAACCACATACAAAAAAGTTTTCAAAATCTTTTATTTGTAAAACTTTTTGAATAAAGTAGAAAAGTTTCAAGGTTTGAAAAAGCCATAAGTGCAAAACATTTTTACTTATGTTTCTATATTTTTTTTTATACATGTATACATGACGCCTCTCTTGCAGCGTCAAGAGGTTTATAGACAACTTTAGGCATATTTTTATATGAAGAGAATATAATAAAATTATATATTTCTAGATATTGCTTTAAATTCCAGGTCGGTTGAACGCTCCATTATAGCCATCGTAGCCGCTGCCATAGCCGAGTCCAACATTATATCTTTGAAAAGGGCTGTTATGATGACCAACTTCTCTGTATTCAGTGTTTTCCTTTAGCGAATGGTCGAGTGTACTAAATCCACGGTTTCCTTGATAGCCCTGATTTTGATTTGGATGGCGGTAACCGTTTTGTGTATGTTGTGGGCTATTATGCGAATATCCTGCTTGATATGCAGGAGCAATATTTTCGTTTGTATTTCCGCTGGTATATGAAGGTTGTTGAAAACCATTTTCGTATAAATAGCCTGCACGCGTTCCGCCACTATAACCATCCGGTTGATATCCATTACCAAAGTTATGAACAAAAGCCGAAGGACCACCATCTTGTATAAAACCTTGTGATTCCTCAAGGTGTCTAATATTTGAATCCACCGGAACCAAAGTTCCGCTTGCATAACCGTCAACATATCTAAGTGGTTTGTAGTTATTTCCATATAAGTGACCGTTATTTGAGTGAATACCGTAATTTCCTCTGTCTGTAAAAAAAAGTATTTTCAGGTTTGTTGAGTAAATTTAAATTTTAAACGCCATTGTTTTCTTCTATATGTGGTACTCCACAAAAAAAGGGACTTTATCTTCACTGACAACATTTTACAGGAGAGCTATAAATTAGACCTGGTGGATTCATCCCGCGTACCGGTTCCCCCGGGTACCCGTTTCTCTTAGGAAACGTTTTTGAGACCCGTTTCCATAATCGGGTATGAGAAACTATTCCATATATTTATGGAAATGTTTCTATGTGCAGATGCTTATTATGAATTAATCTGTAAGGATGCAGGTGGTCTTTATTTTAGTTAAATGGAAATTTTCTAATTAAAAAAAATATATACAAGACCAATGTCGCTTTAAATTAACTTTTTTAAAATCTAACATATATTTTTAGGGCTGCCACCTGGTTACTATCCATAATTTTTTTAAAATCATATTTTTCGTGACTAAATTCAAACTTTTGGTTTCGGAATCGCTCGGATAAATTTTTTTAAAATTGTCAAAAACTTTCAGGGTTTTTGTGTAAGTTTTACTTTCCACAGAAAAGTAAACCGTGAGCCAAAAAATTATATCATTATATCTCTAAAACTATTTAACGTACATGGGTGAAATTTGGTGCATATGTAAAAAACGCAAGATGAATAATGTGTACTGAAAACTATGGGGGTATCATGCCCCCAAAAAAATCACTTCATCATGTCTCTGAAAATATTTAACTCACATGAATAAGATTTAATAAATGTGTAAAGAGCTCCGGGACAAATATGTTCACTGGGAAAATAGGCGATGCCACGCACCTAAAAAAAAAGTCATCATTTATGAGATTTGGTACACATGCAAAATGGATCGGGACAAATAAAATCCTATCGAAGAATTGGTGATTCCATGTCAAAATAACAAAATAAGGTGAAGCAACTTTCAGCGGGAATACCTGCTTTTTTGAACTGTTCTCATATGAAAGGTATGTTAACTGACTACAAAATCGGTATGCAAAAGTTTTAAGTCCGAGCCATGGTTTTCGAAATATGGGGAATTTTCGAAAATTTTTACTAGTTTTTTTTTTGTTTTTAAAGCAGTATTTTTCCAAAAAATGTTATATCTATCTATAGTTTTTGTAACAAATTATGGAAACCTAATCTATTTCCTTTCATTTGATATGTATTTTATATCTAGCTTCCTTCATGGGCACATTTTTTATAAGAAAACAAAAAAAGTAAACCAAAGAAATGTTCATGAAATTTAGCAAAACATTACAATATCACCAAAAACAACACCCACAACAACAACAAGCACAACAAGGCGGGATATTACGTAAAGATAGTTTTTTATATATTTGTTATACAAAAAACTCGGCCGCTGGCGAAAAATTGTTATTCAATAACAATTGAACAGTTGAATTGAATTCAATGACAATTGAATAACAATTGAATAACAATTTTTTATTTTTAACTAAATTAAGAAGGTTACTAAATTTAGATGGAAAGAAAACAGAAAACCGAATTTTTTGACAAAATAATGAATAAAAATATTTCATCATTTTGAGTCTTTAATTTATGATTGAAAGTACTGGGCAGAAGTTGTTGAAGCAACTTTAACTACGGGTCTGTAAATTAGAAAACAAAAATTATTCCTTTCGTCTACTTGTTGGGGGATATAGGAAATTGATAACAGGTCGAGCTTAGTCCGGTGGGCTCAGAAATTGGGCTACCTCTAATAGACGGTAGAGGTTGGTGGGACGGGAAGGACAGTTAAAAAGGTGGAAACTGTCATGCGGACTACCACTGCATAATGGGCACCGATCCGCGATGCCTTCTATGATCAGAGCTCTGCAGCTCATCAATATGACTAATCAGCAGGAACTGCTGCATTAACAGGGTGTTATGTGGCCTGACTTTTAGGAGCCCTGTCTGGATCAGACATGAAGTGGGGAGATCCGTAACAAAACGCAATAATTAAATTTTTGGATTTTACGACTGAATTCAATTCTACGTATTGAAATCTATGTAGCCTTTTTTATAAAACACAACAGGCGTCAATAATTTTACTTTTATTCAATACTAAAATGACACATTTTCAAAATTATGCATTAAACAACTTCGATATATTAGTAAAAAGTCAATTATAAAAATTTATTTCATTGTTATGTTAACTCTACAATAAAAATAAATTTTTTTGTTACTGTAACACTACAAGAACTAAGTGGGTCCAGAACAAAACGGAATAGTTCCACTTTTTAAGTTTTTAAATTTTTTGACTGAATTCAATTATACATATTAAAATCTATGTAAATATTGTCATAAAACATAACAAGAGTCAATAATTTTACCGTTATTCAACACCAAAAGTAAGAATTACTATGTGACGGATCAAAACGCAACATTTCCAAATTTGTAATACAAATAACTTAAAAATTAATTGCCAGATAAATTAATTTATTTATGATTTGTACTGTCCTTAGAACCCTTCTATACTACAACAACTGTTTTTAAAAAAATATATATCCAACTGATTTTAATTACTTTTGTGCGTTTATCCAAAAAATTGTTAAGATGGATTTATTGCGTTTAGTTATGGACCTTCTCAAGTGACACCCGATAGCTATACTCAAGGCACTATTATGTCTGGACTGGAGGCTGTGTCGAAGCGTGTTGCTGAGTGCCTGAGACCAGATGGCGCCGGAGTAATTCAAAATGGATCGCCTGATCGCCTTAAAGCACTTGGTTTCTATTGCTTAATTTGTAGCAGACCTCACTTGTGTGCCTTTAGAATATGCAACGGTTGGTATTTGGTCATTATGGATGTTGAGAGTTTTATTAACCTCGCTAGTCCATGAGGTGAAGAGCGTCGCAGAAGACTTTTGCGTAGCAAGTTTCAGCCTTCGATCATCGAAGAACTGCTTAACGGTAACGCATTAATCCTCTGCTCAGTCTCCGAAATTGTTTTGGCTGATGCCACAATAGTGTAATCATCAGTGTATGAGACCAAAGTAACGGAGGGAGTGGTATAGTAGAGATGTAGAAGTTAAAAAGCAGAGGCGAAAGCACAAACCCTTGCGGCACGCCCATCTTAAGTTTTCGGAATTTAGATCTAACGTTTCAAAATTCCGCGAAAGCCCGTCTACCATGTAAACAGGCTGCTAGAAACCTTATGGTACTGACGGGGAGGGTCGTGTTTTGAAGATACGCAAAAAGGATGTTAAGGTGGACAGTGTCGAAGGCTTTCGAAAGATCTAGAGCCACTGCAATCGTACCTAGATGCGGCTTTTTGCAATTAAGCCCCTCTGTAATGACACATGTGATCTCGGTTAGGTCAGTGGTGGTGCTATGTTTCTGTCTGAAGCCATGTTGATGGTCAGCGATTTTAAGGTGCTGCTGAAGTTGCGACAGGAGAAGCGCTTCAAACACCTTCCCCGCAAGACATAGAAGTAAAATGGGCCGATATGAAGTGCCCAAGTCAGCAGGTTTACCCAGCTTATTTATAGGGATTTTACGGGCATCCTTCCACATAGTGGGTATGTTCCTGCGAGCTATGGTGAGGTTGAAAATCTCTGTTAAATAGCACATTGCCGATGGTGTTAACTTCTTTAGCATGACCATGGCAATTACGTCAAGACCTAGGGCCCTGGACGGTTTTACACTGCGAACAGCTGCCACCACTGCATCCTAAGTGAAAAGCTCAAGATCTGTCGAATCACGAATATGCTTAAACCTTCCAAGTATGACTCTGCTTTCTTTATTTTCTATATGAAGGGTGTTCCACAAACTGCCTACAAAAGTGGGAGGCGATTGTTTTACTATCGCTATACTGACAGCTGTCGAAACTTATTGCGGCCCTCTGCCCCGAGAGATCCTTAATTGTGGACCAGAGCTTTTAGAACCGATGGAGCATTCATTGAGGTATCTCTACCACAGCTTCCTTTTATGCTTATTGACCACGTTACCTATGTCCCTGGTCATTTGTTTAATTCTAGGACCACCCGGAGTGTTGGGTAACTAGGCTTAATCCGAGGAATTCTGCCGTGGTAGCCGTGAGGAGGATATCACGAAATTTTGCTCGCCGGTTGCGGAAACAAGTTAGCACAGCAACTACCCAACTAGGTAGTCTTGAAGACTAGTCAGCCTTGAACAGGTTTTAAAGTGACAGCAGTTAAGGCAACTATTAGAGCGGACAGACGGAGCGGACCCTTTGCGAACTTGCCTCCTGCTTATAGGACAGGACAAAATTCTGGGTCCTGAATTCGTCTCAATTTCGGCTCTATCTAGTAGGATACGGAGCCAGTTGGTTGAGATACCTTGCCCCATAAATGAAAAGAATAAATTGTTGTATTCCAAAGTATAAACCATTTGTTGTTGTGGTTGCGATTCCTGGCAAAATAGTCGAGATTTAAACTCCTTTTTTTCAATTATTAAAAAGTAATTAAAATAATTTGTTTTTTTCTAAAATAAAAATGAATAAAATTGATGATGTTATGTATAACGCAATTTAGGTCAAAACATTAAAATATATTTTGGTTTTCTGTGGAAAAATCTAATATTCTAATTAGACCCCTGACTTTAAAATTTTTTTTTAAATTTTGAACTTTTGTTGGAATTCTGCATTAATACGAACTTTCCAATTCGGAATTTGTTAGTCCTAAGAAACCCGAAACTAGTAAGACGTTGCTATTGTTGATGTTATTTAGAAATATAGACGCCCGACTTTGTCCGTTTTTTTTTTTTTAGTGAATTTTTTTGTCAGGTAACTTTTCTTCCGTAATTTCGATTTATTCGAAATCTGGTTGTAAAAGACAGACAAAAAAGAAAACGAAGAAGCTGTTTTTCAATTTCTTATTAGAAAATTCTGAAGATACTACTAATCCAAGTAACTTGGGCAAAAATCCGTATAATTTTTGCATTAGGTTTTTCGAAAAATAGAGATATTTGTGGTTAATATACTAAAAATTAGTGCTTTTTTACTTTTGGGGTTAGTTGTAGACTGCTCAAAAGTTTTATTTTTTTTTTTTTTTTTTTTGCATAATTCATTACTGAGTACCACTTTTTACTTTCAAAACGATCTCTTAAAATGTTTCATACAATACTTTCTTCAAAAGCTATTAAACATTCAAGATGATATCATGCATTCAAAAGTCGTGTCGTTTTACTCGTTTTATGGGATTTCAAGATGACATCTTAAATCAGCCATAATTTTTAAAGGAATTATTGTATGGCATATTTTTGAAGAAACAGAATAGAACTACGAGATTCATTTGGAAAAAAATAATAAAAATTTTTTGCAGTTTGCATCTAACCTCAAATATAGCCAAAATGGCCATTTTTCATGAGTTTGACCTCAAACATCTCCAAATCCTGAGGTGGTGGGTCAATTCTGACCGTGGATTCAGATTCTACGCATAAAGTTACTTCGGAAATGCTTGCCAACAAAACCTTGTTGGAATGTGTTATTAATTTAGAAAATTTATTACATACCATTTTTGACCCGGTAGTACAAGGGCTAAGATTTTATTTGCAGAATTGTTATTTTAGTCTAAAGTCAACATAAAATCTTAATTTGAAGTTGGTCACCATGATAATATGGACGTTATGAATTTTTGCCAAAAAAATGTTCTTTTTGATGAAATTAATTTACTGACTGTTTTTTAATTGTATGGTATTAATGAAAGTACCAACGCGCTTTTTAATTGATATATGATATATTTAATATTGAACTAATTAAACAGTCATTTTGCAATTTTTCCACAACAGACGCAAACAAATGTTAACATGGAAATTGATTACATATGTTTCGGCTATTTCCACATACAATTTATATGTTTTCTTATATAAAAATGTAAGTTATAACATTGCATTCCCATGCCATCGTATAAAAATGCTGACGTCTGGTCTGCACAATACACGCGCGTCCGGCAAAGTTCATCAACGTGAGTCCACCGTAGAATATACCCGACGCAGCATTATTTGTAAGCTATAATTAGGCCGTTAGAGTTATTGAATTATTTAGGGTTATTTTAAAGTTTAGTTTAAGTTTGGATTTCATGTCAACCAGTTCGGTTTGAGTGTTATTATAAATTGAATAAGTAATTTGTGGAAATAAATTTAATAAACAATTTAAAATATTCGAAGTATTATTAGTGGAAGCAAGGAGCCGACGCGTCGTGACGTTGAGGCTTCTAGAAAGCTAAAGTCTTGGTGGTTAAGATCACCTGTGCTTAAGTAGGCCTACAGCAAGCATAAACGCCAAGGACTAAAAGGGACTCCACAGGCCTTCCAATGCCGGTTCATCAAATAATGGGAATAAGGACAACTTTTGGGTACATTTTTTTTTAAACTTTTTTTATATGACTTTTGAATTTGAAATGTGTATTGAAAGTGAGAAGTGTAACACAAATTCAGTTAAAATATTTTCATGCCAGTTTTTTCCTTTTCCTCTCTATTAGTGCAGTGTGCTTAGATAAAATTGAGGATATACAGTAGGTCAAAGCCAAAGTCGTACACCAAACAAACTTTTTTCGATGCCCCAAAACTAAGTACGAAAAAATAATTTAAGAAATTTGAAGTACATTTTTAAATAGCCTTCAATTTTAACAAAAAACCAAACTTGAAATTTTCCGTTATTTTTGAAAATAAATAAAAAGTTGCAAAAACCAAGCATATTTAGTAGAGTGATGTAGACAAAAGTGGGCCATGTTTTTATTTTCGGTTGCAAGTATCCGAAGACGCAACTTTCCATCAAAGCAGATTTCATAAATTCAGTTGTAAAGAATTTTTCTTTTTTATGTAAAATAAAAGTGTATTTTCCGAGTTTTCCGAAATTGTAGGGAGAAAGGGGCCACCAAAATTTTTATCTGAAAAATGCTGCCATCTATTTTAAATTCTTCTTCTAGGGGTTTTTAGGGGCGCTGATTACAAATCTGTTCGCAAAATTCAAAATACTTGACGCAAAATGAGGGTCAAAAAATTAAAATAAACATGGACTTTAATAATGTTTATTTAATGTCTGGAAAAAGGAGTGATGAAGAAGAAATTACAAAGTTGTTGTGAAAAAAACATTTCGCAGTGATAAAGCACAGATCCTACTCGCAATTGACGCACGTGAAGTCGGTGCGGTGGGTCCAATCGACGCACTGTAAATGGAAGGGTCGGTCGCAGATGTCGCACTCGATGGAATTTTTTTTTGTGAGCTTTGTCGGCATTAATTTAGTGCAAATCATACAAAAATCAATGTCTTCATCTGAAGAAACCGAGGACTTTCTTTTTTTGCCTTTTTTCACAGCTGTTTGTGAACAATTGACTTCTTTTGAATCTTTTGTTGGTATATGCGATTTTTCATAATTTACCTTCTTTTTTTTTTGGAGGCATAATGGCTAAAATTATAAAAATGAGTAAATAAGACATTTGCGTAATTAATAAAAACACTTTACTGTGCAAAGAACGGCATTACTCAAGTGGCCCATGTCTGTCCGCAAATAGTGGCCCACTTCTACCAACAAGCCCCTTTTTTTGCATATGCATTCCACAAAAACACAACGTGAGAAATGGGCAAAAATCACTTTGCATTCCAAAGATAACATGTTTAACTAACATATTGCATATTTACCTGAGAGTTTCTCGTAAAAATTCGATTACCAATCGTATGAAAGGGTACTAGGGTAAAAACTTTCTCGCCAAAATCTACAGCACGTTTCTCTGGACAGTGCGAAAGCAGGTTTATAATCCCCAGATGCTTATAAAAAGTGACCTCACGTCAAAATACGATAATTAATGTGCGCGGTTTATCATAGATGTCACTAATCTTAAAATAACTTGGGTGGCCCACTCCAACCTGTGGCCCACGTCTGTCTACATCACTCTACCAAAGTCGAAGTCGTACACCTTAACAAAATTATAATTTTTACATGAGTTCAGTAATTAGTGTACATTATTTTGTTTTTATTTGTCATGTTTAGTCCTTTTGGAATCCTTTGAATTAGTTTTTCACGCAAGTTCGTATAAATTTTTTCCCATTTTCCATGAATACTCGTTTCAGTTCAGTTTTTGAAGAAATATTGTGCTGGCGAACTTTTGCGTCCAGATAATTCCACAAGATTTTAATAGCATTTATATCTGGACCCTGCGCCAGTGTTACGAATACATTAGGACAGTTGTATTGATTCCATGATCTCATATTATATGAAATATGTTTGAAATCGTTATCTTATTAAAAGTACTTATTACTACATTGACCAAGTTTATCCTTATATTGCAATAAATTTAGTCTCTAAATGTTCAAATACATCTTATGATCCTTACTACTATCAACAAAATGGAGTATTCCAGGCCCAGCTGCTGAAAAAGAGCCCCAAACCATTAGTGAACCACCGTCATGTTTTACATATGGCTTACGGTTTTTCGAACAAGGTGCTTCAGTTGGTTTTCTCCATATGAATGGTCTGCCGTCTGATCCAAAAGTATTAATCTTACTTTCATTCAAGAAGAGGACATTTTTTTATGGCAGTGAGTTTTAGCAAACAGCAACCGAGCCTCTTGATGCTTCTTCTTTATTAAAGAAAAACGTTAGACCAAATGTAAAACATGAAGGTGGTTCACTAATGGTTTGGGGCTCTTTTCAGCAGCTGGGCCTAGAATACTCCATTTTGTTGATGGAAGTAAGGATCATAAGATTTATTTGAACATTTTAAGACTAAATTTACTGCAATTTAAGGATAAACTTGGTCAATGTAGTGATATGTATTTTTACCAAGAAAACAGGAACTTCTATCGGAGGGGTTATCCGGCCGTCCAAAAGCCCTTACAATTCGCCCATTTTGTATGGTAATCGATTTTAAAGACTAAATGCCGTTACAATAGCGGATACCTTTCCGGATCCAATTGCTGATATAAACAGAACTTTTTCTAGCTAGAGCAATACGAAATCCTTCACAACAATAGATTTCACAACAATAGATCTTACGTCTGGCTTCCATCAAATATTTATGAAGGAAAGGCACATAAGAAAAACGGGGTGTTCCACAATGAATGAAAAATATGAGCTTTTAAGAATGTCGTTTGGGCTGAAAATGTCCCCGCCATTTTTCAAAGAATGATTGATGACGTCTTTAAAGAATTTATCGGAAAAATTACTTCTATATAGACGATATTATAAATTTCGGTAAAAATGAGGACGATCATATTAGGGACATAGAAACGGTGCTTCAAAGGCTCAAGGAATCAGGCAAGGGCGTACGCAGGATTTCATCTAGGGGGGGCCAAACTCAAATTTTGCGAACCTTTTTTTTTTTTTTGTGAAATTTCAGTGCTGTATATTTTTGTGCACTAAAATATTAAATAAAAGTTCATAATAACTTATGAAGGTACTCTTAGATAACTTTCTAAACAAAAATTTGCTTAGGTATATTATCTTTTAAATACATATCACATTTCCAAACTAATTTGAGGTCGCTGACTCCAAAAAACGCATTAATTTTTTTTTTTTTTCGTGGAGCCGTTCTAGATATAATCGACACTTTCGATTTTTGAGGTTATAGCTCTAATTTTATAAAAAAATATTTCGAGAAACCCAATTTTGATCGAATTTTTTTATACACTATTTTAAAGAAAAATTCTTACTTTAAGAATTTTTAAGTGTGTTACTTAAAGACATTTATATATTGAAAATTGATTTTTTAATTGAACTTTTAGTCATATATTTGCAAAGATCGATTTACATATAAATCTATCAATGCATTTTTCTAACACATAATTATGACAAATCAAGAAACGGATTAAAAACACGGCTATAGTGACATATGTTTCGTCTTTCGCCACAAAGACTCACCAGACTATAATTACAACAAAAATAGTCTGATGAGTCTTTGTGGCGAAAAACGAACATAAGTATGTCACTATAGCCGTGTTTTTAATCCGTTCCTTGATTTGTCATAATTATGTGTTAGAAAAATGAATTGATAGATTTATATTTAAATTGATCTTTGCAAATATATGACTAAAAGTTCAATTAAAAAAAAAAAAAAAAAAAAAAAAATTCTTACGCTTCTTTTAAATGTATCAATTACTAAAATCCTTTTCAAATTAGCTCAGTTAAAGTTAAATGTTAAAACTGAGCGAAAAGTTCATTTTCATAGCAGTTTTTTACAATTTTGCAATATTTTTTTATATTTTTATTCCGTCGGGTTAAAACTACAACTAGACATCTACATTTTTTTTTGATATTTTGAGGTAAGTATACAGAAATATGAAGAAAAAATGGTTCTACCCCTCAGTCTAGTCACATTTTTGAAATGTAGTCCTCATCCAATTTTATATAAGAAATAAAAAGCAAAAAACTTCTAAATTTCATATGAAAATAGAATTTTAAAAAACTTAAAAAGCGTTTTTCTCAAAACAATAAAAATGTAGATGTCTAGTTGTAGTTTTAACCCGACGATTTATAAGTGTATTTAATTTTAAATATTTTAAGCCCAAATTTACTAAAATCAGATTATATTTTAAAAAGTTATTAAGGTTTCAGTGAAGTAAGACTATTTTGATTTTTTATCGGAAAAATAAACAGGTACAATAAACTGGGTCTTTTTTAAGAAGCCAAAAAATTGTATAGTTGCCGTATTCACGATCTTGTTGCATCGTAGCAAATGCAAATTTGCAAGGGTAAATAACTGTGAGCATACACTGTTGGAAATTGCTATTGCAAACGTTTCAGAACAGCTGTTTTTTGTTTTGCTGTCAAGCATTTTTTGAACTTAAAATTTAATTGGAATCTTATTTTGAGTTAAAAGAAAGTTCTTTGAATGTTTATGCGTTATTGAGAAGAAAATCACAATTTTATTAATTATATCCATAAGTACATATATTTTTATACAATCTTAACAAAATAGTCCAGGCAAATTAGCATTTGAAATAACAATAATTAGTACAAAGCTGAAAATCGGTACAGACCTTAGATACACCATTATAAGTAAACTGTCAAAAGTCCCCATTGATCCCATGTGAGCTAAAACAGTTATTTAAGGTCAAAGGTCACAAAAAATAGTTTTTTGGAAATATCTCGCCAGCCGTAGCCTCTAGAAAAAAATGTTCGTCCGCAATTTTATAGCTAATAAAATTTCCTATAAAAATGGTCTGCAAATCGATTTCATACGATTTATAGCTTAGAAGATATTCTTATTTGAATCGCGGCAAAAATTAGTAAACTGAGCGTGCCGAGTATGAGTGCGCATAGTGATGTGTTGAGCTTTAAATTTAATTAACTCATGAACGGTGAGTCGCACGTAAAAAGTGAAAATACCGTGTGAAGAAAATTGCTTGCTTTACAAAATGCATGTTTTTTTTTCTTTTGTGTGACTAATGGCTTAGGAGATATTTTTTGACAATCCCAAAATTTAGAAAAAAACAGTTTTTGCAAAATATCTCGGAAACGATGTGCCCTAGGAAAAATTTTTTTCATCCATTTTGTAGTACATGCAATTCCCTGTGGCGGTCCCTAGGAACACTTTTTTCGTCCGACTTACCGTTCAAGAGATATCGCGATTTGAAAATCATTCAAAATCAACTTTAAAATTATTTTGCAATGCACACTTGTATGCCGCAAGGTCTTTGCTTTGCCGTAGCTACGTCGACTGCGCACAGTATCGTTTTCAGGGCTGTCACATGGTATTTTTTTAAGTAATGCTTAAAGCATATGTTTAGCAAAATAAAAAACATACATTTTAGTTTTAAAAAGTTTATATAAAATTTAAAAGTCCAACATTCACTTTTAGGGTTGCCACCTGGTCTATTTTCGTATATTTGGCTTAATCCATATACTTTAAAAACAAAAAGAAATTTTAGTTTTAAAACGCTTAGATAAAGTTTATAAAAATCTATAATAAGTTTTTAGGGTTGCCACCTAGTCATTCTACAAAATTTTGATTAAATCTCACTTCTTTTCGTCTTAATTCAATTTTTTAGCTCTCAAATACTGTTAAATAATCTCTTCAAAAAATAAACAAAACTTTCGGGGTTTCACCTGACCGTATTTGAAGGCCAAAAAATTGAATTAAGACGAAAAGAAGTGAGATTCAATCAAAATTTTGTAGAATGACTAGGTGGCAACCCTAAAAACTTATTATAGATTTTTATAAACTTTATCTAAGCGTTTTAAAACTAAAATTTCTTTTTGTTTTTAAAGTATGGATTAAGCCAAATATACGAAAAAAGACCAGGTGGCAACCCTAAAAGTGAATGTTGGACTTTTAAATTTTATATAAACTTTTTAAAACTAAAATGTATGTTTTTAATTTTGCTAAACATATGCTTTAAGCATTACTTAAAAAAATACCATGTGACAGCCCTGAAAACGATAATGTGCGCAGTCGACGTAGCTACGGCAAAGCAAAGACCTTGCGGCATACAAGTGTGCATTGCAAAATAATTTTAAAGTTGATTTTGAATGATTTTCAAATCGCAATATCTCTTGAACGGTAAGTCGGACGAAAAAAGTGTTCCTAGGGACCGCCACAGGGAATTGCATGTACTACAAAATGGATGAAAAAAATTTTTGCTAGGGCACATCGTTTCCGAGATATTTTGCAAAAACGGTTTTTTTCTAAATTTTGGGATTGTCAAAAAATATCTCCTAAGTCACTAGTCACACAAAAGAAAAAAAACATGCATTTTGTAAAGCAAGCAATTTTCTTCAAACGGTATTTTCAATTTTTACGTGCGACTCACCGTTCATGAGTTAATTAAATTTAAAGCTCAACACATCACTATGCGCACTCATACTCGGCACGCTCAGTTTACTAATTTTTGCCGCGATTCAAATAAGAATATCTTCTAAGCTATAAATCGTATGAAATCGATTTGCAGACCATTTTTATAGGAAATTTTATTAGCTATAAAATTGCGGACGAACATTTTTTTCTAGAGGCTACGGCTGGCGAGATATTTCCAAAAAACTATTTTTTGTGACCTTTGACCTTGAATAACTTTTTTAGCTCACATGGGATCAATGGGGACTTTTGACAGTTTACTTATAATGGTGTATCTAAGGTCTGTACCGATTTTCAGCTTTGTACTAATTATTGTTATTTAACGTCAATTTTTATGCTAATTTGCCTGGGCTAAAACTGTTCTTTCTTTTTGGCGGCTGCATGAGTTTCTTCTTAATATATGCTATTTACTCCAGATGTAATCCAAAAACGTTGAGTCCTTACCGTTGTACATACATTTATCGATGTCCTTAATGCAAATATGTAACGATTGTTTTGTTCCAGAGGCTGAGGTAGCGTCAGCGGTTGCCATGGTCAACTAAAAGACAATCAAACTTTTAGTGGTATAATAATCGTTTATTAAATTTCACTCAGAAATCGTCTTAAATTTTATGGTTTTACAATTCAATTTTCTTAACTAACACAATTCAATATTCTTAGCTTACAATAATATTTGATTAATAATTACAATTTAAGTTTTTGGAAGGAATATAATATAAAGTGTCTTAATCTTAGTATGGTTGTTTTGTAACTGCGGCTCTTTTTTAATTCGTGAGGGTCTCGCAGGATCAGCGGCTTGCCACCACGTATCTCCCTTTGAATTAAGTTCTCCGTAGGAATGAATCAGGGTGAAGTGTTATATGGAACACCTCAAATATCGAACTCACACCTAAATGAGCACTATATGGAGTACTCGGTGCGGTCCACTACGACCTTTTTGCCACTTAAGGTGTCCAAAGGAAGATCGGGGCGAAATGCTATATGGAGCACTTCAAATATCGAACTCACACTGGAGTGAATACTATATGGAGTATTCAGTGTGGTCCACTACGACCTTTTGGCCACTTAAGGTATCCAAAGGAAGATCGGGGCGAAATGCTATATAGAGCACTTCAAATATCGAACTCACACTGGAGTGAATACTATATGGAGTATTCAGTGTGGTCCACTACGAAATTTTGGCCACTTAAGGTGTCCAAAGGAAGATCGGGGCGAAATGCTATATGGAGCACTTCAAATATCGAACTCACACTGGAGTGGATACTATATGGAGTATTCAGTGTGGTCCACTACGACCTTTTGGCCACTTAAGGTGTCCAAAGTGCTATATGGAGCACTTCAAATATCGAACTCACACTGGAGTGAATACTATATGGAGTATTCAGTGTGGTCCACTACGACCTTTTGGCCACTTAAGGTATTCAAAGGAAGATCGGGGCGAAATGCTATATAGAGCACTTCAAATATCGAACTCACACTGGAGTGAATACTATATGGAGTATTCAGTCTGGTCCACTACGACCTTTTGGCCACTTAAGGTGTCCAAAGGAAGATCGGGGCGAAATGCTATATGGAGCACTTCAAATATCGAACTCACACTGGAGTGGATACTATATGGAGTATTCAGTGTGGTCCACTACGACCTTTTGGCCACTTAAGGTGTCCAGTGTGAGTTCGATATTTGAAGTGCTCCATATAGCATTTCGCCCCGATCTTCCTTTGGACACCTTAAGTGGCCAAAAGGTCGTAGTGGACCACACTGAATACTCCATATAGTATTCACTCCAGTGTGAGTTCGATATTTGAAGTGCTCCATATAGCATTTCGCCCCGATCTTCCTTTGGAGTGAATACTATATAGAGTATTCAGTGTGGTCCACTACGACCTCTTGGCCTCTTAAGGTGTCCAAAGGAAGATCGGAGCGAAATGCTATAGGGAGCACTTCAAATATCGAACTCACACTGGAGTGAATACTATATGGAGTATTCAGAGTGGTCCACTACGACCTTTTGGCCACTTAAGGTGTCCAAAGGAAGATCGGGGCGAAATGCTATATGGAGCACTTCAAATATCGAACTCACACTGGAGTGAATACTATATGGAGTATTCAGTGTGGTCCACTACGACCTTTTGGCCACTGAAGGTGTCCAAAGGAAGATCGGGGCGAAATGCTATAGGGAGCACTTCAAATATCGAACTCACACTGAAGTGAATACTATATGGAGTATTCAGTGTGGTCCACTACGACCTTTTGGCCACTTAAGGTGTCCAAAGGAAGATCGGGGCGAAATGCTATATGGAGCACTTCAAATATCGAACTCACACTGAAGTGAATACTATATGGAGTATTCAGTGTGGTCCACTACGACCTTTTGGCCACTTAAGGTGTCCAAAGGAAGATCGGGGCGAAATGCTATAGGGAGCACTTCAAATATCGAACTCACACTGAAGTGAATACTATATGGAGTATTCAGTGTGGTCCACTACGACCTTTTGGCCACTTAAGGTGTCCAAAGGAAGATCGGGGCGAAATGCTATATGGAGCACTTCAAATATCGAACTCACACTGAAGTGAATACTATATGGAGTATTCAGTGTGGTCCACTACGACCTTTTGGCCACTTAAAGTGTCCAAAGGAAGATCGGGGCGAAATGCTATATGGAGCACTTCAAATATCGAACTCACACTGGAGTGAATACTATATGGAGTATTCAGTGTGGTCCACTACGACCTTTTGGCCACTTAAGGTGTCCAAAGGAAGATCGGGGCGAAATGCTATATGGAGCACTTCAAATATCGAACTCACACTGGAGTGAATACTATATGGAGTATTCAGTGTGGTCCACTACGACCTTTTGGCCACTTAAGGTGTCCAAAGGAAGATCGGGTGAAATACTATAGGAGTATTTCTAATACCTTACAAATACGAGGCCTCTGCACTTTCCTTTAAGCTTTCGATGGTTCATTATCAATATTAATATTTTAACATTGATGTTCACTCGACGAATGCTAGGCTGTGACTGCCTGTCGATTGCTCGACTGCTGCTGCTTTTATAGTCGCGGGTTCACGTTTGTATGTGTGTATGTGTGGTCGTACTGTATATTTTGTTGTTGGCTCTTTGAACATATGTTTGACGGCGTTAAAATTGTTTTGGTTTGTTTGTTTTAGTTTTAAATTTGGATTCCCGTTAGAATTGGTTCACTTTACAATTTTTTAAAGTTGTGTTACAAATAGAAAAGTTGTGACGTCACTTGGGACGTTACAGTCCCCCCCTACTTTCAAAACGAGAGCTTTCTCGTTGAAAACAGTTCATTGACTTATACATCATTTAAAAAAAATTTCCGCCGATTTTTTTATATTATTATTTTTTCCCCACTATAACGGCACGAAATTTTCTTCTTCTTTTTCCAATTGAATTGTTTAGTGTCTGTTTTGCTTGCGAAACTCGATTCTTCTAGCTTAGTTGCGATGAGATGAAAATTATTCATGTATTCCTTTAACCTTTTTTTTTCGTGGATGGTTTATGATTCCAAAGTCATGCTCTGTGAAAGATGTGGCTTTATTCAGTAATGTGTCAGTTTTTCTGCGTGTTTCCTTATGGAAGTAAGTTTTTCGTGAATAATACTTCCTTTCGATAGAAACGGCACTTTTAATCCTTGGCTGATTTGATTTACGGTCTCTTATTTCAAGTTTGCGGAACTCGTGGAGACCATAACGCGAAGTGTATTCGACATCTTCAGTTTGTGTGGCGGGAATGCAACGGCAACTTTCGTCGTGATGCTCTTTTTGCCGCTGTATTGTAGCATTGTATGATTCTGCTATAGTAATTAATGATTTAACTGGAAGTCCTACTTTTGTAGTGCTTTCAGCCTCGAGAGACCTGATGAAGCAACGATCCTCTTTGTTTATTGCGCTTGGCATTCTATCAGCTTTACCCAGTAGGAGAGGTGGCTCCGTTTCATATTGAACATTTTCAGTGAATTG
This sequence comes from Calliopum simillimum, assembly GCA_951812925.1. Lineage (NCBI taxonomy): Eukaryota > Metazoa > Arthropoda > Insecta > Diptera > Lauxaniidae > Calliopum > Calliopum simillimum. Next base: position 66,471,872 of record OX638368.1, read on the forward strand.
CACTCGAGGAATTGGAACTCCACCATCATGCTGATTCGTCCGGCCTTCCTGAAAAACAGTAGGATCCTCGCTAGTTGAGTTTTCCGCAATCACAGTGTGTACCCACTGTTCGTCCGCCAGATGTTCATTGCCTTGCTGAGAATACTCTGTGAATGCTTCTGGCCAAACTTGCGTAATTTGGCTAGGATGTCCGCATCTCAACGTATTCGCTTCCATTCGGATAAATTCGTACTCCTTAGTGAGCATTATCAATTCGTCCAAAGTTCTGAATCCATTTCTGCTTATGTATAAGCGATATTCAGCGCGCAATCCGTCGTATATCCTATCCGTGAAATCTTGAGAGCACAAATGTGGATGCTGAAAGATTAGGTTTTGAACAGCTAAAATATAATCCTGCCCACTTTCACGGGGACCTTGCCGGCGGCTATGGATGTCTTCCTCTAAATGTGTGAAGTACCTCGCTGACATAAAGAAACTGATTGCTTCCATGCGGAACTGTTTCCAAGTGGATATCGTATGGTTCTTGATCCTCCACCAATCAGAAGCTTTTCTTTTAAGCAGCACAACCATAGGTACCAACATTTTGTCCATCGGAATCTCGTAGTATTTCGCCATTTCCTCTAATTCGTATATAAAATCCAGAATATTTTCTCATCCTTCATACCTTAGATTCCACTTTATTACGATATCCATTATGTCTGCATTACTTAAGCCTCTTTGGCCTTCGCAGATATGCACATCCTCTTTAGTGGCTTCCTCAGTTAGCTCTTTAACTAAATTTTCGGTCGACTGTCGGCCGCGACGATTTTTCAAGAAGGTGCTGAAACGTCGCCGAAGGGCATCCATATTTCCTTCCGTCTCGAGGCCTTGTTTCGCCATTTCTTCCATCAGCCTTTCCTTTCGTAAGTTGTATATCCAGCCTAGTGAGGACGGGCTGAGCGATCGGTGGTTTACTCCATTTTCTGATTGTTGAGTTGAAATTCCATTTACTACTATTTGTGGGATAGCTGCAGATCCTGACGCTGTATCGCCATTGTCTGAGCTAAGTCCCTGCTCGGGCGCCATTTGTAACGATTGTTTTGTTCCAGAGGCTGAGGTAGCGTCAGCGGTTGCCATGGTCAACTAAAAGACAATCAAACTTTTAGTGGTATAATAATCGTTTATTAAATTTCACTCAGAAATCGTCTTAAGTTTTATGGTTTTACAATTCAATTTTCTTAACTAACACAATTCAATATACTTAGCTTACAATAATATTTGATTAATAATTACAATTTAAGTTTTTGGAAGGAATATAATATAAAGTGTCTTAATCTTAGTATGGTTGTTTTGTAACTGCGGCTCTTTTTTAATTCGTGAGGGTCTCGCAGGATCAGCGGCTTGCCACCACGTATCTCCCTTTGAATTTAGTTCTCCGTAGGAATGAATCAGGGTGAAGTGTTATATGGAACACCTCAAATATCGAACTCACACCTAAATGAGCACTATATGGAGTACTCGGTGCGGTCCACTACGACCTTTTTGCCACTTAAGGTGTCCAAAGGAAGATCGGGGCGAAATGCTATATGGAGCACTTCAAATATCGAACTCACACTGGAGTGAATACTATATGGAGTATTCAGTGTGGTCCACTACGACCTTTTGGCCACTTAAGGTATCCAAAGGAAGATCGGGGCGAAATGTTATATAGAGCACTTCAAATATCGAACTCACACTGGAGTGAATACTATATGGAGTATTCAGTGTGGTCCACTACGACCTTTTGGCCACTTAAGGTGTCCAAAGGAAGATCGGGGCGAAATGCTATATGGAGCACTTCAAATATCGAACTCACACTGGAGTGGATACTATATGGAGTATTCAGTGTGGTCCACTACGACCTTTTGGCCACTTAAGGTGTCCAAAGGAAGATCTGGACGAAATGCTATATGGAGCACTTCAAATATCGAACTCACACTGGAGTGAATACTATATGGAGTATTCAGTGCGGTCCACTACGACCTTTTGGCCACTTAAGGTGTCCAAAGGAAGATCGGGGCGAAATGCTATATGGAGCACTTCAAATATCGAACTCACACTGGAGTGAATACTATATGGAGTATTCAGTGTGGTCCACTACGACCTTTTGGCCACTTAAGGTGTCCAAAGGAAGATCGGGGCGAAATGCTATATGGAGCACTTCAAATATCGAACTCACACTGGAGTGAATACTATATGGAGTATTCAGTGTGGTCCACTACGACCTTTTGGCCACTTAAGGTGTCCAAAGGAAGATCGGGGCGAAATGCTATAGGGAGCACTTCAAATATCGAACTCACACTGAAGTGAATACTATATGGAGTATTCAGTGTGGTCCACTTCGACCTTTTGGCCACTGAAGGTGTCCAAAGGAAGATCGGGGCGAAATGCTATATGGAGCACTTCAAATATCGAACTCACACTGAAGTGAATACTATATGGAGTATTCAGTGTGGTCCACTACGACCTTTTGGCCACTTAAGGTGTCCAAAGGAAGATCGGGGCGAAATGCTATATGGAGCACTTCAAATATCGAACTCACACTGGAGTGAATACTATATGGAGTATTCAGTGTGGTCCACTACGACCTTTTGGCCACTTAAGGTGTCCAACGGAAGATCGGGGCGAAATGCTATATGGAGCACTTCAAATATCGAACTCACACTGGAGTGAATACTATATGGAGTATTTAGTGTGGTCCACTACGACCTTTTGGCCACTTAAGGTGTCCAAAGGAAGATCGGGGCGAAATGCTATAGGGAGCACTTCAAATATCGAACTCACACTGAAGTGAATACTATATGGAGTATTTAGTGTGGTCCACTACGACCTTTTGGCCACTTAAGGTGTCCAAAGGAAGATCGGGGCGAAATGCTATATGGAGCACTTCAAATATCGAACTCACACTGAAGTGAATACTATATGGAGTATTCAGTGTGGTCCACTACGACCTTTTGGCCACTTAAGGTGTCCAAAGGAAGATCGGGGCGAAATGCTATATGGAGCACTTCAAATATCGAACTCACACTGGAGTGAATACTATATGGAGTATTCAGTGTGGTCCACTACGACCTTTTGGCCACTTAAGGTGTCCAAAGGAAGATCGGGGCGAAATGCTATATGAAGCACTTCAAATATCGAACTCACACTGGAGTGAATACTATATGGAGTATTCAGTGTGGTCCACTACGACGTTTTGGCCACTTAAGGTGTCCAAAGGAAGATCGGGTGAAATACTATAGGAGTATTTCTAATACCTTACAAATACGAGGCCTCTGCACTTGCCTTTAAGCTTTCGATGGTTCATTATCAATATTAATATTTTAACATTGATGTTCACTCGACGAATGCTAGGCTGTGACTGCCTGTCGATTGCTCGACTGCTGCTGCTTTTATAGTCGCGGGTTCACGTATGTATGTGTGTATGTGTGTTCGTACTGTATATTTTGTTGTTGGCTCTTTGAACATATGTTTGACGGCGTTAAAATTGTTTTGGTTTGTTTGTTTTAGTTTTAAATTTGGATTCCCGTTAGAACTGGTTCACTTTACAATTTTTAAAAGTTTTGTTACAAATAGAAAAGTTGTGACGTCACTTGGGACGTTACGTTAAGCAATTGTACCAATCACAAATGAAAAAATAAAATCAGTCACAATAGACTCTTGGAAATCAATCGTGCAATAAGTTTTCTCTTGCAAATTTGGTCTTGCTTACAAGACTCTTGCTTTTGAAAAATTAATAGAATTTGTTTTTGTAATTTTAAATAATTTTGCATTTGCTACGATGCAACAAGATCGTGAATACGGTTAATGTTTAAAATGCTTAGAATCGTACAAAGTACACGAGTGAATTTTTTTAGTTTTTGGAAATTTTTTTTTTTTTTTTTCTTTTTCTTTGGCCAATTTTTGAAAAGTTAAAAAAGGTCTGAAGAAATTTATCAAATACTTTGATTTTTTGAACGATTTTAAGCATTTTAAGCCTTATACATTTCATTCGTAAGAGCCTTCCTTTTGAGTAAACGATTGCTTTACGGACCACGTGATTGAAAAACATAAATAAATCGACTTTTGGAACCGGATATTATCTATACTACCTGCACAAAAAATTTTGAATTTTTTAACGCAGCATTTTTTGCAAAAAACATAGTCTTTAGTTTTAAGCAGCTTTGGGTATCCCTTCTGAGAAGAATAAAAAGTTATGAGAAAAAAACATTTTATTGTACCTGTTTATTTTTTCGATAAAAAAACTAATAGTCCTACTTCATTGAAACCTTAATAACTTTCTAAAATATTATCCGATTTTACTTTCAAATTGTTTGCAATTAAATAAATAAATAGTATAGTAAATATAAAAAAAGTATATTTGTATAAACTATTGTCCAAAAAATCGTGTTTTATTTGGCTTTAATATGAAAAGTTGTAAAAACTACTGTAAAAATGAATGAATATGATATATTTGTAACTCTAAAGCTAGAGCTAGGGGGGCAGCTGCCCCCCCTGCCACCCCTTGCGTACGCCCATGGAATCAGGTCTTAAAGTAAATATGGAAAAAACGCATTTTATGGAGAAATCCGTAGATTTTCTCGGATATTTAGTTACAACTCCGAAAAAAGTTAAAGCGATTGAAGATATTCCTCCTCCAGAAACTTTAAAAGAATTAAAAAGATTCTTAGGTTTAACTTCTTATTATAAGAAGTTCATTCGGGAGTATGCTAAAATAGCCAAGCCACTAACAAATTTAACCCGTGGTGAGCATGCTACGAAATCCTCCATGTAGATATTTTTGAAATTAAGTTCTCAAAATTTGCAAAACTCTTCTATTTCACAAACAAGGCTGCGCTCCGCATACACGAAAAGTTTGCTAAAATTTTGCACTATTTTACTGCACCACGTGTTATCGCTGTTGACAATGAGCGAAGATTTATTAGCCCCATAATTTCAAATTACATTGGAAGCCTAGGGTTCGAAATTTATCTTACTCCAACTCAAAAAACGAAGTGAATGGACAAGTTAAAAGACTCCATTCGACCTTAGAGAAATTTATTGCTGCCTTGAAAAGGAGTTAAGAACAACTAGCCCAAAAGAAATACTTTATGTATCGGTAGACAGATACAATAACACTGTCCACTCCATAACTAATAAAAAAAACCGAGCGACATTTTGTTTATTAGAACACAGAGGATTAACTAGACTTTCGTGAAAAGGTGCATGAAGATGTTAGAGAACAAATAGAGCGTAATCAAGAAATTAGGAGTTTAAGGGTAGATAAAAGAAAAGAGGAATTCAAGCGGTATAACACTGGTGATGAAATTTACGTTCTTAATAAACAAATCAAAGGAAAGCAGAAACCACTTTATATAAAGAAAATTATAGGATTAGACAATAATGTAACAATAACTACAATAACGGGAAAGAAATTCCATAAATCTCATATAATAAACATATAGGAAATGTGTAATTTTCTCTTAGGGTTTTAGAAATCATGCCTATAGATTTATTCTTTAGACTCTAGGTAGGGTACACAAACAATTTTTTTATTTTTTATTTTTAGTTGAATTTAATAAGAAATCGTAGATTGAGAGTATTTAATTGAATTTTAAAATTGAAATGTAACATAAAGTTCGATAATTCATATCTAAACAGCAACTAGAAAAATTGTATTTTCTATGTTAAATTTAACTTATGTGAAATGTAAGAAATTTGAATTTTATTTATTAGAATATTTTTATTAACTCTTGTTGAGCAACTTTCCACGTCATAATCACATTACAGGTCAGTGTTGCCAGTTTAGGGGATTTTCCCCTAGATTTAGGGGATTTTAAAAGGTCTAGGGGGCAATCTAGGGGATGCATTATTTAGAAGATTTGTTCAGGGGATTTTAAAAAGGTCTAGGCGATACTTTTATGTAAATGTTAAGAAAACCTTTTTTTAAAATATATAAAATTACATTAGTAGGGTAAGCGAGGGAAATATGGACTACGTGGGTAATATGGACCACACGGTTATTTTCCACTGCGTACATAGGATTCACCGTTATTCATGTTCAAACTTAACGCTAATACCTAAAGCTTATAATAGTGCAATTTTAGCTTTCGGTGAAGTCGCATGTTTCTGTAAAGTTGTTTTTTATAAAAAAAAGATCAGTGATCATTTTTTTCTAGTGAGTATATTTCATTATTTCACTTTAAGGACATCGCGTTTTTAAATAAATGGTTAATTATATAAAGTCAGTGAATACTATTTATTATTAATGAGTTCATTAACCATAAGAATTTTTGATACAAAACCACTTATTTCACCAACACGTGCTGTGGGTAATATGGACCACCAAAGAAAAAAGCCTCAAAAACAAATGTATTTATCATCTTTTTCAGATGGGGAATCTATCTGCAGATATCATGACTATTCTGATGGTCATTATTTGTAATTCGTTAACTACAAAGGAAAAAAAGATGAAAAATGCATATAATGTAATACCCTTTACTCAGAAGATCGCCGTGGCGAATTTTGGGTTGAATGTGTAACCTTACGTTCTTGCAGTCATGAAAAATGTGCCGGATGTGGAAGCGACATTTTTATATGCAAATTCTGTACCAAATAATCATGTGGGGCAATATGGACTATATAGTCCATATAAAACTACACTTTTTTTTATCTTCATTTTGAGTATTTTCAGTTTTTTAATTTTTTTTTCTTTATCCTGATGAGATATTTATCTAAAAGTGAATCAGAATAAAGGTAAATTGTTTCCTTTAATAAATGGCATAAAATTAATTGTTTTATTTTATGTTTTTTGAGTTTTATTCAAAAAAGAAAGATTGGTGGTCCATATTTCCCTCCCTTACCCTACATGTTAACAAAAATATCTATATTTATAAAATATATTGAAACAACATTCACTTCATTTTGAAATTTGAAAATGCTCCATATTTAGGAGAAGTTTTGTTAAAAGTCCAGAATTTGGGGGAAATTTCGTTACGAAAAATATTAATTTCGTTTTGAAATTTGGAACTTTCGTTTTTTCTTTTGGTCGAAATATAACATTTTCTATTTAGGGGAAATTTCGTCAGAAAACCAAAATTTAGGGGAAATCGCGTACAATCTGGGGGAAAATAGGAGAACCTACCTGGCAACACTGTTACAGGTTATTAATAGCTCTGCACAAGGCGTCCATATTTTAAATACAAGGCTAAATTTTGAGTGGTGACTTCAAGCTGGTGCATTTGTTAGATCTCAACGGTATGACGATATTCTGACAGAGATTAAAAATTTGGCTGCAATAAATTTTAAGGAAAGGGAGTAGGGACTGATTCTCGAATTTTGTGTTAACCAGACGTCTGATCGCATCAATGAATTACGGGGTGTCAAAGCAAGAAAGTCGAGATCGATAAATTGGATAGGATCTGCTTGGAAATGGGTCGCTGGTAATCCAGATGCAACTGACTGGGACCAAATACTTCGAAGCCAGAATGACTTAATTGAAAGCAACAATCAGCAATTCAAAATTAACAAAAACCACTTTGGGGCAACGCGACAAGTTATGTCGAAATTTAAGCCAAGTCGAACAAGATTCAGTAAACCGTTTATTGATACTGAAGGAAGGGATTGGTGAAAGCGTTATGTGGTTTTGCTTTATCAACGAGGTAAAGGTTAGGCCACTGTTGCACTCATAGCCTCATCAGATCAATAATAGTTAATTAACTAAAACTGAACTGATCTGATGAGGCTTTATTATTAGTTAACTAACTAAAACTGATCTGATGAGGCTATATACATGTTTATATATGAAAATACTTATATGAATATGTATGCGGAAATAGCCGAAACATATGTATTTAATTTACATATTAACACTCATTTTTTGAAAAATTACAAAATGACTATTTAATTAGTTCAATATAAAATTTATCATATCTTTTTCAATTGAAGAGTGGCCGTACGAAAGGGCCAGTACCAGTACAAAGCAAAAGGAGCGTCATAATATGAATCGGGTGACATTTTCTTAGAAATGATTAAAATTATTTTCTGCTTAAACGAAAATAAGACGAAAAAAGAGCTGCTGTGCGAAATAATTCCAAGTGAATTTTTTTCATCGCAATTGTCTTTATTTATGCATGATAAACAAAGTGTGAAAAGTTCATTGCAAAGTCATGTGCGCATAAAAAGTTATTAAGGCTCAAAGGTCGCTAAAATCAGTTTTTTGCAAATATCTCGCTAATGCTAACTTTAACAGAAAAATGTTGGTCTCCAATTTTGTAGCACAGGAAATTTCCTACAAAAGTACGTTAAAAGTATTTGCTTAAAATTTGACGCGAAGCAATATGAATGAAATAAAGTAAGTAGTGAATTTAATTAACAATTATGTTAGTCTTATAATATTTTAAGCATGTTTTTAAGCATGTTTTCAAAATTATTCATTTTAACAACAACCACCTCGAGCAATTTTTGTGTTCCTTTATTACTGAAAAATGCAACGTCAAAGTTTGACAAAGCAACATTTGCAACAGTGTTGCCGTGCAAATGTTGCGCATGTGAAAACATGGTTGCATTGCAACTTTAGTTTAGGAAGTCAGCCATATTACTAAAATAATTTAAATTTTGGCCCTATGCTCCTCCTAGGAAAAAAGGAGAATACATACATTAGGCCGGGTCAAATTTTTTTGCGGCAAAGAGTATAGCAACAAAACAATCTACGAAATATTCCAAGAAACTTTGCCCAAGAAACCATGGGTCTAAAATCAATATCGAGCCGCCGTAAATTGCGTTGAAGTTTTGTATGTAGTACTTTAAAATTCAATAAAAAAAAACAAAAAATTCAAATACTTTGAATAATTTTATATGAAACAAGTAAAAAAAAAATTGAATTTTTTATTTTTCTTATTGTATTTTAAAGTACTACACACAAAACAGGAGGTGCCACGCCCTCTTGTCCGAGCTCGTCTAGTTTAAGCTTAAAGCGTGCATTTATAGTCTTTAGTACAATATTTGAGTGAAGTTTGGATGGATTGTCTCAAAAAACTCTTTCAGTATAGCATTTTGAAACTTTTGCTTATATGGGAGGTGCCACGCCCTCTTGTCCGAGTTCGTCTAGTTTTAGCTTAGAGCGTGCATTTATAGTCTTTAGTATTTGAGTGAAGTTTGGTTGGATTATCTCAAAAAATTCTTTCAGTATAGCATTTTGAAACTTCTGCTTACATGGGAGGTGCCACGCCCCCTTGCCCGATTGCACCCAATTTTTGTCGAGAGCTTTCATTTATGATACTTAGTGCCTGAGTCGAATTTGGTTTGAATATCTCAAAAAACGCTTTCAGTATAGCGTTTTGAAGCTTTTGCTTATATGGGAGGTGCCACGCCCTTTTGTCCGAATTCGTTAAATTTTTTTTTCAGAGCTTGCGCTTACAATTCTTAGTATTTATGCGTATTTTGGTTGCATTGTCGTGAAAAATACTCCTAAAATTGCATTTTGAATATATTTTTTGTATGGGCGGAAGGCGTGTCCGTTGACCGATTTCGCTCATTTTCAATCCCCTGAGCTATCTTTGACGACGGAAGCAGTATACTAAATTTCATTGAATTATCTTACTCGGTTTTCCCAAAAAGTGTATTTCAACACACAGCCAGCCAGCCACCCAGACAGCCAGCCAGCCACCCAGCCACCCAGCCAGCCAGACAGACGGACATGGCTGTATCGACTCAGGAGGTGATGCTGATCAAGAATATATATATTTTTCTATATCTGCCACGCCTCCTTCTCTGCGTTACAAACGGAAGGACAAAGTGAATGTACCCTGGGTGTAGGGTATAATTAATGTGAAATATTTTTAAAATGCTTTTTGACTTTATTTGATCGGTTAAGAAACAAACAAGTTATATACAATTATTATGAAATATTTAAGTTTTTGGTACACGCTCGATTAAGAAAACGAAAAATGGTTTTTGCTCAGAGCTTGCATTTATAATTTTTACTCCTGAGTGAAATTTATTTAGATTGTCACAAAAAACGTTTTCAGTATAGAATTTTGAAGCTTTTGCTAATATGGCAGGTGCCACACCTTCTTGTCCGATTTCGTCTAGTTTTTGTTTTGAGCTTTCATTTATAGTCCTTAGCGTCTGAGTGAAATTTAGTTGAACTATATCGAAAGACGCTTTCAGTATAGCATTTTGAAACTTTTGCTTAAATGGGAGGTGCCACGCCTTCATGTGTGAGTTAACATAGTTTTTGCTCAGAGCTTGCGCTTACCGTCCCTAATATAGATATATATTTTTTGTATGGGCGATAGACGTGGCCGTTGACCGATTTTTCTCATTTTCTATACGACAAGCTAAATTTGACGACGGAGGCAATGTACATACTAACTTTCATTAAATTATCTTGCTTCCAAAAAATATTAAATTGATTTCAACGGACATACAGACAGACTGACATGGCTACATCGACTCAGGAGTTGACGCTGATCAAGAATATAAGGATATAAATTCCATACCTGCCATTCCTGCTTATCCGCATTATAACCGGAAGGACAAAGTGTACATAGCCTGGGTGTAGGGTATAAAAAAGCAAAATTAAAACAAAAATTTGTTTTGACCAGTATTTCAAATAAAGTCATTAAAAAAATATAAGTAGCTTTCAGAATATTTGATAACGCATTCAAAAATGCATTTTCTTAAGACGTTATAACTCGATATCGGAAGCAATTAGACAAGTGATGCAAAAACAAAATATACAGCCCTTGACATTAGCTATCGCGTATTAAAATATTTGCACAAGTTTTAAGGACGCCCTATATACTTATATGGATTTCGTAAGAGTCCCGTACAAACGAAAATGTCCAGTTTAAACAATTTAATTTCATTTAATAAAATAACTCTCATTTTAATAAATATTTTTTCTCACTTTTATTATTTTACCCTTAGTCTATCAAAAATATTTTTTTTTAATTTTTAGAGATTAGTATTTTTGCAAAAATTAAGCAACAAAGTCTACAAACTATGACTATAGTAGATTAGTGCTGTATTTCTTATTAATTTATCCCTATTAATTAATATTTTTGAAAACTAATAATTGATTCTGATAAGTCTACATCACACAAAATAAATGATCTAGATTCTAGAAGCAAATTGGTTTGTTTTTAATTTAAGATCTTAACTTTGAAAAAGCGTACGATTTGTTCCACATAAGCCGTGGAATGTTCCATTAATTTTAATAAAATACAACAAAAAATTTTGTGAAGATAAGGTCCCTTTTGTCTTATAACCTACATTGATAAGTATTACTTACTCTCGGAAGAAGTTGTGGGTGCATTGTGATATCTGCGAGTATGTTGTTTATTCTCGCTTTCTGTGGATCCTGAAATCGATGTTATTGCATTAAAAACTGACCGAAAGCCATCAGTTTTTTCCTCACTGCTGTAACTACTGCCATCAATTCTCAAGACAGCACCAAACAGGAGACCCCAAATAAATGTTCTTAACATTTCGTCAATATTCGAAAAGTATTGAACTTTGCCGATTTTTGTAGTACTTGCAAATCAAATCAATCTTTCTTTAGAAACTAATATTTGTATCTTGATATACATAATTTTTTTGGATGATCTTTTTAGAGTCTCATCATAGTCCAGTCCTTACTGCCAAATAATGTTTTAATGATTTACTTGTACATAAACATGAAAACTATCGTTGTATTTTCTTATGCCAAAAATTTAATAAGTGTCAGTTCTTTTTATACCTAACTACGCTACTGCGCGTTTTTTACCGTCACAATATTTCTGTAGCAAAAAGGAAAAACCAAATAGTTTTGAGCTCAGTTTTCCATTAGTTCTTGGGAGCAAGTTTACTTTTGGTCCAGAAGCTCAATTCAGGAATTTATTACAACAACAAAAAGTGCTGCTCGGGCCTAATTTCGGAGGTATAGCCTTCGGAAGATCGGGATATAGTTTTTATGAAAACAGGCATAAATTCTGAACCTCTTAATGGAATTTAAATATATTGGTGTCATACGAAAAATATTTTTACAAGCTACAAAATACTTAGTATACAAAAGTTTTAAATCCGAGTTTTCTTTGATTTCAAATACTTGTAGCTTATAATAACCATCTACTATCGATTTTGGCAATTGAAAAATCCTTGCTTTAAATACTACGTTTCCACCTTAGATTTATGTGGTGATTTACGGCTGTTTTGAGATTTATCTCTTAATCTTGGCGTAAATTACGTGATTTTCCATACAAAAATAAATCTGTTTCTACCGAGTTTATTTTAAGCCTTCTTATAAATCTCAGCAGGACAACCGATTTTAGCTATTTTTGGCCTAGGGGCCCCTCTTAACTTTGACTATCCATTAATGTTAATTCAACTAAATAATTTTGTAAGTTGGCAATTGTGAAGTAATTTTTAAAATAGTCAGTTAACATAAATTCTCATGTTTTAGATTCAATATTGTCCCTGAAAATTGTAGAAATACCCCACCGAAACGTAGGACGAAAATAATGAAATAAACTTGTTTTTATTTGTATTTAAAATTTATTTACCAAAAAAGCCTAACAAAAATTTTTTTCATAAAAATTCATACTTGGTCGAAGTTAAACAAAATATAAGCATTATACGAAATTAAAAACAAAGCAAATGGAATATAAATATTCAAAAGAAAAGGAAAAACAGCTTTCATTTTCCCGCTCTCTCTTTCGGGCGGTGGAAACAGGTAGGATTTAACGGCGAGATCTCATCACAGCTAAATCTCCTATGGAAGCGTAGTAAAAGACCCCGCTAAAAAGACTTGATGAAAAATGCAACCTTTCTGGTTCAATTAAGCGGTGAATCAATTAAACGGGGCCTGCTGATAATTGATCGAGTGAGTCAATTAAGCTAAGAAAAATTGGAATTCGGCGATTTTTAGTTTTAATTTAATGGTTTTTTTTATTTTTTCAAAGTTAGAATTTTTTCAAATCATTAGCTCTTAAAGGAGATAACGAGTACAGAAATATGTACATAGGGTACAAAAAAAAGAAACTTCAATTTACCTCAAAATAAAGTAAACAAAATTAATATAAAATTAAGGTATGTGCGTAGTAGACTTAGAGCTGTGCACATAAATTTCGAAAACTAGGTGTAGTGGAAATATATATAAGAATTAATAGCTTAGGTTATGTTGATTACGAGTCTGTCTGTCAGCCATGCTGAATCGGATGCCTAAGCATTTGACCGACCTGAAAAGGTTGCGTAAATCAGTTTTGTGCAGATATCTCGCTATCATAAAATTTGCTATAAAAAGTCGTAAGACTTTATAGTATTCTGCAAATCATTATTCATATTACTCGGCTTACTTGTACGCAACATATTTCTTTAGTTAGGATATCTTCTTAACTACAAGTTGTATGAAAACACTTCTCACTTCGTTTGACAGGTAATTTTTCTATAGAAGTAACTATAAGCGAGATACTTAAATACTAAAAACTGACCTTTGCAACGTTTGAACTTGAATAACTTTTTATGCTAACATAAATCTGCAATGGACTTTTCACACTTTTTTTTTTCATGCATTAATAAAGAATATTCCGGTTAAAAATTGTGTGCGCATAAAAAGTTATTTAGGGTTAAATTTTAAATTTTTTTAATGATTTCCAATTGTATTAAAAAAAAAAGAAGCATCAGACGTGCTTTTGATGATTTATTTCCTTTAAGGCCATCACATCTTCTAATAATATGCGTTGGAACAGCTTATAGCATAACCCACTTTCGTCGACGCACACTGGTCCGAAAATTAAAAAAGCTGGTCAAAATTCGAAAAATAAAGTTGTTGTTTTTGCATTTTTAATTGTTGGTTATCGTAGAATATTATCCACTTTGCTTGTTTCAGTGGTCAGAAAGACTCTGAGCATAAAAAACTCTTCTTGTTTGAGTTTGAAGTTCACTTATTCTTGCGAAGAATTTTTTTTTTTTTTAATATAAAGCGTTTCAGTAAAAAAAAACTTTGTGGAAAAAATAACTTCTGTTCATCTTTTTGCAATGTAACTAATGGAGCCCTTCCGTGAAGGTTTAATATGTTTCTCAAATCCAAAGCGTTTTATCTCGATCACAGTTTATATCAATAGGCAACTGTTTTGTGAAAATATATACACAAAAAAAATTGTTGAAGTGGTTTTTAATATGATAAATGTTACAGCATCCATGGCCATCCGTCTAGTTTCCACATGCATCTTATTCAAGGTACATTTTTCTAGAAACCTGTAAAAAAAGTTAGCTGCCCAGAGGTGCCCCCGAAAAAGATATTAGGACTTTTGTAAAGTATTTCATTTTCTTAATAATTGATCCCAGAAACAAAACTTTTGTAGATAAAGATGCTGTTCAGCATATTTTGACCGAAATTTTGGATGTTCCATTTTGTGTTACAAAAATTAATTTCATATTTCCAATCAGCGACCTTAAAAACCCCAATAACTCACTTTTTATTGATTAATATAGTTTTGCACTAAACGGTTCGTCATTGTGGATCCGCCATTTTGTATTTCGAAAAATAAATTTCAGATTCGTTATATGCAACATTTGAAACTCCCATGTACCGTTTTTGGTGGTAATAAATGCCGTATTTAGTCGACCATTTTTGATCCGCCATTTTGTTTTTTTTTTTTAAAATAGATTTCAGATTCGTAATCAGCATAATCACAAACCTCAAATTACCGACTTTGGTGAGGCATTATTTGTGCACCATTGTGGATCCGCCATTTTTTTTTTTTTTTTAAATGGATTCGTAATCAGCATTATCAAAAACCTCTTATTACCGACTTTCAGAATTTTGGCCAGCTTTTTCGATTTTCGACCACTGTGCGACGTTAAAAAATATCAGCTTGATCAAAACCCTTAAATAATCCAGGTAGAACTTCGTTTTTAAAATCATTTGCATCTTCTGCGTTTGCTTAGGATTTTTTCCATGCACTTTACGTCATCACCATAGCCAGTCCAAAGTAGGGTTAAAATATTTATCAAGATGTATTGATTTAGATTTTAGATTTAGATTGTTTAGATTTTTCCATCAGTATATTTTTTGTTGTTCTAATGTCGTTGATCTTTTAAAAGGGGTATTTGACATGTATTTTTTTTTTTTGGGAACGCTTTTCTTCCTATTAATTAACCGGGGAAACCAATTGAGCGGGAATCAATTAACAGGGGATTTCGGTGCCATTTTCAATGAAGACAGTTTCATCAGATTTTTTCTAGTTCAATTATGCGGGTATATCAATTAAAAGGGAGTCAATGAAGCGGGGTCTACTGTTAACGTATTGCATTTTAATTTTTCAGTTTTCACGCCCTCTTGTCTGAATTTGTCTAGTTTTTGCTCAGAGCTTGTGTTTACTATCCCTAGTAATTATGTGTATTTTGGTTGCGTTATCGCAAATGCTCTTATTATTGCGTTTTAAACATATTCCTTGTATGGGCGGTAGGCGTGTCAGTTGGCCGATTTTACTCATTTTCAATTCCACGAGCTAACTTTTACGACGGAGGCAGTGTATTAAATTTCATTGAAGTATCTTGCTCAGTTTTCTCAAAAAATGATTTCCACACACAGCCAGCCGGACATGGCTATATTGACTCAGGTGGTGACGCTGATCAAAAATATATAAACTTTTCTATATCTAACATTACTCTTTCTCTGCGTTACAAACGGAAAGACTAAGTGAATATACCCTGAGTGTAGGGTATTAAAAAGCGCCGGACAACATAGAATTTGGATGAAATTTTCATATAAATGGTAGAACTTTTGAAAGAAGTATGCTAGAGACTTCTAGTTAACGGTCTTGTATTACTCATCAACAAAATATGAAAGTTAGAAAAAAGATTTAGGCATAACCTAAAACAAAAACTAACAAAATTAAGCGTCACAGCTAGTATGATGCTTCTGTTAAGTCCATAGAAAGATTTTAGTATTTATTTAATTTGAATAAACCCTTCTAACACTGGACTATAATCATGTAGGAATGTGTAAGGTTTATTAGGTTATCAAGTTGTATTTCACTGTAAGCAATATGAGAAAGTATAATTCGATTTAATACACGAACTTGTTATCTTTGGTACCAGAGATCTGCTGTAAGCAGCTTTTTTGCTTCTTTAAGCAGTGTTGCCACTAACGAAAATATCGTTCTACCAAATTTTTCCCAAAAATCTTTCAATTCCATTCCCAACCTATAACCAGAAAAAGTGCTACTTTTAGCCTAGCCAAAACTGAAATACACTACACCGCAGACTGAAAGTGAAAACGTAAAAAACGACACGTCGTCAATTAAAAAACGACACATTATCTCAAAGTACCTAGGGGCCGATCCCTGCTCGGTACACAATATGATCCAAATCGAATGACACCGCATTTGCGAAAATCAGTTCAGTAGTTTGAAATTTAAAGTTTTCAGTTGTTAAAAATTGGGCCTGACATTACTTTAACATCACCAAATTCATATCTAGTACATGTGATCGATTATCAAAACTCGCTTACCAAATTTTATCAAAATACATAAGTATGCCATATAGTTTGCGAGATGATTCATTAAATGTTTTTCAGCTTTATAGGAGGTGACACGTGTTCTGGTAATATTTCACCCATTTTTAACTGAAAAGTGTCTAATGGCGTGTAGACTCCATATAAATAATTTTAGAAAGATAGCTTTATTAGTTTTCTTTTTGTAGCGTTTTTTAATTTTGTGAACAGTGCCACGCCTTTCTATAAGTTTTCTTAATATAATGACATATCACATAATAATCCTTGTTTCCAAGGATAACACCTATTTAATTTTGTTCAAAATTTAACCAAAATATGCAAATCCTTTGATGCCGCCAACTTTTTGTTTATCATAGGATATTGATATACCCACTTACCAATCTTCATCAAAATAATATGTTGTTCCAATTTCGAGAAATAACATTTAACGTGTTTTACCACGCCCACCGATGATATTTTGCCCACTTTTAATTCAGAGGTGCCTTATAACAAGTAGACTCCCTGTTGTAATTTCATAAAGATTTCTTTTTAGTTTAAACCGCCCAAAATTTTATCAAAACCGTTAGAGCCGTTTTCAAAATATATCAAATTGAAATTTTAAGCTGTTAAAAAGCAGGCGTGGCACTCCCTTAATGCCACCCACTTTACATCCATTTAATTGTATTGACCATCGGCACATGTATACCAAATTTCATCAAAATATATTGCTTGGTTTAGGAGATATGAATATGATTGTGAATATGTATAAGATCAAAATGTTGACTGATTTTTATTATATGCTAATTTGCATCACTCCCTTAAATTTTATTAAAATCAGTAAAAGTTTAGTGTGGCATACCAGCTCAAAATTTTTTTTTTTCTCCGATTTCGCTCAAATTTGGCAATATGGTAGATCCGGTGTGGAAGAACAACAATCTGGGAGGATTTGGTCCTAGTACCATTTGTTGTTAAAATACACGGTGTTGAAGTTGACTTTTTTTTGTCATTTTCATGAAAAAGGTGTTTTTTCAAAAATTTATAGCTTAAACTAAAGTTGGTAAATTGATAAATCTAAGTTACTGGTCCCATTCATTTTGAAGTGTTCTATTTATAAAAAAATATTTCTTGGTGAAAAAAATTTTTTTCACCAAAATTTTTTTCACTTAAAAATACTTTTGATTTTTTTTTAAAAAAACCCTCCTTGTATTTTTTTAAAAGTACTTTAAATTAAAGCATAATTTATAAGCTTTAAAATTATGTATGACTCAAGATGGCATTTGAACGCTAAATGGGAGTTTTTGGCTTTTGAACGCCCGCGGAAAGCATCTTACGAAAAATGTGTACTAGGCATTGAATGCTTAGAAGCATCAAGGAAATAAGTCGTCGTCTGAGTATTACTTTGCCGTAAACGCCAATTTAATTTTTTTGGGAAATTACTTTTTTAAGTTTGAGGTGGAATTGCAAACAAACTAACCGATAAAATTTAATTTTTTTTTTTCTTAAATACTTTTAGTGAATAAATTTATTTGGATTTGTACTAAGTACCGGATCCTACGCCTTCTATTTTTTAAGTTATATTAATTTTTCTTCAGGTAGTTTGGCAAAATTTCTACATTTCATGAAATATTTCTCACTTTTTTTATTGTAACTTACAGAGAGTTTGTGGGGGCAGAATGGTCAGGAAATGTTGATATGAGACTTTATTTTTCCATATTTATAAATATTACTCATACGACATGTGGTGCTTGTTTGCATAGGAAATAGTTTTTAAATGGCTAAAACCTTTGCAAATATAACGATAAATGGTCCATTTTTTCACCATTTTAAGGATAAAATCATGCACTTTTAAAACTTACCATTCATTTATGGGAAATATATTAAAATGGGTCAAATTTACATGTAACTAATTTGTCAACAAGAATATCTCGAAAAACGGAGTGAAAATGACTGCGATCACTATGTACAATAATAAAATTTGCGTTGTTTTTACTACTCAGGATTCAACAATATTAACACTTGAAAGCAACAGCTACAAAAAAAAAATAATTACGAAAGAACCATTAAATAAAACACTATTTTTGTTTTAAACTTCGCAATGTTTCATATAGATACCACTGGTTTATATACTAATGCATTCAATACACTGATTGGCTTAAGTTTATACGCTTAGCAATGCTTTACATTAAAACAATATTGAATCATTATATCATTCATATACAAATACGGCAAAACAAAAATAACTAAAAAAAATTTGGAAATATGCGGAAAATTTGCCGTATATCCATATTTTTGTCGTTTACGGCAAACTAAAAATTCAACTTGCAATTTTTGTGGATATGCGGCAAAAGTCATACTATATAACTCTCGATTGGAAAGAGATAGGACAAAATGGATAAAAGATTCAGAAAGAGCGTACTCGGAAACATAAAGCTGCATTCTCAGCTGAAAATGCGTGGTTTGGTGTTTACGGCAAAATAATACTCAGCCGACGAAGTGTTAAATTTTTTGGAAAGTTAAAAAAAAAATTCTTTTTTTTTGAGTAATTTTTGAAAAATTTTTCAAAAATTATGGGCGATTCTAAGCATTTATAAATCGGGACCTTTTTATTAAGAATATGATCACGTCAGGATCCTGAATAATCCTTGCAGAAAAGTGAAAAAATCACTCTTTTGAGGTCTGCTATAAACTATATAACAAAAACAGCAAATAGTAATATTGTTTTTCGGTAACGACTTCGGATAGCAAAAAATACCCTTAATAGCCATACTTTGACTATTTTTTTGTTCCTGGCAATGCACTATGGGTCAAACAGTAAATTTTTCTGGCCAAAATTAATAACGTCCATATTATCATGTTGACCAACTGCAAATGTAGTTTTTATGTTGACTCTAGACTCAAAGAACAATTCTGAAACAAAACCTTAACCCTCGGACACCGGGTCAAAAATGGTGTGTAATAAATTTTCTAAATTAATAACACATACCAGTAAGCTTTTGGTTTCAAGCATTTCAGAAGTTGTTTCATGCGTAGAATCCGAGGTCAGAATTGACCCACCATCTCAGGATTTGGAGATATTTGAGGTCAAACTCATGAAAAATGGCTATTTTTGAGGTTAGATGCAAACTGCACAAAATTTTCATTCATTTTTTTATCAAATGTATCTCGTAGTTCTATTTTGATTCTTCAAAGTAGGCTATTAAAAGAAGTCTTTCAATACTTCCTTTAAAAGTTATTGCCGATTTAAGATGACATCTTGAAATCCCATAAAACTGTACAAAAGTACAAAATTATAATTGAATGCAAAAAAACCGACACTCCATTCATTTACTGCATGAGGGCGAATTCTAAAAACTTGTTGCCGACAATCAACCACAATATTGCAAAATTTCGCCATCATCTGCGACGCTTTCGTTATCAGACTCCAAATTGGTGATGTTAAATTTGTATCAGAAATGGACAAGGGCGTACGCAGGATTTCATCTAGGGGGGGGGCCAAACTCAAATTTTGCGAACCTTTTTTTTTTTTTTTTGAGAAATTTCAATGTAATGTATATTTTTGTACACTAAAATATTAAATAAAAGTTCATAATAACTTATGAAGGTACTCTTAGATAACTTACTAAATCAAAATTTGCTTAGGTATGTTATCTTTTAAATACATATCACATTTCTAAACTAATTTGAGGTCGCTGCCTCCAAAAACGCATTAATTTTTTTTTTTCCGAGGAGCCGTTCTAGATATAATCGACACTTTCGATTTTTGAGGTTATAGCTCTAATTTTATAAAAAAATATTTCGAGAAACCCAATTTGGATCGAATTTTTTTACACACTATTTTAAAGATTGTGAAAGCTATCCAAAGCATGAAAAACAACAAGGCCGCCGGTATAGATCAAATAACAGCTGAACTGCTAAAGGCATGCCCCGTAACATCAGCTAAAATTCTCCATCCTCTGCTCAACAAAATCTGGAGTGAAGAGCGTTTGCCAGAAGATTGGCTACATGGCATGTTAGTCAAATTACCGAAAAAAGGTGACCTAAGCGAGTGCCGAAACTATAGAGGCATCACCTTGCTCTCAGTTCCATCAAAAGTACTGACGAAAGTGCTTCTGAGCAGGGTAAGCGAAAAACTTGATTCAGCCATTCGAAAGCAGCAAGCAGGATTCCGGCGAAACAGATCATGCGTGGATCAAATCAACACGCTCAGAATAATTGTCGAACAATCATGCGAGTGGCGTGCTGCACTTCAACTTGTCTTCGTTGACTATAGCACTGCCTTTGACAGTGTCTCCCGAGAAAACATCTGGGCGTCACTGCAACGAAGAGGTATTGCCGCAAAGGCCATAAACTTAGTACGTGCACAATATGAAGGCTTTAAATGCAGTGTGTTACACAACGGGTTGTTGTCACCGACATTCACCACTAATTCAGGCGTACGGCAGGGGTGTTTACTATCACCATCACTCTTCCTTATCGTTCTTGATGATATCCTAGATAAAGCTCTTAATAAGGCCAAAAGGGGTATTCAATGGAACTTTACCGAACATCTGGAAGATCTCGACTACGCTGACGACATCTGCCTCTTATCGTCCAAACATTCAGATATGCAAAGCAAAATTGAAGACCTTGTCTTGGAATCACAAAAGGCCGGCCTAAAAATCAACGTATCCAAGACTAAAAGCATGAAGCTAAACGCAAGCAATGACATGACGTTTAAAGCTGGCAGTGATGACATCGGAAACGTCGATAGCTTCACGTATCTAGGCAGCATTATCTCCATGGATGGTGGAGCAAAAGAGGATATCAACTCAAGAATAGCAAAAGCAAAAGGCGCGTTTGCTCAACTGAACAAAATATGGTCTTCATCCGTTATATCCACCAAAACGAGAGTGCGCATTTTTGATTCGAATGTGAAGTCGGTTTTGTTATATGGGTGCGAAACATGGCTTGTTACTGAACAACTAACAAACAAGCTGCAAGTATTCGTCAACAAATGCTTAAGGCGTATATTAAAGGTTTGGTGGCCTCGCACTATATCAAATGCCGAGCTACATCAAAAATGCAAACAGAAGGCTATAGCAAACGAGATCAAGCTGCGCAAATGGGGATGGATTGGTCACACTCTCCGGAAACCACACAGCGAAGTTTGTCGCCAGGCCCTTGAGTGGAATCCACAAGGCAGTAGAGGACGTGGTAGACCCAAAACCAACTGGAAAAGGTCGTTGGAAAAGGAAATCCAAGAATCGGGAAAATCGTGGCAAGAGATCAAAGTCATCGCAAGGGATCGTGACAAATGGAGAGATTTCATATTGGCCCTATGCTCCTCCTAGGAGTTAAAGGAGAATACATACATACATTTTAAAGAAAAATTCTTACGCTTCTTTTAAATGTATCAATAACTAAAATCCTATTCAAATTGGCTGAGTTAAAGTTAAAAGTTTAAACTGAGCGAAAAGTTCATTTTCATAGTAATTTTTTACAATTTTGCAATATTTTTTATATTTCTATTTATACGAGGGGCCTAACAAAAGTTCGCTTAGTTGAATTGAAAAAACTTTTAAATTTAATTTTTTAAATTTATAACTTTATTCTTCATCTATTTGTATTTTTTCAACGTAATCGCCATTTATTTTGATACATTTTTGAAGTCGATAAATCTATCTTGAAAAACAGTCTTCAAAATCGGCTTTTTGCAGTTTTGCAATTTCACCATTAACCGCATTTATTATCTCCTCATTGCTGTTGAAGACTCTCCCTCTCAAATTTTTTTTTATTTTTGGAAACAACCAGAAGTCACAAGGCGCTAGATCTGGGGAATAAGGTGCGGGACGAATTTCTTCGATGTCTGAAAGCGCAATAAAATCGGTCGTTTTTTCAGTAGTGTGCGCTGGCGCATTATCGTGATGTAGAAAGTAGCGGCGTAGCTCCTTTTTTTGGCGTTTCCCAATAAATTTTGGAAGACTTCTGGTAAACAGGTTTCAGTATACCACTTAGCAGTAACCGTCTGACCTTCTTCCAAAGGAATAGCAGCTACAACTTTCTCTCTGGTGAAGTAAACTGACATTATTACTTTTGTTGCTGACTTTTTTTTGCTTTACTTTAACAGGTGGACTTGCACTTTCTGGGCTCCATACCATGGATTGTTGTTTGGTTTCAGGGTCGTACTTCTAAAACCATGCTTCATCACCTGTTACGATTTTCTTGAAGGTGTTAGACCTTCCGTTTTTGAATTTTTCAAGAAAATAATATTTGCGATACAGCCATGGCATTCAAGCCCAGTTCCTCAGCAATGATTTCCTGGGTCAATCTTGGATCTTCGTCAATTTTAGACTTAACCAGCGCTACACATTCATAATCAGTCGAAGATTTTGGGCGGCCTTCTCGAGGTTCGTCCTCCACAGAAAAATGACTTGTCTGGAATCTTCGGGACCACTTTGAAATAGTCACGAGGGATGGCGCATTAACTTCAAATGCTATTTGGCATTCATTAAATATTTCCATAGGCTAGTGCTTACGTCGAAATCCAAAAAGAATAGCGAACCGAATCTCTTGCTGCGTTGGCATTGGAATATCTGCTGACATTGTTTCACGAATTTCACGTTTTCTTCTCTCCATTTTGACCGATCTTTCTGAAAATTAAAATGATATATCGTAAGACTATAACAAATAATACGCAACTTTTTGATTTACTAAAAATTTTCAACATGACACCAATTAAGCGAACTTTTGTTAGGCCCTACGTAAGTGTATTTAATTTTAAATATTTTAAGCCCAAATTTACTACAATCAGATTATATTTTAAAAAATTATTAAGGTTTCAGTGGAGTAAGACTATTTTGATTTTTTATCGGAAAAATAAACAGGTACAATAAACTGGGTCGATTTTTATGAAGCAAAAAAATTGTATAATGTTTAAAATGCTTAGAATCGTACAAAGTACACGTGTGAATTTTTTTAGAGTTTTTGGAAATTTTTTTTTTTTTTTCTTTTTCTTTGACCAATTTTTGAAAAGTAAAAAAAGATCTGAAAAAATTTATCAAATACTTTGATTCTTTGAAGGATTTTAAGCATTTTAAGCCTCATACATTTTATTCGTAAGAGCCTTCCTTTTGAGTAAACGAATGCTTTTCCGACCACGTAATTGAAAAACATAAAAAAATCGACTTTTGGAACCGGATATTATCTATACTACCTGCACAAAAAATTTTGAATTTTTTAACGCAGCATTTTTTGCAAAAACATAGTCTTTAGTTTTAAGCAGCTTTGGGTATCTCTTCTGAGAAGAAAAAAAAGTTATGAGCAAAAAACATTTTATTGTACCTGATTATTTTTTGATAGAAAAACGAATAGTCATACTTCAGTGACACCTTAATAACTTTCTAAAATTTTATCCGATTTTACTTTCAAATTGCAATTAAATAAATAAATAAATAAATAGTGCAGTACAGATAAAAATAAGTGTATTTGTATAAACTATTGTCCAAAAAATCGTGTTTTATTTGGCTTTAATATGAAAAGTTGTTAAAACTACTGTAAAAATGAATGAATATGATATATTTGTAACTCTTAAGCTAGAGCTAGGGGGGGGGGGCAGCTGACCCCCCTGCCTCCCCTTGCGTACGCCCATGGAAATGGATATTTTTTGATATAATTTGAGGAGTAATTTTTCAAAAGGGCGTAAAACCACTTCCAACCTCGACCAAACCTAAGGATGCCATCGCCATTACCATGCTAAAATGCATCCTCTAATCCAAAATTCATCACAAAAAATGCATTTTTCTAAGATAAAATCGTGATCAAAAGTCGCATTTCATAACAAAAGGGCTTATTTCCATATAATTTCATAGAAATTTTTAGAGTTTGATACAAAAAGACGTATTTTGAATAGTGGCCAAAAAAACTTTTAATATTTTTAATACACCCCAGGCTATATAGGTGCTTACATACCATGCCTTTAGACATCAAAATAAACTTCCAAATGGTAAAATAAGAGTGATTTTGAAACAAAAGGGCTTATTTCCACACGTTTCAGAACAAAAGGGCTTATATCCAAATGTTTTTTACTTTTTGCAATTGCTGCAAATATGTTAGAATAAAAATGTTAAGGGGATTAGAACCTTTGGTCAACTCACTGTAATACAGGTGACATTAAAAAAAAATATGTTGTTGTAAACAGCCCATGAAAGTTTTTTCTCATTACTGAAAATTTGTTTAACATGGTTTTTTTTTTTATATCATTTGACATCATTTTTTGATATCATTTTGATATCATTTTTGATATCATTGTGATATACGCAAAGAATTACATTCCGTATATCACTGATAAATTTTGGATATCATTTTGATGTTCTCTATGATTTTGATATATTATTGATATTCTTTTCATGATCGGGATCAGTTGACACAACTGCAAAGTTCTAAGAAAAAAACAAAGCGTACATTGGGTGATGACAAACGTGATGGAATTACACCAAGAAATGGCTAATGCATTTTTTCAATTAATTTGTTTTTTATTTCACTTAATTTTGTTCTTATTTTGGTTCGGTTTATGAGAAAACATTGCCAAATCTTTAAGTCTGAACACAACAAAAAGAATTTGATTCAGTAACAATTTCTTGTTAACCAAATCACAACACTATTTCGAGCCCTAACCGCCAAAAAAACTTAACTGACAAAAAGTAAATTTTACAGGAGAAGGTTTTTTTTTAAATATCTGTGCATTTAGTATAGCTATTACAGTGAAATTTAGTATGTAAGCTATATTTTGTGTTAGACATGCGATGCAACTAGTTTCATTCACCAATTTATAATATAACGGCGATTTTTCAGTGTTTTGTCAGTTAAGTTTTTTTTCTTTTCCAGATTCCCCATCTGATCTTCAGTTTCTGTACCAAAAAACATTTGAGGTCACATATACTATTAACCCGCATCAAGACTTTTAATAAATTTTCCCTTTTTATTACATTATTTGCAAATTATTTTTGACACAAAAAGAAAAAAAAGACTTAACCAACAACTCGCAGTCACAAAAAAAAATAAACAAAATACTTCGAATGTCGGTTAAGACTTGTTAGACCGGACAGAGCGTATAGTTTCTTTTGGGTGCTTAGCATAAAGAAATAGGAGTTTTAAGTTGGAAAAAAATTATGCAGTTAATTTTATTTATTTTTCTAGTTTTGGTCGGTACCAACAAAACAAAAAAAAAATGTTGTTCTAAATGCATATTATTAGCGATAATTTAAAAAACTCACTTTTTAGAGCTCAAACGTCTAACCGGAAACTAAAAAATCATGTTTAAATTTGTCACTTCCATAATTTGTTGATAGTCCATTAGCATTTATAACAGCTTGCGAACGATTTTTCATGGATTTTAATAAGTTTGAGCAAACATCCAGTTGAATGTCATGCCATTCTTTGACCATTTCTTCCTTAAGCTGGTTTATGTTATGGATAGTCCTGCTGTAAGGCTTATTGCTCCATTCGGTCCATAAATTTTATATCACGTTGATGCCAGGCGATTGAGGAGACGTTTACAATAGCTTGGAACAGTTTTATATCAGCCATAATTGCGCTACATGGAAAGAATGCGGGTCTTTATAATGGTAAAATGCAAAACTCTCTCCAATACCATGTTTTATAGCATTTCGCTTAACATTATCTTTCGAAATGTTAAGGTAACCAATCTCATCCATTTTACCATCTATAAACACTAAAATCGGGACATCTGCAATGGACTTACAGCCCCAACGCACACAAAATCGCCCCATGTTTCACTGTAGAACGAATATTTTTAATATTAAATTTAGTGTTTGGTTGTCGCCATACATAAGTTTTGCCATCACACAAAATACATTTCTTTCGTGGCTAAATAAGACCTTAAATAACAAATATTCTTGTTATTATTCCCATTTTTTTAAATGGTTAGTCGTTTGAACCACTGTATATAAAAGCAGGAAACAATTTACCCTAAAAAAAAAAAAAACCAAATATTGAATACAATACAGTTATACCCGTAGATAGTCCATATAATCAGTTCACATTCTAAAATTTTTTAATAAAAGACTATTTATAATATAAAAACATTAAAAAGAATGCTCTTGCAGTGGGTGCGTTTGAATGAAGTATGTATATAAAAATTAAATTGTATACTTTTTTAAAATTCGGAAATATACCACTATTTAGTCTTTCTATTTTGCATCAACTCGCTTTTATTTTTGCACAGCTTCAGAAAAAATTCAAACTGAATGAACATGTCAAAAAACAAATCCATATCAATGTTTTTTATAAAATCGAGTTTTATGACAATCGTGAAGTTAGAGTGATCAACAAGTTATACAGTGTCCCTCAAAATGTATTATTTTTATTAAAAATTCAGTCAAGCTGTATTTTGCGTACGTATATGAGCAAATTATATTTTCCAACAGAAAATTTTAGAAAAAAACAGTACAAAAAACAGTATATTATTGAAAAAACAGTACTTTTGCGTACTGTTTTGGGTGTTGCTCATAAAACAGTACTTTTTTTAAGAAACAGTACATGTACTTTTTAAAACAGTACGTCTGGCAACCGTATATATAATTGATGCACAAAACTTTTCAATTTGAGTCAAACAGGCCTGTTCCGTAATCAGCGTGGTTTCAATTACTTTTCACTTAGGAGGCTTTTTGATGTAAATGGAGAGTCTCACGATAAAAAGGATTAGAATCTTTTTTGTGGAGAAATACAGGTTCTGTAAATAATATTCATTTGTATTTACGAAAAAGTAACTTATTCCGAAATATTTGATAAAGTCGTATTTTTCGACTTTTTGCGGTTTTTTAATAATATTTCCTAAACGGTTACTTTCTCGCTAATGCCAATCGATGTTATTTGTCGTGTGACTCACCATTTTCATGAAAAAGCCTCCTAAATGAAAAGTAATTGAAAACGGATTACGGAACATGCCTGATAGTTTTCGAGATAAGAAAATTTTTCAAAAATTCAATAATGCCAGAACAGACAACAACGCCAAACAAAACTACTTTAATTTTAATTGAAATGGAGCTGAGAAAGTACTTATTCTAATTGTTATATATTTAGCTTGTACTAACTTGTAGAAAAAAGAGCGCCGCAGCGTTACATTCCGTATATCACTGTGATATTTATTTTTTTGTAATCTTATATATCGTCGGGTTAAAACTACAACTAGACATCTACATTTTTCATGATTTGAGAAAAAAGCGTTTTAAATTTTATGAAATTCGTTTTTTGTATGGGATTTTGCAGTTTTATGCTTTTTATTCTTTATATAAAATTGGATGGAGACAACATTTCAAAAAACAGATTAAACTGGGGCATAGAGCCGTTTTTTTTTCATGTTTCTGTATACTTAACTCAAAACATCAATATATGTAGATGTCTAGTTGTAGTTTTAACCCGACGATATGTGTTCTTAACAAAAAGTAGAATATTTTTAACTAAGATATACAAACTATAATTATCCCTTCAACCAACGGCTGGTACTGGGATATTGTAAAACCAAGACGACAGTTTAGAAATGTTATCCATTCATTTTAAATTGTAAATTTTAAGTTGCAAACTCTAAAATAGTAAATTTTAAATTTAATTTGAAAAATTTTTTTTTCTTTGTAAATTAACTGTTAAATTGCGCTAATTGTACTCTATATCACATTATTGTTCTTTGTAAATAGTTATCACATGTTTAATTTGATTCTAATAATATTTTGACAAATCACATAAATTCAATAATACTATTTTTTACATGAGAATAAACTCTCCTAGAAAAGGTGCTGAGGTTACTAATACTACGTATATCGATTGGAAGTCTGTTGTAAAGCCTTAGTGCAGAGGGTATCAGACTTTCATAGTGCTTCTGTGTTCTGCTTTGAGGAATTTGTACGTTGTGTGAAGATCTTGTAGTCCTATTTGTGATGTCACTTCGTAAATCAATTTGAAGACTCTGTTTGATATTCTTGTTAATAACTTTGTGTATAAACTTTATTTTTTCAACCGGTATGTTTTCATTAAGGCGTTGCAATTTTGTTTCGTTATACACCAGCGTTGTACTATATAGTCTATCGTAGAAGTATAAGGTTTTGATAGCTTTTGTGATAAAATGATCGCATGTGTTATGAAGCGTTTGCAAACACGATGACCAGTTGATGATGTTGTACCGAAAATGGGTTAAAACATGCGAGCTTATCAAAAGTTGCGCCGTAAAATTTGATAAAACCATTTTCGATCTCCTTATAGCTCCCACAACTGGAACTACCTTTTTGATTAGATAGTCGACATGATCACTCCAAGTTAATTTGCCATCAAGTATCACACCAAGGTGTTTCACTGACTTTACTTGGCTGAATCACATTATTTAATCGCACACTAGGATATATTGGTTGCTTATTTTTGTTACTAAATATCATATAACTAGTTTTATTTTCATTGACAGTTAGCTTATTGCCCACTGCCCAATTTGAGAATAGCTGGAGATCGTTATTGACTAACGTTTCAAGTTCAGATTCATCTTCAGCAGCATATAGTAAGCAAGTGTCATCTGCAAATATGTTATACAAAGCAAAAAGCTCAGCATATTTTATGTTTTGAATGTAAAGAAGATATAAGGTCGGTCCAAGGTTTGACCCCTGTGGTATACCACACTCCAACATTTTGCTATCACTAAGCACGTTATGAACTCTGGTTCTGACTGACCTTTGTGATAATTAGCTATTTAATAATTCATTGACAGTACCTCTTATGCCAAGGTCATAGAGATGAGCCAGTAAAATGTCATGTTGCACCGTGTCGAACGCTTTTTTCATATCAATAAATACAGCTGCGACATATTTTTTCTCGTCTAATCTATCATTAATGTACCGTAGCATTTCAGCTAACGCGGCTTCAGTACTGCAATTATTTTGAAATCCGAACTGGTGCATATCGAACTTGACAGTTTCATTAATAAATGACACTAACCTTGTATTGAGGGCTTTTTCAAATATTTTTGCCAGGACACTCAATAGAGAAATAGGTCGATAGTTGTTAATGTCATCATTTTTACCACTTTTGTGTATTGGTACGATGATAGTGTTTTTCAAAATTTGCGGGAAAACAGCTATGCAAAACATGTAATTTATTAGTTTTTGTAGAACTGGAACGATCAAATCAGAAATAGACTTTACATGCTTTCATATGACATCAATATTTTTAACGATTTTTATAAAAAGAAATATCCCGATCTTTTGATGGCTATATCTCAGAAAGTAGATCCAACCAGCCATTTTTGATTACATATTAACTTTGTTTGATGATTTGTCTAGAGTACTCTAAAGCAAGTTAGTGCAGTCAAAATTGTTTGATTTGACTTTTTTCTGCTGTAGCTTGCTCTATTCTACTCTGAAAAGTTTTCGATGAGTCTGCTCCAAACTGCTCTGTTTGCTCTCTTCTGCTCTAGATTTTTTTGTAGAGCAGGTTGGAGCAGCAAATTGTCATAAAAAAATCAAAACAAAATAAATATTTTTAAAGTTTTTCGTCAATTTTGTTTTTTATATTTTATTTTTAACAGAGTTGGGCAAATTGCATTATAGGAGCATTAATGCAAAAGATTTTTTCAATAGCATTAAATTCCAAAAATCAATGCAAAAGATTTTTCGGAACAATTCCACTTTATCGACTGTTGTTGTTTTGTTTTTTTTTTTTGCCCAAATAGGGCTCTGGGAATTAATTACAACAACAACAACCTATGAGCGCATCTACTTTCGGAGATATAGTCATCGGAAGATCGGGATATATCTTTTATAAGTTGAGTATAAGTTGGGAACCCCTGGATGGATTTTAAAAATATTGGTGTCATATGAAAGGTATTTTACCGGACTATATAATTGCCATACAAAGTTTTTCAATTTGAGTGATAGTTTTCGAGATATGACAATTTTTCAAAAACTCACCCGATTTTTTTTGCAAAAAACCGTTATTTTTCCCAAAAAATGTGTTATTAACCTATAATTTTAATAACTAAATTAGGAAGCCTAATTTATTTCCTTTCATTTGATATGCATTATGTATCTGAAATTGCATCATTAATAAATTTTTATAGAAAAAAACAAAAATGGACCAAATCAATTTTCTTCAAATTTGGAACTTTAAAGAACAACAATGCCAAAACAGACAACAACAACAACTTTACTACTACTACAACAACAGTAAATTTACATAAGAGTAGGGGTAATTGGGCGGCCTGTGGCCGCAGCTCAGGATTTAAAACTCCCTAAAATCCGACACCGGCTTCGCGGCGGCCTTCGGCCGCGGATCAGTCTATAATATATCCAACACATAGTTTGCTAGCCAAATTGCGCGCGCAATTTTTAATAAAAATTTTAAATTTTTTTAATATAAGTAGCTGATCCTCTTTTTTGTTGTTGTTGTTGTAGTAGTATCCAAGTTGTTGTTGTTGTAGTATTAGTTGTTTTTGTTGTTGTAGTTGTTGTTTGTTCTGGCATTGTTGTTGTTTAAAGTTCCTAATTTCAAGAAAATTGATTGGGTCTCTTTTTGTTTTTTTCTATAAAAATTTATTAATGATACAATTTCAGATACATGTTGCATATCAAATGAAAGGAAATAAAATGGGCTATCTAATTTAGTTTTTAAAATTATAGGTCAATAATACATTTTTTGGGAAAAATTCAGTTTTTTGGGGAAAAAAATGGGGTGAATTTTTGAAAAATTGTCATATCTCGAAAACTATCACTCAAATTGAAAAACTTTGTAAAGCAATTGTATAGCTTCATAAAATACCTTTCATATGACACCAATATACCCAGGGGTTCCCAACTTATACCGATTTTTATAAAAGATATATCCCGATCTTCCGATGGCTATATCTCCGAAAGTAGATCCGCTCAGAGGTTGTTGTTGTTGTCGTTGTGATTAATTTTCAAAGCCCTATTTGACCAAAAAAAATAAAAAAAAACAACAGTGGAATTAAGCCGATTTTTCATTTGCATTAAATTCTAGAAATCAATGCAATAATTTTTTGCATTTGCGTTACTTATTCAATGCATTAAAAAAGTAATTCAATTTGCCCAACTCCGATTTTTAACATAAAAAAATGTAAATATTTTAAAATTTTTGCCGATTTACTCGAAGTTGCTTGTTTTGTGTTTTTTGAAATTTCTGCTCTGCTCTGCCCAACTCTACTCTAGCCTGCTCTTAAAGTTATGACATTTTTCAAAAGCTGCTCTACTGTAATCTAAGTTCGTCAAACAAAGCTATTCTTTCTAAGAGTTAAAAGCTTAACAAACCAAAGTAGGTTTACAAAAAAAAAAAAATATTAAGCCAAAAATATCGTCAAATCAAGGGGCCGCCGAAACCGAAGTATCTCCAAAACTTTCATTCATATTAAGCTAAATGGCACTAATTATAAAGGTATCAACACTTCTGGTTCGTATTCTTTTTTATTAATTTGGTATCTTTGGACAACACAGTTTTACTAAGAGCCTTAGAACATATTTTAAGCCACCTAATTATTCAGCAGTATTTGAAAATTTTTCTCGATTTACTTAAGTTTTGGCCACAAGCTATGGGCAACACAGTGGTCTAATTCAGCAACGTAGTCCAACAGTTCTTCCATGCAGGTTTCTGTAGTTTTAGAGCGGCTGTTTACGCGGTCGTTGCATTCCTGGTATTTTGAATAAAGAGCTTCTATGTTGCCGTGGGTTTGACATTTTTCCTGTAAATATGGCAGAATAAATAATCCTGAGCACAATTAAATAAAATACTTACTCTGAGGACAGTTTGAGGGTCAACTAACTCAGCTTCCTCCTCCTCGGCCCTTACATTAGGCAGGGAAAAGAATTGGATAAAACTTCTGAAGGCCATTTTTACTACGTATAATCTTTCATTAATATTTCAATTTAAATAGAAGCCCAATTTCAATTGCATTTACCTTTTCCACTTAAGAAAATCTGTTGTGCAACCACAATTTCTCACAAAAACGAAATTGTTCGAAATGAAGTTGGCTGTCGTACAAGATTACGACACTATGACGTACATGGTTAGGTTCTTCTTTTAAAGCCTTTTTCTTCATTAAGAGTTGCCGTTAAAATTGTAAAAAGTCTACGAAATAAACAGAGCTGTTCACGCGATACACAAAAGAATCAGGCGATAGTTCTATTCTCCATTGCGGTATATGAGAGCGGACACACTATCGATTTGCTATCGGTCGTTTGAAAAATATCATTCTCATTGGCCTATGAGCCTGAAGGGAAGCGGTCCCTCCGCATGCCAACAAATAGTACTATCGCCCGACAGTTTAGTCTTTCGTGTGTCCAGCCTCTAGGTGTGTATTTACACGTAGAAATTATTTTGAGAAATTCTTTAAGCTTGTTGGCAAGAGGGGAATAATATAAAGAGACGCGTACACTTTTTGTCGTACTCGTAAATTCTTTTTCGTTCTATTCGTTTATTGTAACTTTTGGGCCCTTTTTTATTTTTATTCGTTTAGGGATAACCAAAATAGACGTGATGAGACGTAACGAGTAAATTCGAGTAAATGTAAGCAAATGTTGACAACCAAAATTAACGTACGTAACTGATCGAAAGTGAACGAAACATCTTGACGAGACGTGTTGTTCCGTAATAGTGAAGTCACGCGAAGGGCACAGGCACTTCAAATTTGTAGGCAAGGGGCTGTCCATAAACTCCGTGACGCTAACATTCGCTAAAATGAACCCCCTCCCCCCCTATGTGACAAAAAGTTACGCTGGACCGGACCCCCCCTAGCGTCATGTGACGAACCGAAACCCTCCCCCTATTCATATATTTTTTTATGCATATACCAGTGCAAAAGTTGGTTAAGTTTTTAATTTTCACGTACAATGCTAAATAGCAGAAAAAATTAATTCTCATTGTAAGTTTCTATTTATATTCATATTAATATATCGAGCCCTAACCGCCAAAAAGGCTTAACCGACACGATTTCTGATTTCCGTTTTTTGAAAAGAAATCGATAACTCGCGTCCATGACTGTAAAAAGTACCATTACGAAGTAGAGCTGTCTGTTTCTGTACCAAGGTTCGTTCGTGAGTACGAACTTCGTACTTTAAAGGTACGAAATCACGTACCTCAAAGTCACGTGAATTTGAGGTTCGCATAGGTACGTGAATTTGGTAAAGTTCGTACTTTTGATTCGAACTTCGTACTATTCGTACCTCGTACTTCGTACTATTCGTACCTCGATATTCGTACTTTTCGTGCCTCGTAGTTAGTACTTTTCGTACCCTATTTGAGATTGTACGGATGTTCAAAAGCGGCAAAAGTATCTAATAGGTGCCACGCCCACTATTTATCGATTAATCGAAAAAAAATTTAAAACGTTATGTCTCGAAAACTATGGACGCTATTACCATGAAATTTGGTAGGTAGGTGCTCCACATAATTAGCATCCGCTGACCAAAAAGTGGGCGTGATCGGGCAATGTCACGCCCAGTTTTTAACGATTCGAAGAATGGCTACTTTAAAAGGCTATGTCTCCCAAAATATACAAGCTATTTCCATGAAATTTTGGTGGTAGCGGATGCTTATTATGTGGAGCACCTACCTACCAAAATTCATGGAAATAGCGTTCAGTTTTCGAGATATAACGTGTTAAATTTTTTTTCGATTAATCGTTAAATAGTGGGCGTGGCACCTATTAGATACTTTTGCCGCTTTTGAACATCCGTACTATCTCAAATGGGGTACGAAAAGACCGAAGTACGAGGTACGAATAATACGTAGTTCGTATCAAAAGTACGAACTTTACCAAATTCACGTACCTATGCGAACCTCAAATTCACGTGATTTGGGCGTACGTGATTTCGTACCCCTGTTCATGAATTCACGTACTCACTTGTAGTACGAATTCACGTGATCCGACAGCTCTATTACGAAGTTATAGCGAAAGCAATTTTGACTTTTGCACTACAATGTATGCAAAGAAAATTCAAAAAAGGTTCTACTGTAAAATTTGTTTTTTGTCGTACTAGTTTTGTACTTCATAAACTACAATCATTGAACTGACGGTTTTTCAGTATATCGCTGGCGTTTAACGATTCTAACTGCTGAAACAGAATGTGTAGCTGAAGCTTGAAGTACGAAGTAAGCGACGAACTGTCAAAAGTAGGCTACACATATTTTAATACGCGTCAACACAATGTGAAGTTAACGCTGTAGCTGAAGCTTGCGGCGTAATACAAAGTTCGAACTTTTCAACTTTGTCGCTTGCTGCATGCTTTTTGACAGAAGAACAATGTTACCGAATTGATGAAAATAAATTTTTAAAAATTATTTAATGATTTCAAGGTAAATTTAGCGCAAAATTCATGATATTTAATTTCATAAAAACGAGCAGCAAATAAAATTATGAAAAAAGTTTTAAGTTTTAAAAGTTCAGGTCATTTTAAAATTTATGCAATTTTTATAACTAAATAAGATTGGCAGCTCTATTCTATTAGCAGTAAGCTTCTCCATTCTGTTCATAGAAATTCTCGAAGCGCTTCATCGTTTGCTACACTACATTTTGCACTACAGCGGCATACTACAGCTTCATCATTCTGTTCAACGCTTAATGGCCTGAACACAATGCGAGCGGAACGTTTTTTTCGGTTGCCGACATAGCTAGAAACAATAAGAAATTGCCTTGTGAAAGCAGTACAAAAAATTTTGTTATTTCGGCAGCGTTTTTTCTATTTCCGTTGAGATTTTTGAGTAAAAAAATTTTGAGAGAGTAAAAAAACGCTGCTCAAATTCAGTTTGTCATTAGCCAGACGATTTTTCACAAAATTCGGCTGACGAAAAACTAAGTAGTGTTGGTAGTTTTGTATTTTGTGGCAATCGGTTACCAAAAGTATTTGATTAAAATGGTTACGTTTTTAAAAATTAATCGAAATATAGATCTAAATGTTAAGAAATAAAAACAACTAAATTTTATTATCTATAAAATTTGATTTTAAAATTTTCCTAAATTAAAATAAATCAAAATATTTAAAAATCAAATAAAAAAACTGTGAGTACTCGGTTTGTATTTGGTTTTTATGTTGTAAATAATAAAAAAAAGCTGACCAAGAAAAAATAAATAAAAAAATAGTTGCTAAGGAACAAAAATTACTCTGCTAGCCGAAAGCAGAAGGAGAATGAAATACAAACAATCAACAAAATTTCTCCAACCGAAAAAAACGTTCCGCCCGCATTGTGTTCGGGCTATAAAGAATAACAATTTATGTTTTCAAAATATTCTTCAGTTCACACTGAAAGTGTGTTATAAATTGTTAATAATTTTTTTTGTATGCAAAAATTACAAAACTAATATTTTTAAAATTGTAATTTAAAGTCTGTGGGTAATCAATCATTAAAGTTGGTTTTTATTTCCGTACTTTAATTCAACCTAATTGATGAAGCCTCTATTCCGCCTAAATTGATGGGGTTGGATCAAATTGAACTACACTGTGGAAGGGTACGCGGAATGTAGACGAAGCAGTCAAAAATCAAATCTAGAAAAGACCTTTCAGTGGTACCGTAATTTAAGAAAAAATCCTTGAAGCCCCTATTTCAACCAAATCAATAGAGTTGCATCAAATTGAGCTTTACTGTAGAAGAGTATACGGAATGAAGATGTAGCAGCTAAAAATTATATTTAAAATAGTCCTTTTAGTTGCACCGAAATTTATTTTTAGGCCTCGTTTTCAATTATATTAATTACACTTAACTATGAAAAAGCTCACGAAATGAAGTTAAGAACACTGTTTAAAAATATATCATTTGTTCACTTTCTAACGACTGACGTAAATTAAAAAGGAAAGCGTTAAATTTTTCTTTTATAAAATTTTCAATAAAAAAATTTAAATGTTCGGGCAAAGGATGAAGGTAAAACCTGAACCAATGAAGCTTAATTTTGCCAAAGTTACAAATTTATTCTCAATGACCCCTTATACCAATATCTTCAACAAAATTTAAAGTTTTCTTTTTTTAAAATTTCTCAAAACTGTGACAAACTCAGTGCTTTTATAAAAATTTAGGGAATTGAAATGATTGAGTTACATTAAACACAGTTTCCATTGGGAAATCTAGATTTTGCTCTCAGATCAAAATTTTTCTTGAATGGAACACGAAAACAGAGTAATTGTTTTTGCTGGGGCGGATGACGGGTACAAATGTTTTGACATTTATAGTAACAAATAAGGCTGTATTTGTGTATTGTATCGTCAAATTATTTGGAGTTCGAATTTTTAAAAACATCCAATTGGAAATTTTAAGTTGAAAGACGAAATTAAATGAAGAATTATTGAAACTGAAACCGATTATTATTAAATGCTTTCTTTTTAAATAGGACAATCGAAATAAATACATAAATTTGAATTATGCAGAACCTTCTTGAACCTCAATGTCTTGAACATAGTACATATGCATATATTTCTGGCCCAACATACGATTTCGTGAAACATTGACCCTTGCCACATGCGCTAAGCAGATGGCTTTTTGTTAGCAAAATTGGACCAAGTTCCACTGAATTGGCTGAATAGGTATGCCAGCTGTTAAACAAGATTTTTGTCTGCATCATTAGTTGTCTTTTTGGCGAATTGTTTTTGAGCGCCATTCGCAGCCCGCTCCGAATTTCAAACAATGGCTTCTACCATCTGCACAGCTTAAGTCAAATTTCCAAATCCAAATTTATCCATATTTTCCTTTGATAACAAATGTTTCTTTGTATTGTACTCTAAGGCCCGATTTCACAGTGTGAGCTTAAGCGTAGTTTATCTGTTGAGTGTAGTTTAACTTCAAATTTCATTTTCACAGTCATTTTAATTTAAGGGCCGCTTAAGCGCCAGTCAATCGACACTATAAATAGTTAGGGAGGCTTAAGCGGCGTTTATGTCACAATTGACATTGTCAAAAAATTAAAAATAAACAGAATAATATGAATTCAAAAATAAATTTAACTAAACAATTATTGAAATTTTGAGTAAATGGAACAGTTTGGGTAGGCATATAATATAAATGATTTATATTAACTTTCAATAAATTTCCAGGAACAAGTTACATTTGTACCAGAAGGACAAAATTTGGGGTGCATACATTTGCGTCATGATGACTTCGATGGATGCGATCTATGTATTCTCTTGAAACTTTTAAGAGAAGCAGTTTATATGGAACACACAGCGTTTTCATTTTTCAAGAAAGTCAAATTGTAACCCAACGTCTTCAATTGCAAGCGTTCAATTCTGACTGCTTTCTCTCCAATACCGGCATCAACAAGGAAAAATCGAATTGGAAGTTCGGTTTCAATAAAAGTCAAAAGAAAATAACTTAATTTTGGTTGTGTTTATTTATGCCTACAATTTAAAATTTTTATGAAAACTACATCTATTAATTTAATTGCGATGCTCCAATGTATTCTGGATATTATTTATTCCATATTTCAATACTCCCATCAGCTTCAATTTCAATAAATTTCGACTCATTGCGCGCCAAATTGCTAAGCATTTCGGTAACCATATCCATACTCTTTACGCCCCGTAGTATCGTGTTCTCTAAATGCATTGATAGCATTATGCCAACATCCAACGGCAGTCCGCGACGCATTTCCAAACTAGAAGCAATGACTCGTGTTAAGATTAATGACATCAACATCTCGAAGAGATTAGCATATTATTGCTTTGATAAACACTTCGTATGAGGCGCAACGAATAAAAACCAGGTTCAGGAACCTCTTCCATGATGGGTTTTCCAATCTCATATTGATTAAAGTTTTGTGATAAGTAACGTGGCAGCAGTTACACGGTTCATAGGGCTTCTTGCAAGACAAATGCCTCTTGTCATCATAATGTGGCCCAATATCTTGACTGTTGGTTACAACTATTATGCAGCTTTTTTTAAAAAAAAAAAACATTAAAAGCAGTGCAACGGCACATTTGCGGTTTGCTTGCTATGAATTAAATATTTTTTTAAGAAATTCCATATCGATACCTTAGAGCGCTATAGTCCTATCTCCATTTTTCCAATTGTTGGGAAATGCAAAAAGAAGATTTCAAACAGTGGTTATTTAGGATTGGCTGCTATTTTGATATAAATGTATATGCAATATTTTTATCTATAGTATATTTTAACATAATTTAATGTTTTTAACCAATTTTGTTAATTTCTTACGAAATCCCAGCCAATTTATAGTATGTCATTACTTTTGCCCTTATATTGAATTCCACTACTATTGAAATAAAAGACGTATTTAGTACATTTTTTGAATTTTTTCCATTAAAATGTCGTAAAAAGTCATGAAACGCGTAAAAAACACGAAAAAAACGAATTTTTTTCGTTTTTTTTTATTTTTTTTTTTTTAATTTTTGGTTCCGACAAACAAGAGTGCAGCCTTGGGTGCAACCAAATTTGTTCACTAAAATGTCTCAAAAAGTCATGAATCGCGAAGTAAACGCGATAAAACGAAGATTTTTTTTTTAAAATGTGACTTATTTGAAAATTTAGTGGAGATAGGACAGTAGCGCTCTTGAAAAAATTACAGTTTGGGGGTAGGATTTTTGTTAATTATCAAATATTTTGGTATTTTAGTGGTATTTTGACATCACACAGTTTTCCACACGGTGAAGAATCCCACAATGATGCCATAACTGCAAAAATCTCAAAATCGCAAAAAGTGGAGATAGAACTATAGCGCTCTAAGGTATCGATATAAACAAATTTTGTATACTGTCAAATTTATTTACATTTTTCTGGTTCGTATCTATGCTAATGACAAAAGTGAGCTAGTCAACTGTGAAATTGAAAAATATTTAAGGGCCGCTTAAGCTACCCTAACGGTTTAGCTAAGCTAAAGCTTAAGCTCACACTGTGAAATTGGCCCTAAATGAGTTTGGTTATCTTTTTCAAAAACAATAAATATTTTTTTATTAATAATGGTGCCACTTTGACACTTGCCCTACGTGATTGTAATAGTGTGAGTGCGAGCAAATGAAATCTGAATAAAAAAATCTAGATTTGAAAAAATTGATTTGAGATCACAAAATTTTGCTCTGGATTTCCCAATGGAACGCAAATTGTAATTGATTTTGATCTAGATCAAAAAAAGATTGCTCTTTTTTGCCCAATGGAAAACGACATAACATTCTTATTTGTATATTTTGCAAATTTATTTTTATAATCAGGCCTAACACTGCATACACTGTAGATTCGATAATCGTAAGGACTACGGAAGTACTATTATTACATTTAAAAGATTGCGATTGTTAATTCGGCCTTTTAAATCAAATAACGATACTTCACTGACAACCAAATCGTAAAAAATTAAGAAAATTAGATGTTCTTATACCTTTGAATAACTTAAGTTTAGTTTTTAATTTTTTTCTTTTGAAAAAAAGGTTATTTTAAACGCCGTCCCGTGTCATTGCAAGGGATCGTGACAAATGGAGAGATTTCATATTGGCCCAATGCTCCTCCTAGGAGTTAAAGGAGAATACATACATACATACCGTGACGCTTGCTGGAACCCCCCTCCCCTTGTGAAAAAAAGTGTCGCTTGCTCCAACCCTCTCCCCCCTAGAAGTGTCTCGGAGTTTATGGACAGCCCCCAAGCGGAGGGAAGTGTTGCTTTTCATTTCACTCCGTTTGCCTACAAACTCGAAATGCCCTTCGTGCGACACCACACTAAGAACCGAACTTAAAACCGTCACTATAGTGACGAGTGTACTCGTCATAATAGTTGTTTGGCCGCAGAACATAAATATTTTTGTATGATAATTTTATATTGAACTAATTAAACAGTCATTTTTGCAATTTTTCAACAACAGACGAAAGCAAGTGTTTACATGGAAATTGATTACATATGTTTCGGCTACTTCCACATATATATTTATATATTTTCATATATAAACATGTATATAGCCTCATCAGATCAGTTTTAGTTAAATCTTGCTAGAAACCGTACTCGAACCCGTGACTCCGGTTTTCTAATGAAAGAGAACGCGGTGCTTAAGCGATAGGTCACGAAATTACGAGAATTTTAATGTTTAATGTTAATGCTACAATTAAAACCTACAAGCAAAAAAAAAAAAAACAGTCAATTAACTAACTTCATAAATATTTTTGATAAAATAAAATAAGATGACTGATTTTTTGTAAAACGCTGATCCCTTATGACTCGTTTGCTAACGTAGCATTTTGGGCGAAATGTCAAAACATACGTAACGAGTGCAAACGTTCATTCAGTTGCTATCGTCTCGTCACGTCTATTTTGGTTTGGGCTAGTTTACATAGACATTCATAATCAAAATAATCATGCATTTTTTTGCTTCATGATTAAAATTATATTAGATTTGTTTGACGAAGAGAGCAGAGCAGAGTAGAACAGCTTTTGAAAACTGTCATATGACTTTTAGAGCAGGCTAGAGTAGAGTAGGGCAGAGCAGAAATTTCAAAAACACAAAACAAGCAACTTTTAGAAAATCAGCAAAAATTTAGAAATATTTACATATTTTTACGTTAAAAATAAAATGTATTGTTGTTATCGGCTTCTTTATGTTACACTTAGTGAAAAATGCTGAGCTACAGCCGTACAAATAAAAACAAAAGAAATGTTTTTATATATTTTTATTTTCAATTTTTTGGCTTAATTTTTAAGCCATCATCAGGAAAAGTCTACGAACAAATATAGATAAATTTAAAAGCTTTATTCATACCTTAATTTTGTTTTTTATTCAATATTATTTTTCAAACTCCATGCAAGTAGGTACATTTATTCGAGTAATTTGATTATTGCTGCAACATTGTTCCACTGGGTCTTCTTGGTCTTTCTGAACTTTTGTACGCCACGAGCTTCAAGTAATTTGACAGCCACATTTGGAGTATGCTTCTGAAAATTGTCTACTTACAAATTGATATACAAAAACAGTAATAAAGAATGGACAAATCGTAGCAATGCTAATATTTTTGGGCTAAAAGTC
Source organism: Calliopum simillimum (assembly GCA_951812925.1). Classification (NCBI taxonomy): domain Eukaryota; kingdom Metazoa; phylum Arthropoda; class Insecta; order Diptera; family Lauxaniidae; genus Calliopum; species Calliopum simillimum. The sequence continues at coordinate 66,513,329 of OX638368.1, forward strand.
ATTTGATTTTTTTTCTATTTTAAAGACGGTTATAAAAAAAATATCCAAAAATGTACTACACTTCATGATTCTTCTTCTAGAACGGACCTTTGACTGTTGACAGACAAAATATCATAAGCCCAAAATTACTAAATAATTGGGACTGTTTTTTCAAAAAATCATAATTCCCAAACAACAAATTTGGGCTAATAGAGGCTGTTACATAATATTGCTTATATGTATGGCTATTTAAAAAAAAAATATGAAGAAAAAAAAAAACTGATGCAATTGAAAATTTTTCAAATCAAAAATTTTTTGAATTTTTTTTTCAAATGACGATATAAAAGTTATTTTTTGAAATATACCCTGTATCATATTTTTTTCTTTTAGAGGAACCTCTTAGCTACAAACATACCAAAAATTACGAAGATCGGACGTTTTTTCGCAAAGTTATCACATTTTCCGTGAAAATTGACATGCGACAATAGCGCATAATCGAGTTTGTGGACGAATTTTAAAAAATTCCCCACGACGAAAGAACTCAAAATCAAGCAAAAGGAAAAAATACGTGTCTCATCGATTTCAATGTAGAAACTATTAAAAAAATAATATGCAAAAAAAAAAAAATACTGCCTGGACGATTTGAGATGAAATGACCCATTTGTTTTAACTTTACTTATCCGTCGATGCCGTTGATAATTTGGCCTGTGTCGTTTCCGAATTTTTCCCTCAATTGTTTATATGTTAGTACATTTGTACCTTCACTTGGCGTGCTCTCCATGTTTGATGTATTGTTGTAATCGGCTTCTTTGATATTCCTTGCACGACAAGAATTATGGAAAAATGTTAAAAGTATGTTCAATTATTATTTGTTTTTATGTTGTTAAAATTTTAAATTTATCTGTATTTGTTCGTAGACTTTTCCTGATGATGCACTATAGGTCAAAAGGCACACTTTTTTGGCCAGAATTCAATTTAATTCAATTTTTACAAGTATTGCTATTGAGTTTTTGTTGATGCAGTGTAACGGAGAATACTTCAATACAAACAAAAGTGTTTTTTGTTTTGGGAAAAAGTAATTTTCAGTTCCTCAGCGATGTTGCATTTGCATTTTAATGCGATAACGCAAAAAAGTCGTGATTTTAACTCCTTTTTTCAATTAATAAAAAGTTATCAAAATAATTGGTTTTTTTTTTTAATTAAAATGAATAAAATTGATGATTTTATGTATAACGCAATTTAGGTCAAAACATTAAAATATATTTTGGTTTTTTGTGGAAAAATCTAAAATTCAAATTAGACCCTTGACTTTTAATATTTTTTTAAATTTTGAACTTAATGTAAGCTTTAAAAATTTTGTTGGAATTTGTTAGTCCTAAGAAACCCGAAACCAATAAGATGCGGATATTGTTAATGTTATTTAGAAATATAGACGCCCGATTTTGGCCGTTTTTTTTAATGATTTTTTTTGTCAGGTAACTTTTCTTCCGTAATTCCGATTTTTTCGGAATCTGGTTACAAAAGACAGACAAAAAAGAAAACGAAGAAGCTGTTTTTCAATTTCTTATAAGAAAATACTGAAGATACTACCAGTCCTAGTAACTTGGGTAAAAGTGCGTATAATTTTTGCGTTAGGTTTTTCGAAAAATAGAGATATTTGTGGTTGATATACGAAAAATTAGTACTTTTTTTTACTTTTGAGGTTAGTTGTAGACTTTACTTTTTTTGCATAATTCATTAATGAGTACCATTTTTTACCTTCAAAACGAGGTCTTAAAATGTTTCATATAATACTTTCTTCAAAAGTTATTAAAGATTCAAGATGATATCATGCAATCGAAAGTCGTGTCATTTTACCCGTTTTATGGGATTTGAAGATGACATCTTAAATCAGGCATAACTTTTAAAGGAATTATTGCATGACAGTTTTCAAGAGCTCATTTTGAAGAAACAAAATAGTTTGCATCTAACCTTAAATATAGCCAAAATGGCCATTTTTCATGAGTTTGACCTCAAATATTTCCAAAACCTGAGGTGGTAGGTAAATTCTGACCGCGGATTCGGATTTTACGAATAAATTTACTTCGGAAATGCTTGGCAACAAAACCTTGTTGGGATGTGTTATTAATTTAGAAAATTTATTACGTACCATTTTTGACCCGGTAGTACAAGGGTTAAGATTTTTTTCAGAATTGTTCTTTAAGTCTAAAGTCAACATAAAAACTTCATTTGAAGTTAGTCACAATGATAATATGGACGTTATGAATTTTGGCCAAAACAATGCCCTTTTGACCTATAGTGTGATGGCTTAAAAATTAAGCCGAAATATTGAAAATAAAAATACATGCAAACATTTCTTTTGTTTTTATTCGTACGGCTGTAGCTCAGCATTTTTCATTAAAGATAAAATATAAATATCAAAAGTGACGATGAATTTTAAAAATATTTATTTTTGTCTTATGAAAATTTTCTGCTCCAACCTACTCTACATAAAAATCTAGAGCAGAAAAGAGCAAACAGAGCAGTTTGGAGCAGACTCATCGAACACTTTTCAGAGTAGATTAGAACAACCTAGAGCAGATAAAACTTTCATCGAACACTTTTGACTGCTCTAACTTGCTCCAGAGTACTCTAGAGCAATAATCAAACAAAGCTATTTTGTTCACATTCAACTGATTTCAGATTACTAGTACTATTTTACTACTTTGTCAATGCTATTTATTTTAATACTTTATTGTATTATTTTTTCATGCGACAAATTTGTGTCAAACTGTGAGTTAATTTTATTTGGTCTCTCAAATTTTGTTGGTACTGATTCAAAGATTGCTATTAACCACTTATTTTATTCATCTCGTAGATTTCTTCACGAAAACTCTATTATTTACCTCTTAAAAGGAACAAATTGTGAAACATTTTACAACACAACTCTGTTTTCGTGAAATATTTTACAACACAACTCTGTTTGATTTCGTGAAGTGGCATCGTTTGCTCATTCATTTCATGATTAAAATAATCACTTAAGGGGACATTCGCTTTTGTAATTGAAAAGAAAAACACTTTTTAAAAATTTTATTATGAAAAAACTATTATATTTATTGACAAAATTTCTTTTGGACATTATTAAACACTGTTTAGGAAATATGAAAAAAAAATTTTTTTTTATTTTTAGTTTCCCTTAGCTGCTGTAGAGTGCGCCATCCAAAAGTTACTTTTTAAACGGTAGGAAATATTTTAGATCTCCTGTAACAGATTTTTGAAAAATTCAAAATGGATTTTATTCTTGAGACCCAAAACTATACAATAAGCCTTTAAAATTCATACTTTTTTATATTTTGAAGTTTTTGTATGAATATTTATATGTATGAAAATTTAGGGACTTACCCTCAAAAAATGCCCCGTAAAAAAAGGGGGGGATATTTTTTATAACTTTCAGAGGCTTATTGTTTAATATTTTTTGTGAGTAATCGAATGCTCTTTGGCTTTTTAAAATCGGTCGAGTAGATTCGGAGAAAAATTTCCTACCAGCTTAAAAAGTAACTTTTGGAAAGCGCCCTCTACAGCAGCTAAGGGAAACTAAAAATAAAAAAAAAATTTTTTCGTATTTCTTAAACAGTGTTTAACAATGTCAAAAAGAAATTTTGTCAATAAATATAATAGTTTTTTCATAATAAAATTTTTAGGCCTTTTGTCGGTTGACGTTAATGGCGTAAAATAAAATATATAACGAAAAATTCTTTAAAACAAAAAAATTTTAAAAATATGTATTTGAATAATTACACTAGTTTACAAATGATTAAAAAAATTTGTCCCATTGAATGCCATTATTCAGTTTATATGTAAAATCGGCTGCTGATTCCGAAAAATGCATTATTTTTTTTTATACCCTACACCCAGGGTATATTCACTTTGTCCTTCCGTTTGTGACGCAGAGAAGGAGGCGTGGTAGATATAGAAAAGTATATATATTCTTGATCAGCGTCACCTCCTGAGTCGATAAAGCCATGTCCGTCTGTCTGGCTGGGTGGCTGGCTGTGCGTTGAAATACACTTTTTGGGAAAACTGAGCAAGATATTTCAATGAAATTTGGTACACTGCCTCCGTCATCAAAGTTAGCTCGGGGGATTGAAAATGAGCGAAATCGGTCAACGGACACGCCTACCGCCCATACAAAAAATATATTCAAAATGCAATTTTAGGAGTATTTTTCACGACAATTCACCCAAAATACGCATAAATACTAAGAATTGTAAGAGCAAGCTTTGAAAAAAAACTGAGCAAATTCGGACAAGAGGGCGGGGCACCTCCCATATAAGCAAAAGCTTCAAAACGCTATACTGAAAGCGTTTTATGAGATATTAGAACCAAATTTGACTTAGACACTAAGAATCATAAATAAAAGCTCTCAACAAAAACTGGGTGAAATCGGACAAGAGGGCGTGGCACCTCCCATATGAGCAAAAGCTTCAAAATGCTATACTGAGAGTTTTTTGAGATAATCCAACCAAACTTCACTCAAATACTACAGACTATAAATGCACGCTCTAAGCTAAAACTAGAGGAGCTCGGACAAGAGGGCGTGGCACCTCCTATATATGCAAAAACGTCAAAACACTATGCTGAAAACGTTTTTCACTCAGACACTAAAATCTATAAATGCAAGCTGTGAACAAAAACTGGGTGAACTCGGACCAGAGGGCGTAGCACCTCCCATATGAGCAAAATTTTAAAAATACTGCAGTGTAGGGTATTTAATGTTTGGCCAGGCCAAATTTTACACCCTTACTAGTTTGTCTTTCACGTCGTTTTCGAGATATCGGTTATTTTCGGTTTTTGGACCAAACCCAAAAGATAGTTCCATTTAAATACTAAGGGCCTTATCGTAAATAAATATTCTCGAGAATTTATTGACTGACTCCCTGGTTTGCAATCGCAAAAAATAATTCATGGAAAGGGAAAATTCAGTGGCAAAATAATGCTATCGGCAATAAGTTGGGAGCGAGTTTTTTCACTTTTATTTGTTAAATTTACTCCCCAACTTTTTGCTACGGAATACTAATGTATAAATTACTAATTATAAACAACGTTTGACAAATTAAAAAATTTAGTGCAACAATTTTAGAGCTTATTGAAATAGCTTTCATATGACTCTAAAGTTTTTAATATCCATCCAAGCGTTTCCAACTTATACTGGTTCTGCTAAAACTGCTTTTCACTTCAATTTTTTTTTTAGGTTACTTTTTGGTGCAAACTTTTGATTTTTAAAATCCACTCAAATGATCAAATAGACATTTTTTAATTATAAAAGCAAAGCATTCTGCCCTGTTCCTAATATTCCACTTTCACGTGAAAGTGGTTATAAAGTGGAATGCAAAACTTTTTGAAAAGTCGGCATAGTACTACGACTTTTCAATTAATTTTGCCTTTTTAAAGCTGCTTTATCGATCAAATTGAAAAAAAAAAAAAAAAAAAAAATACAAACTTACAAGCTCCAGAGTTTTTCCCTTTTTTATCGACAGTGTGAATTATTTAACATTTCATTATATCATGGTGTGAGGCCGACAATTAAAAGACTTTATATTGAATTTGATACTCATCCAACAGGCATTGCAATTTTTCTTTTTCTAAATAACAGTCGTCTTGGTGAACAACTAAGTGGCTTCGCTTTTTCTAAAATAATTTTCATCTCCCATTTAACCAGTGGCTCACCAGGCCGTTCCACTTTTAATGGTCTTTTAACAACTTTAAAAATCTCCGTTTTCAATGAAGCCTTTTAAATGGAAATCCTCAAGAACAGCACCGATTTTGATGATATTTTTTTAAAAATTTTGTGTTTTTATTTAAAATCAGAAACATTTTGGAGCGCGGTATGAATTATATAATTTTTTAAACAATATTTAAAAAAGTTATGTTTTCATAAAAAAAAATTGGAAAAAAAATACAACAAACAAAAATCAAAATAGTCATTTTATATGTATTTGGCAATTCTATATCCGAATCTGGCATTCGAATTGCTGTATCTTATATGGTTTCTGAGATATCTTCTCTTTTTATAGGGTCTAAAATTGTGTATATAAAAACTGTTGTCATGTTTTGCTCAAGAACGGCTAAAGCGATTTAAATGAAACTTTGGAAAATGATGCGCATTACCATATACTAAAGAAATAGACCTTGACTTAGTATATACTTATGAAGAGGCGTAGCATCGCACCAATCTTTTAAACCGGAAAAGTCCCACGTCCACTTTTTAACCATTGCAAATTTTGATTTTTATAAAAATCAATTTTATAAATTTTTCCCCATTATAAAATTTTACATGGTTCAAATGATATGACCAAATCAAATTAAAAGTTTGGGGCGATGCCACCCCTCTTCATAAGTATATACTTAGTCAAAATCTATTTCATTCTTTAGTATATGGTAATGCATCATTTTCCAAAGTTTCATTCAAATCGCTTAAGCCGTTCTTGAGAAAAACATGACAACAGTTTTTATATACACAATTTTAGACCCTATAAAAAGAGAAGATATCTCAGAAACCATATAAGATACAGCAATTCTAATGCCATATTCGGATTTAGAATTTTGATTTTTGTTGTTGTATTTTTGTCCAATTTTTTTTTTATGAAAACATAACTTTTTTAAATACTGCTTAAAAAATTATATAATTCCGACCGCGCTCCAAAATGTTTCTGATTTTGTATAAAAAAAAAATCATCAAAATCGGAGCTGTTCTTGAGGACTTCCTCATTTTGCCTGTTTTTTGGCTTCACTTTCGTTGTCCAAACAATTTATTTCTAACATGTCTTTATCAAAACTATCTACCAAAATATCTTTTCTATTTGCGTCGCTACTAACTGTTTTTGCCTCTAACGATTTGCAATCAACATTGTTTCGCTTTTCATCATCTGCTATTTCTTCTCTCAACTCTTTCCTAACTGTTTCTAAATGTTTCTTGCTTCTGAGCTTTGTCTCTACATCCTTTACTTCTGATACATTAATGTTTGAATTTTCTACAAAACTTTCATTTTTTTCGATATACTTGTCTCTTTCTCCCTGCAGTTGTTTCAACTTATCAATCTCAACGTTTATTTGCAGCTGCATGCGTTTTAAAAAATTTCTAGCAGCTTCGATTTCTTCATGTAACGTTTCCAATGATTTGGCGTCATCTTTAATTTTTTGTTGTTGCAGTTGTACTGCTTGCGCCAAATCTAAATCCATTTAATCGAGTTAGCAGCTCCGCCTTTGCCCATTAGTGGGTAATCCAAGTGATCCTAGCCACTTTTTAAGCGTAGCCACCATTACATCATTAAAATTCACTTCTTTATCCATGAAGTATGGTTTTTAATTAAATTAATCAATTTGTTAAAGTTAAACGTGAAATTGTGGCCGACAATTAAAACACTTCATATTGAATTTTACGTCTTCTTTATTTCGCATTACAATAAGTACTGAATACTACTGCTCTCAGGCAGCTTTCAACAACCTTCAACTCTTGTAAGAGCATTTGAGAGAAAGAGAGACTGAGCATAGATAGAACCAACTCATTGGACTTACATATATGTGAATGCATGCATGGCACACTATGCCTGCAACAGGTGTTAGAAAGAATGTTCGAAAACCGGATGCCACCTGATTTTATTTTTTAAACTGTAAGAGAACATCCAATTAATCCAATAAAATACACAGAGCATGAAAAAAAACTTTCTGAAATTCCCCGAAATCGGAGGAAATCCCATAATTGGGCATCTTGTGTATTATACAGACAAAATTGCGAGCAGTTATAATTTCAAGTGCATTGCAGCAGCCGTTGTTAACTTGAAACTCAATTAAAGTTAATAAAAAACATTTTGTAACTAGCTACCAAAAAATCACGTGTCAAGTGTTTTGTGGTGTGAGCTTACTGTTCTGTGTTTTTGAGTAAAAACAACAACATTACAAAAACAAGGCAAAATGCATAGGTAAAAAAAACCAAAAAATTTTGTTGGTAGGTTGGTTTTCGATACGTTTCACCCATAACCATATGGGATCTTCAGTCGAATTCACCTACAAACCAAGAACTCGACCAAGCATGCTTTATTCATTTTTTGCATAGATTAGATGAGAATCACAGCAAAAATTCAATGCAGCATATGCAAAGTTCTAATTTTTTGTTTTTTACCTATGCATGTTGCCTTGTTTTTGTAATGTTGTGGTTTTTACTCAAAAACACAGAACAGTAAGCTCACACCACAAAACACTTGACACGTGATTTTTTGGTAGCTAGTTAATGTAAATCATTATCTGTTCAAAAAAAAAAAAAAAAAAAAAAACATTTTGATTCATAGATCTTGTTTACTTGTGTGTATTTTTTAACTGACAGCCAAATAGTTTACGTTTCTACTGTGAGAAGTTAAACGTCTTGAACAGTCGTTGAATAGGCTTCACATCCACATCGAAAATAAAAAGTAATCAACAAGTCTTCAAAATTAAAAGTAAGTTATTGAAATTACACGGATTACCTAACAGGCCTGATTAACTTAAATTTTATTCTGCTGCAATTGCTGTTTCTTGTTTCTTCTTCTTTGAATATGTCACTCATTGCGAACAACATGTGTGTTTGTTAAAAAGAGCTGCCATAAACATTTCGTTTTTTTTCAGCTCTTAGCGTTGATAGTCAGAAAGCATCTTAATCAAGACTATTGCGAAGCCCTTTTCAGGAATTGTAAGACTCGAAATTTCCAGCTGGACTGAAAAAAATAACTTTTTCTTTTTAACAATATTATGTTTTAAGATCTTTTTTTTTTTTTTTTTGATTAGAACTTGTTTTTTCTTTTTTAGTACGATTTCTTTTTTTTTTTTTAAAATCGAATTTTGTTTTTTCTCTTTTTTTTTCTTTTCTCTAAAACGTTATAATGGAATTACTTATTATACTTAAGTAAAAATCTTAAAAATACTTAAAAATATGAGTCCAACGACGGACTAACGATTTGAGCGACTCGGTGAGTGAATTTCTTACTTTCGCATGTCTAATATCAATTTTAGCTTCCGAAAAGAAACATAATATTGATATATATCAAAATCATCTGATTTTAACAAGTCAATTATATTGCGAGTGCTGATACCATGGCCTTGCGTTACATTCAGCAGCCATGATCTCTGTGCTGAGTTTATATTTGGACAGTCAAAAAGTAAATGTTGTGTTGATTCAATATCGCCACATGAGCAAATGTTGCTATTGACGATATTAATTTTAAAAAGGTGATCCTTGCATCGGGTATGATTGAATTTTAATCTATTTATCAAAGTAATCGTTTTACGTAGCAAACTAGAGTTGTAGAACCATGACTTTTTGTTAATACTTGGTGAAAACGAAAAATAAAACCTCCCAAACTCAGAAGTATTCCAACGAGATTGCCAGCTATTAACCTGCACTGCCTTATCAGCAGATCTAACATCCGAAAAGTTAACAGAAAGGAAGGATGCGTCCAATCCCGAAGGATGTCCCGAAGCAACCCGATCAACATATTCATTGCCCTCGATACATCTAGCTAGGTACCCACAAGAAATGAATCTGCTTACCTTTGACCTTCAGCTCATACAAAAGTGATTAATTTGAAAAATATACTGATGCGTTCTATTGTTGCAAATGCCAGAAATAGCCATGAGTACAGATTTACTATCAGATATAATAATAAATTTAGAAAAGTCCTGTACGGCGATTAATTTAATTGCCTCCAAAATTGCCAGAGCTTCAGCAGAGTATACAGATGATGCAGGATTTAAGGGAAAATAAGCCTCAATATTAATATTGGGCACCCATATTCCACTGCCGGTGGAAATGTCCGTTTTGGAGCCATCTGTAAAAACTCTTACAAAATCTCTACGACAGGCCATGAAATTATGAAACTTGCAACTAACTTCATTTGCGGTGACTAACGATTTAACTGGCAAAAATTTTACTACAGGCCTTTGCAACAGCGCTTCAAAAGAAGTAGAAAAAATAGGATGCTTGATATAACGAATGAAGGTCAGTTTTTGAGACTTTTCCAAAAACTTTTTAAAAAATATAGGTACATTAGTGAAATTTCAAATATGAATGCCCTAGCAGGGTGATTATCAACAGATATTACTTTGTTAATAACACCTTCTGCCAAAAAGTTCAGACGCTCCAGTAAAGGCATAACATTTCCCATTTTCTCCAGACTGAGTGTATGAGTAGAAACCATGGCACCAAGAGAGATACGCAAAGCCTTTTACTGCACACGCTGCAACTTTAAAAAATCTTTTTTGGAGCAATCCAGAAGCAAAAGCGCCATATATTCAAATTAAGGTCTAATGAGACCTATATAAAGTCGAATTGAACATTGAGGGTCAGAGCCCCAAGTCACCCCACATAGAGAATGCAAAACATTAGTATAATGAAAACAGATGTTGACTATACGATCCACTTGATATCTTAAAAGCAGATTCTTGTGGAATGTAAAACCCAAAAAATTAAACGTATCAACAAATTCTATGCTGTCAGAACCCATCTGCAACGGTGTAACTAACAAATTCTTTCTTTTGGTAAAAATCATTGCCTTTGTTTTACTAATAGACAGTTCCAGTTGTATCTGTAGAAGTTGATTTCTCACAGCAGCGTGGACTTTCGCCCTCGCCGGAAGAACATCAACGCCAGAGGCAAAAATAACATCGTCAGCATAACCGAAAATGTGAACACCATCACAAACAACATTAAAAATCTCATTAATATAAAGATTAAAACAGGTAGGGCTCAAATCACACCCTTGAGGCACACCTGTAAAGGAGTGTCTATTAACGAAACCATCGTCATTCTGAATATAAAGGTCCTTAAATTGAAAAAGACAATAAATGAAGTCACAAAACTTGTTTGGAATACCAAGTAGCTTAAGCTTAGACCATAAAAGACGTATATTAACATTGTCAAATGCGCCCTTTATGTCCAAAAACACCGCCACAACACTTTCCTTTTTTAAGAAGGCTAAATGCACAGCGGACCAGAGTGCGAGAATATTATCAGAGGTTGACTTCCATTTTCCAAAAACCAGACTGACTATTACTAATTTTCAAGTGAGACTTCAAAAACCACTCAAGCCTAGTACAGAGGATGCGCTCAAAGATTTTCCTGAGCGACGCCGCAAGTGCTATTGACCGATGAGAAGTTGCAATGGTAGAAAGACAATTCTTTTTCTTAAGTGGCATCACCTTGCATTGGAACCAACAATAAGGAATTCGACCACTCAAAAGGATCTCATTAAACATTCCTAGCAACTTGAATTTATGCTCTGCATTAAAAGATTTCAGATGTTGATTGCGCATGCCATCAATACCGGGAGCAGTGTTTTTTGAAATAGAGATTGCTTTTTCCAATTCCGCAAAGGCAATTGGCAGTAACAAAAAATTATCATTGTGCTCTGAAATAGGAGAGACGAATTGAAAAGGGCCGACAGGACCAGCCAAATTGTCACAAAACACAGATAAACACTCATTGAAACCAGATAAACAACTAGAAAAATTTCCCTTGAAACATTTAACTGTCTTCCAAAGCTCAGCAACCGTCATGTTACTATCTATACTTTCACAAAAACTTTTCCAACCGTTCCTTTTTTCAACCCTTAGTATGTATTTATTAGGGCTGTTCAAAAAAAAAAAATTTTTCGAATTTCCAAAATATACTTTGGCATCACGATCTACATCATGTCAGAATATCCCAAAAAATTTTTCAGATTTTTAAATTCATATTTAAAGGTGGCTCAAAGCAGAAATATATTTTTATTATTTTTTTTTTAGCATTAATTATAAAATGTTGTCAAACAATTTGAAAAATTTGTTTTAGAGTAACTTAAAAACATTCATTTTGTTTGTTTTTTAATGAACTTTAAAACCTACGTTGTAATTTTGACAAAAAAAATTTTACACTTCTTAAAAAACGAAAAACTGCCCTAAGAAGGCGAAATTTTACGGTTTTTCAAAGAAAAAAGTCATCGTGCTTTAAACGAAATGAACATTTTTTAATTTACAAGATCTCATTCAAAAGAGCTCTTAAAAACCTTCAAGACAAGACATGTTAAGACTTTTTAAGGCCAGCAGGCTCGATGACATAACGTTTGAAACATAGTAATGCAGCCCTGTGAAAGGCAAAACGCTTTTTACTCAAGAGGGAGGCATCTTACAAAAAAGTGCCCATGGCATAAAATGCTTAAAATCATCCAAGGAACAAGTGTGAATTGTTTTTTTTTTTTTTTGAAAAGTTTATTAAAAATGATGTTAAAAAAAATTTTTTTTTAAAATTAAGTAAAAAAAAAAAAAACAATTTACACTTGTTCCTTGGATGATTTTAAGCATTTTATGCCATGGGCACTTTTTTGTAAGATGCCTCCCTCTTGAGTAAAAAGCGTTTTGCCTTTCACAGGGCTGCATTACTATGTTTCAAACGTTATGTCATCGAGCCTGCTGGCCCAAAAAAGTCTTAACATGTCTTGTCTTGAAGGTTTTTAAGAGCTCTTTTGAATGAGATCTTGTAAATTAAAAAATGTTCATTTCGTTTAAAGCACGATGACTTTTTTCTTTGAAAAACCGTAAAATTTCGCCTTCTTAGGGCAGTTTTTTGTTTTTTAAGAAGTGTAAAATTTTTTTTGTCAAAATTACAACGTAGGTTTTAAAGTTCATTAAAAAACAAACAAAATGAATGTTTTTAAGTTACTCTAAAACAAATTTTTCAAATTGTTTGACAAATTTTATAATTAATGCTAAAAAAAAAATAATAAAAATATATTTCTGCTTTGAGCCACCTTTAAATATGAATTTAAAAATCTGAAAAATTTTTTGGGATATTCTGACATGATGTAGATCGTGATGCCAAAGTATATCTTGGAAATTCGAAAAATTTTTTTTTTTTTGAACAGCCCTAGTATTTATATTCCTTTTTCACTTTTAGAAACTCTTCAAAATTATGCCTAGAAGGACATGATTTGTATCTATTTAGCGTTAACCTCAAAGCAGCACTAATTCTTTTACAGGCTGGATTCCACCAAAGGTTTGGTGCTCTCATTTTACTACTAGTCTTTATTTTGAACGTATAATGAAAAATTTGAGTAAAAGTATCAATTCTACTGTCTGAAGAAGGACTATCAAACAAAGGAGTGTCGAATACCTCATGAAGTTTTTTGTTAAGAAAGCCCTTATCAATAAACTTAGGAATAACATACTTAGAAAAGCTTTTTGACGTAGGAACATGATTAAGAGTTATTTCAATGATGCAATGAGAGCTTGCTAACGTTTCTCTAGTAGTTTCCCAGAAAGAGTGTAGACCCACATTGCCTGTGCAAACAGTTAGATCCAAACAAGAAATACTTTGACCAAAATGAGTCGACTCGCCGTTATTGACCAACATAAAATTATTGTCCTCCACAAAATCTAATATTTTCCTGCCTCTAGAATCCGTCACAGCACTGCCCCAGCATACATTATGCGCATTAAAATCTCCACAAATCAGAATAGAAGAGTGACTCAAATTAGCCAAAATTCCATTCAGATGAGACACAGATATTGTATATTATGGTTAGGTGGAATGTAAAGAGATAAGATAGCAATAGCACTCCTATCCGTTAAGACTTCACAGCCACATACCTCAACAAAATCTGAAGAAGAGACAATATGAAGGGATTTAACCTTAAGAGACTAAGCAAAAACAATGGCCACTCCACCACCGCGATTTGCAGAGGAGCGATCAAACCTAAAAACATCAAAATTCTTGAACACAAGAGAGTCAGATGATTGCAGAAAAGTTTAAGACAGGCACCCCCAAGAAATACCATTGTCAAGAAAATATTGCTCTATAAGATGTTTTTATTGCGTACACTCGTGCAATTGAATTTTGCAACTATCATTTATGTTTTTAAGAATAGAACTGAATAGGGGTTTAAGGTTATCTCTCCTAACATCATCCTCTGAATTATCGTTCATACTAAGAAGACTAACGATGGATTCGAAAAATGGCTTAATTTTCTTAACTAATTCATCACTAGAATTCTCAACTTGAACGTTGATGACCGATTCAATGTCGGCTACCTCTGTTACATGCTTGGTGGGAATCACACTAGCAGTCTCAACCACTGTGTCTACACTCTCCTCTTCCACCTCAATGATGTCACTTTCCACACGCTGCCTCTTGGCAGGAACAACAGGATTTTGTTTCGGCTTGGACCGACCACGATGCAACGAAATTTGAGGAAATTCCTCGGAATTAAATGCAAAAGAATTATTATTGTTATTAAATGTAAACGACTTACAACGTTCGTCATATGCAGTATCGCGAGCGTTAGGATCCGCATATGAAGAATTAGAAAAAGATACAACTTTGGGTTTAAGTTTATTGGCCTTTTCAACTTTTCCTTCAAAAATCTTTTTATAGATCGAACAAAACTTGGACGCAGCTTGATGAGGACCACCGCAATTAGAGTAATTTAGGGTAATGTGGTTACCTTTTTATACCCTACACCCAGGGTATATTCACTTTGTCCTTCCGTTTGTAACGCAGAGAAGGAGGCGTGGCAGGTATAGAAAAGTATATATATTCTTGATCAGCGTCACCTCTTGAGTCGATATAACCATGTCCGTCTGTCTGGCTGGCTGGCTGGCTGGCTGGGTGGCTGGCTGGCTGGGTGGCTGGCTGGCTGTGTGTTGAAATACACTTTTTGGGAAAACTGAGCAAGATAATTCAATGAAATTTGGTACGCTGCCTCCGTCGTCAAAGTTAGCTCGGGGGATTGAAAATGAGCAAAATCGGTCAACGGACACGCCTACCGCCCATACAAAAATTATATTCAAAATGCAATTTTAGGAGTATTTTTCACGACAATGCAACCACAATACATATAAGTACTACGAATTGTAAGCGCAAGCTCTGATAAAAATTTGAGCGAATTCGGACAAGAGGGCGTGGCACCTCCCATATAAGCAAAAGCTTCAAAACGCTATACTGAAAGCGTTTTTTGAGATATTCGAACCAAATTTGACTCAGACACTAAGAATTATAAATGAAAGCTCTCAGCAAAAATTGGGTGAAATCAGACAAGGGGGCGTGGCACCTCCCATATAAGCAAAAGATTCAAAATGCTATACTGAAAGAGTTTTTTGAGATAATCCAACTAAATTTCACTCTGACACTAAAAACTATAAATGCAAGCTCTGAACAAAAACTGGGTGTACTCGGACAAGAGGGCGTGGCACCTCCCATATAAGCAAACTTTTCAAAATACTGCAGTGTAGGGTATTTATTTTTTGGCCAGGCCAAAATTTACACCCTTACTAGTTTTCTTTTTATACCCTACACCCAGGGTATATTTACTTTGTCCTTCCGTTTGTAACGCAGAGAAGGAGGCGTGGCAGATATGGAAAAGTATATATATTCTTGATCAGCGTCACCTCCTGAGTCGATATAGCCATGTCCGTCTGTCTGGCTGGCTGGCTGGGTAACGGCTGTGTGTGGAAATACATTTTTTGGGAAAACTAAGCAAGATAATTCAATGAAATTTGGTACACAGCCTCCGTCGTCAAAGCTAGCTCGGGGGATTGAAAATGAGCGAAATCGGTCAACGGACACGCCTACCGCCCATACAAAAAATATCTTCAAAATGCAAATTTTTGAGTATTTTTCTCAACAACGCAACCAAAATACACATAAATACTACGAATTGTCAGCGCAAGCTCTGACAAAAAACTGGTCGAATTCGGACAAGAGGGCGTGGCACCTCTCATATAAGCAAAAGCTTCAAAACGCTATTCTGAAAATATTTTTTTAGATAATCCAACCAAATTTCACTTAAATACTAAGAACTACAAATGCAAACTCTGAGAAAAAACTGGGTGAATTCGGAGGGCGTGGCACCTCCCATATTAGCACAATTTTCAAAATACTGCTGTGTAGGGTATTTAATGTTTGGCCAGGCCAAAGGTAACACCCTTACTAGTTTCTTTTTCGCAAATTTCGACCAAAGTAATGGTAGTAGTTTAGTTTGGTCAATTAATTAGTATTAGTTATCTATTGTTTTCACTATTATATAATTTATAAACTAAAATATTAACTTCTTCAAGCGTGAGGCCAGATAAATTGACAGTATCTAAAAATAGCTGAAAAAGAAAAGTGTTGGGTAATGTGGATCACCCTGTCCATTTCCTAAAGTAGTACCGTTATTCGCAACTTTTGTTGACTAAAAGTCGAGTTATATTATTTTAGATTATAATTGCTATAATTGCTGTAAAGGCTTATTACAGAATATTTTTTTGTAAGATAAACCAAATTCGTACTAACAAATGAATAAGACATAAAGAATACCTAATCATACGTGAAATAGTGCACCATAGTACTCAAACTCGGGTGTTCTACACACGTAATTAGCTTTTAAAGGTATAATAGTAATCAGTGTTAAATAATACGGGGTAGGCCACATTACCCGAAAACATAACTTTTTTGAAATAATCATTTAATATATAATAGCAATGTAAAAGCAGACGTGCTTATGCATTTTTTCGTTGAATAATAGCTCCGCAAATGCATTAGAGTGATAAGAATTTTAGAAAACAGAGTTCTGAGGAAATTATTTAGCTATTCAGTACGTACTAAAAAAAGTCATTTTGACCTCACAGCTTATATAAAGAAATTGCACATATGTAAGGAGCATAACAGAAAAGCCAAAGAGCGTAAAAAATATGTTTTTCGAGCTTTAATATGCACAAGTAACCAGAATTGTTATATATGGGAAATAAAAGGGTGCACCACATTACCCACATAGTCCACATTACCCTAACTTACTCTAACACATTTCACAACAGCAGAACAGCCTGCAGATTCTTCATGTTGAATACCACACTTACCGCATAAGCGATGCGTGCGTCAACATCCCCTTTCGGAGTGATTGAACCTCCAGCACCTCTTACATTGCAAAACGTTATAACGATATGGATTTATCGGAAAATTGACACCGCCCATAGAAATATGAGATGGCAGCACGTCTCCCGAGAAACACACCAAAACTGTCTCGGATACCGACAAACCACCGGGACTGGACACATCCTTTCTAAACAGTAAGTTTACAGCTAGCGGACAGCGGACCAAATTGGCACATGTTTTTCCCGAAACTCTCTTCATAAATTTCCTGCTCGCTATACGAGATAGGAATAGGGACAACGCCCTTCACTTCACAGAACTCATCTTTTGTAATCTAATTGACGACATCATACTTCTGCGTTACTACTTTTAATTTTTTTTTTCGAAATAAAAAAAATGTCAATGTTTTCATATTTTTTATAAATATGCTTCCCAATAACAACCACGTTGAGAGCACTATCATTTCTGGCCTGAATAACGACCTCAAAATTCCTTACAAATCTAGAATTTACATAAAAGCGCGAACGAGGAACACTAACCTCATTTTTCCCGCCTTCATCTGCCGCCTTTAAAATTCGGTCTTCAGGGAAAACCATTTTGTTTTGTCAGCACCCCCTTTTTTTTAGAAAAAAAAGCGCAGCCCGTAAATTATGATAAAAAAAATAGAATATATATAAAAAAAAATACAACCACCCGACGCAAAACCACCTTAATTAAAAAGAAAAATTAAAACACTTTAATTAAACACAAAAGCTACTGAATGCAATGCAAATCCAAATAAAAGCAAAAATTACTCACAAAGTTACTTCACAGAAAACTGCGAAAATTGTTGCGCCCAAGATGGCGTCTCAGCAAAAAATTCAGAAGAAAAAATTTTCCAGCAAGAGTATCAAATGTAGAATCCAAAACACGTCAGCACTGCACCACACTCAAATCGAAAGTCCTGTTTCTTGTTTATCTTTTTTTTTTTATTAAGTCAGCTGTCAAAATCCAGTAGAAGATGGACAAAAATTTCAACGATTTATGGAAAAAAGCGTTGCCACATGTTTTTTTTTTTTGTGCAAAATGTCTACGGAATCGGAAAAAGTCAGCGTTCAGACTTTTTGTTTGCACAAAATGTCAAAGATATGGGAAAGACGCAGCGTTGACAGGTGTTGTTTTTGTGCAAAATGTCAACAGACTTGGAAAACCACAGCGTTGCAAACTGGTTATTTCTGAAAATGTCAACGATATTAAAATAATAAAAGTATCCCTGCAGGAAGTGCAGTTTCCATTCATAAAATATTCTTTATTTCCAGTGCTCCCTCCCCGGACGGGAGTATATTCTCGAGAATGGTAACGATAAGGCTCTATATGTCTTATTAAAGGTAATTAAATTACCTACAAATGATATTCACATCACTTTTTGGTTGGTTTGTTAGTTTCGGCAAAATAAATTGATTTCTAAAAAAAAATTATTTTTTTTCGAAAAAATGAAACGAGTCAAAATCAACTGCAGATTTATACAAGAAAAAAAAATGTTTAAAATCATTTTGCCTTTTTATATCATAGTCCATATATCTGTTAAGCAAATAAGATACTATATAAGAAAATTAATTGAAAAACGCAGAAGTTGTATACAATTCATTGATAAATTACCAAAATACGTTTTTGCTTATTTTTCCATTTTTATACCCTACACCCAGGGTATATTCACTTTGTCCTTCCGTTTGTAACGCAGAGAAGGAGGCGTGGCAGGTATAGAAAAGTATATATATTCTTGATCAGCGTCACCTCCTGAGTCGACATAGCCATGTCCGTCTGTCTGGCTGGCTGGGTGGCTGGCTGGCTGGCTGGCTGGCTGTGTGTTGAAATACACTTTTTGGGAAAACTGAGCAAGATAATTCAATGAAATTTGGTACACTGCCTCCGTCGTCAAGCTCGGGGGATTGAAAATGAGCAAAATCGGTCAACGGACACGCCTACCGCCCATACAAAAATTATATTCAAAATGCAATTTTAGGAATATTTTTCACGACAATGCAACCACAATACATATAAGTACTACGAATTGTAAGCGCAAGCTCTGATAAAAATTTGAGCGAATTCGGACAAGAGGGCGTGGCACCTCCCATATAAGCAAAAGCTTCAAAACGCTATACTGAAAGCGTTTTTTGAGATATTCGAACCAAATTTGACTCAGACACTAAGAATTATAAATGAAAGCTCGCAGCAAAAATTGGGTGAAATCAGACAAGGGGGCGTGGCACCTCCCATATAAGCAAAAGATTTAAAATGCTATACTGAAAGAGTTTTTTGAGATAATCCAACTAAATTTCACTCTGACACTAAAAACTATAAATCCAAGCTCTGAACAAAAACTGGGTGTACTCGGACAAGAGGGCGTGGCACCGCCCATATAAGCAAACTTTTCAAAATACTGCAGTGTAGGGTATTTATTTTTTGGCCAGGCCAAAATTTACACCCTTACTAGTTTTCTATTACACTGTTCGGCAATTTGAAACTTTTTGTTAAAAAAAAATACCCGTGTCTCGTCGTTTTTCTCCAGCATGTCACATTTGTTTTTAATCGATTTTTGAAGTTTTTCAATCCACTCTTCATGAAATAAACAAAAGTAACGCATTCTTGAGTTAAATCGATGAATTTAACTATATGATCCTTACATCTGAGATGTATCATGTGTTCAGAAAACTTAGGCAGGATATTGCGAGGATTTTTTTTTTATGTAGAAAGTTTTAACCCTCTAAAGCCTCCACATGTGGATCATTTTGACCCTTTCCTTTAAAAGGAAAGGATTTTAACAATTTTTTGTATTTCGGGATAAAATTTAAACTTTTTAGTATTCAGCAACTAGTAGTGAAATTTTAAAGCAAATATTTCTGTAGTTCATTCGGATTCAATATTCCACTGTTTTAGGTGTCATTTTTGTACCTTTTTAAGAAAAGGGTCAAAATGACCCACATGTGGGGGCTTTAGAGGGTTAAAATTTGCCCTAAAAATATTCCCCGCAATATCCGGCATAATTCAAAAATCGATTACAAAAAAATCTGACGTGCTGGAGAAAAACTATGAGACACGGGTATTTTTTTAACGCCTACTTTAAGAATTTTTTGGATTTTCTCATGTGTTTTACAAAAAGTTTCAAATTGTCGAACAGCGCAATACAAAAAAACGGAAAAATAGGCAAAACCGCATTTTGGTAATTTATCAATGAATTGTATACATTTCCAATTGATTTTTTTATATAGTATCTTATTTGCTTTACAGATATATGGACTGTGATATAAAAAAACAAAATGAAAAAAAAAAAATATTTTTTTTTTAAAAATCAATTTATTTTGCCGAAACTAACAAACCAACCAAAAAGTGATGTGAACATAATTTTTAGGTAATTAAATTACCTTATGACATATAGCACGTTTAAACACAAACATTGGTTCTTGAGATATTTGTAATTAAATGGAATTATCTTTTTTTTTGGTCCAAAAACCGAAATTGACCGATATCTCAAAAACGACGTGAAAGAAAAAAGTAATGCGATTTTCGGAATCAGCTGCCAATTTAACATATAAAATGAATAATGGCATTCAATGGGAATTTTGGCTGTAAACTAATGTAATAGGCATGCGCTTATTTTACGATTTTCTGATTTTCGTTCATGCCGCCCCCTGAAATCCTTCTAATGGTCATAAAAACAAATACTATGAAGTTTCACGGCGATCGGATAACGATAACCCGGCCCGCAAGAGAGGTCAAGGTCAAGTTGAGGTTTCAGGCAAAACATAATGAAAATTTTTTTTAAACTTAATTAAATTAGTCAAAGCATAACTTTATCTTATAACAAATTGAAACACCTTTCCAACAAGCTATAATTGTTAAAAATCGGGTAATAAATACGAATTCTATGAATTTTTCTTTTATCTTTAAGAATTTTTTAAGTGTGTTACTTAATGACATTTATATTTGCTTTTAATCCGTTCCTTGATTTGTCATAATTATGTGTTAGAAAATGCATTGATAGATTTATATATAAATCGATCTTTGCAAATATATGACTATAAGTTCAATTAAAAAAAATTCAATTTCAAATATAAATGTCATTAAGTAACACACTTAAAAAATTCTTAAAGTTATTTGGGAGAACACGCCCTGATAAGGTGGAAACACCTGCAATCGGTATTGAATTTGTTCCAAAGGAACAACTATACCAAATCTCAATAAATAACACAAAACAACAATTATGATATATCAATACGTATTAACACACAAACAAAACTGGCAAAAGTCGGCTTCGCAGCCGGGCAAGGCTGGTGCAGTGGTAACGACTTCTGCTACCAACCTGCAGATCCTTGGTTCGACTCCCGCCCAGACCAAAAACACAAAAAGTTTTCAAAACTTGCAATTTTTCAATTATAATTAATTTAGTAAAATAAATATAATTATAATTACAACAAAAATAGTCTGATGAGTCTTTGTGGCGAAAGACGAAACATATGTCACTATAGCCGTGTTTTTAATCCGTTCCTTGATTTGTCATAATTATGTGTTAGAAAATGCATTGATAGATTTATATATAAATCGATCTTTGCAAATATATGACTAAAAGTTCAATTAAAAAAAAAAAAATCAATATCAAATATAAATGTCATTAAGTAACACACTTAAAAAATTCTTAAAGTTATTTGGGAGAACACGCCCTGATAAGGTGGAAACACCTGCAATCGGTATTGAATTTGTTCCAAAGGAACAACTATACCAAATATCAATAAATAACACAAAACAACAATTATGATATATCAATACGTATTAACACACAAACAAAACTGGTAAAAGTCGGCTTCGCAGCCGGGCAAGGCTGGTGCAGTGGTACCGACTTCTGCTACCAACCTGGAGATCCTTGGTTCGACTCCCGCCCAGACCAAAAACACAAAAAGTTTTCAAAACTTGCAATTTTTCAATTATAATTAATTTAGTAAAATAAATATAATTATAATTACAAAAAAAATAGTCTGATGAGTCTTTGTGGCGAAAGACGAAACATATGTCACTATAGCCGTGTTTTTAATCCGTTCCTTGATTTGTCATAATTATGTGTTAGAAAATGCATTGATAGATTTATATATAAATCGATCTTTGCAAATATATGACTAAAAGTTCAATTAAAAAAAAAATCAATTTCAAATATAAATGTCATTAAGTAACACACTTAAAAAATTCTTAAAGTTATTTGGGAGAACACGCCCTGATAAGGTGGAAACACCTGCAATCGGTATTGAATTTGTTCCAAAGGAACAACTATACCAAATATCAATAAATAACACAAAACAACAATTATGATATATCAATACGTATTAACACACAAACAAAACTGGCAAAAGTCGGCTTCGCAGCAGGGCAAGGCTGGTGCAGTGGTAACGACTTCTGCTACCAACCTGGCGATCCTTGGTTCGACTCCCGCCCAGACCAAAAACACAAAAAGTTTTCAAAACTTGCAATTTTTCAATTATAATTAATTTAGTAAAATAAATATAATTATAATTACAACAAAAATAGTCTGATGAGTCTTTGTGGCGAAAGACGAAACATATGTCACTATAGCCGTGTTTTTAATCCGTTCCTTGATTTGTCATAATTATGTGTTAGAAAATGCATTGATAGATTTATATATAAATCGATCTTTGCAAATATATGACTAAAAGTTCAATTAAAAAAAAAAAATCAATTTCAAATATAAATGTCATTAAGTAACACACTTAAAAAATTCTTAAAGTTATTTGGGAGAACACGCCCTGATAAGGTGGAAACACCTGCAATCGGTATTGAATTTGTTCCAAAGGAACAACTATACCAAATATCAATACATAACACAAAACAACAATTATGATATATCAATACGTATTAACACACAAACAAAACTGGCAAAAGTCGGCTTCGCAGCCGGGCAAGGCTGGTGCAGTGGTAACGACTTCTGCTACCAACCTGAAGATCCTTGGTTCGACTCCCGCCCAGACCAAAAACACAAAAAGTTTTCAAAACTTGCAATTTTTCAATTATAATTAATTTAGTAAAATAAATATAATTATAATTACAACAAAAATAGTCTGATGAGTCTTTGTGGCGAAAGACGAAACATATGTCACTATAGCCGTGTTTTTAATCCGTTCCTTGATTTGTCATAATTATGTGTTAGAAAATGCATTGATAGATTTATATATAAATCGATCTTTGCAAATATATGACTAAAAGTTCAATTAAAAAAAAAATCAATTTCAAATATAAATGTCATTAAGTAACACACTTAAAAAATTCTTAAAGTTATTTGGGAGAACACGCCCTGATAAGGTGGAAACACCTGCAATCGGTATTGAATTTGTTCCAAAGGAACAACTATACCAAATATCAATAAATAACACAAAACAACAATTATGATATATCAATACGTATTAACACACAAACAAAACTGGCAAAAGTCGGCTTCGCAGCCGGGCAAGGCTGGTGCAGTGGTAACGACTTCTGCTACCAACCTGGCGATCCTTGGTTCGACTCCCGCCCAGACCAAAAACACAAAAAGTTTTCAAAACTTGCAATTTTTCAATTATAATTAATTTAGTAAAATAAATATAATTATAATTACAACAAAAATAGTCTGATGAGTCTTTGTGGCGAAAGACGAAACATATGTCACTATAGCCGTGTTTTTAATCCGTTCCTTGATTTGTCATAATTATGTGTTAGAAAATGCATTGATAGATTTATATATAAATCGATCTTTGCAAATATATGACTAAAAGTTCAATTAAAAAAAAAAAATCAATTTCAAATATAAATGTCATTAAGTAACACACTTAAAAAATTCTTAAAGTTATTTGGGAGAACACGCCCTGATAAGGTGGAAACACCTGCAATCGGTATTGAATTTGTTCCAAAGGAACAACTATACCAAATATCAATACATAACACAAAACAACAATTATGATATATCAATACGTATTAACACACAAACAAAACTGGCAAAAGTCGGCTTCGCAGCCGGGCAAGGCTGGTGCAGTGGTAACGACTTCTGCTACCAACCTGAAGATCCTTGGTTCGACTCCCGCCCAGACCAAAAACACAAAAAGTTTTCAAAACTTGCAATTTTTCAATTATAATTAATTTAGTAAAATAAATATAATTATAATTACAACAAAAATAGTCTGATGAGTCTTTGTGGCGAAAGACGAAACATATGTCACTATAGCCGTGTTTTTAATCCGTTCCTTGATTTGCCATAATTATGTGTTAGAAAATGCATTGATAGATTTATATATAAATCGATCTTTGCAAATATATGACTAAAAGTTCAATTAAAAAAAAAATCAATTTCAAATATAAATGTCATTAAGTAACACACTTAAAAAATTCTTAAAGTTATTTGGGAGAACACGCCCTGATAAGGTGGAAACACCTGCAATCGGTATTGAATTTGTTCCAAAGGAACAACTATACCAAATATCAATAAATAACACAAAACAACAATTATGATATATCAATACGTATTAACACACAAACAAAACTGGCAAAAGTCGGCTTCGCAGCCGGGCAAGGCTGGTGCAGTGGTAACGACTTCTGCTACCAACCTGGAGATCCTTGGTTCGACTCCCGCCCAGACCAAAAACACAAAAAGTTTTCAAAACTTGCAATTTTTCAATTATAATTAATTTAGTAAAATAAATATAATTATAATTACAACAAAAATAGTCTGATGAGTCTTTGTGGCGAAAGACGAAACATATGTCACTATAGCCGTGTTATTAATCCGTTCCTTGATTTGTCATAATTATGTGTTAGAAAATGCATTGATAGATTTATATATAAATCGATCTTTGCAAATATATGACTAAAAGTTCAATTAAAAAAAAATCAATTTCAAATATAAATGTCATTAAGTAACACACTTAAAAAGTTCTTAAATTTATTTGGGAGAACACGCCCTGATAAGGTGGAAACACCTGCAATCGGTATTGAATTTGTTCCAAAGGAACAACTATACCAAATATCAATAAATAACACAAAACAACAATTATGATATATCAATACGTATTAACACACAAACAAAACTGGCAAAAGTCGGCTTCGCAGCCGGGCAAGGCTGGTGCAGTGGTAACGACTTCTGCTACCAACCTGGAGATCCTTGGTTCGACTCCCGCCCAGACCAAAAACACAAAAAGTTTTCAAAACTTGCAATTTTTCAATTATAATTAATTTAGTAAAATAAATATAATTATAATTACAAAAAAAATAGTCTGATGAGTCTTTGTGGCGAAAGACGAAACATATGTCACTATAGCCGTGTTTTTAATCCGTTCCTTGATTTGTCATAATTATGTGTTAGAAAATCCATTGATAGATTTATATATAAATCGATCTTTGCAAATATATGACTAAAAGTTCAATTAAAAAAAAAAATCAATTTCAAATATAAATGTCATTAAGTAACACACTTAAAAAATTCTTAAAGTTATTTGGGAGAACACGCCCTGATAAGGTGGAAACACCTGCAATCGGTATTGAATTTGTTCCAAAGGAACAACTATACCAAATATCAATAAATAACACAAAACAACAATTATGATATATCAATACGTATTAACACACAAACAAAACTGGCAAAAGTCGGCTTCGCAGCCGGGCAAGGCTGGTGCAGTGGTAACGACTTCTGCTACCAACCTGGAGATCCTTGGTTCGACTCCCGCCCAGACCAAAAACACAAAAAGTTTTCAAAACTTGCAATTTTTCAATTATAATTAATTTAGTAAAATAAATATAATTATAATTACAACAAAAATAGTCTGATGAGTCTTTGTGGCGAAAGACGAAACATATGTCACTATAGCCGTGTTTTTAATCCGTTCCTTGATTTGTCATAATTATGTGTTAGAAAATGCATTGATAGATTTATATATAAATCGATCTTTGCAAATATATGACTAAAAGTTCAATTAAAAAAAAAAAATCAATTTTTCTTTTATCGACATTAGCAAAATTGCCGCAAAATGCTATTCTACTACATATGGTATTTTGCGGCAATTTTGTTAATGCCGTAAAAGAAAAATTCATAGAATTCGTTTTTATTACCCGATTTTAAACAATTATAGCTTGTTGGAAAGGTATTTCAATTTGTTATAAGATAAAGTTATGCTTTGACTAATTTAATTAAGTTTAAAAAAAATTTTCATTATTTTTTGCCTGAAACCTCAACTTGACCTTGACCTCTCTTGCGGGCCGGGTTATCGTTATCCGATCGCCGTGAAACTTCATAGTATTTGTTTTTATGACCATTAGAAGGATTTTAGGGGGCGGCATGAACGAAAATCAGAAAATCGTAAAATAAGCGCATGCCTGCTAGTGTAATCAATAAACATATGAAAAAATATTATAACAAACTGGCTTTTGCATTTTTTCGTTAGGTAACACTGTTCGACAGTTTCGAACTTTTTGTAAAACAAACGAAAAAATCTAAAAATTCTTAAAATAGACGTTCAAAAAAATTTCGTATCTCGTGGTTTTTCTCCAGCACGTCACATTTTTTTTTAATCGAATTTTGAAGTTTTTAACTCCACTGTACACGAAAAACAAAAATAAAGCATTATTGTGTTAAATCGATGTATTTAACTATATGATCCTTACATCTGAGGTGCATCTGTTCAGCAAACTTATTCAGAATATTATGGGAATATTTTTGTAGAAAACTTCAACCCTCTAAATCCCCCAAATATGAGTCATTTATACTCTTTTCCTAAAAAAGTGCAAAAATTACACCTAAAAAGTGGGAATATTGAGTCAATATGTACCACATAAATAATTGCTATACAATTTCGAAACTAGTTGCTGAACACTAAAAAGTCGAGGGCAACAGGGTTAAAATTTTCTACAAAAGTATTCCCCACAATATCCTGCATAAGTTTGCTGAACACATGATACACCTCAAATGTAAGGATCATATAGTTAAATTCATCGATTTAACACAAGAATGCGGAATTAATTAGCATGCAAGATTATTTCGAAATTGAATAATATCTTGTGCTGCCTCTTGGGCCTTAAAGTTTGAGAACTTGGGCCAAAAGAGACATATTTTCCAAAAAATATAACTTTTCCTTATTTTCCTTGGACTGTTTAAACAATCTAGTAAAATATATTTTACATTGAATAATATCTTCAGGCAGAAACTGAGCATCGAATTTTATGAATATAGGCCAAAATAGACCTTTTTTTTTTAAAAAAAAAGCATTTTTCAAACTTTTTGAAATCGTTATTAACCAAATACGGTAAAGTTTCTCCTTGGATTACATAAAAAGACGAAAAATATTTTCGGAATCAGATACATATCTGGAACGACGACGTGCATCATAGCTGAGCCGTCTATGCTGCAAAATATCAGTAGCAATAAGCTTCAAGAGATGATTAAAGATGAAAATCCACCTTTGGTCATTTAAATATTTCGTTAATTGCTTAGAAACTTGCCACTAATTTTTCCAATTTAAGTAATATGTATGTATGTAAAAAATCTCTTACTCTACTTATTCTGCTTTTGCCTTTTTATACATCTATGTATTGTCGAAGGATGGAATCGTTTTTCGGGCTTCAATCTTCGTCCTTATCACATCATCCCGCGCAATTTGCGCAACCACAGAATCAGATGCCTCGGTGACCATTCTTGCGGCTCTTTCCACTGCCTGACTGTGACATGGAAAATTTGATATTTCCAAAAAAAGTGGGTTTCTATCTTTAATCATCTCTTGAAACTTATTGCTACTGATATTTTGCAGCATAGACGGCTAAGTAATGATGCAGTTGTTCCATTCGATAAGGTCAAAATAATCCTTAGCACTAAAATTAAGCAATGTAAACGCCCGTATTCCCTGGAAATCAAAATATTTTTTATAGCAAGCTCTTTGTTGTGATTTATATCATCCGTAAGCATTGAGACTAAAATGTTCTCATGATGGGCATAAAAAGCGTTATAACTTATGACAGCATCCACAATATTCTTCAAGTCCGCGGAAAGATAATGGGACAATACAGTAAGTCTTTGATTTGATCAAAAGCAACATTGGCGCATACACTTTAATGATACACTCTACCAAGATTTTCAAATTCTCGGACACATCTGTGGTTGCAATATACAAACGCAAAACTCGACTTGCTGCTGTCATCCAACGACAGCTTTCCCCAAAAAGGTCTGACCAATAACCTGTTGTTACGACTTTGTAAATATCATAAACTAGCCTTCTTTGCCCACTTCGCTAGGCATGTTTGTTTTGTTTTTTGATTCCCAATAGCTTAGAAGGTATACAGGGATAAAATTTTGATTTACGCTATTGCCACGTCACCAATAAAAATTTAGGTATTTTGAGAAAGTTAATTTCATTTCAAACCATCTTAAAAATTGGCAATGGCATAGCTGGAGTGTCCCAGAAAACCATCAATTAAGGCTTGTTGATAGTTTGCCTTATATTTTCTTCCTGTAGAACATCTAGATATTCTTCGTTTAGACTATGAAGCCTTCGGGAAGCATTGGGTATTCCAAAAAACTATCAGTTAAAGTTTGTTGATAGTTCACCATAGATTTTTTCCCTCTCGTATACCTAGATATTCTTCGTTTTGACTATGAAGCCTTCGGGTGACCTTCGAACACCTTCGGGTGTCACAAAAAACTATCACTTAAAGCTTGTTGATAGTCCGCCATAGATTTTTTCCCTCTCGTATACCTAGATAATCTTCGTTTTGACTATGAAGCCCTCGGGTGACCTTCGGAAAACTTCGGGTGTTTCAAAAAACTATTAGTTAAAACTTGTTGAAAGCTTGCCATAGATATTTTCCCTCTAGTGTACCTAGATATTCTTCGTTTTGACTATTAAGCCTTCGGGTGGTCTTCGGAAACCTTTGTGTATGGTATAGAAACATTCCCATACCTAATATATACTTATTTCCAAATTTTCAGCTCAATTGGACGAATGGTTTCTGAGTGATAATGCTTCAGACAGACACACAGTCATTTTTATATATGGGTAGTTCTTTGTCAAAAAGGCCATCCCCTCTGCCCATTTTAGTTTTGAAAAAAATAAATGTTCAAGCATCTGAAAAAATCGGAAATTTTCTCAATTTTTTGATGCCGTCTGGCCTTTTTCGAAAAAATAGCTTTCTAACCTCAAAAAACGTGTTTGAAGAGAAAGTGCTACTAAAAAAAAAGATAAAAATCGCCGAAAAATGTGTTATGCTGCTAGGAAATCTCACAAACCGACTTTCTGGGCGGGTTTTTGGGATCTCTGGAGAAGAAACTGTTGTCAGACTATAAATTCAAAATGGCGGATCCAAGATCGCGGACAGTGTGACATCAAAATTCAATTTCTATTGATGGATTATCACAAAATACGAGATTTGGGGTTTTTTGAGGTTGCTAATTACGATTATCGATTTCGATGTTAAATTTTCCGATATTGTCTCACCGTTTCGAAAAAACAATGATTTTCTAACCTCAAAACACGTGTTAAAAGAGTAAGTTAAAAGAAAAAACTAATAAAAAGTCAAAAATCGCTGAAAAAAGTGGAATAATTGAAGGAAATCTCACTAACTGACCTCCATAAGGGAGTTTAGGGGTGTCTGAACAAGAATTCGATGTCAGTGTTTAAATCTAAGATGGCGGATTTAAGATGGCGGACGGTGTGACATAAATAAGTCCTTTTTTTATTGATAGATTACTACAAAATACGAAATTTTGGGGTTTTTGAGGTCACCGATTTCCGGTTTACGGTTAATCACAGTAATCATTTTCACAATTTAAATCTTCAAGTTTATTAAATTATTTCTCACTCTTTTTTGGTGACCAGTGGTTTGCATTTTTTTTCATGTCAATAGAAAATTTTTTGATTATAAGACTTCCATCTGTCTGAACTACAACACCATGATTTTTGGAAATTTCAGGTACACGGTGAGACAGTATCGGAAAATTTAACATCGAAATCGATAATCGTAATAAGCAACCTCAAAAAACCCCAAATCTCGTTTTTTGTGATAATCCATCAATAGAAATTGATTTTTTGATGTCACACTGTCCGCCATCTTGGATCCGCCATTTTGAATTAATAGTCTGACAACAGTTTCTTCTTCAGAGATCCCAAAAACCCGCCCAGAAAGACGGTTGGTGAGATTTCCTAGCAGCATAACACATTTTTCGGCGATTTTTATCTTTTTTTTTAGTAGCACTTTCTCTTCAAACACGTTTTTTGAGGTTAGAAAGCTATTTTTTCGAAAAAGGCCAGACGGCATCAAAAAATTGAGAAAATTTCCGATTTTTTCAGATGCTTGAACATTTATTTTTTTCAAAACTGAAATGGGCAGAGGGGGTGGCCTTTTTGATAAAGAACTACCCATATATAGATGTACTGCTGATGACTACTCAAATGTTTACATTTTTTCTGATATTGAAAATGGATCATCTACTCCCAACTTTGAAAAGTTAACGACAGGCCTAGATTCACAAGTTTGGAGATCTTTTTCTATTGGACCGGAGAATGTTTCCACACCACTTGATTTCCCATCTAATTTATGTAGAAGGTGTCTTGGTGGTAGCTCATTCATATGCGGTAAGCATATAAGCCATTGCAGAGTTCTTCCATTATTTTTTTCCAATAATCGTAGAACTCCACTCTTCCGACTGTTCCGTCACTTTGAACTACCACAAGGATTCCTGTACTAATTTTATTTTGCGATTGGTATTCGATAATGCTTATCTTAATGAATTCTACTGTATCACTTGTCGGTGAAACATGCCCTAGATAGTGAGAACCTGGCTCTTGGATTAACACTACATGCTCTTCGGTAATAGCTGTTCTGTATTTCTTTTCACTTTTTTTCTGTCTTCTAAAGTTTTATCTTTTCGTTTATCGAAAAAGGGGTCTTGAAGTTTTTCTTCGTTCCCACGTCTTTGCAACTCAGAGCGCATTTTTTTCCTCTATCTATTTCTTATCTTATTCCTGTCTGTAACTTTTGAAATATCTGATTCACTCACCATATCCACATCTTCTAGGACTTCTTCGCCTACTTGATGCAACAATTTCAAAAGTTTTAAATAATTCGTTACAAAAGTAAATAAAAAACCCCGTTAAAAAATGTATAAGTGTTTAAACTAACGGCGCTTGAAGGGAACGGTCCATTCAGTACGTCGAGTACGTCACGTCGTTTTTTTCGACTGACAGCTAAGTTAAAAATATGAGTTTATATCAAGTGCGACCCAATCAGTACGTCTACGTTAACGCAATGTACAAAAGTTGCCCAACTCCCAACTTTCGACGTACGTCGCTTGATTTGACAATCGTAAAATAAATTTATTTTCAATTTTATTTGTTGTTTTTTTTTTCTTTGTCGTTTTTCATTTATTTTTTGAAATAAAGTGTGAATAAAAAATTATTGGAGCTGTGCAAGTGCAAAATTAAAATTTGAAATTAATATTATAAAAAGAATTTTGATGTTTTAATCCGTTTTCAAAGTATTCATTGGGCCAGGCTTCTTCGTCAAATGCGTCGCAGTCAGTTGAAAAAAACAACGTGACGTATCGACGTATTCTATGGACCGTTCGCTTAACTCAGGAATATTTGGAAAATTTTTAATGATTGTACGTTCGGAGTTAAAGGAGAATACATACATACATACGTTCGGAAAAAAATTTCTGATATGGTCCGAATTCCTAAAAATAAAGGTGCGTGTGACACAGGTCGACATTTCCAATTTATTTATTTAATCCAAGGGGAAACTTTACCGTACTTCACCAGTAAGGAATTCAAAATATTTGAAAAATGCAATTTTCTGAAAAAAACTTGCAAAATTCTATAAGATGTCGGCAAAGCGTCTGATGAGGAATTGACTTATTATAGTCAATTGTGACCTGTGGTGGGTCCCGAAACTAGTAACGCAAACCAGCCTTACGATACATTTTTTTGCTTATTTTATTTATGTGTATTTTTGCCTTGTTTTTTGTGTTTTTATTGTTGTTTTACTCAAAAACACTGAACAGTAAGCTCCAACCATCAATGTATTTTCATTGTTGGTAGCTAATAATGAAAAAAACTTCATTTTGGCCGAAATTCGTAAAATTCAAAAGTCGGCCTCAGTCTGAAGATATTACTCAATGTGAAAAATATGTTACTAGTTTGTTTAAACAGTCCAAGGGAAACATTTTCTGCACTAGTCTGATAGCGATTTTGAAAAAACTGGATGTTATATTTTTTGGAAAATATGTCTATTTTGGCGCAAGTTCTCAAACTTTAAGGCCCGAGAGGCAGCACAAGATATTATTCAATTTCAAAATAATTTTGCATGTTAATTATTGGGTGTGTGCATTAATTTCCATCGTTTTTCAAAAGATGTTGCCATCAATACATGGTGACTTAAATGTTAGATCAGAAACGTCATATCTTAAGCTTAGGCATCTGTCAACAACTCTGCATCATTTTATTTGAACATTTTCATCCGCATCATAAATTTTACTGTGCTCCAAAATGTCCGAGTTCGTGCCGAAAAAGCAACATTTGCGGGAAGTTTTACTTCACTACTATATTTCAAAGAAAACAGCTGCCGAAAGCCATCGCATTCTTGTATAAGTTTATGGGGACTATGCTCCAGCTGAATCAAGCTGTCGTGAGTGGTTTCGACGGTTTAAAAGTGGTGATTTTGATGTCGAAGGCAAAGAACGTCCTGGTCAGGACCAGCTAGGTGTGATCCATTATGAGCTGTTGCCAGGTGGCCAAACCATTAATGCTCAACTCTATCGTCAACAATTGATCCGATTGAAGCAGAAAATCCAGGCAGAGCGGCCAACGTATGCGACCAGACAAGAGTCAATCATTTTCCACCACGATAACGCTCGGCCACATATTGCTGCCCTAGTCAAAAATTATCTGGAAAACGGATGGGAAATTTTGCCTCACCCGCCTTATAGCCCAGACCTTGCACCATCAGACTACCATTTGTTCCGATCGATGAAGAATGCCCTATCAGGAATACGCTTCACTTCAGTTCAAGATATCGAAAATTGGCTCGATTCGTTTTTGACCGCCAAGCCGGCGCAGTTTTTCTGGAATGGAATCCATAAATTGCCAGAAAGATGGGAAAAAGTAGTGACTAGCGATGGGCAATACTTTGAATAAAATACATTGTACCATTTTCTTTAAATAAAGTCTCAAATAAAAAAAAACAAAAAACGATGGAAATTAATGCACACACCGATAATAACACATTTTCCGCACTAGGCTCTTATTAATTTGGAAAATTTTCATTTTTCGGCCCGCCCTAATGTAGAGCAAAAATATTCCTCGCAATATCCTGCATAAGTTTGCTAAACACATGATACATCTCAGATGTAAGGATCGTATAGTTAAAATCATAGACTTAGCACAAGACTGAATTATTTTTGTTTTTTCATGTACAGTGGACTTAAAAACTTAAAAAATCAGACGTGCTGGAGAAAAACGACGAGACATGGGTATTTTTTTATCGTCTATTTTAAGAATTTTTTGGATTTTCTCATGTGTTTTACAAAAAGTTTGAAATTGTCGAACAGTTTCTATTTCTATCTGAACATCAACAACAAATTGATTCTTTAGCTGAAATTCTCAAAAGTAATGTATTTTTGAATTTCCACCCTACTGTAAGTTTCTAACTAAAACCACTTTTAGATAAAACTTTTTGTTCCAACGTCACAATAAATCACACAACGAACGTTTTTTAAAACATATTAACCCATTATATCCTGTTTTTATGAGTCTTTTGTGGCCCCTTTTACCAAAACCTGTAATGGATTAAAGTCGAGGAACGCTTAAAATTTAAAAAAAATGCGTTCAAAATTTAATTTAAGCCGTTAAATGATTTTAAAGTGCCATCTGGTGAAATTTAATTTTTTTTTAACATCTTAGTAAAATGTACTACAAAGTGCACCACCGGCTAGGAGTACAACCGCTGGGCGAAGTACCACACTTCGAGCACCCGCAGCAGAGAAGGGCAACAGTGCCGCACGACCAAAAAAATTCTCTGCTTTGGGTCGACTTAGAAAGTGGGAAAGAAACGACCCAGAAACTCTGCATGCCACAAAAGGTGGCAAAGTTAGGAAGCGGACCTAATGTCCCACTCCCAACACATTG
The DNA here is from genome assembly GCA_951812925.1 of Calliopum simillimum. Lineage (NCBI taxonomy): Eukaryota > Metazoa > Arthropoda > Insecta > Diptera > Lauxaniidae > Calliopum > Calliopum simillimum. The sequence goes on from OX638368.1 coordinate 66,547,367, forward strand.
CAGACCCCACCAGTTGGAGGCAACTTGAGTGCCTCCAAATCAACCTCCACCGGGCAGCAGCAGCTTCCTACAGGCTCAGCGCCATGGTGGACGAAGAGTGTCTGGCTTTCGTAGCCATCCAGGAGCCATGGGCTTCTAAAGGCCTCGTAAACGGCCTTTCGACAAAAACATGTAAGTTGGTCTACGATAGCAATGTCGACCGTCCGCGCGCGGCTATCTTAATCAATAAACACTTTAAATTTCTTCCCATTTCAGAGCTCATCCAAAGGGACCTGGTGGCGGTGCAGGCAGAGGTGCCTAGTGCCAGAGGGAGAAAGAACATCGTCTTGGCGTCACTTTACCTTCCGGGCGACTCGGAGGAGGCGGTAACCAATGAGCTAAAGCAGCTCACGGAATACTGCCACAGTAAAAACCTCCAGTGGGTGGTGTGCTGCGACACAAATAAACGAGGTGAGTCCATCTTTGATTTCATTACTACAAAAAACTTAGTGGTAGCAAACAGGGGGAATGAACCCACATTTGTAAATGTCGTTAGGAGAGAGGTTTTAGATCTTACCCTATCTAGTACTTTTATTTCTAATAACATCTCTAACTGGAGAGTGCTAGATGAAGTCTCCTTGTCGGATCATCGCTGCATAAGCTTTGATCTGAAGGGAGATACAGAAGACACCTTTACGGTTAGAGATGTTAAAAGAACCAACTGGTCTCTTTATACATTCCATTTAGAGCAGAACATTGAATGCCTGAGTGGGAAAATAACTAACTCACAAGAATTCACGTAGTTAACACAATCACAAACAGTATCACTGATGCTTTCGAGAAAAGCTGCACACCAAAAGTTAAAAGACGTTCTCGTAACGGTGGAGCGGGGAGCTGGATAAGCTGCGGCTGAAAGCTCGACAACTCTTTAATAGAGCTTAATCCAACGGGGATGGGGCAGCATATAGAATTGCCCTAACAGACTACAACAAGGAGCTGAGAAGGTCAAAAAGGGCATAATGGAGAGAGTACTGTGAGGGGATTGAGTTACTCCCAACAGCTACAAGGCTCCAAAAGTCCTTTATAAAAGACCACTCAAACGGCCTTTCAACACTTAAAAGGGCAAATGGAGATTATACGGAAAGCCCGGAGGAAACTGGACACACATTTCCCAGGCTGTGTTAGGTGCGAAGAGTCCTGCGAACCAACCAGAGATACAAAATTCCTGGTGGCTACCAGACGGAACTTCTCCTTAGCCCGTAAAATTTTTACCATTGAAAAAGTTAGATGGGCAGTCTCCACTTTTAACCCATTTAAATCTCCTGGGGCGGATAATATTCAACCTTGCCTATTGCAGAAAGGTATAGATATACTGGCACCTACTCTAACTAATATCTTTAGGCTAAGCCTAGAACTAGGAATAGTACCTGAAGATTGGACTAAAGCCCGAGTTGCTTTTATTCCTAAAGCAGGCAAAAAGGCGGACCACACGCCCAAAGCCTATCGGCCTATAAGTCTAACCTCATTTCTTCTGAAAACAATGGAGAAAATTTTAGATCAGTATCTTAGAAGTGTGTACCTTGAGGCTTCACCTCTACACCCTGAACAATATGCTTACCAATCGGGTAAATCAACTGAAACCGCCATACATAACCTCACGACTAAAATCGAGAAGGCTTTAGGGGACAAGGAAGTAGCCCTCTGTTCATCTATTGACATACAGGGAGCTTTTGACAACACGACTTTTAAGTCAATTGAGGAATCACTGATCAGGAAGGGAATACCCGAAATGATCATTGATTGGGTCAACATGCTTAAAAATAGGACAATCATCTATGAAGCGGGCACAGAAAGATTAACTGTAAGGACAACTAAAGGTTGCCCCCAGGGAGGTGTACTGTCACCGCTCTTATGGATTCTAGTCATCGATGAACTACTAGAAATTCTCGATGATCACAAATTCGAGGTCCAGGGCTTTGCTGACGATCTGATTATTATGGTTAGAGGCAAGTTTGACTCTACCGTAACTGAACGAATGCAACTAGCTCTCAACTTAGCTCTAGGCTGGTGTCGAGCTGGCAGCGCGGGAGCTGGAGTTGTGGGACCAAGATTGCAGAAAGCAATTGCAATGGGAAAAAAAGCTTCTATTTTTCAGGCCGAGGTCCACGCTTTAGAGTTGTGTGCTAGAGAATGTCAAAGAAGGGGCACCTCCGGCACCGACATACACATTTACTCGGACAGCCAAGCAACTCTAAAATCACTAATGGCTTTTCCAATGCACTCCAAGCTTGTCTGGGAGTGTTTTGAACTTCTTCAAGCCCTATCCAGGAGGAATGAAGTTACTCTAGTTTGGATACCAGGGCACGAGGGGCATGAAGGCAACGAAAGGGCAGACTGCTTGGCCAAGAGGGGCGCACTCAATACTTTCATAGGGCCAGAACCCTTCTGCGGAGTAAACAACAGTTTTAAAAATAACTTAATACGGGAATGGGAAAAGGAAAGCCTCTCCGATAACTGGAGAGCCAAAGAAGGTATGCGACAGGCGAAGAGGCTGATCGATCCAAAACATATTAAGGCTGAAGCTGTTCTAAATCTCAGCAGGAAAGATATAAAAACGTACAGTGAGATAATGACAGGTCACTGTAAACTTAATTATCACCTAAAAAAGATGGGTCTGGTAGACGATGATTCCTGCAGACTCTGTTTAGAGGATTTGGAAACAGCAGAGCATGTGCTATGTGCATGCCCTGCTGCGTTTAGACGCAGAATTAAGTACCTAGGAGCTGAGATTTTAGATCCAGGTGACATAGGTAAAATTAATCCTATGGCAGTAACAAGATTTATAGATAGTCTGGAACTGTTTTGATTAGGGAAAGAGGCTGTACAAAAGATCTTTTAGGTCGCAGTACAATCTAGAGCCTTTTAAATAATAATAAAATAACTACAAAGTACCTTTCTAACAAGCCTATGATCATAAATATTGAAGCACCTTTTTTATTTGTAATATCACAGGTTTCCTAATACCTCGAAGCCGGGTTTACAGAAAACCTGATCTGCCGCAACAAAACGGATAGCATATTCGTATTTAAGAGATCAAAATACACTTAAAACACTTTTTAACCCTCTTGGGGTTTTTTGACTGTTGTACAGTGCAATTGTACTAGATTTAATAAACAATGAAAAATAGCAAAATCAATTTTCGCTTAACATTGATCCAATGAAATTTGTTTCAATTGATTTAATGAATTTATGATAAATTGATTAAATTAGTAAAATTTAAAAGTACCTCGAATATAAAATCATAAAATAATATGGACTTAATAACTTTTAATGTAATTTCGGTAGAAATGCCGAACTTAACTAACTGCACACTTAGCTGAGGAAGATTTTAAACAATTGTACTTTCAGAAAAAAAAGGGTGAATTCAAAATTAACAAAAACTACGTCAGAGCTGCGTTGGAACTGCAGCAGTATTAATTATTCCGTAACTCTGCTATTGTTTCTTAATTCAAGTTTCATCTTACCCATAGTCATTTATGTAGTCCAAAATTTGTTGCAGCTTTGTTTGTTTCATTCGATGCAAATGATTTGTATTCCCGCTTCTCTAAGAATTTTGAATTCAGCAATGTTAAGATCTGATTTTTGGCAACAAGTATTCTTCAGCAGCGAATTTCACAATATGAGTTATAGCGGCTTGACACAAGAAAGGACAACTTACCAAGAGTTTTTGTTTTTGCTGAGTGAAAAAGTAAGGAATATTAAATTAAAAGGCAACATGGCGGTATGAATTAGCTGGTCGTATAACCAAACTTACTGATATATATTTTAAAATAAATTAACTTTAAATGCCTTTGCAAATCATCGTTTTTGTAACAAAATTATAATACTAATCTAGATCATTCTTGTTGTCTTGACCAATATCAGTAAAACGAACGCCTGTGTTTACTGTTTCAATATCATCCAAGTCAAAACCTTCTTCTGAATCAGAATTGTATTCCTGTTTGCACTGCATCATGTTTGGCAATTCAGCTGCCATATTTGGTTTTTTGCTTTTAGGAAAATCTAATTTAGACCATAGTCCGGATTCAGCTTTTGGCAACGTTATTTCTACTTTAGACGCATACATATTAACAACGGTTTTACTTACGTCAATTATCTACGATCAAATGCATAAAAACTTTTATTTGCCATAAGTATTGGTAATTTTGTACTTACGCCCCTTAGCTCCAAATCAATCTCAAATACTGCGTTGCCTTTATTGGGAAACACCAGTTTTACATGTAATCGTATCGGGTTCACCTCAACACAGCTTTGTTTGTAATCGTACGATTTAGCATAAATAGAAACAATGATATTGTTTGCAGTTTGGTGCCAATCATAGCGGCATTGTACAACTTCCTTGTTATCATTCTATGCGGAAGATAAAATCATGTTAAGAATTCAAGTCATACGAGTGTTTCTCAAACTTTTTGATTGGCGGCACACTAAAAGTATTTGATATTAATTGCGGCACACCTGTATATAAAAACGGCAAAATCGTGATACAAAAATACATAAATATCAAATACTTCATCAAGGATACAATATCCATGCAATTTTAATTTTTGACAAAGTTGATAGTCTCTCAACATCAGTGTGTCGCGGCACAATGTTTGAGAAACACTGTACGTATGTAATACAAAAATAATTTATTTAATTTTTTTTTTTTCAAACTTCTCTATTTATTATGTAAGACGCTTTTCTCATTTTTTGACCCCTCTCCCTCACGCGAGAGAGCTTAAGATTTTTCAATATCCCCCATTCCCATCAAATCTTACGTAATAATTCTATATTCGTGAGTATTTTTTTAATAAATACCCGGTGGCGTTTTTGAGCGACAACATCCATTATGATATTGTCATCGATGATTCATCGAGAAAATAACACGAACATAAGGCTCTCTAAATGAAATTTTCCGAAATGATTTCTCCATCGATGATTCATAATGTGCATGTCAGGAAGTTAGTGTTCTTTGCCGGACAATGTCATTTAAATGTCTCTGAAATTCTAAAATGTTCCGAATTGGTGAAATTGTCTGTTAGAAGTCGATAACAAGTGTATGGCTGCATGGCATTGTCTGTTACATGTCGCCATCAAAGAGTAAAAGTCATGGATACAGCCGATTGTTATTTTTGCTGTCAGTTTGTCAAGCGAATCGAAATAAATAAATAAAACATTTTGTGTTCTCTTAAAAAATATGATTAATTTTAATTAAAAGGATATATTTTAAGTATAACTGTTAACTTAATAATAATCACGACCCAGACTAACCGTTTTGAGGTGAGTTAATATGTCCATAAGAGAAGGCTTTAAATAGATTTATTATTAAATCTCAATTTTATTTTTTCAATAGATTTCTGTCGTCGACCTACCCATAAAGAATATCACCGAGAATTTTGCTTTTGGATAAGTGTATTTTCAAGTTTGATGCGGTTTGTTTCGCTATGAAAACATTAATAACATTATCTAACAGAATAATTGGCAACGGCTGGCTGACCTACGTGATAATATCGAATTTGAATTTTTGAGTGTTCTTCCAATAGAAGATACGAACTTTTGTTATAGTCAAATCTTGAGAGGTGTGTTTTCGTTAGAAATCGGGTGGTAAAAGTCGAGAAAATTTGTTTTTTGCCAAGAGTTATTTCTAAAAACAAAATTTTGGTTCACAATTTTGAACTTTATAGAAAACTCTGTCCGACCGACCTTCATAATTTTTTTATAGGAAATTTTTTAATCATAAAGTTGGGGACCAACATTTTTTTACAAACAACACTTAGTGAGATATTTGCACAAAACAGATTTTTTCGACCTTTAGCACCTAATATCTCACCAAGGCTCAATTTGACTAAGACACAAGTTTTACAAGAATAACACCCACAAAAAAATTAAGCTTTGATATTATGACATATTTAATAATATGTACTTAGTTATTTTCATTTGTTCATAAGTATTTGTTGAGTTGTTAGTGTTATGTTTTAAAAGATTGTTTATTTAATTAATGTAAACTAAAATATATTAATTAATTAATTTAAATAAAAACAACGACAAAACCAAAAAAAAAAAACAATTTTTTCTGGATTTATGCTGACTTGTTTGTGACAACATCATTTGTGAAAATACGATGACATTTTCCTCTACAACTCACTCGGAAGTATATGCATAAGTGACTTATTCATGAGGGAATCGTACTGATATTGTCTGCTACGTGTCGCTAGCACACTGACGACTCAGTGAAATTATCAGCATAAGTCATCAGTGATTTTTTGGACATTTGTTCTAAAAGTTCATGCATGAAGTCAAACAAATGTCTCCGTTTGTCACCGATGATATAATTTTGTCTCTATTTGTCATCGGTGAATCGTCGTGCCGTTCGCCACCGGGTAACTTCAAGAGAGCATTTCAAAGTTTTTAAAACTCTAGCACTCCCGTACAAATCGATAAACAATTCTGTGGCCACAGTGAATAACCGGTTAAGACATTATACTTACGTGCTAATTCGACAGAATCGATTATCTTTCGCGATTGTGTACCTGGTATAAGCAACTCTTTAATATGATTGCAAAGAGGAGACAGCTACTGACAATTTTATGTTTTTTTAGGACAAATAATAGAAGGTGTCATAGGACACCAATGGGTCATTTAGACAAGTCTTCTCTGTCCCAAAAAAAAAAAAATCAGCACTTTGTTTTTTATCAATAAAATCAAGTAAGGGCCTGACTAAAAATTAAATTCCCTATACTGCAGCCTTATTTTTCTCGAAGATATCCAAACCTTAGAAGTAAAAAAAAAGTGCAAAAACACGTTTCTTAATTATTTCAGTCTACGATATTTTAAAAATAAATAAAGGAATCGATACAATTTAAATATGGTTATAAAGAAAGAGAAGAAAACTTTCAATCACTTAATTGGATCTTACATCAGTTTCTAGTTAAAAAAAAAGGTCCTTTTCAGGTTAGGATATCTCAAAAACCCTACGAGATAGAGCGATTCGAAGGCGGCGTTCGAATTCAGCATAGCAAAACACATCGAAAATGACTATAAGACAATCAGCTACAATTTCGGGGTTTGCATTTTTTTGACCATAAATGAAACTCCAAAGCCGTTTTTTTCCACAATTTCATCGCACATAACGACTCTTTAAGTCAACCGTGCCAAATTTCAGCTTGAATTCTTCATACAAAAATGGATGGGAAATCGACTTTACACGGTGTTTTCCAGCAAAATGCCATTCTATTTAAAATCATAGCTACTTCCGTTTTTGTTTCATAATCCCGAACATTGGGCCACGATGGTTCTAAGTTAAAAAAAATGAATCTAAAAACTTTTTAACTATGTTTTTTGCTTAGGATACTTCGGAGAAAAAAAAGATACAGAAATATTTTAAAGTGAGTCTTTAAGAAAAAAACCCACTTACATATTTAAAAAGCCATACCTTAAGTTTTAAATTAGGATATTTCGAAATACAGACTCGATGGAGCAATTTTTTCAGGAATAACTTCTTTTTTTTTAACTCAATTTCTTTTTAAGAAGTCCAAAAAACATTGGTTAAAATTCAGTACCTATCTCTTGAAGGAGAACTAGGATTTTTTGGTTAGCCCAACCTCATTTTCAGAATTTTTCTGCAATTTATCAACTCGAATTTGCAGGAATACACTATATACAGTCGAATTTCCAAACATTGTGTTATGGAAAAAGTATTTTGGCTAGAGGCATATCAAACGTCAAGTGTTTTGAATTTTTATTTTTTTAAATAGTTATTTGCATTAAAACCAAGCATGTTCCTACGTCAACTGTCGTAATTGTTGTTTCCTACATATTCACTTTTTTACTTTAAATATACATACCTCCTTAAACCACTTATGCTGCCCATAATTGCACCCCTTTTGAGCCATGAACACAGAAAAATCAGACGTTTTTCGCTTACAGCACGACCAATACTTCATACCCTCATGAAAAATCGGGACTCCTGGGTGAAATGTGCACTCAGTATTATCGCTATGAGTGCCAGTGTATGAGTAGGTACAACCAGCGTTTTTACACGATGTACCTACAGCAATCTCCCTACAAAAATTACAACATGTGTATATGTTTACAACTATTCCACATTTAATATACCCGGGATTTAATTCGATTTGAAATTCGGATGGTACTGCATTTGACTTCGATTCATCAAAAACCTCTCTCAATGCCGGCGCTATAGTTGGTGAAATTATTTGCATCGGTGTAGACATTGGAGGACGATCCATTGCTTTCATGATAGGTACTCTAACGATTTCTTCTTCCATTGCTGCTGTTATACCGGCTTCATCTTTTTCCGGCTCCAGAGGCTTGACATTGGAATGCTTGGATCTAGTGCATCCTTTTATACTCAGAAACTCGGAGAAGTCTACAGACTTTTTATTGCAGCATGACCAGCCCTTGTAGGCATCATGAAAAAATGGCGCACCGGGGTGATGTTGGCAAGATTCTACAACGAAACATAAGTGAGATAGATTGTGTACTTTTTTAACATATACATATCTTATTTAATGAATCTTTTACTCTAGACTAATACTTAGTAAATTAAATCATAACCCGGTGGCGAACGGCACGACGATTCACCGATGACAAATAGAGACAAAATTATATCATCGGTGACAAACGGAGACATTTGTTTGACTTCATGCATGAACTTTTAGAACAAATGTCCAAAAAATCACTGATGACTTATGCTGATAATTTCACTGAGTCGTCAGTGTGCTAGCGACACGTAGCAGACAATATCAGTACGATTCCCTCATGAATAAGTCACTTATGCATATACTTCCGAGTGAGTTGTAGAGGAAAATGTCATCGTATTTTCACAAATGATGTTGTCACAAACAAGTCAGCATAAATCCAGAAAAAATTGTTTTTTTTTTTTGGTTTTGTCGTTGTTTTTATTTAAATTAATTAATTAATATATTTTAGTTTACATTAATTAAATAAACAATCTTTTAAAACATAACACTAACAACTCAACAAATACTTATGAACAAATGAAAATAACTAAGTACATATTATTAAATATGTCATAATATCAAAGCTTAATTTTTTTGTGGGTGTTATTCTTGTAAAACTTGTGTCTTAGTCAAATTGAGCCTTGGTGAGATATTAGGTGCTAAAGGTCGAAAAAATCTGTTTTGTGCAAATATCTCACTAAGTGTTGTTTGTAAAAAAATGTTGGTCCCCAACTTTATGATTAAAAAATTTCCTATAAAAAAATTATGAAGGTCGGTCGGACAGAGTTTTCTATAAAGTTCAAAATTGTGAACCAAAATTTTGTTTTTAGAAATAACTCTTGGCAAAAAACAAATTTTCTCGACTTTTACCACCCGATTTCTAACGAAAACACACCTCTCAAGATTTGACTATAACAAAAGTTCGTATCTTCTATTGGAAGAACACTCAAAAATTCAAATTCGATATTATCACGTAGGTCAGCCAGCCGTTGCCAATTATTCTGTTAGATAATGTTATTAATGTTTTCATAGCGAAACAAACCGCATCAAACTTGAAAATACACTTATCCAAAAGCAAAATTCTCGGTGATATTCTTTATGGGTAGGTCGACGACAGAAATCTATTGAAAAGATAAAATTGAGATTTAATAATAAATCTATTTAAAGCCTTCTCTTATGGACATATTAACTCACCTCAAAACGGTTAGTCTGGGTCGTGATTATTATTAAGTTAACAGTTATACTTAAAATATATCCTTTTAATTAAAATTAATCATATTTTTTAAGAGAACACCAAATGTTTTATTTATTTATTTCGATTCGCTTGACAAACTGACAGCAAAAATAACAATCGGCTGTATCCATGACTTTTACTCTTTGATGGCGACATGTAACAGACAATGCCATGCAGCCATACACTTGTTATCGACTTCTAACAGACAATTTCACCAATTCGGAACATTTTAGAATTTCAGAGACATTTAAATGACATTGTCCGGCAAAGAACACTAACTTCCTGACATGCACATTATGAATCATCGATGGAGAAATCATTTCGGAAAATTTCATTTAGAGAGCCTTATGTTCGTGTTATTTTCTCGATGAATCATCGATGACAATATCATAATGGATGTTGTCGCTCAAAAACGCCACCGGGAAATTACTACATTTTATTTACAATGTCAAATTTGTTCTGGTACGTATTCTGCTCGAAATGCATTATTACAAAGCAATTTGGGGTGAGCCATTCAATTAAAGTAGACTTGCGAAACATGAATTAAGTGCTGGAAGACATCAACAGCGGAAGTGTTGCTAAACACTACAGTAGACGACGGATAGAATAAAGTCTCTTATAAGAAAAACACGGTAATAGGAAACAATTCCTAAAGCACCATGGACATTTCCATATAGGTACATGCTATATAAACCTTATATATGAAAAACGCATATAAGAAAAACACTAAGAATATTTTGACGGAAAATTGTGTTCATTATATAGAAAATTAAAAATGTATAAGAAAGTATTGTCTGAAGCTAACTTTATGTCAATTTAGGTAAAAATACAATTCTTTTGGGGAAGTTTACAATTTACATTGATTAACATTTTGCCAATATTAAACAATTTTGTTTAAAATTTGTACTCTTAATATGAAATTTTCTTACATATTTGCTTACTTCTGATGCATATAAGAAATTATCTCTCCTAGTAACACGCATATGTTACTGACATAAGAAAATAATGTCAATTTACAGTTTATAAGAAAACACGGACATAAGAAAGAAATTTTGTGCATTTTCGGATTTCTTATTTCCATCACCTACTGTACTCCCAAAAAATGAAAAAGCTGCGAAAATTAATTAAAGCAATAGTCAAATAAACCTCGTTTAAAGAAAACATCATCATGTAAGCGAAGTTGATGGCGAATATTGGAATATTTGGGCATTAAAAAACTAAACTCATAATCACACTTATTTCAAGCAAACAAAATTAAATCAAAAGTATTAAGAATGAATGCAACTAACCGCGAAGCTGGATTTAATGCTGTTGTAAATGCCCAAACAGATAAAGTACTAAATCGGATTTTAACCGGACGATTTGTGATGAAGTACAATGGGTACTTACCGTCATTGTTTTGATCCGGGTCGTAGGTTTGCCCGCAACCGCGATTATAGCACTGGAACATCCTAGATAACTTTAACTGTAACCCGTTTTGTAACAGTAGGTGTATTTCTTGCGAAAGATTTATTCTAGAAAACCGTGACCATATATTTGGACCACATCCAAATTTTTGGCATTAATTTTCCATTTGTCAGCTGTTTTATCAACTATGTTGCCATATTTGAAGAATTTTTGTTCAAGTTTAGGGTATTCTTAGGCGATTAAGATAATTGTATGGGATTCACTTGGGAATTTAATGAACATTAAAATATATTTTTCTGTTATTTTAATGAAAATAAATATAAAACCCAGTGATCAAAATTGCTTCAAAACTCAATTAAAACATACTAAAAACACTGTGCGTCACGATTGTTTTTAATTTGAATAATATCAGGTTTTTTGAATTTTTTTCTCAATCTATTGTTACCAAAATTGTAAAATGATATGGATGCCCTACTCGTCAAGAGTTTAAAATACAAACTTAGAAGAGGAGAAAACAAGGTTTTCATTGTTTTTAAGTTATAAATCAAGCCAAGGAGTTTTTATTCATAAAACTTAAGGGGAATTTCTTTAAAGATTCCTTCTTTACGCTTGATATTTGAAAGATAATTGTACAATATTTTATTTAGAATAAATTTTTACGAAGAAACATTTTTTTGGGTAATGAAATTCATAAACTGACATTTCAAGTAAAAGGATTGTGATTGCTAAAACATAGCAAATAAAACAATAACAAGTATTTATAAAACAATAGAAATCTGTGTATAAATTTGTGGCATTTTGACAAAACAACCTAACTCGAAATTAGTAACTTTTCAGGAGAGCTAAAAAACTGTTTTACTGCTTTTCAATAATGTGGCACAATTTCGTTGATCTAGCGATTAATCTACCCTAGGTATGTTTAAAGTAGAGTTGCCGAGTAATTATTGTGGTTGCTACATTTTAGCCCAAATTGGTGAGGTTAGACAACTAAAACAACGGTTATAAGCGAAATAAAATGAGTATTTAGTTTCAACGATTAACGCAAAACAAAGTAATATGAATTTGGGTAAAAATTATTATTACTATTTTTTACAATATTCTGAAGTTATTACTGCAAATTTGAAGTTATTACTGCAGAAATAGGGTATTACTACAGCTTATTTCAATGTCTGGTGTACCGTAGAAAACATTAACATGCTTTCCATAAATTAAAAAAATCAGTAGAACTTTGGCATATCGCACCCGGCAAAGCCAACGATACGTTGTCATTAATCGACTATTTACATCTGGATCTGTTCACTGCATGTAAGCAATTTCCCCAATTATTTTACATATTATTCGTTATAATTTTCTGGACGGTTTATATCTTTTTATTGAATTTCTTAGGGCCAGTTTTTCAGTGCAAGTTTAACTCATTTTCTGGTTCAAAGTAAGTTTAAACTCAGTAAAGAGTTTTTCAGTGATTGTTAAACGCAGTTTAAACTAAGTTTAACTGAACGGCATTGGCCATTTAAAGTTCGTTTAACCTGCTACATGATTTTGACTGATGCTGTCATAAATACAAAATAAATAAATTTCAAAAATTGCTGTCATAAAAAAAAACAAATAAATTTAAAAAATCAAAAATGAAAAACGTGCTGACGAATCGAAGAAGCTCAGAAAGCACTTGAGAAAACTAAAGAAGAAAGCAAAAAATTGAATCGTATTCCGGGTAACAACATGCCTTACAGGTGTACCTTATGTGGAGGCGCCATGTGAAATCGAGCCGCAGTGTGCAGCTTTAATAAAGGCCGGAAAGGTGATTGCCGCAGCAACAGATGATATGGATGCATTAACTTTTTGGTCTAGTACGCTTTTATGTAATTTGAGGCACGCCAGAGCTTCACAAGAGGTAAAAAGAACGCAATTACAATGGCTAGAACCTGTGGCGGCTGTGGTCGTGGCAGAAAACAAAAGTGAATGGACCTAATAAATACATTTTTTAATTAAGTTTTATGTTTATTTTATGATATCTGTAACAATAAACATTTGTTTTATTATTACAATTTACATAACTTATACATAAGTAAGAAATTGTCATGAACAAACTTCACCTCTAATTTTAATATTTATACGTCAATTTTCTTGTCATTTTTCAGTAATGCCTACTAAAAATCAAAGTAACGAGTTGAAGTTAAACTCGAACTGAAAAAGTCATTTCATATTTAAACGAGTTTATCAATTTAAACGTGTTTAATAAAACGTAGTTTAAACGAAGTTTAAACTTGCACTGAAAAACTGGCCCTTAAAAATTTAAATTTGACTGAATGTATTTTTATTTTTTTTATTTATTCATTTTTAGTAAGTATACCTTTTATAAATATTTAAGGGATTTTTAAACGTGAACATTTTTGCTCATACGAACGAGTTACAGAGTTCGATTATATTTTCGCATCGCATCTGGTTTTCGCATCGCATTGCTTTTCGTATCGCATTACAGAGTTCGCAAAATTTGAGTTTGGCCCCCCCTTGATGAAATCCTGCGTACGCCCTTGTGTGGATATATCCTCTTTAATCCAAAAAGTAAAACTTTTCATGGGTAAATTAAGTAAAAGCTCATCAATTGAACAAAAAAGAATGGAATATTTGCAACTGCTGGATCAATTGATCATTAATGCGCCTTGTGCATTCGATGAATTATCATTTTATTCCTTTAAACGACTCCTCCTTAATTCATGATAGCAAGAGACTTGAACAAATTCGATTACTAAATCACCATCAAATTTTTGCAGCATTTCTTCAAGAAACCCATTTAAAAGCTTATCATAAAGTTCATCTCGATAATTTTACAGTAATTAGAAATGGTAAAGCGCAAGGTGTGGCCATTGTAGTAAAGAATAGTATTAAATATGAATAGATTGGGACTCCATCAATGATTTTTCCTTGCCTCTTAATTTCTTTCAAACTAAAGTATAATAATGTTATAAAAAATTTCCTACTTGGGTCAATTTATATTCCCTCTAATTCTAGTAACAATTTAATCTTCTCAGAGCTGAACAAAATTCATTCAATAGCAGAAAATTTTGACGGATCAATTATAGGTGGTGATTTTAATTCAAAAAATCCAAGTTGGGGAGATATTAATATTAATGTAAACGGTCGAAGTTTTGAAAACTGGCTTTCAGGACCTGACGACAACTTTGTGCGTCTTACTTCCAGCAGTTCTACTTACCCAAATGGTGCATTTTTTTAGATCATTTTTTAATTTCTAATTTCTTCATTGATCTTGTCAATATTTATTACAGTATATTTACTTTACCTTCTTTTTCGGATCACTATGCACTGGTTCTTAGCATAAATTTGAATGAATCAGAAATAATACTGAATGAACCTATTTATTTAAGGTCGTTTAAAAGAACTAATTGGGTAAGGTTTAGGGAAGAGGTTGCCGAGGAATTATCCCACTGCTTTCCTTTTGCATCTAGTAATTTTTCAAACAATGAATTTGATGATCACGTTTCGAATTTCAACATACTGCCATACCTAAATTGGAGCGTCAGGCGTTGCGTTATTTAACGTTAAAAAAAGCGTCAAGCGCCATACCGAAATAAAGAGCGTTGCGTTAAAGTCATATGTTTGTCAAAATCATATTGTTGTTTCTTTTTTTACTTTTCTGCAGCTAACTTCACTCCATAACGCTTTGTCAGAATTGGAAATTCGAATAGCTCAGCGTTGAGCGTTAGCAATTTCGGTATGCGCCATACAAATTGTATGTACATGAGAAATTTTTGACAGTAAAATAACGCTGACGCTCCAATTTAGGTATGGCAGTTAGTTGTTAACAGAAAACTACATGATCATTCTGCTCTGTTTACACCTTCTTATAAGAAATACAAGAACTTACCTGATAATATTTTGGATCTTAATAAAATGAAACATATTTGGCAAAAGAGACTTAAGCAAATTTTTCATGCAACTTTTAATAGAGTCAATGCGGCTTACAAAGAACTTTCTGGAAGACTTTCTCTTGTGAAAATTATTATTAAAGAAAATGTCTCAATCTGGCTTGATGATAAATTGAATGAAAAACTCTCAAACGTTAAGCCGGATCCGTTTCCGTTTAAAGAAATATTTAAACTTATCGGTAAAAATAAATCTTCTTGTTCCAAGGTCAGAGTAAACAACTCAATTATATCTGATGAAAATATCATTGCTTTGTCCTTTTGCAATTTTTTTGAAAGTACTTTTCACTATTCTGCACCTAGCTTTGATAACAATCTTGTTTTTAATATTGAAAACTGTGTTAACCTTTCTAGAAATAATCTTCCGCCTAGAGCGTTTAACTTTGATGAAGATAATTCTGCACTTCACTTCAACTGAAACGGTCAAAAATATTCTCAAAAATTTGAACACAAAAAAATCCTCCGGTCCTGATGGGCTTTCTAATTTCTTTCTTAAAAGGCTTCCAGAAGAAGCCATTAACTTCTTAACCATAATTTTTAATAATTGTTTAAATAATAGTTATTTTCCTTTAAGCTGGAAAATAGCTAAACTACTTCCTATTCCAAAGAAAAGAGGTTTGATTGATATTTCAAACTTTAGGCCAATCTCTCTGTTGTCAAATGTTGGAAAAATTCTTGAAAGGATAATTTATTTCAAAATTGAGGAATTTTCCGGCAATGGCATCAGTTGTATTTCTGATTTTCAATTTGGTTTTAAAAAGCTTCACTCAACGATGCACGCGCTTCTGAAAATTCATAGCGATGTTACTTCTAAACTAAGAGACAAAAATTGTACAATCGGATGTTCTATTGATGTTGAAAAAGCTTTCGACAGTGTGTGGTGGAATGGTCTCCTTTTCAAATTAATTCAAAATAATTTTCCACCGCTTATTTTTAAAATCATTGATAGCTTTTTATCAAACCGTTTCTTTTTCACTCAAATTCAGCAAGCTCCATCAGAACTTAAACAAATAGGTCGTGGAGTTCCACAAGGTTCAATCTTTTTATGAGCGACTTTCCACATATGCATCCTAATGGATCTACTGCACTATTATATGCTGACGATACTTTTGTTTATGCACATAGTAGAAATCCTGTGGAAGCCTTATCAAAAGTTAGTTTACATATTCAAGATATCCATAAATTTTATAAGACTTGGGGCATTAAGATTAATTTTTCGAAAACAGAATGCATTTGCTTTAAGAATGCTGCTGGTAAAGGTCCTTCTGGAATTGCGAAGGCTAGAATTCCTTTTAATCAGCAAATTAAATACCTTGGTGTAAATTTTAACTGTCTATTTAAGTTTAACTCACATGCGAGATTAGCCTTAGGTAAAGCCAAGAGAGCTGCATGTCCTTTATACCACTATCTTAGGGAAAATAGCCTTTCAGTTGACACAAAGCTTCTTTTTTATAAAACTTTAATAAAACCGAATATTACTTATGCCTTTTTTTGCTGGTTTTCTATTTCCCCTACTGTAGCTAAAGAGTTAGAGATTTTTGAAAGAAACTTGCTGAGACAATGCATTAATAAAAATTACCAAAGTATTAATAAGAGATATTCTAACGCTTTTATCTATAACAAGTCAAGAATAGAACCATTAATGATATATTCTCTTACTTTAATGAAAAAAATTACTTCTAACTTGTACTTTGTAGATAATGATTTAATTAAAAATATTGTTGACTCTTTAAGTAATTCGCCTTGGGATAATCAATATTACTTATCACCATTAAGTATCAACTCTATTTCTCTAGATAAGGTGTTAGTAGGTTCTCCTACCTCGCCTCTGGTTCCAAATTTTTACCAAAAGGTACTTACTAGTAATAACCGTGGTTAACGTTCATGAATTTTTCATCACATTGGGATTAAATTCTATGTCATTGGTAACATTTTCTTATTTTTTGTGAAAAGAAATTTGTATAAGTAACTGTTTCTAGCAATTTTCTCGAGCTAAGTTTTATATGATCTATTACTTAAAAAAATAGGCTCGATTTTGTGTTATTAGTTTTAAGTTTAAAATGTTTTCTTCATTAATTTTAAGTAACTTTTTATAAGCTCCGGGAGCAAGAGCTTAGTTTTAAATATTATTTCCTGCAATCAATTTGCATTTTGCTAATATACATATTTAATTTTTGCATCGTATCATGTTTCATATAATTTTATCGAGGGCCATACTTTTTACAGCCCTGAATATATCAATTATTGTTATTGTTCCATATATGTACATATGAGTTAAGTGTTTAAGGGCCGTTTTCTTCACTCCATGCTAAGTCCAGAATGCATTCTCGCTTCGATTTAGAACAGATGCTAGCAAAATTTCGTTTTCTTCAATCCATGCTAACGGTGAGAATGTCAATTTTTGAATTCTCGCAAGATTCATTCTCGGTGAGAATGTATTCTGAGTGAGCAAGCCAAAGTTGGGTTGCTAGCAGCCTTAGCATGCAGATTTCGGAAATTTTAATGTGAATTTCTTTCTTCACGTCATTCTCAAAGTGAATGCTAGCGCGCTTTTGCTATGCAATTACACAGTGCGACACATGAAAATTGAACTAAAATCCGTTATAGGGCGTCGAAGTACTCGCCGAAACAAGTAATTCTGCCAGAGCGTTTTGCAAAGTTGACTCATATAAGGATTTTATGGTCATTTTTGCGATTTTAAGGAACTAGATGAATTTTTTTCGGTTAAGTTTGCGATTTTTCGATTTTTGCATATGGCTATATCTCCAGCATATGGCTATATTTCAGCATTATAATTATAATTATCCAGCTGAAAATTGCAACTTTGAGCAATTTTGAGGATTTTGAGCGATTTTTCGATTTTTTCATATGGCTATATGGGTGATTCTTAGATAACAGTGCTTTTTCGAGTTGTAAAATTGGCAGATATTTTTTTTAGATTTTTGCAAGTTTCTTCATGCTATCTTGTGTAAACACACTCTTAAAACTCACCTTTTAAGTAGATCAACTACAAGTGTGAATTTACGGCTTTGAGGTCGAAATTAAGAAATTTTGCTGCCACGTTTGTGACCAAATTGCCACGTTTGTGACATTTAGCCACAGTATGGAAAAATTATGGTTTTGAAGCGTTTTGATGAGAGATATATTGCATATAATGACAAATTTACACTTCAAGACTAATTTTGCAACAGTGTCATGTCTCCGGTGGTCCATTTTTTTTATACCCTACGGCCATAAAGATCAACTATGGTTCCCTGTCCTCTGTTTTAATAGCCTAATTACAAATCTGATCTTGATTTTTTTTTATTACATCAGTATCCTTAGTTATCCTTGCTCAAAAGTGAAAAAATCACAGTTTTGACATCTACTTAACTAAAACAGCAATAAGTAAAATTAATTTTTGTCAATGGATTCAGACAGCCGAATTTATTATCAACAAGACAAAATTTACCGTTTTTCAATTGGATTCCCAGTTTCCGAGTTATAAGCCTTTAAAAAAAGGATACCTCTCAATAACACACAAAGGACCGAAAAATTAACAAAAATGGTAAGTTTTATTATTTTTACCAGAAATATATTTTATCACGAAAATTTTAAGTCCTTGCAGACTAAAATCGGATGAAAAAATAAGGCTCTATTGTAGATTTAGTGAATGAACAGATGAAATTTTGATTCTGTGAATTTGCAAAGTAGTAGTTTAGTAGGCTTAGTCACTAAATCTAGAATAGAGCTGTCATTTTTCATGCGATTATGGTCTGCAAAGTCACGAAATTTTTGTTATTAAATATGTTATTGATAAAAATAATAAAACTTGATTTTTTGTAACTTTTCCGTCTCGAAAAATCCTTTGTATGTTATCGAAAGATGTCCTTAATTTAAACGCTTATAACTCGGAAGCTAAGAATCCAATTGAAAAACGGTAAATTATGTCTTGTTGACAATAAATTTGGCTGTCTGAATCCATTGACAAAAATTTATTTTACTTGTTGTTGTTTTTGTTCTATAGCTTTAAGTAGATGTCAAAACAGTGATTTTTTCACTTTTGAGCAAGGATAACTCAGGATTCTGATGGTGTAGAAAAATTTTTGTATTAAAAACATAATTAATAGCCTTCAACTAAACATCTGTATACTCAAACTTTATATGAAATATGTTTTTTTGCAGACTGACAAAAAGTGCCACGTTTGTGACATTTTTGATGCGCCACGTTTGTGACATTTTTGCAGTTTATCACTCATTGTAAAGCACGCTTTTGAGTTCAAGATTTTTCCGAAAGAATTTGGGCTCATGTCTGCAAATCCTACAAAAAAATTGTTTCATGCATAAAATAAAATGTCCTACCTGGGAGTGCCGAGTGCCATGTTTGTGACCATAATTTTTAGAAAAAACGGTTTTTGTTTATAAAATGCCCTATAAAACGCAAACAGATTTCTTTTTGGACGCGTTCGGACATGATGACGTTTGGGTGATGGATAGTGATCAGAATTAATGCATGTGTATTGCAATCTATTGACTGAAACAGTAGTACCATGCAGTAGTAGCATAATACTTTTAAGAAATTTTTTTTTTCCAAAACTAGGGGACAGTTTTCAATTCGAAATTGTGCCCTCTAAAAATTGTTTAAAACTGCAGATGAGCTCAGAATATTGTAGCCTTAAGTATTTAATTAATATGTGTAGTAACTTGTTTTCTGTTCTATTTCCGTTTTTTGGTCGTTTTTCATCGTTTTGTGTTTAAAAAGTAGGGGTAGGACATGCCACGTTTCACAATAGACCAATAATTATTTGGTGGTAAAATTGATCCGCTCTATTAGAAAAACATAGTTTCTAACTTATAGCGTAATTTTTTGTGAAAAAAAAGCCTACTGTATAGGTGAAATCTCCAGAGGACACAAAAAGTACAGTTATCTGAGAATCACCCATATCTCCATATGAAAAAATCGAAAAATCGCTCAAAATCCAATTTGAGGCAAAAAGTTGCAATTTTCAGCATTATAATTATAATTATCCAGCTGAAAATTGCAACTTTGAGCGATTTTGAGGATTTTCATATGGCTATATCTCGGTAACGAGCCGAGATATTGTTTTGATGACTTCAGCAATGTACAGAAGAAAAAAAATGCCGAACAAACTTAACCGAAAAAAATTCATCTAGTGCCTTAAAATCGCAAAAATGACCATAAAATCCTTATATGAGTCAACTTTGCAAAGCGCTCTGGCAGAATTAGTTGTTTCGGCGAGTACTTTCGACGCCTTATAACGGATTTTAGTTCACCGTCAATGACTTGAAAAATTTTGCACTGTGTTATGGAACATTTGGACTACTTACAGGATTTGCAAAATCGTTTCGACCGCTTTGATGGGATAGAGGATGAGAATTTAAACCGTGAACGCCGGCAATATAAAATGCTGCCCAGAATTAATATGGATAAATGGGATGACGTCTACTTCGTATACCGCTTTCGCTTGGAGAAAAGAACAGTCGCCACCGTATTAATATTCACTGAAGATTCTTTAAAATTTCGTGGTGAACAGCGGTAAGCAGAACACCGCACCTGTTCCATTGCCTATTTATTAATTGTTTTTTATTGTTTCAGCAGGTCGCGCCACATGACAACACTTACACAGTGGCTGATTGCTTTACGATTTTACGCACTTGGTTCCATGGAGATGGCGATTGATGATTTCGCGGGAGTTTGTGTTGCGTCCGTTAGCCGGATAATAAAACGAGTTTCTTTGGCATTTGCAATGAAATCTGTTGAAATAATACAAAGAGTTCTTTGATATTGCAAAATTCCCCCGGACCATTCGCTCAATTGATTGCACGTATATTTGGATTCAATCGCCAGGCGGTCATGAGCCTGAAGTGTTTCGTAATCGAAAGCAAGCGGCGAAGTGGAACGTCTCTATAACGAAAGCCAAATTCGCACTCGGAATGTAGTCGAACGTTCGTATGGGGTATTGAAGCGTCGCACAGTGCTGCGATAGAAGGCATTTGCGTAAACAATTTTTGCTCAAATTTAAAATTTTTTTATGCCATTCTACAGAAAATAGTCCAATTAAGAAATCCCCTGAAAATTACTGAAAACTAGTGTGATTTCTAAGTGTTACAGCTTGTTAAAGTCGAAATTTTTTTTAATGGTTCCTGTACAACCTCAAATTTACCTACTTTGTGCAAATAGCAAGTTCAACAACTCTTGCCGATAATGGTTCCTCTACAACCTCAAATTTACCTACTTTGGGTAAATATCAAATTCTACAACTATAATGGTTCTTGTGCAAACTCAAATTAACCTACTTTGGGTAATAGCGGCGTGTTGTGTTCTGCAAAATATTGCTATAGACGAACAGGATTTTTTACCAAGAGTGGAAATGACTGGCTTCGAGGAAATGCTACAGCGGACAGCCGAAGTGAACTTTGAAGAAGCACTAGAGCAACCAGGGAGAAATGAGAGACATGTGCGGATGAACTTCGTACGTCATAATTTCCCAGGAGTATTAGCTGGAAGTTTGTAGACATAAAAATGGCTTTTTTGTTTTTATATTATCAATATTTACTTTTTATTTTCACAAAAAAATATTTCCAGTTGCAGAATGTATAGCTAAAATAAATGAAATATCATTTAAATGTTGTTTGATATCGAAGAATATTCCAAGTCGTTTTCTTCACTTGGTAACATGCAATCTAATCATGCTTGCAAAATTTTTTTGTGTATGGAATGTAGTTATTCATTTTGGGCAACTTTAATGCGATGTAGTTCTTCTTCGCGCGCCATTCGGGCTAGATATATTTCTCTTTCATGACTGCACCGTTGCTTTTCGATTTCGAGTCGAACTTCCTCAACCTCGCAGATTGTATCCATAGCAATTTTGCGTAGGCCTTGATCTACAATGCACGGTGGCGAACACTCTTCAATGCAGGTGGATTCATTTTTGCGGATGAAAACAAGTTTACAACATTGTCAACTTCGTTTGACTTCGTTTGATTTTCGACGTTGGTCGCACTTTTTGAAGCGATATTGGTTGATAAGGTCGGCTGTGGTGAAACAATAACCGAGGTGCGAACACATTGTGAAGAGCAACCATCATTAGAAAAATCGATTTCCGTTCGATTGAGGTTCGAAATGCTTTCATCGTCATTCAAAATCGAGGAATTCTTCTAGTATTTGCGACTCTTCACATTCGTTCATTTCCATTGCATTGTCAGTTACGATGAAGTCTTCGTCATAACTTTGCGGTGGCATACCGTGTGCTGACAATGCAATCACCTCTTCGAATTGTAGCATAATGTCCGATAGCGGTGGCGGAGACGAGCAAGATGGACCACCGCCTGTTATCTTTGCGTACTGTTTTTGTTGAGAGGCTCGTTTTCGCAAGTTCAATTTAATTTTCGAATACTTGTTTCTAAGAGAATCCACCGTTCGGCACTGGTAAACGATCCTGATCGCTGCGGTTTATCGCCTGAGTCTTCTTTGTGCTTCCGTTGTTTTTTCCATTGTTTTTTTCTCATTAGCAAAAACTTTTAAATTTATTTAAATTAATTTGAAGCTGCTGCTGCTCGTTATTGAAAATTATTTTTTTAATTTTCATAAAAAACACAGAAAAATTCACAAATTTGTAAATTGTAAATTGAAAACAACCATAAACAGTACATTTTACTTCAGAATGTCTTTTGTTAAGATAACAACGAATTTAGAATTGAGAAAAACCACATTCTGGTGCCTGCTCTGGGCATGCCTGCTAAAACATACATTCTCAGCGAGCATGCAGTGAAGAAAACGAAGTTTTTAGCATGCATTCTTATTCGCCGAGAATAGATGCTCGCCTTAAGCAAGCATGCCCTGAACTTGCCGTTTTAACAATTTTCAGCATGGAGTGAAGAAAACGGCACTAAGTACCTTTTGTCTCAATAAATAACTTGAACTTGACACTTCAGAAATAAGTTACAGTAGATGTTTATAAAAGTTATAAGAATTTATTAAAAGACTAGAAAAGGTGGTGGCAGAGAAAAGTTTCCCGCGAAGAGGAACAGGACAAAAAGAAGCAAAACCAGATGAATCCTAAAAACATCGCAAGTCAATGATTGAATGAATCTAAGAATTCTTAATAAGTACATATTTTTCCCAACAGATTTTTGGAGCTCTGCACAAAATTAAAAAACCAAAAAGTAAAACAAAAGATGAAGAATCAGATTTTTTGTGACAAACCGGAAAAAGAACAGATTATAGCACAATTCAAGATGGTGTGATCATAATGGGCATGGTAAAAGCAGTGGATCAGCTATACCTCAGCATTGCGTTAACCGGCAGTATGGCAGCCAAAGTAAATGCTCTACAAATATCTATATACAAAAGTAACAGAGTTCTTGGAGAAATCAGAACAGGCCGAAAATTATAAACCTTTGACGGATCTTTACAATATTGGACAAATTGTTTATGGCAAATTAATGGAATTGAAGCAACATGAACACAATCATCGAACAGAAATCAACTTATCGTTGAATCCCCGCAAAGTCCATGTTGATTTATTGCATACGAATGTAAAAAAAGGTTCCAGATGCGGCTCGCATGCTTTGTAAACTTATAATTAAACTCGACAAAGGTGGAGACTTGGAGCGTGTTTACTATACAGAAACATGCTTTCGTAAATTTAGGGATTTAATGTCACGTAAGATCTTTATGAAAATTACATGCTAAAATTGAAATTTAAACTGGTCGGACAATTCGTAGATTATGCGGAGATAAAAAATGATGTTAAACGTCTGGAGCATTTAGAATCCTTGCATGCTGTACTACAGGATATGATGGAAGGCAGTACAATTGCGCCAAATCAAACTGAATTGATGAGCATTTATGGACGAGTTAGTTTGTATGTATTCATACATATGTGAAATAACTTTGTGGATACAATTATCACCAAAATCATAATTTATTGCTATTGAAAACTGTGACATAAACTCTTTTTTTATATGGACAAAAAACCAAAAAACTTGACGTACTGACAATTACTAAACTACCTGTTTAAATTTAATAATATTACAGCAATAATTACTTGCAATATTCCAAAATCTAGAAATTTTAATCAATGGGTGTGTACTTAATTGTATCGAAAACCAACAAATTTAAAAGCCATAATTTTTAAAACCCCATTTATAAAACCAACTAATAAATCTGAAAATAAAATACAAGTGCATTTGCTATATGACGCAAAGAGCTCAATAAAAAAACCCTCCTCAATGATATTTTTGATTTTGTTGCTTCATGTTGACAAATATGTTAAGGGCGTGCCCTTTTTTGAGCTTTTGGTTTGCAAAGGTTTCTTTAAGTTAATCACAAATGGTTTCAATATACTCGATGGTGAAATGAATTCCATTGCAACTGCCATTTATTTGGGTGTCTCTGTAACAGATCACTGTTGCAAACCAAATGCAGTTGCTACGCTTGAAGGTACCACATTGCATATACAAGTCACAGAAACCATGGAAATGAATGCAGATTTAATGAAGCCATGACGTTAACAAAAAGTCATTAAGACAATGTGAAATTGCTTGTAAGTTCATTTTACACAAATCAGATTCCAAATTTAATCCATTTTTTTACAATTATTTTAAAAGACCTGGATGTTAGCAAAATTTGCCTCAGTAAGCAAGAAAGTTTTTTGCATCCACTCAATCTATGGCACTTCAAGACCTTAGATGCTGCATTTGAAACCGCTATTGTAGTTGATAAATGGGCAGATGCATTGAAATATGGAAACCAATTGTTGCCTGGATTTTGGTACAGTGGCTCACAGCTTATTTCGTGCAGTAATTTTTTTTAACTTTAAAACACTGTATCTTTAAAACTAATACATATATTATCAAATTTTAAATGCAGGCTTAGACGGGCATGTCTATTGTTCATAATAAGTAAAACAAAATCCACAAAATTTGATTCCGAGACGCTCAAGGCGGAAAAGACCGATTGAGCAGGTGAAATTGAAGTCACAGCTTATTTCGTGCAGATGCTTATTTTCCCTTTGGAGCCTGCGTTTCGCGTTATTTAATGAGAAGTTCTTTTTCTATGTTCTCTGTGTGGTATTCTCAACCAGATGCAGCCAATTTTTAGTTTGATCATGTACATGTGAGGGTAAAAAAGTGCATTTTGCAGATATGGGTCGTCCAGCAACGAAAATCGGTGGTACCCCATTTTAAGAACGGCCAATCTATGCGATAAGCTTCTTAATATGTTAGTTTGTGTCCCACCTACAATGCAAAGCACAATTGAAAGCTTCGTTCATGCAAATCGGGTCCAAAATTTGAGTAAAAGTGCGTCAAACAACAATTTTAATCCCGCTAACGATTCATTTGTGGTCCACAAAATCAATACTTACACACATCATTGGCTCCAAAAACCGTCCGGCATATACATCAAGTACTAAATAATTTGTACAGTGCAAAAACTGGCGGCTGCGTGTCCCGAAACCACAGCTTCAAAGCCCAAGTAGTCCTTCATAAGTAAAAAAAATTCAAAAAAGTCTACTTTGTTTTGCTATTCGGCTCAATATTACGTTTCCGCAATAAGTATGTCATGTCATCAGGTTCAAATATGTTAAATTTAGACTCGTCCATGATTATGACGTTGCTTTAAAAGTCCTAATCTTTGTGGGCGTGCTTATACTGAGCTCGATATCAAAAATAATGTAGGCTATTCTGGCTTTTTTTGTTTATGAAGGGCTACTTAGGCTTTAAAATTGTGGTCTCGGGAAATGCAGCGGCTAGTTTTTGCACTGTACGAGTTACTTGGTTCTTGATGTATATCCCAGACGTTTTTTGGAGTCAATAATGTGGGTTAGTATTGATTTTGTGGACCATAAATGAATCGTCAGCGGGACTTAAATTGTTGTTTGACGCCTTTAACCCTAATTTTAGACCCGATTTGCATGAACGAAGCTTTCAATTATGCTTTGCATTTTGGGTGGGTCTCAAACTAACATATTAAGAAGATTAGCGCATAGATTTGCCGTTCTTAAAATGAGTTAACACCGATTTTCGTTGCTGGACGACCCATTTCTGCAAAATGCACTTTTTTACCCTTACATGTACTTGATCAAAAAAAATTGGCTGCATCTGGTTGAGAATACCACACAGAGAACATAGAAAAAGAAATTCTCATTAAATAACGCGAAACGCTGGCTCCAAAGGGAAAATAAGCATCTGCACGAAATAAGCTGTGACTTGAATTCTCCTGCTCGGTCGGTTTTTTCCGCCTTAAGCGTCTCGGAATCAAATTTTGTGGATTTTCTTTTACTTATTATGAACAATAGACATTCCCGTCTAAGTCTGCATTTAAAATTTGATAATATATGTATTAGTTTTAAAGATACAGTGTTTTAAAGTTAAACAAAATTACTGCACGAAATAAGCTGTGAGCCACTGTAAGTTGAAATAAAAAATGATTTTGTTATTTTTATATTAATAATTCTATTTTTGATTAGAAAATCTTATGGCGACTGGAACCCATTACTTGGTTTGCTTTATCTTAAAATAGCAAAAATTCAGCTTTACGAAAGCTATCTGAAAGAAGCAGTGCATTATTTTCAGGAAGCACGTAAAATATTGAAGATTACACATGGATGTGATCATAGCATTATTCGAGAACAATTGCTGCCAATGTTAATGCAGGCTACAGAAGAAAACTCTAAATAATTGTCAAAGAGTTTAGATTTTAAATTAATTTAGATTAAAATATTTACCTTTTTTGACATATGGAATGAAACTTGGTACGTGGACGTATTTTATACCCCTACACAAAAAAAAAAGCACACAAAATGATATGCCTTTGCTCCTAAAGCAGCTATCATTATGAAACTTGGTACATGTATGTACAGGGTCCTCCATCTAACGTTTTTTTTTTTTTTCAACTAGTGCTTATTTCGTAAATGGTAACACTTAGCTCATGTCTGATTTGACGGATAATTAGTTTTATCCTTCCGCTGAACGAATATGGTTGTGTTTTCGCTTCGCTAAGTGGGCCTGCGATCGACTTACAGAAGATACCGATTTTGCCAAAAAAAATCATCTTTTCAGATGAAGCTCATTTTGATCTTGGCGGGTATGTAAGCAAGCAAAATTGTCGCATTTGGGGCACAGAAAACCCGCACGCATACATTGAAAAGCCGCTGTACCCAAAACGAGTCACTGTTTGGTGCGGATTTTGGTCCAGAGGCATAATTGGGCCATTTTTCTTCGAAAATGAGCAAGGAGTGGCCGTTACAGTCAATGGCGATCGTTATCGGGCCATGTTGAACGAATTTTTGTTCACAAAAATTGAAGAGGAGGATATTGGCAACATTTGGTTTCAACAGGACGGCGCTACGTGCCACACAGCCGAAGCTACACTCGATGTTTTGCGCCCTGTTTTTGAAGATCGCATTATCAGCCGCAGAGCTGATGTCGTTTGGCAACCTCGGAGCTGCGATTTGACACCGTTGGACTAGTATTTGTGGGGTAAACTCAAAGATAAGTATTACGCCGACAAGCCAGAGACAATTGACGCTTTAAAGGACAATATTCGTTAAGCCATTGGTGAAATACAGCTGCACACAATCGATAATATGCTTAAAAATTGGACCGATCGTGTAGGCTACTGCATGGCCAGCCGAGGCAGCCATTTGAATGAAATTATTTTTCATTATTAACTGGAAGGATTGTACTTTCAAATAAAAAAATAAATTTCAGAAAATATCCAGTAGTTTTTTTCAAAAAAAAAAAAAAAGTTATTTGACGGACCCTGTATATTGTGTCTACCATCCGCCATGCAAAATTTCTGAGGGATTTCACAATTTTGTGTATGTGATATCGTCACTCTTAGGCCAGATTCACGAATGTGAAAATTTTTGAATTTGAGAAATTGCTATTTGAAATTTTTTTAAATATTAAAATTATGTGTAAATTTTGCTTTTTCGTGTTATAAACTTTGCATATACTACTAAACTACCTCAGATATAGCTTTCATACTTCTGGCAAAACTTTATTGAACTATTTTGTACAAGAAAACCACATTAGTGCAAAACTGAAAAATTTGCACTTTCGTGAATCTGGCCTAAGAGTGACGATATATGAGCCATTTATTTTGAAAGTAATGTCATTCACATTATGGGCCGTAATAATCAGTTTTTTGCCCGATACTATTTTTTAAACATAACGCCATCAATGTGGTAAACTTTCTGTAAAGACAGAATTCAATTTTATTCGTTATGAAGAAAATGCCAGCTAATTCATATTATGCACAAATAAAGACAATTGTGGTGAAAAAAATCCACTTGGAATTATTTCGCACAGCAGCTCTTTTTTCGTCTTATTTTCCTGGGCTATATACCATTCCCATCGGTTTATATATCATTTTGAATGCATGACCATTAGAGGTGAAAAGGTACAAGTTTCATAGTAAAAAATAGCTATGAAGAAATATTAAAATATTGTTGACCGAGCAGTGTTCAACAAAACAAACTCACCTGACCGCCGCGTGCAAAGCGCTTATCGCAATGTGCGGAACCATATTGCTTCCCACCGGAATGCAAACGCATGTGCAAAAATCCTTTAATGCAAAGGATCTCGTCAGAGCATGTGACAGAAAAGTTACGGCAAGTTTTCTCCTTTTTGTACTTTGACAGAAAAGTTACGGTAAGATTTCTCCTCTTTTGTACTTTGGCAGAAAAGTTACGGTAAGATTTCTCCTCTTTTGTGTTTTGACAGAAAAGTTACGGTAAGTTTTGTCCTTTTTTGTACTTTGACAGAAAAGTTACGGTAAGATTTCTCCTCTTTTGTACTTTGACAGAAAAGTTACGGTAAGATTTCTCCTCTTTTGTACTTTGACAGAAAAGTTACGGTAATATTTCACCTTTTTTGTACTTTGACAGAAAAGTTACGGTAAGATTTCTCCTCTTTTGTACTTTGACAGAAAAGTTACGGTAAGATTTCTCCTCTTTTGTACTTTGACAGAAAAGTTACGGTAAGATTTCACCTCTTTTGTGTTTTGACAGAAAAGTTACAGTAAGTTTTCTCCTTTTTTGTACTTTGACAGAAAAGTTACGGTAAGATTTCTCCTCTTTTGTACTTTGACAGAAAAGTTACGGTAAGATTTCTCCTCAGAAAAAGTGTAGCCAACCTTAAACTAATTCAACAATTTAAGGCACGTTTTACAGAAATGTGAAATACAAAATAATAGGGGCTTTTAAGCAATCCATATACTGATCAGGGTTACCAGATGACTATTCCGAAACTTGCCAAAAAAAAATCTTAAAAATCTTGGCTTAAAAACAGTTTAGCTCCCAATCGATTAATGATTATAAGCAAAATATTTTTTTACGTGCTTTTGAAATCTAAGAATAAATATGGAATCAAAAAGTGTAGCTCGGATCAGGATTCAGAGATATAGCCATCGGAAGTTACGGATATAGCTTTTCTAAAAATCTATGTAAGTTAAAAACGGCTGCATTGATTTCCAAATTATGGGCGTCAAATAAAAAACAATTTAATAAGCTACAATATTAATCTAGAAATTTTTTAAATCTTGCACGTAGTTTTCGACATACTACGACTTTTCAGAAATTTGGTCCGATTTTTTTTCAAAAAATCCGTTATTAACCTACAGTTTTATTAACATATTTATAAAGCTCAATTTATCCCATTTAAAATGATATTACATTTAAATAAAAATTTTTAATATCAACTCTTTATAACAGAAAAAATTAGAAATCATTTTGATGAATTTTGGGACGTTTTTTAAATTTTTTTGATGTGATGTACTCTTTTTGACAATATCAACATAAAAATATATTTTAATAGTTTATATCTTATACTTTATAATTTTTCAAGTATGCTTGGGAGCTTTATAGCCCTATTTTTAGTAATTTAAATAATGTCTCATCTGACGATGAAGACATAAATAAAAGAATAAAATCAAGCAAAAGCGTTTTATTGATAAAAGTTTTATTAAAACAATTTCCACTTATCCCTACTCCTATATAAAATTACTGTGGCTAGCAAACCAGGTGTTGGATATATTATAGACTGATCCGCCGGCAAAGGCCGCCGCGAAGTCGGTGTTGCATTTTTGGGAGCTTTAAATCCTGAGCTGCGGTCATAGGACGCCCTCTTACCAAAGCCGGTTCTTGATATACTACAAGATATAAACGATTAAAATATATTTTAATGTTCATATTGTCAAAGAGAACACATCATATCAAAAGAGATTAAAAACTTCCCAAAATTCATCAAAATGATTTTTAACTTTTTCGGTTATAAAGTATTAATATCAAATTTTAATTGTAGCTAGCGTAGCATGTCTCAACTCCAGAGTGTGTTACCAACTAACAATTTAGCAATTTTTCACAGTACAAGTACGGTTTCTGACAAGATTTAACTTAAACTGATCTGATGAGGCTATATACATGTTTATATATGAGAAAATATAAATATGTATGTGGAAATAGCCAAAACATATGTTATCAATTTCCATGTTAACACTTGCTGAAAAATTGCAAAAATTACTGTTTAATTTGTTCAATATAAATTTATCATACTTCAAAAATTTTTGTGTTTTATTTATTTTTTTATTTATTTCAGTCTACGGATTGTACAAATCTTACAGACTAATAACAATATTAAATATATCCTATTGTAAAATTAGTTAAAGAGCATGAACAGATTTAATTTAAATTTATATACACTTACATTAAAATTAATTACAGGGGAGAAGCTATTTCATAATTTGATACAGCGAGATATACAGTTCATTTAGGGCATAGTTCGATCTATGAAAATCTTCCACAAACATTCTATTATTTCTTAAATCTCTAGGTGGGATATAAGCCGTGAAAAAATTTGATAATTCAACACAATTTAATCTACCAGAAAGGACATCGAATACAAAAATAAGAGAGAAATATGTTCTATCTCTTAAAGATTGTAACCACAGTAATTTAGTGTTAAATCATTTTAAAAGAGATAAATTGAGCTTTATAAATGGGGAAATCTCAGCAAGTGTGGACTTCGGTGTGAATAGGTCTCCGTTCGCCGAGTCAGCACCCGTTGCATTTCCCATCCATTCCAACATGTCTGGGACACTTATTGGATGATGTTAAATACAAAAACATGCGTGTGCTACCGCCTGGAAGCTTTATTTTTTATTTTTTTTGCCGAAATTCGAGCAAAATCCACAAATTTTGAGTGTGAATTGAATAAGCCGCTTCCGTTATTGAGCCATAACTTTTGAGGCGGTTCAGCAAAATGTTTTGGGCTTTTAGTATCTTTAACATGAATGTTAAGACGTAAGAAAAACTGCATCTCGTTGATGTGCCTTAGGTAGAACGCTAGATATGGGTCTTCAAAGTTGTGTGAATGGTTTTTACCCAAAATCTGGTAATTTTCGGTTTCTAACATGCTGCTCTGGGGGCGATTATTTTTTCGCAATATTCCTCATGAAATATGATTTCTTAATGTTATGACTAAAAGTTATGTTGAGATAAAAGGGTGTGCCACCACTGGTTCGGTGGTAACACACTTGAGAAGAAGCTCAAATGTCGATTTTTCATGCGAATATACGTCTAAAAAAATGGTATTTTGAGGGGCACAAAAATCCGAGGGCACAAAATTGTCTCAAACCTTGCGAAAACATTGGACCTAGGGCCAATGAATATGTAAAAAAATCGCCCCTCAGAACATTCTTCAACAATGGCTAGTATGTAAAATTTTTTAAGGTTCATCTATATGTACAATGACTGTGTGTGTGTGTGAAGCATTATTACTCAGGAACTACTAAGCCAATTCAGCTAAAATTTTGGGAATGAGTGTATCTCAGGTATGGAAATGTGTTGATGCTATACACGAAGGTTTCCGAAGATCACCCGAAGGCTTCATAGTCAAAACGAAGAATATCTGGGTACACTGGAGGGGAAATATCTATGGCAAACTTTCATCAAGTTTTAATTGATAATTTTCTGGGCCACCCAAAGTTTGCCGAAGGTCACCCGAAGGCTTGATAGTCAAAACGAAGAATACCTAGGTATGCGAGAAAGAAAAAATCGATGGCGAACTGTCAAAGAACTTTAACAGGTAGTTTTTTTAAAATACCCGAAGGTTCCCGAAGGTCACCCGAAGGCTTCGTACTCAAAACAAAGAATACGAGAAGGAAAAAATGCATGGCGAACTATCAAAAAACCTTAACTAATAGTTTTCTGTGACACCCGAAGATTTCCGAAGGTCTCCCGACTTGCCGACACTTAATTGCTCGTTGGAGGTCGGGTACCAACCGTAATAGTGACTTGAAGTTATTTGGTTTTACGCGCTTTTGAAGACTTTAAGAATCTATTTTTATGGTTACTGTGTATATATACTCATTATGACTTGACACCTAATGCCTGGTGTCCTGATGGAAAAATTTTGAAAAATTCAACAAAGAATTGTAAAAAACGATCGAACAAGGTTATCAATAAGTGATGTTATAGTGGAGTCAATAAAGACCTAAAACTGGCAAAATGAGGAAGTCCTCAAGGAAAGGTCCGATTTTGATGATTTTTTTTTTAATTTTGTTTTTTTTTTATTTAAATTCAGAAACCTTTTGAAGCTGTATCGGAATTACATACTTTTTTAATATATTAAAAACTTTTGAAAAGATAAAAATAAGTTGGAAATAAAAAAAACAACAACCAAAAATTAAAATAGTAATTTTTAATGTATTTGGCAATGCTAAATCGGCGCAGCAATATGACCTTAAAAAAATTTGTATATTAGGGGCCACCCTAAATATACATAAATGCTAAATTTTTTTCTTCAGAAATATTCCCTTCAATTTCCATGCTTACTTTCATGAAAATCGGTGCAGCATAACCTTAAAAAAATTTTTTTGTATGAGGGCCACTCTAAATATGCACCCTTAATAAAAGTTTTTTAACCTAAGCTGTGCCTCTTGATATAAAAGGCAAATTCCATGTGAATTGAAAAAATACGATTTAAAAAATTGTGTGAGGGCCACCCTAAATAAAAGTGTTATAGTTAAAGCAGTGCAACTTAATATAAAAACCACGTGGTCTAGAATTAATGTGAATCGATTAACTGGTATGTGAGAAAATCCGATTTAAAAAATATTTTTGTGTGAGGGCCACCCTAAATATACACTCTTGCGGAATGAAAAATACTTTATAACCGATTTCCATACCTACCAAATACATATAAAAAATTTCATAAAAATCGGTCGAGCCGTTTCAGAGGAGTTCAAACACAAACACCGTGACGCGAGATTTTTGACGATATTGGGGGAGGCGATCGAAAAAAGTCATTACCGCTGGCTGTAAAATACTTCTAGTGTATCTCAAATCAATAATTCGTGGTCCAAAAAAGGGTGCCACATGTTTGAAAAAAAAACTTTTTTTTTTTCGAAAAGTCCACACTTGCTGAGATTTCCCCATATATGAAAACAACTATACAAGCGGGTTCCCACAAAAACACTCATTATGGTGTTAGCTATTTCCTTACGCCTTCGTACGGAATTTCTATATACGGAAACAGCTAAACAAACGAGTTTCCACAAAAACACTCCTCCTATGCTGAAAGCTATATCCTACGCCTATGTACGAAATCTCTATGTTTGCGCAACAAATCGGCACACTTCAAGTCGTTTACCAACGGTCACAGCATCAACAAACGAGTCGCCGTGTGTAAACGCACCAGACATGTGTAGTTGGATGTTTGTGAGTGCAGCTAACCAAGCGATTCCCCACAAACCAACTTACAACAAACTTACTATGCCTACGTGCTAGCTCCCTATGTTCGCGCAACAAGTCGGCACACTTCAATTCGTTTACCAACGGACACAGCATAAACAAGCGAGTCTCCGTGTGTAAACGCACCGGAAGTGTGTAGTTGTGTGTTTATGAGTGTAGCTAAAGGCCGCTTTGCACTATCCCACAAAGTATAAAGACATGTCCAAATTGACATAGTTTTTCAGTGCGAGTTTAACTCATTTTCTGGTTTAAACTAAATTTAAACTCAGGAATGAGTTTTTCAGTGAATGTTAAACGTAGTTAAAACTTCGTTTAACTGAACGATATTGGCCGTTTAAATTCCGTTTAACCTATAATTTTATTTTGACAACTGTTGATAAATAAATCAAAATTGACACATTTTATAAAAAAAAAACAAATAAATAACTGAATAGAAAAAAATCCATAATTTGAAAAAAAAAAAAAATAATTTATTTCAATTGTTCTGAAATTTATTCTTCATCTTTTATTATTTTATTTTGAAAATAAGAAATTCATAAACTTCACTTTTGACCACTATTTAATGTGATCACGTTCTGTATATGATTTCCAATCATTATGACCATAAAATTGCTTATACATTGGGAGCAACCAAGATGCCCTTGGGCAAAGCTTTGATACTGGCTCCCTATACCAGTCACCAACATCCGCATTTCGACTTGATCACGATGCACTTGCTAAGCGTTGATATAATAAATGTAGGCCAACCGTTGTGGTGGCCAAACTCCAATAATTGAGAGCCTCAAAAATAACTTTTTGCAGGAACACGTGCAGTTAAAATTTTTTAGTAGAAACCCGCTGCTTTATTGTTGCTGATTCTGCTCCTGACATTGCTTCAGCTTTCCAGAAGTATCAGAAGGATTTTAGGGAAACTTGAAATTTCTCGCTGCAAGTTGTCAAAAAATTTCAATATTTATACGTCAACAGCTTGTCATTTTTCAGTAATGCCTACTAAAAATCAAAGTAACGAGTTTCAGTTAAACTCGCACTGAAAAAGTCATTTCATAGTTAAACGAGTTTAACAATTTAAACGAGTTTAATAAAACTTTGTTTAAACGAAGTTTAAACTTGCACTGAAAAACTGGCCCTAAGCCATAGAAAAGACTTGAGGCGAATGGTGGTCAGATTTTTTGGGATTGGATACGTTTCTATGAATTTTACAATATTTTCACTCACCACACGAAAATCGTCATTTTTGGTGATACCAGACCTAACCAAATGAAAAGTGGGTAATTTTGTGGGAGTAAGTTTTATTATTTCACAAATTATCTGCTTTTAAAAGTTAACAACCCTTAAAAAAAATAGTAAAATTTGTATAGTAAAAAACAACTTTGAAAAGTTGCATAATTTTTTACTTTTTTGATAAAATATAGTCTTCGTTTTCATTATTAAAGGCTGCAGTATCTTATAAAAACCTTTTACTTTTTATAGGTACAGTAATGTCACACTATTTCGTGCAGCATTCCTCTACTCAATATTGTTTTTGAAGAAACAATTATTCATTTCAATTAAAACTATTAAAATCGAAGAAGATCAAACTTGTTTTTTCTGTTAATTTCAGTAATAAATATTTCAATTTAATTAAATCATTCTTTTGGGTTTTTTTTTTTTTTCTTTTAAAACAATTATAAATAAAAGAAAATACTACAAAAAAATTTGTTAACTCTCAAGCATTTCATGTTCTAATAAGTAAACTTAATGTTAAAAATTATTTACTTGGTCATTGTGAAATGGATCCTTAAACTGTAAAATGTTATAATTGTACTTTTTAATAACTCCCAACCATATTAATAATTAGCTGTGTTCTTGTGGACTCTTTATCTGGGCTTGTCAGAATTCTGAGAAACCTATGGGAAAGCAACAACAAATTAGCTTAATTAAACACGGATAAATGTGCTAAAGGCAAGCACAGATAAACACTAGTTAAAAACACAGCTATTGATTGGGAAATCATAGAAACTGTATGTGTTCAGGAAAGGCGTTTTAATCTCGTAAAAATATCGATTTACATTGTTTATTTAAAACATTAATCATATTTATTTGTTTAATATGCTCTTAAAAGGCAAAAATAAAATAACATATATATAAATTTTAAATACATTTCTTTTGGTGTAATTGTCATATCTCTATGACTTTCAGATGCAGAGATATATAGTACGAGATCCGGCAGTAAAAAAACGTATGGATCGAGGTTTTAGTTAAGATCTAATTTTTTCATATGTTTATGAATGGGGAATATATTTTTGCCGGGTTGCCTACCAATACGTTTCTCTAGTATTTTCAAATTGCGATAACTTATGAACCGTAAGTCTCAAGGGGAAAAGTGCCTAGTTGCTTTTTATGGAGAGTCATGCGTTTAACAAGTAATTTTTATTATATCTGTGGCCGCGCGAAAAAATCAGGTAACTCCATTTTTCAAAAACGGGAGAAAAACGCGTTTAACTTTTTTGATGAATTTAGCATGTTTTTTCATTTATATTCGTTTTCTGGCGTAAAAGAACGTAGGGAAACTCTATTTTGAATGAGAATGAAGATTTTTTTAGACATTTCACTCAATTTTAGGCACAAATATAGCTAAACACGGTCAGTTACCTGGTTTTTCCGCAAAAATGGAGTTACCTGGTTTTTCCAAAAAAGATGTTTTATTTTCAATATATGAGAATGTTACAACCCAACGAAGCGCTTCGAGCCAACGACCTGCCTATGTTAATTTATGCGTTATTGGATACGACAGAGATGCGCTTCACTACTGCATTAGAGTGCTTCGGAAGCACTATTGATGCGCTCTGCTCCCCATTGTTAATCATCGATCGAATGATGAAAGCTTAATTGTGAGGAAATCGGCAAGGTTGCGACAGAAGAAAATGTAATGAAATCAAAGCAGCCATATGAAATTAATCAAACATGAAATTTTTTATTTCCATGATATGAACATGCAATTTCGAAAAGGTCACATCTCCTAAACGAGGCAAAAGGAATGTCATAATATTGATTGGCTGACATTTTGTTAGGAATGAATAAAATTTATCTCTGTTTTCACGAAAAATTTACTTTCTGATGTAGAATTAAGCTGAAAAAATGGTGTCGATCAAATAACCGATCATTATGGCACATAATTTATATGACATTACTTTTGTCTCGTTTTGGAGATGTTATCTTTTCGAAATTGCACATTCATATCATGGAAGTAATAAACGAAATGCCTCAAGAGCAAGTTTGCAGAAACCTTACCGAGGTCAAATAACTGATGCTAAGGCACTTTTTGAATGGGCAAATAGTGAAAAGTCCGACATAATTTATCGTTATTGTGCAATTGGTGAATATGAAGCAACTGCATCGCAACTACTCTCCAACGCTTTTCAATATGTAAAAGCCATACCAGGGACACAGAAATTTCATAGTTTTGTTCCCTTAGGCCGTAACCGTAGTGCACCACGGCGTATTTAATTTTCAAAATCCTTCGAGGAATTTAAAATGATGTAAATTACAAAAAAACTTACATAACACGAAATATTGCATGTACTGAAATCACTTCTCCTGTACCATTAAAGAATCCATCTTAATTTTCATGTGAAAGGTAGTTTTGTCTTCTATTCCACAAAAATATTTTGGAAGGTCGAAAAAAAGTACTATAGCGATTTTTGTCGTTTAGTACTAAAATAGTAGTTAATTAAGTACTTTTTTCCCAATACTAAAATTACTTTGGCCGCATAGCGTAATTCAATACCTTTCTAAAAATGGTCCAAACATGAAAATGTGTTAAGAAATGTTTCAGTTATGTGACATTTTGTGGTCGGACCATTCTTTAAACTTTCAAAAAATCATAGCTTCTAAGCCTCGAGACATACCAACTTTCTCTCTTTTTCGTATGAAAGATTATTTTTTTGTCTTTCCAAAAAATATATTTTGAAATGTAAAAAAGGTGTACCTGGGCACGTTTTTTGTAGTTTAGTAATAAAATAGTAGTAAATTAAGTACTTTTCACAAAAATTAAGCTTATAACCTGATTCAATACCTTTCCAAAACAGGTCTAGACATGAAATTCAGTTAAGAAATGGCCAAGTTATTACAATTATTTGAGGAAAGTTCGTCACATTTTACGAACTTTTCCATTTTTTGCACTCTACAAGCCATAAAAGAAATCGCAAAATTTTTTTTCCCATTCCTCAGAGACTAGGCATGAAACGAAACCATGTACCAAATTTCAGCGAAATCGAAATCGGAAATTGTATTTGGATTTCTGTTGAATTTTCTAGTTAAATTAAAAAATTTGTGGAGTTGCCTGGTTTTTCCGCAAACGGTATGGAGTTACCTTGTTATTTCCCAAAATGTATCATTTATGCAATTTTTTGTTTCTTAATAACTTGGAAATGATATGCATTATTCAAATTTCGCTCTGATAGAATGATTGTAAATCAGGTTTTTCCGCGCGACCACAGATATGTTAAAAAAAATTTTACCGTTAAGGAGTTATTTTGTAAAAAAAACAGATTTTTTTTACTTTTATTGTTTATTTTAATTCAAAGTTTTAGCGAAATCGAAAAAAAGGACTAAATGGATCTTATCAAACTTATGACTATAACATTTTAGACCAGAAATACTAAATAACTCAAAACTCGGGAAAACTGAATTAGTACTTTTCACATGCATGGGGACGATATATATCAAGGGTGTCAGCGTAGAACAAAAGTGAGCCAATTTTGGCTCGCCTACAACAAAAAGATGATTTCAATATTTTGCAAATTTCGCAGAAGTACAACAATCACAGAAATAATTTTTGTTGTAATTTTTTGAACTCGTCAAAATTTTGCGGAATTAAAACATTTATGAGAAATTGTTTTTGTTGTTTAGCATAAAAAAACAACAAACAATTTTTCGTGTGTGTTGTAGTTCTCAGATTTTTTAAAAATTATTGAAATAGTGTTGTTGTTGTAAAGGAGCCACCAAAATAACAACAAAAAATATTTTTCGTGATTGTTGTCCTTGGGGGAATTTGAAGTTGCTGTAAAAACGAAAATTTTTCGCTGACTGCGCTTGGCTCAGTCATTTTAAAACGCTGACACCCTTGATATTTATAGTATTGTTCCATAAAAACAGTTTTCCTACGATTTTTTCTATTTTATGGAATAACTCTTAAGCAATTCCCTATAAGCAGGTGGTTTGGTTTTTTTGGTACAGCTCACCGTTCGAATTTGTATGAAAACTCATAAGCCGCATGTACAATATATGCTACTAACTTTGCCAGTTTCCTAATTTAGATATCTCCTCA
This sequence comes from Calliopum simillimum, assembly GCA_951812925.1. Classification (NCBI taxonomy): domain Eukaryota; kingdom Metazoa; phylum Arthropoda; class Insecta; order Diptera; family Lauxaniidae; genus Calliopum; species Calliopum simillimum. Next base: position 66,586,516 of record OX638368.1, read on the forward strand.
GCTAAAACTCGAACGAAAACAATATTGATAGGAAATTATATAAGCTCCAATATAAGCTACCAATAGTTTTCTTCTAAAGTAACCGATAGCGAGATATTTGCAAAAAACTGATTTGAGGCCCCAATTTTTTCCATTTTCAATAGTGAAAAATTTTCATAGCCATTAAAACAGTTTTAAATGCGCATTGTTCAAACAAAATTTGTGAAAACATCGAATAAAAACATCGACGCTAAAAATCCATTTAGCAAAAAAATCGAACTCTAAACCTCCATGTTGAAAACAGACGATATCGCAGCTCTATTTTGCACACACAAGAAATTTTTTTCTTCTTTTTCTTTCTATTTTTACCTCGTCGCCAATGTAGCAGATTGATAAAAACACGTCTGTTCTGTTTGTTTGCCACTTCAAAAGTTAAATTTATTTTTTATTTATTTTCTCTTAACAACTTCACTCTGACTCTTGCCACATAGAGCAATAGTATCAATACTACAATATCCAAACAAATATTGTCGCTCTGGCAGCACAAGTTCTGCACATATTTTAACACAGTTGGCTTTGTTCTATGACAGTGGGATCGCTTCTATGTGTGAACTCACACGAAGGGCACGGGCACGTCACATTTATAGGCAAGCGGAGGAAAATGAAAGCACCACTTCCCTCCTCTTACCAAGAAATTTGACGTGCCAGTGCACTTTGTGTGAGTTCGCACTATATCGTTTAAATACTTTCGTTCAGAAACAGAAGCCGTTAACGAACGTATGGCATCAGAAGCTTCGCTCAAAGCATCGTCAGTCGGTAGCCGTCTCTTTTGCGGGCTTGGCGTTGAAGCTTTCGGTAGTTCTGAGACAGCTGGGTAATTGAGGGATGAGTCCACTGAAATGTCTGTATTGTTTTGAACATCAACATCAAAAGTTCCTCTGAATACGCAAAAAAGTTTATTATTATTATAAGGCTAATTAAATATTATATTGCATGGGTTTCATACCTTATCAATATTGCTCATTGACTTCCGCTGTTTGATGAGTTGCTTCAAAAACCCAATTTTGATAACCAATAAAGATTGAGTTCATAAATGTCAGCTGTATCAGAACCACTTTTCTTCGAGTTTTTAATCATAGTTCATGATTGCATTGACTTCTGAAAATTATTCTTTGTTATAATGGATTAATTTGTGGAGTTCTCTTACGGCTTGGTGTATATTGCCTGGTTCATTAAGAGTTCGGACATTCCAAGAGCCGATGCGTGTTCGAATTTTCATCGAAAGGATTTTAGAATTTTGACAAACCGTATTGGTTCCAGTTATAGGAGAATCATTCCTAACTATGCATGTTTCTTGCACCTCCAAATCCGATGTGCATGCTGCCGAGGCAGGTGGATTAACCACACTCTGGTGGGTACCACTTGGAGAGTTGTTTTCCATCGTTTTTTGATCCATGCTTCATTAGCATAATCTTCTCTTGGCCCTATGCTCCTCCTAGGAGTTAAAGGAGAATACATACATACATATTGAATTAATATTGAAATTAACATTTGTACCCCAAATTTGTCAGTTTTATTTTTAGGTCTTCCATAGCTATCCCACCTGCCATTCCACTAGAAATTTTGGACAGTACATCAATAAGTGCGTGTTTGTTGTTGTACAATACATTTTTAGGATCGTGCAGGTTCGGATACTGCTCCCACAACTCAATTAATTGTAGCCTAAACTCCTCCGTGAACAATAGCGCGACTGTTGGATAATGCGGCTTTTTGCTGTCCAAGCTGCTTTACACACAAAAAGAAGTCGCCAAGGCACAAATTAAAAATTGATTTTCGCGTTATTTTTTACTGCAAGTGCGCACACAACATATTTTGAACATTATTTCAATTATTTTTAATGATTTGAACTTAATTACCTTGTTTTTAACAAAATTTTTCAACACTTCACATAAGTGAACTTCTTTTCATTTCGCATGATTTTTTTTAACACAAACAGCTGATTTTTCCTATGACTCCTCTTTTAAAGTACAAACAAATCTAATGTCAAAATAGGCATATGCTTACTCATATGTCAACTCATTTGTGTAATATGAACACATGCTGATTCATCAAGCTGCGTAGTGGGATTTCATCTCTGGCCGTGCCAGAGTATTTCGCGTGTTTTTTTTTTCCTTTGTTCCCTCTTGTAATTTTTTTTTTTTTCAAAAACGTTAATGAATGCTTAGTGCAGTATTGTTTTATGTAAATTATGTTTTTGTAAATTTTTTAAATTTCTTTTTTAAAACCACATGGATTAAATGTGCATATGTACGTTTATACAGTTTGAGAATTATACCGTTCGATCATATAGTCACGCGAGATTACAGTGGTAAAATAAATTGGACATTTTTACAATTCGTGGTTAAATACAATACATTTTTTTTTTTCTTAATTTAAAAATCACGCGAGATTATAGTAAATTTTCTGTATAAGAAAAAAACAAAAAAGGAATTTTAACCGTTCGCGGTTAAATACAAAAAAATACTTTTTAATTAAAACTAGTAAGGGTGCAACTTTTGGCCTGGCCAAAAAATAAATACCCTACATTGCAGTACTTTGAAAATATTGCTTATATGGGAGGTGCCATGCCCTCTTGTTCGAGTTCACATAGTTTTTGCTCAGAGTTTGCATTTATAGTCCTTAGTGTCTGAGTGAAATTTGGTTGGATTATCTCAAAAAACCATTCAAGTATAGCGTTTTGAAGTTTTTGCTTATATAGGAGGTGCCACGCCCTCTTGTCCGAGTTCGTCTAGTTTTAGCTTAGAGCTTGCATTTATAATTCTAAGTGTCTGAGTCAAATTTGGTTTCTTTATCTCAAAAAATGCTATCAGTATAGCGTTTTGAAGCTTTTGCTTATATGGGTATTGCCACGCCCTCTTGTCAAATTTACCCAGTTTTTCCTCAGAGCTTTCGTTTATAATTCGTAGTATTTATGTTTATTTTGGCTGCATTGTTGTGAAAAATGCTCCTAAAGTTGCATTTTGAATATATTTAGAGTAATTTAGGGTAATGTGGACTATGCGGGTAATGTGGTGCACCCTTTTATTTCTCATATTAAAGACTGCACAACAATTCTGGTTATTTGTGCACAATAAAAACGAAAAAAATATTCTTTACGCTCTTTGGCTTTTCTATAATGCTAATTATTCGTGTGAAATTCTTAGCACATGCTGCGAGGTCAAGTTGACTTATTTGTAGTACTTGGTGAATAACTAAGTTACTTCCTCAGAACTCAGTTTTCTAAAATTCAAATAACTCTAATGCAATTGTGGATCTATTATTCAACGAAAAAATGCATGAGCAAGTCTGATTTTACATTTCTTTTATATAATCAATGATTATTTCAAAAACGTGATGTATTCGGGTAATGTATTTGAGTAATGTGGAGTACTATTTTACGTATGATTCGATAACCCTTCTTACTTATTCACATGTTAGTATGAATTTGGTTTATCTTACCAGAAAATATTATTTGATAAGAATATAAAGCTATTTCCATTCTTAGCTACCAACAATGAAAATACATTGATGGTTGGAGCTTACTGTTCAGTGTTTTTGAGTAAAACAACAATAAAAACACAAAAAACAAGGCAAAAATACACATAAATAAAAAAAGCAAAAAAATGTATCGGAAGGCTGGTTTGCGTTACTAGTTTCGGGACCCACCACAGGTCAAAATTGACTATAATAAGTCAATTCCTCATCAGACGCTTTGCCGACGTCTTATAGAATTCTGCAAGCATACTTTATTTAACTTTTAGCATAGATTAAACGAGAATCACAGCTACAAGAAAAACACAGCACATGCAAAAATTCCAATTTCTTTGTTTTTTCCCTTTATATGCATTGCCCTGCCGTTGTGAGTCATCGATATTATACTATTTTTGCATAGCGCTTCGTTTGCAAGGTTTTTTGCCGAGACAAAACGAAGTAGCAAGCGCATTCGTATCTGTATCAGTTGGCTCTCTGAGATTTTCTAATTTTTTGTTTTTTGGAACAGATGATGATTAACATTCTTAGCTACCAACAATGAAAATACATTGATGGTTGGAGCTTACTGTTCAGTGTTTTTGAGTAAAACAACAATAAAAACACAAAAAACAAGGCAAAAATACACATAAATAAAAAAAGCAAAAAAATGTATCGGAAGGCTGGTTTGCGTTACTAGTTTCGGGACCCACCACAGGTCAAAATTGACTATAATAAGTCAATTCCTCATCAGACGCTTTGCCGACGTCTTATAGAATTCTGCAAGCATACTTTATTTAACTTTTAGCATAGATTACACGAGAATCACAGCTACAAGAAAAACACAGCACATGCAAAAATTCCAATTTCTTTGTTTTTTCCCTTTATATGCATTGCCCTGCCGTTGTGAGTCATCGATATTATACTATTTTTGCATAGCGCTTCGTTTGCAAGGTTTTTTGCCGAGACAAAACGAAGTAGCAAGCGCATTCGTATCTGTATCAGTTGGCTCTCTGAGATTTTCTAATTTTTTGTTTTTTGGAACAGATGATGATTAACATTCTTAGCTACCAACAATGAAAATACATTGATGGTTGGAGCTTACTGTTCAGTGTTTTTGAGTAAAACAACAATAAAAACACAAAAAACAAGGCAAAAATACACATAAATAAAAAAAGCAAAAAAATGTATCGGAAGGCTGGTTTGCGTTACTAGTTTCGGGACCCACCACAGGTCAAAATTGACTATAATAAGTCAATTCCTCATCAGACGCTTTGCCGACGTCTTATAGAATTCTGCAAGCATACTTTATTTAACTTTTAGCATAGATTAAACGAGAATCACAGCTACAAGAAAAACACAGCACATGCAAAAATTCCAATTTCTTTGTTTTTTCCCTTTATATGCATTGCCCTGCCGTTGTGAGTCATCGATATTATACTATTTTTGCATAGCGCTTCGTTTGCAAGGTTTTTTGCCGAGACAAAACGAAGTAGCAAGCGCATTCGTATGTGTATCAGTTGGCTCTCTGAGATTTTCTAATTTTTTGTTTTTTGGAACAGATGATGATTAACATTCTTAGCTACCAACAATGAAAATACATTGATGGTTGGAGCTTACTGTTCAGTGTTTTTGAGTAAAACAACAATAAAAACACAAAAAACAAGGCAAAAATACACATAAATAAAAAAAGCAAAAAAATGTATCGGAAGGCTGGTTTGCGTTACTAGTTTCGGGACCCACCACAGGTCAAAATTGACTATAATAAGTCAATTCCTCATCAGACGCTTTGCCGACGTCTTATAGAATTCTGAAAGCATACTTTATTTAACTTTTAGCATAGATTAAACGAGAATCACAGCTACAAGAAAAACACAGCACATGCAAAAATTCCAATTTCTTTGTTTTTTCCCTTTATAAAGCTATTTCATAGCAAATATAATCTTAAAAATTACTACTCGACTTTTAGTCAACAAAATTTGCAAATAACGGTACTTCTTTAGGAAATGGGCAGGGTGAGCCACATTACCCGACACTTTTCTTTTTCAGCTATTTTTAGGTACTTTCAATTTAAATGGCCTCACGCTTGATAGTAAAAACAATAGAATAACTAATACAAATAAATTGACCAAGCTTACCTACTACCATTACTTTGGTAGAAATTGGTAAAAAAGAAAAAGGTAACCACATTACCCTAAATTACTCTATTGTATGGGCGGTAGGCGTGTCCGTAGACCGATTTTGCTCATTTTCAATCCCACGAGTTAACATTGACGACGGAGGCAGCATACCAAATTTCATTGAATTATCTTGCTCAGTTTTCCCATAAAATGTATTTCCACACACAGCGAGCCACCAGCCAGCCAGACAGACGGACATAGCTTTATTGACTCAGGAGGTGACGCTGATCAAGAATATATACACTTCTCTATGTCTGCCACGCCTCCTTCTCTGCGTTACAAACGTAAGGAGAAACACGCCTGTCCTGTGGGTGATTTGAATAAAATTTTCGAGTACCCCATTTTTTTTTACGGAATTCTGTTAAACATCGTATTTTGACATTTTTTCAACAAAAAATTTCAAAATCCTTAGAGCACTTCGGAAATGATCGGCTGACGAACGATTTTCTTGTTGCTTTAGCCGAAGCACAGAATTATAATTCTGAAAAATAGTTCCAAATGAATTTTTTTTTTTTGCGGAATTGTATTCACTAATGCATAAAAAATAACGTCTGAAAATTAAATTGCAAAATCGTATGCCCAAAAAAAGTTATTCAAGGTGAAAAATAATTTTTTTTAAATTATTTCGCTTGCGGCTACAATTACGAAAAAAATAGTGGTCGACAGTTATTTGCTGAGTCAACAGTTGTTTAGCTTCAATGATTTGCTACGAAAAACCCTTCAAAATTTTTTCCCATTACTCATGTTTCAGGAAGTATGTCAATTTAAAAAGTTTTAAAACTTCGCGATATTTATATGTTGTACATTTTAAATTGAGATAACTCTCGAACCACTAATTGCACAAAAAAAATTATATTTCCTACAAGCTACTCTCAGCTGTTTTCGCTCGATAAAAAGTAATGGGATCTATTTTATTAACATTTTCATGATCTACTTATAATATTTGATACATATACACGAAATAATTATCGTTAAATTGTTTTCCTTGAAAAAAAAAAAAAAAAAATGGCGAATTTTGTGTTTTGAATAAAAAATTTCTTTGAAAGAAGTATGATGAATTTTGGTCTAGTTTTTATGAATTTTTTATTAGATTTAAAGACGTGAATGTTCGAAATTTTAACGTTTTTTTTATTTTTTTGAGTAAAAAAATTGAACGATAATTATTTCGTATATAGAGTAGAACGGGGTAATGTCGTGCAGGGGGTAATGTCGTGCACTGGCTGTTTTAGCCCAAAGAATTGAATGATTTACCAACTGTTCGTAAGGTAGGGACCTGCTGACCTACTGAGCTTATGCATATAATACTAGCAATTTTCACCAGTTCATCTCTACAGAGTAACCTTTTTTACAAAACGCACGCTTTCGGGACGATAAAAGTGTTTTTTTATCGGGTCAGAAAAATAATGTTCCTTCCGGGAAAATATACCAGGTAAGTGTTTTCTGAAACGAAATATCCTGGCAAAGAAAAGAAGTATTTGGTTTTCGAAAAAAATTTTGGACTTCACCGAGTTATCGAAGTTGACCTTTAAAACGACCATTGGGGTAATGTCGTGCACATTCACCTACACAAGCACAATTTCTCGCTACACAAATGTTGTTACACATGGATGTAACCAATGAAATTATCTTTCGATCGGATGCTTACTCGTTGCATTCGCTTGAGATGTACGGCCTTACGAGCATGTCAAAGTTGAGTGCACGACATTGCCCCGTTCTACTCTACACAACATATTATGTACTTCACACTTGTATAATAATGAATAAATACATGATAATGCTAAATCTCCTCTAATAGAACCACTACCTATCATTTCTCACACATTTTGGTACCTTTACTATACTCGGAAAACAATGCACGACATTACCCCACAAATTTTGAGGGGGTAATTTCGTACACATTTTTTTTTTCTTCACTTACACAAACACAATTTCTCGCTACACAAATGTTGTTACACATGGATGTAACCAACGAAATTATCTTTCGATTGGATGCTTACTCGTCGCATTCCCTTGAGATGTACGGCTTTACGAGCATGCCAAAGTTGAGTGCACGACATTGCCCCGTTCTACTCTATGTATCAAATATTATTAGTAGATCATGAAATTGTTAATAAAATAGATCCCGTTACTTTTTATCGAGTGAAAACAGCTCCAGAGATTTCCTTAAAAACTAGTTTTTCAAAATTTGAACAGTTTGTGAAAAATATCTCCTAAACCATAGCACCTACGAAAAAAAGAGCTGAGAGTGGTTTGTAGGAAATATAATTTTCTACAAACAAGTATATAATTATTTTTTTGTGCAATTAGTGGTTCGAGAGTTATCTCAATTTAAAAAGTACAACATATAAATATCGCGGAGTTTTAAAACTTTTTAAATTGTCATACTTCCTAAAACATTAGTAATGGGAAAACATTTTTAAGTGTTTTCGTAGTAAATCATTGAAGCTAAACAACTGTTGACTCAGCAAGTAACTGTCGACCACTATTTTTTCGTAATTGTAGCCGTAAGCGAAATAATTGAAAAAAAATTATTTTAGCAACTTTTGACCTTTAATTACCTTTTTTTTCCGCATACGATTTTGCAATTTACTTTTCACATTTTATTTTTTATGCATTAGTGAATACAATTCCGCAAAAAAAAGAATTCATTTGGAACTATTTTTCAGAATTATAATTCTGTGCTTCGGCTAAAGCAACATGGAAATCGTTCGTCAACCGATCATTTCCGAAGTGCTCTAAGGATTTTGAAATTTTTTATTGAAAACGTGTTGAAATACGATGTTTAACAGAATTCCGTAAAAAAAAAATGGGGTACTCGAAAATTTTATTCAATCACCCACAGGACAGGCGTGGAAAGTGAATGTACCCTGGGTGTAGGGTATAAAAATTAGAACATCAGTCTCCCGCGCAGGGTTTGGTGTCGGCCTCCGGGTACGTACTGGTGGATTACGCTAAGGACTATAAAAAGGACCTCGAGTTCGTGATAGTCCTTCCCGTACCTGTACTGTTTGTAATATTCAGTACATAAGAAGAGGAAGTAATATGAACATGTTCACACTATGAAAGTTGTCAAATTTGACAAGTAATATAACTTTTTATATGACTTCTCAAATAGTCTGAAGGGGCTTTAGTTTTTTTTTTTTTTTTTTTTTTTTTTTTTTTTGTAAAAGTTTAATATAATAAGTTAGTTTTGGGGAAATGCTGAGTTTAGGATAGAAATTTGGCATAACTTCGATTTCCGTGGCCGCTTTTCTTTCAGGTCGATTAACAAAAAAACATCGTCAAATCGAGAGGCCACGGAAAAATCGCCATTTTTTTTTTAGAGCAAATGGTGCTATTTAAATACATAAATAAAAATTGTGTGAAAAAAAAGTGTTGCTCGGATCTGGTTTCGAAGATATAGCCATCGGAGATTGCGGATATAGCTTTTTTAAAAATCTTTATAAGTTAAAAACGGCTGCGTTGATTTCTAAAATATGGGTATCATATGAAATGTAATTTAATAAACTACAATATCAATTCAAAAATTTTTGAAATCTGGCTCGTAGTTTTCGACAGTTTTATTTACATATTTGGGGAAATCTCAGCAAGTGTGGACTTTTCGAAAAAAAAAAAGTTTTTTTTCAAACATGTGGCACCCTTTTTTGGACCACGAATTATTGATTTGAGATACACTAGAAGTATTTTACAGCCAGCGGTAATGACTTTTTTCGATCGCCTCCCCCAATATCGTCAAAAATCTCGCGTCACGGTGTTTGTGTTTGAACTCCTCTGAAACGGCTCGACCGATTTTTATGAAATTTTTTATATGTATTTGGTAGGTATGGAAATCGGTTATAAAGTATTTTTCATTCCGCAAGAGTGTATATTTAGGGTGGCCCTCATACAAAAATATTTTTTAAATCGGATTTTCTCACATACCAGTTAATCGATTCACATTAATTCTACACCACGTGGTTTTTATATTAAGTTGCACTGCTTTAACTATAACACTTTTATTTAGGGTGGCCCTCACACAATTTTTTAAATCGTATTTTTTCAATTCACATGGAATTTGCCTTTTATATCAAGAGGCACAGCTTAGGTTAAAAAACTTTTATTAAGGGTGCATATTTAGAGTGGCCCTCATACAAAAAAATTTTTTTAAGGTTATGCTGCACCGATTTTCATGAAAGTAAGCATGGAAATTGAAGGGAATATTTCTGAAGAAAAAAATTTAGCATTTATGTATATTTAGGGTGGCCCCTAATATACAAATTTTTTTAAGGTCATATTGCTGCGCCGATTTAGCATTGCCAAATACATTAAAAATTACTATTTTAATTTTTGGTTGTTGTTTTTTTTATTTCCAACTTATTTTTATCTTTTCAAAAGTTTTTAATATATTAAAAAAGTATGTAATTCCGATACAGCTTCAAAAGGTTTCTGAATTTAAATAAAAAAAAAAAACAAAATTAAAAAAAAAATCATCAAAATCGGACCTTTCCTTGAGGACTTCCTCATTTTGCCAGTTTTAGGTCTTTATTGACTCCACTATAACATCACTTATTGATAACCTTGTTCGATCGTTTTTTACAATTCTTTGTTGAATTTTTCAAAATTTTTCCATCAGGACACCAGGCATTAGGTGTCAAGTCATAATGAGTATATATACACAGTAACCATAAAAATAGATTCTTAAAGTCTTCAGAAGCGCGTAAAACCAAATAACTTCAAGTCACTATTACGGTTGGTACCCGACCTCCAACGAGCAATTAAGTGTCGGCAAGTCGGGAGACCTTCGGAAATCTTCGGGTGTCACAGAAAACTATTAGTTAAGGTTTTTTGATAGTTCGCCATGCATTTTTTCCTTCTCGTATTCTTTGTTTTGAGTACGAAGCCTTCGGGTGACCTTCGGGAACCTTCGGGTATTTTAAAAAAACTACCTGTTAAAGTTCTTTGACAGTTCGCCATCGATTTTTTCTTTCTCGCATACCTAGGTATTCTTCGTTTTGACTATCAAGCCTTCGGGTGACCTTCGGCAAACTTTGGGTGGCCCAGAAAATTATCAATTAAGGAAATAGCTAACACCATAAGGAGTGTTTTAGTGGGAACCCGCTTGTATAGTTGTTTCCATATATAGGAATTCCGTACACACGGCGACTCGCTTGTTTATGCTGTGACCGTTGGTGAACGACTTGAAGTGTGCCGATTTGTTGCGCAAACATAGAGATTCCGTACATAGGCGTAGGATATAGCTTTCAGCATAGGAGTGTTTTTGTGGAAACTCGCTTGTTTAGCTGTTTCCGTATATAGGAATTCCGTACGAAGGCATAAGGACGTAGCTTTCATGATACTAGGAGTGGTTTTGTGGAAACTCGCTGGTTTAGCTGGTTCCATACATAGAAATTCCGTACGAAGGCATAAGGAAATAGCTTTCAACTCGCTTGCTTAGCTGGGTCCGTTGATACAGGAGTTAAAGTTCCCCTACTGATTGCGCAAACATAGGAATTCCGTACGTAGACATAGAAATTAGCTTTCGAGACGCGAGGAATGTTTTTTGGAAACTTGCTTGTTTAGCTGTTTCCGTTGATCTACGGTTTGGAGTGCGAAAATTTGTTGTACAATTTAGCTAGTAAGGGTGTGAAACTTGAGTCGAGGAGTCAAAAGAAAGCAGGAATGCCACTACTACGCTAGGAGATAGGGAAATGTTAAAAAGGAGTATCAGCGACTGACGTCACGTATAATTTTCGGTCGGAACTCTGAAGGGATATAAAAGGATATAACTATTATTATTTAAATAAAGTCAAGTCAAGACCCCTGGCGAAAGTGTCGTTACAACGCACATGCAAAACCGTTGAAGCAAGAACTAAAATCCTATCCAGAATAGCAACTTGAAAGTGGCAAATCTTATTTTTATCGTTTTTTACATTTCAAGGATCTTCAATTGCAAGCCGTGCGTAACAATATGCACGCCTGTCCTGTGGGTGATTTGAATAAAATTTTCGAGTACCCCATTTTGCTTTAGCCGAAGCAAATAACGATAATCCTGAAAAACAGTTCCAAATGAATTTTATTTTTCTGGAATTGTATTCACTAATGCATAAAAACTAACGTGTGAAAAGTACATTGCAAAGTCGTATGCCCAAAAAAAATTATTTAAGGTGAAAAGCTGCGAAAATAAATTTTTTTCATTTATTTCGCTTACGGCTGCAATTATGAAAAAGTAGTGGTCGACAGTTATTTACTGAATAAACAGCTGTTTAGCTTTAATGATTTACTACGTTAAAGCGACATCAATTTTTTTTCTATTACTCATAGTTTAGGAGGTATGTCAATTTAAAAAGTTTTAAAACTTCGCGATATTTATATGTTGTGCTTTTTAATTTGAGATAACTCTCGAACGGCTTATCGCACAAAAAAGTAATTATATACTTGTTTGTAGAAAATTATATTTCCTACAAACCATTTTCAGCACTTTTTTTCGTAAAACCTATGGTTTAGGTGATATTTTTCACAAACCGTTAAAATTTCGAAAACTAATTTTCTAAGGAAGTCTCTGGAGCTGTTTTCGCTCGATAAAAAGGAACGGGATCTATTTTATGCCGAGGACGGCTTGTAGGAAATATAATTTTCTACAAATAAGTATATTTACATTTTTTGTGCGATAAGCCGTTCGAGAGTTATCTCAATTTAAGAAGTACAACATATAAATATCGCGAAGTTTTAAAACTTTTTAAATTGACATACCTCCTAAATCATGAGTATAAGAAAAAAAATTGATGAGGTTTTTTTGTAGTAAATCATTAAAGCTAAACAATTGTTGACTCAGTAAATAACTGTCGACCACTATTTTTAATAATTGAAAAAAAAATTATTTGCAACCTTTGACCTTGAATAACTTTTTTTAGGCATACGATTTTGCAATGCACTTTTCACACGTTAGATTTCATTTTTCGTAATTTGTAGAACGTTCATTTCCCTATAATTACGGTGACCAACCGTCCTGTATTTCCGGGGACAGTTCTGTATTTCGGCTACGTGTCCCCGGAATTTATTTGAGAAATACTTTATGTTGTGTCCCCTATTTGTCCTGTATTTGCACAGTGCATTTATTAATATGTATAAAATATGAATAAAAATCGTAATTGTTTAGCTAATTCATCACATATGAAGTGGCATATTTTCATATTTTTATGAATAGCTTAAAAACTTCTTGAGATTATGCAAACTTTTACTGTGATTATATAGTTTTGCGACAGATAGAATCATTTCATAAACGGCTCTTTGACAATTTACAAATGAAATGTCAAAATCATCTGTATAACCTTTGTCTTTTTTTTTTGTAAAAATTGTTGAGTTTAGCTTGTGTTTGCCAGGATCAAATGCTTCCACGGAAATAATTTTCTCCATTATGAATACACAAAAAAAAAAAAAACAACATAATATTAATGAAAAATTCATTGAATTTGATCCGAGAACAGCATTCATTGACTATATGAATCATTTCATAAAATATAAGAACGAAATTCATAAATTTTTTTATATTTTTTGAAAAATAAAATAAAAATTTATGAATTTAACAATGAATTTTTTCATTAATTTTATGTTCTATTTTTTGTGTGTATAACGTAGACACAGTTTCGAGCAGCACCATACGCAGAAATTGCTGCTCTGGAAGGGGTTTTTCATATAGATTAATTTTATTACATTTTATTCAATTCATATATAATTTATATGGGAAAAAGATCTTCCTGGGAGGGTTGAACCTCCAAAACCCTCCACGTGTGCAAAAAAAATTTGGTCGGCCGGATTTTTTCTGAATGGTTATGAAATTTATCATCGATTAATGTTAAGATTGATCAAAATCCGCGATGACGGCAAAACATTCCGAAAATTTAATAATTCAAAAATCATTTAAAAATATTTTTGCCAGGCTATAACCACGCCGACCAAGCTTTTCTTATTCGTCTTAGTGTAAACTACCATTTTGCAATAAAAATTTCAGAATCCGCGATGACGGCACTTTTAGTATTGCCGGCTCCCGGACTATATAGTGGAGTCAATGAAGCATTTTAGATGGAAGTCCTCAAGAACATCTCCGATTTTGATGATTTTTTTTTTTTTAAATTTTGTTTTGTTTTTATTTAAAAATAGAAACATTTTGGAGCGCGGTCGGAATTATACAATTTTTTAAACAATATTTAAAAAAGTTATATTGTATTTTCATAAAAAAAAATTGTTAAAAGAAATGAAACAAACAAAATTCAAAATTGTCATTTTATATGTATTTGGCGATTCTAAATCCGAATCTTGCAATATCTTGTATGGTTTTTGAGATATCTTCTCTTCTGATCGGGTCTAAAATTGTGTATATAAAAACGGTTGCTATGTTTTTCTCAAGAATGGCTATAGCGATTTTAATGAAACTTTGGAAAATAATTAGCGCTAACATATGCTAAAGAATGAAATAGACTTTGTCTTAGTAAATACTTATGAAGAGGCGTGGCACCGCCCCAAACTTTTAATTGGATTTGGTCATATCTTTTGAACTGTATAAAATTTTTTGATGAAAATTAGTACACAACTACTGACTATCAATGCCTTAGAATTGCAAAAATTGAGCGAAATCGAAAAAGTGCCACGCCCACTTTTTAACCATTGAAAATTTTGATTTTCATCAAAATCTGTATTCGAGTAATATTAAAATCAAAATATCAAAATTTTCAGTGGTTAAAAAGTGGGCGTGGCACTTTTTCGATTTTGCTCAATTTTTGCCTATTATAAGGCATTGATAGTCAGTAGTTATGTACTGATTTTCATGAAAAAATTTTATACGGTTCAAAAGATATGACCAAATCAAATTAAAAGTTTGGGGCGGTGCCACGCCTCTTCATAAGAATTAACTAAGACAAAGACTATCTCATTCTTAAGCATATGTTAGCGTGTATTATTTTCCAAAGTTTCATTAAAATCGCTATAGTCGTTCTTGAGAAAAACATAGCAACAGTTTTTATATACACAATATTAGACCCTATCAGAAGAGAAGATATCTCAAAAAACATACAAGATACAGCAATTTTGATGCCAGATTCAGATTTAGAATCGCCAAATACATATAAAATGACTATTTTGATTTTTGTTTGTTGCATTTCTTTTCACATTATTTTTTTTATGAAAATACAATATAACTTTTTTAAATATTGTTTAAAAAATTATATAATTCCGATCGCACTCCAAAAAGTTTCTGATTTTAAATTAAAAAAAAAAAACAAAATTTAAAAAAAAAAATCATCAAAATCGGAGCTGTTCTTGAGAACTTCCTCATTTGCCTGTTTTTTGATTTCGAAATATCCTTGCTTGAAGTTGAAGAAAGCGCTGTGATCAGTTTTATAGCGTAGCTATAGGAAGAGATGAAATTCTTTTTTATTAGTGGCATCAAAAAGCCACTCTCTTCCTTATAAAAATATACCTTCAAACTTTTCCAATAGAACTTTTTCTTTCCGAGTTATGGTCCTTTGAAATAAATGTATTTTAGCCTTGGGTGGGTGGCATAGCCCATTTTTATACCCTACACCCAGGGTATATTCACTTTGTCCTTCCGTTTGTAACGCAGAGAAGGAGGCGTGGCAGATATGGAAAAGTATATATATTCTTGATCAGCGTCACCTCCTGAGTCGATATAGCCATGTCCGTCTGTCTGGCTGGCTGGCTGGCTGGCTGGCTGGGTGGCTGGCTGGCTGGGTGGCTGGCTGGGTAACGGCTGTGTGTGGAAATACATTTTTTGGGAAAACTAAGCAAGATAATTCAATGAAATTTGGTACACAGCCTCCGTCGTCAAAGTTAGCTCGGGGGATTGAAAATGAGCGAAATCGGTCAACGGACACTCCTACCGCCCATACAAAAATATCTTCAAAATGCAAATTTTGGAGTATATTTCACAACAATGCAACCAAAATACACATAAATACTACGAATTTTCAGCGCAAGCTCTGAGAAAAAGCTGGTCGAATTCGGACAAGAGGGCGTGGCACCTCTCATATAAGCAAAAGCTTCAAGACGCTGTACTGAAAGTGTTTTTTGAGATAATCAAAGTAGATTTGACTCGGACACTAAAAACTATAAATGCAAGCTTTAAGCAAAAACTGGATAAAATCGGACAAGAGGGCGTGGCTCCTTCCATGTAAGCAAAAGCTTCAAAACGCTATTCTGAAAATATTTTTTCAGATAATCCAACCAAATTTCACTTAAATACTTAGAACTATAAATGCAAACTCTGAGAAAAAACTGGGTGAATTTGGAAGACGTGGCACCTCCTACATTAGCAAAATTTTCAAAATACTGCTGTGTAGGGTATTTAATGTTTGGCCAGGCCAAAGGTAACACCCTTACTAGTTTTTATTTAAGGGCATTCCTTTTATTGGCACTAACGCATTGCATGCTCTGCAACAGATTTTAGCTCGGTTTTTCGATACTATTACAGTTTCGCCTTTTGTATGGGGGCTGAAATACCTTCTCTTCAAAAGATCATAACTCGGAAAGTTTCGTAAAAATTTTCTCAATTTTCTTCTATTCCATCCTGAATAAAAAACTAGAAAGGGTGGCCTGTCCAAAAACTAAATACTCTTCACTGCATTTCAAGTATATTATTAAACAATTAGTTGATAAATACTATGCAATATTCTTGTACATACAAGTTTTTGTTAAAATAAATTGTTTTATTCTTCCATAACTCCTAGGAGAGTATATATGGGGAGTGCCACGCCCTCTCCGTGCTTATCTAGATTTTGCGTAGAGCTTCATTTATTGTTCTGAGTGTTTGAGTAAAATTCGGTAAGGGTTTCTTAAAAAAAATTGCAATTCATTTTCTTAGTACTTGAATGAAATTTGGTTGGATTATCTCAAAAAAACTTTCAGTGTATCATTCTGAAACTTTTGCTTATATAGGAGATTCCACGCCCTCTTGTCCGAGTTCGCTTAGTTTTTTCTCAGAACTTGCATTTATTGATTTCAGTGTTTGAGAGCAATTTGGTTGGGCTATCTCAAAAAACGCTTTCAGTATATCATTTTGAAACTTTTATTTATATGGGAGGTGCCACGCCCTCTAGTCGGAATTCGCCTAGTTTTTGCTCAGAGCTTGTACTTACTATCTTTAGTATTTAAGTGTACATATTTTGCTTCTGTTATTGCAAATAATGGTCTTATTATTGCATTTTAAATATATTTTTTGTATGGGCGGTATGCGTGTCCGATTTCACTTTTACGACGGAGGCAGAATACAAAATTTTATTGAATTATGTTACTCAGTTTTCCCAAAAAATGTATTTCCACGCATACACAGCCACTAAGCCATCCAGTCAGCCAGACAGATGGACATGGCTATATCGACTCAGGAGATGACGCTGATCAAGAATATATATACTTTTCCATACCTGCCCCGCCTCCTTCTCTGCGTTACAAACGGAAGGACCCTGAATATACCCAGGGTGTAGGTATAATAATAACCAAAATACTTAATTTTATTGTTTTCATGTAGTGTCACACAACTACCCAAAATTTTCGAATATTCGAAAAATAAATGTTTTTTTTGAGTAATTGAAATTTTGACAAAAATTAATATTTTCGATGAAAAGAATGATCTAATAGATACCATTAGTGACGAAGTAGATTTTGACGCTTTCAGATATGCAGAATATTGTGATTTTGGAGTAGTTCAAGGTCAAAAACTAAACCTGTCTCACAACTCCCCATTCTCCCCTACCAGGAGTACTGCTTTATTAGGTTTTCTTTTTTTACGGTTTTTGTTACGTTTTAATAATTCACCAAAAACCATTAATTTTAAAGTTTTAATATTATTCTATTGTTTCCGATACCATTTGGTACTTCCCTGTTTTTTTTTATTTTATTCTCATCGGTAAATTTATCATTTTGAAAGCATGAAAATTGGAAAGATACGAATTTGATCACAGAAAAAATCTATGAATAAAAACCATCGACTGAAATAATATGATCAGATTGTCAACCGAGCAGGGATCGGACTCCAGGTACTTTATCCCGATTCCTGCAACTCTGAGAGTTCAAAACTTACGAGCTAATAAAATAACGAACATCTCAAAACACACGAATAAAAATCGAGCAACTGACGAGTTGCAATCGTATGCAACATATAAAAAAGCTCGATTCACTACACTCAAATCGTGTCAAGACTTTATTTAAATGAAAATTAATTCATTACTATGTTTTGTTGTACAAATTTCAAAAGATTGCTAGTATTATAAAAATCAGCATTTTTGAAAATATAAAAACGTAGCATATTTTCAGGCAAAATATCTGAAATCAATACCCTGAGACAGAACCAAGTTTTCTAAAAGCTTTTGATGCATAACTTAACCATTTTTTATGTTTAATTTTTGTTTTGCTTTATGTAGCCAAACAAAAAAGTTTTCCATACAAATTTCGTGTTTTTGACACAAAAAAAAATATAGCACCATCAAAGTTTTCAACAGAGCCAAAATATTTTGTGGAAAGTCTAACAATAAGCAAAAAAACATATTAGGATGTGGGGATTTTCAATTTCTTTTGGCGACCCAGCGGCTAGAGAGAATACTTCCTATTTTTTTTTTTTTTTTTTTTTTTTTTTGATGATGCCTCATTATAAAAACAGAATGAATCTTTTTACTAGAGTTATATTTCTTAAACTTTTAAATCTTTGACTATTTAGTTCAAATTTTAACTAGATACGTTTCGCTGATATACATGACTATGAATGTTGGATCCCTACATATTAAAAGAATCTAAGCCGTTGCTGCGTATAAGGGTTTGTATAGTAACTAAACGTGGTATACGATAAAGCTGGAGAATCCAAAGCAGCACTATAATATGCATCACCTGTAAAATAAACAAAAGAAATTAGTTAAATGATATATAATTAGCAAGGTGTCATTTTTATAATTTTTTAAAGACTGGAATATTACTTTAAGCTATGCTTATTTGAAAAACCAATGTTTCAATCATAATACGGGCATTTTTTTAGTTCTTTTATCGGTTAGGGAGATATATGTATGTGTCGTTCATTTTAATAGTGTTGCAAGACCATTCTAAGGCAAAAGTAATGTCATGCACATTATTTGCATAATAATCGGATATTTGACAAATGTGGTTTTTTCAACTTACTGTCACCATGAAACTTTCTGTGAAAACAGAACCCAATTTTATTGATTTCTAACAAAATTTCAGCCAATTCATATATGCCTATACTTTACTTAAATGGATTTGCACCACTATTAAAATGAACGACACATTACGGTTGCCAGACGTACTGATTTTACCAGTACATGTACAGACTTTTTAAAATTTTTGTTAAACTAGAGTTAGGCTTGCGGCCGGAATTCGACCATTTCAATTTGACTTTAAAAGGACGATGGAACTATAATTATTAACAATAACTGCATTTTTTTTTTTTTAGAAGCTTGAAACTGCTCACTATGAAACAAATACTTTTAATATCCTTTTTAATTTCTCCTCCAAAAATTATTGACTTTTAGTAAGCTCTCCTTAGTGCTGAGCCTATCTCAGTACCGAATTCCATAAAAGTCGGTGCAGTATTTTAGCACTGACAGCGTATTATACCATAAGGGGCGTGGCTCCGCCCACTAAAAAACATAATGGTAATTTTATCGTTCTTTAGTGCTAACCCAATCTACATTTCAAATATTATAAAAATCGAGGCAGTAGTGAGAGCTTTATTTCCGTTACCGCCGACTGAAAAACATAATGGTCATGTTATCGTTTCTTAGTGCTAATCCTATCTCCATATAAAATTTCGAAAAAATGGATATAGTGGCTTAGCCGTTTTTTCCATTTTTAAGTGTTCTTTTTATAAAAAATATTAGAGTAGAACGGGGCAATGTCTTGCACTCAACTTTGAAATGCTCGTAAAGCCGTACATCTCAAGCGAATGCGACGAGTAAGCATCCGATCGAAAGATAATTTCGTTGGTTACATCCATGTGTAACAACATTTGTGTAGCGAAAAATTGTGTTTGTGTAAGTGAAGAAAAAAAAAATGTGCACGACATTACGCCCCTCAAAATTTGTGGGGTAATGTCGCGCATTGTTTCCCGAGTATAGTAAAGGTACCAAAATGTGTGAGAAATGATAGGTAGTGGTTCTATTAGAAAAGATTTAGCATTATCATGTAAATGTTTATTCATTATTATACAAGTGTGAAGTACATAATATGTTGTGTAGAGTAGAACGGGGCAATGTCGTGCACTCAACTTTGACATGCTCGTAAGGCCGTACATCTCAAGCGAATGCAACGAGTAAGCATTCGATCGAAAGATAATTTCATTGGTTACATCCATGTGCAACAACATTTGTGTAGCGAGAAATTGTGTTTGTGTAAGTGAAGAAAAAAATGTGCACGACATTACCCCAATGGTCGTTTTAAAGGTCAACTTCGAAAACTCGGTGAAGCCCAAAATTTTTTCGAAAACCAAATGCTTCTTTTCTTTGGCGGGATATTTCGTTTCAGAAAACACTTACCTGGTATATTTTCCCTCAAGGAAAATTATTTTTCTGACCCGATGAAAAAACACTTTTATCGTCCCGAAAGCGTGCGTTTTGAAAAAAAGGTTACTCTGTAGAGACGAACTGGTGAAAATTGCTAGTATTATATGCATAAGCTCAGTAGGTCAGCAGGTCCCTACCTTACAAACAGTTGGTAAATCATTCAATTCTTTGGGCTAAAACAGCCAGTGCACGACATTACCCCCTGCACGACATTACCCCCTGCACGACATTACCCCCTGCACGACATTACCCCGTTCTACTCTACTTGGTGAAAGAAATTTTTTTCACCAATATTTTTAAACTTAAAAATACTTTTAAATTTTTTTTAAAAAAACCCCTCTCAAATTTTTTTTAAAAGCATTTTAAATTAAAGCATAGTTTTTAAGCAAAGGTCGGCAAGGATTACCCCTAGAGAACAAAGTTCACACGTATACAAAATGTGAGCATAAAATTTTATTTCTATGTCAAAAAATATAAATATTTTCATTCAGTATGAATCGAGCAGTCGACTGAGAAAGTCGATTTGCGTCACCCATTTGTAAAATATGTACACTAAAAAAAAAATGTATAAATTGCGATTAGGCTTTAATTTTTAAGAATCTTGGCGTGATAGAGAATAAGAACTCTATGAAGAAAATTACTTCAGATATGACCCTAGATATGTCCTGCTGTTTTGTTATTGATGCCGAAGGACTTGCTAGGAAAGGATCCCAACTGATACAATTTCTAAAACATATTGTATGTTATGAAACCTCTTGCATTGACTCAAAATTTATTTTGTGGGCTAACCTTTGAAGGTCTGATTTGACAACATGTTCTACGTCGAAAGCGATATGGCCACATTAAGACGCTAGTAGAACAAGAAGAATTATTTCATTAGATAGGAGATACCTCTGAATTTTATTTTGGGTCATTACAGGGCACTATTTTGTATGTATGCACACCTCAAGATTCGAGCTCACTGACGTAAGACATCTTTGTACAATAGAATTTGTAAAGATACTGACGTCAAAGAGTCCATTCTTCATTTCTCTTGCAGATTTCGCTCAAAAGAGCCCCAAACAATTTAAAAGTTTATACAAAATTCGAAATGGTTCTTATAATTGGACAATGAAGATATAAACCGGATATAAGATGGTCGAACTGCGGCCTAAGTTATGATGACACCGGTCATCTCCAGTGCTATTCTTAACCTTCCTTAATATGTTTCTGAAACTATGAGCCACTTATACAATTTTTTGTCATACTGGTTTAAAAATATCTACCAATTTCGAGAACTGGACCGGTAAAAGACTAAAAGATTTTTAAAATATCTTTCTTTTGACCCTAATAACTTTGAAAATATTTAAAGGACTTCTTCACTTTTAGCTAAATCCGGATCTTTTGACGGCTATCTCTCCGAAACTGGATCCAAGCGAAAAATTTTGTTCTTGTTGTAATTAAATCTTGATCCTCTTCTACTTGCTTGGATACCAAACTTGTTTCTTTGTCAATTCAATAGATAAAACACAATTCACCTACAATACATACGATTTTAAAAAATAAAAATTTTTGAAACACATGCTTTTCCGTGTACAGGCAACTGTTTTTTTTTTTATAAATTATAATTTGACAACAAAATAAAATTATTTGCACCACTACACAAACAAAAGCATGTAGTTGTGCAAGGAGAGAAAAAATAAAAAACAATAAACAAATAATTTTATTTTGTTGTCAAATTATAATTTATACAAAAAATCAGTTTGCCTCTACAACACGTGTGTTTTCTATAATTTTTATTTTTTTAAAATGTTTGTAGATAAATTGAATTTTATCTATTAAACTGCGGAAGAAACAAGTTTGCTATCAAAGCCCGATTTTGTATTTACGAGTACCACAAAGAACCACAAAAATTCCGATCGGATCCAGTTTTGGAGACAGCCATCAAGAGATCCGGATATAGCTAGAAGTGAGGAAGCGCTCCAAGTATTTTCAAAGTTATAAGGGTCAAAAGATCGATATTATAAAAATCTCTAAGTCTTACCGTCCGGTCCGGTGATATCATAGCTTAGGCCGCAGTTGGACACATTGTATACCCGTCTTATAATTCGATTGTCAACCTATAAGAACAATTTCGAAATTTATATAAACTCCATAATGATTTTGGGACTCTTTTGAGCGAAATCTTATAACGTCGGTTTGCCAGCGCTGGGCATTGACATAGGAAATGAAAAATGGACTCTTCGGCGTCAGGATCTTTAAAACTTTTGCTAAAATCAGTACGTCTGGCAACCGTAATGTGTCGTTCATTTTAATAGTGGTGCAAATCCATTTTAGTAAAGTATTGGCATATATGAATTGGCTGGAATTTTGTTAGAAATCAATAAAATTGGGTTAAGTTTTCACAGAAAGTTTCATGGTGACATTAAGTTGAAAAACCACATTTGTGAAATATCCGATTACTTATCATGCAAATGTGCATGACATTACTTTTGCCCTAGAATGGTCTTGCAACACTATTAAAATGAACGACACACACATATATCCCCTTATCCGATAAAAGAACTGACTAGAAAGGGTGTTACCTTTGGGCTGCCACGCCCTCTTATCCAAATTCACCCAGTTCTTCCTCAGAGTTTGAATTTATAGTTCTTAGTATTTGAGTGAAATTTGGTTGGATTATCTCAAAAAATGTTTTCAGTATAGCGTTTTGAACCTTTTGCTTATATGGAGGTGCCACGCCCTCTTGTCCGATTTTGTCCAGGTTTTGCTTAAAACTTGTATTTATAATTCTTAGTGTCTGAGTAAAATTTAGTTCGATTATCTCAAAAAACTCTTTCAGTATAGTGTTTTGAAGCTTTTGCTTATAAGAGAGGTGCCACGCCCTCATGTCCAAATTCGCCCAGATTTTGCTCAGAGCTTGCGCTTACAATTCGTAGTATTTATGTATATTTTGGTTGCATTATCGTGAAAAATACTCAAAAAGTTGCATTTTGAATATTTTTTTTTGTATGGGTGGAAGGCGTGTCCGTTGACCGATTTCGCTTATTTTCAATCCTCCAAGCTTACTTTGAAGACGAAGGCTGTGCACCAAATTTCATTGAATTATCTTGCTTAGTTTTCCCAAAAAATGTATTTCCACACACAGCCAGCCAGACAGACAGACGGACATGGCTATATCGACTCAGGAGGTGACGCTGATCAAGAATATATATTCTTTTCTATATCTGCCACGATTTCTTCTCTGCGTTACAAACGGAAGTACAAAGTGAATATACCCTGGGTGTATGCCCGTATTATGTTTGAAACATTGGTTTTCCAAATAAGCATAGCTTAAAGTAATATTCCAATCTTTAAAAAATTATATTAACCAAATTCATACTAACAAGCGAATAAGTAATAAGGGTAGCCGAATCATGCTCCACATTACTCAAACTCGGGTGTTCAACACATGCAATTAGCTTTTTAAAGTCTAATAGTAATCAAAGTTGATATACGGTATATAATGTTGAATTTATAAAAGAAATTTAAAATCAGACTTGCTCATGCATTTCTTCGTTAAATAATAGTTCCATAATTGCATTAGAGTTATTTGAATTTTAGAAAACAGAGTTCTGAGGAAGTTATTTAGTTATTCACAGAGTACTACTATAAGTCAACTTGACCTCATAGCTTATGCTAAGGAATTGCACACGAATAATTAGCATAATAGAAAAGCCGAAGAGCGTAAAGAAAATGTTTTTCGCGTTTTAATGTGCCAGAAAGTAACTTGAATTATTGTACAGTTTTTAATATGAGACATAAAAGGGTGCACCACATTATCCTGAATTACTCTAATTTTAAAAAAAATTTTATAAAAAAAAATTTATAAAATTATTAAAAAAAAAGTTTAAAAACATTCACACGCATTTCTTGAACGATTCTAAGCATTTTATGCCTAGCACACTTTTTTTGTAAGATGCCTTCCTCTTGAGTAAACAAAGAGTTTTGCCTGCCGCGGGCGTTCAAAAGCCAAAAACTCTCATCTAGCGACCTAATCCCATCTGGAGTCATACATCATTTTAAAGCTTATAAATTATGCTATAATTTAAAGTACTTTAAAAAAAATTTAAGGGGGGTTTTTAAAAAAAAATTCTAAAGTAATTTTAAGTTTAAAAAATTTTGGTGAAAACATTTTTTTCACCAAGTAATGTTTTGCTATTAAAAGAACATTTAAAAATGAATTTGACCAGTTACTAACATATCGTCGGCTGAGTATTATTTTGCAAAAGCAGATAACTTGTGCTCGTCTCCACACAATTTATGTCCTTTTGCTTTTTCAACGAAGTGACGTTTACGGCAAAATAATACTCAGCCGACGACATATCAATTTAAATTTTGGTGGAAAAAATTTTTTTTACCAAGTAATATTTTTTGATAAAAAGAACAATTAAAAATGATTTGGAACAGTTACTAACATATATCAATTAACAAACTTTGGTGTGAGCTATAAATTTTTGAAAAAACACCCTTTTCATGAAAATGACTTAAAACGCCAACTTTAACACCCTGTATTTTAACAACATATTGCCAAATTTGAGCGAAATCGGAGACAAAAAAATTTTCAGTTGGCACGCTTGGCGTGTTTTGCTTCATAAACAAAACAATAAACAGTGCTTGTTGTCTTTCTCTTTGTGCTTTATATTTTTATCACCTCTGTGTGACCTTGTATTTTGTTGTTGTTAATATTGAAAAAATTGTATATAATTTTACCTGGCTTAAAGTCAAAATACTAGCATAATTTTAGCGTTGGGCACATCTACACACAAATACCTTTCTAATGGTGTATAATTCAAAGTCGTGCTCCATTCCTAACATAGTAAAAAAGGTAGGACAGATTTTTGTCTTGCATATTAATATATATTAATAGATTAATAGATATATTTAGATGTACTGATTTTTCGAAATTTGGAAAATATAAAAACATTTCCCATACTCTTATGATATTTTAATAAAAATATAGGTATTAATACTAAGCTGTTAGAAGTTTTTACCAATCAGACTCAGAAATTTTATGAGGACATAGCAAATTGCATAAAAATTAAACTTATTGACTATAATTTGAATCTAAGTAACGCAACCAATTTTTGTGCAGACAATAGGTTAGGTTAGGTTAGGTTAGGGTGGCGGTAATTGCGTGAACAAAACCCTCACATAGACCAACTAGGTCCATAGCGTTACCACAAACTCCTTTCTGTTAGGAGAATAGCAGTGTTCTGGCTTCATGATTTTCATCTATATCGAAGGTTCCAGTTTTTAAGGCGAAATTCATTAGTTTCGATAATGCTGTTCCAGCTATCTCATTTATGGAGCCGAACATAGCCTGCCCAAGAGTAGACATTCTGCGTCTGGTTAGCGCCGGGCAATAGCACAAGACGTGCTCTACCGTTTCTTCCTCCTCGGGTTCGGAATAGTTTCTGCACCAGTTGTTTGAAATTAATCCCATCCTGTATGCATGGTGTCCAATTAGGCAGTGTCCAGTTGTAACACCAATCAACAGTCTGCAATTAATTTTGCTAAGAGAGAGTACATATGTAGTTTTGTTATTATTGTAAGAGGGCCAGAATATTTTGGTCGTTTTGTTTTTTGTATTGTTTAGCCATCTATGTTCAAAAATTTGGTGTTTGAAATGATTCGCTTCTTTCAGTCTAAGAGCATTTCTATACACCACACTTTTGGCAAAAAGATCTATTGATAGTAAGTTTAGAATTATGTTGAGTGAATCGGCGTTGTACTTTTTCTAAGTTTTTTAAGTTTCCCTTATTATCAAGAGCTTTCCACCAGATCACCACCCCATATAATAAGATAGGTCTTACAATAGAGGTGTAGATCCAGTGTGTTACTCTTGCGTTCAGTCCCCAAGTACAGCCAAATATTTTTTTGCATGAATGGAAGGCATTATTAGCTTTCTTTAATCGTTCTTCTATGTTGGGTTTCCATGTCAATTTCTTATCGAGAATTATTCCCAGAAATTTGGCTTGATTGAGAACTGGTAACTTAATATTATTTAAGCATACATCCCTAAACGTGGGTATTTTATATTTTCTTGTAAAAAGGACTAGCTCCGTTTTTTGAGCATTAATGTTTAGTCCTTTACTTGAAACCCATCTACACATGATTGTGAGTGCATTTTCAAGTAGCTCACTTAATTCATTTAGGAAACGATCCCTTACTAAAATAACTACATCATCTGCGTAGGCCACTATTTTGACCCCCTGCTTTGAAGAGTTTTAAGAATGGGATCTAAAACGAGCATCCATAGTAAGAAAGACAGAACTTCGCCTTGTGAAATGCCTCTTGTTTAAAATTTTTGGGTACTATGTAATTTGTCCCCATTCGGCTCTGATTATGCGGTTGCTGAGCATGGTATCAATCCATCTGCATATACTGGATTCTACCCCCGCACTCACAACGGCATTTATTAGAGCTTCTTTTGTTACAATATTGAAGGCTCCTTCGATATCTAGGAAAGCCGCCAAAGTAAATTCTTTATACTGTAGGAAAGATTCGATCGATTGAACAACTGTGTGTATTTCCCTTTTTGATATGCATGCTGAGACACACATAGAAAGTTTTTAGGAAGCTTTTCTCTAATGTGTGATTCTAATTTGCGTTCCATTACTTTGAGCAAAAAAGATGTTAAGCTTATAGGTCTGTAGTCCTTGGGCTTAGCGTGGCTACTCTTACCACCTTTCGGCATAAAGATCACACGTGCTAGGCACCAGGACTTTGGAGTCACATTTAGTCTTAAACATTTTTCAAAAATATTAATAAGCCATTGCAGAATAATTTCCATTATGTTTTGCAGCATAGCTGGAAATATCACATCAGGCCCTGGTGATTTGAACGGCTTAAAAGAATTAATTGCACTGTGTGGATTTCCCTTTTTGATATGCATGCTGAGACACACATAGAAAGTTTTTAGGAAGCTTTTCTCTAATGTGTGATTCTAATATGCGTTCCATTACTTTGAGCAAAAAAGATGTTAAGCTTATAGGTCTGTAGTCCTTGGGCTTAGCGTGGCTACTCTTACCACCTTTCGGCATAAAGATCACACGTGCTAGGCACCAGGACTTTGGAGTCACATTTAGTCTTAAGCATCTTTCAAAAATATTAATAAGCCATTGCAGAATAATTTCCATTATGTTTTGCAGCATAGCTGGAAATATCACATCAGGCCCTGGTGATTTGAACGGCTTAAAAGAATTAATTGCACATTTCACTCTGCTTTTAGAAAAGATGTTTGGGATGTTGTCATTTATTGTAAGTGCAGAGTTTGTATTAAAATGCGGCTCGCTTTTACAGCCGGGAAAGTGAGTGTTGAGTAGTAGCTCAACAGTCTCTTGATCGTGCTGCGTCCAGGTGCCGTTTTCTTTTTGTAATAGGAGAGTGGATATTTCCTTTTTGGAAAGAATTTTTCTTAGTCTGGCAGACTCTGAGGTCATTTCAGACAATGCAAGTGTAAATTTTGGTTGCAAGCAAAGCGTTTTTATTGAATTAAAGAAAGATAATCGGGATATTATAGGAATAGGGTGTTTGTGTCATATTTTACATAATTCTTTTAAGAATTCGTTGAAATTATTAAATCTTGATATGGAATATATTATAATCAAAATTTATAACGAATTTAGTTCATCAACCAAAAACACTGCTTGTCTTAAAGACATATTTGAATTTTGTGAAATGGAATGGTCGGAAATGATACGTCATGTCAGCACGAGTGGACATTTGTAGAATAAATTCAAATGTATTGAAAAACTTTGCAAACCAAATGTACGTAATAAATACTTTTTAAATTGTCAGTATTTGACTTGAATAATTAATTATACCTGTTTATTATCTTTATTTTCTATAAACATAACATGTTTTTAAATTTGAAACGTCTATAAAACATTACAAACAATTATGTATTCTAATGACCTTTTGTTCAAGAGTAAACATAAAGATTGGATAAAAAAGTTTGATAAATAATCAAATTACTCGAATAAATGCACCTACTTGCGAAATTAAGGTATGAATAAAGCTTCTGAAAATTGTCCACTTACAAATTGATATACAAAAACAGTAATTAAGAATGAACAAATCGTAGCAATGCTAAAATTTTTGGGCTAAAAGTCATTTGATTTTTTTTCTATTTTAAGGACGGTTATAAAAAAAAATATCAAAAAATGTTCTACACTTCATGATTTTTTCTTCTAGAACGGACCTTTGACTGTTGACTGACCAAATATCATAACGATTGAGCTACTTTTGACGAAATGATAACATATATCATGAATGAAGCCCAAAATTATTAAATAATTGGGACTGTTTTTTCAAAAAATCATAATTCCCAAACAACGAATTTGGGCTAATAGAGGCTGTTACATAATATTGTTTATATGTATGGCTATTTAAAAAAAAAATATGAAGAAAAAAAAAATGATGCAATTGGAAATTTTTCAAGTCAAAAATTTTTTGATTTTTTTTTTCAAATGACGATATAAAAATTATTTTTTGAAATATTCCCTGTTTCAGATTGTTTTCTTTTAGAGAAACCTCTTAGCTAAAACATACCAAAAATTACGAAGATCGGACGTTTTTTCGCAAAGTTATCACATTTTCCGTGAAAATCGACATGCGACAATAGCGCAAAATCGAGTTTGTAGACGAATTTTAAAAAATTCCCCACGACGAAAGAACTCAAAATCGAGCAAAAGGAAAAAATACGTGTCTCATCGATTTCAATGTAGAAACTAAAAAAAATATTGTATGCAAAAAAAAAGACCGAACCCAAACTGCCTGGACGATTTGAGATGAAATGACCCATAACGTATTTTTCTTTATTCAGACAATCCAATTTTTCAGTTAGAATGTGAATGGATTCAGTCATAACAGCCACAATTTTGTCGTAATATAATCAATTTTTGAAAAAATTTTCCGCCATTTTGTTTAACAAAAAGATGATACTGAATTCAAAATCAGCAACCTCAAAACAACAATTTTGACTTAATATAATCAGTTTTTAAGAAAATTGTACATCATTTTGGATCCCCCATTTTGTTTATAAAAAAGATTATACCGAATTCGAAATCAGCGACCTCAAAAAACAAACTTAGTCACAAATTTGTTGTGATTTAGTTAATTTTTAAGAAAATTGTTCGCCATTTCGGATTCGCCATTTGATTTACAAAAAAGATTATACTGAATTCGAAATCAGCGATATTAAAAACCACCTTAGCCACAATTTTGTCTTGATATAATCAATTTTTAAGAAAATTGTCCGCCGTTTAAAAAACCGTTTTTAGATTTAGAGTCAGCGACCCCAAAAATATAAAAGCTGATATTTTTTTTTTTTAAAAATATCCAGGAAAGAGTTATGACCAGCTAGAATAGCATTCTAGACCATTGTGCGTTCAATCCTTTTAAAGGATTGCATGATGAACGGTAGGTACAATTAAAAATTTCATAATCATAGGTGCTATAGACGCATTTTTTTGTATTGGATGTGCAATGCCAAGAGGTTTGCGTGGTGAATGGGAGATACAATAAACATTCATAATAATAGCCGACATAGGTGCATAGATATAACATTTAGGGCAGTGAAATCCAAACTCTACATTAGCGCATTTTGTCTATGTGTAATAGTTCTGAAAGCTTTAAGTTGAAAAGCTCATTGATAGTTTCCACTGAGAAAAAAAGAATGCTACTTGGGTCTGATTTAAGTTTTCATGCAAGGCTTTAACTTTTTTGCTGTTTTAGTTTTTATTTTCTCTTCTTATACGAGTAAAAATTGTATGTTTTTTTTAAATTTTTATACAAAAACCATAACAACTGTTATAACGACGTTCAATTTTATATTTTTTTCGGACAGAAATAGTACGGTACCGTAAGCAGGGGTGACTTCGATACAAAAAAACAGAATTTTCAAGCTTATAGTTTCAACAATTTTAATAAAATTAATGGTGTTATTGCTTTAAATTTTTTTTTTTTTGGGGTTTCAGCTTTAATGTCATGTAATGAAATTTTTACGAAGTAATTACAAATATTTTAAAATAATATTTTTGTAAGTGGGTTAAAGTCACCTCAAGGGTGGGGTGACTTTAACCGAAAAATTTAATTTATTGATTTTACATGCTATACCTTTAAGGATGCAAAATCAGGTTATCAGACTTTGTAAACTTAAGTTCTCTCAACATTTTGACATATTTGTACAGGCAATCGGCCTGGGTAATGGAATGTTTTCAAGGACGAGATTAAAAATAAAAACTAAAATTTTTGATAAATGCGGTTTTACCCTTGGTATGTTTTACTTATGTTACATCAAATAACAATGCTGATATTAAAGGCTAAGCAAAACTTAAAAAGTCCACAAAAACAAGTTAAAAATCGATTGAAAATTAGAAAACAAAACATACTTGATTAAAAAAATATTAAAAACGAAAAAAATTCTTAGTAGGTAACTTAAAAAATGCTTCTTTTGTTAAATGGCTTCGATGGCTTAATTTTTGGCAAAATTTCGCTAAGTAAATAAAAGCAAATATCCTTTCTGGGTGGCCATTTATTCCACGTAGATAAAAAGGAAAAATAATTTCAGTATGGCGAAAGACTTGACTTTATTTTCATTACAGTTCACCATACCCAGTGTTTTGGGTGCCAATTCGGCCCGAACTTGGGTTTCTTTCGAGCCTGCCTAACAACACAAAGTTTTTTGGGGGTGACTTTGGACCGGTCGACTTACTCCCATATAAAACTGCATTAAAAATACTTATAGGCAAATATATCCACCAAAGTCGATTGATTAGGAAAGAAAATTAAATAATAGTTCTAGTGATATCAATCACCTAACGCCAGCAAGTTTCCTTCTAGTCAATAAATAGTAATTTTCTGAGTGCTCAAAAATGCGACATAAAAGAACTTTTAGAAAATGCAACAATATATTTAAAAGTTCGCGCTCAAATCAAATATTGATTCAGACGATAAAAGCCAATACTTCAAGGATACTAATTGGCCCAATACAAATCGATAACTAGTCTTTGGGATGAAAATATTACAATTTCAATCTTTTTTTCCTTTCCGGTTAAAGTCACCCCCGGATGTTAAAGTCACCCCTGCTTACGGTAGCTAATCATACATTCGGGTTGAAAATAAATATTTTCAGGAAAAAAAAAATTCCAACTCCCATTTAAGAGGAAACATTTCGATTATAAATAAAAATAAAAGTACAAAAAAAATTTCTTTTGGGTGTAACATTAAATACGATAGTCTATCTAGCAAGCATGTGACGCAGGTCCGCCCTGCATGAAATCTCAGCTGATACTAACACAATTGAACGCTAGTCTGTGAATGAATACGTTAAGGAAAGCTTTTAGGCACAAAAGCACAAGCGCCCGCGGGCATAGCGTTGGATTTCACTGATTTAGGATATGTTTTTGAATGAAAGCTGCGATTCCCCCCAAATTTGCAAGGTGACCAACTCTTATTACACTGTGGAACAAAATTTTGTCGTCAAAAGCTTACTCGGATCTGACGTTGCGGGGTGAAAATATAGGCCAAAATAAGAGACCATTTGGCTCAGTTTGTTCAAGTTAGCTCGAGTTTTCGAGGAAAGGTCGTTTGAATTTTCGATATATCTTGTCAGCAAACTGAGTGTTCTTACATCTGGTGATGGGGTTTCCATCGTCTTGCCCATATCTATAATTTTCACTATCAAATCAGTCCTTTTGGATGGTTTTTTTTGGCAAGTTAGAGGACAAAGTTCCCAAAAAAGTGATATTTTTCGCCTTTTATGACATTTGGCTCAATAGAAATCACCCGAGTGTTGCAGAGATCCATACAAACATTTTGATATAATATATATGGCATACGGGCAAAAATTTCTCAAGTGAGCCATCTTAGAAACTAAACTTAACAAATGCTTTAAAAAATGATGTTTTGTAACAATTAGTAAAGATTTTGTAAAAATGTTTTTTTCTAAGATATTTAGTATAGGCCAGGGAATAAAATGATCATTTTTTTTTTAGGACCAACATTTTCCATTTATTACTGAAAAACCCTATTTCAAATAGGTACATAAAAATTAACCAACTCTCCGCCTCTGAGAAAACTATAAAAAATATTTGGGTACTCTCCAGCATTTTATGCCAAATACACCTTTTTCGTAAGATGCCTTGTTTTTCTCTAAAGTTGAAAAAAGACTTGCTCGACATCACTATATTGTTAATAACTTTTGAACTAATATCGATTACCCCAATTTTTTTTCTGGGATATAGTTTCTTGACATGTGGTGAGTTCCTACATATTTTTTATAGTTCTCTCAGAAACAGAGAAGTTGCTTAATTTTTATGTACCTATTTGAAATAGGGATTTTCAATAATAAATGAAAAATTTTGGTTCAAAAAAAAAAAAAATACCATTTATTCCCTGGCCTATGCTAAATTTTTACAAAATCTTTACTAGTTGTTACAAAACATTATTTTTTAAAGCCTTTTCTACGTTTAATTCCTTAGATGGCTCACTTGAGAAATTTTTGCCATTATGCTACATGTAAGTATTATATTAAAATATTCGTATGCATCTCGGCTTTACGTTAGAAGGCAAAACCTGTACATAAATTTACCGCTCGGGTTATTTCCTAGGCCTTGACAAAACTTAGTCATTTCCCAGGCAGAACTAGTTTTTCATAGACAAAAATTAATTTTTTTGCAGGCCGAAGTAGTTTATCTTAGTCCAAAATATTTTTTTCCTAAGCCAAACTAGTTTTTCCTTGGAAAAAACATCTTATTTTCTGGGTTAAACTAGTTTTTTCTAGACCAAAATTAGCTCTTTCTTAGTCCGAACTTGGACTGAGAATTCGTTTGCCACTTTAAAAATTCTTTTTGAGACGCATTTTCCTGATAACCCAGAAAATGTAGAACAAGCCATCAATAGCCAAAACTTTGAAAATTGGGGCATCGCGGAAAGTATTATAACAGACGATAAAGTCAGTTGGGCAGTGAACACTTTTTCACCCTTCACATCACCTGGGTCTGATTGTGTTTACCCTGTTATGGTTCAGATAGCTCCCGCCTCATTAAAGTCCTAGCTAAAGGTCATATATAGAAGTTGTCTTTTTTGGCAACATATACAGCTGTGTCCAAAATTAATAGTAGTGCTTTTTATAAAATTGAAAACGACCTTAAAAATATCTGAATTTTTATTTTCATCAAATTGATATACATTTTTTTGACTCCACAAGATTTTGGCATCTTTGGACAGGTATGGATTTCCAGGCGTCTTTTACTGTTTCTCAAAGTTGCGAAACATTGGTCGGTCGACATTGGGCGACAGCATTCTTCACGTTGCACCATAGGTTCTCAATGGGATTCAGGTCTGGCGACTGGGCGGGCCATTCAAGAACATTTATGTCGTTGCCCTGAAACCATTGTTTGGCGACTTAACTAGTGTGCTTGGGGTCGTTGTCCTGTTGAAAGACATGACTTCCTGCAGTATATGGACGTATAGGTACCGATCCATGATTTCTTGGATCCAAAATATAGGCACCGTTTTACGAAAAGCGTGCCCAAATCATTATGCTAGCTCCTCCGTGTTTGATTGTTTTTAAGGTAAATCTTGTATCGGATCCCGTATTTGGTGGTCGTCTTACGTATTGCCGAGACCCCCTTCCACCATAAAGCACAATTTTGGATTCATCAGTCCATAAAATATTTCTCCAATTCCGAACTGGCTAGTCGATGTGTTTTTGAGCTAATTTTATTCTTGCTGCTACATGTTTTTTATTTAGAAGCGGAACTTTTCTTGGGCTATGTGCTGCCAAATTATTTTCCCGCAAATATCTTCGTATTGTTTGTGTACTGGCATTGACTTTAAGTTCATCCTTTATTTTGGAAGAGCTCGCAAAAGGATTTAGTCTTGAGTATCTCACCACACGATTTTCTTCTTTCTTTGAGATTATACGAGGTCGGCCGCGTTTTCAAGGCGTGGGGTGAACGTGATAGCATTTCGAACCATCCTCGGTGAACAACCTACTAAATTTTTCACTTCCTTGTAAGTTTTGCCCTTCGAAATCAATTTTTTTATAAGTGCACGCCGCTCAGAACTGAAATGTTTGCCTCGTCTCATTTTTGGAAAAGTTTTTGTTGCACGCGGATGAGAAACTGATAAATGATTATATTAATACCCTTTTTGTTAGGAATATCCGGTTTATTCTAATTTTTTGGCAAAATTTTCACATACAAGTTTACTACTATTATTTTGATCACACAAAAACCAGCTCAACTGCAAATTTTTCAAATAAAAATTAGAACATGTACGTAAAAATTAAAGTAGTGGGTCTTCTTATTATGCTTTCATAGCGTTACAAATTGGTAAAAAAAAATATCGAAAACTAAAATAATCAGTTAGATATGACAAAAACAAACTAACCGGTAGTATCACTACTATTTTTTTGAGCACAACTGTACCTGACAAATGGAATAATGTCAAAGTAGTCTTCATTCCAAAGGCAGGGAAACCAAGCCATACTGTTGCAAAAGACTTCGGACCTATTGTATAAGTTTATCATCATTTTTGCTAAAAACGCTTGAGAGAATTTTAGATTATCATTTGCGGGAAAAAACCATAATTTATGGTGTTGCTAATGAACAGCACGCTTACTGTAAAGGAATGTCAACGGAAACTGCATTGAATGATGTAGTTGGTGTTGTTGAAAAATCTCTACAGGAAAAGGAATACACTCTAGCGTCTTTTTTGGACATTGAAGGAGCTTTTAATAACGTCCTTCCAAGTGCGGTAACTGCTGGTCTGCGTCGTATAGGCACAGAGCCCTGTGCTACTGCTCTGATTGAAAAAGTTTTACAAAGCTGTACAATCTGAAATTAACAACTTACATTAAGCAAATCAGTTTCAAGAGAAACTCCACAGGGTGGAGTTATCTCACCACTACTTTGGAATGTGGTTGTTGACGACTTGATAAAAAGTTTAATCAAACAGGATGCACGAGTAGTGGCATACTCTGATGATATTTGTATAGGGAGTGGGTGAGGACTTGAATATCTTAAGTGATATCATGTCTTTGGCACTGAAATCTATTCAACTTTGGACAAGCTCAAAAGGCTTAAGTATTAATGCCGAAAAAACTGAGGTTGTTGTTTTTTCAAATAAACATCAAATACCTCACTTTAGGCATCCAATTTTGGATGACGTTTGTCTTCCTTTAAAGGAAAGCGTTACTTTCCTGGGTATTGTTCTTGACAGTAAACTTAAATGGAAGTAAAATGTTGAAAATAGAATTAGGAAAGCATACGTTGCTTTCTATTCATGTAAATGCTTGTTTGGTAAGGGGTGGGGCCTTAAGCCGGAAATAGTTTTTTGGGTGTACTTATAAGGCAATCATCAGGCCGCTTCTCATGTACGGATTTTTGGTGCGGTGGAACTCTTTACATATACAAAGTTTTTTGGACATTCTGTCCAGGGTTCAAAGAGTTGCGTGTCTCAGTGTTACTGGGGCTTTTAAAACTACTGCCACTGTTGCACTGGAAACGCTTGTTCACCTTGAACCAATTGATATTTTTGCCAAAAGCATGGCCGCGAAAAGTGTAACTAGACTTAAAGAATTGGGTTCCTGGAAATCGAAATCTTTTGGTCATAATAGTATCTTACTCCAATTTGTGGATTGTGATGTAATTGGTGGTACTGACTACCTCTTACCACACCTTCTCTTCCCAATGAACTTCCAGGTGGTAATACCTGAAAGGGCAAATAAGGGTCCTTTAAACGCATCCTTTGAAATATACACGGATGGGTCAAAATTGAATGTAGGCACTGGATCAGGCCGAATGTCATAAAATGAGAAAATTATCACTTTTTTGGGAATTTTGTGCTCTAACTTGCCAAAAATGCATCCAAAAGGACTGATTTGGTAGAGAAAGTTGTAGAGATGGACAAACTGAGCCAAACGGTCTCTTATTTTGGCCTATATTTTCACTCCGCAGCGTCAGATCTGAGTAAACTTTTGACTAAAAAATTTTGTTCCAGAGTGTTATCATAGCCTTTATAGGTACAGAGATATACCGCCCATATAAAAAATATATTCAAAATGCAACTTTAAGAGTATTTTTCACGAAAATGCAAGCTCTGGAAAAAAACTAGGTGAATTCGGACAAGAGGGCGTGGCACCTCCCATATAAGCAAAAGTTTCAAAATGCCATACTGAAAGGGTTTTTTTAAGATAATCACACAATGACTAAAAACTATAAATGCAAGCAAATACTGGGTGAACTCAGACAAAAAGGCGTGGCACCTCTCATATAAGCAAAAGTTTCAAAACGCTATACTGAAAACGTTTTTTGAGACAACTCAACTAAATTTCACTCAGACACTTAGAACTATAAATGCAAGCTCTGACCAAAAACTGGGTGAACTTAGACAAGAGGGTGTGGTACCTTCCATATAAGTAAAATTTTCAAAATACTGCAGTGTAGGGTATTTAATGTTTGGCCATGTTAAAGGTAACACCCTTACTTGTTTTTATACTTATATCTGTGGCAACAAACCAGAGTAGCTTATGTCGAAAATCGACGTTTTGAGATATTGACTATTTTGTGAAAAATTATTTCTGTTCCGTTTTATTGCAATTATTTTAATCACAGTGGTAGATAATGGATTGAATAAGACGAGCAGAGGCGAATTTAGAAAAAAAATCATAAAAAATCCTGTATTTTTACTGTTTTATACTTAAGATTTTCTGTGAAAATTTGTTTTAATAAGAATAGCGCCTTAAGTAAAATTAAGCGGTTCTGTTGAAGCTTAAACGTAGTTTGTAACGATTGTAACTATACATAAGATTTTCTGCTAAAAATTAAATAAAGGGATCACTGTCGATAAGATGTTTTGGATGCTTTTTTTTATTGAAATATTTTAAGCTTATGTAGGTTTAAGTTTTTTTGTTAAAAGAATTATAGAACAGTGAAACAAATGACCGGAAAGTTACTTGACTTAAGATGTTTTGGCAAATGTTTAATTATTTGAAAAAACTTAAGCTATAAAATAAAGCACCATAACTTTGCTTGAACACGATATTTTTTTGGAAAAGGTTGAACAGATATAAGCCTTTTGAAAACCTGAATAATTATAGCATGAAAACTCAATTTTCACTTATGTCGACTTAAGCTACTCTGGTTTGTTGCCACAGATATCATCGTGCATCGTTTGATATTTTGTTATTTAAATTCTGCCGGCTAAATATATTTTAATTTATTTTTGCGTGGATGTAAATCGTGATTTTGGATTTGTCATTTTATCTGAAAACTGACACGTGATGACAAAATTTTGTAAATGCAATCCTATTATGCCAGGAATAAAAATTATATAGTCCGAATCCAGATTTTTTTTTTACCGTTGAACAGTGTAATTTTCAAGTTAAAATTAGCGGTAAAATCACTTATGTTTTATTGAACATATTATTATTAATTTTTTATTATATATGTACTTAAATAATACTAAAATGCATATTGAATTCTTTGTTTAATATAAAAATCGATTACATATTTAAAAAAATTTTTTTAGAGTTTGTTCTTCCGATGTACTGATTTTGCCATTACAAAATTTGGCATCCCTACGACACATGCATATGTATATGGACCTTACTTGGAAGAACGTATTCAGCCATTTTTTCTAACAAAGACTTTTTTAGACCAACTTTGTTGATGATATTTTTGTGATTTTCGAGCTATATGCACCCGATATCTGAACGATACGAAAAATTTTGGGGCAAAAACGAATACTTTGGAAAATATTACCGAAAAAATAAATCCCCCATCCAAAAAAAAAAAAAATAGGTTTTCGGGTCTTTTCGGAATACGTTCTTACAAGCGAAATTCTTAATGGTTTTTGAAAGCTATTGTAATACGTGTA
Source organism: Calliopum simillimum (assembly GCA_951812925.1). NCBI lineage: Eukaryota > Metazoa > Arthropoda > Insecta > Diptera > Lauxaniidae > Calliopum > Calliopum simillimum. Next base: position 66,624,644 of record OX638368.1, read on the forward strand.
TTATTTACTAAAAAACACTTTGTGCTAGTTTTCTATATCAGAGTTTGTGGAAAAGGCATATATAAAAAATAATTCTAGAATGTAAAAAAAAAAACGCTCAAACAAAAGTTATTGTCCAAGGTCATAATTATTAGTATCGGCAATAAAATTTACCTGCTATATGCAAATATATTCACCCCGCACGAAAATTTTTGTATGTTCGAAAAAATTATGCCTATTGTAAACAGTGAGTATAGGGGAAATTATAAATGAAAGTTTTTCCGCTCAGAATTGTTGGCAAAATTTAAGTTTGCTAAAATGCCTTGTTTTTTTTTTCAAAAAAAAAAAAGAACAATTATACAAGAACAAATGATTTATATAGCAAACTTGGGCACATTTTATTTACTACGCTGCAAAAGTAATCCATTTTGAGCACAGGGTTTTCTCGAAAATTCCCAAGACTTCTGTTAGTACCTGACTGGTGAACGACGATTGCGCCAAGCCCACTTCATGGCATTTACAAACTTCTTTCTGGGATCCAAGCCGTAAGCAACCGCTTAATTTTTGACAATTGGTGCAGTTGCAAAGTGCAGGCTTATTCACTCTTTAATATTCCTGATATATCAGAAAACCAAAAAACAATTTTCAAGGGAATTTCATAGAGTTGGATAATAAAACGTAAGCTCGCGCCGCTCCCAGAAATTTGACTGATCCCTGAAACCCCTTCAAACAGCGCGGTGCTCTTTTAGTTCCTGCTGTTCCGACAACAGTCAAAAGGCTATACTTTTCTCGTATCGCAAAATAATTTTCGCCTTATTTAGACACTTGGATAAAGTGAAATTGAGGGGAATTAAATTTCAGATGAACTCGCTAAAAAAGGATCATCAACTCCATTCTGCGGTTTGCCTTGGAGTTTTATAAAATTTAGCCTAAACAATTGGCTGGACAGAACAGTTTAAGAAGACTTAAAATCTTTTAAAATCGGACTGTTACGAGATTTGCTACGGGACACTGCCAAGTTACGAAACAGCTCTCCATCATGGGATTAGTACAGTGTGAATTATGTAGATTCTGTAACGAAGAAGAGGAAACAGCAGAACATATTCTATGCCACCGTAACAGTCCTGCAAAGGCTTCGTCTCTTCTCCTATTCCAATGAGACAAAGTTCCTCAAGCGGATAGCTTTTGGCCCAGCATGCAAACTCGGTGGGCATGCTCTCAACGGATATGTAACAAGTCTTAAACTTTTTTTTTAAAAAAAATTTGTTTTTGTAAAAGTTACAAGCATATTAATATTTTCGAAAAAAAATTAGAAGTTGCTGGTAAGGCTTACGCACGATGAAATTAGTGCACTAATTAACTCAAATAACTTTTAAACTAGCAGACATTAAAACAAGAAACATACGTTTTTTTAACAGAAATCTTATTCATGTTTACTTTTATTACAAATATATTAAACATAATTGGTTTTTTACGAATAAATTGATTTTTTCTGAAACACCTCCCATTAAACTTTTAATCGTATCTTCAGAGATTTGTTTACTTGATACTAACGATTTTCTCTAAAAATGTTTGATGTTTTCAGCAACCTGTTTTCTGTTCTTCATAATCCTTTTACCAGAGCCAAATATCTTTCGATGGGTCTGAGCTCCGGGCAGTCAGGAGGATTTGCATGTCTAGGTACAACTTCTACATTTTTCTTTTCATACCATTCAACTGCAATTGCTGTAATGGTATGAAGCCAAATCTGGCCAAAAAAAAGTTGAAACCTCATGAACTGCTGTACTGGTGAACTTTTGCGTCCAGATAATTCTACAAGATTTCAATAGCATTAAACCATTTGTAAAACATGAAAGTGGTTCACTAATGGTTTGGGGCTCTTTTTTAGCAGTTGGGCCTAGAATACTCCATTTTTTGATAGTAGAAAGGATCGTTAGATGTTTTTGAACATTTTAAGACTAAATTTATTGCAGTGTAAGGATAAACTTGGTCAATGTAGTGATATGTACTTTTACCAAGAAAACGATCTCAAACATATTTCTTCTAATATGAAAACATGGATTCAATACAACTGTCCCAATGTTTTCGTAACACTGGCGCAGGGTCCAAATTTAAATGTTATTGAAATCTTGTAGAATTATCTGGACGCAAAAGTTCACCAGTACAATATTTCTTCAAAATTACAAATAATACTGAACTCATGTACAAATTATTATTTTGTTATGGTGTACGAATTGGCTTTGGTACTGAATATGCCTGATTTCTGTAACTTTTTATTTATTTTCAAAAATAACGGAAAATTTCAAACTTGGTTTTCTGTCAAAATTGAAGGATTAAATATGCTATTTAAAAATGTACTTCAAGTTCCTTAAATTATTTTTTTGTACTTAGTTCTGGGGCATTGAAAAATAGTTTCTTTGGTGTACGAGTTTGGCTTTGACCTACTGTAATTAAAGATATTGTTTTATTTTTTTACGGTGTCGCACCCGTTCCTTTTTGCTGTCGCACCCGTTACTTTTCTATAGTTAATTTTTTTTTATAAATTGCAAGTTATTTTATTATTTTATTTTTAATGTTTTTCCAAGTAAATATAGGAAAGAAAATAAGGAAAAAAAATTTTTTTAAAAAATTAATTTTTTTAAAAGTTATTAACAATTGAAGTTTTTGAAAAGTTTAAACTGACCTTTTTTCTCAAATTCATTGCTCATAAACTACTCATCAAATGTAAAATTTTTTCTTTTAATAAATTGATAATTACACTGTTCGACAAATTTCGAAAAAAATTTCGACTGGAGAAGAGGATGATGTTTCTTAAATAATTTGGGTGCGCTGAATTCGAGTCTGCAATCAGTTTTTCTCTATCAGGTCAGGTTTTGGAGATAATCGACCTTTTCGATTTTTGAGGTTATAGCTCCATTTTTTCGAACATATTTTGAGAAACCCAATGTCGATCGAATATCTTTTTACACTATTATAGAGAAAAATTCTTAAACTTCAACAAGTGTACTAATATCTAAGATCCGCTTCAAATTGTCTGAGTTATAGCAACGAAAAGTTAATTTGTATAGTAGTTTTTTACACTTTTTCGTGTTTAAGCCAAATTAAACACGATTTTTTTGCCAGTAGCTTATATTTATATATTTTTTATATTTTAATTCAATAGTGTATTTAATTGCAAATATTTGAAGTTCAATTTTAGCCAAATCGGATCATTTTTTAAAAAGTAATTAAGGTTTTAGTGAAATAAGACCATTTCGATTTTGATAGAAAAACTAAATTTTTTCAACAAAAATTTAAAGATAATTTGTGTTTTCTATGAAAATCGAATTGGTCTTATTTCACTAAAACCTTAATAACTTTTTAAAAAATGATCCGATTTTACTAAAATTGAACTCCAAATATTTGCAATTAAATACACTATTGAACTAAAATATAAAAAATATATATTTGTATAAGCTACTGGCAAAAAACCGTGTTTAATTTGGCTTAAACACGAAAAAGTGTAAAAAACTACTATACAAATGAACTTTTCGTTGCTATAACTCAGACAATTTGAATCGGATCTTAGAAATTAGTACACTTGTTGAAGTTTAAGAATTTTTCTCTATAATAGTGTAAAAACATATTCGATCGACATTGGGTTTCTCAAAATATGTTCGAAAAAATGGAGCTATAACCTCAAAAATCGAAAAGGTCGATTATCTCCAAAACCTGACCTGATAGAGAAAAACCGATTTCAGATTCGAATTTAGCGCACCAAATAACTCTAGGAACACTATTTGGTTGCTCCATTCCAAAATAGTGTAGACCAGTGTTATTGACAATTTATAAAAAAAAATCATGTACATTATCCTTTATGTTGCGGTATTATTTCCGCACTATATCAAATGCCGAGCTACATCAAAAATGCAAACAGAAGGCTATAGCAAACGAGATCAAGCTGCGCAAATGGGGATGGATTGGTCACACTCTCCGGAAACCACACAGCGAAGTTTGTCGCCAGGCCCTTGAGTGGAATCCACAAGGCAGTAGAGGACGTGGTAGACCCAAAACCAACTGGAAAAGGTCGTTGGAAAAGGAAATCCAAGAATCGGGAAAATCGTGGCAAGAGATCAAAGTCATCGCAAGGGATCGTGACAAATGGAGAGATTTCATATTGGCCCTATGCTCCTCCTAGGAGTTAAAGGAGAATACATACATACATACATTATTTCCATACAAAAAAAAAATGTGTAACGTGCATAACTTTTGAAGTAATAAAAAGTAACACTTTTTTTTACTTCTTGCAATAATCCTATACAGGGTGTATTGCATAAGGTTACGAAGATGGAATGATTATTTTTAGATACCTTTGTTATAACGAAATAACACTGCAAAAATTTTGTTTAAAAAAATTTATTTTTTTAACAATTGAAGTTTTTGAAAAGTTGAAAAAAAAAAATAGCAACTTTGGGTTTTTGGTATAAGAGTTGGAAATACCTTTGTCTAATACGAAAATATCCTTTTTGTAACGTCGCAACCGTTATCATCTTTTTTTTATATAAAAGCATTGAAATTGAACTTTTTATGAGTACTTCTATTTGTTGAAAAGATAGGAATAATTGATGCTTCTAAAATGAAGAACCTTTTCTTACATTTTTATCCACATTCTACTTTTAATTTGAAAAATTGGCCCTAAACTGTCGCGCTCCTTACAAAATATGGAAATGCCCATATCCGTTAAGAGATTTTGTTGTGCTGAATCGAAATCTAGCCACAGAATCCATAACGTCATCTACTATTTTACCTCGCAAAGTTATTGCCACTCTAAGATGTCATCATGGTAAAGGGAGTCTGTGGCGAGATTTGGACTCACTACAACGAAATCTATTGGAATCGTTTTTTTAAACTAAGAAAATTTTACGTTCCAGGTCTGTACGTTAGTTAATGTGGTGCAAAACTGTCAAAATGTTTTCGAATGTTTTTTGTTCATGGTGTGAAGTTAGGTAAAATTGTTCAAATACTAGAAAAGAGGGAAGCTTAAGCTTCCGTTTATTTAATTATATACATCCAAGGACCAAGTTTTATAACGATAGCTGTCATAGTGCTGAAGTTTAGTATTTTGCGTATGTTTTGTATGGAGGCTACAATTCCCCCACTTTCAATCCTCCAGAAGTTTTGAATGGTGAATGGTAAATAAAATATGCTACGGATTATATTCCACTTTTATGCTGTATTCTGGAATTGATTTATAACTTCATATAAGAATATACCAAAAATATGCAAAATATATTCTGTGCATATTAAATAGTGAAATTTTAGGCATATGCTTCTAATCGCGCAAAAAGATTTTTTAATAATAATATTTTAATAAAATTTTGTGAAAATTTCTAGTTATTTGAATTAAAAATTGTTAAGCTCAGATCAAATTACATTTTTATCGCATGAGGAACGTCCATGGGCGCGGAGAGAAAATCCGGGCCCGGGGGTAATTATATACCGGGCACCCTCCAGTAGTAGTTTTTTTTATTCTATACTAACCCACAGGATGCCAAAGAGATATATAAAATGTGCAAAGCTGTGATTTTGTTTGCTTGCCGCCAATATTCATAAAATAAAAGTCAAAAAATAAGATTTCGGCCGGTCAAAATATACTAAAATAAGGCAAATCATTTTAACATTAAATCAACCTTTGTAGAGAATAACAAGGCCAACATTATATTCTTAGGAGAATTCAATCCAAATCTGTGACAACAAACCAGAGTAGCTTAAGTCGATCTTTGATAATATTGCGAATCAGCATGAGTTCTATGCTAATGAAACGAATTTAAACTGTTTTGCCTTCTGATCAAAGACCGAGTTACATAAGCTACTATGGTTTGTTGCTACAGAAATATTTAACTTAGCTATTAAACTCAGCTATGAAATGGTCTTGTATAATTTTCCTTTCAACAAATAATATTGTCTTTAAGGCAGGATTCGGTACATTGAAGTTTTTAAGTTATGTAGCGTGTAAAAGGATATTAATTTTATAAGTTTTATTTTTTTATAGTTGAGGGTAAAGATGGGAGTTGGCTCGAGTTTTATTCATGGCCCGCGGGGCTCTACCTAGCAGCGATGGGCTCGGGCTTTCTAATCGATTTTCATGTGAGCCCGAACCTAACCACAAAAGCCCTTAATTTAGAGGCCCGTGAGTACCCGTAAATCACACGAAGATTTAGGAGCACGAACTTGGAAAAAATTCTGTTCTTAAATAAAAATATGGAAAATAATGTATAAGTGAAGTGTTTAGAATGAAAATGGAGTAAGTTAAGTCAAACAAAAAAACTTATTAGATTTGTCAAAAAAGTGAGCATCTTTGTTTTTTCTCGTTTGAAAATATAAAAAAATGTGGGGGCTTTGTCTCAAGTGCTTGTTTCGTGTTCGTCGGTTGGGCCCGTTTTCTCTAGTTGAGCGTAAATATCATTTCGCCAGCTTGCAAAAAACTACTATACATTTTATTAATGAAGATTTTGTTTCTGCACGGAGGGAATCCTCTTCTACCCCCTTCTCGTCAGTCCTGGGAACGTCACACAGTAAACCTCTTCTAAATTGGAAACATCAGAAAGTATTGAACTACACCATTTATAGATAAAAAAAAAGTGGGACACGAAATTTTGGCTTTTTTGAATAATCGCCTATCGTCCGAGTTTAGCCCCCTCCATAGTTGAATTTTGGATCCACCACTGATATGGACTACGTGATGTAAGTCCCATGTGAATCGATATAGCGATCTTTGAACAAGAAAGTATGCGCGTTTGTCATTTTGGAATCATTTCAACGGGAATTTTCAAGGTCAAAAAATGTTTTTAAATTTTTGTATGTGACACCACTGAAAAGATCACCTTACAATTGACTTAAAGCAGTGAAAATCTCAAAATCAATTTTTCACATGAAATTTATGTTTTCACATATCGCTAATTCGAATACGACACACACTGGCGACATATCTCAAAAATGGTTGCGAAAATCATTTTTGGTGTGGTGGAATGTGATGCAGTTCGATAAAAAAATGCTCAATACTCAAGAATATAATTTTTTTTTTTAAATTAGATTCAAATTTTTCTGCAACTTATGAGGGTAAGGATATTTTTTTTTCATATTTGCCATAAGCGGTCTTTATTCTATCAACTAACAAAAGACTTTTTTTAATGTCGGAGCTGACTGTACTTTTCTGAAACACAATTTTTTTTTTAATCGAATGGACTTTCAAAAAAAAATTCGAAAACGGCATTTTGCGGACTGCTAAAACTAAATAGATCTAACAATTCTGAATACAATATAAAAATGCTAGCTGCGGGAAATTGTGATTTTATGAGTTATAACGATTTTCATCAAGAAACCTATGACTTTTTATACCCTACACCCATAGTATATTCACTGGCTGTCCGTCTGTGGAAATATTTTTCACGGGAAAAGTAAGCAAGACAATTCGATGAAATTCGGTACACTGCTTCCGTTGTAAAAGCAAGCTCGTGTAATTTAAAACGATCGAAATCGGTTACCGCCCATAAAAGATATATTCAAAACGCAATTTTATGAGCATTATTCACGATAACGCAACCAAAATAGACATAAAGACTAAGGATGGTAAGTGAAAGCTCTACGCAAGAACTAGGTGAAATCCTAGTTTCAAAATACTATATTGGAAGTATTTTTGTAGATAAACAAACCAAATTTTACTCCCATACAAGCAGCATTTTCAAAAATGCTGTAGTTCGAGCTTTATTTGGGGTAATTCAACCAAATTTCGCATTCATACTTGGAATAGTCAACGCAAGCTCTGATCAAAAGCTAAGTTAATTCGAAAGATAATATAAGCAACTTTTTCAAATGTTATAATAATTTTTGTTTCGAAACTTTTTTTTTTTTTTTCAATGCAGAAATAGTTCGAGACTTTAAAATAGGAAATGTACTTTCAATTTGTATTCAGCAACTATGAACCAGCTCACGGTGGTTTTTAAAAAATTTAAACTTTTTGAAATACCACCCGCGATTTTTTTCGGGGATAGTGTTGGGGGACCCTTCTAGTATCAGAATCCGGGGACCGCGAAATCGAACGTCCTGCCGTTTTTTTTTTTCGACATTTAAGTTTTTTTTAACGATTTTTGAGAATGTCTCGGATTTATATACATATTATGTACACATATATATGTATGTACGTACATATATATACTTGTATATGTATATATGTGTAATATATATATATGTATATATATACATACATGCATACATACATATAAAAGGTATCGTTTCCGCACCATTTATTTTTAAAAAAAATCGGTTTTTTCGTATATAAAAAAACACAAACAAAAACCGGATACAGCAATAGTCACTCCAGATGTGATTTTTGATGCTTAATCCGAATCCGGTCTTAGAATTGCTCTATTACTTCTGGACTTTGAGATATCCTTACATATATGTATAAAGGACGCCACTTTTTTTCCTATTTTTGAAGTTATATAACAAGATAAGATAATATTATGCCGTAAAATCTGGTATGACAGTTAATAGCCCTAGTTTTTTTCTTGAAAACTCAATCAAACCGATAACGATATCTTTTTTTTTTGTCGGAGATATCTTTACCTAAAAAGTTAAAAAAGTGCAAAAACACGATTTTTGGCTATATTGGATGTTATATGCAGGACACACAAAATTCTTCTGTGAATTTTTATTACCAGAAGCATTTAGTGCTTTCTTTTGGCTTTCAATTGAGCTATTAAATGTTCATCTGCAATATTCCTCTACAAAGTTATGACCCCGAAAAAAATCGCGGGTGGTATTTCAAAAAGTTGAATTTTTTTAAAAACCACCGTGAGCTGTTATATGAAAAACTTCGTTTTTATAGTTTTCTACTTCCTTAGCGCCCCGTGGGTCTTTTCAAATGAAAACTTTATATTTTTTAGTCTACATAGATACCTCAATTTGTTTAGGAGCTCAAAAGATTTTAATTTTTGGTGTTTTTAAAGTTTTGGGAAATTTTTTTTTTTTTTTTTACCCCCCCTCTCAGCAGGCCTGATGAGAGGGGGGGTAAGGGGTGATTCCCCCGAGCCCGGATTTTAATAAAAAATATTTTTTCCTCAATAAAATTTGAAGTAGTTTTTTGCAAGCTTGTTAAAATTAAATTTACATTTACTCTGTAAAATAAATAAAATATTTACTAGTGTAAAAAATAATACTCAAAATATTAATATGTGTGCATACTAGGGATAGAAACGATCCTTATTTTTGAGGCCAAATATGAACACCAACACGCACGTGAGAAAAAGCCCGGGCCCGCACAAAAGTTTATTTTTCAAGCCCGGTCTTGTTTGATAAAGTTTTTAAGGTTTTACCTTAATTATTTTCTAATTTTCATATTTTTACCTGAAAGGCTGTTTAATAAATTTTACAAAGACTTTTACTAGATGCCCTAGCGTACTTATTTCAGAAGTTCTACGATTTATTTAATAATTGCAGGCAAATCGTACACTGCCTTTTTTCTGTACATAAATATCTGTGGACTTTTGACAAAACAACCTAACTTGAAATTGGCAACTTTTCAGGAGAGCCTAAAAACTGTTTAACTACTTTTCAATAATGTGGCTCAATTTCGTTGAAGCAGCGTTGAATCTCCTCTTTCTATACATTTTTACTAATTTTTAAGTGTCAGCTGTCAAATTATTTTTTTCTTTTGGTTCATAAAACTTCACCGCACGAATGGCGTTAAGTTTAAATCTTGCGTATCTATGGGACACCCTTATATCTCTGGAACAAGAAATCATAGAGACATGGCGATTATACCACACGGTGCTCTTGAACAGTCGATAGGTTTTTTGAATATGTGGAGAAAATCTGTGAATGGAGTTTCATTTGTATTAGTTTAGTGGTCTGAAAAATGCAAACCTCGAAATCGTAGCTGATCATCCCCGCGAAATATCGCAAAAATACATATCCTATATAAAATAAAAAAAATTCATAAAAAAAAACGCAACAAACAAATATAAAAATAGTTATTTTTAATGTATTTTGCAATGTTGAATCCGAATCTAGCCTTAGAATTGCTGTATCTTATACGGTTTTTGAGTTATCTTAGCCTAAACAAGGAAAAAAAGCCGACGCTGTTTTATTGCTGTGTTTTGGAGCTATATAACAGGACGTATATCCGTAAATTCTGATGCTGAAATGGAAAGCTTTAATCAATCTTCTAAACCTAATTCAAATAATGTCGATATCTTTATTTTTCTCGGAGATATCCTAACCTAAAAAGTTAAACAAGTGCAAAAAACGTGTTTTGTCATTATTTCAGTCTACGATATTTCAGAGAAAAATTAAGCTATTGACGTAATTTAAATGCGGTTTTAAGGAAAAAGATTGGATCTTTCAGATAATGTATCGAACTCTGCATATGAATGTTATGTATTATAGTTATATAGCTTCAAAATATAGCAAAAATGGTATTTTTCCTTGTTTATGCTAAGATATCTCAAAAATCGTATGAGGTATAGCAATTTTAAGGCCGGATTTGGATTTAGCATTGCAAAATACATTAAATATCACTATTTTTATATGTGTTTGTTGCGTTTTTTTTCTGATTTTTTTTTTATTTTATAGGGGATATGTATTTTCGCGATATTTCGCGGGGATGATCAGCTACGATTTCGGGGTTTGCATTTTTCAGACCACTAAACTAATACAAGTGAAACCCCATTCACAGATTTTCTCCACATATTCAAAAAACCTATCGACTGTTCAAGAGCACCGTGACCAATAGAAGCGTTTTTAAATTTTACATTTAGGACTAAAGTCATGGAGAATTTTCTTATCTCGACTTAGGTTGCTTTGTCAAAAGTCCACAGCATAGCTGACCGTCTAGAGTAAAATTATAAAAATTTGGCACTCGCATAAAAAGTCGTGGCCCCCATGTAAAATTAATAAAAAAGAAAACATAAATTTTTTAAAATTATTGAAAACAACAACCAGCAAAGATTTTTAAATTAACAGTTACTTGTGCGAGTGTTTTTTTTTCGCAAATCTAAAAATCCTGAAAGTTCATAAAATGATCAAATTTGTTGTTGCAATTGTGTGTTGTTGTTTTTTTCTTTACGATAGGAACCCTTGCGTTTTGTTGCAACAACAAAACATACAGTCCTGTGTGGACGAAAAAACAACAACGAAACACAGTCTTGTGCGATCGCAAAAAAAAACAACAAAATTTACGCATATGTTGTTGCTGGTGGTCGATCGCAATGCTTCAAAATTTCGCATATACCGTTACTTGCGTGTGCGATTTTCATTTTCAAAAATTAAATTTTGCTGTGGCACGTGAGATCAAGTGATTTTCACATAATGGCACTTTGCGATGGCACGCGTGGGCGGCTATGGTCCACAGATATGTTTGTTATTGCACCGTTTTTTGAAATTCAAAAACATTCAAGCGAAGCAGCTTTTCGGGGAAATTTTAAATTTGTGCGAAGCAGCAATTGTTTATGTTTAAACATCCTCATCAAATGTTTAATTTTACCAGTGAAAGTGAGATGTGTTTTTCAATTGTGCTTAAAAATAATTAAAATAAGTAACTATTTCTGGTTTTATAAGGGTTTTGACTTCAAAAATTAGTAAGTTTTTATATATGGGGAAATCTCAGCAAGTGTGACTTTCGGTGTGCACAGGGTCGGTTCGCCGAGTGTGCAATCGTTGCATTTCCCACCCATACTAACAATACAAAAACATGCGTGTGCTACCTCTTGGGAGCTTTTTTTTTTAATTTTTTTGCCGAAATTCGAGCAAAATCCATAAATTTTGAGTGTTAATTGAATAAGCCGCTTCCGTTATTGAGCTATAACTTTTGATGCTGCTCAGCAGATTGTTTGGGGACTTCAGGATCTTTAACATGGATGTTAAGACATAAGAAAAGTCACATCTCATTGATGTGCCTCCGGTAGAACGCTAGATACGGGTCTCTTAAGTTGTGTGAATATTTTTTACTCGATATCTGGTAATTTTCGGTTTCAAACCTTGCGAAATCATTGGATCTAGGGCCAATAAATATTTGTAAAAAAATCGCCCCCTAGTACATGCTTGAACAATGGCTAATACGTACAATTTGTTAAGATTCATCTACAGTAGACCCCGCTTAATTGACTTGATGAAAAATGCAAACTTTTCGGTTCAATTAACCGGGGAATCAATTAAGCGGGACCCGCTTAATTGATCCGACCGATCAATTAAAAGAATCCCGGATAATTGATCGAGTGACTCAATTAAGCATAGAAAAAATTAGCATTTGGCGATTTTAGTTTTAATTTATTGGTTTTTTTTATATGTTCAAAGCATTAAGAATTCCTTTAAGTCATAAGCTCCATAAGGAGATAACGAATACAAAAATATGTATGTACAATATATTGTACATTAAAAAGTGCATTAGGTATATAAAGGGAACTTCAATTCACCTTTAAATAAAATAAAGAAAATTAATACAAGATACGGGTATGTGCGTTGTAGACTTGTACCTGAGGATATCAATTTAGATAAACTAGGTGTAATGGAAATGTATATGGAAATCGATAGCTTAGGATACGTTAACTACGAGGCCATCAGTCTGCCGTGCTGAATCGGATGCCTGAGCACATGACCGGCCTGAAAAATTTGCGAAAATCAGTTTTTTTGCAAATATCTCGCTAACGGTTACTTATATAGAAAAATTTTGGGACAGTTTTGTAATTGTGTGCGTATAAAAAGTTATTCAGGGTCAAATTTTTTAATTTTTTTATAATTTCCAGTGGCATCAGAAATAAAAAAATAGACAAACGTGATTTTGACTTAAACATTTAAAGCCATCATCTCCTCTGGACATATGTAGTATGTAAAGCACAATCCACATTCGTCAGCGTCAAAAATATCAGCTTGATCAAAACCCTTTAATAATCCGGGAAGAACTAAGTTATTGAAATCATTTGCTCCTTTTGTGTTTTCTGAGAATTTTTTACCATGGACTTTACGAAAGACGACACCTTAACGGGTTTGCCATAGTCAGTTCGGAGTTGGATTAAAATCTATATTGAGCTGCATTGAAAAGTGTTCAGATTTTTCCGTGTTAAGTTTTTGTTACTTTTAATATTGTTGATCTTTTATAAGGGCTATTTTATATGTATTTTTCATTTGGAAATAATGTTTTTCCTATCAATTAACCGGGGAAACCAATTAAGCGGTTTTGGTGCCTTTTTCAATGAGGACAGTTTCACTAGACTTTTTTTAGTTCAATTATCCGGGGAAGTCAATTAAAAGGGGGTCAATTAAGCGGGGTCTACTGTATATACGAGTACATAATGATTGTGTGTATGTGTGAAGCATTATCAGAAACTACTAAGCCAATTGAGCTGAAAATTTGGGAATGAGTGTATCTCAGGTATAGAAAAGTGTTTATGCTAAACACGAAGGTTTCCGAAGACCACCCGAAGGCTTCATAGTCAAAACGAAGAATATCTGGGAACACTAGAGGCGAACTATGGCGAACTTTCATCAAGTTTTAATTGATAGTTTTCTGGGTCACCCGAAGTTGGCCGAAGGTCACCCGAAGGCTTCGTATTCAAAACGAAGAATACAAGAGGGAAAAAATATATGAAGAACTATCAAGAAACCTTGACTAATACTATCAAGAAAATCGGTGCAGTATAACCTTAAAAAATTTTTTTGTATGAGGGCCACTCTAAATATGCACCTTTAATAAAAGTTTTTTAACATAAGCTGTGCCTCTTGATTTTATATATTTATATTTTATAGGCAAATGCCATGTAAATCGAAAAATTACGATTTAAAAAACTGTGTGAGGGCCACCCTAAATAAAAATTTTATGGTTTAAGCTGGGCCACTTAATAAAAAAGCCACGTGGTGTAGAATTAATGTGAATCGATTAACCGGTCTGTGAGAAAAAACGATAAAAAAATATTTTTGTATGAGGGCCTCTCTAAATAAACACTCTCGCGGTATGCAATATACTTTATAACCGATTCCCATTCCTACCAAATACATATAAAAAATTTCATAAAAATCACAAACACCGTGACGCAAGATTTTTGAAGATATTGGGGGATGCGATCGAAAAAAGTCAGTGAAAAATACTTCTAATATATCTAAAATTAATAATTCGCGGTCCAAAAAAGGGTGCCACATGTTTAAAAAATAACTCTTTTTTTTTCGAAAGTCACACTTGGTGATATTTTCCCATATATTTTTCATACTCTGTAGTTCGCTGAATTTCAGTTGTTTCTAATTGAATCGGTCATTTCAAAACCGTTTGAGCCAAGATTTTTCCAATTTTTTTTTTCGAAAATCGAACCTTAAAAGTAGACCCACAATGAAAGCAGGCGACATAAGTCAGAACATTCATTCCTCGTTAAATAATTCCGAGTTCATTGTTGAAACTAGTTCACTAGAGTGGTCCAAAATTTAAAATTTTTTTTGATTGCGCTCCCACAGCACTAAAATTTTCTCTCTGATGTAAATAAGCACAATGTAAAATTAGGTACATTTTAGAGAATATTTAATGCATCCCAAACCGTTTGAAAAACTTGTGTTTTTAAATTTAAACTGTTACATTCGAAACTGCATTTTATTCTCTAAGTTTTGAGGATATTGTCCATTCAAGGTTGAAAATAAAGTGACAAAATGGCCAATATCTCAAAAAAAAAAAAAAAGTGTTACGACTTTATAAAGAAAAATTTTAAATAGCCACTCCATTGTTCATCATGAGGAATAGTACCTTATGATTTATTTAAAAGAAAACCATTCGAGAAAGTGTTCGGATAGAGTATTCATTATTTTATCAAAACAAATTTTTTACGTATCATTATGATAGTAAAACATGAAAAACTTAATATTAATTTAAAACTATAATGAAAATCAATATTAATTTCAAACTACATACCACCGTACCATACATCCTGACAAAACAACCAAAGACAATAACAGGTCTTCTGGATTTTTTTATATTATTTATAAATTTTAAAGACTAGTTGATGTTCTAACCTTTGTGCGCCGAAACACTATGTTGAACAATAAAAAAAAAACAAGGTCCCCGCTATGTTACTTATTACCCTCGGGCAATAACAATTCTTATTTTTAGTTATTTTTTTTGTAACTTCGTATGCATAATTTGTACACTTATCAGAAAGTCTAGCTTTGACCATAAATTCCATAACATCCTTAAGATCTATTATAATCAAATTTTGTACAATAAGAGCCGTATTATTTTTCGATCCATACCACAAAAAATCATAGAGATATCTAAATTCTTTCAAAAGTTATTATTTTTGCAACGAGAAATGCAAGATGTCGCCACTGTGCGACGTAAGTCAAAATTTGGCAAAATCACGTTTATTAGCGATTTAGGTAGATTGATTAAACTACGTCGATGCTCATTTTCAGTTTTTAATGTTTGTTTAAAAAAAAAAGAGGTGGAATGTTTGAAACAATATATCATATCACAAACTGTCGTTTTGTATTGCGAATAAAGCATAAGTCGTTATTTTTCATAGCGCAGAACACTGAGTGAAATTTTAAGGTACATTAAGCTAGCAGAGCGAAAATGGCAGAACTGAAAAAAAATATGGCAGAATTATAGGCTAATTTTGGGCCCAAACGCCGAATTTTAGGCTCCTCATTTAAAAAAAAAAAAATAGCTCTGCTAGCTTAAGTTTAAGCCAGCTATTTCAAGAAAAACCCATACGGGACGTATATTGAACTAAAGTAAGTAGTCAATAATTATAGGCTAATTATAGGCCATTTAAATGCCCAATCGCCAAATAAAAAGCTTTCCATTAAAAAAAAGATTCTGCTAGGTTAAGCTTAAGCTAGCAGAGCGATTTCGAAAAAAAAACATTTTGTTCTAAAGAAAGTATTCAATAATTATAGGCTAATTATAGGCTATTTAAATGCCCTATCGCCAAAAGAAAAGCTTTTCATTTAAAAAAAAATGGACCAAATCAATTTTCTTGAAATAAGGAACTTTGAATAACAACAATTCCAGACGAAAAAAAAAAACAACAACAACAACACCAACAACTTTACAACAACAACAAATTTACTACTACTACAACAACAATAATTTTACATAAAAGTAGGGGTAAGTGGGCGGCCTGCGGCCGCTGCTCAGGATTTAAATCCGTCAGACATCCAACATAATATATCCAACAAATAGTTTTGCTAGTCAAATTGCGCGCGTAATTTTTAATAAAAATTTTTATTTTTTTTAAATAATAAGTAGCTACTGCGCTTGCATAAGACAGATCCGCGAAGCCGGTGTGAAGCTTTTCTTTTGGCGATGGGGCATTTAAATAGCTTATAATTATTGAATACTTTCTTTAATTCAAAATGTTTTTTTTCAAAATCCCTCTGCTAGCTTAAGCTTAACCTAGCAGAATTTTTTTTTTTTTTTTAAATGGAAAGCTTTTTATTTGGCGATTGGGCATTTAAAAAGCCTATAATTAGCCTATAATTATTATTGAAATTCGAATTACACTTTAACTTAAATCACTTTGTTATATGAAATATAGTAGATATTGAATTTTGTATTTATAATTTTGTCATATTATAAAATTTTCTTCACTTCAATAAAACTTAGTCTACTAACAGGTTATGGGCCTGCATTGAAATTTATATAAAAAATAAAATTTGTGAAGAACATTTTTTTTTTTCTAATATTAAAATAAAAAAGAAGAATCCTAATTTAAAGAATGGAGAGCTCCGGCAATTGGCCCCACATAGAGAAGCTAACAGGGCGAGAAAATTATTCGCAGTGGGCATTTGCAATGCGCACCATTCTGGATATAGACGATTTTTGGAAAATTGTTGAAGTCTCCAAGAGTTATGAGGATTTAAGTGATGCTGAAAAGAAGAGCAGCGTGAAGGCAAGATGCAAAATTGTCTTGTCTTTGGCTGTTGACAATTTCGTACATGTCCAAGGGACGAAAACGGCACACGAGGCATGGGAAAAGTTGAAATCCATGTTTGAAGATAACAGTCTTACCAGAAGGTGTAGTTTGTTGGCGCAGCTTACTAGTTACAAACTACAGAATTGCGCAAATGTTTCAGAATACGTGAACGGCATCATCTCAGCAGCAAATAAATTGAATGCAATCAATTTCAAAGTAAGCGATGAATGGGTTGGATCATTGCTACTCGCGGGTTTGCCCGACGAGTACCGGCCAATGATTTTAGGACTCCAAAGCTGCGGAATTGAAATCACAGGTGACTTTGTCAAAACAAAATTGTTGCAGGATGTACGAGACCAATCAGTTACTGATGGAGCAGCTGCATTTCAAGCAAAAAAAGGCAAGCAAAATAAAGGACCAAGGTGTTATAACTGCAATGGTATTGGCCATATTGCGAAGAACTGCCGCAAAAACAAAAGTGATCAAAATAAAAATCGTGCTAATTATACAGCATTTGTATCTGGCCAAGTTGATAAAGATTCATGGTTTATAGATAGCGGGGCATCTGTGCATATGACGCATAGATCAGATTGGTTGGCCAATTATAAGTGTATCGGATTTCAAGAAATAGTGCTAGCGGACAATAAAAATTTGAAAGCCGCTGGCAAAGGTGACATTTGTTTGGATACATCTGACAACGAAATAAAATCATTCGTTAATGTATCAAATGTGCTTCATGTTCCTGAGTTGGCAACGAATTTACTTTCTGTGAGCGAGATTATACAGAAAGGAAACCGAGTTGAATTTAATAAAAATGGGTGCACAGTTTACAACAATAGCGGTCAAAAAGTTGCAGCAGCGAAACTTGTTAATGGTATGTACAAACTTATTTGTACCACTCGTAGCGTCAAGAGAGCAATGGCTGTGAAAACAGATTTAAGCAATTATGAAATTTGGCATCAAAGGTTAGGCCATTTAAATCCCCATGGAATAGATATGCTGAAAAATGGACTAGCAAATGGAGTGGTGCTTAACTCAAAGAACAAATCCGATGTGTGCATCGCTTGTGCAAAAGGAAAACAGAAACGAAAAGTTTTTCCTAAGGAAGAGCATCAAGTTGAAGGAAAACTTATACTTGTTCACACCGATCTCTGTGGCCCTATGGAAATCAGTTCAATAGGTGGAAGCAAATACTTTCTAACCTTTATTAACGACTGCACAAGAAAAGTTTTCGTTTATTTTCTAAAATCTAAAACTGAAGTCAAACAGCACTTAGTGGACTTCAAGAACTTAGCTGAAAATCAAACTGGCAAAAAATTGAAAATGATACGTTCAGACAATGGCAAGGAATACATCAATAATGAAATTAAAACGATTTTACAGCGCTATGGAATTCGTCATCAAACCACCGTAGCTTATAATCCGGAGCAGAATGGAGTAGCTGAGCGCATGAACAGGACTCTAGTTGAGAAAGCAAGATGTATGCTGGCACATGCAAATTTGTCGAAGAAGTTTTGGGCGGAAGCCATCAATACAGCGGCTTATTTAGTGAACAGGTCTCCACACAAAAATATGGCGTTGACACCAGAAGAGACATGGCTAGGAAAGAAACCCGACTTAACAAATTTAAAAGTGTTTGGTTGTCTTTCTCTTGTCCATATACCCAAACAGAAACGCCACAAATGGGATTACAAATCCGAAGAATGCATATTTGTGGGCTATGCTGAAGATTCAAAGGGCTATCGTGTTTTTAATCCGAAAACAAAAATAATTTTTCTGAGCAGAGACATCATCTTCCATGAAAGAACGTTCTTTGGCAAAGAAAACTCCACAGATGAATGGATTCATTTTCCAGTAAATCAAGAACAAGATACAATGAATATTCAAAATATTGCAGAGGCATTCGATGAAGTGGGGGACGTGAACAGTGACCAAATTAATGATGCTGAGCCAGAACAAGAAGATGTCAATAATGTTGCTGAAGAATCATTCTCATCAGCCTACGGAGATGGAAGTGAAGTGGGGGATGAAGCTAGCAACATTATTACTAACCAAATAGTTGAAGAGCCAATAGCCTTGAGAAGGTCTGCAAGAACTTCGAAGAAAGTCGATGAGGAACCAATAGTCTTACGAAGATCTTCAAGAACACCAAAACCAAGAAATTTAAATTTGGAATAACAAATTAGATTCAGAACTAAGAAAATTCGGCTTATCGCGATCCAAAACTGATCCCTGTGTCTACTATAAAATAAGTGGCAACATAAGAGTATATATTGCAATATATGTGGACGATATGCTCATATTTTCGAATGACGAAAATTCAAAAATTGAGATTAAAAGTTATTTATCTTCTCATTTTAAAATGAAAGATTTGGGTAAAGCTGAATTTTGCCTTGGAATGAAAATTGAAAGAGAAAGCGATAAAATTCAAATAAGCCAAGAAAACTACATCGAACAAATTTAAAAACGTTATGGAATGGATGGGTGCAAGCCTGTTGCGACTCCTTTGGATTCGAATACCAAGCCCACAAAGGCAATGTCACCAATTATAGATGCAGGCAGGCAGAAGATGTCTGAAATTCCCTATCAAGAGGCTATCGGTAGCTTAATGTACGCAGCTCAAACTACTAGACCAGATATATGCCAAGCTGTAAATCACTTAAGCAAATTTAATAACAATCCTGGACAAGCTCATTGGAGTGCGGTGAAGCGTGTCTTTCGCTATTTGCAGAATACAAAAAGAATGAAGTTACATTATGTGAAAAATGGAATAACAGAAATTGTCGGATTTTCAGATGCAGACTGGGCAGCAGATGAAGATGAAAGGAGGTCCATTACTGGATATACTTTCTTAATGATGAATGGTGCAATATCATGGAACAGTAAACGACAACCAACTGTGGCCTTGTCATCAACTGAAGCTGAATATATGGCTCTATCAGCAGCTACTCAAGAAGCTTTATGGTTAAAAAACTTGAGCAATGAGCTTAATGACGTAAACGCGTCAAAAATAAAAATATACTGCGACAACAAAAGTGCTTTGCATCTTGCTAGTAAAAATGGATACCATGCAAGATCGAAACATATCGACATTCGGCACCATTTTATACGCGAAAAATATGAAGAAGGTGCAGTCAATTTTATTCATGTAGGAACAGAAGAAAAAATAAACGACTCGTTTTTTTTTTTGGGAATCTCTCCCGCCAACGGATCAGTAACGGATCCGTAACGGATAAAAAAGCGAAGATTTGAACCGTCTGGCACACTGGGTTTTGTCATATTATAAAATTTCTTCACTTCAATAAAACTTACTCTACTAACAAATTATTGACTACTTACTTTAGTTCAATATACGTCCCGTATGTGTTTTCTAGAAATAGCTCTGCTGGCTTAAATTTAAGCTAGCAGAGCTACTTTTTTTTTTTTTAATGAGGAGCCTAAAATTTAGCGTTTGGGCCCAAAATTAGCCTATAATTAGCCTATAGTTCTGGCATATTTTTTTTCAGTTCTGCCATTTTCGCTCTGCTAGCTTAATTTACCTGAAATTTTATCGACCTCGGCTATTCAATTCTATGAATATTTGCCCAAGGAACCATACCTCTGAGTTCAACTTTAGTTCGGCGCATTTTCGATCGAAAATTTTACCTTGCATTTAATATTTTTTTTATTTTCATACTAAATTTTAAAAATTCTTATAGAGACAAAAGTAATGTCATAATATGATTTGGCTTATATTGTCCGATTTTGATGAATCTAAAATAAATGCACATTCGATTAATCATATAAGGACACGTTAGGACATTAATTCTTTATTTCCTAAGGAACATTAGATAATTTTGACTTACGTCGTATTAGAATTAGGCCGACGATATATATTTTACTTTTTTCAATAAACTTAAATTTCTTTATCCTGAAAAATCCAGACATTTCTTTTTTCAAATGTCTAGCAAAATTAAGATTTTTTCTCCAAAAATCCAGGAAACCCAATTTGTATCTGGCAACCCTAATTCTGTGTGACACGATTTTTTTAACACGAATATGTCTGGAACTTCTTGTTACCAAAGTTGCCTGATGATATAGGTGTGTAACACGTCAGGATTTCGAGATAACTTTAAGTCATAATCCGAAACCCTTTACAAATGAGGCCATTTTAAATCATCAGGGGAGTTTTGGAGAAAAATGCAACTGCAACATAAGAAAATTAAACTTTAAGTATAATGTATTTATCAATAAAATAAACAGATTGAGAGACATCAACAACCTCGCTTAGCCACCTGCGCTCTTTTAGATTAAAAATGAAACAAGTTTCACACCCAACTGACAAATTGGAAATTTGCCCTCAACTGAATGCTTAATAAATACTTAAATTGATTGATGCCTTTGATTGACATAATCGTACATACGTTTATTCTACATAAAAGTCTTTTGTCGCAAAATTTTTCAGTCACAACTATTTACTGACCTTGAAAAAACATGCCAAAGTTATTTAAAAAAAAAAAAAAAACTGAAACAAATCGCCAATGTGTCGTTGGTCAGATCGGTTTGTGGCTCAAAGACGACGAATTACTAATTCAAATGAGGGCAATTACAATACATCAAGTAATGTGATTGAAACCGCCTCTACAACGAAAAGCAATATAACTACTCCACATAGCAACAAAAAATAACACCTTATACATACGTAACTAAATACCTATATATATATGGGGTGATTCAATTTAAAGCGACCCTAGGCAAAAACAAATTTAAATTTGAGCATAAAAAAGTTGATGAAAATTGACATATTTTAAGTCAGTACTCGCGATGAAACTTTTTGGCATGGTACTTTACACGATTTGACTGGACAGGTATTTTTTTATTTTGCCCAAAATCGGTTTGCTTGAACTGTGTGCCATATGACAAAAATTATGGGTTGGATATTCGTGTTTTCGTACTTAAAAACAGACGGGTTCAGCGAAATGCTCATAACTTGGGTTCCTGTGAGCCAATTCTTCAACTAATCAGGTTTCAAAAAATGTAAGGTCTGTTTCATTATCTTGTATAGCAAGGGAAAATTTTGGAAATTCTGAAAAAAGTAAAAAAAAATTACACAATATAGTACATATATTGAAAACACAGATTTTCTTCTTTAAGTTTAACAGGACATTAAAAACTACCGTAGAGGTAAATAGAAAACTAGTAAGGGTGGTGTCTTTGGCCTGGCCAAAAAGTAAATACCATACACCGCATTTCAAATAAGTATATAATTAAACACTTAAGGCGCCAGTACATACAGGGCAGCGCGTGCAGCGCGCGCATTATAGGCTTTGACAGTTGATTTAAAAACATAGCTCCTTATGGAGAGTGATACATACAGAAAAGCGAACAACGCACACGCTGCGTTCAATGCGTAGAGTACACCAACTTTCAACTTTTCGAACGCATCATTTGCGTTTGACATTTCGTTTCTTTTGTTTATTTATTTATAACTAATTTTCGCAGCAGAAAAAAATAAATTAAAAAAGAAAAAAAAATCAAAATTAAGGAAAAACGTATAAGCAAAGTGCAGGAGCAAGTCTGCCTATATAATAAAGGCCATTCAGAGTGTATTTGAAAACGCATTTATGCGTTCTATGTAACGGCACAAGCATCACTCGCGTGCGTTGTGATGCGTATGATGCGCGCGCTGCACGCGCTGCCCTGTATGTACTGGCGCTTTTAGTTGATAAATACTATGCAACATTCTTGCACATACTAGTTTTTATTAAAATAAATTGTTTTATTGTTCTGTAACTCCTTGGGGAGAATAAGAACAAATTGGTTTTATGGGAAGTGCCACGCCCTTGTAACCGAGTTTACCTAGATGTTGCGTAGAATATGCATTTACTGTTCTGAGTGTTTGAGTGAAATTCGGTTAGGTTTTCTTAAAAAAATCATTCAGCTAGCATTTTGAAACTTTCGCTTATATGGGAGGTGCCACGCCCTCTAGTCCTACTTCGCCTACTTTTTGCTCAGAGTTTGCAATTGATGTTTTTAGTGTTTGGTTTAAATTTGGTTGGATTATCTCAAAAAACACTTTCAGTATAACATTTTGAAATTTTTGTTTATATGGGAGGTGCCCTCTAGTCCGAATTCGCCTAGTTTTTGCTCAGAGCTTGTACTTACTATCTCTAGTAATTATGTGTATTTTGCTTCTGTTATTGCAAATAATGCTCTTATTATTGCATTTTGAATATATTTTTTGTATCGGCGATAGGCGTGTCCGTTGACCGATTTTGTTCATTTTCAATCCCCCGAGCTAACTTTAACGATGAAGGCAGAATACCAAATTTCATTGAATTATGTTGCTCAGTTTTCCCAAAAATGTATTTCCACGCACACCCAGCCAGCCAGCCTGCCAGCCAGCCAGACAGACGGACATAGCTATATCGACTCAGGAGGTGACGCTGATCAAGAATATATATACTTTTCCATACCTGCCACGCCTCCTTCTCTGCGTTACAAACGGAAGGACAAAGTGAATATACCCTGAGTGAAGGGTATACGTATAACTAGCGAAATCGTTTAAGATTTTTGACAGAAAAATCAGCCTTTTTTAAAGAAAAAAATATATAAGGTTTTCTAAAAAGAAAGTTCAGAAAAATGAGTTAGGTAAACCATTTTTTTTTTTTTTCATAATGAGTATTACAATAACTTTATTGAGTCAAATATTTTCCATTGTTATTGACCACCTCTATACATCTTTCGGGCAAAACCATAATACCGTCCTTAAAGAATTCCTGGGGTTCCTGCTCGAAAAACTCGGACAAGTCTTTTGTGTGATCTTCTAAGGAATTCAATTTTACGCCATAAAGATAATTCTGCAACGAGAGAAACAAATGGTAATCCGAAGGCGCAAAGTCTGGGCTGTATGGTGAATGCATTAAAACTTCCCAGCTAAGGTCCCTCAGTTTTTGGCGGGTCACCAAAGAAGTATGTGGTCTAGCGTTGTCGTGATGAAGGAAGGCACCCTTTCTATTGACTAATTCCGGAAGTTTTTCCTTGAGCGCTTCATTCAATCTTGTTAATTGTTGACAGTACAATTCCGAAATAATCGTTTGGCCACCCGGAAGAAGCTCGTAGTACACACGATCTTTAGAATTCCTGAAATAGGCAAGGCGCCTATCTAGTGGCGTTTAAGTGCGCGTAACTTTTTTATTAATGATAAATTCCTCCAATTTCTGTGAAGATTTTAGAGAACATTTCTGTGTAAATTTTGTTTGTATTTATTGGTAGGTATAGCTTTATTGTCTATTTGTTAATTGAAAAGTGCATTTTTTATAAGAAGTTTTAAAAATTTTTATGAAAAGTTTATTTCATCTGTAGGATATCCAGGTCAATCTGACCTTCATATAGCAGGTCAAAAACTACTTATTTACTAGCTAATGACCGTATTAATATAGCAAGAATTACCGCAGTTTGCACTGGACACTGGGCCATCGGCAAGCATGCTGAAAAACTAGGCATCCCTTTCAACCCCCTTTGTCGGAGTTGCTTAGTTGCAAGCGAGCAAGAATCTCTTGAACACTTTCTCTGTGACTGCCCAGCTCTGGCTAGAGCTAGACTTACATCACTGGGAAAGCCTTTCTTCAATACACTCAGCGAAATTGCCGACATTGAAATTGGCTCGCTGCTCAGTTACCTTAATATGACTAACTGGATATAGATATCGTTAGTTAGGTGATTAAAATTTTCACATACACTTATACCAGTCTGTCGAGTCACTTTTGTGGTATTAAAATGGCACTTTTAGTGCTACTTAGGTTTTAGCTTGCATCGCTAAACCGCCACTCTAACCTAACCTAACCTTATTTCATCTAAATTTTGAATTATTTTTAGTCCTACCACAAAAGTTTAATAAATTTTTGCTCAATATTTAGGGAGAAATCGCAATTTTTAACAAAAAATTCACATAAGCACTTTTGAAAAAATTAAAATTTTTTTAAAAAAGTATAAGGCAATAATTCTGATCAAAAACTCTTTCAAGAACCACCAAAAAAGTGTCAGCTTAGAAAGTTAGTTTTTACTGTGTCCGTTTCAAAAAATTTAGGTCAGCTTTAAGTTTCTTTGTTGATATCTGTAAATTTACCTATAGCGAAACCACTTAATATTGTTGAGCATCTTACCAACTTTATCTGCGAACGATCTTCGCACTAGGTTACGGTTACTGCCTGTATCAATGATTGCATTCGTTTCTTATGTCTCACTAACTTTAATTGACCTTACAAAACTGGCCACTTCGTCGAATGCTGAGTAAAATGTCTGCATTGATTTTCTTCTGGTTTGTACGTTGACAAAGCTGACACCTATCTTTTCGTTGAGGCTCTAGACATTTGGTTGAGTAATGTCCAAATTTTTGACAATTAAAGCATTTTATAATTCCCTCTTCCTTCGTGGTTATGTCGGTTTTCGATTGTTGTTTCACACTGAGGCTTTTAGCTTATTATGAGCGCAAAACGAACCAATGTCGCGTAGCAGTTCATTGCAAGTGGCTCATTGATTCCATTTATAATAGCTGTGTTCCAATGGTAGTGGATCTGATCCAGATCAGATCCACTTTCAAGCAAAACAAAAACAAATTCAGAACCAGCTCAGATCTTGGTTCCATTTTCTGGATCTTTGAATGCGTTCGGAAATCTTTTTTGGATCAATGGAAGTGTTTAGAAAATTACGGGTTTTATTTGGCAGCACTGGCTTATTTCTTGACGTTTTGACATCTGGTGAAAAAAAATTATTAAAAACTTCGTTGAGAATTGCTGCCAGGAGAAAAACACTTCATGCAGAAAATCTACCTAGAATTTGGCCGCACCGTGTATCTTTTGTTGCTCGCAAAAAATAAGAGACATATCATCCCAATGTTATGCGTTTTTAAGTACTGTAAATCGATTAATAAATTGCTGGAGATTCAATGGCAAACTGTGCAATCAGTGAAATTTGAAAGTATATTTGACGTAGGACGTGCATTAAAAAATGCTATGTCATTAACTCGCGGTCTTTGCGTGACATATGGCTATGGAAAAGTATGATATAAATGCACGATTTGTTATTTGATGATGACGGTGAGGTATTTTGGGTGATAAGCGGATTCTACGTCACAGGTTTTGGAACCATTTCCCACAACGGTGCTCCTGAGACGGGCTTGCACCAACATGATCAGTCACTCCAAAATGTTAGTGGGGTTCAAATATATAGTACTTAAACATCATTTTAAGCGCAAAAAAAAAAATTTATGTGGCGCTTTTTAAAAAATTTCATTTTGAAAATTGTACTAAAATTTCTATATAAAACGAACAAATCGTATAAAATAAAACCAACAAATAAAACCGAAATAGTAATTTTAGATGTATTTTGTGACGCTGAATCCGAATCTGGCGCTAACTTGTCAGGATTTTGAGATTTTTTAAACTAAAAGTGCAAAAAACACAGTTTTTAGCGGTTTTTAAAATTTTATAAGAAGTTATGATAGTTTCTTGCCATAAATCTTAATGTGATATTTGAAAGTTTTTTAACAAGTTATGATAGTTTCTAGCCACAAATCCTGATGAAATATTTGAAAGAACTAGTTTTAGCCTTCAAAACCCATTTTTTATTATAACAAAATCTTTTTCTTTTTCCAAAATACCGTAGCCTAAAAAGTGGAGAAATGGTTTTTCGTTATTTCAGTTCAGGATATTTCAGAGTAAAATATAGATTCTGATGTAGTCCAAAATGGATTTTGGAGGCCAAAGCTAGTTCTTTCAAATATTTAATCAGGATTTGTGGCCAGAAACTATCATAACTTGTTATAAAACTTCAAAAATAGCTAAAAACTGTACTTTTTGTACTTTTAGATTAGGATCTCTCAAAATCCTGACAAGTTAGAACAATTTGGGTGCCGGATTCGGATTCAACATCAAAAATTACTATTTCGGTTTTTATTTGTTGGTTTTATTCTTTACGTTTTTTCGTTTTATATCGAAATTTTAGTACAATTCTCAAAATGAAATTTTTTAAAAAGCGCCACTTGGATTTTTTTGTTTTGCGCTTAAAATGAGGAGAGATTTTCCAAAAGGGTGTAAAAACATGTTAAACAATTTTTCAGTAATGAGAAAAAACTTTTAGGGGCTGTTTACAATAACTTATTTTTTTTTAATATCTCCAGTGTTATTGTGAGTTGACTAAAGATTCTAATCCCCTTATTATTTTTATTCTAACATATTTGTAGTAATTTCAAAATGTAAAAAACATTTGGAAATAAGCCCTTTTGTTCTGAAACATTTGGAAATAAGCCTTTTTGTTTGGAAATTTTCATAAGTTACTCTTATTTCACTCTTCTTTCACTATTTGGAAATTCAAGCTGCTGTCTATAGGCATGGTATGTTAGCACCTACAGTGGCTCACAAAAGTATTCGGAATTTGAAAATTTTTTAAAGAACCCAATGTGCACAAAAACGGATGAGGATCCGTTTCGAATCCATTACGAGTTCATAAAGGTATAAAAAACGTAATCCGCGGTAACGGATCCATTTCGAACCCGTAACGTACATCAAAAACGAATTCAAAACGCTTTGTTTAGATAAAAAAAAAAACATTTTGAAGCGCTTATTAGCGAATAAAAAAAAATTAAATTCCGCAGTGCGGGCCCGTTTCGAATCCGAAACTTATGTAAAAACGAATTCAAAACGGATTTGCTTTTAAATATGTTAATGCTGTTTATTTACAGAAAAAAACCGTTTTGATGCGCCTATTAGCAATTAAAAAATAATAAAAAGAAAAAAAAGGAAGAAAAATAAAGGGTAAAAATCCACCTCTGGTAGGATTCGAACCTGGGCAAATCCGTTTCGATTCCGTAAATACTTCAAATACGAACTGAAAACGGATTTGCTTTAATTAATTTTTATGATAAAAAAAATATTTTTGATTTGTTTTTTTTTATTTTTATTTTATTGCGTATGATTTTTTGTAAACTTTTTAAACTCTGTTTGAAAAAATGTTTTTGATTCCAAATTTGAGTATATAACATTTTTTATCAAAAGAAGGGAAGAAAAACAACACAGAATATTTATAAAAAACAACAGAAATTTGTTTAATATACAAACTTTAAATCTCAACATCAAATAAGTCTACATCAGTTAAGTAAACATCATATCGGTCAATAGCCTAGTTGTCTAACGTCTCGTGTATGAAAGAGTAATACCCCGGGAGCCTGAGTTCGACTCCCGGCCGGGCTAGTAATTTTTATTTTTTTTTTTTTGTTATTTCCCAATGTGCACAAAAACGGATGAGGATCCGTTTCGAATCCATTACGAGTTCATAAAGGTATAAAAAACGTAATCCGTGGTAACGGATCCATTTCGAACCCGTAACGTACATCAAAAACGAATTCAAAACGCTTTGTTTAGATAAAAAAAAAAACATTTTGAAGCGCTTATTAGCGAATAAAAAAAAAATTAAATTCCGCAGTGCGGGCCCGTTTCGAATCCGAAACTTATGTAAAAACGAATTTAAAACGGATTTGCTTTTAAATATGTTAATGTTGTTTGTTTACAGAAAAAAACCGTTTTGATGCGCCTATTAGCAATTAAAAAATAATAAAAAGAAAAAAAAGGAAGAAAAATAAAGGGTAAAAATCCACCTCTGGTAGGATTCGAACCTGGCCAAATCCGTTTCGATTCCGTAAATACTTCAAATACGAACTCAAAACGGATTTCCTTTATAATTTTTATGATAAAAAAAATATTTTTGATTTGTTTTTTTTTTTGTCTTTTTATTTTATTGCGTATGATTTTTTGTAAACTTTTCAAACTCTGAAAAAATGTTTTTGATTCCAAATTTGAGTATATAACATTTTTTATCGAAAGAAGGGTAGAAAAACAACACAGAATACTTATAAAAAAACAACAGAAATTTGTTTAATATACAAACTTTAAATCTCAACATCAAATAAGTCTACATCAGTTAAATAAACATCATATCGGTCAATAGCCTAGTTGTCTAACGTCTCGTGTATGAAAGAGTAATACCCCGGGAGCCTGAGTTCGACTCCCGGCCGGGCTAGTAATTTTTTTTTTTCTGTTATTTTGTTTTTTTTTAATTAAAAATAAGCGCTTCACCCTGTTTTCTTTTTTTTTATAAGCAGCATTAACATTATTAAAAGCGAATCCGTTTTGAATTCGTTTTTGATGTACGTTACAGGTTCGAAACGGATCCATAAAAGAAGAAAAACGATTCGTTTTTTTTTAGGAATCCTTCCCGCAAACGGATCAGTAACGGATACGTTTCGGATTCCGTAACGGATAAAAAGAACGAAAATATGAACCCGTTGCGGATCCGAAACGAGTCCGTTTGGCACACTGGGTTGGTTTTTTTTTAATTAATAATAAGCGCTTCACCCTGTTTTCTTTTTTTTTTATAAGCAGCATTAACATTATTAAAAGCGAATCCGTTTTGAATTCGTTTTTGATGTACGTTACAGGTTCGAAACGGATCCATAAAAGAAGAAAAAACGATTCGTTTTTTTTTAGGAATCCTTCCCGCAAACGGATCAGTAACGGATACGTAACGGATTCCGTAACGGATAAAAAGAACGAAAATATGAACCCGTTACGGATCCGAAACGAGTCCGTTTGGCACACTGGGAATACCCAATGTGCACAAAAACGGATGAGGATCCGTTTCGAATCCATTACGAGTTCATAAAGGTATAAAAAACGTAATCCGCGGTAACGGATCCATTTCGAACCCGTAACGTACATCAAAAAAGAATTCAAAACGCTTTGTTTAGATAAAAAAAAAACATTTTGAAGCGCTTATTAGCGAATAAAAAAAAATTAAATTCCGCAGTGCGGGCCCATTTCGAATCCGAAACTTATGTAAAAACGAATTCAATACGGATTTGCTTTTAAATATGTTAATGCTGTATATCTACAGAAAAAAACCGTTTTGATGCGCCTATTAGCAATTAAAAAATAATAAAAAGAAAAAAAAGGAAGAAAATAAAGGGTAAAAATCCACCTCTGGTAGGATTCAAACCTGGGCAAATCCGTTTCGATTCCGTAAATACTTCAAATACGATCTCAAAACGGATTTGCTTTATTTAATTTTTATGATAAAAAAAATATTTTTGATTTGTTTTTTTTTTTCTTTTTATTTTATTGCGTATGATTTTTTGTAAACTTTTCAAACTCTGTTTGAAAAAATGTTTTTGATTCCAAATTTGAGTATATAACATTTTTTATCAAAAGAAGGGAAGAAAAACAACACAGAATATTTATAAAAAAACAACAGAAATTTGTTTAATATACAAACTTTAAATCTCAACATCAAATAAGTCTACATCAGTTAAGTAAACATCATATCGGTCAATAGCCTAGTTGTCTAACGTCTCGTGTATGAAAGAGTAATACCCCGGGAGCCTGAGTTCGACTCCCGGCCGGGCTAGTAATTTTTTTTTAATTTTTTGGTATTTTGTTTTTTTCAATTAAAAATAAGCGCTTCACCCTGTTTTCTTTTTTTTTATAAGCAGCATTAACATTATTAAAAGCGAATCCGTTTTGAATTCGTTTTTGATGTACATTACAGGTTCGAAACGGATTCTTAAAAGAAGAAAAAACGATTCGTTTTTTTTTAGGAATCCTTCACGCAAACGGATCAGTAACGGATACGTAACTGATTCCGTAACGGATAAAAAGAACGAAAATATGAACCCGTTACGGATCCGAAACGAGTCCGTTTGGCTCACTGGGTAGTAAAATTTGTTAGTTACGAATTGAATTTTTTTAATCATTCTTAGTAATTATATCTCGGTAAATATCTAGTTTTATTTATTAAAAGAAGCTTTCCTAAAATGTAACTTAAAAATGAAAAAAGAGCTTATAAGCAAAATTTTACTTAAATTTAATACACAAAAGTATTCGGAATTATATCGAAATTTTAATAACGAAATAAAAGAATAATCCAAAGGTATTTGAGAAAATCAGAAGAAACCACTCTTGAATAAAAATAATTTTAATGCGAGAGGACGGGAAAAACCTTTACTAGATTGTTAGCGGCGCACACTGGCGACATTTCTCAAAAGTGGTTGCAAAAATCAATTTTGGTGTGGTGGAAATTCGCAAATCTAATGATGCAGTTCGATAAACAAATGATCAATATTTAAGAATATAAAATTTTAATTCATTTGAAAAAATGGTTCGCTTTGTAGAGCTGGTCAAAGTCGATGGTTTTTTCGAGTTTGTCATTTTTTTTTTTTTCTTTAAGATGAGGTTCTAATTTTCCTTCAACTTATGAAAGAAAAGTTATTTTTTTTCTATTTATGCTATAAACGGTTTTTATACTATCAAGTCACACTGAAAATAAATGATTTTTGTTTTTAATGTCTGAGGTTTCTGTACTTTCTGAAACACCATTTTTACCCCTTTTTTTCAACTTCGAATGGAGTTTCAAAAAAATGTTCACAAAAGATATTTTTTTTAATCCAAATAAGTGGAAGAGTACATCGGATTCTATAAAAGAAGAAGATTAATTGCAGAAGTGTTTGAGTAGCGTTAAAATACGTATAAGACACATTTTGAATTTAGCAAGGAATAGCATTTGCGTCTGTCAGAGCTATCCCAAATATATAAAATAGTGTCATAGACATTTAAATAATAAAAAAAAAGATATCTTACGGTCTACTAAAACTAGATAGGCTCAACAATTTTGAATACAATATAAAAATTTTAGCTGCGTCTATTTCATCAGGAAACCTATGACTCATGGCGTCATTTTACGAAAAACCGTTGCAAAAATGAATTTCGAGTAAGTCTCTTTTACAAATCTGATATTACCATCGAATATAAAATATTTAGGAGCTAAAGAATTTGAAAGTTTTAATCCATTCGGGCTAGTGGTTTGGTTTTTACAACCTCTCAAAGTTGAGTATATTTTGAAGTTAGCGAAAAAATTTCCTTTTTTAGAAAAATTCCTCATATTTAGGTTGAATACTTTGGCAAACGGTTAAAGGAAAATGATTTCTTCTTGTACTTAAAGCATTATTGATCTTGTTTAATAAAACTGGGTAGTTTTTATTTTTTTATTTTTTTTTAATACATTGCTTCCAGCGTAGTTTTTAAGCTTTGGGTTGAGTTTAAGAAAGAACTGCGCTTTTTGTAAGGCTCGGCTTACTACACAACTAATTGGTGTTTATTTCTCAGCTTGCACTCCAAAAACTGCATGCTTTTACTTGCAACCTTTTGTGTAAGATCCACTTTTATGGCGAAACCTATGGATAAAAAACTAGTTTCACGAAGTTTTAGGTACAGAAGTTTGTATTTTTAATTTTGTTTTTGTCGATTACAGCGCCACCTAGGCCGGATAAGAAAAAATATTTTAGACAAAACGTTCGTACTTTTTTACGTCCAACCAGAATCTTTAATAAAAAATGTGGGTTTCCATTTAAAATTTTGAACTTGCCGCCGCCCCACCTCCGTCGGGGATGACAGGGGGTCAAATTTCATATCGTTGAATAGATCTCTGAAAATTATTTTACACGTATTTTTTTATTTTTTGATGTTACGTTCAGTTTCGGCCATTTCGGGATTTTCCTAACAATGTGTATGTAATTTACAGAAAATCGAACTTCAACAAAACATTGCATTTCAACCTGCAATGCAATCTAAATGAAATTTGGGGTCTTAATAGTTATGAAATTTTCTATTCATAACCGAAAACAGAATTAAAATATCTTAAATGGTTCAGAAGTTATGATTTTTGCAACGAGAAATGCCAGAAGAAGTACTTAGGTTATCGAAAAACCAAAATTCAACCACGTACTTCAGCAGTGGACTTTAATAAAAGCCTCATTTAATATAATGGAGTAAACATAAGTAATGAAACTGATCGCAGGACACTCAGAAATGCTAGTTATAATGGAAAAACTCAGTGTTTCAAACCATTTATATAGAAATGGAGCACGACTTTGAGTTATACCCCATTAGAAAGATATTTGTATGTAAATGTCCACATAGTTAAAATTATATTTATATTTTGCCACTAAGCCAGGTAAAATTAAATGCAAATTTTTTAATATTAACAACGACAAAATAAGCCGTCAAACAGAACTGAAAAGAGGATACAGCACAACGAGAAAGACAAAAAGGTGACTGACACTGACGTCATGTTTTTTGTTGTCTTTTCGTTTCACATTTGTCATTGTACCACTAATGATAAATGAGCTTTTCTATTTTGTACCAAATAGCAAAAAAAGTACTAAAACTGTTCAAAAAGTACCAAAATTATTTAATACATTTGTGGTCAAATTTTGACCATTGGGCGGTTCTAGTAATAATAAAAATGTAATAAAATATTCTTATGTATTGTATATTCGTTTCTAATGTTTCCTTCCTGATATCTGCGGTATTTTTTAACTAAAGCGTCAATATCGGGGGAAATTGTATTCGCCGATATTACTTTCATCCCTGACATGAGATGAGAATCTGTTAGCCTCAGCCTAACAGGAGACTAGTTTCAATACGTCTCCCGAACTTCATCTTTAAATCATTAAGATATGCTTTGCGTTTTGGAAAATGTTCCAAGTTTTTAACACAGAAGCAATTTTATTTTAAAGTTCTAATTTGGTTGTTCATTGTTGTTTTAATTTGACTTTGTCCTTTTAGTTTTAAATTCAAATCTGCCAAGTGTTTTGTTATAGTGCATAAATAATATAATGCACATTATGAAAACTAGTTTTTTCACCGCAGACCTCACTGTATTTTCGCGTGCCGCGAGTTTGACATTTCTGACCTAAACCATTCGTTGCAATTTGTGTTTTTTTGCAAACTCTAAGGTTTGAAACGTTGAGTTTTTCCATTATAACTAGCATTTCCGAGTTTCCTGCTATCAGTTTCATCACTTATGTTTACTCCATTATATTAAGTGAGGCTTCTATTAATGTCCACTACTGAAGTACGTGGTTGAATTTTAGTTTTTCGTTTCATATCCAACCCGTCTCGAATGACTAGTACCGATAACCTACCAAAGCGTTGAGAATTATGGAATTTTTTTCTTTCTACAATGCTGCGGATAGTCTAAATACTTTTTCCAACGTCGCTTGCAATCTAGTAAAGGGTTTTTCCGTCCTCACGCATTAAAATTTTTTTTATTCAAGAGTGGTTTCTTCTAATTTTCTTCCCATCTTACTTTTTGTGAAAAACGAGGTTTTTCGCTTAAACTGACAAAACAGAACTGAACTACCGCAAACTAACTGTAAATTGAATTTCAAGAGTATCTTAAATACTTTTGGATTATTTTGTTTTTAAAATGTGGCCATATTTTTTGGAATTCCGAATACTTTTGTGCATTGAATTTAAGTAGAATTTTGCTTATAAGCTCTTTTTTAATTTTTAGGAAAGTTTCTTTTAATAAATAAAACAAGATACTTACCGAGCTATAATTATTAAGAGTGATTCGAAAAAATTTATTCGTAATTAAAAAAATTCATCATTCTCTAAAAATTTTCCAAATTCCGAATACTTTTGTGAGCCACTGTATATAGCATAGGGGCATATAAAAAATATTAAAGGTTTCTTGGGCGACTATTCGAAATACGTCTTTTTGTATCTATCTCTAAAAATTTCTATGAAATTATATGGAAATAAGCCCTTTTGTTCCAAAATGCAATTTTTGATCACGATTTCATCTTGGAAAATTGCATTTTTTGTGATGAATTTTGAACTAGAAGATGCATTTTAGCATGGTAATGGCGAGGTCGGAAGTGGTTTTACGCCCTTTTGAAAAATCACTTCTCAAATGATGTTTAAGTACTATATATTTGAACTCCAAAAAAATTTTGGAGTGACTAACCATGTTGGTGTAAACCCCTCTCACGAGCACCGTGCGAAGTTCTTGCTTGAGTCGCATTGAGAACCGAATTTTGTTACTGGGACAGCTTTTCCATTGTACGTTGGAGCACACTTATGGCAAATGAACGTGCATTTATTTAGTTTTTCATGCCAGTCGTTTGTAAATTTAATTCGCGTAACTTTTCCTTCAGGACGACGATCGTGCAGCGCGAAAGGTCCATGATCCCACTTTTTAAAAATTGTCAAGTAAGGTGCGACACGCACAAAAGTTTTTATTGAATGAATAAAAGATTTTCGTTTTTTCAAAATCTTCAATTTTGATACAGAAATAAATAAAAAACAACAATAGATATCCAGATATTTCGCTTCAAATTAAAATTCTCCTTTTGTTTGAAATTTTATTTAAACTTTTTTTGTTGTTTTCGCTTTAAAGCGAGAAACACATAAAAAGTATGCATGCATCAAGAATTGTCAAATTGAAGTCAAATACATGTTTGCTTATGAGACAATTTGACAATTCTTGATGCATGCATACTTTTTATGTGTTTCTCGCTTTAGATTTTAAGTTCGAATGCAAAATTAAATTTTATTTTCTACATTTTAAAAATTACGTAAAAGGATATTAGATGAATTTATTCAAGTATTGTTAAGCTATATTTAAGAAAGTGTGTTGGTGCTTTGATCTTGATCTTGGTATTGCTCACGATAATCGTCAAGACTAAGACTGCTTTTCAGTCTTGGTAATTTATAGTTTTGAAGATAAAATCATCTCTCAATTTGTATTTTGGCATCTTAAAAACCCAACAGCTTTGGAAAAATATGGTTTTGAAATTTTGAATACTCAATATCTCTGAAAATTATTTTAAGACCAAGACCGAGACCAAGATTTAATGAGCAAGATCAAGACCAAGACTCAATATCAAAACCAAGACCAAGACCAAGTCTCAATGTGCAAGAACCGTAGCAGTCTTGGTCTTGGTTTGCTCATCACTAACCTCTTCATAGTATTGGATGATTCGGAGTTGAACGAGCACCTTTAAAGAGTGTTAAAATTCAAGCACCATAGATTCCTAAGGGCTTTGTTAAATCGTTCAAAGGAGCTTTTTAGTAAGAAGAGGATCTTTCTGAGATAAAATCCCATCTCTTCGGGTGACAAATTTTGTAGTAAGATGCTTTTATGTATTGTCTTTGAAGTAAATGGCAACCAAAGCTTTTCGTCTTTTATAAACATATATTTTGTTTTTATCCTGAATCCTTGCTTGATTTTCTTGTGATTGAGATAAAACTTCTGCTAATTTTAACAGATGTAGGGTGATTTGTAGTATGAAATTTTCTGAAAGAGCAATTCCTTTCTAGTCGTGATGAACTTCAGTTCGGGTTCTTAATTCTCTTCCAAACGTTAAGTAAGCAGAAGAAAATCCAGTGCTTTCACATTTCGCAGTATTCATTGCAAACCTTACTGAAGGCAGTTTCAAATTCCATTCGCTATGTTTCTTCTCAACATAGATTGATAACTGAGTTTTCAAATCTTTATTCCTTCGTGCAACCGGATTCGCCTCAGAGTGAAAAACAGGATTAAAAGTTTTTTCCACGCCAAGACAAAATGTTAATTTTTGCACTATTGAAGATATAAATTGACTTCCATTATCTGTGTGAATTCGTCTTGGTACACCAAACCTTAATAAGATTTCGTTCAGTAAAATTAATGAACAGCTTTCTGCAGTTGCGTCTTTTAAAGCAAAGAGTTTTATCCATATCTTTATTTAGTACAAGAAAGAGGATCAAATAAATCTACAGCAATAACTTCAAAACGTTGATTACTTGAAACCGTTTGAAGTGAACCAGCTGGCTTATATTATTTGCAATCTATGTAATTTTCCATATGTTTAGTAATTTCTGCACGCATTACTGACCAGTAGTAGTGTGATTTTATTCGTTTAATTGTGTTTTCCCTACCATAACGTCCGGCGGTTGGACTATCATGATAATTGAACAATATTATTGGTCTTAATGATTTTGGAACTACTAACTGTCCATTTTCAGAATACTCTTGAGAGCAGAATCGAAATAAAACTCCATCTGACATTTATAGCCACGATCGGCGTATCTTATTTTATTTTCGTCATTATTTTCAAAAGTTTCGATGATACTTTTAATATCTGGATCTTCTAACTACGCGATCCTAAATTCTGCTGCACCTTTTGTATAAAAACAACTTCAGTTGACATACAGTAGGTCCAAGCCAAAGTTGTACACCAAGCAAACTATTTTTCAATGCCCCAAAACTAAGTACGCAAAAATAATTTAAGAGATTTGAAGTAGATTTTTCAATAGCCTATTTAATCCTTAATTTTTAACAAAAAACCAAACTTGAAATTTTCCGCTATTTTTGAAAATAAATAAAAAGTAACAGAAATCAAGCATATTCAGTACCAAAGCCAAAGTCGTACACCTTAACAAAATTTTAATTTTTAAATGAGTTCAGTAATTAGTGTACATTATTTTGTTTTCATTTGTCATGTTTAGTCCTTTTGGCATCCTTTGAATTAGTTTTTCACAATAGCTCGGATAAATTTTGTCCCATTATCCATGAATACCCTTTTCAGTTCAGTTTTTGAACAAATGTCGTGCTGGCGAACTTTTGCGTCCAGATAATTCCACAAGATTTTAATAGCATTTATATCTGGAACCTGCGCCAGTTTTACGAATACATTGGGTCAGTTGTATTGAATCCTTGATCTCATATTATAAGAAATATGTTAAAAATTGTTATCTTATTAAAAGTACCTATTACTACATTGACCAAGATTATCCTTATATTGCAATAAATTTAGCCTTAAAATGTTCAAATACATCGTATGATCCTTTCTTCCATCAACAAAATGTAGTATTCTAGGCCCAGCTTCTGAAAAGAGCCCCAATCCATTAATGAACCACCTTCATGTTTTACATTTGTTCTAACTTTTTTCTTTAATAAAGACGAAACATCAAGAAGCTCGGTTGCTGTTTGCTAAAACTCACTGCCATAAAGATTTTTCTTTTGGAAAAATGTCCTCTTCTTGAATGAAAGTAAAATTAATACTTTTAGATCAGACGGCAAACCATAAATATGGAGAAAACCAACTGAAGCACCTTGTTCGAAAAACCTTAAACCATATGTAAATCATGACGGTAGTTCACTAATGGTTTGGGGCTTCTTTTTCAGCAGCTGGGCCTGGAATACTCCATTTTGTTGATAGCAGTAAGGACCATAAGATGTATTTGAACATTTTAAGACTAAATTTATTGCAATATTAGAATAATCTTGGCCAATGTAGTAATAGGTACTTTTAATAAGAAAACAAACAATTTTAAACATATTTCTTATAATATGAGATCATGGATTCAATTCAACTGACCCAATGTATTCGTAACACTGGCGCAGGGACCAGATATAAATGGTATTAAAATCTTGTGGAATTATCTGGACGCAAAAGTTCCCCAGCACAACATTTGTTCAAAAACTGAACTGAAAAGGGTATTCATGGATAATGGGAAAAAATTTATCCGAGCTATTGTGAAAAACTAGTTCAAAGGATGCCAAAAGGACTAAACATGACAAATAAAAACAAAATAATGTACACTAATTACTGAACTCATGTAAAAATTAAAATTTTGTTAAGGTGTACGACTTTGGCTTTGGTACTGAATATGCTTGATTTCTGTTACTTTTTATTTATTTTCAAAAATAACGGAAAATTTCAAGTTTGGTTTTTTGTTAAAAATTAAGGATTAAATAGGCTATTTAAAAATGTACTTCAAATCTCTTAAATTATTTTTGCATACTTAGTTTTGGGCCATTGAAAAATAGTTTACTTGGTGTACGACTTTGGCTTGGACCTACTGTATATTCAACAGTTTTCTGTTCAATCTTGTTTTCTTCCAAAGGAGGTCGAGAAAGTGTATCAGCTACAACATTTTTTCTGCCTCGTGTATATTCGTACTTAATGTCGTACATCTGCAATTGTAAAGCCCACCATGCTAATCGACCATTTGGTGATTTTAGACTGAGGAGCCATTTTAATGGTTGATGATTGGTTAGTATAGTTAATGGTGATCTTTCTATGTGTACTCGAAACTTTTGAATAGCCCATTCCATTGCTAATGCTTCCCTTTCAGTAGTGGAATATTTTCGTTCCGCAGGGATTCGTAGACTAGGAGCGCATTCCATGGGGTGTTCACTGTTCGTTTTCCTTCTTCCCCTGAAGTAAAACATCCCCGATCGCATTATTGCGTGCATCAGTTTGAGAACAAAAGGTAGTGTTTCGTTGACTTGTCGAAGAACTGGAGAGGAAGTTAAAATGTTATTTTTAAATCTTGCAAGTGAGAGTTAAAACTGCTGGAGCAAATAATTATGTCATCCAAATATGCCAGAATTAAGATTTAAGGAAGACCGTTACGAAATTAATCAATCATTCTTTGAAAAGTGGGCGGTGCGTTTTTCAAATCAAACGGCATTCTCTTAAAAACGAAAATTCCATATGGAGTAGTGAAAGCTGTCTTTAATTTATCTCATGAGAAAATCAAAAAAATTCTTCAAATAGACGTTAAAAAAACCACGAGGTTTTCTCCAGCACGTCACATTTCCATGAAAAAACAAAAAAAAAAAACGATATGCTCCTTAAATCTGAGGTGCACGTTTTCCCAGAACTCATTAACCCATTATATCCTGTATTTATGGGTCTTTTCAAAACCCTTTTTCAAAAAAAAAAAAAAAAAAAAAAAAACGAAACTGGGCTACAATGGGTTAAAGTATTCTACAAAAAAAATCTACAGAAAATTTCACTAGGAGCCACCTAAGACGAAAAATGCTTAAAACTTAAGGAAAGCGCATTAGAGATGTAATAAATATGCGATTTGAGAAGTTCTCATTGATTTGAACGATTTGTTGGTTCTCGAGATGAAATTTCGACTTTTCAGTGTTCAGCAATTAGTTTCAAAATTTTATAGCAAATATTTATGTGGTACATATTGACTTAATATTCCCCCATTTTAGGTGTAATTTTTGGACTTTATTAGGAAAAGGGTATAAATGATCCATATGTGGAGGATGTAGAGGGTTAAAATTTTCACAAAAATATTCCTCGTAATATTTTGAATAAGTTTGCAAAACATATGATGCACCTCAGTTTTAAGGATCATTTAGTTAAATTCATCGATTTAACACAAGAATGCGTTATTTTTTTTTTTTTTTTTCATGCACAGCGGAGTTAAAAACATTAAAAATGGATTAAAAAAAAATGTGACGTGCTGGAGAAAAACCACGGGTATTTTTTTAACGTCTATTTTAAGAATTTTTTGGATTATCTCACGTGTTTTACAAAAAGTTCGAAATTGTCGAACAGAGTAATCTACGTAAAATCTAACTTCTCCATTTTACTTTGGAATAAGGACTACAGGCCCATTGCTATTCAGATGCTTCTATAATCCCACTAACAAGCGATACCCGGCAACACTAGTCCTTCCTGCTGTATCAAAGTATGATTTACCTTTCATACCATTTATACAAATATTTACAGTAGGTACAACTGTATTGTGTTGAAATCCAAATGTTCTGAAGAGTTTAGAGAATTTTTAGAATTGGATTGAGGGCATTTGGAACGATAGTATCCTTTGGCACCGCAGCCACAACAAGAAATTTTTGCAATCGAGTTAGTTTCAGTTTGTAAGACTTTTCTCTCTACTTCTTGTCGTTTGATACAATTTTCAGTGATTTTAAGGCGCCAATAGTTACATCGATTCTTGTCAAACACTTTATTGATTGAGTATTCTGAATGTG
Source organism: Calliopum simillimum (assembly GCA_951812925.1). Taxonomy (NCBI): domain Eukaryota; kingdom Metazoa; phylum Arthropoda; class Insecta; order Diptera; family Lauxaniidae; genus Calliopum; species Calliopum simillimum. The sequence goes on from OX638368.1 coordinate 66,665,206, forward strand.
TAATTTATTTTCTTTTAATAATAATTCAACATTCCGAGCTTTGGAAAGCAACTCATGGAACGTGTTAAAATTTTGCCTGTGGATGCGTTCACGAAGCCAGTCAGGCTTTGGGGGAGCAAACGCCTTCCTCAGTAACTCAATGGCATCAGAGAAGGTATGAGCTTCATGCTTTACACCTTGCCACCATGATGAAGCATACCAAAAAGTTAAGGTAGACTTGCTGACGCATAATCCGGGCTTGTATTTTCGGGATTTAGATATATGTATAGGATGGTCGCAATGAAATCCTCTACTCAACGACCTCCGTTGAAGCGAGCGGTGCAAGTACTGATTGTAGCTTTCTTTTCCCTTGCATTCAAACTCGCTATTAATTGCGAAACTTGGGTTTCCGTAAGACATATATTGGATGATGACGATAAAATCGGTGAATGATTACAAGTTTTGGATGATATCGATGGAATCGGTGAGGGTTTTTCGGTGTTTGTTACACCATTTTGTGCAATTTGAGCACAAGAAGGTGAAGGATTACATATATAGTGGATAATGTCGATGGAATCGGAGAGGATTTTACGGTGAATGTTACACCATTTCGTGCATTTTGAGCACTTGAAGATCTGTTTCGAGGACTTCGATGCATTTTTGAGCGAGTGTGGACCGATGCTCGTCTTCAAGGGCAATATATTCAGGTTTCTGAGGTACACTTCTCCAAAAGTCACCAATGTGTCTAGAAGAATGATATTTTGTTAAAATTAAGCTGCAAGTGGCATCGCTTTATATTTATGTGAAAAGGTTTTTCAACAATGTCATTAATAAAAACTAAGCAAAGGAATCGGTTAAATGTTAAAGTAGAACTTCGCCTCACGGGAACAACTTAGAAACCACGTAAGTATGTTTATTATGGTGGAGCGAAATTTGTTTTTTGCGATTTTTGAAATGGGCCCCATGCGAAAGAAGCTACATAATATTCTTAATAAAAAATATAATATGGTACTTTTTGATATTTTAATGTTTTGTTCTGCCACAAAGACATTGGCGCATAATCATAGTCCTTCATAAAAGCCGACTTCTGTTAGCAAAATACTAAAAAGACAGAGTATACTTTAATTCTTCAACTACCATAGTCAGTTTAGAGCATGCTACTACGTAGATGCGGCTATGTTGAGCAGAAAACAATCCAATATGGTAACTCTTTGCAAAAATAGAGAGAAAAAATCAACTGAGCCAGTTTTTTTGTATTTTCATGTCAAATTAAAAAAATATTGAAATTGAAAAAATTAAAATTTCGTTTGTTTTGGCGATGATACGTAGGGCCTAACAAAAGTTCGCTTAGTTGGTGTCATGTTATAAATTTTTAGTAAATAAAAAAATTGCGTATTATTTGTTATAGTCCTACGATATATCATTTTAATTTTCAGAAATATCGGTCAAAATGGAGAGAAGAAAACGTAAAATTCGCGAAACAATGTCAGCAGATATTCCAATGCCAACGCAGCAAGAGATTCGGTTTACTATTCTTTTTGTATTTCGACGTTAGCTCAAGCCTATGGAAATATTTAATAAATGCCAAATAGCATTTGAAGTTAATGCGCCATCCCTCAAAGTGATTCCGAAGATTCCAGACAGGTCATTTTTCTGTGGAGGACGAACCTCGAGAAGGCCGCCCAAAATCTTTGACTGATTATGAATGTGTAGCGCTGGTTAAGTTTAAAATTGACGAAGATCCAAAATTGACCCAGGAAATCATTGCTGAGAAACTGGGCTTGAATGCCATGGCTGTGCCGCGAACATTAAAAAATAATCTTGGATACACGGAGAAATCTGCACGATGGGTTCCTAGAATTTTAAGTGATGCTCAAAAAGAGGCATGTGTGCGTTTTGCTAACACTTTCAAGAAAATAGTAACAAATGATGAAGCATAGTTTTAGAAGTACGACCCTGAAACCAAACAACAATCCATGGTATGGAGCCCAGAAGGTGCAAGTCCACCTGTTAAAGTAAAGCAAAAAAAAAGTCAGCAACAAAAGTAATGATGTCAGTTTACTTCACCAGAGAGAAAGTTGTAGCTGCTATTCCTTTGGAAAAAGGTAAGACGGTTTTTGCTAAATGGTATAATGAAACCTGTTTACCAGAAGTTTTCCAAAATTTATTGGGAAAAAACTGTTGACCTTGAATAACTTACGACGCAGACACGAGATTTTATGAAACTTTTGATACTACTTTTAGATCACTATAATGAAAGTATATACGAGTTTTCAGCTTATTATCTCTCATTCTGAGGCAAAATCCTAATTTGACTGGCCTAAATAGCGTGAGCTGCAGATTTACGGCTCGCTTGGTATAAATAGTGCCGGGCAGTTAAATTTTCTTACGAATTTAAGAACTTAAATATTATACGCTTCTTATAAAAAAAAAAAAATAAAAAATTATCTTATTAAGAAAGCACAAAAAAAGTAAATTGTTTAAAAACAAATAATAAAATAAAGAAAAAAAAAAATTTTTTTAAATATTTTCTTAAAACTTGACATTTTTTATATGCCTACAAAATTTCACTTAGTTTGAGTAAAAAGTTTTCATGAAATAAATTTTCAAAATTTTAGTTCGATCAATTTTGAATTTTATAAAAAATTATGTAAAAGTTAAAAATTTAATAATTTTTTGTATTTACTAATAATATAAGCACTAGATTCAGGTTATTAGAATTAAATTTCATCAATATGTGGAATTTGGAGTACACACTTGGCATGGTTTGTCTCTATGTGATATGCTATTATATTGGAAAAATTCGCAGAAAGGCTTGGCACCTCCCACAAAAATATAATACGTTATAAAAGGAAAACTAATGAAGCAATCGCTCTGAGATTAACTGTAGGGAGTCAACTTGCTATTGGGCACCTCTGGACTGAAAGTAGGAGAAATGTTGCTAGTGCTCGTCGCTCCCTTACTTCCCTTCTTCCAGAAATTTCGTATCACAATTGAGGCGCTGCGAACATTAACGCCCTAAGTCGACTTAGGGCGTTTTTGCGCCCATTGCTTTTTTGAAAAGCTTGGGTCCTCAAATATATGTGTACTTATTTTCAACTTCCAATTACGATCACAGAATGTGGTAGAGCAATATATTTATACTGTTTAAAGAGTTGCGTGCAAGAAGGGCGTAGTGCGACTTGGGGCGTTTTTGCATAAATCAGTTCGCGGTAGGAAAAACGGTTTTTACTCAAAACCAACCTAACGAAAAAATTTTATATGGCAAAAAATGCTTAGAATTGTCCAAAGAGTACGTGTGATTTTTTTTAGATTTTTTTTTTTTAATCAAATTTTGAAAAATTATAAAATGTTCGAAAAAATTCTGAAAAAATTCACACATATTTTTTGGACGATTCTAAGCATTTTCTGCTTAATACACTTTTTACGTAAGACACCTTACTTTTGAATTCAAACCATTTTTCCGGCCGGGTAAAAAAATTGCTATATTTGAGTGGCCTTATTTCGATAAATTTTTAGCCAAAGAAATTTTTCAATAAAGCATTTTAAAGGAAACTTTTTCTCCTTATTTTTGTCAAATTTTGTCTTTTCCTATCTTTGATCTAAAAAAAGTTATCGTCAAAAGAGTAAAAAAACACAAGAAATGTGATTTCAATATTCTTTAAATTCATTAAAATCCAATGCGCCGCATTTGTGTAATATTGAATCAAGATATTTAAGCCTTTAAAAGTGGGTGTGACACTCTTCCCATCCCATCCACATTTCGCTATTTATAATCAGCATTTGTCTACCAAACATAGCCACCGTTTGCGAAATATTGCCCAATAAATTCTAATTTTAAAGAATTTGCTACGCCTTTCTATGAGTATCTACAAGGTTAGAATTGATCCCAGTCACAATGTTATACAGAACATTATATAGAACATTTACCAAATTTTGCTAAAATCTCTATATTCGTTTGCAAAAAAAATATTTACCAGGTGCAAAACTTAGATGCAAATATATGCTTGCATTTTATAAAATTAAAATTTTAAAGAAATAAACAAAACCGCACATTTATAAATAGTTGAGGTGAAAGTATATTTCATTAGTACAAAAAGGCTAAGTTATATGCTAAAAAAGTGGGCAGTGCCACGCCCTCCAAAAAATAAACTAATCATATCTCCAAAACTCTTTGAGCATGAAAATCGGTTAAGAAATGACCAAGTTATTGACAATTGAGGAGTGGCCGTACCAAAGGGCCTAAGTACCATTTCGAAACAAAAGTAATGTCATACTTTTTATGTGCCTAATAGTCGGTTATTTGACTGTTATAATTTTTTTAATATAATGATATCAATTCCACACTATCAAGTAAATTTTTGGTGAAAACAGAGAACAATTTTATTAATTTCTAACAAAATGTCACCCTTTTCATATTATGACACTACTTTTGCCACGAAACGGTACTTAGGCCCTTTGGTACGGCCACTCCTCAATTGTTTGAGGGGAGTTTGTCACAATTTACCGATTTTTCCACACTTTGCACCCCTCCACAAGCCACAAAAAAAAATTTTTTTTGCCACTTCTAAAAGATTAAGCATAAAACGAAACCATGTGTGGCAGATCTTGTATGTAAGGGGTTGTTTTTTTTTTTTAAATGAAAAAGTATTTCGTAACACTACATTACAAATAAGTAATATGTGTGTGTAACATTTTGCAGACCATATTTTCTAAACTAATTTGAGATCGCTGAGTCCGAAAATCGCATTTATTTTTTTTTCCTAGGGGCCGTTCTCGAGAGAATCGACCTTTTCGATTTTTGAGGTTATAGCTCCATTTTTTCGAACATATTTTGAGAAACACGATTTCGATCGAATATGTTTTTACACTATTATAAAGAAAAATTTTTAAACTTCCAACAAATGTACCAATATCTAAGATCCGATTCAAATTGGCTGAGTTATAGCAACGAAAAGTTCATTTTTATAGTAGTTTTTTACACTTTTTCGTGTTTAAGTCAAATTAAACACGATTTTTTTGCCAGCAGCTCATACAAATATATATTTTTTATATTTTAGTTCAATAGTGTATTTAATTGCAAATATTTGGAGTTAATTTTTTGCGAAATCGGATCATTTTTTAAAAAGTTATTAAGGTTTTAGTGAAATAATACCATTTCAGTTTTCATAGAAAACAGAAATTATTTTTAAAATTTTTGTTGAAAAAATAAATTTTTTCTATGAAAATCGAAATGGTCTTATTTTACTAAAACCTTAATAACTTTTTAAAAAATGATCCGATTTCGCAAAAAATTAACTCCAAATATTTGCAATTAAATACACTATTGAACTAAAATATAAAAAATATATATTTGTATGAGCTGCTGGCAAAAAAATCGTGTTTAATTTGACTTAAACACGAAAAAGTGTAAAAAACTACTATAAAAATGAACTTTTCGTTGCTATAACTCAGCCAATTTGAATCGGATCTTAGATATTGGTACATTTGTTGGAAGTTTAAGAATTTTTCTTTATAATAGTGTAAAAATATATTCGATCGAAATTGGGTTTCTCCAAATATGTTCGAAAAAATGGAGCTATAACCTCAAAAATCGAAAAGGTCGATTATCTCGAGAACGGTCCCTAGAAAGAAAAAATAAATGCGATTTTCGGACTCAGCGACCTCAAATTAGTTTAGAAAATATGGTCCGCTAAATGTTACATTTTGGCTGTTGTCTAGTGTAATTTAAGAAATTTTGATGAAAAAATTTTTTATTAGACAAAAAAGAACATCTAAAAATGAATGGAGTAAGTTTCTTACAATTATCAATTTAAAAAGTTTTATTTTAGCTATAAACTTTTGAAAATACACCCTTTTTATGAAAATCACAAAAATCGCCAACTTCAACACCCTGTGTTTTAACAACAAATGGACCAAATCCTCCCGCATTAATGATCTTGCACACCGGTACTTTCATATTGTCAAATTTGAGCGAAATCGGAGACAAAAAAATTTTCAGCTGGTACACTTGGTGTGTTTTGCTTCACCTATATATTACGCATCACAAAAATTTGTAATACCTTTTGAATTATACAATAAAGAGAAAGACGAAATGCTGACTGACACTGACTTCATGTTTTTTCTTTTCGTTTCATTGTGCCAGGGATGATAAATGAGCTTTTCTATTTTGAACCAAAAAGCAAAAAAAAGTACAAAAAGTTTACGACTTTGAGTTATATACCATTAGAAAGGTATTTGTGTGTAGATTTGCACAAAGTTAATATTATTTTAATATGTTGCCTTTAAGCTAAGTAATATGTATAAAATAAAAATTTGTCGATATTAACAACAACAAAATAAGCGGTCACACAGAGCTGAAATAGGATGAAGCACAAAGAGAAGGACATAGAGATAAGCACTGACATCATGTTTTTTGTATTCTTGCGTTCCACTTTACATCGTACCAGAGATGATAAATAAGTTTTTCTATTTTGTACCAAATAGCAAAAATTATAATTAAATCTCGCTTAAATATATCGACCAAAAATGTCAACTTAAGCGGGATAGTCTCGAGCCTCGAGGTACTTAGCATGTAGCATTCAGCTTCTGATCTAATTGAAAATAGCCTTAATACATTGTTTTATTGTGCAAAATATATTAAATAAGCAAATAAAGAAATAAATTTGAATGCATGAAATTCCATCAAAAAACACCGAAAAAGTGGATAATTAGCGGGATGTCAACTTAATGTGCCGGGTATAAAGAAGGTACAACAAAAATTTACGACTGTGTGAGGAGCCGATCATAGAAGAAGAGAAGTCTTTCTAAATTAAAGTCCTAGCTAATCGTTTTCGTGAGATATTGCAATTTTTTTTTCAAAGTTTCAAAAAATATGGAAAACTAAGAATGCAAAAAGGTTTCTAAATGTCTTTGAATTAAAAAAATGCAAACCGGAAAATCCTACCTGATTTCGTTCACGTAATATTGTATTTTTTTTTTAATTGTTTGAACTTGTTATTAAAAAAAAATTAATTTTTCGTGTTAAAAAAAGGCTACAGCTACAAAATTGCTCTATCGTGTCTGGTTTATGAAATTTGGAGCTTGAGAATCCGCTAAGTAGTTTTTGTTTTATAAGCAAAACCATTTTTATTTTTTTTCCTTTCATAAGCGAAAATAACTACTTATACGTATGCATGTAAGAGGTCATGGCGGTGGAATGTATCGTTCGACCTGAACATGCGTGCTCAGTTGAAATTCTTACAGATAGTTTTCCTTTGGGGTTTTCTGAACACTGTGGAGAAAAAATTTCAAAAATCCGTCGGGCCGGTGATAAATTTAATATCTAAATTTTCAATTTTTGTATGCAGAAGTGTTTAATTATGTCCACTCACCTCAAAAAATTTCTTTTTATGTTCTTTGGTTTTTATTTAGTACCTGTATATGCACTTCAAAGTTGATATTTTGAACATAATAAAATTTAAAACATTTTAGTTCCGGAAAGCGCTTCAACTTCAGTAATACCCTATTCTCACTTGCCTGGTTAACCAGATGAATGCTGATTAAGCACTAACCAGGATAGTTTTCCATATAAAAATTTTTTCGATTTGTATGGAAAAGATTTGCTAGTTTTTAAATAATTAGACCATTTAACCCAAAAAATCGGCAAGTGGCATCTCCAAATTCAAAAAATCCCAGGGAAATTAGGAAATTTCCTTTATTTTTGGCAAATGCAAAATGTAAGCAAATTAAAGCTAAAATCAAAAATGTGTTCGTCTCAATTGTTTTCAAAAAAATTTAAATAACGAAATATATAAAAATACTTACATTTGAAAAAACTGAAAATAGTGTCGTGATTTGGATAACGCCAAAAAAGTGTCATTGAAATGATAGATGACTCATACAGGTAAAAGGTGTGAGATTATCAAGATTTTCTGATTTTAGGCTGGTTAACCAGGCAAGTGAGGATAGGGTATTAGTTTTGTGGTAATTTTTCGATGAAATAAAATTAAAAAAAAACTAAATTGACTCGCAGTAAAAGCTTTCCAAAAATATATATTAGCCGCATTCACAATCTAGTTGCGTCGTAGCAAATGCAAAATTATTTGAAAAACAAATTCTATTGATTTTTCAACAATATCGTGAAAGTTGGCAACTCGAAAACTGTAGTTTTTAGTTATGAGCATTTTTGAATATTAACTTTTTTTTTTTGTACGAAAACCTACATTTTTTTTTTTTAATGCTTGAATTCATTTATTAAATCTTCTCATTTTAGGAGACTAACAAGAAGCTTAAAAATCTTAATCCTAAATAACATTATTATACATAATTAATCATATATATAATTTAGCGTTCAATGTGTCTCCAGAGTTAATAGGGACTTGTACACCCTAGGAGTTAGGTAAGCGCCCAGAAGAACGCAGTTGTTGTACGTTCAGCCTTCTCACAAACATGCCGCCCACCTAGCAGGATGTTTGAATAAAAAGAACTCCATACAAATTTGCGCCAGTAGTTCCGGCTGCAGGTGTAGCAGGAACAAGAAAGAGTACGCGCCAGATACCGGCTGCATAGAGAAAAAACCTACATACTCGTATATATAATAAATAAATAAAATTGAATTTGCAAATTTCGAAAAACGCTGTCCCGTAAAAAGTTGGTAACTCAAGCTACGTTGGATGTATCGATATATATCGTGCATAGTTTTGCCACAAACAATTTAAACAGAGTTGCAATTTTTTTTGCATTCGAAATTTATATTTTTGGTATATTGGACTTAAAAGCTATGAGCACTGCTTCGCACCGGGTAGAGATGGACATTTCAAAAAAATATGTAGTTTTTTGTTGATAGCAGGTGAGGTTTAAATCCTCGCATTTTCTCGCAACAAATTTTAGCCTTACTATGAAAATTGTATCAGATTTTATAATAATAGCTTCACTAGGTACAAAGGTAAAATTTTGCAAATATTTTTAGTGTAGAAGCGGGGGGGGGGGGGGGGGGGCGGGTGCAGCGCCACCTCTTTTAATTTTTCCCATGTTACTTAAAAAATATCACGTACATCCATGTACCAAATTTTATTATAATAATGGTACATAAATAGAGTATTTTAGGGGTGTTAAAACCCCATATTTTAACCCCCTATCTATTCGCATAGTATTTTGTAAATAAAATACACGTTCTCAATATAAAGTTTCTTAGTAAAAACTGCTACAGGTGCAAAGATATGCAGTGAGTCACAGATGTGTTTTGCATACAAAGAATATTCAAAAATTCGAATTTATACTTATATACTTAACTGTTTCGTTCTTAGAAAATTAGTATTTTTTTATAAGCTTCGAGTCAATGGAACGTTAACTATGATACCACTTCATAAAAAAATTAAAATAATATGTTCTAACCACTTTTTATAAGGTCACAAAAGTATTTTGCTTTTTAGTAATATTTTACTTTGAGATTATTTATCAAGTAAAGGAGACCTTTTTAATAATATACGTAACCATTATTTAAGGAGAAATCATCTACATCAACAGCTTTGCGTGGATTCCTAACCTTTACGACATTTTCGGTCGGTGTTTTGTCCCATTTTTCTTACAGTAAATACTGGTTTGAGCACATTTTTTTGATAAAATATGATATTTTCTGACCTTTTCACTAGATAAGACCAAAAAATTTCTATTGGGTTCGAAACAGGATATGCGGTGGTGTTTTTATGTCTTTGGTGTTGTACAGAAGTGCCTCAGGATGTGTGTTTAGGGTCATTGTCTTTTGAAAATAAGAAGTCATCTTGTGGTAAGCCCGCAAATTTTTTTGTAAAATGGGAGTGATATTCATGTCTATCCATAATGCCAGCCATATATTTAAGTTTCCTCATTCCATGAGCCGAGAACAACCCCAGGCACACCATCATGTAAAATTGTGGCTTTTGAGTTATATAAATTTAGGGTTTTATTTGCCTTATGCCAGAAAAAGTACTTTTAAATACTATATCAAGATTCATGGTCAGAAACTATCCTAAGTTGTTATATAACTTCTAAAAAGTTAAACACGATGTTTTTTGCACTTTTATGTTAGGATATCTCACAATCCTGAAGAGTTAGCGCAGTCAGCAACAAAAAATACATCTAAAATTACTATTTCGGTTTTTTATTTTAACTTTTTTCGTTTGATATGGAAATTTTGGCACAATTTTCAAAATCAGATTTTTTAAAAACGGCCCGACGGATTTTTTTAATTTTCTCCACAGCGTGTAAAAAATCCCAAAGAGAAACTATCTGTAAGAATTTCAACTGAGCACGCATGTGTAGGTCGAACGATCCATTCCACCGCCGCACAGTGGAAGATTTCACATATTTAGTTAGAAAAAAATAAAAGAAGTACTCCGTTAACTCCTATCTACACCTAGTTAAGGGAAATTCGAAAAATGAGCGCGATTACTTAATGGACACGCCTACTTCCCATACAAAGTGAACCATATTTTATACGAGGGACACTACTTATATTTCGGGAACTGGCGACACTAATGTCAGTAGCTAAAATCTGGCAACACCATAATAAAGTTTGACATTTTTTAGCATAAACGTACTCACAACGTTTTGATGTACAAGTGCTATCTGTTTTGTTTCCAGTGAGTTAAGAAAATCAATTTGGCCAAAAAATGGAAATTTCAAGAAGGTTTTCGTTGGATTATTTTTCACAACTTTCGACGTGGATTATGTCAACAAGAATGTGAAGATGAACTCAGTTCTTTGATGGCGATAAAGCACCATCAAAAACCACAGTATACGGTTGGTATAGTGAATTCAATTGTGGTCGGAGTTCGATCACCGACGAATTCCGTGAAGGTCGTCCAAAATCGGTTGTTGTCCTACAAAACATCGATGCAGTGCATGAACTGATAATGAAAGATTTTCATGTGGCATATTGCACATTAGTTCCATTAATTCGATTTTGCATGAACACTTAGTTGTAAAAAACGTTTGTTCTCGTTGAAAACTCCATAATTTATCAATCGTTAAAAAAAATGCTCGCATCGTTTGATGTAAGGAAACGATTAAAAAATTCGACCGTGGTGCTTCGAAAGACGTGTATAAGATCGTGACAGGTGACGAATCATGGATATATGCGTATGAGCAGAAAACAAAACAGCAATCCACCGTGTGGGTACTCCAAGACGAGCTAAATCCAACAAAAGTTGTTCGTGGAAGAGGCACAGCGAAGCAAATGGTCGCCTGTTTCTTTGGCCGAATGTGTCATGTGGCCACTGTTTCGCTTGAGCAACGTAGGACGGTCAAGTGAGTGGTACACGACCATTTGTTTGCCGGAAGTCTTCGGAGAAATTCGTTAAACCAACCCCCGAAGACGAATCATTCTCCATCATTACAATGCGAGCTTTCACACATCCCGTGAAACAGGTGAATTTTTGAGCAGTTAAAACATCGAATTGATGACTCATCCTCCATGCAGTCCTGATTTGGCACCCAATGACTTCTTCTTGTTTCCAAACATCAAGGGTAAACTGCGTGGTCAACGATTTACGAGCGCCGAAGAGGCAGTTGAAGCGTTCAAAAACCATGTTTTGGAGGTGTCTCAAGAGGAATGGGAAAACTGCTATGACAAATGGTTTGAACGAATGCAAAAGTGAATTGATCATGAAGGAAAATATTTTGAAAAACAATAAAGCCATTTTCAATTAAAAATGTTTGTTATTATTTGTTATTCCCGAAATATAAGTAGTGCCCTACGTATGCGTAGAGAAAAAATTTAAACAAATAAATGTCTTTACATGAGCAATGTTGTGGTACAATATGAAGTAAATCGGTGAATGGGCACTGACCTTGAAATTTTCGTGACCTTTGCCAGATGATTTATAACTTTTTTCAGAGGTACTTTAGCAAATACATAGGATCGGATAAAGATATCAACTTGAAACTTAGGTCAAGAATAAATATGTGTATTTAGGAAGATCTATTTATTACAAGGGTGTCAGCGTTTTCAAATCACTGAGCCAAACGCATGCAGCGCAGTCAGCGTTGCTTTTACAACAGCTTTAAATTCGAGTAACAACAAACAAAAAAACAATTTTTTGTTGTTTTTTCATGCCTCGTTTACAACAATAATACTTAAACAATTTTCAACAATAAGAACTAGGACTCACACAAAAATTAGGGGAACTCACGCGTTGATGCGCAATGCCCTTGCGTAGTTGCGAAAGTGCAATTTGCTAAAGTTTGATATAAGTAAAATAACAAAAATATTGCCGAAAATTTCGCACTACTTTTGCAATTTCTCAAGATGGAAATATTCACATTGATCGTTCAGGCGTTAGTGCGTAAAAGATTTGCATTTTCGCTACTGCGCATCAACGCATTAATACCCATATTGTTTGTTGTTTTTGATGCGACGTAGTCTTTGTTGTTGTTTTATGTTGGTTCGAGTTCGATTTTGTGTGTACGCAAAAAAAGCAACAAAAACGCGAAATTTTGACGAGCGTGAAAAAAAAATCAACAAAAATTATTTCTGTGAATGTTGTACAGAAATATTGATGTTGTTGGAATTGTTGTACAGAAATATTGATGTTGTTGGAATTGTTGTACAGAAATATTGATGTTGTTGGAATTGTTGTACAGAAATATTGATGTTGTTGGGTCGAGCCAAAATTGGCTCACTTTTCTTCTACGCTGACACCCTTGATTTATTAAAAAAACATAAATTACCGGAATCCCCGGTGGGCTATAAGAGTTCTATACTAGAGAAACTGATTTAAGTAATTTTTACTACACATTTTACATGTGTTCAATATAACTTCACTTGTTTCTTATAACATGCAAGCAGAGCACAGACCAATAACTTTATAATGTACTTACATACCATAAAACTTTGATAACAACCAAAAATTGTATCTTAATTTGCTTAAATAGCAGCAAAATTGTATAATAACTTTTGCAAATCAAAGTTTCCATTTGACAGCATGTACAGTGAGCGTCAAAATAAAGCAAACACTTTGCTTTCAAATTTTCAAAATCTAATTGCAACAAAGCAATCCACTTTAAATAGAAAGTAATAATGCATAACTAGTAGTCATTTATGGAGAGTTGAACTAAATATAAAGATAAAACAAAACCAAAAAACAACCAGAAATAATTCACCAAAATTAAAAAATGACCAGATTTTACGCGTCAAAACAAATTAAACAGATATTAATATAATTACAAATACAAGCTTTATATTACAAATTAATTTTTGATTTGTTTTCCTTTAGTCCCAAGTACCACATTCAGTCTTCTAGGAATAGAACCGATCAGATTTTTCGAAATATCAGTGGAGATTTCGCTCTACATATTATTCTTTAAACACATGTTTTTGATTCTTCTTGATAGAAATGGTCCTTTCTCTGATTTTTCTGTCAACATTTTTCTACAAATTTTCACTTGGGTAACGATCTTGGGACTGAGGGGGTAACCAAGAGTCTTAGGAGTAACTTTAGTGTAATAATTATTTATAATAAAATAATTACTAAATAATAAAAACTATTAACAGTGCTGGATTACCCATTAGGCCAGACTAGGCCATGGCCTAGGGCCCCCGACGAACAGGGGCCCCCACGAAAATCTGAAAGCTACAATATTTAATCTGCTGATTAAAAGAGCTAGTATACAAAATTTGGCAAATGTAAGTCCAAGCATGCTTTGAAAAAAATGTAAACATAAAAATTGAGAATTCGAGGGACGCAATGACAACAACAAATCAATGACAAAATTAGAATTCCCAATGCTTGACGAAAGCAACGAAAACTCTTATGATTACAAATTGTAAAACAGAGCGATCTTTTTCAAAGTTGAAACTCATAAAAAACGAGCAAAACGACCCATGGACGATTGGACAATGTCCATTGAATCGGATGTTCTTCGTCAAATTGATTTTGAAGATGTCATTAATGATTTTAGTGATCTGAAATGTAGGAGAAAAGTTTTTTAAGGATGGATTGTGGAGTCAATAAGTCCTCAAGAACAGCTCCGATTTTGATGATTTTTTTTTTTATAAAATTTTGTATTTTTTTATTTAAAATCAAAAATTTTGGGGCACGATCGGAATTATATAATTTTTTAAACAATATAGCCCAGGAAAATAAGAATATTTCTCCGAAAAAATTCCAAGTGAATTTTTTTCACCGGAATTGTCTTTATTAAAGCATAATGAATAATGTGTAAAAAGTCCATTGAAGTCCAATGTGCGCATAAAAAGTTATTCAGGCTCAAAAGTCGCTAAAATCAGTTTTTTGCAAATATCTCGCTAACACAAACTTTTACAGAAAAATTGTTCTCCACAATTTTGTAATACAGGAAATTTCCTATGTAAAGATGTAAGAAATGTTTTTGTGTAGCTTGTAGTTTAGGAGATAACTCAATTAGTTGTGCACAGTTTTTATATGCGAATGCTACGTATAAGTTCGTATTTAAATATTTTACTTTTAAAATTGCGAATACTCTTTAACAAGGAGTCGTACAAAAAAATTAAAAAACCGTTCAAAAGATAATTGGATTCTGTAAACTCCGTATTAAATTTTTTGTGGGGCCGCTCATGGTCCACAGTAGCCCCTTATACGGGGCTAGTGTGGACAACCATTGATTTTACTGTGGGCTAGTGTGGACACCATTAGAGACTTGATAATTGATACAAAAACGTAAAGAAAAAGTTAAAATATACATTTATTCAAGGCAATAATGATGTAATACAAATAACAATATACTGTATATATACTTGTATACAAGTAATAAAATTAACTTCTATCCCATGTTGTATTTGGAGATATTTATATCAAACTTCATATAACTTGCTGATCGAGAGATTTCCGACAGTTGTTGTGGTTGTGGTAGCTTTGCCACTATTTCATTTCGGTGAATTTCGCTGGTGTCCAGTAAATCGGGATACGTGAATCTGTCGTTCCTTCCTTTTAGAAACGTAATGTAGAAATCTTGCGAACCGTGGATCGTGACAATTTGGCCAATATTAAATTCTTCTTGTTTCTTCAGTTTGAGTTGAACCAAAACCATATCGTTCTCTTTCAAAACATCTTGGACAATTAAAAGAGGTGGTTCCTTACTGTCGTCACCGATTTCATCAAGTCCTGGCTCTTCCTCTGATTCCAATATATTCTCATTGGGAACATCGCTATCTGAATCCGACGATGAATTTAATATTTTTTTTTTAATTTGTTTCTTAAAGCGAATATTTTTGGGAGGTGCATTTTTTCTTTTAAGCGTTTCTTAATTTGTCTTGTCAGGTGTTTCATTAACTATTGATGACTTTCCACGTTTATGTCGAATTTGATACTTTCTTGGACCGGCTTTTGAAATGGTCTGACGATTTCTGGAGTCATTTCAGCTGTTGCGGACATGTCCACACTTGCCCCTTCATGTTTTTTTAAATAAAAATATTTTTTTTTAATCTTACGGTGAAGTTCATCAAAAATAATTTCAATGATTTCAATAAACACTAGTTTGAGTTGTATTATCTATTAACACTACAGCAGAAGAATAATTAGTTTAAAACTATCACTGAAATTACGAAAAAACAAAAAAATTACTTTTTGCTGCGTAAAACACGTTCGGTCACGTTATCATGGAAAGCTGAATTGTCAACAAATGAATTTTTTTGGTGATGCAGAGTGTCGGTTATATTTCTACAATAAAAGACTGAATGTGGTACTTCAGACTAAAGGAAAACAAATCAAAAATTAATTTGTAATATAAAGCTAGTTTTTGTAATTATATTAATATCTGTTTACTTTTTTTTGACCCATAAAATCTGGTAATTTTTCAATGTTGGTGAATTATTTCTGGTTGTGTTTTGGTGTGTTTTTATCTTTATATTTAGTTCAACTCTCCATAAATGATTACTGAGTTATGCATTATTACTTTCTATTTAAAGTGGATTGCTTTGTTGCAATTAGATTTTGAAAAATTGAAAGCAAAGTGCTTATTTTATTTTGACGCTCACTGTAGCTCGCAGAATAGCAAACGCAAAATAAAATTTTTAATACCGATAGGCACAAAGAATTATATTCAATCATTTGCGTGAAAAAATTGGCCTAAATTGAATTGAATTAGGTCCAGCTAGATGTATCAAATCTCCCACTGTGTGCCGTGAGCTGTCAATGGGCGTCCTTATATAACGTAATGCACATGTTCAATTTGTGTCACCTCCCCCTTCAAACGTATTTGTAATGCAAACAAGAAGAATTTTGTATAGGTACTTAGCACTACCCTTGACACCCTATAATTTTATTCAAATACATATCCTTATAAGCGTTTCGTAATTTAAGGACAGGCACAAAATAGAAACTATCTCCATTCCAAATTCTTAAAAACGCTCCGGCAAGTATTAATAACTAAAATTCTGGAAAACCTACTTCAGACAATTTCTGCTTCAAATTAGTGTTGCATTGAATTTCAATTATCTCCATTTGAAGGCGAGGAACTTTCACATTTTCTACACAGAGCCAAAAACGCATAAAATCTCAAGGTATGCACCTTCAAAGAAGATTTTTTGAAGATGCATGCCTTCAAATATAAAATTTTGTTTCGAGAGACATTTCTGTTTTAAAATTTTCTTAATATGCAAATATTATACCTCTTCATTACATTGGTCAATGGTGTAGGGGTCTAACGAGTTTGTAAGTAGAAATATCACGATTCTATCTATCACGCGGACGGTCGTAGGTTCGTATCCTCCTGCGGATCGTTTATTTTTTTTTTTAACTGAAATTTAAATTGGTGTATCTTCAATAAAAATATTTTGATCTTTGATTTGAGTTTAAGTTTGCCCAACTTCATTTTTAATAAACTCGTTAAAGTCACTGTTTTATGTATGAAAATAATAAAATTTAAGATGTTGTTCCTAATTTTTATTATTTTTTCTGCTCAGTGTACTGAAAACGGACTTGTATGAAAAGAAAACTTGTCTTCCAACGACCAAAAATCTTCAAATAACTCTCTGCCAACTGAAAATCAATTCATTTATGTTTTTAATGAATTTATCTTTGTCCCTGCTAGTTTTTAATTAATAATTAAAACTTTTTTTTTTTGTTTTAAGTACAAACAAACTTTGTGCCTGTCCTCTTTTTCTTTGCTTGCTGTCCTCCTTTTCCGAAATCTCAGCTGGTAATCTTATCTTCAAAACATCTTTTGAATACCATCTTTAATTGATAAAGCTTTTCCATATGTTTTTGATATGAAATACCAGAAGTTAAAACATACCTACGGTTTGCATGGTGAAAAATGTACCAAATTAACATTTTGTAGGTGTTTCTCCCTGAATTTTGGAAAATCTAATTTGGCCATTCATTTATCCTTATTGATTTATTTGGACCGCAGATTGGAAAATTGGTTAGGGGTCCGCGGGCCGCAAGTTTGACATGTCTTATTTAAAGTGTATCAGTCCAGTTCTTAATGTTATTAAAGGAAACTTTTTACTACTTATATTATTACAAAACGCTCCATGACCTACTTGTTCGACGTTATAAAATGTTTTTCTTACCTTGTCAACAATTGCCAAATAATTCCTTGAAGCATCACTGACTTCAATTGCGGTAATTTAAACACTAATTGAAAACTAATTGTCTTCTACTAAGTTAAACAAAAACGAGATATGTACATATTTGGATAGAGCCGCCCAAAATCTGTACAAAAATATATTAAATTTATTTTTAAAATAAGTAAAAATAATCGATTTGCTAAAATTTTCTGCCAAACATATGAATGACTGCTAAATCACAGCTAATGTACCTACCATGCAAGTCAGGATCACTCTTTCTCATCACAAGCAAAAACCTAAAGTCGAACCATTGTGATTAAGGTTATGAGCTAAGCTGACAATCACTATTAGCTACCCAAAAGTTTCAATAACTTTTACGTAAATTGTGATCCAATTATTAATTTACTAGTAAACATTAAATACATAAAAACCATTATAAAAATCGTTTAACACTTTCAAGTTTAAAGCGTTTCCAATCTGATTTTGCTTCATTAATAAGTAGTTTTTATAATTTAATAGATTTAATAATTATGAATTTAAATTAAGGTGCACATTAATTACTTATTATTGCTTGCGGAACTACATTGAAAATGGTGCAAAACACAAAAAAAAAAAAAAAACAAATTAAGAAGAGCGAAAGGTTTCGATTGTGAAGATTTTATTTAACGTTTTAAATAACAAAATGAAAAATCATAATAAATAAAAGATTATAAATACAAATTAAAAATTCAAATTAAAAAAAAAGAAATAATAATAGTTAAGTTTAAATTTTCATCAAAAATTATACAAAGTCAGATAATATTTGCAAATCAAAAGATTTTTAAATTTGTTTTAAATTATGCATGAGAATTACAAATGTTTCCAATAAAAATAAAAGTTTAAATAAAGAAATAAAAATTAAGACAAAAATTTTGAAATCAACATAAAACTGTGAATAGTACTAGTTAAGTATATTGTATTTGTGCTTAAATGTAATTATGATCAAAAATCTTAAGTGTTAAAAATTGTAGGTACATAAAATTAAATCAAATATTATAAAAAAATATACTTTTTATTTTATAATGTATTAGCAATATAATGGGTTAAGCAACCACATGAGATAGCTAAACTAATGCAAGTATTTAAGTGAGTGAAAACTGGCTTGAAAATAAAATTTTAGTAATATACATGCATATACGCGTGTGGCAAATTCCTAGTGATGGGAACTATCGAATGATTTCGACTATCGATAGATAGTAACTGAATGAATTTGACTATCGAATGATTTTTTCGTTCATGAACGATTTTACTGAATGCAATTTTCTGGCGAATTCTCTCATTTAGAATTTATATCATTCATTAAAATAAGGTACTAAGGATTTTAGAAAACTGTATATACTTATTTAGTATAAAATGTATGGCCGAAAACTAAAGAAAATATGACCTAAACTGTATTAAATTTTTTTGTTGAATTATTTTATTCAAAATTTATTAAATTCACTTAGCTTAGAGATTTATTAAGGATATTTAATACATTGAATGCAAATTTTTAATGAAAAAAAACAGTAAGTGACTAAAACAAATACATTTTTCTTATAAAGTTAAAAAAACTAAAGTACACTATTGAAAGCCAAGATTACTGTTTAAAAAAATATTTTGATCCAACTTTTGCCCTTTTGGCCTTCTTCTTTTGTCGTTAATGATTTGGCCAGCCTTGGAGAAAGCTCTGGAAAAGCTATAGGGTGAAACAAAATCAATTCAATCGTTTTCGTTCATGACTTATTCATAGCTAAAAACAAAAGAATTCAATCAGTTTCGTTCATTACTAAAAATCGTTCATGAATGATTTTTTCAAAACAATCGAATGAATGAATTTTTGCAAACTATCGAATAACTCGATAGTTTTTATTCGATAGTTCCCATCACTACAAATTCCTGTGACGATAAATATACATACATATGTATGTAGGTTTGTTTTTATACTAAAAATTTTTCTTGTTTTTCACAAAAATCTATGACGGCGAAAAATTGGCAACGAGGTCCGCAGGTCTTTCGTAAAAGAACTTAAAACAGCCGCTAAGACTGCTTTCTTAAATTCCAGTGAAAAAATATTTGGGTTCCGACCCTCGAACAAAAAGCACTGGATGACAAAGGAAACTTAGTGTCTTATTGAAGAAAGAAGAAGCGCGAAAAAACTAAGAGACGACGCTAAGACTATATCACAAAAAAACGACGCTGAAAAAGTTTTTAACTCTTTCAGTGCTGCAGTCGACCTTAATCACAGCCACCTACAACGAATGAAATAGCGAAAGCTATCTAAAGCATGCATAACGCCGCCGGCATCAATCAAATAAGAGCTGAACTATGCCCCATTAAACCAGCTAAGATTCTTCATCCTCTGATTTCCAGAACCTGGAGCGAAGAGCGTTTGCCAGAAGGTTGGCTACATGGCATGCTAGTCAAATTGCCGAAAAAAAAATAATTGCTCTCCAAAATCAAGAGGGTTTTCCAGAAGATTGGCTACATGGTTAGCACAAAAGTGCTTCTAAACAGAGTAAGCGAAAATCTTGATTCGGCCATCTGAAAGCAACAAGCAAGATTCCGGCGAAACCGATCATGCGTGGATCAAATAAACACACTTAGAATAATTTTCGAACAATCATGCGAGTGCCGCGATGTGATTCAACTGGCCTTCGTAGATTACAGCAAGGGTGTTAGCGTTTCAAAATCACTGAGCCAAGCGCAGTCAACGGAAAATTTACTCTCGTCTACAACAACTACAATATTTAATATATTGCAAATTTCGAGGAAAGTGGTTCACTTTTGTTCTACGCTGTTATCTTTTCTCCAATAATAAAAAACTATAAAAAAAGGTAATGACATAAAAATGCATGTGTTGGTATATTTTTCGGAGAATCAAACCTTAAATAATTTTATACTCTATGAATGGAGTTGTATCGCTTTCAAATAAGGCCAAATATGCGAGTACAAGTATTTAAAAAGTAGAATCACTAGATTTGTATTTTTTTGAATTAAAGCGTACAGGATGTTGCCTTTCAACTTTCTTTCACCAAATCGGAATTATGTTAGGGTTAGTTGTATATTTTGAAGAGACTAGAAGGTTGGATCTACCAAAGGCCGAAAATATTTATACATTATGTATGAATGAAAAAATAATTTGAATATATTTGAATAAATAAATAAAACTTTTATTTAGTACTGGGAAATAAATCTTGAAACAAAGGCCAAAAATAGTTTCGTTTTCGATTTTCGTTTTGTTGCGAAATTTAATTTGATTTTATATGACTCATTAGTAAAAACTAATTAGCATAGATAAATTTTATGTACATAGTTAGTTTTTTTTTTTTTTTTTTTGGAAAATCGTACGTATTTTACGTTTTGGGCTTTCTCACAAATGTTCTTTAATTTTTTCACTTAGTAGTTTGGCAGCAATCTTATGACATTAATTTTATTCAAATACACATTCTTACCCTTAGATTTTTTCAATTCAATTCAATTATGGATCGTTCATCTCATTTGTGCTTAACGCAGCCCTTTTGTACTTGTTTATAAAAAAATATAAATATGCCCATTTGTTCTGAGTAATTTCACATGTATCAAAATATGAATATGCCCATTTTTGCCCAATGCAAGAAATGTCATTTCATTTTTAAAAATAAATGCACCAAAATTTCCAAAGACACCTCAGTGCATCGTATAGTATTTACTCTATTATAAATACCCAATTCGGCTGTCGAGCTGGATTTATTTAAGCAGTAGGTGACATCGTCATATTGAGAATCATAATCACACAGCATAAACATAAAATGAAAATTTATTTTTTGGTAAACAATCACAAAAGAGCTCGAATCATTTAAAAATGAGCATATTTGTTTTTTTTTTTTTTGATAAAATGGCATGCAATGAGTACAATTCGCTTTAATTATCAAAATTTATATTATACCCAAATTTGAGCTGGAATTGCGAACAGTTTATGCTATATTGGGCTTAATTCTGAATATTTTAAGAACGATTTGAGCTAGATTTTAGAACATTTTTTCTCTCCGTGTACAATACCCATTTTAACAATCATCAATTCAGTTGTACTAATAGGACTGACAGCTATATCAATAGTATATATTTTAAAATAAGCTTTTCTTTGATTTTGAATAAAACATTCTATTGATTTAATAATATGATATACCATAATGTTGGCACAGATACCATTAACCGAACAATTACATCGCACCATTGCACTATAGGTATTTTTTACCCATTTTTGAGACATAAAGTCCTTTTTCGCACTTGAAAAATCAAAGTTTTTGTTGATGCTATTTGATAAAGAAAACATCAGTATGTTTTATGAAGTTAGTTTATTGACTGTTTTTTTTTTTTGCTTGTATAGTACTAATGAAAATACCAACGCGCTTTTTCTAAATTGAAGTATGATAATTTTATATTGAACTAATCAAACAGTCATTTTTGCAATTTTTCAACAACAGACGCAAGCAAGTGTTAACATGGAAATTGATTACAAATGTTTCGGCGGTGCTTAAGCGCGTTTTCTTTCATTAGAAAACCGGAGTCACGGGTTCGAGTACGGTTTCTGGCAAGATTTAACTAAAACTGATCTGATGAGGCTATATACATGTTTATATATGAAAATATAAAAATATGTATGTGTGGAAGTAGCCGAAATATATGTAATCAATTTCCATGTCAACACTTGCTTGAGTCTGTTGTTCAAAAATTGCAAAAATGACTGTTTAATTAGTTCAATATAAAATTATCATCAGTATGTTTTGTTTTAATAAAAAACAAACAGCGGCTGAGCCGCAGGCAGTCAAAATCAAAGTTTGTGAGAAACATTTTGAATGTAGTATACGCAGTGAGTTTTGTCAGAGTCTTAAAATTATTTAAATGTAATACAAGAACAAGCAACAAATTAAATAAAATATGGTAAAAATAAGTAATTGTAAGTGCTCACTATTATAGAAAAAGATTTTAGTTAGAACTTTTTTTTTTGGTGAATTAAACTCATATTTCTAACATTTAAAAAATATTTATTTTTTTTTTTAAATTAGCTTCGCTAGAGCAATAGATGCGTTTTCTTATGTATTTCTCTATGATTTTTTCTCTGACTGTCAAATGTTTATTGTTTTTAATTTCTATTATTGAAATTGTTTTAATTTTTTATTTTTCAAACAACATAAAAAAATTTGAAAACTCATATGACTTCTCTTTTCAAATAGATTCAAATCTAATGCCAAAATAACTCATGTGATTTTTCTTCTGATAAATCATTTGTGTAATAAATTTACAATCACACTAATGGCAACGGTCCATTCAGTACGTCGAGTACGTCACGTCGTTTTTTTCGACTGACAGCTAAGTTAAAAATATGAGTTTATATCAAGTGTGACCCAATCAGTACGTCTCCGTCAACGCAACGTACAAAAGTTGCCCAACTCCCAACTTTCGACGTACGTCGTGTGATTTGACAACCGTAAAATACATTTATTTTCAATTTCATTTGTTGTTTTTTTTTTCCTTTGTCGTTTTTGTTTTATTTTTTGAATAATATTGGAATGAAAAAATATTTGAGCTGTGCAATTGTAAAATAAAATTTTTAAATTGATATTATAAAAAGAATTGTGATGTTTTAATCCGTTTTGAAAGTATTCATTGGGCCAGGCTTCTCCGTCAAATGCGTCGCAGTCAGTTGAAAAAAACGACGTGACGTATTCGACGTACTGAATGGACCGTTCGCTTATCAGTTGCCATATTTGACAACTCATAAGAGTTTCTGTATGACTTCACAGATAGTCTGAAGCAGATTTTATTCAAAAATTTTATCATATGTGCTTATTTCGGGGCGACTCTTTTTTGATCCGATCACACCCGATTTAAATATGTGAGTATATATTACCAACAACATCTTAGGTATAAAATATTGTTGTTGTACTTCAAATATTCAAAAAGTTATGGCGACTTCAAACTTTGGGTTATATGGGAGGTGTCCTTGATCTGATCATGCCAATTTTTAACAAATAAGTAAATGCTACGATTAACATCTCAGATATTTATTGCTGTACTTGAAATAGTTTAGCTGTTATTAATTTTGGAGTGGTTTTTTAAAAGGGCGTAAAACCATGTTAAACAAATTTTCAGTAATGAGAAAAAACTTTTAGGGGCTGTTTACTGTAACTTATTTTTTTAATGTCTCCAGTGTTATAGTGAGTTGGCCAAAGATTCTAATCCCCTTAACGTTTTTATTCTTACATATTTGTAGTAATTTCAAAATGTTAAAAACATTTGGAAATAAGCAATTTCGTTTCGAAATCACTCTTATTTCACCATTTGGAAATTTAAATTGCTGTCTATAGGCATGGTATGTAAGCACCTATATAGACTGGGGCATGTAAAAAATATTAAAGGTTTCTCCGGCGACTATGCGAAATACGTCTTTTTGTATCAAACTCTAAAAATTTCTATGAAATTATATGGAAATAAGCACTTTTGTTCCGAAATGCGATTTTTGATCATGATTTTATCTTGGAAAAGTTAATTTTTTTATGAATTTTGAACTGGAGGATGTAATGGCGATGGCATTCTTAGGTTTGTTCGAGGTTGGAAGTGGTTTTACGCCCTTTTGAAAAATCACTCCTCAGTTTATGCTACAAAAATGGGTAAAATTACTTATAGTGCATTGACAAAATAGTTCGCCTTAGGCTAATCTTACATTGGATGCGACTTCGTGCGAAAATTAAGTCGTACACAAAAAACATGTTCCTATAGAAATAAGTACCTAGTACCTAATACAAAGAGTTGAATATTGAAAATTTAATTATACTTATTTTTATTGAAACATGATTTTTGTATACGACTTAATTTTCGCACCAAGTAGCATCCAATGTAACCTCAGTCTTATGTATAACCCATTCGAGATGAAAATATTGTTTTGCGAACGGAAATTTTATTATCATTGAAGTTTTTTTTTTCAAATATGTATGTATGATAATGAAAAATAAAAACAAAAATCTTAGTTTATAAGGTAAATAAATATTTATAAATTTAATAGAATTACTTAAATATAATTGTTTAAACATATGTATGTGGAAAATTATATTTTTTCTTTTTGCTTAAAATAAAAGTGCAAGTGTTGAAACAATAAGATCCATAAATGTTAGTTACGATCGTATAGATGTGCATGTGTGTGTGTTTATGTGTGCATTTGAAACTACCTGCTTTATGCCACATTATATTAGTGTGAGTGCTTGATAAATGTTTTTGTGTTGATATGTTTAACTGTTTGTGTTAACCTCGTCCTGTTGGCAACATGATAAAAACATAAAAATAATCACAATAGTTATAAAATTAAAAAAGGTAAAAAAAGAACAAAAGAATAATTTGTGTATTATAATATTACTATCTAGTACGATGAACTACATTTGCACTAGTAAAGCTTTTTCTTTTCTAATTGTGTGTTACCACTAGTTAACTTGTTTGTACGTATGTATTTATAAATTAACTTTGAATGAATTACTTTGTTGTGGAGGAACGAATCCATATCCAGAAGCACCAACAATTACACCGCTTGTCTCATCAACTGCATCTGGTGGAGAGGGTGGGAAAACAACTGGTCCTAAGTAAGAAAAAAAAAATATTTAGAAATATTTTAATTTCAGTAAAAAGTACCTATAAAATAGATTTTAAGGAGAGAGCTTACAGTGCGTAGGATTTGCTCCTGAGGGGTTTCATATAAGTAGATTAATTTTATTTGGTTTCAATTCATATATAATTTATGTGGGGAAAATATCTTCCTTGGTGGGGGGGGTTCACCCCCAAAACACCCGTGTGCACAATCCTGGCTTAAGCATTAATTAAGAATATAATATATTAAACCTTAACTAAGGCCATTAAACCGTATCCTGCGAGACATTCCAATATTGCTGCTTTTGTCCAGCAGGTTTTTTTCGCCCCAGAAAGTCCCAGAACCACGTAATTATGTTCCGCATTTGCTCATATTAGGTATTGTTTAAATATATTTATTTCCAATTCAAATTTTCACAAACTGAAAACTTTTTAGGCATAATCTCTGCATGCATTATCATTTTTATACCTTATAACATACACTGGGCATATTCAACTTCCATTTGTAACGCAGAGGAGGCGTCGATATAGCTATGTCCGCCCATCTGTTAAAATCATTTAAGTAAATTTTTAAGCAAGTTGAAATTTTGTGTACTGCCTCTGTCGTAAAAGTCAGTTCGGGGATTGCAAATGAACGAAACTGGTAAACGGATCTACAAAATACTACAATATACTGAAAGCGTTGTTTGAGATAATCCAACAAAATTTCATTCAGATACTAAAGATAGTAAATGCAGGCTCTGATTCGGATGTGGTACCTCCAATACACTCAAAATTTTAAAAATGCTCTAAAGCAAGCGTTATTTGAGGTATTGCAACCAAATTTCATAAATATACTAAGAACAATTAGTGCAAGCTATGAGCAAAAACTAAATGAATTCGGACAAGAGAAAGTGGCACCACCCACACAAGAAAAATTTTTTAAGTGCTGCTGTGTAGGATATTTAATTTTAGGCCAGGGCAAAGAAAGCACCTTTACTAGAAACTTTATTGTTTTGTTTGTGTTCTTTTTATGTTCTTAAAATATTGTTATTTTAATTCCAATCATTCGCTTTTACTCAAATTCAATGGAGTATTCACTATCAAAAGAAATCATATTGTTTTTTTGTTCTTTGTTTATAATGTCCTGCATTGACATTTCAAAAAGTCTGTTGCCTTCTATTTTTGTCGTTGTTTAGGTAATTATTAAAGAATGTTCCGCATTGCCATTTTTAAAATTTGGTCACCTTATAATTTCGGAATATTTTTGTAGTAAAATTTGTTTTTTCTTACAGCCACTTGATAAGTTTTAATCACGAAAAGGGACTTTATCTGCACTGGCAACATTTTATAGGAGAGCCAAAAATTTAGTCGCGGTCCGACCCTCAGCAGCGCCTGCACCCCTTTAATTTTAAGTCTAATTTAACAAAATTTTAAATTTGCTTATGGAAATGTGTATTTGATACAGCAAATCATAGCCATATTTTCGGGCTCAATTATCTTGCTTAGCTCTAAAAAACCTTTTTGAATTATATCGACATCTTTTTTTTTCTACGAATTATGCTACCCTAAAAAGTGTTAAAAATGCGGTTTTTTGATATTTCAGTTGACGTCTGTCAAAAATTTCAGCTTTTTTAAATTTTGGTTTTTTATTATTTATTTTTCAAAAACTTCAGTTTAACAAATAAAAATATAATGTATTTTATCTGCAAAATAGAGTGTCAACGTAGCGTAACGTTTGAAAATCTAATATCAACATAGGTTGAAACAGCTGACACTTAAGTGCATTTTGCAGATAATAAAAAAGTAAAAATAGAAAATTTACCCACGCCCTTTATTTCTTTCACAAATTTTTTCGCATAAAATTCATTTTTTCATACCTCTGTTCTGCCTGGGATCTCGCACAACATTTCCTGGAAACTGATTATAGAAAAATCCCTGTCCAGCAACCAATGCGGCTGACATGCAAATAGCAAATAAGAGCGTAAGTAGCTGCAATTGAAATAATAAGAAAATAAATTACATTATTTTACAATATAACGAACATTTTGAACTGTGTAATGAATAATGAAGAAAATTTAAATACATTTGAAAAAATCTCACGCTATATATTAAGTCGCTTACAGCTTAAGTCGAAAAATTAGCAAAATATGCAACGCTTCTCTTTAATTCGCTCCAACTTAAGAAAATATTGATTTCATTTGCCTAATTTGCTCTGCGTTTTTCTAGTTGCACATTGAATTGGGTCACTGTGACAAAAATAACAGTTTGTTCACGAAACTAAGTCATTAGAGAACGTTTAAACAACGGATGGATGTTGAAAGAAAACAAAAGAAATTAATTCACCAATTATAATTTATATAATTGATTTCAATCGAATTAAAAACTCATAATTATTTGTTGTATTTCTTGCAGGTATATGACAAGTATCTGAAGCAGAAACACCGTAGCAGTTATATCATCATAAATTCCACGAGTCGTAGAACCAAATCCAGCACCTATCGCTACACTTCAGCCTCTAAACCGTCGAGCTCCTAAACTAATTAAGACACCGTTTTGACATTTGAGAAATATTTTGACATTTGAATAATTGAAAAAAAAATTTGATGTTAAATTTTCACTTGCGTTTTTCTAGAGTGATAAATTTCATATGCAAAACACTATTCCAAATAAGTGCCTAAGGCGGCGAACTACTTAGATCCGCCAATGTGTACATTAGACCGGTGCGTTTTGGACGAAAGTTTAAAATTTGTCGCGCAACCGGCAAAATTCTAAAGCTTAACTATCGACATGAAGATTGCCGCCACCATAGCTCTGAGAGGTTACCGGACATAATCCCAACGGACATAATCCCCATTTCGTAAATGGGGATTATGTCCGAAAATTTTTCGGTCATAATCCCCATTTTGGCCATGGGGGTTATGTCCGCAAATTTTTCGGACATAATCCCAATGGGGGTTATGTCCGAAAAATTTAATTAAGATTGAACAAAATTTTTGCAATAATCCATTTAAAAAATTTATATAGTGTTGGATTTTATAGACTGATCCGCGGCCGAAGGCCGCCGCGAAGCCGGTGTTGGATTTTTGGGAGTTTTAAATCCTGAGCTGCGGCCGCAGGCCGCCCACTTACCCCTACCCTTATGTAAAATTACTGTGGAATTTTTGGGAGTTGTAAATCCTGAGCTGCTTCTGTTGTCAATAACAATATATTGTTATGGGGACTATGTCCGTTTTTTCCTGGGGATTATGTCCGAAACACTTGCGGACATAATCCCCATTGAAAAAATGGGGATTATGTCCGAATAACTTGCGGACATAATCCCCATATCGTGAATGGGGATTATGTCCGTGGGGATTATGTCACGGCACCGCTCTGAGAGATGACGGGAAGAAGTGTCGATATATTTTTGAAGGTTGAAAAACGTGGTTTAAAAATGCATGCTCATAGGTCCGAAGTGAATCATTTCTCAACTTCGTAGTAGGTTGAAAACTGAAATCCAAGACATGGATTCTTAGGTATTTTTTCCCGTAGAATCGAATGGCATCATTAGTTTTCTGATAACACGTCCATTTTTGGCGTTAAGTGAACTTTTCAGCTCAAAAAAGTCGAAATTTTTCCAAATGCCCTGTTTGAGGACTCCACAATTGAACAGAAAAAATCTTAGAAAAATTTGAAATATACGTTTTGTTAGGATTTTTCCTAACAAATCCAGCGGTACCATTTTTTTTGCGCTACGACATTATTTTCATTCATGCAAAACGAATTTTTGATTTTTATTATCAAAAAATATCACGAAATCGGGCTTAAATATTTAGTCAACGACGGTTCCCAACGTCCGGACGGTTTTTTTTTTTCGGTGCTCCCTAGTAAAATTTTTTTGTAATATTTTTGGAATTTTTTTCAACCCATTTTAAACAAGTTTTTGAAAAAGGGGTCAAAAAGACCCTTAAAAACGGGATATAATGGGCTAAGATGTTCACATAACTTAATGTAGAATCAAGCATTTAACAATTGTTTAGAACATCTTAACCAATTATAAACAAGTTTTTGGAAAAAGGTGTCGAAAAGACCCTTAAAAACGCGTTATAATGGTTATGATATTTTTCAAAAGCTGCTCTACTCTGCTTTGCTCTACTTTGATCTAAGTTCGTCAAACAAAGCTATTATTTATTTTGTTTTAACATATTTCATCAACCGGAATCTGTCAAAAAAGCAAAATCGAAAAATTATGGAGTTTTGTCATTCATCGATTCAATTGTTTTTGTATTTAAAAAAAAATTCCAGTATGTTTGCAACATCAAAAAGACCGACATCCCTAGGACTGAAATAGTGTGAAAAATAAATATTTCATTTTTAATTTATTAAACCCGCATCAATTTGATTTGTAGAAATTTTGATTGCATGTTAAATTACATTGCTAATTAAGACCTTTAAATAATAAATTTTGTATGTGGCCATTTGCTTATTTATAATTAATTTTAAGTAGTGCAATGGTTTCATGCTTGAATTTTATTTTAGTTGCTGTTCTTTGGCAAACATAGTTGTCGTTACGACATTGTTTCACGGCATGCAACAATATTGTTAATTATTATATTCACGGAGAAAAATTGTTACTGAAAATAATCGGTTCCATAGAAAATATACTTAAAACTTAAATGATTTACCCTTTTATTCATAAGCGATGGTTTATTGTGTAACCTACTGAAGGCACGAGTTTTTATTATAACTGAATCACAAGGATAAGTTTTATCTATATAACATAAGTTTTATTAGATTCTACTTATTTGAATTATTAAACGAACATGACCATTTATCCCGTATTTCCGAAGAACATATATTCTATTATTAGAATGCTATAGTATGATGAAGAGAAAGACCCAATTTGAATATTTGAAATGATGAATTGCTTATTTGTGTCCCTTTATCTTGTCTTATAAAGTTTTGTAAAGTGAACTTTAAAAATATTCAAATCTAGTGTTTAGTTCACAAAAGTGTCTTAGGGCCAGTTTTTCAGTGCGAGTTTAAGCTTCGTTTAAACTAAATTTTATTAAACTCGTTTAACTATGAAATGACTTTTTCAGTGCGAGTCTAATTTCGTTACTTTGATTTTTAGTAGGCATTACTGAAAAATGACAAGCTGTTTACGTATAAATATTAAATTTTTTTGACAACTCGCAGCAAAAAATTAAATTTTTAGAACAGTTTCCCTAAAATCCTGCTGATTCCTCTGGAAAGCCGAGAAAATATCAGGAGCAGCCTCAGCAACAATAAAGCAGTGGGAAGCTTCAAAGTCAATTTAATTTGGACGTATTCCTGCGAAAAATTATTTTTCAGCCATTTTGGCCTACATAAATTTACATGAATGCTTTGTTAATTGCGGAACGTCGTAATCTCGATGCTGATTTATTAAAAAATGTGCCCTAGATTGTTTTTATGTAGTTGATGTGCAATTTGCTAAAAAATTAAAGTGAACTTTGTGAATTTCTTATTTTAAAAATAATAAAAGAAGAAAAATAAACTTCAGACCAATTTCTTTTTTCGTTTTATTTTTTTTTTAACAACAGTTGTCAAAATAAAATTGTAGGTTAAACGGAATTTAAACAGCCAATATCACTCAGTTAAACTAAGTTTAAACTACGATTAACATACACTGAAAAACTCATTCCTGAGTTTAAACTTAATTTAAACCAAATAATGAGTTAAACTCGCACTGAAAAACTGGCCCTTAGTATACAAATTCCAAATTTATTTTTGAGTTATTAAAACCAATAAATTTCTTAGAAAAAAAGTCTTTTTTTTAGTGACCGCTCATTATATAAACAAAACCAAATAATTTAAGTGTTACATATTACTTTTCTATTTCTTTCTTTCTTACACCATAACCAAACATAACAACTTCATGCCGCCATAAGTTGCAGCCGTGCCATTGACTTTGACTCAATGCTGGTAAGGTGCATTTTCGTTGGTGACAATAAGAATTTAGTAATTTTAACTTTAAATGTCAGAAACGATATTGATTCGCGATAAACGAAAATAGGAGGAAGTTAAATTAATTTTATAAAAAATACTACTAAATTTTCGAGTAAATAAAATTGGACTTATGATTAAACTCACGCCAGTGTTTTAATTCGAATATTTCACTTAGTGCGCCGCATAGTGGTACTGATTAACTTTTTCATGTCACTCTGTGGTTCATTTATATAAATTATAATTTATATAAAAAAACCGAGTACGGCCAAAACTATTTTTTCAAGTGCCAAACACGATGTGCTATTTGAGAAGCCAGAACTTTTTTTCGTGCAGCACAGTGTTAGTTTTGTTACTGACATTTTTAATATATTTTTATTGAAATTTAGTATTTTATCATTTAATTTAAATGATTTAAAAGATATCCGCCGATTAAAATGGATTTTTTAAATGCAGCGTTTGCAATTTACCTCGGAAAATTACTAAGTTGGCTATGTCTAGCTACGTCTTCTTACTATAAAAAAATTGAAAGGTGGAGATCTACTCTCATTAAAATCATCAATTTTCTGAAAAGGTCATGAGATTTCCAATGTGAATTTGCAATGTAAGTAATAGTACAGGCAAACTAGGTGAAGATATCCAATTTTGTTGATAATGCACCGATTGTGATCGGACGTGGCTCATTTTGTTCGTTATTGAATTTAGAAAACAACAATTCTTAAGATTAATACGGTTTTTGAAAAAGGTCGAAAAGGGGTTTTTTGGAAATAAAAAAAAAAAAAAAATAATTATTTTCGATGTATGTATAAATACACAGTATTTCTCAATACTGAATTCTAATCCGGACTTAAAATTACTCAATGACGTATAGTTTTTGAGATATTCTAACCGAAAAGATCGAAAAACATGATTTTTGAGGTTATATAGAGGAAACATGCAATTGTTTTGTCATTTTCTACTAAATGCATCTCTTAAGTAGTACTATTTTTTTTTTCAAAATAAGCTATGTATGATTTTTGTATGATTTTTTTTTAAATTAATATCATTCTAAAATGACACACGAATTTTAATTTTCATGATGTCATTTTAAAACGATCTTAATTTTTTAAAGAAAAATCAAACAAGACCGATACATAGCTGCTTTTGAAGGCGAAGCAAATAGCAAACAAATTTGTTGAGTCCTCTATACAACCTGGAAAATCGTGTTTTTTATATATTAAGGTTAGGATATCTCAAAAACCATTCGCGATTGGGCCAATTTGAGTTCGGATTTGATTACAGTATTGACAAATACATCGAAGCCATATCACAATGTTGGCGACAATCATAAGCCATTTGAAATTATTAATAAATAATATGTTTTTCGTTATGAGTTGGTGTTTTTGAGAAACAATAGAAACTTTTATACTCGTAACTTATATTTTTTTTAGTGTACGAACTTCTTCGTTTTGGCTTTGGTATGTTTGTTATGTTAGTATCTCTGTCATTTTATTAACGTTGTTCTTGACCAAAGTTAAATATGTGTATTTTTTCCTTGTAATTAATTAGACTTTTTTTTAATGCGTGGCATAAAATATTTCTTGTTATGTACATTAGTGTGCTTCATTTTATTTTTTAGCTTTTTTTTTGCTTTCAAACAGATTTAAAGTTACAATGATAGAAAATAAAAATTTAGGTGCAATAAGGGCTCTTGATATTAATATTTACTGGTGGCCCGTCAAACTTTGCCTTGTGGCCCAGTGGTAGTGTACTGTTCTTACAATCCAGAGGTCTCGGGTTCGAATCCCGGTTCGGGCAGTGCAATTTACTTTCCCTATTTCCTAATCTTCCTTTGATCATTATTATTTCTTTATCTTCTCCTTAATTTTCTGGAGGTTTGATCGAACTGTAGCCAAGTTAGCACCTTGAGCTTTTTTCAGCTATGGTAAGAAAATACGCCATTTGTGCTAAATCATGATTGTTGAAGTGCTATGAAGTTTAAATGCATAAAAATTGCTTCAGACAACTAACAATGTGTCATCTCATCGTAACGCCAAAATAATTAACTCATTCCCACTCTACAGTTCACCCCTTTCGAATCAAACCCACCAAGTTGGTTTATCCCCTAAAGTGTTAGCTTAAAAAAGAAAAAACTAGTAAGGGTGTAACCTTTGGCCTGGCCAAACATTAAATACCCTACACTACTGCAGTATTTTTAAAATTTTGCTTATATGGTGCCACGCATTTATAATTCTTAGTGTCTGAGTGAAATTTAGTTGGATTATCTCAAAAAAACGTTTTCAGTATATCGTTTTGAAGCTTTTGCTTATATGGGAGGTACCACGTTCTCTTGTCCGAATTCGCCCAGTTTTTTTTAGAGCTTGCGCTTACAATTCAGAGTAGTTATGTGTATTTCGGTTGCATTGTCGTGAAAAATACTCCTTAAGTTACATTTTGAATATCGACGGCAAACTCTTCATTGAGTCAAATGCCATGTATGAAATTAATCACAACCGGAAAAACCACCTCTAGAGCTATTTAATTTTAATTTTTATTACTGCTCTATCTACTATAATATTTATTTTTGTGAATGTAATATCCTCTATCTGTACAAAAACTTCTCAAAATACTTTAACAACAAGTGGAAAAGTGTAGATAGAGGATATTGCATTCACAAAATACCTTCGTAGTAAAAAATTTTATTAGTTATTTGCTTTGGAATAAGCTCTATCTACTGTAATAACGGGAATAACATACGTTTTTTAAAAAATGTAATTTGTGGGGCGAAAGTGAGCTTTTTAATTAATATTGTAGTATTCCAATTGATTAATACTTCAAAGATTAGTGATTGAATCGGTTTTCCTGCTCTCCTGAAAAATTGCGTTTTTGTAGATAGAGGGTATTGAATACAAGCCGTCGATATATTATTTGTATGGGCGGTAGGCGTGTCCGTTGACCGATTTCGCTCATTCTCAATCCCACGAACTAAATTTGACGACGGCGGCAGTGTACTGAATTTCATTGAATTATCAGTTGCTCAATTTTCCCAGAAAATGTATTTGCACGCACACCAAGCCAGCCAGCTACCCAGCATGCCAGACAGACGGACATAGCTATATCGACTCAGGAGGTGACGCTAAATACTTTTTTATATCTGTCACGCCTTCTTCTCTGTGTTACAAACGGAAGGACAAAGTGAATATACCCCGGGTGTAGGGTATAAAAAAAATGATTTGCAGGTACAGTTAAGAAAAAAAAAATATTTATCTTGTTTTTTCTAATGTAATTATTTTGAAATCTATTTTCGAAAAAAAACAAAACGGCATTTCCACAGAAAGGGCCACCGTGGTCCAAAAACTCTGAAACTCTTTAGCGTGAATGGATGATATTTGGTTCATATGTAAAAAGACAAATAATGTGTACTGGGAAAATGGGGGTATGACGCTCCAACAAAAATCACTTCATCATATCTCTGAAAATATTTAACGCATATGAATGAGATTTGATACATGTATACAGAGCGCCAGGAAAAATAATGTTCACTGGCAAAATGGGCGATGCCACTCCCCTAAAAAAAATTCATAATTTATGAGATTTGGTACACATGTAAAATGGATAGGAACAAATGACATACTTTGGAAAAATTGATGATGCCACGTCAACTTAACAAGATAAGGTGAACCAACATTCACTGGGAAGTCCTGGTTTTTGGAAAGATTATCAATTTAAATTTTGTATGGTGGAAAAATGTCCCGTGCGACCCTGATTAAAATTAAATTAAAAAAAAATATAAATTATTTTTCGCTAAAATCAAAACAATTTTCAAAAGACATAAATTCAAAACATTCTAAAATTAGCCACATTGAAATATTGCCCCAGGTTTCCCCTTCCACTTCTGTTTTTGTTCCGTACGACCGCCTTGGTTCTGCAACTACCTTGAAAACGAAAAATTGCCCAAAGTCAAACTTACCACCAATTATAGGACTAACCAAGAGCTATAAATTAAAACTATGTATTTTCAAAATAAAAATCTGTTTTATTTTGACTTTTTTTTTACTACAAATGTGTTCGACGGGCACGTGCGACATCACGGAAATGCCTATATTGAATTTTCTAGATTTCCATATCGTCACCTCAATACTACAAATAAGTAGTTACCCATGATACTTATTCATCTTGGCTTGGTGCACAATCTGGTAAAATCAGAGTAATCTAAAGTGGCACCATTGCGGAGTTATAAGACAACACTAAAAAAAATCTAAAATCATTGCAAATTCAAATTTTCATAAACTTTAAGACGGAATCACCTCAAAACAAGAAAATTTTAGTTACTTAATTGCAGTAATGAGGTAACGATATGATAATAAAAAAATTTTATTGTTTTGGTTTTATAATAGCCGTATTCACGATCTTGTTACATCGTAGCAAATGTAAAATTATTTAAAAATTTTTTTAAAAATCAATGGAATTTGTTTTTGTAATTTCAAATAATTTTGCATTTGCTACGACGCAACAAGACTGAATACGGCTAATATATAAACTTTTTTATTTTTTTGATATATGAGGGCTGTGATCATCTCAAATTTTTCGAAATTTGCAGTTGGGTCCTCAGATTTTTATAAAAATTCACAGAGCTGATCTAAGTGCTAAGTATGGACCCCTCTCATTATTAGTTTTGCGAAAAAAACATTTTTTTGCAAGTTATGGGCATGGAACTTCAGAGTGTGCAAATAGTTTTTTTTGCGAAAAATCGAAAAAATTTTTTTCTAAGTCCCGCCATTTTGTCAAAAATAAATTTTTTTTTATTTTTGGTTTCGGATTCTTGTAGCATTTTAAACGTTATTTTAATTTCCATTTTTAAATTTGGAAAATTTTTAAAATTTACAAAATGGCGGGCATTTTTTGAAAAATCTTATAAGTTGATTATCTCAAAATAATATTTTTTTTTATTTTTTTTTTGCAGAAAGGTGAATGAAATACAAACATTTTGTAGAATACTTGTTTTGCGCTAAATGGCAAAAGTGCAAGGTGGCAAAAAAAAAAAAAATTCAAAGTACAATAGAAGAATATAGCTTCCATTGCCATCTTAAAATTTTTTTTACGTAAATCTTTTGAAAGGTGGATAAAAAGTATTCGTTTTTGAAAAGATTTAAGTAAAAAAATATAGAAAAAAAAGAAATTATTTTGGAAAATTATTTTTTAAGATTTTTCAAAATATGGCTCTTATTTCGTCAATATTCTTATGACTTGTATGAGAAATCTTGGTTTTTTTGTATCCTTGTATTTTAAGTCATATAGGTCAATAGCCTTGTTGTCTAAAGTCTACTGTTTGTAAATTAATACTCCGGGAGCCCTGGTTCGCCTCCCGGATGGTAGTGAATATTTTTTTTTTTTTTTTTTTTAATTAAGAACAATAAAATAATAATAAAATAGAATCCGTTTTGAACTCATAAACTCGAACTCAAAATGGATTCGCTTTTTTAGAGGAATTTCTCCCGTCAACGGGTCAGTAACGGATCCGTAACGGATTCCGAAATGGGTAAAAAATACAAGAATATGAACACGTTACGGACTCGAAACGAGACCGTTTGGTTAGTACTTATCACAATCACTATTTTCTAAATTGCATCCCACTGTAAAACTCTGAAACTACATTTTGGATAAAACTCGTTGTCACAAGATCATAACGAGGAACATTTTCCTAGAACATATTAACCCATCATATCCTGTTTTTAAGGGCCTTTTTGACTACTTTTTCTACAAACTGGGCTACAATGAGTTAAAGAATTCTACAACAATATTCTACGGAAAATTTCTCTAGGTGTTACCGAAGACGAAAAATTTTTAAAACTTAAGGAGAGCGTGTCATGGATGTACAAATATGTACATGTATAAATATGCAATGTTAAACTTTTTAGAGTTCAGCAACTATTTAGTAGTGAAATTTTATAGTAAATAAGTATTTCTGTAGTACATACATTTTTGAACCTTTTTACAAAATATACCTCAGATGTAAGGATCATAAAGTTAAATTCATTAATTTAACACAAAAATGCGTTATTTATGTTTTTTTCATGTATAATTTCAAAAATCGATTAAAAAAAAATCTGACGTGCTGGAGAAAAACGACGAGACACTAATATTTTTTTTAAAGTCTACTTTAAGAATATTTTTGAATTTTCTCATGTGTTTTTTTTTTTGAGTCGGACCGTGCTTTTTTTGAATTGTTTTCAAATTCACTTGCAAACAAAAAAATCAACAGAAAAAAGAGCAATGCGCTCTGCTTGCACCAGAATTTTTATTTTCTATCCATGCAAGTATTCAACCTATTTGAATGAAAAAAAAAAAAAGAAGAAAAACAATAAAAAAAAATTAAGCGCTCTAATGTACATACATACAAACATACTACAAATTCGTGCATTTATGCATATGTACGTTTGTAAATATAAATAGAGTTAGTTCCATTCTTGCATTACGTTTATGTGAAACGGGAGGTTTTACCATATAAACGTAATGTACCATGTGGGGTTTTAACAATAATCGATTTAAATGCATGAACATGCATTTTGTCATTGGCCTTCTTAAAATATGTCTAACTTGTAATGGTAATGAAATATATAATCAAATTGTGTTATTTTTTACGTTTTTTATTTTATGGTTACGCTTTATTTTTAATTATTTTAATTTATTAAAATTTATATTTATATCCTGATGCTCTTTACATGTATGTGATGCGTCGCGAGAAAAGGGACCTTATCTTGCCAAAGTAAAATTTTCTGTACAGCGCAAAAATTTAGTTCAGATCACAATTTTGGATTTGGGTTTTTTGCACCAAATGCTACCTAAATATCTCTAAGGAGTGAAAAAAATTAAAATTTTAGCCGCTATATTGCGTTAAAATTTATTTTTTTAAACCTCTACTCAAGAAACAAAATTGCCCAAAACTTAACAATGTAAATCTTATATGAGCCCTTGATTTTGAAAGTGGAAAGTGGCAAAAGTAATGTCATTCACATTATGTGCTGTAATAATCGGTAATTTTCCGATACTATTTTTTAAACATAACGCAATTAATTTCACATAATGTG
Source organism: Calliopum simillimum (assembly GCA_951812925.1). NCBI lineage: Eukaryota > Metazoa > Arthropoda > Insecta > Diptera > Lauxaniidae > Calliopum > Calliopum simillimum. The sequence continues at coordinate 66,703,342 of OX638368.1, forward strand.
GTAAACTTTCTGTAAAAACAGAATTCAATATTATTCGTTCTGAACAAAATGCCACCTAATTCATATTATGACATTACTTTTGCTCCGAAATGGACTTATACCACTTTCAAAATCAAGGGCTCATATATCCCTTTATATCTCACAAACCATAGAAGCTATGATTTTGGTGATTGGGGAGGGGGGAGTAACAAAATTGAATGCCATAATGCCATAAAAACAAGTCAGAAATATTGCCACATTTTAACCTCAATTATCTCAAAACTATCACTTCTGAACTACAAAATTCAAAATGTCATAATTTCGCCAATTTAAGACAATTTTACGACTTTTTATGTGTTCTCTTCAGAAATTTATGATTTATTCAACAATATGAAAAATTTTACTTTTTGCAAAATAAGGTCTATTTTTTCCTGACGCATCACATATACCAAATCTTCTCAATCTGCTTAAAATGGTTTTAGATACATATAAGGCTGCGATCATCTCACTTTTTTCGAAATTTGCAGTTGAGTTCTCTGATTTTTATAAAAATTCACAGAGATGTTCTAAGTGCTTAGCTTGGAGACCTCTCATTATTAGTTTTGCGAAAAAATTTTTTTTCCAAGTTATGGGCATGGAACTTCAGAGTGTCCAAGTGGTGTTTTTGCGAAATATCGATGCAATTTTTTTTTCTAAGTCCCGCCATTTTGTCAAAAATAAATTTTTTAAATTTTTGTTTTCGGATTCTTGTAGCATTTTAAACGTTAATTTATTTTCCATTTTTAAATCTGGAAAATTTTGAAAATTTACAAAATGGCGGCCATTTTTTGAAAAATCTTAAAAGTTGATTATCTCAAAATAATATTCTTTTTATTTTTTTATTTTTTTTTTTACAAAAGGTGTAGAAGACTTGTTTTGCGCTAAATGGCTGCAAGAGCCACAGGAACTTTTTTTCTAAAAAATCACGTGACAATTTTTTTAACTTTGTTTTGTGCTTTCATTTACACCCACTAGGTGGCCAAAAAAAAAAAATTTCAAAGTACAAGGATATAACTTCCATTACTTAGAAAATAGAAGCTGTTTAGGCACATCCTAAACTTATAAATTACTTTTGAATAATTTGTTTAACGTCCACTCTAAATTAACTGTTTTGAGAGACACCCTAAATAGTTTCATGTAACATTAAATTTTTGCTCATACTTATGTACATTCTTTAAATAAATTCAGTTATCTCATTGAATTCGTCGTTGTCGGTTTTCTTAATTTTCTTTGGTCGTCGTCAATTTTTGCTCCGCGCTGCGTCTCTAATTTTTTGCCTTGTGCCTTTTTTAATTCTGGATTTCGTATTTTTAGTGGCTTCAAAAAAGCTTGAAGTCCCAACATTTTGGTGACCCCGACGTGATTCGGTTTAAAGTTCGCGTCAAAAACAAAATTAAAAAACATTACGAATTAAAATTGAGTTTCGCGCAGAAATATATGTAGACATTTCTTCTTCGTTTTTCTTGCAAGCGCATTGAGCAGAATTTGCTTTGTTTCGCTTTGTTACATCGGCTCGTTGTTCAACGAAATTTTGTGCGTGAAAGTGCTTCAACGTCTTAAAATTGCTATATGAATTTATCTAAATTCAATTAAAAAAATAAAACATTCATATATGCAAAAATAGCGTACAAAAATCTAGAAATTTCTCTATGTAAAACCTTCTGTAATAAATAGATTCTGTTATCATTACAACGTGGTAAGGATAGCCTTGGAAACAGTTTAGTTTTTTACATATTTGGCGTTTGAAGCACTCGGTTACAGAAAGACTTTGTACATACATTCGGTCCGTTATAAACGCATTTGTTTTATTGCTTTGCTAAGCATATCGTGCCCTTGAAAAAATTAAAGTACATATAAATACATATATACGCACTGTGACACTGCGGTCGTACGATTACTGTATTTTTCTTATACACTGAGAAAATATATCTGACGCAAAGATTTTACTTGCGTTTTTTCTGATATTTTATTTTTTTGTCAACGATGAGCATCAGCGGCGAAGACGAACCATCTTTTTTCAAACGTAAAAGTGGTTTTCATACCAGACAATTGGATGAGTTAAAGACAAAATTGAATTCAACATTCATTCAAGAGTGTGATGAGGTGCAGCTGCAAATTTACGCTGACACTCTTGAACTTTTAAACATAAATTTTGATAAGGTGCAGTCTAGTCTCGAAAGGGAAGATCCCGAGGAGTTTGAGAGCGACGCACGCTCATCTTTTTCAACAAATTATATTGAATTGAAGGCTGCGCTTACAAGAGCGCTCAAGTTGCATCGATTGGACATTCCATCATCAACTAGACATCCATCACATGATGAAACACCCTCTGTTTGTGTAAAATATTCTCGATCGCGTTTGCCCGAGTTGCAATTGCCTACTTTTGGTGGCATCATGACAGAATGGCCACATTTCTTTTCAATGTTCCAGACGGTGGTCAACAATGAACCCGATCTGACCAAACTTGAAAAATTACAACATTTACGATCCTGCTTAAAGGACTCGGCTTTGGACACAATCAGGTCACTAGAAGTTAGTGACGCAAATTATGATAAGGCTCTTGAATTACTTATTCGTAGATTTGATAACAAGCGTCTTATTTTTCAGGCACACATTAGGGATATGTTTGGGCTTCGGCGCATTGAACTAAATTCTGTGGAAGGTCTGCGCGAACTTAGTGACAACATTAATTCGCATATTCGTGCACTGCATACTTTAGGAAGTAAAGAACAAATTGCCGATTGCCTCCTTATTCATCTCGTTTCGCAAAAGTTGGACACAGTGTCACAATCGAAATGGGAAGAGAAATCATCAGTTGATACGATACCAACCTGGGATCAAATGGCAACGTTTCTAGAGAAAAGGTGTCAAATTTTAGAGAACGTGGATTTCGCCACAACTTCCAATGCTCATAGCAAATCTTTATATAAAGGTACTCATCGTACTTCGACTAATCGAAAGGCCTTTGTAGCATCCAAGTCAACAATGACGGGTTGTACATTTTGCGACAACGCAAACCATTTAATTTATACTTGTTCTCTATTTGCCAACCTTACGCCAGTTCTACGCTTAAAAGAAGCAAAGAAACATAGTCTTTGCATAAACTGTTTAAAAAAAGGACATCAGGTGCAGCAATGCAAGTCAATGCGCTGTCGAGTCTGCTCAGGTCTGCATCATTCGCTGCTACACTTCAACGGTCCTGCTCATCCATCGAGTCCACCTGTTTTGACAACTTCAATTTCCGACACAGTTTTGCGAAACGAAGCAAGTACATCTGCATCCGCACTGGTTTCAATGTCGTCACAACAAAGCCCAAAATATCCCTCAAATGAATGTGTGCTCCTGGCGACCGCTATTATTCTCGTCAAAAATCGTGCCGGTTCATTTATACCTTGCCGTGCTATATTAGACTCTGCATCACAACTTCATTTCGTCACAAAATCGCTTGCAAGTCAACTACAGCTAAAAACTACGAAATCTGTAACTGTTATTTCTGGTATAGGAGAAGGTGATTTTGTTGCCGATAGCATCACCGAATTAGCAATTCAGTCTCGTTTCAGCGATTATTCAACAAACATTACTGCAGTTGTCACACATAAAATTACTGATCAACAGCCTAATTCTAATATTAGCATATGCGATTGGAATATTCCCAAGAATATTCACCTTGCTGATCCGTCATTCTACGAATCGCAAAGAATTGACATTTTGATTGGAGCTGCGCTTTTCTATGAGCTATTGTGCATCGGACAGATTCGGCTAGCTCCAGGCTTGCCACTTTTACAAAAAACTCGTCTTGGTTGGGTTGTCTCTGGAGGCAGCCAGGTTTCAACAATATCATCTTCGTTAGCTGCGATTCAAAAGCCTACTATTGAGGCTGATGATGATCATAGATTGGATCAACTTGTACGTAAGTTTTGGGAAACTGAAAATTGTTTTGATTCCATCATAAAGACGAAAAAGGAGCATTTGGACTGTGAAGCACATTTTAAGGAAAATTTCTCACGTTTCGACACAGGTGAATATTCAGTACGCTTACCAATGAAGTTCAGCGCAGATTTACTAGGAGACTCTTATCATCAAGCTCTACACCGTTTTCAAAATTTAGAACGCAGATTGCAACGTAATTTCGAGCTTAAGGCACAATATAGTTCATTCATACAGGAATATTTGAATCTGAAGCATATGTCGCTGGTGGCAGATATAGAACCTAGTCCTCCTCAGTATTTCCTGTCGCACCATTGCGTTTTGAAAGAATCGAGTTCAACCACAAAACTCCGCGTCGTCTTCGATGGCTCTGCAGCAACGTCTACTGGATATTCCTTGAATGATGTGCTCATGTCTGGTCCTACGATTCAGGCAAATCTTTTCGATATTCTTATTCGTTTTCGGTCTTTCCCCGTTGCACTGACGGGTGACATCTGTAAAATGTATCGCTGTATTCGGGTAACGCCACCTGACAATTTACTCCAATGCATTCTTTGGAGGGACAGCCCCCAAGAATCACTAAAGGTATTCAAGTTGGATACCGTTACTTACGGCACAAAGCCAGCATCATTTTTAGCAATTCGAGCTTTGCAACAGTTGGCAGCTGATGAAGCAGAAAATTTTCCGGTCGGCTCCAAAATCGTCACTCGTGATTTTTATGTCGACGATTTAATAACAGGCGGAAATTCAGTTGAAGAAGTACTCAGTATCATGGACCAAACATCATCTTTACTTAGTAGAGGAAATTTTAAGTTAAGAAAGTGGTGTTCAAACAGCTCAACTGTGCTGAAAGGTTTACCTGAGTCTGATAAAGAACCACTACTTAAATTTGACGATGGCAGTAACATCACAAAAACTCTTGGACTTTTTTGGAATCCGACAAGTGACAATTTTCTCTTTTCTTTTATTCCTCAACTAGATTCTAAGCGCATTACTAAACGTTCAGTGCTTGCAACTATTGCGCGGTTTTATGACCCGCTCGGACTTATTGGACCGGTCATAGCAAAGGCGAAAATATTTCTTCAACGCTTGTGGAAAGAGAAATTGGATTGGGACGAGAGTCTGCCAAATGAGTTACATACTTCGTGGAGCCTTATCTGCAGTAATCTACATGTAATTCAAAAATCACATTTTCCTCGTTTGGTTTTATTACCTGGTGCTTCGCTTGAATTACATGCTTTCTGCGATGCCAGTTTAGACGCTTATGGTGTTTGTGTCTACGTTCTTTCTAATCTTCATGGTTCAACGGAAGCTAACATACTTTGCTCGAAGTCCCGCGTTTCGCCTCTCAAAACTCTCACAGTGCCTAAGTTAGAATTATGTGCAGCTTCGCTATTGGCTCAAGTTGTTCACAAAATTTCTAAACTGAACATTTTTTCATCTAAAATCCATTGTTGGTCCGATTCAACAATTGTCCTTTCGTGGATTCGCCGAGAACCATCAACGTTCAACGTTTTTGTTGCGAATCGCGTAAGCAGCATTCAGCAGATGACTGAAGGTATGACATGGCATCACATACCTACCGAAATGAATCCGGCAGATATTTTGTGTAGGGGAGCAACACCCAATGAACTTCTTTCTTCACCTATTTGGCAGCATGGGCCTTCGTTTTTACTCGGACATCCCAATAACTGGCCGAAAACTTGTTTGCCTCATAGTGAATTACCAGAGATGCGAAAATTTGCTCTCGTTTCGACATCAAAAACTGTTGATATGTCTGTCAATTTTAAATATATTAATTCATTTGCTAAAATGCAGCGAGTTTTCGGATATGTTCATAAGTTCATCACTAAGGATCGATCCAGTACATTAACATTAAATAATATACAAGAAGGAACTTACATATTAATTCGAATGATTCAGAAGGTACATCTGTGGGATGATTATCTCGCGTTAAATTGCAAGCGACTCATCAGCTCTTCTAGCAAACTTTTTTCATTGTTGCCATTCCTAGACGATTCTGGACTACTTCGCGTTGGCGGACGTCTTCAAAACTCAAATTTGGATTTTAATTCTCGTCATCCGATAATTCTTCCGAAACATCATCCACTTACTATTTCTATAATCAATCACTTTCATCGAAAATGGCTACACGCTGGATCACAAGCGCTTCTAGCATCGATTAGACTACAATATTGGCCAATCGGAGGAAGAAAGTCTGTCGCGCAAATAATCAACAAATGTATCATCTGTTTTCGTGCTAAACCTGCAATAGTCAAACACATCATGGGTCATCTTCCTGAAGATCGTGTCCAGCCAAATAGAGCTTTCGTCGTCACAGGCGTTGACTTTTGCGGGCCTTTTTATTACAAGTCCGAAGTTCGTAATAAGCCACCTATCAAAAGCTACATCTGCTTATTTGTTTGCTTCAGCACGAAAGCAGTGCACCTTGAATTGGTCAAGGATTTGTCGACGCCTACATTTCTGGCAGCGCTGCAGCGTTTTATTTGTACTCGCGGTAAGCCTAAAACCATCTGGTCTGACAATGCCACAAATTTCTGCGGTGCAAATAACGAACTCATTGAGCTCAAGAGGCTATTTTGCAGTCAAGAACATCGTCAATTGGTTCGTGAACAATGTCTCAACGATAACATCGAATGGCGATTCATTCCTCCAGGCTCTCCTCATTTTGGAGGCCTCTGGGAGGCTGCCGTAAAAACAGCAAAATATCACTTCTACCGTGTGGCTGGCCTAACAACACTCGATTTTGATGAACTACGCACTTTGGTTTGTAAAATCGCTTCTATAATCAATTCTCGCCCTCTTTTCCCTCTTTCAGAGCGCCCTGATGATCTTGACGTTCTAACACCTGCTCATTTTCTGATTGGCGCTCCGTTTACCTCAATTGTTGAGCCTGATACCACAGAACTAAACATCAATCGGCTGGGTCGTTGGCAGCGCATTTCGTTCATGCAACAATCATTTTGGAAACGCTGGAGCAGCGAATATATCACACTTTTACAAGAACGTTCCAAATGGTGCTCATCTTCTCCGAATTTATCAGTTGGCGCAATGGTCCTTCTTAAAGACGAGAACTTACCACCACTTCGATGGTCTCTTGGCAGAGTGGTTGAAATTTGTCCTGGCAATGACGGTGTTGTGCGTGTTGCAGTTGTGCGCACCAAAAGCGGTATCGTCAAGCGTGCAGTGTCTAAGTTATGCAAGCTACCAATAGATGATACTCTTTGGAACGCGAGCATTCCAAGGGGGGGAGAATGTTTAGGCACATCCTAAACTTATAAATTACTTTTGAATAATTTGTTTAACGTCCACTCTAAATTAACTGTTTTGAGAGACACCCTAAATAGTTTCATGTAACATTAAATTTTTGCTCATACTTATGTACATTCTTTAAATAAATTCAGTTATCTCATTGAATTCGTCGTTGTCGGTTTTCTTAATTTTCTTTGGTCGTCGTCAATTTTTGCTCCGCGCTGCGTCTCTAATTTTTTGCCTTGTGCCTTTTTTAATTCTGGATTTCGTATTTTTAGTGGCTTCAAAAAAGCTTGAAGTCCCAACAGAAGCTATACCAAAAAAACCAATATTTCCTATATGAATCATAAAAATAAGTATTGACGAAATGACGGCCATGTTTTGTAAAATCTTAAAAATCAATTTTCCAAAAACAAATTTTTTTTTTTTTTTTTACTAAAGTGTTTCGAAAAACGAATGTTCATCATAACCTTTCAAAAGATTTCATTAAAAAAACTTTTAAGAAGAAAGAAATTTTTTTTTTTTTTGGAAAATTGATTTTTAAGATTTTTCAAAACATGGCCGTCATTTCGTCAATACTTATTTTTATGATTCATATAGGAAATATTGGTTTTTTTGGTATAGCTTCTATTTTCTAAGTAATGGAAATTATATCCTTGTACTTTGAAATTTTTTTTTTTGGCCACCTATTGGGTGTAAATGAAAGCACAAAACAAAGTTAAAAAAATTGTCACGTGATTTTTTAGAAAAAAAGTTCCTGTGGCTCTCGCAGCCATTTAGCGCAAAACAAGTCTTCTACAAAATGTTTGTATTTCATTCACCTTTTTGTAAAAAAAAAATAAAAAAATAAAAAGAATATTATTTTATGGTGTGAAATGATTTGTCTCGAAATAGGCTTTAAAAAAAAATTTGAAAAAATTTTTTTTTTTTATATATATTGTTTACACTGAAAAAAAAATTTTAGATTCAGTTTCCAAAATATGTCATTTTTGATATTTTTTATTTTTCTTGCAAAAAAAGCTACAGGTGTAACCTACCAGTCCTCCAAAAATTGGAGTGTGCCTGCCAGTGGTTCTCCAGAAAAACAATAAAATGTAGTATCTTCCGCAATTTTTCAGTACATTTTTTAATTCAAAATTTTTATTAAATAAAATTTTCAAATGCTGAAGTTAGTTTATTGACTGTTTGTTTGCTTGTGTAGTACTAATGAAAGTTCCAACGCACTTTTTTCAAATTTAAATTATCGTTTAATTAAAAATTTCAAATTCGAAAAAATTGTATTGAAAAATTGCGGTACGCAGGCCCACTCCAATTTTTGTAAGACTGGTAAGTTACACCTGTAGTTTATTTTGCAAAAAAAAATAAAAAATATCAAAAATGACATATTTTGGGAAACTGAATCCTAATTTTTTTTTTTCAGTGTAAGCAATATAAAAAAAAAAATAATTCTCGCTAATTTCGCCTGTTTCAAGACAAATTATTTGACACCATTAAATTGAGAATTGGATAAATGCAACTAAAGTTATAGCTTCTCAAAAAAAACTAACCCACAAATTTCAATGTCCCATATCTCCGCCATTTTTTTAAATTTTGAAAAAATATTTGGTAGTAATTTTTTTCACTATGCTTCTATTGCTTATGCCATTTTATATTTATAGCCAAATCGGGTGCCATCAACAAAATCTTGATCGTTTTGAAATGTTTTACACCATGTAAAAAACATTTTTTTTTTACTAAAATTAGTGATAAAATTTTAGTATAAAAATTAAAGAATTTGTGCTTAGTTTTTAAATGTTGGTGTCTTTTCCTAAATTTTTTAACATAAGACTCAACTCAATTTTATTTAAATACATTGGGGAGAATGGGGAGTTGTGCGACAGGTTTGGTTTCAAGGCAAAAAAACTATGAAATTCATTTTTTTTAGCATCTCAGTATATAGAATCTCTAGTATGCTTCAAAGCACAACTTCCGGCTAAAGGGTTCGGTTGAAATTTAAAAAAATCTAAAAGTTATGTTTGTTAACGCAAAAGACGCGTTTTTGGGGAGTTGTGCAACACGGAGGGAGTTGTGCAACACAGCTTTAAAAGTTACATATTTTGATGAATATTCTTTGTTAAATCAACTCTTTGATTGCAGCCACTAAGGCATTGATATCACTCGCTGGTTTGCTGGTCGCACGATACGTACGACGTGGCATGGTGACTATCTACAAAAATCACGAAAAGTCACGAATAAAACCAAGAAAATACTAAATTCTGTGAAGAAAATCCTCCAAATTACATGAAACATACGAATTATTCACAAATAATGCGATACACGCATGAAAAATGCAAACTCGGGTTGAGAACTGTCAAATGTGGCGTTTTGTTGCGAAACTCCCCACTTTGTATATATTCGATATGGCCAACGCGTCATCGATAGGGTATTCACAAATGAATGTTTTGCATGTATTGACCTTTATCATCAGCTTCAACAAGTGACTGAAAACACCGCATACACAAGAGCACAATGAAACTTCCCGACAAATTTTTCAACGCACAATAAAGACCAACACGAAGAATATGTATTGACGTGACGAGTGCTGGTGAAAAAGTTACATCGGAGCGAGACAAACGATTGACAGTAGTTGGACACATGACAACTACATACTGTCATTTGACATTCATCGATGAGTTGCACAACTCCCCTACTTATTTTTTTCCATATCATTAATAGTTTCTGAGATAATTTACAAAAACAAAATTTTTGCAGACCGTGAAAATTTTTATAAGTTTGTTTATTTTGACTAAAAACTAAAATCTGTTTTTCATATGTTTATATGACGAATAATAAATACCCTATATATTCGTATGTATGTTCTTGATAAGCATCACTTCCCTAGTCGACAAAACCATGTTGTAGGATTGAAAATTCAAAACCCAATATTTACAGCACTATTTACAATTACTCAACCATAATATAAATAAATTTACTTTTTTACACCGTATTAAAATAAAAGATAACTCGTTTGAAACCTAGTATAATACTCCGTATTTATATAAAACTTGAACAGTCTATCTTTAGAAATACAAAAGTTATTGATTTTTGATAAGAAACATGTCCGATTTTCCGTAGATGCGCATGATTTCACCTATTTTTTTGTTGAATGTTATTTCACCAGATGGCTTCTACACACTTACCAAATTTCATCAAATTTCGGAAAATTGTTTAAGAGATATGACGAATTTATTTAATGGTTTTTAAAATGTTCAAAAGATGTTATTTGTTTCGGAGCCTTTTACAGATGTACCAAATTTCATCCAGCTGTAAGAAGATCAGAGATCTCATTAAATGTTTACCCCTCACTGTGGTATGGCCCAAATTCCGAAAACTAAAGACGCGGAGACTTTGAAGAAATGAAATTGAAATATAGAACACAAAAATATTGTTTATCGTATTTCTATGTATATTAGAGAGGATCAAATTTTTTTTCCACTTACTTTCATTCAGTTTCGGATTTTCCGTTAAAATCTAAGTTAAAAACTCCTTGGGACCATATATCTGCGGTGAATTTCGACTCAGCCAAAAATCGTTTGAAGTTTTGGGTTTCTTTCGCTGTTGCGAGATTGTCTTTGATAATTTATAACTTCCGAACAACTTGTTGTATTGCTATGATTTTAGCACCGTTAGAAAGGTGTTGTTGCGTAGTAAGAACGCTTTGTCTAATTTATTGAAAAAAATTATCTGGTTCAAAAGTTATGACCTTTTGAATGAAAATATATAAAAACTTTATACAAAATGTACCAAAAATTTCAACTTTTTTAAAAAAAAAAATATACTTTTAAATTTTTTTTATAGTGTATAAGAAGAACTATCTAGAGAGGGTCTATTTATCCAGATACGGCTAGGCATTTCAAAGTTATGACCTTTTGAATAAAAACAAATACAAACTTCATACAAAGTATATTAGAAATTTAATCTTCCAAAAACAAAAAAACCGTTATTTTTGAATTTTTTTCTATATCTCATTAAAACGCCTTTCCAACGCAGTCCTGTTCTTTAAGATACGGCTAGCAATTCCAAAGTTATGACATTTTGAATCAAAGCATACATTTTCTCTATAATACTTGATTTTTCGAACTTTGAGCCATTATAGCACCGCTTAGTGACCCAACTTCAAAAAATCCTTTGGTGGTTTTTTTCTACTAATTAATGGTAATCGAAAGTGCTACACAAGAACTTATAAAAAAAAAAAAAAATTTTTTTTGTTCAACTTTGTTTTTTTTTCACTCAACAGTTCTCATCTGCTCTCATTCAAAATGTCATAACTTTGGAATTGCTAGCCGTATCTTAAAGAACAGGACTGCGTTGGAAAGGCGTTTTGATGAGATATAGAAAAAAATTCAAAAATAACGGTTTTTTTGTTTTTGGAAGATTAAATTTCTAATATACTTTGTATGAAGTTTGTATTTGTTTTTATTCAAAAGGTCATAACTTTGAAATGCCTAGCCGTATCTGGATGAATAGACCCTCTCTAGATAGTTCTTTTTATACACTATAAAAAAAATTTAAAAGTATATTTTTTTTTAAAAAAGATGTAATTTTTGGTACATTTTGTATAAAGTTTTTATATATTTTCATTCAAAAGGTCATAACTTTTGAACCAGATAATTTTTTTCAATAAATTAGACAAAGCGTTCTTACTACGCAACAACACCTTTCTAACGGTGCTAAAATCATAGCAATACAACAAGTTGTTCGGAAGTTATAAATTATCAAAGACAATCTCGCAACAGCGAAAGAAACCCAAAACTTCAAACGATTTTTGGCTGAGTCGAAATTCACCGCAGATATATGGTCCCAAGGAGTTTTTAACTTAGATTTTAACGGAGAATCCGAAACTGAATGAAAGTTAGTGGAAAAATTTGGCTTGGAACAAATTGATCCTCTCTAATGTATATGTACATTAGCGTGGGCCAAATTTTCCCACGACCAATCGTCTATCGGAAACGTAATCTACGGAAAATTCTTAGAACATTTTTCCAATAAACCATATCGAGCTCCCGCTTTTTAACGAGATATTTTAAATTAAAACAATATGTAACTTCTTTAAAAAACTTGTGTAAAAAAACATATAAATATCCCTCATTGGTTTTGTCAACTTCCTGAATCTGTTTTTATCATGAACGATTTTTAATATTCAGGCCGAGTTTTGAAAAGGTTTTTTTTGAAAAGTGGTCGAAAATCCTGAAAAACTTTTGTTGAAAAAAGACATTCTGATCAAAAAAAATAGAGCCAGCAATTTTTGTTACTTGACATCGCTTCATTTTGGTGTTTTAAAACCAATGTCAAAAGTCTTCATCGAGATTACTGCCGCATAAAAAGTTATTCAGGCTCAAACGTCACGAAAATATTTGAAATTTTACGACGTCTGAAGCTAAATAACTTTTAATGCGAAAGTGATATGGATAACGATTTTTGACATAAAAAGCGATTCCAATTAAAAGATTGGATTGGTTGACAAAAACAATGATATTTATTTTATTTAAGTAATACACTTCAATAGTGTTTTCGTAGAACAGCCTTCACGTTACAAATCGGGGGCTCGATGTTGATTTTAGACCAATGACTTATTGATCAAATTTTTTTAGAATTTTGCTTAGATTACCTTTCCGTTAGACGTTTGGTCATATTTTTTCTACAACAACAATTTCGATTATGCTACGTTTTTAGTTTCATTTTTTAGTGGAAATCGCTCCATAAAACAATTTTGAGAAACACAGAACAAGTTTTAAAAAACAGCACATTTCTATGTTTGAAAATTATACAGAACAGAGGCCTCAAATACAGAACCGTTCCGTGTAATATAGTACGGTTGGTCACCGTACACATCGGCAGTATAGTCGGTCTAATATCGTTTTTTTTTTCACTTCGTAACGTTAATATCTCGTCAGAAAAGCATTTTAACGAAAATTTACATAGAATGAAACTATCATAAAATTGTCCAGATTTTCCGAAAATACCTGTTTCACAAGTTTATATGCATTTTGGACAATGGCGCAAAAATTGGCCCAATTGCCGATGTCTCGTCCGGGTAAGAATTTTAACGAACATTTTCATAAAATGAAATCATCTTTAAATTGTCCAATATGTATGTTTCTCAAGTCCAAAACGCAAATTGGCCAATTAGCCAAAAAGTGACCCAATTGTTGAACCCCAATCTTTGGCACGTTAATTGCAAAGAAAAATTGCCAAGCGGCTTGAAACAAAGTGTTTAAACAAAATTTTAAGCCGGTTTAAGCCTTTTTAACTGGAAAACTGCGATGGAAGGGTGGGGTGGTCCACTTGACAAATAATGTCCCATATGGATGTTAACAAAGTAGAATGATTTGGATGATTCAATCTGATTGATTCAATTGTAATTTTCACCTAAATTGTAGTGTGTAAAGACTAAAGCCTTGTGCAAGACAAATTTACGAAAGTTTTCTTTTTGTGGAAAAAAAATATGTTTTCATGTTTATGTTAGTTTTCGATTAAATAATGACACAAACGCGAATTACAAAGTTGTATCTTAAATTTGTTTAATTAAAACTTTTGTATGTAGTGGGTGACTGTTATGTTTAGATGTTTTATTTTTTATGTAAAGTATCCAGTTAATGGTGACACAGTTTAACGTACCAGAGCATTCATGTGTGCAATAGCGGAATAGCAACCAATTTTCCGAATGTCCATGCAACATGTGCGCTACGCTTAAAAATGTTACAAACAACATGCTCTTAGTTGGCTGCTACCCCATTGACCTGTGGACCATTTTGTCGACTACATAGAAAAAAAAATTAAAAATTTGAAACCAATATTTGTTGAATTCAATATTATTTAACATGTTCGGGAATTTTTATTTGATCAATCAAATCGTCCCCTTACAGACTTAATCACATACATAATCTTCGAAAAAATTTAGCAATATGTTTGTTTGAGTGGTAGTAGACTTAATTTCTCGTGGAACGAAAATGAAAAACTAAAGTAAATGTTTTTTAGGAAAAAATGGGTTTATTAACTTACCTTTTACAAGTGACCGAAATTATTCTTAGCTTGTAAAAAGGAAATTATAAAATGGATTCTAGATAAATTCAACATGCTAAACTTAAAGCCAAAAACTATGCAATATTTCACAAAAACAGCGTTCAATGAAGACTTCTGAAAATTTTTCGATAAAAAACAAAAATTACAATAGTTTGTAGTTACGTGTTTATGACTATACAGTTGTCAAATTATTTTTTAGTTGAAATAAATACTGCTTCGTTGGAAACATTCATTTGTTAATAATCACCAAATTATTTATTTGGCGGAAACAAACCGTCGGTGGAAGTGCGATAGCAAAAATTCAATATCTGAAAACATCGACCCAAGAAAAAACTGATTTGCTTTCAAGAAAATGGCAATGGCATTTAAAATTTAATTTTCAGCAAGAGATACTTTAGCAGGGTTTTGGTTAAAAGTATGTTGAGAATCTGTAGTAAATACAAATAAGAGTATGTTTACCAAGCCCAATGTTACTTGTAAAATATTATATTTAACCCTGTTAATGACACATCAACTAACTTCCAATAAATATATTAATATAAACTGAAACTATGTAGTTAATCATAAATAAGGATTTTTTAATTTTTAATCAAATAAATTTGTTCCTCGAATACTTTTCTCAGTGCATATAAAAATCACACAAACATAAAAAATAAAAAAAAAAATTAAACTTGGCGCAAAAAAAAAAAAAAACAGCCCACATGTGGATTGCTTTATAATGTGAGATTTATAGATCCTATTAAAAAATGCATATATATTTGCATATATGCAGTATATTTCTTTTTACTTTTACATCTTTTAGTCTAGTTAGATATTACATAGCACCCAATGTACATACAGGGTGCCGAAAAGTCTCGGAACGGTCAAACATTTAGAAAGTTGCAAGTTAAGAGAGCTATTCAACGATACTAATCTTGACGACCCATCATCCTACATGGGGGTTAGGGGGAGACAACTTCAAATGTGAGCCCCCAATTTTTATTGCGTATTCAGATTCTACGTTAAACATTTTTTTTAAATATTATTTCTTATTCGACATAGATGGCGCTGTATTCGACAAAATTAAAAATACAATCTTTTGTACCTAAAATTTTTCGAAATAAGCTTTTAGCAAAAAACAAAAAAAAAAACACGAGTCCAACATTTTTAAGAGAGCTTTTAAACGATACCAATATTTATCCCATCCATCACGCCATCGCGGGGGAGTGGGTCGGGGGCAGCTCTAAATTTTCCGATAGGTTAAAGTGGGGTCAAGATTGATATCGTTCGCTGGAATTAAATAAACACACAATAAGAAGGAGTCATGTTATTCAAGATTTTTTAAAATTTGTTGCTTTATTGAAAAGTATAAGCTTTCCAATAAGTTAAGGAATATCATTTTATTCAAATGAATACCTCGGCTGACTTGACAATAAAATGCTGTCAATAATCTTTATGACCTAAATACAGTAAAACAATTACACCTGTTCTATCGTGTTTTAAATAATAAGTGCTTGCACCCAAAATGTTTTTTTCGGAAAAATGTTTAGAATGACTCTATGATGAAACATATATAGCCTTTTTTAAAAGCGAACGGTACCTTTTCAATCTACGCCCAAAAAATAAATTTTTTAGCCCTGGGCTCTGTACCAAAACCAAAATAAAACGGTTTGACTGAAACAGATACGAAAAAAATAGTATGAAGACAGTTTTAGCCTATCCGTAGATTAAAAAACCGTAAACCGGAAAACCCTATCTGATATCGTTTACGAGATATTGCATTTTTACTTATTTTTTGTCTTTTTATTAAACAAAATAATTTTTGCGCATTAAAAAAATAATGATCAATATATGAAAACAAAAATAGTTATTCTCAATGTATTTTTTGATGTTGAATCCGAATCTGGTCTCGAAATTACTCTATCGTTTCTGAATTTTGAGATATTCTAACCTAAAATTTTGACATTTACGGTTTTTTCACCACTTTTGAGATTATATAACAAGACCAGGTAATTGTTCGTCATAAATACGCCTTTGCCCACATTGGTTGATTTATATGAAAAGTTGTTAAAAATGATTATGATGTTTAAAAATTGAGAATTTTTCAGTAAAATTAACTATTCGTCGGCTGAGTATAATTTTGCCGAAGCAAAAGCAGATACCTTGTGCTCTTCTCTACACAAGTTATGTGCTTTTGCTTTTTCAACGAAGTGGCGCTTACGGCAAAATAATACTCAGCCGATGTATCGCCACTTGTAATTTATCATAATCATTTCAAATGAAAGTAAAGATATCAATATAAACCAAAGTGAGTTTTGACGGAAAAGAATAGTACTTGTAAAAACCCTATCGAGTATTCTACATAATGAGCCTTAATCTCTCTTTCTAATCTATTTTTCAAATGCTTCTTCACCCAGAAAAATTTCCAAATCGGTACATTTTTGTTTTTTCTTATTATATAATATTTGCAACCACAAAACTCAATAATAACAATCTTTTATCAAAAACTGCATACAATCACCTTTTCAATGAGCTCAAAGAGTCAAAAATCAGTGGAAATAGCTAGACATACGATATCATCGAAACTTTCTTAAAAATAAGGAATGCAATGAATTCATGAGTACTTTGCTGACATTTTAAGCAACCACTCACTGGTTATTTCAAATATGTAAATACACGCATGATAAACTTCATGTATTTGTACTAAAACATACGAAAAAATGTAATCGTTAAGACATAATTTCAGTCGAGGTAAAGAATTGACTTAAAATACAAAGTAGGAGCTTCATGGTCTTGAATATACAAAATATAAGTTCCGAAAACTGAGCTCAGATTCTTATAGATAAAACCTCAAGTAACAAGAAAGTCTGTGTTGCCAGGACCCGCGGTGGTCCATTTTTCCAACCCTCACCCCTTGTGCATTATTTGCTCTCCGGAATTTTATAGCCGTTTATGGTGGATTAAGACCTTATCACGAATCTGAACTTGGATTTCTTTATCACGTCAGTATCCTGAGTCATCCTTGCTCAATCATTGTTTTGAGGTAATTTTAAAGCCATATAACGAAAACAAAAAATAGGGAAATGATTTAGACAACCATTAGATTTTAAATGATGGAAACTCTCAATAACTTAAAACTTAACTTTAATAATGTGAGTTTCTATGTCAATGTGTCTATGTATTACAGTCCCCTTTCCCACAAATTTCAACTCTCATCGACTTTTTCAATAATTTTCAAATCAATATGTTCGGGTAAACTGTTTCATTCAATTTTCAATTTGCATGCACTAAACATACTTTTTTTTTGGAGTATTTATTCTTTTACATACATAGAATATCAAATACGTTTTATTTTTCTAAAAACCAGCATAGTTTTTCGTTTCAAGTCATAAAACTAAACGCATTAAATGTGTTCACAGCCTTATGGGATTGCGAAGAATAAAGTCGATCGCTCAATGGCGATAGTTTTCAAACTGGATTCCATTAGCTGCTTGCATGCCTGAATGCTATGTAGCGTTCAGATTTTAGTAACATATTTTATAAGCAGCTCGTTCTTGTTGAAGTTGACACAATAGTTTATTGCAAACGGTTTTACATAATTTCAACATTAAGCTACATACATATAGGAGTATACGTTTGTTGAAAAAGTTTGCTAATATTACTCATTCAGACTGATGGGAGTACATACATACGTGTACTCGCAAAAGTATGCATGTTAACAATGTAAGATTGTACATTGAAAAGATGTTTAAATATTTCCGTATCTATAAAACAATGACAAGCATATTGTTTGGCCTTCAGAATTTTCTCGTCTCCTCTTAAATCTCCATAATATATAATTATTTTTTAGTTTTGTATAACTCTTCATGACGAAATATATACCTATAAAACTTTAAGAAGTCAATCTAATTTTGTTGGTAATCGGAATATAAAAATCATTAACAGATACGTTAGACACAGCCAAAGAGCTGTTGTTAAATTTAGACCTAGATCTAATCCTAATCCCAATTGTTAACACTGTACAACAGTAAAAAACCCCCAAGAGTTCGAAAAGTGTTTATAGCGCATATATAGGTAATTAGGAAACCGGTTATATTACAAATAAAAAAAGTGCTCCAATATTGATTTGTAAGAAAGGTGTTACAGAGTAGATTTTGCTTAAGTATTAAAACAAATAATATTTTGATACATCAATGTTTTAATTAAAATTAGTCTCAAGAAGTACTCGTATGCTATTGACATGCTCTAAAGCAGGCATGTCAAATTCAATTTCAAACTGGGCCAAACAATAGAGGATTTTTGATTTGGTGGGCCGCAAAAAATCTAATTTATAACAATAAAAATTTATTAAAATATTAATATTTAAATTAGTTTCGAATGTGTTCTTCCTAAAAACTGAGGTCTCTTATCTTAAATTAAATCTTAAATATCAGAGGAAATTGTATCCGTCGATATTACTTTCAACAATGACCCGAGATGAGAATCTGTAAGTCCTATCGAGCAAGAAGACTTGTTTCCTTTTATAAGGGAAAATAATTGCTCACAACTACCAGAAATAGATATTAAATATTTTCATTGCAAATTTGTGAGTTTCTTGATATCGCTCAGAAGAAAGTTTATAAAATCCTGGAATTATATTTATCCTCAATTTTATTTATTTATTTATATTTTAAGTTCAACGTTTGGGCCGCATAGTGAAAGGTTATGAGACGCATATGGCCCGCGGGCCGCGCGTTTGACATGGCTGCTCTAGAGAGTTGTTCAATTAAGTCTTTGCTAAAATTTTGTTTTAATTGTTTGGCAAAATACGGAACGGTCTTATAGCTGTGACCAAAA
This sequence comes from Calliopum simillimum, assembly GCA_951812925.1. Taxonomy (NCBI): domain Eukaryota; kingdom Metazoa; phylum Arthropoda; class Insecta; order Diptera; family Lauxaniidae; genus Calliopum; species Calliopum simillimum. Next base: position 66,722,437 of record OX638368.1, read on the forward strand.
ATGATACAATTTTGTGATTTTGAGGCCCAAAACCCAATTTTTCGGGTCAGTTTTTTAACAATTTCTATCCTTTAGTCTATATTTATAACTTCGTTCAAGATAGGAAAACAAAATCTCCTGCGGCTTACGACTTATAGCCGTGTTAACTTTGAAAAAGCAGTTTTAAAGCAATTTTTATAGTACTATAAAATTCTACCCGGAGCCAAACAAGCGACACACATAGAGGGTTTTACTAGTAACATTATGTGCTTCTAATCCGGGTTTACGGAAAACTTGACCTTACATAACAAAACCAATGTATGTATGTATGTATTCTCCTTTAACTCCTAGGAGGAGCATAGGGCCAATAGGAGGTCAAAATACTTTTAAAAACCTCTTGGAATTTTTAAAAGCCTCAATTTTGTTGTACAGTATAATGATCGTTATGACAAATTGTTATCAAAAAGTTTCAAGCAAATGCAGATAAGGGCTGAAAAAATTTAACATCACGTTACAAAAACAATACGATAAAAAATAACTTGGAACTAATTTTCAAACGAGCTATGTAAGTAAGTATGTATTCAATTTCAAAAATAACCTTCAACAATTAAACTTAAAGCAATTATCTTGAAAAAAAAAAAATATGTAGTAAGTGGTCTATAAATGAAAAAGTTACATAGCAACGATTAACTATGCGGCTAAGCCACAACTTTACCCATAAGCATACACACTCCACAATATATATGGGGCATACCATGTTAAACCGAACATCAGTTGGCTCTTGAATCTGCGACTTTTTTAAAATTTTTTTTTTCTTATAGTGATATGAGACTATCCTCAATGTTTTTTCTGTGAAGCCATGAAAAAAGAAACATGCATACATTAAACTGCAAAAATCACATATATTCCATAATTTTTTTGTGAAAAGCTCATAACTCTGCCAATAATCAGACCAATCGCGTATATTTGTTTCTTTTTAATTTTTGTTTTTGAACGAACTCAATATCAAAAATGTCAATTGTATGATGACTTCATGAGTCGAAATGTATCTCAAATAAATTATCATAAAAATAAATCTACTTGATTTGTTTTTATTTAATGGGATTTCCATAGTAACGGTTGCCACAGCTTAAGACCAATTTTTCAATTAAAAGTAGAATGTGGATAAATAAGCAAGAAAGGGTTCTTTATTGTAGATGTATCTATTATTTCGAACTTGCTAACAAATAGAAGTATTCAAAAAAAATTCAATTTCAATGCTTTTATATACAAAAATTATGGTAACGGGTGCGACGTTACGAATATTATATATCGTATTGAACCCTCAGATCTGTAAAATTTTGAATGAAACGGTAAAAATAAAACTGTCAATTTAATTCGTTGTAAGTAATATTTTGTACAAAAATTTTCTTATTTTGTTGCATTAAGAAATAATTAAGCTAAAACAAATTAACTTTAGAAACGGAACAGGTACGACAGCAAACAGAAACAGGTGCGACACCGTAAAAAAAAAAAAATAAAACAATATGTTTTATTATGTCCATTATAAGAACAGAGTATGAAAAAATTATAAATTAGACACACTAAATATTCATAGTTAATACTGCCAACTCTGGCCCGGCAAAAAGCAGTACATTTACCAGTGAAATACCTGAAAAATTACGACATGTAATTATACTTAAACAACTCTGCACGGAGAAAAATACGCATCATAATTTTTACTCTACTATAACGTAATAGTTTACTCTACTTTAGTACTTATTCAATAAAAACCGGTTTTTTGCCATTTAAAGATTTTTTTTGAATATCTTCTAAACGGTAACTTTAATGTGAACACATATGGCTTATTTTTTGTAGATCTTGTGATTCTCTACAAAATTGATGCTTTTTATCGTATGACTTACCGTTTCAGAGATATCCTTCAAAAACCAGTATTTTCGAGACATTGAAGAATATCTTTTAGACCATGAGTGGCTCCAAAAAAAATTTAATACGGTGAATACAGAATCCAATTATCTTTTGAACGGTTTTTTTAATTTTTTTTGTACGACTCCTCGTTACAGAGTATTGGTAATTTTAAAAGTAAGATATTTTAATATGAACTTATGCGTAGCATTTACAAATAAAAACTGTGCACAACTTTCTAAATTGGATTATCTCCTAAACTATAAGCTATACGAAAACATTTTTTACATCTTTCCTGTGTTACAAAATTGTGAAAAAAAATTTTTGTGTAAATGTTTGCGTTAGCGAGATATTTGCAAAAAAACTGATTTTAGCGACCTTTGAGCCTGAATAACTTTTTATGCGCACAATGGATTTCAATGGACTTTTTACACATTATTAACCATGCACAAATTAATATAATTCCGGTGTAAAAAATTCATTTGGAATTTTTTCGCAGAAATATTCTAATTTTCCTGCAGTATCGCACTGCTTTTAACACAAAAAAAAAAAAAACTCATTAGAAAATCCAAAAATTTCTTAAAGTAGACATTAAGAAAAATACCCGTCTCTCGTGGCTTTTCTCCAGCACGTCACATTTTTTTAATCGATTTTTGGTTTTTTTTATCCACTGTACATGAAAAAAACAAAAATACCGCATTCTTGTGTTAAATCGATGAATTTAACTATGTATATGATCCTTAAATCTGAGGTGTATCTTGTGTTCAGCAAACTTATGCAGGATATTGCTGGGAATATTTTTGTAGAAAATTTTAACCCTGCACAACCCCCACATGGGGGCCATTTTTGCCCTTTTCTTAAAAAAGTACATACTGACTCAATATTCTCCTGTCTTAGGTGTCATTTTTGTACCTTTTTAAGAAAAGGGCAAAAATGGCCCACATGTGGGGGTTGTACAGGGTTACAACTTTCTACAAAAATACTCCCCGCAATATCTTGCATAAGTTTGCTGAACACATGATACATCTCAGATTTAAGGATCATATAGTTAAATTCATCGTTTTAACACAAGAATGCGGAATTTTTGTTTTTTTCATGTACAGTGGATAAAAAACCAAAAATCGATTAAAAAAAAAATATGACGTGCTGGAGAAAAACCACGAGACGCGGGTATTTTTTTTTAACGTCTACTTTAAGAATTTTTTGGATTTTTTTTTTTAAAGTGTTTTACAAAAAGTTCGAAATTGTGGAACAGTGTAATTACGTAAGTATTTTAAAAGTAAGTATTTTAAAAATCTTACAAAAAAGCGATTACTCCACTTTGAAGAAAGATATCTTAGGATCCTGACTTGATAGAAAAAAAGAAGTTCAGATTCATAAGTAAGAGGTCACATCATCATATTTGGCTATAAAATACCGTAATGGCAAATCATTGTTAGACTGTGTTTTAAAAAAAACAGTTTGTTTCATTGGTTTTAATGTGTTATTCCACTTTCAATGTTTTTTTTTTTTTACGTATATATATTTTTATAATGTAATGTAATGCAATGTAATGTGCTATTTTCGATTTCAATGAGTTTTCTAACTAATAAAAGTGCAACTTCTTTTGAAATAAAAAGACAGTGATATAGCCCAGGAAAATAAGAATATTTCTGCGAAAAAATTCCAAGTGAATTTTTTTCACCGGAATTATATTAATTTATGCATGGTTAATAATGTGTAAAAAGTCCATTGAAGTCCATTGTGCGCATAAAAATTATTCAGGCTCAAAGGTAGCTAAAATCAGTTTTTTACAAATATCTCGCTAACGTAAATTTTTACAGAAAAATTTTTCTCCACAATTTTGTAACACAGGAAATTTCCTATTTAAAGATGTAAAAGATGTTTTCGCGTAGCTTATAGTTTAGGAGATAAACCAATTTAAAAAGTTGTGCACTGTTTTTATAAGTAAATGCTACGTATAAGTTCATATTAAAATATCTTACTTTTAAAATTGCGAATACTCTTTAACGAGGAGTCGTACAAAAAAAAATTAAATACCGTTCAAAAGATAATTGGATTCTATATACACTAGTGTGTGAGCGCCTCATGGTCCAAGAGATATTCTTCAAAAACCGTTAAGATTTCGAAAATACTGGTCTTTGAAGGATATCTCTGAAACGGTAAGTCATACGATAAAAAGCAATAGCATCAATTTTGTAGAACATTAAAAGATCTACAAAAAATAAGCCATATATAGAAGATAATCAAAAAAAAACCTTGAAATGGCAAAAAAACCGGTTTTTATTGAATAACTTCTACGGTGCGCACAATGGACTTCAATGGACTTTTTACACATTATTAACCATGCATAAATAAATATATTTCCGGTGAAAAAAATTCACTTGGAATTTTTTCGCACAGCAGCTCTTTTTTCGTCTTATTTTCCTGGGCTAATAACTTATTTTTCAAAAAATTCCCAAAATTTATTTAAAAGGCTAGAAGTACAAAACTGCTGCTCGACGTAGACAAAAGTCGGCACTTTCAGCTGATAATGGTTTTTTTTTTTTTTTGTCAAATAGGCAGAAAACAGTGTTACTCAAGTGTCAAAAAACGACTGCTTATAGTGCGGGAGAAAACTGCAAAACACACTAGATTCAAAGTGATTTTTTTCATGAATTAAATTTCATTTAATCTCTCTTTGATGTAGCAGATGAATGTGTTTCTATTTTTGAGTTACGAAGGGTATTTCATGGAAACACCATTAAGAAACAAAAATTTTGACAATTTATGTAATTCTTCCAATTTTTAAAAAGTTTTCATCTCTTGAATGTCTTCTAACAAAAAATTTTAAAAATCATGTGGCTAGTCTCTACCAGGGTTGTAGCGGAGATTCAAATCGTGACTTCCGAGCATCCAAAGGTGGAAAAATAATTTGGCAATAATTAAAATTCAAGATTTTGTTAAGATTTTAGCTTTAACTGTACATTCGAATTTTTTACAAATTTGATCGGAAGTTCTGCACTTGCGGATGCGAAGCTCCGTTACAACCTTAGTTTCAAACATAAAAATAAAAAAAGTTTCAAAAAAACCTTAGATGAAAAAGTTAAGTGATGAAAGTAAACAACACTAACAGATATAAAAAAATAAATAAATAAACCAGAATACTATTACACAACTAGCTGTCCGTCCCGGCTTTGCTCGGGTAGTAAAAGTAAAATACAGAAATACATATGCAGAGTATAGATCAGTGGTCGGCATTCTATAGCACAATTGTGCACTCAAAAATCTACCTAGCTCTCTCTATACTTTTCTTTCTTCTATCTATCTTCTCTCAAACAAAAATTCTCACTCATTAATTTGCCGGCCACTGGTATAGATATATAGAGTGCGATTCACTCGAGTAGTTGCACTCACTCGAAATTATCGTAACTATGGTGCCCGTTGCGTCCAACGATAAAACTAAATCCTGTGTAGAATTTAAGACTTCACGTTAGTGCAAAGATATGCGAGGATATTGTATAATGGTATATCCTCCTTTCAGTTCCTCCTTCACTTTCGTTTGTTTTGACTATTTTCCTTTGTTTTTTAATATTTTTCGTTTTTAATTACTTTCGCGTTTTTACGCAAGTGCAAGGATATACGAAGATATTGACTAATTGTATAGCTTCGTTCCATTTGCTCTTGCACTTTGGTTTGTTTAGAAAATTTTCATTTCCTATTCTTTAAATTAGTAATTATTTCAATTCCTGTAATATTGAAATCGAACTTGAAAATTATGTTTTTGGTCTTTTTTTCAAAGGATTTTTTTTGTTTGTTTTGCCTACCCATATGTTTTTTTTCATTCAATGAAATGAAATTTAAGATTTTGGTTTTAAAGTTTTATGCATGTTTGCAAATTTCGTCAGGTCATTGAGCTTTACAATATTTTTTTTCTAAGTTCCGAAAATAAAAATTTCGTTTTCTTTCCAAGTTCAAAAAATAAAAATAAGTATAATATAAGGATAAACTGATTTTAATGAAACTTGCGGTAATGATGCATATTAGCACGGAATGAATAGTCCAGGCTTTGACTTTGTAGATACCCCTAAATTCTAAGAATTGTGTGAATTTTTTCAGAGTTTTTAGAATTTTTTTTTGAACTTTTTTATGGGAAAAATCCTGTACAAAATTTTTAGTACCTAGGTACATAAGATATTTTTATCAATTTTCGTATTCATAAATTTTCTAAACACAGTGCTGTCTGGATAGAACGAACTCACTATTGCAAGGGCATTTCGTAGTATCCAGGATGTTCGTAAAACCGAGGTTGATATTTTTTTAGTATCCTTTATGTAGTATCCTCTTTATATGCTAAACACGCCTCAGTTTTCACATAAAATGATAAATCCAAAATCACCATCTTCTTTAATAACGTGAATCTCGCTAAAACCAAAATAAAATTTAATTTCATTCAACAAGACTCATGGTTGTTATGTAGGGGAAGGTAACCGGTTGTGGGCCGGGTTTCGTTTTTTGCCCGTAACTTGCATTCAAGTATACATTTTTCGGACTTATGGATACCAATGGAAAGCTAGAGGCAGTAACCAAAAGAAACAATTTTTCTATAATTTTTCAACCAAAAACTTTTTTTAGCAAATTTTGTAAAGAGCTTGTTTTTGGACAGAACAAATTTTATAACCGGTTGTGGGCCACCCTGAAAAATCCACTTCAAATGCAAAATTATAAAAAAAAAACAGTAAAGAAATATGTATTACCAAAATTTAAAATGGTTTATGTTGACTATATGAAAATTATACTAATTTTATGAACTTTAGTCAAACACAACATGAATGATGACAAAGGAGTATAGAGAATGAAACCACGCTACATGCATATAGGCACTTAAGCTACCAATTTTTCCGAGGGCACACAGCGCAGTCCGTTGATAAATGCGCTATGTAGAGAGATTGATTTCGAAAGGTTCATAGATCGATCCCGGCCTCAGACAAAAAGTTCAAAAATTTTTCATTTGTTATTTCATTTAATTTAAAATAAATTAAATAAAACATAAATTGGTCTGATGATGGTTACGTGGCGGTAACCGAAACATATGTCACCATAGCCATGTTCAGTAGTTTTTTCTCTTCTCCTAATTGTCATAATATTCTAAGTTGGAAAATGCATGGAATTTTCGATTCTTGCAAAACATTGACTAAAGTTCATAAAATTAGTATATTACCAAAATTTATTTATCAATGAAGCCTCTAGTGGCGAAAAAACATCAAGAAAATGTGACTTTTTCAAATTATTAATCATCCTCATCGGATTCGCAATTTGGATTTCGGCCGCGATTTGATGATTTTTTGGGTGAAGCGGCTTGCAAGGGGCCATGTTTATCCAAAAGGCAGCTACCAGAAGTCGATTTATTTATCTTATGGTAACCCACAACCGATTAAAAAAGGTGGCCCACAACCGGTATCGGCAACCATACCTTAAGTGACTGGCAAAATTCACGTGGCGAAAAATTTTGAGCAAACTCGATATAAAATCGGAAAATTTAACGCAAATACTGCATAAAAATGCATAACACTCACCTCTTTGCAATATTTCACTTCGCTTTATCCCACTCGCAAAATCTTCAGAAATTACTTTATTGAAAATTTCTTCGTAATTTTTTTTTGTTTTGTTGTAGCTGCGGGTCAGATGCGTCCTTTCACTTCAGTGTTTGTACTAATACTGTCTATTGTCAATGTACACATAACCTCATACTCAGATCTGTCATATTTTATAAGCGTCAAAAAATACAAGGGGTGGCCCACAACCGGTGATGGCCCACAGCCGGTTACCTCCCCTATTCAATTCAATTCAATTCAATTCAATTCAATTCAATTCAATTCAATTCAATTCAATTCAATTCAATTCAATTCAATTTAATTTAATTCAATTCAATTCAATTCAATTCAATTCAATTTAATTCAATTCAATTCAATTCAATTCAATTCAAATCAATTCAATTGAATTCAATTCATTTCAATTCAATTCAACTCAATTCAATTTTATTCAATATTCTCTTTTTAGCATAAAGAGTTCTTCACGTTTTTGTCCACAATAGTCACTTCATTTAAACACCAAAAATTTAAAGATTGGATCATAATTTACCGTGTTAAAAAGAGAATATTGAATAAAATCGAATTGAAATGAATTGAATACATAACAAACTTGAGTCTTTTTGAATGAAATTTAATTTTATTTTGGTTTTAGCAAGATTCACGCAATTAAAAAAAATAGGCGGTTTCTGGTTTTTCATTACATTTTCTCAATAAAAATTGCTTCACAAAAAATCTGTTAGAAGCTATTTTTTGATTTGACATATTTCTTTTTTAAATTCTGTAGGTTTAATTTTGTTAAATTTTTTTTTTCGGTGGATGTAAAAGGTGATTTTGGATTTGTCATTTTATGTGAAAACTGAGACTTGATGGAAAAATTTTGTTAATGCAGTCCTATTATGTCAATAGCAGAAAATAATAATTACAAAGTCCGAACTCAGATAAAAACAAAAATATAATATTTGTTGAACAGTGTAAGTACTTGTTAGTTTTAAGTCCTTAAAATTTTAATTTTGTATGTCAAATAGTAATTTTTAACATATAATGAGGACACTACACAAAGGATATTAAAAAAATATCAACCTCGTTTTTACGAACAACCTGGATACTACATAATGGCCTTGAAATAGTTAGTTCGTTCTATCCAGACAGCACTGTATTTAGAAAATTTATGAATATGAAATTTGATAAAAATATCTTCTACACCTAGGTATTAAAAATTTTTACAAGATTTTTCCCATAAAAACGGTCAAAAAAATTTCCAAAACTCTGAAAAAATTCACACATATTTTTTGGACAATCCTTAGAATTTAAGGCTATTTTCGTAGATGCCTTGCTTTTAGGGGTATCTACAAAGTCAAAGCCTAGACCATTGTTCATTCCGCGCTAATATGCATCATTGCCGCAAGTTTCATTAAAATCAGTTTATCCTTTTTTTATTTTCTGAACTTAGAAAAAAAAAAAATTTAAAGTTCAATGACCTGACAAAATTTGCCAACATGCATAAAACTTTAAAACCAAAATCTTAAATTTCATTTCATTCAAAAGAAATGTGAATGAAAAAAAACATATGGGTAGGCAAAACAAAAGAAAAAAAAATCCATTGAAAAAAAGACCAAAAACATAATTTTCAAGTTCGATTTCAATATTCTAGGAATGGAAATATTTACGAAATTTAAACAATAGTAAATAAAAATTTTCTAAACAAACCAAAGTGCAAGAGCAAATGGAACGAAGCTATACAATTAGTCAATATCTTCGTATATCCTTGCACTTGCGTAAAAACGCGAAAGTAATTAAAAACGAAAAATATTAAAAAATAAAGGAAAATAGTCAAAACAAACGAAAGTGAAGGAGCAACTGAAAGGAGGATATACCATTATACAATATCCTCGCATATCTTTGCACTAACGTGAAGTCTTAAATTCTGCTCAGGATTTAATTTCATCGTTGGCCGCAAGGGGCACTATTTTCCACCGACTTGAGACCATAGTTATGATAATTTCGAGTGAGTGCAACTACTCGAGTGAAACGCATTTTGTATATCTATATCAGTAATCGCCATTCTATAGCACAATTGTGCACTCAAAAATCTACCTAGCTCTCTCTATACTTTTCTTTCTTCTATCTATCTTCTCTCAAACAAAAATTCTCACTCATTAATTTGCCGGCCACTGCATATGCCTGTTTTTGTTTTTCGTCTAACGTCCAATTATTTTGTAAAACCTTTTCTTATCGATATCATTATTTTACTTGATTAGTTTTATCAACTTAGCGGTAGCTATGTCTGTTTGTCAGTTCTCACCTACGTTTTGTCTTAAGTTTGTTTGGCAATAAATCATCCTGTTCCGAGTTTGGTAATACTTGAAAATATTGGACTTGCACAGATCTTACATATCATTCTAGTTTTTAAACTGTCTAGAAATCGTTTGTGTCATCGTTTTACATACCGAGTATTTTGGAAAACAGTTCAGGTGTCGCTTAATTAACAATTTTATACCGCTGCGTAGCGTAGCGCTTTGTTTGAAATTGGCCTTTTTGTACTTTTCTTAAAAAAAAATATTTAAAAACACAGGTTTCATTAAACTTCATAATTTGACACATAATTGCATAAACATACCTTTTTCTATTCCTAAAAATATACTGCTTTCGCATAAAAAAAATTTGTTTCCTAAAACTTTTGCAAAATGAAGCACATTTCGCTCATTTACTACAAGAACGGCACAACTCAAAAAACACGAATTTTGGGTAAATGATGCAGAATGATTCGTTATATCATGCTTAATATTGTGTGAAAATTTCATAAAAATATCTTTTACGCTCACCATTTGAGAACGAAATAACTTTTTCAATTGAAAAGTTTAAACGTATTTTCTGCAAAATCGAGTTTTTTGACTTGTGCCGTTCTTGTAGTAAATGAGTGATAAGTATTAGTAAGTATTGGGAAATTATTATACCCTACACCCAGGGTATATTCACTTTGTCCTTCCGTTTGTAACGCAGAGAAGGAGGCGTGGCAGATATAGAAAAGTATATATATTCTTGATCAGCGTCACCTCCTGAGTCGATATAGCCATGTCCGTCTGTCTGGCTGGCTGGCTGGCTGGCTGGGTGGCTGGCTGGCTGGCTGGCTGGGTGGCTGGCTGGCTGTGTGTTGAAATACACTTTTTGGGAAAACTGAGCAAGATAATTCAATGAAATTTGGTACACTGCCTCCGTCGTCAAAGTTAGCTCGGGGGATTGAAAATGAGCAAAATCGGTCAACAGACACGCCTACCGCCCATACAAAAATTATATTCAAAATGCAATTTTAGGAGTATTTTTCACGACAATGCAACCACGATACACATAAGTACTACAAATTGTAAGCGCAAGCTCTGATAAAAAACTGAGCGAATTCGGACAAGAGGGCGTGGCACCTCCCATACAAGCAAAAGCTTCAAAACGCTATACTGAAAGCGTTTTTTGAGATATTCGAACCAACTTCGACTCAGACACTAAAAATTATAAATGAAAGCTCTCAGCAAAAATTGGTTGAAATCGTACAAGGGGGCGTGGCACCTCCCATATAAGCAAAAGTTTCAAAATGCTATACTGAAAAAGTTTTTTGAGATAATCCAACTAAATTTCACTCTGACACTAAAAACTATAAATGCAAGCTCTGAACAAAAACTGGGTGTACTCGGACAAGAGGGCGTGGCACCTCTCATATAAGCAAAATTTTCAAAATACTGCAGTGTAGGGTATTTATTTTTTGGCCAGGCCAAAATTTACACCCTTACTAGTTTGTATTCTATTCTATTATGAATATTATTTTAGCTACAACTAATACCTATTAGGTCAGAATCACGGTTGCCACTATGGTCCAAAAGCCATAAAGACCAAAAATGGGCTTTATATTTTCTGTTGGTCCGCTGGTCCGTATTTTTCTCTTTTGGTCTTTGTTGGAAGTTTATAAAAAATTAAAACCTTGTTACTAAAAATTTAGTCCCAAATCACACAGTTTATAAAGAAAGTAGTAATGAAAGTTTAGAAATTACCATTTTAAAATGACATCATGAAATTTAAACACATTATAGCGAAAAAAACATCACACTAAATCAAAAAAAATGAAGCATGTTTGAATTTCAAGACGTCTTTTTCCAATAATCATAACTTTGTAAAAAAAATTGTAAATGGCCACTCAATAGCTAATATTGTAGACAAGGAATAGTACTTCATATACAACGCAATTTCTAGAAAAGACCACAAAATGTTATTCGTTCTGTACATAGCTTCAAAAATAACGGGGTTTTTTTTACATACATAATTTTTAGGTAGGATAATTCAGAAGCGAAAAAGTTACAGATATAATTTGGAGTGGAATTTAAAAGAAAAAGCTGATAGTTTCAAGTGCCATGTCGGGTTTTACGGTTAGAATTTTGTCTCGTTATATCACTTCAAAAATAGGGAAAACGGTGTTTTTTTGATTTTTAGGTCATGATATATCAAAAACCATAAACAATTCTGATTCCGGATTCGGAAAAAATACGTCGGAATACATAGGGTTAGTCAAAGAACCGAACTTGTATGTTTTCTTGTGAGCTATTGAAAGACAAAAAATAAAAAAATTCGACAAAAATTCTAATAAAATACGAAGTGCTTTAAGGATTTTGAAGTTTTTTGTTGAAAACATGTACAAAAACGATGTTAAACAAATACCCCTAAAAAAATTTGGGGTAGTTGGAAAAACCGTCCCCTATTTGAATTTTGGTGTGACAACCGTGGTCAGAATCCTCCCGCATTTTTGTTACTAGGTTATCATTGATACATACTACGCCATTGCAAGATTTGAGCTAAATCGGTCACATCGAACTTTTTCAAATGGTACACTTGGCGTGTTTTATTACATACACATATATACTGACTTACATACAGACATACCAGCTGCAAAGAAGTTACATAACAAAACTAAAGTGCAGTAAGTGAATGTCAGCTGACAAACGGGCATGTTATTATGTACTTTACTCTCCAGCACAAACGCACTACAAAGCATGCGCAGCCACAACTTAAACCGGTTAATGTTAAGTTTTTTTTTTCTTGTCTTGAAGAAAACAACAAATACACAAATAAATACAATGAATGAGCGCGCGTAAATGAATAAAAAATCATGAATGAAATGTTTTTGTTGTCGTCGTTGTTTTTGTTATTGCGCGTATATAGTCAGTCAATGCGTGCCGCCAATCGGTCTAACATAAAATTCAATAATCTTAAATGAAAACAGGAAAATAAATAAATTCACTAAGCTGAGGTATATTAGCTAACGCAACAGGCATACACCACATTCACGCAGAATAACCGACCCAATTGGAACGCCACACATAAGTGAGTGACAATCGGTCAGAAGAATTGAAATTTTATAACTATAGTCACGTTTATTACACAATTTGAAATACTGTGTACGGTTCCGAAACTTATTACGATCGTAATATAAGGCCCGGATTCACAGTCATTAGATGACTAATATGGTTACAAGGGTTAAACTAATGTTTCTTATTTATAGTATTTTGGTTAACTAAAACAATGAACACGAAAATAAAATGCTAATTCTAGAATCTAGATGGTCAAATCTTCAAATTTGCAAGCATATTAGATCAATTTAGCCATCATATAGTATAAAGCGTTCTAAGTTTTTAATAGCAATGGAGAAACACAATGTACGCATCTTAATCGGTACTATTAGTGGACATTGTGCCATGGGAAGTTTAATGACCCTGATATGAAATAAACAGTTTTTATTTCTTTTGCGAGTGTCCAGCGCTTGCGCTAATACGTATGTTAGAAGGAACTTTGGTCATTTCAATTTTGAATCGCTTGACTCACTATCTGGAGCCGTGGTTCTCAACCGTTTTTGATCACGCCCGCCTATTCAAGTTTTCACAAGCATGCGACCCCCCACCTTCAACAACGCAAAAATTAAATTAAATATTTTATTATTTTTCTGATAAAAGTTAACTTTCTTATTAAAAAATGATTAAGAACTAATATTATAAAAATGAGATGAATGAGGTCTCGAAAACTTTTTTTTTTGTTAATTTGCGGTTACTCATTCCGAATCTGGCAACCATATTTTTCGAGTTATCCTTGCCCTAAAAAGCAGAACCAGCTTTTTTCAATTATATGACGCTCATCCAGGCAGTAGTGTAGTGTCTCTTTTAACTTTTCCAATAGTATCATAACCTTCCAAGATATCTTCTATTATAAAAAATCTATCACCGCTTCATGTTAATGCCTAAATTTATTTGTATTAAATTATTCATTGGTTGATATCTCGTAAAGTAATAATCCAATTGGAAAAGTTGAAAGGTAAGGTTTAATAAGGAAGATCAAGACTATCCCGTGCCGTTGACAAAAATGAACTACTCCACTCCATGGATATGCGCTATAAGTCTGTATATAGATTTTTTTTAAATCAAGGACCATTTAAATCTGATAGAAAAAAACCGTTGCTAGGTGCGGAGTCAGCTACCGCAAATTAGCAAAAAAAAGTTATCGAGATTTCAATAAAAATTCTTTTCTCTCAATTTGTTGCACTGCGTAATCCACGGCGAGCCTTAACCAAAATAAAGTTTTATTGCAACCACGCAAAATTCGGCGTATGCAGGATTATTATATATAAAAACAATAATTAATAACTGTAAATAAAAGTTTCGTACCTGATCGTCTGAAGAAGATATTGCATTTTTAGAAATTTTTTTTCTTTGAGTGCATTTAATTTGCGAATTTAAAAACTGCAAACCAAAAAATCCTAGCTGATTCCATTCAGGAGATATTAATTTTAAACTATTTTTTAAGCTTTTTTTTTTAAAAAACAAGGTTTTTTCGTATTTAAGAAAAGCACAAACAAAACGAAGTGGTCTCCTATGATTGTTTTCTACAAAGTTATGACCATTTAAAAACTACATTGTGGAGTGCAAGCTCACAGGGGTGTCACTAAAATAAAGTGTACGAGTATTTATAATATCGCTGCAGCATGGCATCTTAAAATAGTCATAGCGGAACTCCTTAAGATTGATTTAATTCCGATTCCGAAGAAAATTGGATTTCAGAATGGCTGTATTTAATGTTTTAAGAACAATTCAAAACTTTAAAATCATCAAAATAAGAAGATCGGGATAAAATAAGATAAGATAAAATCCGCCTTGATTAAGAAAAAATAGAACCCTTTATTTTCTTTATTCGCAATGGCTTCTGAAATGTGTGGCACCCTCCAGAATTTTTTTCACGCCCCCCTAGGAGGGCGCGTCTCACCAGTTGAGAACCTCTGATCTGGAGTGTGTCTTAGATCTACATCGAAGTACTTATATACGTACATCCAAGTGGTTCTCTTACAATTTTTTTGGTAAAGCAAAAAAACGTACGAACCTAGTTAAAACTCATTTAGCAATTCGCGTTGTTAAAACTGCTACAAACGAGCCATGCTGAAAATTTGGGTCGCAACGTTGTTACAATAACCACGTTTTTGCCACTTTACAATGTTGTTTTCTCTATGTGTACTAAAAAAAGATTTGTATAAAAAAAAAGCTTTTACGATATTTTGGTAAAACAAGACATCGATACAAGTAATTCAAAGTGGATTTTGCAGGAAAAGACCAGTTCTTTCAACTACCGCCTTAGGATTATTGACTTAAAATTATTTTGTTACATAACTTAAAAATATCTAAAAACCGTAAAAACTGCATAAAAAAATGACTGTTTATTTTCTTCATTGTATAAGGACTGCGCTCGATAAAATTGTCCGATACAAAATTCAAAAAATCTTTGGAACTAATAGTCCGATTTTAAAAGTTAGACTCATTCTTGAACCGCCATTTTATTACAATTTTTATAACGTATCTAGAATTTTAATAATATTTTTTTTTACAAATTTTTTTGTAACTTTTCTGACAGTCTTCCCATTAAGGATTTTATGGTATTATTTGATAACTTTCTAGCTGCTGAACACAACTTTTCTCGAAAATTTTTTAGCATCCCTGGCAACTTTTTTTATCGCCTTTATCTCCTTTTTGACCAAAGCCCAGTATCTTTCAATTGACCAGAGTTTTTGGACATTTTTGAAGATTTGCTTCACGAGGCACCAAAATCACATTATTTCTTGAGTACCCCTCCAAGGCCAATTTACTATAATGAAAAGGTGCTAAGTCTGGCCAAAAGAAAGTGGAAACTTCATGCTTTCGTAGGAAAGGCTTAAGTTTTTATTCCAAGCATTCCTTAATATAGAATTAGGAGTTTACTGCTCCAGTGGTTACAAAAGAATTGCTCCTTCTGCCACAACTGCAGATTACTTGCCAAACCAAGAACTTACGAGGAAATTTTGACTGCTTTTTTTACTTAAGCTTTTCGTCCACATTCCCTCGCGAGTCTACAGTGTAAAATTATTGGCCTGCAAACTGCGTAAAATTGTCTAAAACATACGTTTCGTCGTCCATGATGCAGCATTCGAATTTTTGGAAAAAAATTAATTTTAAATTTTATGGCGTGCTGTTTTGCTTTCGTGTTCTTCATAGCATTTCTGTCAGAAACTTTTTGTACCTTAAACGTCTTCAAACCAACCTCCTTTTTGGCCTTGCGAACTAAAATCTCGGAACACTTTACCCTCTGTGCCAGTTTTCTACATGTAATGTTGGGGTTCTTCTTTAAAATTGTGACGAAGTTCTTCTTTCTGTTTTGGTCACGGAAGCCTGGCTTTCGAAAAACATCCAAGTCTTCCTTAAATTTTTTCAGAACTCTTGATACCAATTTCACATTAACTTTGCGGGTGGTCTTCAAAAATGTTTATTATTGACTTTCGAACTTCTAGCTCGTTTGCCTTTTTCTTTTGCGGAACCTGGCTTTCGAAAAACATCCAAGTCTTCCTTAAATTTTTTCAGAACTCTTGATACCAATTTCACATTAACTTTGCGGGTGGTCTTCAAAAATGTTAATTATTGACTTTCAAACTTCTAGCTCGTTTGCCATTTTTAAGTTAATATGACTGACTAGGGACAAAATTTGAAAACCATAGTTTTGGTACATTCATTTCAAAGCCTACTGCGAAAAAATTTTAAATTGAGTAATTTGGAAACAAGATATTAGATAAAATGAATCGGACAATTTAATCGATCGCAGTCCTTATGATTTTCTCAAAACATGAAAAATGTAGATATCAAGTTGTAGTAAATAGTTAGACGACGATATACACGTATGTATAAAAACGAATGTTTGTTTGTATGTTTGTTTGTCTGTCTTTAATTTGTATTTATAAGATAAAGAGCATCGATGCAAAAAACATCTGATGGAAAAATGGGCGGTGCCCTCAAAAACAAAATTCGTCTTATCTACTATATTACTATTAGTCACAGGTGAATGAAATTTAATATTCGCTGAATAAGAGCAAAGCAAAAATCTGTAAAATACTTTGACGCTGATGAATGGTATTTGTTACACATGTAAAATGCATATGCTTGAATGCCAGGAATTGTTGCTTATTTTATGCTAGAACATTAGTGTGTATTGAAAAACGAACACCCAATTCCACACTCAAATTATGAAGCAAGAGAAATAAACAATTCAGGAAATATAAATTTTTTGACTTTAAAATAAATTCCTAGCTGGCCAAATGGCCATTGTTTATAAAAACCGAGTGATTTTGCACTGGAGCCTATCTAACGGTAAATTTTTTTCCAAAAAACACCATAGATCTCAATTTGTGGTCTAAAACAACTTATGTGTGCAAATTTTCAGAGAGATCGTATGACGTGCAGGAGTGTCAGCAAAGGAATAAGAAACGATTATCTTCAAAGAAACGAATACTTTTTGTACTGGAGCCTATCTAACGGTAGATTTTTTTCCAAAAAACACTACAGATCTCAATTTTTAGTCCAAAACAACTTATGTATGCAATTTTTCAGAGAGATTGTATGACGTGCAGGAGTGTCAGCAAAGAAAAAAAAGCACTTATTTTCAATCAAACGTTTAATTTTTGTACTAGAGTCCATCTAACGGTTCATTTTTAAAAAAAAAAACTTGTGGTACTTAATTCATCATAAAAAATAAAGTATGCATCCAAATTTTAAGATTGATGGAACGACGTGTGGGAGTGTCAGCGAAGGATTAAAAAATGGTATACAGCCATTTCATGCCTATCGTAACAAGATCTGTCACACCCCTTCCGATTTCGCTGAAATTTGGTACATGGTTTCGCTTCAGGCCTAAACTTTGAGAAATGGCAAAAAAAAAATTTTGCCATTTTTTTTTTTGTGGCTTGTGGAGGGGTGCAAAAAGTGGAAAAATCGGTAAAATGTGACAAACTCACATCAAATAATTACCAATAGCTTGGCCATTTCTTAACCGATTTTCTTGTTTAGATCTGTTTTGGAAAGGTATTGAATCAGGCTATAAGTTCAAAATAAAAGTTTTCGTAGTTGATAAAAAGTACTACATTTATTACTATTTTAGTACTAAACTACAAAAAACGTGCCCGAGTACACCTTTTTTACCTCACAAAATATTTTTTTTGGAAAGAAAACAAAATAATCTTTTAGTCAAAGAAAAGAGAAAATTGGTATGTCTCGAGGCTTAGAAGTAATGATTTTTTGAAAATTTGAAAAAAAGGTGCGATCACAAAATGGTTCATAACTGGAACATTTCTTATCTCATTTTAATTTTTGGACCATTTTTAGAACGGGATTGAATCATTCTATGCGCACAAGTAACATTTTTTTGTATTTGTTAAAAAGTACTAAATTTACTACTATTTTAGTACTAAACTACTGAAACCGCTATAGTACCTATCTTCGACCTTCCAAAATATTTTTTTAGAAAAGAAAAGAAAATTACCTTTCAAATGAATCCAAAATTCGAATGGTACCATTAATGGTATAGGAGTAATGATTTTTTGAACATTTCATTACATGCAATATTTCGTATAATGTAGGTTTTTTTATACCCTACACCCAGGGTATATTCACTTTGTCCTTCCGTTTGTAACGCAGAGAAGGAGGCGTGGCAGATATAGAAAAGTATATATATTCTTTATCAGCGTCACCTCCTGAGTCGATATAGCCATGTCCGTCCGTCTGACTGGCTGGCTGGGTGGCTGGCTGGGTGGCTGGCTGGGTGGCTGGCTGGCTATGTGTTGAAATACACTTTTTGGGAAAACTGAGTAAGACAATTCAATGAAATTTGGGATACTGCCTTCGTCGTCAAAGATAGCTCGGGGGATTGAAAATGAGCGAAATCGGTCAACGGACACGCCTACCGCCGATACAAAAAATATATTCAAAATGCAATTTTAGGAGTATTTTTCACGAAAATGCAACCAAAATACGCATAAATACTAAGAATTGTAAGCGCAAGCTCTTAGAAAAAATTTAACGAATTCGGACAAGAGGGCGTGGCACCTCCCATATAAGCAAAAGCTTCAAAACGCTATACTGAAAGCGTTTTTTCAGATATTCGAACCAAATTCGACTCAGACACTAAGTATCATAAATGAAAGCTCTCGACAAAAATTGGGTGCAATCGGACAAGGGGGCGTGGCACCTCCCATATAATCAGAAGTTTCAAAATGCTATACTGAAAGAGTTTTTTGAGATAATCCAACCAAACTTCACTCAAATACTAAAGACTATAAATGCACGCTCTATGCTAAAACTAGACGAACTCAGACAAGAGGGCGTGGCACCTCCTATATAAGCAAAAGCTTCAAAACACTGTACTGAAAACGTTTTTCACTCAGACACTAAAAACTAAATCCAAGCTCTGGACAAAAACTGGGTGAACTCGGACAAGAGAGCGTAGCACCTCCCATATGAGCAAAATTTTAAAAATACTGCAGTGTAGGGTATTTAATGTTTGGCCAGGCCAAATTTTACACCCTTACTAGTTGTAATTTATATCATTTTAAATTCCTCGAAAGATTTTGAGAATGAAATGCGCAGTACAGCAATACGGTTACGGCCTAAGGGAACAAAACTATGAAATTTCTGGGTCTCTGGTATGGCTTTTACATTTTGAAAAGCGTTGGAGAGTTGCGATGCAGTTGTTTCATATTCACCAATTGCACAATCTCGAAAAATTATGTCGGACTTTTAATTATTTGCCCATTCGAAAGGTGCCTTGGCATCACTTATTTGGCCTTGGTGAGGTTTTTGCAAACTTTCTCTTGAAGTATTTCGTTTAAAGGAGCCACCAATACCATCTTATAGCCCTTTTTCGTGAGATATAGCTAAAAAGTGCCATTGTACGTCCCTTTTTATCAACTACGAAAACTTTTATTTTGAACTTATAGCCTGATTCAATACCTTTCCAAAACAGATCTAAACATGAAAATCGGTTAAGAAATGGCCAAGCTATTGGTAATTATTTGATGTGAGTTTGTCACATTTTACCGATTTTTCCACTTTTTGCACCCCTCCACAAGCCACAAAAAAAAAATGGCAAATTTCTTTTTTTGCCATTTCTCAAAGTTTAGGCCTGAAGCGAAACCATGTACCAAATTTCAGCGAAATCGGAAGGGGTGTGACAGATCTTGTTACGATAGGCATGAAATGGCTGTATACCATTTTTTAATCCTTCGCTGACACTCCCACACGTCGTTCCATCAATCTTAAAATTTGGATGCATACTTTACTTTTTATGATGAATTAAGTACCACAAGTTTTTTTTTTTAAAAAATGAACCGTTAGATGGACTCTAGTACAAAAATTAAACGTTTGATTGAAAATAAGTGCTTTTTTTTCTTTGCTGACACTCCTGCACGTCATACAATCTCTCTGAAAAATTGCATACATAAGTTGTTTTGGACTAAAAATTGAGATCTGTAGTGTTTTTTGGAAAAAAATCTACCGTTAGATAGGCTCCAGTACAAAAAGTATTCGTTTCTTTGAAGATAATCGTTTCTTATTCCTTTGCTGACACTCCTGCACGTCATACGATCTCTCTGAAAATTTGCACACATAAGTTGTTTTAGACCACAAATTGAGATCTATGGTGTTTTTTGGAAAAAAATTTACCGTTAGATAGGCTCCAGTGCAAAATCACTCGGTTTTTATAAACAATGGCCATTTGGCCAGCTAGGAATTTATTTTAAAGTCAAAAAATTTATATTTCCTGAATTGTTTATCTCTCTTGCTTCATAATTTGAGTGTGGAATTGGGTTTTAAAACTCGCCCATATATTTCAATACACACTATAGAACATACCAATTAACATTAATTTAAAATTTTCCTAGCGGGGCTATGTACATATGCTTTTGCTATTTGTCGTTTACGGTCAATAAAACCTTCAACATGAACTTGAAATTATAAATTTTTTGCCTTTAAACTCATAAGATTGAAACTCTGCGTTAGTTATTTGTCATTATGTGTAAATGTGTATTAATGCGTGATAAAGAGACATGTGTCGTTAACTTTCAAGCACATGAATTTGCAATTACAGACCCGTTTAGTAAGTTTAATTTTGGACCAAAAATAAACATTTTCTGTAAGCTGCTTCTGACATACATACAGTTAGCTTGCGGCGGAAATACTGGTTTGTATTTCTCTACACAGTAAATACGCACAACAGCAATAAGGTCAAACATTTTTTTTTTCTTCGTTTGGTTTATGAATACAATCAACACTTCCTTGTAGGGTGGTAATTGGATTCAAGTGAAAGCTGACGTTCATGAAACTTCATGTGTTCCAATCACTTGATGATTTTGAATTACATGTATACAGGATTGGCGAGAATCTGAAGAATATCGGAGAATGTAAGATTCCTTGGACTATTCCGAATAACTTTCCTTAGTTCCATTTTTCGAAAACCAACGGAGTTATTGGAGTAAGTCTATAGAGTGACAAAAGAAATGCCTTGGGTTCTGTTTTCACAAAAATGTTACTTGATGGTGGGATTCCCGATTCCCAATTCCCACCCACCCTATATACATCGGACTGCTTTTTTTTTTTGTTTTAATCGTAGAAAGGATATAAAATAATAATTCTGGTGCAAGGAGCGCCTAGTATTAATATTTACTGTTTGCACATTAGAGTGGCCCAAAAGGGAAAAACATGTGGTTGGGGTTAAAAATAATTATGCATTTTTTTGATCTGAGATCCAGTTATTCTAAATCGACTCTGGTTCAGCTTCTTTATCAGGAAAAATGCGAAAAACTGAAATTTTTACATATTTTTATGTAAAACAACCACAAAACTCAATTTAATACTATTTAATTGTCTTTAATCATAAAGTATATAGGGGAGACTGGGGCACATTTGGCACTAAATTTTCAAAGGCCTGAATCCTTGAAAATTATTGCATGATCTTAATACTCTTTACTGTTTCTGAAACATTGATTATTTAAGATTAAAACCAAGAAAAAAAAAATTTGAAATAAATTGCATTAAGAGTCCTTTTTTAAATTTTTTCAAAAAAAGTCATTTTGTCAAATGTGCCCCTGGTACGGGGCACATTTGACATTGCAAGGGGCACATTTGACACTCACAAAAATAACAGAAAAATATTAAACAAAACAATAATACATAAATTTTTTTCATATAAATGCAAATAATAAGTATGTATGTATTAACGAAGACTTATTTTACATATAAGTCGATGTCAAATATGTATTTAGTGCGTGAACCTGAAGTTGAGGCTGGATTTGTTGGAGTTGGTAGTTTAAACTCAAATGCACTCCTCAAAGTCAGGCAAACATCAAACATTAAACAAGTTTTCAATATAAAGTACAATTTTCAACACTACCCTTAATGAAAACATCAACATAAAATGTTAAATTAGATAAGACCTAGTTTGGTGGAAATTTCTTTGGTTCGAATTTTGGGCAACACCATTGTCAAGATATCTGCAGCGCTTTCACATGACAGGACGTATTTCAAATCTATTTGATTATTAGTAAAAACTTCGCATACATGATGAACTTTGATGTCAATATGTTATATCGGCAATTCATCCATCCAGATTTTCAAATTAAAATAAGGGGTAAATGTTGGAAAGCATCTATTCAAAAATTTTGTATTGTAGACAAAACAAAAGTAACAAATTATATCAAATCAAATGAAATGGATTCTGTGTCGGAAGTCGGGGTTTCTCGTTAGTTTCCGATATTAGAAACAGCGTATTTAACTTTTTTTCATCGTCTTTGTGTCTGTTTGTCTTCATTTTGTAGTGGCATACCATATCTTTAAAAAGATAAAACCAGAAAATCTTATAAAATGCACAAATACATATGTCTGGAGAACGTCAAATGTGCCCCTTCGGCAAAAGTCAAATGTGCCCCAAAATCTCTTGAAGAATTAAAAATATTTTAAAATTCAAACTATTTGACCTTGATAAAAAATTCTTTTATTCTATTAATTATAAAGGTTAGTGCTACCAAATTTGCATAACTACTTTTAATAAACAATACAACTTTATTTGCAAAACCCTTACATATAAGCGCGGGAGGAGTTGAAAGAGATCTGCCAAAGTACATTACGCTGCTTCAACTCTAATTAGTTATGTTTCTGCATTTCAGGTTTTTGGTTCGAAAGGCGTGTTCACACCGAAAATGGCAAAGTCAAATGTGCCCCAGTGTCAAATGTACCCCAGCTTACCCTACATTAAGCGGAACTTCTGCGATTGTGGTATAGTCTGGTAATGTGGTATAGTCGCATATCTCCGATTCGGATAAGAACTTGTGAACGTAATATGTTTTATCCGGTCAAAAAACATGAAAAACCAGGGATGTGTTGCTGTCATGCACCTAACATAATTTTTCCGCTGTCAGTTGAACGATACATATAATCGAGTATGGTCGACTTTTTTTCGCATTTTTCGTAAAAAAATTTTGTTAAGAAAAAGTTGTTTTCTGCGCAAGTTTTATTTATATTCGATTAAGGTAAAATATTACGAAATAAGTGTTTATCTTTGTAAATTCACAAAGTTTCCCATTTGATTTTTATGATTTTATTATTTATAAAAAACGCCCAATGTCGTACAGTTGAGTTGGTTATATTGTATAATTATACCACATTACCCACCCACTTTTCAAGTACAGTTTTTTTGACATATATAAGATTATACTCTACAATTTCGTCTTTTACAATGCTACACATTTTATGGAGAAACATTCTGTAGCCAATACTTAACTGATCAGCATAAAAAAATTTGCCTGAAATTGATCCAACGATTCGATTGCAAATTCCAAAAAACCATTAGGTATACCACAATCGCAGAAGTTCCCCTACCATGGAATTCAAAACGTCTGAAATAGGTGGGAAAAGCAAACCACTAAAAGTATGGACAAAATTTGAAAAACACAAAGAATTTAATGATCATAAAAATTTTAAAATCATTGAATATGCTTTTTTCCTTTTCCTTCTTGTATTAAATATAAGTATTCTCAAAAATGAGCCTTAATCTACCTCTCTAATCTATTTGTCAAATGCTTTTTCACCCAGAAAAATTCAGAAATCGGTACATTTTTGTTTTTTCTTAGTTTATACTATTTGCGACCACAAACCTCAATCATAACTATCTTTTATTTCAATTTCAATTTATTTATAATAACAATGATTACTATAAAAACTGCATTAAATCACCTTTTCCATGAGTTCATAAAGTCTAAAATCAGTGGAAATAGTGGAAATAGACATACGATATCATCGAAACTCTTAAAAGTACGACATTCCAAGAATTCATGAGTATTTTGCTAACATTTTAAGCAACCACTCGCTGAATGTTTCTAAATTTCAGTGTAATGCTACAACACGTATTGCACCAAAACATACGAAAAGATACAATCGTAAGTCCATAATTCAGTCGAAGTAAGTAATTGACCTATAATATGGAGCAGGAGCTATATGGACTTGAGTATACAAAATATGAGAACCGAAAACTTAGCTTATATTCTTATAGATAAGACCTCAAGTATCAAGAAAGTGTATGTTGCTTGGATCTACCATTTTTTATTCTCCATCCCCACGCATAATTTGCAATCCCAGGTTTTTATAGCATTTTATGGTGGACTGAGATCTTCTCATTATGAACTTGAACGTAGTTCGTTTTTTCTATCACGTCGGGATCCTAAAAATTAAATTTTTATCCGGAAATTTAGTAGGTAGCAATTTAAAAGATCCATTTGCTTTATCTAGAATACAGTTGCCATTTTTTATTTGATCTTGGTCAGCAAGGGATCGTTATTTTCTTGATAAAATATGTTATTTATAAAAAAAAAAAAAATAAAATTTTTGCATTGTTCGGTCCGGAAAATTTCTTTGTATGTTATTGAGAGTTACCCCTATTTAAAATCTAATGGTTGTCTAAATCATTTCACTATATTTTGTTTTCGATATATAGCTTTAAAATGACTTCAAAACAGTGTCAGCAAACTACTCATGAATTCATTGCATTCCGTACTTTTAAGAGAGTTTCGATAATATCGTATGTCTAGCTATTTCCACTGATTTTTGAATTTTTGAGCTCATTGAAAAGGTGATTGTATGCAGTTTTTGATAAAAGATTGTTATGATTGAGTTTTGTTGTTCCAAATATTATATATTAAGAAAAAACAAAAATGTACCGATTTGGGAATTTTTCTGGGAGAAGAAGCATTTGAAAAATAGATTAGAAAGAGAGATTAAGGCTCATTATGTAGAATGTCTATATTTAATACAGAAATGAAAGGGGAAAAAGCATACTCAATGATTTTAAAATTGTTTATGATTTTTAAATTGGCTTTAACCGCCAAAAAGACGATTTCAGTTTTTTTATAGAAATCGATAACTCGCGTTCATACTCTATTTCTCTTCAAATTTCATACGTACAGCTGTTAAAAGTACCATTACGAAGATATAACGAAAGTAATTTTGACTTTAACAATACATTGTATGCAAAAAAAAAAATTCAAAAAAAGCTTGTACTGAAAAATTTATTTTTTGTCTTTTTGACGGTTAAGGCTCAATATTTTAATAACTTTTGAACCAGTATCGATTACCCCAATATTTTCTGGGATATAGTTCCTAGACATGTGAAAGTGTCCACATATTTGTTTATAGTTTTCTCAGATAGCCCAGCAAAATTAGAATTTTTGTACGAAATTCCAAGTGAATTTTTTTCACCTGAATAATTTTTTTGCGCATAAAAAGTTATTTAGGCTCAAAGGTCGCTAAAATCAGTTTTTTGCAAATATCTCGCTAACGCTAACTTTTGCAGAAAAATTGTGGTCTTCAATTTTGTAACACATGAAATTTCCTACAAAAGAACGTAAAAAATGTTTTCGTACAACTTATAGATTAGAAGATCACCCAATTTAAAAAGTTGTGAACAGTTATGATACACGGAGAGCAAAAAATGTTCTAAAATCTAGCTCAAATCGTTCTTAAATTAAATATTCAGAATTAAGCCCAATATTTTGGGCATAATATAAATTTTGATAATTAAGACCAATTGTACTCAATGCATGCCATTTTGTACTTGTTTATCAAAAAAAAAAATAAGCCCATTTTTTACTTAATTCAAGCTCTTTTGTGATTATTTATCAAAAATTAAATTTTCATTTGTGTTTATTCTGTGTATTTATGATTCTCAAAATAACTTTGTTATCTACTGCTTAAATACATAATTCCTGCTCGACACTCGACAGTTGAATCGGATATTTATAATAGAGTAAATACTACTGAAATCTTATAATGGGATGTTACGATGTACTGAGGTGTCTTTGGACATTTTGGAACATTGATTTTTGAAAATGAAATGGCAAAAATGGTCATATTCATATTTTGATTAATAAGAAATTATTAAGAACAAATGGGAATATTTATTTTTTTTTTATAAACAAGTACAAAAGGGCTGAGTTAAGCAGAAATGAGTTCAATAAATTTTTGATGAATTATCCCAAATTGAATTGAATTGAGCTCAAATGGGCATATTCACTTTTTTGATAAACAATCATATTATTACTTGATATCAAGAAAATTATGGACAAGCTGAAAATCACACCCAAAATTGATTGATTTGGGATTGTTTTCAGCTCAAAATTCTCTCCGTGTACGAATGCTACCTATAAGTTCATATTAAAATATCTTACTTTTTAAATTGCGATAACCCTTCAATGAGAAGTCGTACAATCAAAATTACAGTAATGTTTAAAAGATAATTTGATTCTCTATACAGCGAACTAAGTAATTTCTTTTTTCGGACGACTCATGGCCTAACAAATATTTTTGAAAACCCGTTAAGGCTTCGAAAATACTGGTTTTTGAAATATATTTCCGATACGAAGAGTCATATGATAAAAAAGAATAACACCAATTTTGTAAAAAAATCACAAGATCTACAAAAAGTAAGCCATATGTGTATACATAGAAGATACCATTTAGAAGATATTAAAAAAAACCTTAAAATGCCAAAAAACCGGTTTTTATTGAATATATTCTATACGGTTACTTCTTTGTGTACACATATCGCTTATTTTTTGTAGATCTTGCGATTATCTACAACCAAAATTTTCGAAATCTTAACGGTTTTTCAAAAAAATCTTTTAGGCCAAGAGTAGCTTGAAAAAAATTTAGTACTGTATATAGAGAATTAAATTATCTTTTAAACGGTATTTTAATTATGTTTGCACGGCTTCTTATTGAAGAGTTATAGCAATTTAAAAAGTAAGATATTTTAATATGAACTCATAGGTAGTATTTCATATCATAACTGTTAACAACTTTTTAAATTGGGTGATCTTCTAAACTAGAAGTCGTACGCAAATACTTTTAACTTTACTTTTTACTTTTGTTTGGACACCAACATTTTTCTGTAATAGTTACCAATAGCGAGATATTTGCAAAAAACTGATTTTAGCGACCTTTGAGCCTGAATAACTTTTTATGCGCCCACGTCTTTGCAATGGAATTATCACACTTTTTTATCATGCATAAATAAGATAATTCCGGTGACAAAAATTCACTTGGAATTATTTCGCACAGTAGCTCTTTTATCGTCTAATTTTCCTGGGCTAAGAGGCTGAGAAGTTGCTTTAATTTTTGTGTATTTGAAATGGGGATTTTCAATAGAAAATTAAAAATTTTGGTCCAAAAAAAATATATTTTTTTATTTTTTGATCTAAGTTAAATATTTTAGAAAAAAAAATTTTCCAAAATCTTTACTAGTTGCTACAAAAAATAATTTTTTTGAAATCGTTTTTTACGTTTATTCTTAGATGGCTCACTTGAAAAATTTTTGGCCTATACTAAGCGGCAAGTCGATGTTGATGAAAACCGTTTTTCTAAATATATATATAATTCATTTATTTACGAGTGTAAATAGATATTTTTTTATTCTTTCTAAATAAGTTTTTTTAGTGTACGAGTATTTAAAATGTAAGCTCACGCCATTAAGAAAAAAATCATTTTGAGCATTAAAGGGAAATTAGATTTTGAGAATCATTTCTTCATTGTATGTTACACATGAAAGCATTTTACTTACATCTTCTTAATTTTGAAACATTTTGAATCCCTAATTACTATGCAAACTGCATCTAATTATAGATCGTCACTTTTAGGCCAGATTCACGAAAGTGCAAATTATTGAATTTCAGCTATAGCTATTTCAAATTTCTAATGATATTTAAATTATTTGTATTATTAAACGATATTTGTATAATTTTTTTTCGTTCCGAGAAAAACCAATGGAACCCTTTTGATTCTTCTGAAGGCCCATTTTGGCTAAAAAAAATTGTTTTTATACATTATACAGTTTTTTGGTAGTATAAATAATACCCGGACCCAAAAATCGATTTTTTCCGATTTTTTTTTATTTTTCTTTTGTTTTGACCAATTTTTGGAGAGTTGTAATATATCTTAAAAACTTCTGAAAAAATTCACACGTATTTTTGTTTCATAAGATGCCTTGATTTTGATTAAAAAATCGTTTTTAAATCGCGTATGTATTTGTATTTTGGTACCGAATATTTACATATACATATTGCAAAAAAAATGTACAAAAATGTTTGTAAAAATATGGTCTTTGTTTTTGATGCAACGTAGCTTTTTATTTTTTTCTTCATGCAAATCGAACCAGCATACACATAATTAAATATCATTAGAAATTTGAAATAGTTATAACTCAAATTTGCACTTTCGTGATGCCATTTGCATAGAAATTTGTGATTTAAAATGTCTCATAATTAATAAAATGTAAGTAAGTATAATGCTTTCATGTGTAACATGCATTGAAGAAATGATTCTCAAAATCTATTTTAAATCGTCTAACTACACAACATCTGAACAATGTCAGTGAAAAGTTTTATTATGCATAATAAATAATTTTCTTGCACTTATACGGAAACTATTGGAGTATCTTTGTTTCGTTAAAATTTGCTCGTTAGACATAAATATTCCGTAAGGTAAAAAATTATTATATCAATTACTTTGTCGCAAAATATCGAAACAAAAGGTACCTACTGAAATTAAATGAAATGAAATTAAAAAAAAAAATTGATTAAAGTACTCACCAATTTCATGATGTTGCTGTTACTATAGTTGGATCTATTACTATCCTTTAGCACCTCTGAAACTGTAAGTTAACGGAGGGCAGCTCAATTTAGCTCAATTCTTTCAAATCAACTTTGACTTGAATTTTTTTTTATTTTTTTTTTTTTTTATTAACAATGAATTCACACTTCTTAGTGATGAATGATTTTGTTAGTAAGTAATTACAAAATTTCACTTCACAAGACAATTCGATATCTTTTTATTAAAACGTACTGACGGAGTGTTCACTTCACTAATGCAGGGGAAATAAATCTTTAAGGCCCAACAAGAGCTTGTATTGAAAAACCGTGAAGTTGTGTAAAGTCCGTTTAAAATGTAACGCTTAATGAATTCCAATGGATTCGATGTGTTGTTTTTATAATAAAATCTGATACCTCTGTTTTGTTGCGCATGCGAGAATCAGCGCTTTTTCACTCAAAATTACCGAAAAGCATGCGCCGCTTAGTCAACGCTCTCGATTTTTGTTATATTCAGCAACTTGTCAATTAGGCGGAAAACTTGTTCCAACGGTTTTAAATTTTTGTAATCTTTAAAAAGAGCAATTCGCTCTTAGCTTTGTAAAACAATGTAGTGCAGTTGCCAAAGAGCACTTACATATAAGCTTTACTCTTAATTTGCTGCAACAAAGCTCTCTAATGCATTTCAAAGTCATAAATTATTGCAAATATTTTACAAAAAAAATAAAATGTTGCCCACATAATACAGGTAGGTTTCTTTTGTGTTTAAAGCTTCCTTGCAAATATTTTTTTATTTTTTCTTTGTAAGAAAGAATACGAGATTGGCTTAATTCAATAAAGTTCCAAGTTTTTATGATATGGAAGTTACAGCCAATGACTAATTCATTTACAATTCAGTTTATTTTCTTATCTTAGGGTCTACTTTAGACTGATTGAACAAACAAATTATTTTTTTTAATGTAAAAAATCAAAGTGAGTTGAGAATTTTTCATAGTTTTTGAACCTCATTTGGATGTTACTTGCATAGGGTTTTTATTTTATTAGGATGTCAAAAATGCTCGTTGCCTTGATTCATAGTGCATATGGGGCTTACCTACGTAATCGGAAAGCATTTGATTTTTCCATCTCCGATTTTTTTGAAACTTTTTTCTCTTATAGTAGGAGAAGAGCACCGGGTGTGGGCACCGTTTTGTTTTCGACTCATAATTTTTGACCAAATGTATATTATGCAGACATACAGTGAGTCACATACAAAAAATATTCAAAAATTCGAATAAATACTCAATTTTTAGCCGTTTCATCCTTGGAAAAGTAATATTTTTTTTATAAACTTCGAGTCAATGGAACGTTAACTATGATACCACTTCATAAAAAATTTAAAATAATGCGTTCTAATCACTTAAAAAGTAAAGAAATGATTTATTCATCTTTTTTATAAGGTCACAAAAGTATTTTGCTTTTTAGTTATATTTTACTTTGAGATTATTTATCAAGTAAAAGAGGCTTTTTTAATAATAACCATGGTAGCCATTATTTGAAGAGACATCATATAAACATCTTTGCGAGGACTCCATCCCTTAACGACATTTTCAGTCGGTGTTTTTTCCCATTTTTCTTGCAGTACTTGTTTGAGCACATTTTTTTGATAAAATATGGTATTTTCTGACCTTTCCACTAGATAAGGCCAAAAAACTTCTATTGGATTCGAAAAAGAATATCGCGGTGGTGTTTTAATCTCTTCGGTGTTGTACAGAAGTGTCCCAGAATGTGTATTTAGAGTCATTGTCTTTTGAAAATAAGAAGTCATCTTGTGGTAAACCCATTTTTTAACTACTGGGTGCAATTTTTTTTTGTGGAATTGGACTGATGTTCATGTTTATCCATATTGCCACCGATAAATTTAAGTTTCCACACTCTTTGAGCTGATAACAGCCCCAGGCACACTATCATGCAAAATTGTTGCTTTAAAATTTTAATAGTTTAGGGTTTTTTTTTGCCTTATGCCAGACCACACGGCGTCTATCGATCCGATGGAAAGCAAATATTATATTATTGGGTCCAATAGAAAGCAAAAATAATATTTTCGGATCCGATGGACGCTGCATGGCCTGGCATAAAGCAAATAAAACCCTTAACTTTTATAACTTAAAAGCAATAATTTTACATGATGGTGTGTCGTGGGCTGTTCTCGGCTTATGGAATGGGGAAACTTAAGCTTATCGGTGGCAATATGGATAGACATGAACATCATTCCAATTCCACAAAAAAAAATTTCACCCAGTAGTTAAAAAATGGGCTTACCACAAGATGACTTCTTATTTTCAAAAGACAATGACCCTAAATACACATTCTGGGACACTTCTGTACAACACCAAAGAGATTAAAACACCACCGCGATATTCTTTTTCGAATCCAATAGAAATTTTTTGGCCTTATCTAATGGAAAGGTCAGAAAATACCATATTCTATCAAAAAAATGTGCTCAAACAAGTACTGCAAGAAAAATGGGAAAAAACACCGACTGAAAATGTCGTTAAGGGATGGAGTCCTCGCAAAGATGTTTATATGATGTCTCTTCAAATAATGGCTACCATGGTTATTATTAAAAAAGCCTCTTTTACTTGATAAATAATCTCAAAGTAAAATATAACTAAAAAGAAAAATACTTTTGTGACCTTATAAAAAAGATGAATAAATCATTTCTTTGCTTTTTAAGTGATTAGAACGCATTATTTTAATTTTTTTATGAAGTGGTATCATAGTTAACGTTCCATTGACTCGAAGTTTATAAAAAAAATATTACTTTTCCAAGGATGAAATGGCTAAAAATTGAGTATTAATTCGAATTTTTGAATATTTTTTGTATGCAAAATACATATGTGACTCACTGTATAAGTGTCAATGAAAGCTAAGGACCTTAGCTAAGGAAAAATTATATTAAAAAAAAAAAATAATGAAGTGATAATTTTTGACAAAAAAAAAAACGAGGAATCGTACAAAAAAAATTAAAAAACCGTTCTAAAGATAATTGGATTCTGTAAACACCGTATTAAATTTTTTTTGGAGCCACACTTGGTTTAAAAGATATTCTTCAAAAACCGTTAAGGTCTCGAAAATACTAGTTTTTGAAAGATATCTCTGAAACGGTAAGTCATACGATAAAAAGCAACGGCATCAATTTTGTAGAGAATCACAAGATCTACAAAAAATAAGCCATATGTGTACACATTGAAGTATCCGTTTTGAAGATATTCAAAAAACCTTTAAATGACAAAAAAAAAACCGGTTTTTATTGAATAACTTCGAAACGGTTACTTTAATATGTACACATATGGCTTATTTTTCGTAGATCTTTTGATTCTCTTCAAAATTGATGCTGTTGCTTTTTATCGTATGACTTACCGTTTCAGAGATATCCTTCAAAAACCAGTATTTTCGAGACATTGAAGAATATCTTTTAGACCATGAGTGGCTCCAAAAAAAAATTTAATACGGTGTTTACAGAATTCAATTATCTTTCGAACGGTTTTTTAATTTTTTTTGTACGATTCCTCGTTAAAGAGTATTCGCAATTTTAAAAGTAAGTTTTTTTAATATGAACTTATACGTAGCATTAACATATAAAAACTGTGCACAACTTTTTAAATTGAGTTATCTCCTAATTTATAAGCTACACAAAAACATTTTTTACATCTTTAAATAGGAAATTTCCTGTGTTACAAAATTATGGAGACAAATTTTTCTGTAAATGTTTGCGTTAGCGAGATATTTGCAAAAAACTGATTTTAGCGACCTTTGAGCCTGAATAAATTTTTATGCGCACAATGGACTTCAATGGACTTTTTACACATTATTCATCATGCTTTAATAAAGACAATTCCGGTGAAAAAAATTCACTTGGAATTATTTCGCACA
Organism: Calliopum simillimum; assembly: GCA_951812925.1. Classification (NCBI taxonomy): domain Eukaryota; kingdom Metazoa; phylum Arthropoda; class Insecta; order Diptera; family Lauxaniidae; genus Calliopum; species Calliopum simillimum. Next base: position 66,755,302 of record OX638368.1, read on the forward strand.
GCAGATCTTTTTTCGTCTTATTTTCCTGGGCTATTTAATAAAATCAGCGTCACTGAAAACTTCTGGATCGAATGGCATCATGCCTGTTGCTGATGACAGATCAATTGTTTTGCAGATTTAGCTAGCTAGGTGATGTAATTTCTAGCCCTTTTTGACATTGCTCTTTTGCCAAGCACGAATTTTTTACACCAATCCATGCCCGCCATCTGCACCTCGCTCTACTTGTCTGGAAACTCATTAACGAGATTTTTGCAAAGTTTTATGCCACCTTAACACCCAGACTTAATGAAAATAACTTTTTTTCTACGATATCTTTAAAGTGCTTATTGGTTCTTTGCTTTCCACTAAAAAAGCGTAAAATGTCATAAGAATACCATTTACTTAGATTAGTAACGTTGGCATCCACGACGATATTTCAGTAAAATACACTCTTTAAAAAAAAAAAGGGGGATGCCCACACCCGGACCAATTCGGGGCCCATACTCGACTTTGATAGCTACTTTGAAAGCAATGTGCAAATTGTGTTGTGTGAATATTTTGGTTGCATTCGGTTTTGAATCACAAAATATAATAAATTTACTTCATAAATATAGGTTGCATTCAGCTTTTTATTGAAAATAACTTTTGTCTTGACTTTCACTTATTCAAAAATTATTTTCTTCTCAGCATCAAGCAAATGCGTCTGTTTGCTCTGGTAAATGCACAAAAACTTCGTGCTGTCATAGCACGCGCTTAACATTTGTCAGAACAGCCGCATTTGTTTTCTGTCAAAAGTTACGGGGGGATGCCCACACCCGAATCCTGCCCGCTGGCGGTACTCTTCCCCTACTTGTTTAGACTAACAAATTTTTTAAACAACAGAAAATGCTGCAAGAACTACAATTATTAATTTCTTGAAATGCTCATAACTTCGCCAATAACACAGGTTTACAAAAAAAAAAAAAAATGTCATGGCGTTTTGACCAGATTATGTGTTTCCTAGGGACTTTGACGTCCTGAATCCGAATCCGAGGTTCGTTTTTTTCCAGAACGTCTGAGAAAAAATATTGCAAGTTCATATGGAGGTCATGTGACGTTTAGTGATAAATTCGCTAAAATTCTGAATTTTATTTTTTATCATTGAGTCATTAGTCCTTAAAAAGAATATAAGAATATATAAGAATATAATAGCCATCGGAAGATCCGTACATATCTTCTATGAAAACCGCTATAAATAAGGCACCTCTGGATGGATTTTTAAAATATTGGTGTCATATGGGTAAAAAGTGGGCGTGGCACTTTCTCGATTTTGCCCAATTTCGGCCCATTATAAGGCATTGATAGTCAGTAAGTGCGTACTAAATTTCATCAAAATATCTTATACGGTTCAAAAGCTATCACCAAATTAAATAAAAAGTTTAGGGCACTGCCACGCCTCTTCATAAGTATATAATAAGTCAAAGTCTATCTCATTCTTTAGTATATGCTAATGCACATCATTTTCCAAAGTTTCATTAAAATCGCATACGCCGTTCTTGAGAAAAACATGGCAACAGTTTTTATATACAAATTTTAGACCCTATAAAAAGAGAAGATATCACAGAAATCATACAAGATGCAGCAATTCTTATGCCAGATTCGAATGTATTTAGAATCGCCTAATACATATAAAATGACTATTTTCCTTTTTGTTTGTTGTATTTTTTTTTCCAATTTTTTTTATGAAAACATAAGTTTCTTAAATATTGTTTAAAAAATTATATGATTCCGATCGCGCTCCAAAATGTTTCTGATTTTAAATAAGAAAAAAAACAAAATTTATGAAAATAAATCATCAAAATCGGAGCTGTTCTTTAGGACTTCCATCTTAAATGCTTTATTAACTCCACTATTTAGTCCAATAAACAACTCTGCCAAGTATGAAGTCTGCAGCAATTTTTGTACTATAATTGAATCTGTCGTTTTTAAAATAGGAAAAAAACAGAAATTTTTTTTTTTGTTTCATTGCATAATACTTCTCAAGAATGAAAAAAATTGAAATATTTAGTTTGGTTATGGCGAATTTATTTGCAATAGTTTTCGATTAGGTATTAAACGTAAAATTGAATGGCATTTTGTTAGAAATGAATAAAATTAGGCCTTGTTTTTAACGAAAGCTTACTTAAAGGTGAAGAATTGATGACATTAAGTTGAAAAAATCATATGTGCATGTGAAATAGCCTATTACTATGCAATTTGTATGACAGGACTATTGCCCTTGAATGGATTTAGACCACTATTATAATGAACGACATACATTAATGTGAATTACATTTCCCCATAACGGGGAAAACGGGTAAGATGAATAGTCATTTTAATGTTTAAAGAAAGGCCTTTGTTTATCTTAGTATTTCAAAGTCATATTTAAAAGGGGACATGTGCAAAATTTCAAGCTTTTGTGGCGTTGGCGCTAGTTGGTCTACATTTTTTCCAAGCACGCAGATTACTGCTTGATTTCAATGTTAGTTAACCCTTATAACTAAAACCACCGTAAGTAAGTTTTGTAACATATCCTCTTTTGAAAATGACAAAAGCGCCGAACATGTCATCTGGTGAACGCTAGTTGGTATCTAAATAATATAAAAGCTATGCACAAAGTTAGTATCAAAATATATGAAAGGTGGGCGTATTTGATAAAATCAATTACGAAATTGAAAAAAAACTAGACCCAGCAATCACTTTATTTTGATGTTTTAAAACAAATATGAAGAATCGACATAAAGATCACCGCACAAAAATATATTTCAAATGTCGCGAATATCAGTTCAACTCTTACAACTTTTCTTTAGGAAATTTTCTGAGCTACAAAATATTTTTCTGAAGTAGTAACCGTTAGCGAGAAATTTACAGAAATCTGATATTCGCGATCATTAAGCTTGAATATATTTTTATGCGGCATTGCTCGCGATGTCTATTTTTGATATTTGTTTTAAAATACCAAAATAAAGCGATTAAAATTAAAAAAGATGGTTTATTTTTTAATAACTTGCGTTGCTTAATTAGTAGGGCTCTCAAATCACAGCTTTTGCTTGAAAAAGCTTATTTTGTATATAATGACAATTTTTCCGGTATTTCGCATATTAAACGGCAACATACAATGCATATTTTCGCAGTTTCAATTCGGGTGCAAAACCATTGTAAGAATTAAAAGGAATTAAAGAAACTGACGAATTCATCGAAAAATTGTCAGCTATTGAATCGCTTATTTTACATTCACTCCCGTACCTTCATTTGACGTAGAAAGATCATTCTTGAAGTACTCTTCATTTCTACAGGAAAATTGCAGATCGTTTTTATTTGAAAACTTCAAAAAACACTTTATCGTTTCTTATTATATATCAGTTACTGAAAAAAAATACACTTTGCAAAATGCTATTTATAAATGAGTGATTTTCTTAAATTATGGCCGAAATTTATTTAAACTTTAGCAAATAGTAGGTACCTATTTAATTGTCAATTATTCTTAGAAATAGCTTTTTAAAAATCTATATATAAACTGGACCAAAGATGGGCAAAATTCTAACTTTTTGTTATTGATACTTTATTAATTTTGTAACAAGTAACAATAATATTTTAGTTACTTGTTGCTTTTGTATCAAGCAACAAAAATTTTTTTTGATAGGTACTGATACAACTATATATGAGGGGGTCCATAATAAAACGCAATAATTTAATTTTTAGATTTTACGACTGAATTAAATTCTACGTATTGAAATCTCTTTAGCCTTTTTTATAAAACACAACAGGCGTCAATAATTTTACTTTTATTCAATACCAAAAATAATGGTTCAGACCAAAATGACACATTTCCAAAATTATACATTAAACAACTTCGATATGTTAGTGAAAAGTCAATTATAAAAATAAAATTTTTTGTTACTGTAACTCTACAAGAAATAAGGGGGTCCAGAACAAAACGGAATAGTTCCACTTTTTAAGTTTTTAATTTTTTTGACTGAATTCAATTCTACATATTAAAATCTATGTAAATATTGTCATAAAACATAACAAGAGTCAACAATTTTACCGTTATTCAACACCAAAAGTAAGAATTACAATGTGACGGATCAAAACGCAATATTTCCAAATTTCTAATCTGAATAACTTAAAAATTAATCGCCAGATAAATTAATTTATTTATGATTTGTACTGTCCCTAGAACCCTTCTATACCACAACAACTGTTTTTAAAAAATATACAATATATCCAACTGACTTTAATTACTTTTGTGCGTTTGTCCAAAAAATTGTTAAGATGGATTTATTGCGTTTTGTTATGGACCTCCTCATATGAAATGTAACTTAAAAAATTTTTCATATTGTTACAACTATAAAATGTAACTAAAAAATATATTGTTATTTGATACAAAAGTAGCAAAGATGTGAAAATACCTAAGTAAGTTTGGTGTTTCAAATTCAAAATGCAAAAAACCGTACTTTAAAATACCATTTTTTACAAAATACCTTTAGTTAATCGGCACGCGCATTTTTCTTTTATTTGTCTTAGATTCTGATTATAAAACACATTTAATGCTAAGTATAATTTTTTTCATTCATTATTATCAAATTTTTTTAAATAAAATGTTATTCTGCACAGTAACAAAAAAACATTCTTGTGCAATATTTTAGGTTGCTGCTTTTCACGGGTTAAATTAATGGCAAATATGAAGAGGGAAACGAAAAATTCTAAAAAAAAGTATTTTTAAATTGTAAAATACAAAATATGTATATAAAAGTATTTCAAATAAAATACAAATGTGACTCGGTTTGTGAAATGCGTATAAAAAGTTTTCGAGTAAACCTTTTTTAACCCTTTCGACCCGGATTGGACTATATATTCCAAAACAATTTTAATAAGAAAAATTGTTTAAAATGAGTTTATATGTATATGAAGCAATCCATGCCAAGTGTACCAGCTCAAAATTTGGCAATATGGTTACGGTGACCATTTATTTGAAACTGAAATACAGAACAAAAAAAAAAAAAAAAAAAAAAAAAGGAATACAATTTGTATTTATTTTTTATCGTATTTCAATATAAGTATATGTATGAGCCAAATTTCCCACGGCCAAACTTCTACTGGAAACGTAATCTACAGAATATTTTTCCAATAAGCCATAGGTCTATGATCAATATCAAGCTCCCGCTTTTAACGAGAATTTTTTTGTATTATAACATACCTACATCAATCATTGGTTTTATCAGCTTTCTTAATCCATTTTTATCATGACCGATTTTTATACCCTACACCCAGGGTATATTCACTTTGTCCTTCCGTTTGTAACGCAGAGAAGGAGGCGTGGCAGGTATAGAAAAGTATATATATTCTTGATCAGCGTCACCTCCTGAGTCGATATAGCCATGTCCGTCTGTCTGGCTGGCTGGCTGGCTGGGTGGCTGGCTGGCTGGCTGGCTGGCTGTGTGTTGAAATACACTTTTTGGGAAAACTGAGCAAGATAATTCAATGAAATTTGGTACACTGCCTCCGTCATCAAAGTTAGCTCGGGGGATTGAAAATGAGCAAAATCGGTCAACGGACACGCCTACCGCCCATACAAAAATTATATTCAAAATGCAATTTTAGGAGTATTTTTCACGACAATGCAACCACAATACATATAAGTACTACGAATTGTAAGCGCAAGCTCTGATAAAAATTTGAGCGAATTCGGACAAGAGGGCGTGGTACCTCCCATATAAGCAGAAGCTTCAAAACGCTATACTGAAAGCGTTTTTTGAGATATTCGAACCAAATTTGACTCAGACACTAAGAATTATAAATGAAAGCTCTCAGCAAAAACTGGGTGAAATCAGACAAGGGGGCGTGGCACCTCCCATATAAGCAAAAGATTCAAAATGCTATACTGAAAGAGTTTTTTGAGATAATCCAATTAAATTTCACTCTGACACTAAAAACTATAAATGCAAGCTCTGAACAAAAACTGGGTGTACTCGGACAAGAGGGCGTGGCACCTCCCATATAAGCAAACTTTTCAAAATACTGCAGTGTAGGGTATTTATTTTTTGGCCAGGCCAAAATTTACACCCTTACTAGTTAATATTCAGCCCGAGTTTTGAATAGGTTTCCTGAAAAGTGGTCGAAAATTCTGAAAAATTTTATTGAAATAAGACATTCTGATCAAAAGATTAGAGCCGGCAATTTTTTTTGAAATCGCTTTATTTTGGTGTTTGAAAACCAAGTCAAAAATCTTCATCGAGATCACTTCACCGTAATAATTTGTTCAGGCTCAAAGGTCACGAGAATATTTGCAAAAAAAACTTTTAATGCGGAAGTGTTATAGATGATGAATTTTGATATTTGTTATAAAACACCAAATAAAGATTCCAATCAAAAAATTGCTGGCTCTAAATTTTTTATCATTTTAAAAAAAATAAACAAAAAAAAAAACCTTCAAAATTCATTCAAGATAAAAACAGATTCAGAAAATTGCCAAAACCAATGATATTAATTTTTTTAAAGATGAAATAATAGTGTTTTAAAAAGGTATTATTTTACTGGCCAAATTTTCTTAGAATTTTTCGTAGATTACTTTTCCGTTAAACGCTTGGTCATATCTTTTCCATCCAAACAGTTTGGCTCACATTAATTTAGACTTGAGATCATTAGAACAAACTATCATTAGAGTAAACACTGTAATCGACACCTCTTTTTTCATTTCAAATTTGTGCAATATTTATATTCACGTTGGCAACATCATTTCGATTTTGCTATTTTTTTTTTTTTTTTAATCTTTTGATGGAAACCGCTTTACCAAACAATTTTGCGAAATACAGAACAAATACAGAACACTTTATGAAATACAGAACATTTTTACGCTTAAAAAATTATACAGAACAGAGGCCTCAAATACAGAACTGTTCTGTATAATACAGTACGGTTGGTCACCGTAAATATGGTAGATCCGGTGTGCAAGAACAACAATCCGGTAGGAATTGGCCCTAGCACCATTTGTTGTTAAAATTTCATGAAAAGGGTGTTTTTTCCAAAATTTATAGCTTAAACTAAAATTTGTAAATTGATAAATCTAAGTTACTGCAGTAAAACCAGGCTAATTTTTTTTAATCTGATTCCCCGAGAAAACCCTGCGGTTCATATTAAGTACCATGATTGTACATAGTTGTAAAAAATTCAAACTATGTAGTTGTATATCTAATACTTATGATTTAAACGAAACATGCAATGACCTGTGTTTTCAAATTGGGACTGTCAACTATTTTAAATATATGGGAATCATATTTGATAGCAAGTTAAGTTGGCGTGAGCACATAGCACATTCCCACAAAGTATACTGTCGCTCTGTAATTCGAAATTTCTATAACTTACAAAATTTATGCTCCAAAAGCATACTCAAAATGATCTATTTCGGCATTTTCCATTCGAGGTTGAACTACGGTATTTCTTGTTGGGGTGTAGCATATGCTAATAAAATCAAGTCATTGCTCGTTTTACAAAAATGCGTTATCAGGAAAATTTGCAGCAGACGCCGCACAATGGCGACATTTCTCAAAAGTGGTTGCAAAAATCAATTTTGGTGTGGTGAAAATTTGCAAATCTAATGATGCAGTTCGATAAACAAATAATCAGTGCTTAAGGATGTAAAATTTTAATTCATTTGAAAAAATGGTTCGGTTTGTAGAGCTGGTCAAAGTCGATGGTTTTTTCGAGTTTGTAATTTTTTTTTTTTTTTTTTTTTTTTTCAAGATGTGGTTCTAATTTTTCTGCAACTTATGAAATAAAAGTTAATTTTTTTCTATTTATGCTATAAGCGGTTTTAGTACTATCAAGTAACACTAAAATTAAATGATTTTTTTTTTTAATGTCTGAGGTTTCTGTACTTTCCTGAAACACTATTTTTACCCTTTTTTTCAACTTCGAATGGAGTTTCAAAAAAATGTTCGCAAAAGATATCTTACGGACTACTAAAACTAAATAAACTCAACAATTCTGAACACAATATAAAAATTCTAGCTGCGGAAAATTGCAGTTTTATGAGTTATAATGATTTTCATCAGGAAACCCGTGGCTCATGACGTCATTTTTCGAAAAGGCGTTGCAAAAATCAATTTCGAGTGGGTTCATTTTACAAATCTGATATTGCCATCAGATAGAAAAATATTAGGAGCTAAAGGATTTGAAAATTTGAACCCATTCGGGCAAGTGGTTTGGTTTTAACAGCCTCTCAAAGGTGAGTAAATTTTAAAGTTAGTGAAAAAGTTTAATTTTTGAGAAAAATGCTTCACATTTAGGTTGAATACTTTGGCAAATGGTTAAAAAAAAGCGATTTTTTCTTTCACTTAAAGCATTACTGGTCTTGTCTCATAAAACTGATTAGCATAAATCTAAGTCTTTTTAATAGCTTTTATTTTTTATGAATTTTTTTTGAAGACATTACTTTTAGCGTAGTTTTTAAACTTTGGGTTGAGCTTAAAAAAAATTTTCGGTTTTTGTAAAGCTCGGCTTGCTACACAACTAATTGGTGTTTATCTCTAAGCTTGTGCTCCAAAAACTGTATGGTTTTACTTACAACCCTTTGTGTAAGAGCAACTTTTATGGCGAAACCTATAGATGAAAAAGCTAATTTCACGAAGTTTTAAGTACAAAACTTTATATTTTTAATTTTGTTTTTGTCGATTACAGCGCCATCTAGGATGGATAAGAAAAAATTTTTTGGACAAAATTTTCTTATTTTTTACGTAAAATCCGAATCTGCAATAAAAATTGGGGGTCTCTATATAAAATTTTGTTTTTTCCCCCCGCCCCACCCCCGTCGGAGGGTGAGAGGGGTCAAGATTCATATCGTTGAATAGATCTTTAAAAATTATTGGACACGTGTTTTTTTGTTTTTAGATTTAACATCCAATTTCTGAAATATTTGACCGTTCCGGGATTTTCCTAACGATATGTATGTAATTTACAGAAAATCGGATTTCAACAAAACATTACTTTTCACCCTGCAATGCTATCTAAATGAAATTTAGAATAGCCATAGCTATGAGAATTTTCTATCCATAACCAAAAACAGAATTAAAATATCTTTTGAGAAATACCAGTAATGTATACGTTCCTCAATTCTGCACCACGAATTATATAAATTCTTTTTCCATATTAGCTTATAGACTTTACAATAAACTTTCCAACCCACTTAAAGATATAAATTCATTACCGAAATTTTTGAAATCCATTAAAATCTAGCTGTTTACCTTCAACCATAAAGAAATTGAAACATTGCTTCAAACTTCTTTCTGATTCTGATTTTGGTTTTTTTTTTTTTAATTTTTTTCATTCATTATTATTACCAAGCATATTCATACACATGTATTTTAATTCTTATATTTTATATTTATCTACCCGATAATTTACCCGCCTTTTTTTGCATTATTTTTATTTTTAAACTCATTCCTTTTTTCAATCCAAAATACTTTGGTACTAAACTTGCCGCTACCTTTTCTCCCTTCTATCCTTTTAAATTATTGTATATAATTTAAGTATATTATAGAAAATTGTTATGATGCCAATGGAGAAATGAGAATAAATAAATAAATAAAAGTGTTCTTTTTATAAAAAAATATTTCTTGGTGAAAAAAATTTTTACACTTAAAAATATTTACGAGTTTTTTTTAAAAAGTACTTTAAATTAAAGCATAATTTACAAGCTTTAAAATGATGTATGACTCAATATGGGATTCGGACGCTACATCGGAGTTTTTGGCTTTTGAACGCACGTGGCAGGCAAAATTCTTTTTTTACTCGAGAGGAAAGCATCTTACATAAACAGTGTACTAGGCAAAAAATGCTTATAGTCCAAGATCCAGCGCTTAAAATCAACTTTGTAATTGTGTACATCAATAATCTGTCGGTCAGTTTAGCGAACTGTAGAACAGGCGGCTGATATGTGGTCTCAAACATGTCAAATTTCGATTTTACTGCAATCAATTTCTAAAAGCTGAAACTTCTTAACAGTTTTGTCGGTCAGTCAGTTAAATATTAGAACGGGGCTAGTCAGCCAGCTCCAATATATGTGCAATAAATGAATCAAGTCAAAATTATTTCTAAGGGCTGAAATTTTTTTAGGGGTACTTAGTTGTATATTAACCACAAATAAAGCAGTCAGTCAACTATATTGTAGAACAATCTCCGTCAGCAAGCTCAACAAAAAAAAAAAAAATAAATAAAAAAATTGTTATATCTTTACTGTATTATAACATCAATTTCTAGGTTTCACTGTTTAAAGTCAATTATGAAATAATCTTTCCAGTGGTGTCAATAAATTTAATTTGAATTGTGTTTAAAAGGGTCCGAATAAAAAAACTAGTAAGGGTGGTATCTTTGGCCTGGCCAAAAACTAAATACCCTACACTGCATTTCAAGTACTCGGATATTATTAAACATTTAGTTGATAAATACTATCCAATATACGTATTCTTGTACATACAAGTTTTTAATAAAATAAATTGCTGAATTCTTCCGTAACCTCTAGGAGAGTATAAGAACAAATTTCTTATATGGGGAGTGCCACGCCCTCTCCGAGCTTACCTAGATTTTGCGTAGATCTTGTATTTATTGTTCTGAGTGTTAGAGTAAAGTTCGGATAATGTTTCTTAAAAAAATTTGTCAGTATAGCATTTTCAAACTTTCGCTCATATGGGAGGTGCCACGCCCTCTAGTCCTACTTTCTGCTCAGAGTTTGCAATTAATGCTCTTAGTATTTGAGTGAAATTAAGTTGGATTATCTCAAAAAACGCTTTCAGTATAACATTTGGAAACTTTTGTTTATATAGGAGGTGCACGCCCTCTAGTCCGAATTTGCCTAGTTTTTGCTCAGAACTTGTACTTACTATCTCTAGTACTTATGTGTATTTTGCTTCTGTTATTGCAAATAATGCTCATATTATCACATTTTGAATATATTTTTTGTATGGGCGGTAGGCGTGTTCGTTGACCGATTTCGCTCATTTTCAATCCCCCGAGCTAACTTTGACGACGAAGGCAGTGTACCAAATTTCATTGAATTATCTTGCTCAGTTTTCCCAAAAAATGTATTTCCACACACAGCCGTTACCCAGCCAGCCAGCCACCCAGCCAGCCAGCCACCCAGCCAGCCAGCCACTCAGCCAGCCAGCCAGCCAGACAGACGGACATGGCTATATCGACTCAGGAGGTGACGCTGATCAAGAATATATATACTTTTCCATACCTGCCACGCCTCCTTATCTGCGTTACAAACGGAAGGACAAAGTGAATATACCCTGGGTGTAGGGTATAATAATAATGCCAGACGCCTATAGATATGTTGCAAAAATGGTTTCACGCATATGAAGATGATTGAATTATTTGCGTATATTTACTTCACTCTTTAATAGTGTTGTCCAAGTATTGGAACATTTAAATTATTGGAAATAAAAATGATTGCAACACAACACACTTAATTAGTTATCTGTGTGTATGAGTGTGTTAACCACAATTTTTATGCATTAAGAAACTTTGGTAACTACAAAATAGGCCATAAGAATTGCAAACCTTATTCTCGTCATTAGATTGCTTTTGTAAATTATTAAATTAGTTTTAATTTACAAAGGAAATTGGAATCAAAACAAACAAATAAACTTTCACAGTTTATCCACTATTGTTAGTTACTAAAATTTCTTAAGAATTTTAATTTTGTTTTTTAAATTTATTTTTATTTTTTATAGCAAAAACAAATTTTTTTTATATACTTGTTTTTACCCTATGTTTTTTTTACCAAACAGGTTAAATGAAAATTAAAATGAGAAAAAAACGAAATTATTTATCTGAACAAAATTTTTTTTTTTTTTACCCTATGAAAAGACAAAACATTTTATATAAAAATTACATCGATAATCACAATACAACATGCATTTTTTTTTAGCCAGAAGTTTAACTATTGCGACAAGCTTTTAAATTAATTATTTAATTTGATTTAAGTGAAATAAAAAACCCTACAAAAAATCATTTTAAATAACTCTTATTAATTTTAGCAAGATTCCACCATGTGATGTCAAACATATAATTTAATCAAAAATTTGACCATTATTGTGTTGTTACATCATTCATAATCAAACTCTTCCGAGCCATCGAATGCACTGTTTTCGCTTTCACGATCAGAAATATCGAAATCAGATTGAGCATCTAAATAAAAAAAATATTATTCATCAAGTACATAAGTATATGTGGTTATTCTTAGTGAGATTTTCACTTCAAAATTTGATTTTGATGTTACGGATTTTTAACAATTTTCTGTTAAAAATAATCGAGTACATATTTTTGGATTTTTAGCTGTGGTCAAAATTAGCAAAGCTATGCTTTTTAAAGTTTCATAGTTTCGGAAAACACTTTTTGTTGTAATTCATCTATCTTAGAAACTATCAATTATGTATATGGAAAAAGTGGTCATAATGCAAAATGGAGATAACTAACTGAATTTTGGAAAAATGTAAAAATACATTTTTTTGTAGCTTATATTAGTGAAAGTAAGCAGTAGCGGATCAAAGGGGGGCGATCGGCCCTCCCTCTCAAACCAAGTGATTTGCATTTTTTTTAAATTATATGTAAAGATTTCAAAAACATTCTGTTATTATCTAGAAATGTAGTCAATCGGCCCCCCTCTTGACAATGCTGGATCCGTCAGTAATACTAAGCTTGTAAAAAGTATAGAATTTTGTATTGTTAATGTTGGTGTATTTTTATTTTTGTTAATTTTTTAGCATAAGTTCTTTATTCAATACTGCGTAAATATCCGTTAAGCTTTGAGTGCAACTCGTATTATTTTTTGCAATGATTAATGCTGAATCAAGTAAAATGAACCATATCACGTAGTCCCATACAGGAGGATTTTATGTTCGAAAAATCTTTATACCTCAAAAAGTAATACGAGTTTTACTCTAAACTTAGTGAATATTTAAAAAAATTAAATGGAGAATAGAGAATTTATGTTAAGAAATTTGAAAAAAACCAAATTGTTTAGTTTTTTACAAGTTTACTATTATAAATTTAAGCTCAAAAAATTTTTTTTTTTACAAATTCCAAAAATTCAGGTACCTATATACAATTTGCACTGCGACCACTTTTGTATATAACACCATGCAACAGCCAAATCTCCCAGTGAATGCCACTATCCATTTCATATATAAAATGGGCTGCTGATTCCGAAAATCGCGTTATTTTTTTTTATTTCGTGTCGTTTTCGAGATATCGGTCATTTTCGGTTTTCGGACCAAAAAAAAAGATAGTTCCATTTAAATACAAATATCTCAAGAACCAATGTTTGTATTCTAACGTATTATATCTCATATTAAAGGTAATTAAATTACCTACAAATTATGTCCACATAACTTTTTGGTTGGTTTGTTAGTTTCGGCGAAATAAATTGATTTCTAAAAAAAACATTTTTTTTTTCGAAAAAATTAACAAAAAATCAAAATCAACTGCAGATTTATACAAGAAGAAATAACTTTTTTATAATTTTTTTTATTTTTGTATGATAGACTATATATTTGTGAAGAAAATAAGATACCACTTAAAAAAATCCATGGGAAAATGCAAAAGTTGTATACAATTCATTGATAAATTACTAAAATGCGTTTTTGCCTATTTTTTTCGGTTTTTTTTAGTAAACTGTCGATAATTTGAAACTTTTTGTAAAACACATGAGAAAATCCAAAAAATTCTTAAAGTAAGCGTTAAAACAAAATACCCGTGTCTCGTCGTTTTTTTCCAGCACGTCAAATTTTTTTTTAATCGATTTTTGAAGTTTTTTAATCCACTGTACATGAAAAAAACAAAAATAACGCATTCTTGTGTTAAATCGATGCAAATAACTATATGATCCTTACATTTGAGGTGTATCATGTGTTCAGTAAACTTATGCAGGATATTACAAGGAATATTTTTGTAGACAATTTTAACCCTCTAAAACCCCCACATGTAGGTCTTTTAACCTAAATGTGGGGGGGTCAAAATGGGGCTATAGAAGTGATTTGGTACAAAACCACCCAGAAACCGCAATTTTCATCGAAATATAAAAACTAGTAAGGGTGTAAATTTTGGCCTGGCCAAACATTAAATACCCTACACTGCAGTATTTTGAAAATTTTGCTTATATGGGAGGTGCCACGCCCTCTTGTCCGAGTACACCCAGTTTTTGTTCAGAGCTTGCATTTATAGTTTTTAGTGTCAAAGTGAAATTTAGTTGGATTATCTCTAAAAACTCTTTCAGTATAGCATTTTGAATCTTTTGGTTATATGGGAGGTGCCACGCCCCCTTGTCTGATTTCAACCAATTTTTGCTGAGAGCTTTCATTTATAATTCTTAGTGTCTGAGTCAAATTTGGTTCGAATATCTCAAAAAACGCTTTCAGTATAGCGTTTTGAAGCTTTTGCTTATATGGGAGGTGCCACGCCCTCTTGTCCGAATTCGCTCAAATTTTTATCAGAGCTTGCGCTTCCAATTCGTAGTACTTATATGTATTGTGGTTGCATTGTCGTTAAAAATACTCCTAAAATTGCATTTTGAATATAATTTTTGTATGGGCGGTAGGCGTGTCCATTGACCGATTTTGCTCATTTTCAATCCCCCGAGCTAACTTTGACGACGGAGGCAGTGTACCAAATTTCATTGAATTATCTTGCTCAGTTTTCCCAAAAAGTGTATTTCAACACACAGCCAGCCAGCCAGCCAGCCAGCCAGCCAGCCACCCAGCCAGCCAGCCAGCCAGACAGACGGACATGGCTTTATCGACTCAGGAGGTGACGCTGATCAAGAATATATATACTTTTCTATACCTGCCACGCCTCCTTCTCTGCGTTACAAACGGAAGGACAAAGTGAATATACCCTGGGTGTAGGGTATAAAAATTAATTAATTAAAGTGGGATACTCGTTTTGTCATACTGAAGTATGGTACGAAGCTTAATTTCCTAAATGTGACTATCAATTTGCCGAGTGACCTTGAAAAATGTAATTCATTTCATGAAATGTCATTTTCATGAAAAAGGTGTTTTTCAAAAATTTATAGCTACACTAAAGTTTGTAAATTGATAAATATAAGTTACTGGTCCCATTCATTTTGAAGTGTTCTTTTTATAAAAAAATATTTCTTTTTCATTCTTAGCTACCAACAATGAAAATACATTGATGGTTGGAGCTTACTGTTCAGTGTTTTTGAGTAAAACAACAATAAAAACACAAAAAACAAGGCAAAAATACACATAAATAAAAAAAACAAAAAAATGTATCGGAAGGCTGGTTTGCGTTACTAGTTTCGGGACCCACCACAGGTCAAAATTGACTATAATAAGTCAATTCCTCATCAGACGCTTTGCCGACGTCTTATAGAATTCTGCAAGCATACTTTATTTAACTTTTAGCATAGATTAAACGAGAATCACCGCTACAAGAAAAACACAGCACATGCAAAGATTCCAATTTCTTTGTTTTTTCCCTTTATATGCATTGCCCTGCCGTTGTGAGTCATCGATATTATACTATTTTTGCATAGCGCTTCGTTTGCAAGGTTTTTTGCCGAGACAAAACGAAGTAGCAAGCGCATTCGTATGTGTATCAGTTGGCTCTCTGAGATTTTCTAATTTTTTGTTTTTTGGAACAGATGATGATTAACATTCTTAGCTACCAACAATATTTCTTTTCACCAAAATTTTTTACACTTAAAAATACTTTTGAATTTTTTTTAAAAAAAGCCCCCTTCGATTTTTTTTAAAAGTACTTTAAATTAAAGCATAATTTATAAGCTTTAAAATGATTCAAGATAGGATTCGGATGGGAGTTTTTGGCTTTTGAACGCCCGCGGAAGGCAAAAATCTTTTTTTTCTCAAGAGGAAAGCATCTTACGAAAAAAGTGTACTGGGCAAAAAATTCTTAGAATCGTCCAAGCAATACGTGAGATTTTTTTGGAAACTTTTTTTGAATTTTTACAAAAATTATTCAAAGAAAAAGTATAAAAAAAATTCCAAAAAAAAAATCACACATATTGCTTGGACGATTCTAAGCATTTTACGCCTAGCACACTTTTTTCGTAAGATGCTTTCCTCTTGAGTAAAAAAAGATTTTTGCCTTCCGCGGGCCAAAAACTCCCATTTATCGTCCGAATCCCATCTTGAGTCATATTTAGGAAACTAAGCTTCGTACCATACTTCAATATGACAAAATGAATATACCACTTTAAGAATTTTTATATTTCGCTGAAAATTGCGATTTCTGGGTGGTTTTGAACCTGGAGTCCCCAGTGTGCGCTGGCTCTCCGGCTATTAGTATCGTCCATGCAATACGTGTGAAATTTTTTGGAATTTTTTTGGAAAGCTAAAAAAAAATTTTTTTTCCTTTGAATAATTTTTACAAAAGTTTTTCATAAAAAAAATTTTTCAAAAATTACGACGATTCTAAGCATTTTTTTGCCTAATACACATTTTACGTAAGATGCTTTGCTCTCGAGTAAAAAAAGATTTTTGCCTGCCTCGGGGGTTCTAAAGCCAAAAACTCCCATGTAGCGTCCGAATCCCATCCCGGATATTTGTTCTTGCACACTGGATCTACCAAATTTGGCAATAACTTTGAGCGAAATCGGAGAAAAAAAAATTTTGAGCTGGTACACTTGGCGTGGATTGCTTCATGTATGTATACTAATTTTGAACAACTTTGCTTATTAAAATTTTTTGGGATATATTGTCCCAGCTGGTTCGAAAGGGTTAATGTGTTTGTTTTTGTTTTTTAAAACAGTTTTTCATTTGGGACACATTTCAACTGGCATTTTCAAGGCCAAAATATGTTTTTAAATTTTTGTAACTGACACCACTTTAAAGACTTAAAACTGTGAAAATATCAAATTCAATTTTTTCATTGAAAAACTTTAAAAGAATCAATCAGTAAAAGTCCAGAATTACGGAAAAACATCTAAAATACCGGCAGAAGTCCGAAAGTCAGTAATAGTCCAAGAGTATCGAAAATCATGTATAATATCGCTTTTAGTCCAATTGTATAAAAAAATGTTGAAAAACATTTATGAAAATCCATGAAAACCATTAGAAAATGTTAATTTATGCATATTTGTATCAATATCAATAGTTACTCTTGATATTGCTACTTTTGTATCAAGTATCATGTTATTGTTGTCATAGTTTAAAAACTTTTATTAGTTACATTTCATAGTTGTAACAGCATAAAAAAATGTAACAAAAGTAACGAGTAACTAAAATATTTTTGTTATTTGTTACAAGAAGTAACTACCCTGGGTGTAGGGTAAAAAAAAGCAAAGCAGCGACTTCATGTTTTCTTCTTTTTTATCGTGTCGTTTTACATCGTACCAGGGATGATAAACGACTTTTGTTCTAAATAGCAAAAGAAGTACTCAAAGAGTCCAAAACGTACCAAAATTATTTCATTTATTTCTGGTCGAATTTTGACAACTTTGCGATTTTAGTTTCATAAATACTGCGCTACATAAGTACATACATATGTATAAACTGTCAGATAAAAAATAAGTTTTAACCACGTTCGTGAGTTATTTGAAAACGCGCGTAGCTAAATGAATTAAAAAAGGTTTTTTTTTTTTTGAATTAAATTAATGTTATATGACATTCCAAAAGTGAAAACAATCAGTCCACAACTCTTTGAATAGCCGATCAGGACTCAAAAAGATCAGGCGACAAAAAACCCATATTATGTAATATGAATCGACACATACTACACTTTTACGATTTTGCTTCTACATTTTCATAGTAAAAAAGTCTTATCTACCTTATTCACTAAGAAATTCTTGAATTATTAAGCAAAAAATTATAATGTGCTCAGAAAAACAGCAAGTTGCCTACATTCGCTTGAACACATGGGGCTTCTGCTTGCATTGGTTAAAAATTTTTTCATATGGTCAATCTCAAAATCTGCCACGTGACATTCGTACGCTGTTTTTTGTCATATCTATGTTAAATAAGTGAAATGTTCATGATTTAAGAATTTTATATTATTAAGCTTCTTGAGATACACATTTCCTTCGAACAAAGAATTATTATAAATTGTGTGGTTTTCGTGTTATGAGCAGTCAAACTTCTCTGCCACGTGACACAAATTTGGAAGTCATTTTTGAGGTGCACATACATTCTTCGAAAATTCTGCGCTTCTACCCAACCGATCGATCACAAATTTTTATGTGTTAGAAATGAAAGATGAATTAAGAGAACTGCATTCATGATGGTCTATTAAGCTTATGTTGAAATGATTTAAGAGCAAAAACATTGTCTCTGCCACGTGACACACAAAATCTGCCACGCTACACCGTCTGAAAAATTGTATAAAAAAATGTATTCATACCCTTGTGAATGTTCGTAACAACAAACAGAATGAAAAAGAGCATTAAATCATGTATGCCTACTTCGCTAAACCTCCCTTAAGCTTCATTTTACCCAAGTTTCCCATAAGGTTAGGCGCCAGACGGACTTGAGTATAAAAATATGAGAACCGCAATCTGAGCCAAGATTCTTATTGGTAGGACTCCAAGTTACTAAAAATAGGATGATGCCAGAATCTGCGACGGTCCATTTTTTTTTAAATCCCCTGCCCCCCATCCAAGCCTACGATGGTTTTCCGTTGTAGTTTTTTATAGCCGTTTATGATGGAATTAGATCTGCTAATTACGAATCTGAGTTTGGTTTTTTTTTATCACGTCTGGATCCTGGGTTATCCTTGCTTAAAAATTAAAAAATCACTGTTTTGGGTTCTACTTAAAGCTACATTTCAAAAGCAGAAAAAGGTATAATTGATTTTTTTCAATGAATTTGGATAGCCAACTGTATTCACAAGAAGCCATACTGACGCTATTTTTAGGTTGTATTACTTTTTTACGAGATACAGGCCATTACAAAAAAGGGTTTTTTCAACGCCATACAAAGGATTAATGATTTCATGGTTTTAGATTTTAGTACATATGTCACAAACTATGCGAGCGATTTTGATGAAAATTAATGGAAGGATGGCGAATATAAATACCATACACGGTGGTTTTTAAAAAATTTTAACTTTTTGAAATACCACCCGCGATTTTTTTCAGGGATAATGTTGGGTGACCCTTCTAGTATCTAAATCCGCAAACCGCGAAATCGAACGTCCAGCCGTTTTTTTTTCGACCTTTTAGTTTTTTTAACGATTTTTGAGTATATCTCGGTGTGTATATACATATTATGTACACATATATATGTATATACGTACATATATACTTGTATATGTATATATGAGTAATATATATATATGGATATATATATACATACATACATATAAAAGGTATCGTTTCCGCACCATTTATTTAAAAAAAAAAATCGGTTTTTTTGTATTTAAGAAAAACACAAACAAAAACCGGAAACGAAAGTAGTCATTCCAGATGTGATTTTTGATGCTTAATCCGATTCCGGTATTTGAATTGCTTTATTACGTCTGGACTTTGAGATATCCTTACATATATGTTTAAAGGACACCATTTTTTTTCCTATTTTTGAAGTTATATAATGTAACGATTGTTTTATTCCAGAGGCTGAAGTAGCGACAGCGGTTGCCATGGTCAACTAAAAGACAATCAAACTTTTAGTGGTAAAATGATCGTTTATTGAATCTCTCTCAGAAATCGTCTTAAATATTATAGTTTTACAATTCAATTTTCTTAATACAATTCAATACTCTTAGCTTACAATAGTATTTAAATAATAATTACAATTTAAGTTCTTGTAAGGAATATAATACAAAGTGTCTCAATCTTAGAATGGTTGTTTTGTAACTGCGGCTCCTTTTTAATTCGTGAGGGTCCCGCAGGATCAGCGGTTTGCTACCACGTGTCTCCCTTTGACTCTAATTCTCCGTAGGAATGAATCCGGGTGAAGTGTTATATGGAACACCTCAAATATCGAACTCACACCTAAATGAGCACTATATGGAGTACTCGGTGCGGTCCACTACGACCTCTTGGCCACTTAAGGTGTCCAAAGGAAGATCGGGGCGAAATGCTATATGGAACACTTCAAATATCGAACTCACACTGGGGTGAATACTATATGGAGTATTCAGTGTGGTCCACTACGACCTTTTGGCCACTTAAGGTGTCCAAAGGAAGATCGGGGCGAAATGCTATATGAAGCACTTCAAATATCGAACTCACACTGGAGTGAATACTATATGGAGTATTCAGTGTGGTCCACTACGACCTTTTGGCCACTTAAGGTGTCCAAAGGAAGATCGGGCGAAATGCTATATGGAGCACTTCAAATATCGAACTCACACTGGAGTGAATACTATATGGAGTATTCAGTGTGGTCCACTACGACCTGTTGGCCACTTAAGGTGTCCAAAGGAAGATCGGGGCGAAATGCTATATGGAGCACTTCAAATATCGAACTCGCACTGGAGTGAATACTATATGGAGTATTCAGTGTGGTCCACTACGACCTTTTGGCCACTTAAGGTGTCCAAAGGAAGATCGGGGCGAAATGCTATATGGAGCACTTCAAATATCGAACTCACACTGGAGTGAATACTATATGGAGTATTCAGTGTGGTCCACTACGACCTTTTGGCCACTTAAGGTGTCCAAAGGAAGATCGGGGCGAAATGCTATATGGAGCACTTCAAATATCGAACTCACACTGGAGTGAATACTATATGGAGTATTCAGTGTGGTCCACTACGACCTTTTGGCCACTTAAGGTGTCCAAAGGAAGATCGGGGCGAAATGCTATATGGAGCACTTCAAATATCGAACTCACACTGGAGTGAATACTATATGGAGTATTCAGTGTGGTCCACTACGACCTTTTGGCCACTTAAGGTGTCCAAAGGAAGATCGGGGCGAAATGCTATATGGAGCACTTCAAATATCGAACTCACACTGGAGTGAATACTATATGGAGTATTCAGTGTGGTCCACTACGACCTTTTGGCCACTTAAGGTGTCCAAAGGAAGATCGGGGCGAAATGCTATATGGAGCACTTCAAATATCGAACTCACACTGGAGTGAATACTATATGGAGTATTCAGTGTGGTCCACTACGACCTTTTGGCCACTTAAGGTGTCCAAAGGAAGATCGGGGCGAAATGCTATATGGAGCACTTCAAATATCGAACTCACACTGGAGTGAATACTATATGGAGTATTCAGTGTGGTCCACTACGACCTTTTGGCCACTTAAGGTGTCCAAAGGAAGATCGGGGCGAAATGCTATATGGAGCACTTCAAATATCGAACTCACACTGGAGTGAATACTATATGGAGTATTCAGTGTGGTCCACTACGACCTTTTGGCCACTTAAGGTGTCCAAAGGAAGATCGGGGCGAAATGCTATATGGAGCACTTCAAATATCGAACTCACACTGGAGGGAATACTATATGGAGTATTCAGTGTGGTCCACTACGACCCAATGATCACTTAAGGTGTTCGAGGGAAGTTCGGGTGAAACACTATAGAAGTATTTCTAATACCTTACAAATACGAGGCCTCTGCACTTCCCTTTAAGCTTTCGATGGTTAATAATCAATATTAATAAATTAACACTGATGTTCACTCGACGAACACTAGGCTGTGACTGCCTGTCGATTGCTCGACTGGTGTTGCTTTTATAGTCGCGGGTCTACGTGTGTCTGTGTGTATGTGTGTTCGTACTGTGTATTTTGTTGTTGGCACTTTGCCAGCGTTGAAATTGTTTTTGTTTGTTTTGTTTCGTAAAGTTTTGTTGCGACAGAAAATTGTGAGGTCACTTGGGACGTTACAGTCCCCCCCTACTTTCAAAACGAGAGCTTTCTCGTTGACGTTTGTTTTTTTTTTTTTTTTTTTTTTTTTGTGTTTTTATTTTTCGTGTTTTTCTTTCCTATCATTCGCAGATAACAAAACAACGCAGCCCTGTTTTTTTTTTCTTTTATATATTCAATTCTTTTCTTTTGTTTCTTTTATTTACATGTTTACATGGTTTTTTTCTCTTTATGTTCCTTATACTTACTTGTACTCTACATATATATATTCAACAAAAATAAAAGTGTGTATTCCTTACATAATATTAAAAAAACATAACTTAAATTTCAATTTTTCAAAAATAAAACAAAATAAAACAAAACTTGATACTTTTACTCCATGAGGAACCAGGCTTTTTTATACCCTACACCCAGGGTATATTCACTTTGTCCTTCCGTTTGTAACGCAGAGAAGGAGGCGTGGCAGGTATAGAAAAGTATATATATTCTTGATCAGCGTCACCTCCTGAGTCGATAAAGCCATGTCCGCCTGTCTGGCTGGCTGGCTGGCTGGGTGGCTGGCTGGCTGGCTGGCTGGCTGGCTGGCTGGCTGTGTGTTGAAATACACTTTTTGGGAAAACTGAGCAATGAAATTCAATGAAATTTGGTACACTGCCTCCGTCGTCAAAGTTAGCTCGGGGGATTGAAAATGAGCAAAATCGGTCAATGGACACGCCTACCGCCCATACAAAAATTATATTCAAAATGCAATTTTAGGAGTATTTTTAACGACAATGCAACCACAATACATATAAGTACTACGAATTGGAAGCGCAAGCTCTGATAAAAATTTGAGCGAATTCGGACAAGAGGGCGTGGCACCTCCCATATAAGCAAAAGCTTCAAAACGCTATACTGAAAGCGTTTTTTGAGATATTCGAACCAAATTTGACTCAGACACTAAGAATTATAAATGAAAGCTCTCAGCAAAAATTGGTTGAAATCAGACAAGGGGGCGTGGCACCTCCCATATAACCAAAAGATTCAAAATGCTATACTGAAAGAGTTTTTAGAGATAATCCAACTAAATTTCACTTTGACACTAAAAACTATAAATGCAAGCTCTGAACAAAAACTGGGTGTACTCGGACAAGAGGGCGTGGCACCTCCCATATAAGCAAAATTTTCAAAATACTGCAGTGTAGGGTATTTAATGTTTGGCCAGGCCAAAATTTACACCCTTACTAGTTTTTATATTTCGATGAAAATTGCGGTTTCTGGGTGGTTTTGTACCAAATCACTTCTATAGCCCCATTTTGACCCCCCCACATTTAGGTTAAAAGACCTACATGTGGGGGTTTTAGAGGGTTAAAATTGTCTACAAAAATATTCCTTGTAATATCCTGCATAAGTTTACTGAACACATGATACACCTCAAATGTAAGGATCATATAGTTATTTGCATCGATTTAACACAAGAATGCGTTATTTTTGTTTTTTTCATGTACAGTGGATTAAAAAACTTCAAAAATCGATTAAAAAAAAATTTGACGTGCTGGAAAAAAACGACGAGACACGGGTATTTTGTTTTAACGCTTACTTTAAGAATTTTTTGGATTTTCTCATGTGTTTTACAAAAAGTTTCAAATTATCGACAGTTTACTAAAAAAAACCGAAAAAAATAGGCAAAAACGCATTTTAGTAATTTATCAATGAATTGTATACAACTTTTGCATTTTCCCATGGATTTTTTTAAGTGGTATCTTATTTTCTTCACAAATATATAGTCTATCATACAAAAATAAAAAAAATTATAAAAAAGTTATTTCTTCTTGTATAAATCTGCAGTTGATTTTGATTTTTTGTTAATTTTTTCGAAAAAAAAAAATGTTTTTTTTAGAAATCAATTTATTTCGCCGAAACTAACAAACCAACCAAAAAGTTATGTGGACATAATTTGTAGGTAATTTAATTACCTTTAATATGAGATATAATACGTTAGAATACAAACATTGGTTCTTGAGATATTTGTATTTAAATGGAACTATCTTTTTTTTTGGTCCGAAAACCGAAAATGACCGATATCTCGAAAACGACACGAAATAAAAAAAAATAACGCGATTTTCGGAATCAGCAGCCCATTTTATATATGAAATGGATAGTGGCATTCACTGGGAGATTTGGCTGTTGCATGGTGTTATATACAAAAGTGGTCGCAGTGCAAATTGTATATAGGTACCTGAATTTTTGGAATTTGTAAAAAAAAAAATTTTTTGAGCTTAAATTTATAATAGTAAACTTGTAAAAAACTAAACAATTTGGTTTTTTTCAAATTTCTTAACATAAATTCTCTATTCTCCATTTAATTTTTTTAAATATTCACTAAGTTTAGAGTAAAACTCGTATTACTTTTTGAGGTATAAAGATTTTTCGAACATAAAATCCTCCTGTATGGGACTACGTGATATGGTTCATTTTACTTGATTCAGCATTAATCATTGCAAAAAATAATACGAGTTGCACTCAAAGCTTAACGGATATTTACGCAGTATTGAATAAAGAACTTATGCTAAAAAATTAACAAAAATAAAAATACACCAACATTAACAATACAAAATTCTATACTTTTTACAAGCTTAGTATTACTGACGGATCCAGCATTGTCAAGAGGGGGGCCGATTGACTACATTTCTAGATAATAACAGAATGTTTTTGAAATCTTTACATATAATTTAAAAAAAATGCAAATCACTTGGTTTGAGAGGGAGGGCCGATCGCCCCCCTTTGATCCGCTACTGCTTACTTTCACTAATATAAGCTACAAAAAAATGTATTTTTACATTTTTCCAAAATTCAGTTAGTTATCTCCATTTTGCATTATGACCACTTTTTCCATATACATAATTGATAGTTTCTAAGATAGATGAATTACAACAAAAAGTGTTTTCCGAAACTATGAAACTTTAAAAAGCATAGCTTTGCTAATTTTGACCACAGCTAAAAATCCAAAAATATGTACTCGATTATTTTTAACAGAAAATTGTTAAAAATCCGTAACATCAAAATCAAATTTTGAAGTGAAAATCTCACTAAGAATAACCACATATACTTATGTACTTGATGAATAATATTTTTTTTATTTAGATGCTCAATCTGATTTCGATATTTCTGATCGTGAAAGCGAAAACAGTGCATTCGATGGCTCGGAAGAGTTTGATTATGAATGATGTAACAACACAATAATGGTCAAATTTTTGATTAAATTATATGTTTGACATCACATGGTGGAATCTTGCTAAAATTAATAAGAGTTATTTAAAATGATTTTTTGTAGGGTTTTTCATTTCACTTAAATCAAATTAAATAATTAATTTAAAAGCTTGTCGCAATAGTTAAACTTCTGGCTAAAAAAAAATGCATGTTGTATTGTGATTATCGATGTAATTTTTATATAAAATGTTTTGTCTTTTCATAGGGTAAAAAAAAAAAAAATTTTGTTCAGATAAATAATTTCGTTTTTTTCTCATTTTAATTTTCATTTAACCTGTTTGGTAAAAAAAACATAGGGTAAAAACAAGTATATAAAAAAAATTTGTTTTTGCTATAAAAAATAAAAATAAATTTAAAAAACAAAATTAAAATTCTTAAGAAATTTTAGTAACTAACAATAGTGGATAAACTGTGAAAGTTTATTTGTTTGTTTTGATTCCAATTTCCTTTGTAAATTAAAACTAATTTAATAATTTACAAAAGCAATGACGAGAATAAGGTTTGCAATTCTTATGGCCTATTTTGTAGTTACCAAAGTTTCTTAATGCATAAAAATTGTGGTTAACACACTCATACACACAGATAACTAATTAAGTGTGTTGTGTTGCAATCATTTTTATTTCCAATAATTTAAATGTTCCAATACTTGGACAACACTATTAAAGAGTGAAGTAAATATACGCAAATAATTCAATCATCTTCATATGCGTGAAACCATTTTTGCAACATATCTATAGGCGTCTGGCATTATTATTATACCCTACACCCAGGGTATATTCACTTTGTCCTTCCGTTTGTAACGCAGATAAGGAGGCGTGGCAGGTATGGAAAAGTATATATATTCTTGATCAGCGTCACCTCCTGAGTCGATATAGCCATGTCCGTCTGTCTGGCTGGCTGGCTGGCTGAGTGGCTGGCTGGCTGGGTGGCTGGCTGGCTGGGTGGCTGGCTGGCTGGGTAACGGCTGTGTGTGGAAATACATTTTTTGGGAAAACTGAGCAAGATAATTCAATGAAATTTGGTACACTGCCTTCGTCGTCAAAGTTAGCTCGGGGGATTGAAAATGAGCGAAATCGGTCAACGAACACGCCTACCGCCCATACAAAAAATATATTCAAAATGTGATAATATGAGCATTATTTGCAATAACAGAAGCAAAATACACATAAGTACTAGAGATAGTAAGTACAAGTTCTGAGCAAAAACTAGGCAAATTCGGACTAGAGGGCGTGCACCTCCTATATAAACAAAAGTTTCCAAATGTTATACTGAAAGCGTTTTTTGAGATAATCCAACTTAATTTCACTCAAATACTAAGAGCATTAATTGCAAACTCTGAGCAGAAAGTAGGACTAGAGGGCGTGGCACCTCCCATATGAGCGAAAGTTTGAAAATGCTATACTGACAAATTTTTTTAAGAAACATTATCCGAACTTTACTCTAACACTCAGAACAATAAATACAAGATCTACGCAAAATCTAGGTAAGCTCGGAGAGGGCGTGGCACTCCCCATATAAGAAATTTGTTCTTATACTCTCCTAGAGGTTACGGAAGAATTCAGCAATTTATTTTATTAAAAACTTGTATGTACAAGAATACGTATATTGGATAGTATTTATCAACTAAATGTTTAATAATATCCGAGTACTTGAAATGCAGTGTAGGGTATTTAGTTTTTGGCCAGGCCAAAGATACCACCCTTACTAGTTTCCTCTATAGTGGACCTTGCAGATGTCTCTGGACATAACGTGGATGTCCATACGCTCCCTGGTTACCGGGTGGAGCATCCGAGTGTTGGTGATGCCGGATGGCGGTCTCTTGATAACGATGCCCGCAAAGATTTTCGGGTCGGGTGCCCTTGTCAAGAAATACCGGTTTGCATTGTGATTTTCCTTCCTTTTTTTTCTTTGCGGGACCCGGTGTTTGAGCTGTGTCGAATGGTAATGGTGGTGCTGGAGGGTTCATCGGCAACGGTATATTGGCTATAACAGTTTCCGTTGCTGTGAATGCCGCTGGTGCTGTCGGTATATCGTTCGGCTTCGGTAGGGTGGTAACTGCTGTTCCCATTATTTCGGCCAGTGTTATGACTGGGTCTGACGCCAGCTCCGGTAATGAGGTCGTCTTGGAGGCCCCTGATGGTGGTGAATCCATCCTCTTCGGAGGCTCTGGGAACAGGTGTGTACGTGGGCTAACCGCCATAAACTCGCCCGAAGTGTCCAAAGAGATCACGGAGGTTGTTTTGTCTTGTCCCAGCAGCTCTAAGAAAGACCAATCTTCCCCTGGTGACACTGGCTGTGGTGACATTACCGTCGAGCTAGGGCGTGGGGACCTTTCCGTCGAGGGAGGGCGTGGGGACACTACCGTCGAGGGAGGTTTCGGCACATTGAGCGCGTCCGGTTTCGGCATATTGACTGGTTTGATGGCGGTAGCGGCGAGGAGCTGATGCTTTGCGGCGTTAATTTTGGCCTCCGGGGTTTTCTTGGGTTTTGGTTTCCGGTTACCCTTCGCGTTCTCCTTAGCTGTTGAAGGTTTGGCTCCAGTGGTTTTTTTTGGTGCCTGCTTTGTAACCGTTTGTTTTCTAGGTGGTTGCTGCAGTTGGCCTGGCGGTGGCATCGGTGGTGTTGTTGATTTGGCCGGCGGTGAGGGCACTCGAATTTCTGGGTATAGATCCTTGTATAGGAGTTGCGACCTAGACTCGTGACCCCTTTTATCCTGTACTTTTTGTGCCTTCAGCCTTTCATCCCAGAGGCTTGCCACTTTAGTTTTTGCGGTTGTGTTTGTTCCTCGTGACATTGTGGTGACGTGTCTTGAAAATTACTGATTGTCTTGTTTCAGGTTTGGCCTTTTATAGGATTTCAAAGTCCCGTTACTCTGATTTGTACTATTTTAGTTGTTCTTATTTTTCTTTTGAGAGCAGCGGTGGTCAGCATGGGTTTAGTTGTACGTGCGTAAGTATTTACGTGTTGGTAGCGTGGGTTGCTTCTTCTTCTTTTGTTAGATCATATGTTTACAATTTGTTTCTCTCGAGAGCGAATTCTTTTTTTTTTGACCATATCATGATATTTTTATGTTGTTTTACTTCTCGCGTATTCTTGTAGTTGGGTAGTGACAGCGTGGGTTGATTCCTCTTGTTATTAATGTACTGCACATATTTTCCCTATGTGCTATGTTTGCATTTCTGGTTTATATGTATATATTCGGGTTTTGTTTAAGTTGTTGTGTTTTCTTTTTATACTTTTTATTTTTGTGGGTTTTTTTTTTTTTGTTGTTTTTGGTTATTGTGTTTTTATTTTTGTTTTGTTTTTCTCTATTTATTTTTAGGGTTTTTTTTTTTTTCCTCTTCTCTCTTTGTTTTCAGTATGTGGTTTAATCCATCTATTTTTTTCCCTGTTTTTTTTTTGTTTTCTCTGTTTTTTTTTTTTTTATATATTTTTAGCTATTTATGGTTATTAGTTTTAGAATTAAAAATTTTTTTTTTTTTTTTTTTAGCTTGGTGGTCATTGTCCCTTTACCGGTGTTTCAGTTGATGGAATGAAGGGTTTTGTATCCTTTACATGTACCCGATATGTTTGGTGGTTTTTCCTAGTCGAGGTTGGTGGGCCTTTGCAATTTTCTAGGATAACGATGACTGGCGACGGAGTTTGCACAACGCGATATGGTCCAGAAAATTTGGGGGCCAATTTTTGTGCTATAAAATTCGGTGCTGATGATAGGGTGTGTTCCCGGCGATAAACCAGATCTCCAATTTTGGGTGTCCAGTTCCTCCTTCTGAGATTGTATCTGCACTTCTGTCTGGCCGTTGCCTGCTCCATATTTCGTTGCACTTCGGCATATATTTTCTTCATATCAGGGATTTTTAGTTCCTCTGGGGGGACCGGTCCTCGGCCTCGCAATGGGACTGGAGGGCATAGGATCCTTCCATAATTTAGTTCCGCTGCTGAGTATTTGGTGCTCTCGTGACGGGCAGTATTGAGTGCGAAGGCGATTTCCTCCAAAGTTTCATCCCATCTGCGATGGTTGTCGTGAGAATTTTGCGCCAACATTGCCTTAAGGACTCGGTTTACTCGTTCAGTTGGATTTCTTGGGGGGTGTAGGGAGCTGTCAGTCGATGTTGAATGCCATGCTTCTTCAGAAAATTTTCCATGTTTCTGCTGGTATATGGGGTTCCATTATCGGACACGAATGTTTTTGGGCAACCCACCCGGAAAATTATCCTTTCTCGTAAGGCTTGTATGATAACCGCGGTGGTCATTTTCCGTACCGGAATTAATTCAACCCATTTGGTGAATTTGTCCACGAATACTAGCAACGCGGTGTATCCTTTCATTGATCTGGGGAATGGTCCCATAAAATCGGAACATACTGTCTCCCAGGGTTGTTCACTTGGGTGCGAATACATTTGTCCGGCGGGTCGTTGATTATCAGACTTGAAATTAGCGCAGACCTCGCACTGTTTGATGAAAGTGACTACATCCTTTTTCATCCCAGGCCAGAAGTAACTTTCCTGGAGGCGGGCCATGGTTTTAAATACTCCCAGGTGGCCAGCAGTGATATTTGTATGTATTTCGTTTAAAACTTCCGCTTTCCAGTTGTCTGGAACGCTAGTTTCCATTCGGTCCCTCTGGCGTCCAACTCGGAGCGAGCGACACGTTTGAAAAGCCGATTCTCAATTATGGTGTAGTCCGGGTATTCTTCGGGTTTTGTCATGATGTCGTTCAGCTTCTTTGTATACCAACCGTTTGGCGTTGTTGAGGTACTTGCCAATAAGGATTCCGTGGTTTCCGTGATTATTGGTTTTCGAGATAGCGCATCTGCGATCACGTTGGTCGTTCCTTTTCTGTATTCTATATCAAAGTCGTATTGTTGCAGCTCCAATGCCCACCGGGCTAGACGACCGGAGGGATTTTTCAACGAATGGAGCCATTTCAGAGAGTGATGGTCGGTAATAACAGTGAGCGATAACCTTCGAGGTACGGCCGCATTTTCCTTATGCTCCATAGTATCGCCAGGCACTCTTTTTCTGTGGTTGAATATTTTTTTTCCAGGTCATTAAGTGTACGGCTTGCGTAGGCGATCACTCTTTCCCGGTCTGAGTCTCGTTGCAGCAGCACTGCGCCAAGTCCTTCATCGCTTGCATCCGTCTGTAGGATAAATGCTTTTTCGAAGTCAGGGCAGCATAATACTGGGGCACTAGTGAGTTTGATTTTAAGTTGGTCGAAGGCGGCGTCCTGTGCTTCACTCCAATTCCATTTAACCTTTTTTTTCAATAATCTTGTCATTGGTGCGGCTAACGTGGAGAAGTCAGGTATGAATCGACGATACCAGGATGCGACTCCTAAAACTCGACGGAGCTCGCGTATGTTTTCCGGTTTTGCCATATTTTGAATGGCTTCTATTTTAGTTGGATCCGTATGTATTCCTTCGGCACTGACTTCGTGCCCCAAATAAGTCAGCTTTGTTCGGCAAAATTGGCATTTCTCAAAATTCAAACTCATATTGGCTCTAAGTAGTCTCCGAAATACTTCAGCTAAATTCTGAAGGTGCTCCTGGAACGTTTTCCTCAGAATGATGATATCGTCCAGATATGCAAAGGCAATTGGGTCCAGTTCTGGGCCAATGATGGCATCTAATGTACGTTGAAAAGTCGCTGGTGCAGAATGTAATCCAAAGGGCATAACTGTCCAGTGGAAGAGCCCGCGACCGGGAACAGTAAAGGCTGTATACTGTCTGGAGTCCTTTTCTAGGGGGATTTGCCAATAGCCCTGTTTTAAATCTAGTGTTGTGATGAAGTTCGCTTCCTTAAGTTTGTCCAGGATAGCTGGTATCTGCGGCAGTGGGTAGGCGTCTTTCACCGAGGCTTCATTTAGCTGCCGATAGTCTACGCATAGTCTCCATGTGCCTTATTTCTTCCTGACGAGAACGATAGGAGCGCTATACGCGCTGGAGGATGCTTCAATTCGTCCCTCATCCAGTAATTCGTCGATCTCGGTATTTATAACTTGCTGCATGGCCGGGTTTCGAGGATAATACCTCTGCTTAATGGGTTCCGTATGCTTCATGTTGATCCAATGCTTTGTTAGGTTACAGGGCCCTTTGACTTGCTGAAATTTGTTGGTCCAGTATTGAAGGAGGTCGTGTAGTTCTTCCTCTTGATTGCTGGAAAGATTTTGTTTTCCCTGTAGGGTGTGAATGGCTGGATTCTGTTGGGATTCCACAGTCAACTTTTGGCCATAAAGGAAAACGTCGAGCATAGCTTTTTGGAGAAAGTCCATTCCTAATATCACTGGCGCAGACAGATTGGGCAAGTATGTAACTCGGTGTTCCAGTTCATGATTTTGCACCTGTATATTGGTTTTATAAACCTCTGAAGTGGAAATCATTGATCCGTCGGCTAATTCAATGTGGGTGGCTTTAGGTAATTTTTGTGCTCCTTGCTTTAAGAGAGCCTGTCGCACCTCTTCTCCTATGAAGGTGAGCGTTGCTCCAGTGTCAATTAATCCACGAGTGGGAATCTTGTTTATTTTTATAGCTAACGTGATGCGGCCAAGATTTTCACTGTTCTCTGGTCCTTCCTCTGTACCCTTTGTGCTTCTGTCTTCCTCGTCGAAGGAGTCGGTGGGATCGTTTCTAGCGGCCAAGGTTGACTCAAATGTGGTCGTTCCACTGCCTTTTCTCGAATATTCCTCGAATTTGCTCGGCCAGACCTGTGCTACTCTATTTGGCTGTCTGCGGTTTTGCCTTTCTTCCTCCATTCGAATGAACTCGTATTCATCCGTCAATGTTATTAGCTCATCCATGGTATTGAACCCATTCCTGCTAATGAACAGACGGTACTCTGGTCTTAGACCATCGTAAATTCGATCGGTAAAGTCCTGAGATCGCAGCTTTGGGTGTTGAAGTATAAGATTCTGGATTCCCAGGATGTAATCTTTTCCTCTTTCTCGAGGCCCCTGTCGACGGCGGTGAATCTCATCCTCTAGGCGCGTGAAATATCGCGCTGGCATGAAGAAGTTCTCCGCTTCTCTGCAAAACTGTATCCATGTGAAGATTTTATCTTTTTTTATCCTCCACCAGTCAGCAGCTTTTCTTCGCAACAACAGGATCATTGGAACCAACATCTTATCCAATGGCACTTCATAGCACTTTGCCATTTCTTCTACTTCATCTATGAAGTTCATGATATCCTCTGACCCTTCATACCGGAGGTTCCACTTCCTTACGATATCCATTATATCTGCATTACTTAAGCCTCGTCGGCCTTCGCAGATATGCACATCTTCTTTAGTGGCTTCCTCAGTTAGCTCTTTAACTAAATTTTCGGTGGATTGTCGGCCGCGACAATTTTTCAAGAAAGTGCTGAAGCGTCGTCGAAGGGCATCCAAATTTCCTTCCGTCTCGAGGCCTTGTTTCCCCATTTCTTCCATTAGCCTTTCCTTTCGTAAGTTGTAGATCCAGCCTAGTGAGGACGGGCTGAGGGATCGTTGATTTATTTCCTTTTCTGATGGTTGAGTTGAAATTCCATTGATCATTATTTGTGGGATAGCTGCAGATCCTGACGCTGTATTGCCATCGTCTGAGCTATGTCCCTGCTCGGGCGCCATTTGTAACGATTGTTTTATTCCAGAGGCTGAAGTAGCGTCAGCAGTTGCCATGGTCAACTAAAAGACAATCAAACTTTTAGTGGTAAAATGATCGTTTATTGAATCTCTCTCAGAAATCGTCTTAAATATTATAGTTTTACAATTCAATTTTCTTAATACAATTCAATACTCTTAGCTTACAATAGTATTTAAATAATAATTACTATTTAAGTTCTTGTAAGGAATATAATACAAAGTGTCTCAATCTTAGAATGGTTGTTTTGTAACTGCGGCTCCTTTTTAATTCGTGAGGGTCCCGCCGGATCAGCGGTTTGCTACCACGTGTCTCCCTTTGACTCTAATTCT
Source organism: Calliopum simillimum (assembly GCA_951812925.1). Taxonomy (NCBI): domain Eukaryota; kingdom Metazoa; phylum Arthropoda; class Insecta; order Diptera; family Lauxaniidae; genus Calliopum; species Calliopum simillimum. The sequence continues at coordinate 66,788,290 of OX638368.1, forward strand.
CCGTAGGAATGAATCCGGGTGAAGTGTTATATGGAACACCTCAAATATCGAACTCACACCTAAATGAGCACTATATGGAGTACTCGGTGCGGTCCACTACGACCTCTTGGCCACTTAAGGTGTCCAAAGGAAGATCGGGGCGAAATGCTATATGGAGCACTTCAAATATCGAACTCACACTGGAGTGAATACTATATGGAGTATTCAGTGTGGTCCACTACGACCTTTTGGCCACTTAAGGTGTCCAAAGGAAGATCGGGGCGAAATGCTATATGGAGCACTTCAAATATCGAACTCACACTGGAGTGAATACTATATGGAGTATTCAGTGTGGTCCACTACGACCTGTTGGCCACTTAAGGTGTCCAAAGGAAGATCGGGGCGAAATGCTATATGGAGCACTTCAAATATCGAACTCACACTGGAGTGAATACTATATGGAGTATTCAGTGTGGTCCACTACGACCTTTTGGCCACTTAAGGTGTCCAAAGGAAGATCGGGGCGAAATGCTATATGGAGCACTTCAAATATCGAACTCACACTGGAGTGAATACTATATGGAGTATTCAGTGTGGTCCACTACGACCTTTTGGCCACTTAAGGTGTCCAAAGGAAGATCGGGGCGAAATGCTATATGGAGCACTTCAAATATCGAACTCACACTGGAGTGAATACTATATGGAGTATTCAGTGTGGTCCACTACGACCTTTTGGCCACTTAAGGTGTCCAAAGGAAGATCGGGGCGAAATGCTATATGGAGCACTTCAAATATCGAACTCACACTGGAGTGAATACTATATGGAGTATTCAGTGTGGTCCACTACGACCTTTTGGCCACTTAAGGTGTCCAAAGGAAGATCGGGGCGAAATGCTATATGGAGCACTTCAAATATCGAACTCACACTGGAGTGAATACTATATGGAGTATTCAGTGTGGTCCACTACGACCTTTTGGCCACTTAAGGTGTCCAAAGGAAGATCGGGGCGAAATGCTATATGGAGCACTTCAAATATCGAACTCACACTGGAGTGAATACTATATGGAGTATTCAGTGTGGTCCACTACGACCTCACGAACTCACACTGGAGTGAATACTATATGGAGTATTCAGTGTGGTCCACTACGACCTTTTGGCCACTTAAGGTGTCCAAAGGAAGATCGGGGCGAAATGCTATATGGAGCACTTCAAATATCGAACTCACACTGGGGGAATACTATATGGAGTATTCAGTGTGGTCCACTACGACCCAATGATCACTTAAGGTGTTCGAGGGAAGTTCGGGTGAAACACTATAGAAGTATTTCTAATACCTTACAAATACGAGGCCTCTGCACTTTCCTTTAAGCTTTCGATGGTTAATAATCAATATTAATAAATTAACACTGATGTTCACTCGAAGAACGCTAGGCTGTGACTGCCTGTCGATTGCTCGACTGGTGTTGCTTTTATAGTCGCGGGTCTACGTGTGTCTGTGTGTATGTGTGTTCGTACTGTGTATTTTGTTGTTGGCACTTTGCCAGCGTTGAAATTGTTTTTGTTTGTTTTGTTTCGTAAAGTTTTGTTGCGACAGAAAATTGTGACGTCACTTGGGACGTTACAATAACAAGGTAAGGTAATATTATGCCGTAAAATCTGGTATGACAGCTAATAGCCCTAGTTTTTTCCTTGAAAACTCAATCAAACCGATAACGATATCTTTTTTTTTGTCGGAGATATCTTTGCCTAAATAGTTAAAAAAGTGCAAAAAACACGATTTTTGGCTATATTGGATGTTATATGCAGGACACACAAAATTTTTTTGGGAATTTCTATTACCAGAAACATTTAGTACTTTCTTTTGGCTTTAAATTGAGCTATCAAATGTTTATCTGCAATATTTCTCTGCAAAGTTATGTTATCTTTAAAATCACACCATGAAACTTAAAGCGAAAAATCTCGGTTTTTGGCTATATTTGAGGTTGTATACAGTACGGACGAAATTCGTCTGCTCTTTTTTACCAACCGAACCATTCTTTATCTTTAAAATAAGTTATCAAGAGGTCTCTTGTGATTGTTTTCCACAAAGTTATGACCATTTAAAAATTACATTATGGAGTGCAAACTCACAGTGCACGAGTATTCCTTATATTGCTGCAACATGTTGTCTTAAAATAGTCATAACTTTTTAGAAAACAATTACAAGAGACCACTTGTTAGCTCATTTTAAAGATCAAGAATGGTTTTAAATGCTTCGGTTGGTAAAAAAGAGCAGACAAATTTCGTCCGTACTGTATACAACCTCAAATATAGCCAAATACCGAGATTTTTCGCTTTAAGTTTCATGGTGTGACTTTAAAGTTAACATAACTTTGCAGAGAAATATTGCAGATAAACATTTGATAGCTCAATTTAAAGCCAAAAGAATGTACTAAATGTTTCTGGTAATAGAAATTCCCAAAAAAATTTTGTGTGTCCTGCATATAACATCCAATATAGCCAAAAATCGTGTTTTTGCACTTTTTTAACTATTTAGGCAAAGATTTCTCCGACAAAAAACAAGATATCGTTATCGGTTTGATTGAGTTTTCAAGGAAAAAACTAGGGCTATTAGCTGTCATACCAGATTTTACGGCATAATATTACCTTATCTTGTTATATAACTTCAAAAATAGGAAAAAATGGTGTCCTTTAAACATATATGTAAGGATATCTCAAAGTCCAGACGTAATAGAGCAATTCAAATACCGAAATCAGATTAAGCATCAAAAATCACATCTGTAATGACTACTTTCGTTTCCGGTTTTTGTTTGTGTTTTTCTTAAATACAAAAAACCGATTTTTTTTAAAAATAAATGGTGTGGAAACGATACCTTTTATATTTATGTATGTATGTATGTATATATATATCCATCAGTGGCGGATCCACGGGGGGGGTTTTCGGGTCCGGAGCCCCCCCTTGGGATCATATACTTTAAAATTTTATGCTTTTATTGGGCATGTTGGTGAAGTTGAAACACAAAGTTATTAATAAAAATTCGTAATTTATTGAATGTTTTACACAAATTTTAATTTATTTTCGAATAATAAATGCAATAGAAGATAATTACGAAGAAGATAATTACGAAGATAATCAATAAGACCGATCAAGAAAAAATATATGATCCACAAACGGTTCTAGTCACTCTTAAATTTTCGAGGCTTTTCAAAAAACTTTCTGAGAATTTCGTCTTTAGTCAAAGTTATGCGATGATGAATGTTCAAAGATGCAAGACCATTGAGACGCTCTTGACCCATAGTGTTTCTCAGATAATCTTTTATTCTCCTCAAAGTCGAAAATGATCGTTCTGGAATTGCTGTGGTCACGGGTATAACCGCCAAAACTCGTAGGATTTTGTTGACGTTTTTGAAAGTTCTGCCATTTATGATCTGCAAAAATTCCTTCTATTTAGATTTTCAATGGATATTATTTATTTTACTTTGTTCCAAATTGCACCAAAAAAATCTCTTACTCAATTAATTGTCAATAAGTCGTCTATTAGTGATTTTTCTCTGATTCTTTTAAATTAAAAAATTTTGTTTTGAAATTAAATAGAAAATAAATGATAATCTATTAGTATTATAATCAATCTGATTTTTTGGTACAATATATGAGAAACCTGGCATTGTTTTTTAGTCAAAAATGATCTGAATTTGGGAGATACTCACTGCTAATGCATCAAGTGCATTTTCGATGTTTTGATTGCAGATCCGTTGTCTCCACATTTTGACTTCTGAAATGAAATTACTCTCGGAACAATCCAGTATTTTTTCGTAAAATTGGTAGAGGCTTGCACATTTCTTCTCGTCGAATTCTTGTTTGAGGAATAGCTTTCCAAAACTTTGAAAAACTGTTTTGTGTTTTTCGAACCGACTCTGAAGATGAGAAATGTAGGTGTCGAGAAATGGGATGTAAAATGCGATTTTGTAATACTCTTCAACTGTTTTCGCTTCAACGTTGCAACGATTTTTTTGTCGACTGCATCGACGAGGCATTTTCATTTCAATCTCGTACTCCGAACAAATTTCAGAAACTTTTTGATAAACAATGTGGAAGCATGAATCCACGTTTTCACGCTTTTCCTTGAAGTCGTTCAAAGCATCATCAGCCAATTTCGTGGCCTCTCCCAGATCTTGATTTTTCAATTGCAATTCTCGACTCAATGGCAAAACGATGGAATTAATTGATTCCATAATATGACAGCAAATTTGGAACTCGATTGTGAAAATCGCTGTCAAAAGTTGAGATGCTGCCCGTGAAGTTTCTCGATCCTTCCACGTTTTTATTTCTTCCAACGCTTCAATAACAGCCGGTTGAAGTTCGACGTATCTTGATACAGCTTCATGAGACTGAGCCCATCTTGTAGGACAAATGGACTTCAATTTTTCTTTTCTTCGCTCACTTTTCTCTGTCATTTTTGAAATTTCGTTCTTCAAGATGCTTTGTCTCTTGGGCCAGTGAAAAAATGCTTGAATTGCTCCGATAGTTCCCAACGCGTTTTTGATACCAGATACTTCGCAAGCTGCACTGATGGTCAAACTGAAGATGTGTGCGGCGCAATGCACATAAATTGCGAGAGGAAAATGAGACCTCAAATAAGCCTGTGCTCCATGAAATTCGCCATTCATTGCCGGAGCTCCGTCGTATCCTTGTCCGTACATGAATGAGCAATCCACGCCGATATCGGCCAGATAATTCCTGATGGAATTTGCCAGAGCTTGTCCAGAAACGTCAGTGACGGGAACGAATCCGAGGAAATCCTCACAAATATTTGTTTGTGAATCCAAGTATCGTGTGCAAATGGAAAATTGCTCTATGCTTGAAATGTCATTCGATTCGTCGGCTAAAACTGAGAATCCTTCCGATTGATTTATTCGATCAACGATTTTTTTCTGATCAATTCATGACAAGTTGCGATAATTTCATTCTGAATGGTTTTGCTCAAATATGTTGAATTTTTCGGAGCAGACAAAAGGTTTTTCTTGAGTGTTTCGTCACCTTCAGCTCGATACCGTAAAATTGCACGAAAGTTTCCTTCGTTCGAATATTTTCCACCAGTTTTATCATCCGCGTCAGGTTCCTCTTCATTATACAAACACGCTCATAGATGGCGCAAATATCAACGGAAAAACTTAAAGAAAAATCGCACGGCGCTGTCATCGCGACTGGGTTGGCGCGCAGTTTGAATTTGCGAACAAACTATATGCACTGCCATAACGACTGGACAGCACCAATGGCTTTTCTATAACACGGTAGTCCAGCCGTTATGGTGACCTGTATATACGTGGTAATTATGCATATATCTCAAGGAAAAAATGTCTACCCTTCCCCCTTAAAAAAATTTTGAACCCCCCCTTATCAAAATCCTGGATCCGCCACTGATATCCATATATTTATATTACACATATATACATATACAAGTATATATTTGTACGTATATACATATATATGTGTACATAATATGTATATACACACCGAGATATACTCAAAAATCGTTAAAAGAACTAAAAGGTCGAAAAAAAAAAAACGGCTGGACGTTCGATTTCGTGGTTTGCAGATTTAGATACTAGAAGGGTCACCCAACATTATCCCTGAAAAAAATCGCGGGTGGTATTTCAAAAAGTTAAAATTTTTTAAAAACCACCGTGCATACGGTGGGTGGAAAAAAGGTGAAATTAAATAAGTGCCACGCCCACTTTTTCACTTATTAAGCTATACGATCGCATGGCAGCGGCTCTTTCTTCTTGTATTGCTCAAATGTTACATCTCCTTTGAGCTTTACGGTGTAATTTTTATTTGTTTCAGCCTTGGTGAGGCGACCTTGTGCGACAAATTGGCGATTGAGATCAAAGAACGAAATATAAAATTTACTGTGACAAATCTCTGTCACGTTACACAATTATTATGGTCTTTTAGAGAAGAAAGGCTTCTAAAAATTGCTAAAAATTAAGTGTGGTCAAAATGTATCCATAGTCTGTTCATCAGAAATGCAATTGCCGTCAAATTAGATCGCGGTTAAAGTGCCACTAAAAACTTTTTCCTTTTTTGTATCTGCCACGATACCTTTAAATTGCGGCTGTTTTCATTGCAATAAAATCGGCTTACCAAAAATTTTTTTTACATTTTATTATTTATTTATTTATATAATGGTATAATTTCACATAAGTAGCCACAATAAAACACCACGTGAATTGAGTTTAGCGGTTCTTACCTTTTTTCCAGAGCTCTGAATTTTTTGTATTTTTTTTTATAATTTGTTCACTTGGAAAAAACACTGTAAGTGCCACTTTATTCCACATATATAGAAATACCTCCTAACGCTAGATAGTACAAAACATGATCTTTCGACACATGCAAAAAAATTTTTAAAAAACTTGAAAAAAAAAATTTTTCCCTGGTTTACTTTTTTGTGATTTTGACCATATGTATCATCATATCATATACTTTTTTATATTATTTTAAATCAAAAATTTATATTAAAAATTTGTTGAAATAAAATAAATAATGTAAATAGGCTATAATAGTTCAGTACCTAAAGACCAATCCCTGCTAGGTATACAATATGATCTGATCACTTCGAGTCGACGTTTTTTTACAATGGTATCGGAAAAAAATAAAAAATTTCAAACTCTAAAATCATTGAAAAAAGTTCAGAAGTTTCAAATAATTTTTTTTTTTTTTTTGGTATGATTAATTCGCGTTACCGAGAAATAAAAATCAAATCTGGAGTTTCAAATAATATAGAAAACCGTAAATAAAATCGAAAAGTAATAAAAGATGTGTTATTAATTATTTTTCAAGAGTATAAATTGGCAAAAGGGACCCCCCGAAGCTGCAATTCGGTTACAAAATGTTAGCAAAAGAATAATTTTTTGTGTGTCCATATTGTGGTATTAAAATGGCACTTTTAGTGCTACTTAGGGTTTAGCTTGCATCGCTAAACCGCCACTATAACCTAACCTAACCCATGTCCATATTGTGCCTTTATAAATACATATGGAACGATACCGCATTTTTCAGTGCAGTAGCCTAGAATTCAAATGTTCAGTTGTTGAAAAGTGGGCGTGGTGTTATTGAGATACATATAGCCAACTTACCAAACTTAATTAAAATATCCCACTGGTGTTATTTCACTCACTTCTAAGTAAGTAGTCCCTTATGACGAGTAGACTCCAAATAATTGATTTCAGAAAGATCGCTTTATTAATTTTCTTTCAATAGCGCATAAAATTATTGTGGGAAGTGCCACGCCCTTTACCGAGTGTTCCCAACACAAAAACGTACTATATATATTTTAAACATCGTTGTTAGTGGCAATACGTCTTAAGTTATCTTCAAAATCATCACAGCCGTTTTTGAGTTATGTAGGCGTGGCACTTTTTAGATCCCGAACAATTTTTGCCCATTACAAGGTATTGATGACCGACATCTAGAAGTCTACAATAAAAACTAGTAAGAGTGTAACCTTTGTGCCTGACCAAATATTAAATACTTTACACTGCAGTATTTTGAAAATTTTGCTTATATGGGAGGTGCCACGTCTTCTTCTCCGAGTTCACCCAGTTTTTGCGCAGAGGTCGCATTTATAGTTCTAAGTGTCTGAGTGAAATTTGGTCGGATAATCTCAAAAAACGTTTTCAGTATAGCTTTTTGAAGCTTTTGCTTTTGTGGGAGGTGAAAGTTAGCGTTAGCGAGATTTTGCAAAAATTGATTTTAGCTACCTTTGAGCCTGAATAACTTTTTATGCGGCCAAAGGACTTCAATTGACTTTTTGCACTTTATTAATCATGCATAAATGGAGATAATTCTGGAGAAAAAAATTCACTTGGAATTATTTCGTCTAATTTTCCTGGGCTATCCTGGTACTTTAGAAAGAAATAGAAATAAAGAACACAAAAACCTTTTTGTGATGAGAAAGCCTTTGGCATAATAACCCATATTTATTGATAGACTCTTTTTATAGTATTAAATACAATTTTAATAATTCAGAAAGTTAGCAAAGCGATTTCAAATAATGGAGGCGGGCGTGTCCTTGACCCGATCACGCCCATTTTCACCAAGTGCTTAATGCTATCAATACTATCCTCAAACATTAAATTTTATTTTTGTACTTCAAATATTGACGAAGCTATGGTGATTTAAAATTTTTGGTTATATGGGAGGTGGGTGTGTCCTTGACCCGATCATGCCCAGTTTCAACAAATTAATATATGCTTCCAATACATTTTCAGATATCGAATTTTATTGCTTTACCTCAAACAGTTTGGTTGTAATTAATTTTACGAAACTTTGCAACAATACAGAAAATTAGCTGAAGAAAAACTCATCATAGTCCAAAAAACGGTGTGAGGGGGTGGCTGATATATGCACAGAACCTTCAGAGAACCTCAAATTACACACATAAATAATCGAGCCGTTGCACTCCATAAAACTTTTTAGTAATAATCCATAGATTGCAAAATTCGTAAATTTTGGAAATGAAATTAGAGATTTTTTTCAATGATCCGGATATCCTTTTTATATTAAAAAACACTAACGTCTACGTACGCAAATCTTCAGAAAATAGATCAAATTATTCTTACAATAAGTTTCAGGAGGTAAGACCATTTAGTTTCAAAGATACACTCATTTAAACTTTTACATATTTTTTACATATTTTTGGAAAAAATTACCATTTTCTGAATTCATCAAGTTTAAAACGCGAAAACTCGGAAATGGTATTATTTCTTGGTATTGTGGTAGGTACTTGAAATATGTTATCTAGATATTTTACTGTGCATAAAAATTATTACTTTTGACACAAAAATTTTCGGAGTTATGGCCATTAGTTAGGACTTATAGACCACTGTGCGCCGCATAGTGTCGCGAACCCATATATAGAGCGGCCAAAACTAGTAAACGTTATCCGATTTTGATAAAATTTTGCGCAGTGATACTTTTTATTAAGATTATGAAAATTTTAGACTTTAGGCCTACTCCCAGCATAAAAGTATTAGTATCGGGTGATTTTTTTAAAGGTTTTTTAATCAATTTAAAAGCTTAAATATTAACCTTTTAAATTCTTTTTGACCTTTAACGATCGGATAAAAAGCAAAAAAGTTATAGCAGTAATAACTTAAAGTGAAATATTTAAATTTAGGAAATTTTCTCATTTTAGAAAGCGAAAAAGAAGACTTACTTAAAAATATTTAGTTTAAAAACTATGAAAAAGATGGAATTTTAAGCTTTAAAATGCTTTTTGATTTGTTCTGATCTGTTAAGAAACAAAAAAGCAATGGACGTTAGAGTTAAAAATAATATGATATACAGCCGAATCCGCTTAACTGCAACGTCTATGGTCCACAATTTCTTTTTCACTTAAGCGGTATTTTCACTTGTGTGGAGTCCGGATGACGGAAAAAAATTTCACATAAGCGGGGCTCGGATAACTGCAATAAAAATTCCATTTAAACGGAGCTGGTATTGCTGAAAAACAATTTCAGTCATCTAACTTGAAAACTTGTTATATACGTCTGTACTAATAGAGTAGAACGGGGCAATGTCGTGCACTCAACTTTGACATTCTCATAAAGCCGTACATCTCAAGCGAATGCGACGAGTAAGCATCCGATCGAAAGATAATTTCGTTGGTTACATCCATGTGTAACAACATTTGTGTAGCAAGAAATTGTGTTTGTGTAAGTAAAGAAAAAAAAATCTGCACGACATTACCCCAATGGTCGTTTTAAAGGTCAACTTCGATAACTCGGTGAAGCCCAAAATTTTTTTCAAAAACCAAATACTTCTTTTCTTTGGCAGGATATTTCGTTTCAGAAAACACTTACCTGGTATATTTTCCTGGAAGGAAAATTATTTTTCTGACCCGATAAAAAAAAACACTTTTATCGTCCCGAAAGCGTGCGTTTTGAAAAAAAGTTTACTCTGTAGAGACGAACTGGTGAAAATTGCTAGTATTATATGCATAAGCTCAGTAGGTCAGCAGCTCCCTACTTTACGAACAGTTGGTAAATCATTCAATTCTTTGGGCTAAAACAGCCAGTGCACGACATTACCCCCTGCACGACATTACCCCGTTCTACTCTACATATTATTTTCTTAGCAGGTTAATTTTTTTTTATGAAAGACAGGAAAGAAAAAATTAAGTTAATTTTGTTTGAATATGCTTATTTTCAGTTATGCGGAGCTGTTTAAGTGAAAAAATTATTTTTTGCATATTTTTTTTTTTCAGTTATGCGGAGTACTTCACTTGAAAATTTTGAAAAAATGCTCCGGACTAAATTTTGTGTTTCTTTTAAGCGATTTTTTCAGCTAAGCGGATTTCAGTTAAGCGGATTTGACTGTATTTTCAATACAATTTTGGTACTTGCTCGTTTTAGAAAGCGAAAGAAGGACTCTTAAAAATTACTTATCTCGGTCAATTTTTATGCTAGAAAGTCAAAATGTTTAAAATTGCATTAGCTTTAATTTGTGCCTGAAATATTTTTTTCGACTAATAGTTTTTAAGTTATTTTTCAAAAAATGACTTTTTTGATCTTTAAGCCCCAAAAAGGGGGATTAATCTCCTGTTGAGTAGGGAACTTTTTTGTAAGGTTATTATGGTCCAGTAAACAACTGTGACAAGTTTCAAGTCCGCAGCAATTTTTTCCTTTTAGATATTTAATTTTATTGTCCTAAGAATATTAATTTTTTATTGAATTTTAATCAAGAAAATTAACGAAAAAACAAAATGGGGCACTTTTTTTTTCGTTTGCTTGTACACTGTACTTTACCTCTTTGTTTCTAATAAAGGCAATACATATTATGTTTGTGTTTGCAAAGTTTTCTTTAGAATACACAAATAAGCACAAAAAACATATTTTTAATAAAGTAACTGCAAACAAAAAGTAAATACCAAAATCCAGGCCTGACGGGAGGGGGGGTAAGGTGGGGATTTCAGCAAAACAAATTTTCCCTCAATAAAATTTTAAGTAGTTTTTTGCAAGCTTGTGAAAATTATATTTACATTTACTATGTAAAATAAACAATATATTAATAGTATAAAAAATAATACTCAATATATTATATTATTAGCCCAGGAAAATTAGAATATTTCTGCGAAAAAATTCCAATTGAATTTTTTTAACCGGAATTATATTTATTTATGTATGGTCAATAATGTGCAAAAAGTCCATTGAAGTCCATTGTGCGCATTAAAAGTTATTCAGGCTCAAAGGTCAGTAAAATCAGTTTTTTGCAAATATCTCGCTAACGCAAACTTTTACAGAAAAATTATGAATTATAAATAACGAGGAGTCGTACAAAAAAACTTAAAAAACCGTTCAAAAGATAATTGGATTTTGTATACACCGTATTAAATTTTTCTTGGAGCCACTCATGGTCTAAAAGATATTTTTCAAAAACCGTTAAGGTTTCGAAAATACTGGTTTTCGGAGGATATTTCTGAAACGGTAAGTCATACGATAAAAAGCAATAGCATCAATTTTGTAGAGCATTGCAAGATCTACAAAAAAATAAGCCATATGTGTACACATTGAAGTAACCGTTTACAAGTTATTCAATAAAAACCGGTTTTTTGTTATTTAAAGGTTTTTTTTTAATATCTTCTAAACGGTTACTTCAATGTGTAAACATATGGTTTATTTTTTGTAGATCTTGTGATTCTCTACAAAATTGATGCTGTTGCTTTTTATCGTATGACTTACCGATTCAGAGATATCCTTCAAAAACCAGTATTTTCGAAACCTTAACGGTTTTTGAAAAATATCCTTCAAAAACCAGTATATTCGAAACCTTAACGGTTTTTGAAGAATATCTCTTGGACCATGAGTCGCTCCAAAAAAAATTTAATATGGTTTATACAAAATCCAATTGTCTTTTGAATGGTTTTTTAATTTTTTTTGTACGACTCCTCCTTAAAGAGTATTCGCAATTTTAAAAGTAAAATATTTTAATATGAACTTATACGTAGCATTTACATATAAAAACTGTGCACGACTTTTTTAATTGGGTTATCTCCTAAACTATAAGCTATACGTGTTACAATATTGTGGAGAAAAATTTTTCTGCAAAAATTTGCGTTAGCGAGATATTTGCAAAAAACTAATTTTACCGACCTTTGAGCCTGAATAACTTTTTATGAGCACAATGGACTTCAATGGACTTTTTACACATTATTAACCATGCATAAATCAATATAATTCCGGTGAAAAAAATTCACTTGGAATTTTTTCGCACAACAGCTCTTTTTTCGTCTTATTTTCCTGGGTTTGTACGTGAGCAAATTATATTTTCCAACACAAAATTTTAGGAAAAACAGTACATTATTGAAGAAACAGTACTTTAGCGTACTATTTTGGGTGTTGCTCATAAAACAGTATTTTTTTTTAAAAAACAGTACATGTACTGTTTAAAACAGTACGTCTGGCAACCGTACCTGATAGGCTGTTTAATAAATTTTACAAAGACGTTTACTAGAAGCCTCTAGCGTTCTTATTTCAAAAGTTCTTCGATTTATTTAAAAATTTCAGGCAAATCGTACACTGCGTGCCTTTTTCTGTACTACATATGTATGTTATTGCACCGTTTTTTGAAATTCAAAAACATTCAAAGTAGGTAGGCTTAGCGTGGCGAAGCAGATTTTCCGGAAAATTTTAAATTTGTTTATGTATGTTAATATGAAAAAATTATTCCTGTTATTATAAGGGTTTTGACTTCAAAAGTGGTTAGTTTTTATATATATTTTTCATACTCTGTAGATCGTTGAATTTCAGTTGTTTCTAATTGAATCGGTTATTTCAAAACCGTTTGAGTCAAGATTTTTCCATTTTTTTTTTCGAAAATCGAACCGTAAAAGTAGACACACAATGAAAGCAGGCGACATAGGTCAGAATATTCATTCATCTTAAAATAATTTCCAGTTCATTGTTGAAACTAGTTCACCATTAGAGTGGTCCAAAATTTAAAATTTTTTTTTGATTGCGCTCCCACAGCACTAAAATTTTCTCTCTGATGTAAATAAGCACAATGTAAAATTAGGTACATTTTAGAGAATATTTAATGCATTCCAAACCGTTCGAAAAACTATTTTTAAATTTAAACTGTTGAGTTCGAAACTGCATTTTATTTCTCTAAGTTTTTAGGATATTATCCATTCAAGGTGGAAAATAAAGTGACAAAATGGCCAATAACTCAAATAGAAGGACTTAAGCCATAAAAGTTAAATTCAACTACTTATTATTATTTTTATTAATATTTTTAAATCTTCAATTTTTCTTCCATTTTATCTAACACTGCGATGAAATACTAAATATCCTTGTGTATTACGTATGTAACATACTTAATACACACCTTTAATATAAAATATGTATGTATGTATTCTCCTTTAACTCCTAGGAGGAGCATAGGGCCAATATGAAATCTCTCCATTTGTCACGATCCCTTGCGATGACTTTGATCTCTTGCCACGATTTTCCCGATTCTTGGATTTCCTTTTCCAACGACCTTTTCCAGTTGGTTTTGGGTCTACCACGTCCTCTACTGCCTTGTGGATTCCACTCAAGGGCCTGGCGACAAACTTCGCTGTGTGGTTTCCGGAGAGTGTGACCAATCCATCCCCATTTGCGCAGCTTGATCTCGTTTGCTATAGGCTTCTGTTTGCATTTTTGATGTAGCTCGGCATTTGATATAGTGCGAGGCCACCAAACCTTTAGTATACGCCTTAAGCATTTGTTGACGAATACTTGCAGCTTGTTTGTTAGTTGTTCAGTAACAAGCCATGTTTCGCACCCATATAACAAAACCGATTTCACATTCGAATCAAAAATGCGCACTCTCGTTTTGGTGGATATAACGGATGAAGACCATATTTTGTTCAGTTGAGCAAACGCGCCTTTTGCTTTTGCTTTAATATAAAATACACTCACTTCCTGGATATGGACCATATGTCTGAAAATAGCGTCTTCTGTATTTTAGAACAAGGATCACTCGGATCCTGACAGAGAAAAATGGTTGACTTTTTAGAAATAAGAGATTTTTTTTTTTTTTTTTTTTTCAATGTGACAGAGCAGCTTTTGAACTGATTTTGGCAGGGGCGCGGAGAGAAAATCCGGGCCCGGGGTTAATTACATAGAGGGGCCCTTGTTTTTTTTTTTTTTTTTTGTTAGGTACTGAGGCCAGTACATGTTTTGATCGTTATTAAGTAATAATAAAGTAATGATTATTGTGATTTATTTTAATTTATATGTATGTATTTTTTAATATAAAATACATACATATAAATTAAAATAAATCACAATAATCATTACTTTATTATTACTTAATAACGATCAAAACATGTACTGGCCTCAGTACCTAACAAAAAAAAAAACAAGGGCCCCTCTATGTAATTAACCCCGGGCCCGGATTTTCTCTCCGCGCCCCTGCCAAAATCAGTTCAAAAGCTGCTCTGTCACATTGAAAAAAAAATCTCTTATTTCTAAAAAGTCAACCATTTTTCTCTGTCAGGATCCGAGTGATCCTTGTTCTAAAATACAGAAGACGCTATTTTCAGACATATGGTCCATATCCAGGAAGTGAGTGTAGAACAAAATTTTTGCAAGAACATAATCTTTATTTTTCAAGCAAATTTTGGTATCTATTCTGTGAAACAAAAAGAGTTTGAGCAAAACATGTTTTTTCAGGCAAAATGGGCATCTACAGAATAAACAGTGTTTTTAAGAGACCCTCTAACTTTTGAGACTGTGTCGGAATGACTTTTTTTTGCTTCATACAAATCGAACCAGTTCATGAGGTATTTATTGCTAAATATGATACAAAAGTTAAAAAAAACCGCTCAGGAGTTACAAAATTGTCAAACAATTGAGGACTGGCCATACCAAAGGGCCTAACCAAAAGGCAAAAGTAATGTCATACTTTTTATGTGCTTTGACTGTTATAATTTTTTCAACATAATGACATCAATTTCACACTATCAAGAAAATTTTTAGTGAAAACAGAAAACATTTTTATTAATTTCTAACAAAATGCTACCCGTTTCATATTATGACACTACTTTTGCCTCGAAATGGTACTTAGGCCCTTTGGTACGGCCACTCCTCAATTGTTCTCATTCGTTTTTACAGTTCAATAGAATAAAGTTTATGCTACACATACATATGTTCCCATTAGTTCAAGAATTTCCAATTATTTTTTTATTTTTCGATTGACTTATTGCTGCTATATCGAGATTACTTCTCCTTTTGAAGCATATTATCGTATATTGTAGATTCTTAATTACACACTTTAGCAAATGCGGAACTACAATTAACGCACGTTTTTTATGAAATAATTGCAGTCTGAAATTTAATAACTTAAAATGATTATTGCTGCTTTAAGTTGCTTTAAGAATTAGTGATTACTAAAACAGCTGTGTAGCAGTAGATTCTTACTAAGGTGCATAGAAATTCGTTAGTTATAACGATACAATTTACAAAGCTAATATGTAAAGGGTGATTTTTTTTAAGCTCGATAGAACTTTAAATTGTAAAAAATAACTCAAAAAATGAAATTACAATCAAAAATTTTTTTTTATTTGAAAGATTTATGCATGGCATTATCATTTGAAAATGATTTCGGGCATATGGGCATCGCTGCTATTCTTGACGAAGCGCAGGACGTCCAATTTGGGCCCACTTTTTCGAGCACTACTGGTCGTATGTCACGAATAACACGAACAATGCTGGGCTCCAAGGCGTCAAATGTTGCTAGTTTATCAGCATAAGCCTGTGACTTCACGTAGCCTCACAAGAAATTACACTAGTTTACAAATGATTAAAATTTTTTTTCCCAGCGAATGCCGTTACTCATTATATATTTTTTATTTTATTTCGTGTCGTTTTCGAGATATCGGTCATTTTCGGTTTTTGGACCAAAAAAAAAAGATAGTTCCACTTAAATACAAATATCTCAAGAACCAATGTTTGTATTCAAACAAATAATATGTCATATTAAAGGTAATTAAATTACCTACAAATGATACTCACGTCACTTTTTGGCTGGTTTGTTAGTTTCGATGAAATAAATTGATTTCTGAAAAAAAAAATTTGCGATTTTCGGAATCAGCAGCCCATTTTCCATATAAAATGAGTAACGGCATTCGCTGGGAATTTTGGCTGTAAACTAGTGTTATTAGAGGTTTCAAATCGCACGACCTTAGAGGCCAATTAACAGGTCCATTTCTCGAAATCAATTTATGGCCAAATTTTGATTTCAATAAGTCGATGGTTGCGGTCGCCGTATGGTACGTAGCGCCATGCTGTTAAAACCACATCTCGTCCGGATCAATGTCATTCATATTTTCATACAAAAAATCATTTATCATGGTGCGGTAATGATTTCCATCGACCGAATCACGAGCCCCGACCTCATTATTGAAGAAATAAGGTCCGATAATGCCGCACCAAACGGTGCTTTTTTCTGGATGTAGTTTTTCATCATAATTAAGTTTTTTTGTGTTATTTTATACAATTTGATGTTCTATCGGGCTTAAAACAAAATCCTTTATGTGTATGGCTCAAAATCGCCAAGGTGGGAAATTTTAAGATTGATTTTTTGACAAAATATATCACAAGCAATTATCATTGCAAGCACACCCAGAAAAAAAACCGAGTAAAACCAAAGAGAAACTTACACTTCATCCGTTTAAAATTTTCCAAACAAAAAAGTATAGAAAAAATCAGCATTCGGCGATTTTAGTTTTAATTTAATGTTTTTTTTGTGTGTTCAAAGCATTAAGAATTTCTTTAAGTCATAAGTTCCATAAGGAAATAACGAATACAAAAATATGTATATAAATTGTACATTAAAAAGTGCATTAGGTACATAAAGGGAACTTCAATTCACCTTAAAATAAAAGAAAGAAAATTAATACAAAATTACGAAAGCCTGAAAAGGTTGCGAAAATCAGTTTTTTTGCAAACGGTTACTTGTATAGAAAAATTTTGGGACAATTTTAAAATTGTGTGTGTATAAAAAGTTATTCAGGGTCTAATTTTTAAATTTTTTTATAATTTCCAGTGGCATTAAAAATAAAAAAAGCAATAGACGTGATTTTGACTATTAAAAACCTTTAAGTCCATAGTATGTAAAGCACAATCCACTTTCGTCGGCGTTAAAAATATCAGTTTGATCAAAACCCTTTAATAATCCGGGAAGTTATTGAAATCATTTGCATCTTTTGCGTTTTCTGAGGATTTTTCTAAATGGACTTTACAAAAGACGACACCTTAACGGTTTTGCCTTTGCCATATGCAGTTCGGAGTAGAATTAAAATTATTATTGAGCTGTATTGAAAACTGTTCAGATTTTTCCATCATTAAAATTTTTGTTACTATTAATATTGTTGATCTTTTAAAAGGGGTATTTTACATGTATTTTTCATTTGGAAACCATTTTCATCCTATCAATTAACCGGGGAAACCAATTAAGCGGGAATCAATTACCAGGGGACTTGGGTGCCTTTTTCGATGAGGACAATTTGACTAGGCTTTTTTTAGTTCAATTATCCGGAGAAGTCAATTAAAAGGGGGTCAATTAAGCGGGGTCTACTGTACCTGATTTTTACGAGATTACTCTATTATCAGGTGATTCATAGTGTAATACCTGATTTTTACGAGATTATCAGGTAATTAACAGTGTAATAATTAAAAGTATTTGTCCTTTCAAAATTACGCGTCGTTTACAGTATTTACGGTCTATCGTGTAAACGTTTTTTAATTAAAAATACATTTTTGTTTTTTTTTATGATTTTTTATTGGACTTTATTAAGTATAATTACAAAAAATTTTTCCATAAACAAAGCATGTCTCACTAAGGATTTTTTAAGCGTATTGCTTTTTTACCATTGCAGAGTACATGAATGTGTAATGGAGGTGAAGAAAATTCATTAATTTTAAAAAAACTTAAAGTATTTAGATTTTCACCAATAACGTGTGCATCGTGCATCGAATATGAATATGAATATGTGCATCGAAATAAAGATCTTTATGTTCAAAGCAAATTAAAAAAACTTCATTATTTATGTTAACTGTAATGTCCTCAATTTCATAAACACTAATGTGTTTTTCGTTTTTAAATGTTAAAAAAATCCTTTTTTAAATATTTTTCCTTTGTATGTAAATTTGGAATAAAAATGAAGTTCCTTCAGTTTGTATTTTGTTTGGAAGGATTCGTTACATTTGAGAAGCACACTTACCCGTTAGAGATGTTCAGATTGCGCAATAACATTAGGAGGAAAAAAGTTTTCGGACGATAAGTTATAGGCAAATTTTAAGACCGCCTTTATTGACAAGCTGTATGAGACATTAAGTCTTGAATTCATTGAGCGTACATATCCCTTATATATTTTATGAACTGCTTCAAACCTCATACACCATATGTCCTTAAATGGGCCACATTTTTTTTATTGACGATATATAGTGGACTAAAAAATAAAATTTTGGTTTCAAAAACTTATTAAATAATAATTGATATGATTGATTATGTATTTTCACTAAGGAACATAAGTTATTTAATGAACTATGGTCTAGTTCAGTTATCATAACAATTTCAATGATTTGCAAAAGAGCAACGAAAAATTTCCAAACCTCATAATTTTCCGGGATCAAATGCCAATCATCAGAGGTAAATGATGAACAAAAGTCATAATTTCCCTAGCTGTCATTCGGAAATTACCTGTTTTTAAGTTAGAGGCAACTATGAGCGGAGATATACATATTACCAATCTCTGTTTCACCGTACCGAAACATTTGCTTACGATAATTGAGGGTACTCAAAGTGAAATATTTTTTATTTTCAATAAAATAGGCTAACACTTCCGAAATATCGTATTTGCAAATGCCCTCAAATAAGTCCTGCATTATGTCGAAATAAAAGTTATCAACAACATGGAAACTGTGTATAGAATTAAAAACACAACATTCCTTTATGCCCGTTATTTTCTCATCGTTTAATTTGTAGTCCGAAAAATAATTTTGTTTGGTCCTTAAGAAATTTGAGTGTTCTATAGTATTCATTTGCATATCTTTCTTTTGCAACAACGGCACTATGCAACAGCCAAATCTCCCAGTGAATGCCACTATCCATTTTATATGTAAAATGGGCTGCTGACTCCGAAAATCGCATTATTTTTTTTTTTATTTCGTGTCATTTTCGAGATATCGGTCATTTTCGGTTTTCGGACCAAAAAAAAAGATAGTTCCATTTAAATATAAATATCTCAAGAATTAATGTTTGTATTTAAATGTATTATATGTCATATTAAAGGTAATCAAATTACCTACAAAT
Source organism: Calliopum simillimum (assembly GCA_951812925.1). NCBI lineage: Eukaryota > Metazoa > Arthropoda > Insecta > Diptera > Lauxaniidae > Calliopum > Calliopum simillimum. The sequence goes on from OX638368.1 coordinate 66,807,630, forward strand.
GATATTTACATCACTTTTTGGTTAGTTTGTTAGTTTCGGCGAAATAAATTGATTTCTAAAAAAAACATTTTTTTTTTTCGAAAAAATTAACAAAAAATCAAAATCAACTGCAGATTTATACAAGAAGAAATAACTTTTTCATAATTGTTTTTGTGTCATAGACTATATATTTGTGAAGAAAATAAGATACCACTTAAAAAAATCGATGGGAAAATGCAAAAGTTGTATACAATTCATTGATAAATTACTAAAATGCGTTTTTGCCTATTTTTTTCGGTTTTTTTTAGTAAACTGTCGATAATTTGAAACTTTTTGTAAAACACATGAGAAAATCCAAAAAATTCTTAAAGTTAGCGTTAAAACAAAATACCCGTGTCTCGTCGTTTTTCTCCAGCACGTCAAATTTTTTTTAATCGATTTTTGAAGTTTTTTAATCCACTGTACATGAAAAATACCAAAGAGCGCATTCTTGTGTTAAATCGATGAATTTAACTATATGATCCTTACATTTGAGGTGTATTATGCGTTCAGTAAACTTATGCAGGATATTACGAGGAATTTTTGTAGGTCATTTTGACCTAAATGTGGGGGTCAAAATGACCCACTTGTAAGGGTCTTAGAGGGTTAAAATTTTCTACAAAAATATTCCTCGTAATATCTTGCATAAGTCTACTTAACACATAATACACCTCAAATGTAAGGATCATATAGTTATTTGCATCGATTAAACACAAGAATGTTTTATTTTTGTTTTTTTCATGTACAGTGGATTAAAAAACTTCAAAAATCGATTAAAAAAAATCTGACGTGCTGGAGAAAAACGACGAGACACGGGTATTTTGTTTTAACGCCAACTTTAAGAATTTTTTGGATTTTCTCATGTGTTTTACAAAAAGTTTCAAATTATCGACAGTTTACTAAAAAAAAACCGATAAAAATAGGCAAAAGCGCATTTTAGTAATTTATCAATGAATTGTATACAACTTTTGCATTTTCCCATCGATTTTTTTAAGTGGTATCTTATTTTCTTCACAAATATATAGTCTATGACACAAAAACAAAAAAAATCATAAAAAAGTTTTTTCTTCTCGTATAAATCTGCAGTTGATTTTGATTTTTTGTTAATTTTTTCGAAAAAAAAAATTTTTTTTTTAGAAATCAATTTATTTCGCCGAAACTAACAAACTTACCAAAAAGTGATGCAAATATCATTTGTAGGTAATTTAATTACCTTTAATATGACGTATAATACGTTTGAATAAAAACATTGGTTCTTGAGATATTTGTATTTAAATTGAACTATCTTTTTTTTTGGTCCGAAAACCGAAAATGACCGATATATCGAAAACGACACGAAATAAAAAAAAAAATAATGCGATTTTCGGAATCAGCAGCTCATTTAACATATAAAATGAATAATGGCATTCCCTGGGGAAAATATTTTTACTCATTTGTTGCATAGTGTTATTAACGCTAGAACGAAATGTACTAGAATTTCTCCATCTGATTTCGAAATTGATAACCCCTCTGATTCCATTGAGTTAAGTTCTTCTATAAATGGCTGTAAAGTAAATAGATTCCCATATTCCTTTCGGTCTGTTGCTTTTAAAAAACCAGCAACAAAAATGTTTTTCAATTTGGAGAGATATAGGTACATTAAGCTAGCAGAGCGAAAATGGCAGAACTGAAAAAAAAATATGGCAGAATTATAGGCTAATTATAGGCTTATTTTGGGCCCAAACGCCGAATTTTAGGCTCTTCATTTAAAAAAAAAAAAAAAATAGCTCTGCTAGCTTAAGTGTAAGCCAGCAGAGCTGTCTATAATATATCCAACAAATAGTTTTGCTAGTCAAATTGCGAGCGCAATTTTCAATAAAAATTTTTTTAAATAATAAGTAGCTGCTGCGCTTGCATAAGACTGATCCGCGGCCGAAGGCCGCCGCGAAGCCGGTATTGGATGTCTGACGGGTTTAAATCCGCAGGCCGCCCACTTATCCCTACTTTTATGTAAAATTACTGTTGTTGTAGTAGTAAATTTTTTGTTGTTGTAGTAGTTTTGTTGTTGTTGTTGTTTTTTTTTTCTGTGGAATTGTTGTTATTCGAAGTTCCTTATTTCAAGAAAATTGATTTGGTCCATTTTTTTTTAAATGAAAAGCTTTTCTTTTGGCGATGGGGCATTTAAATAGCCTATAACACTGGTCTACACGATTTTCGACTGGAGCAACCAAATAGTGTTCCTAGAGTTGTTTAGTGCGCTGAATTCGAATCTGCAATCGGTTTTTCTCTATCAGGTCAGGTTTTTGAGATAATCGACCTTTCTGATTTTTGAGGTTATAGCTCCATTTTTTCGAACATATTTTGAGAAACCCAATTTTGATCAAATATGTTTTTACACTATTATAAAGAAAAATTCTTAAGCTTTCAACAAATGTACCAATATCTAAGATCCGATTCAAATTGGCTGAGTTATAGCAACAAAAAGTTCATTTTTATAGAAGTTTTTTTACAATTTTTCGTGTTTAAGCCAAATTAAACACGGTTTTTTTGCCAGTAGCTTATTCAAATATATATTTTTTATATTTGAATTCAATAGTGTATTCAAAATCAAACATTTAAAGTTCAATTTTAGCAAAATCGTATCATTTTTTAAAAAGTAATTAAGGTTTTAGTGAAATAAGACCATTTTGATTTTGATAGAAAAAATTTATTTTTTCGACAAAAATTTTGTGTTTTCTATGAAAATTGAAATGGCCTTATTTCACTAAAACCTTAATAACTTTTAAAAAAATGATTCGATTTTACTAAAATTGAATTCCAAATATTTGCAATTAAATACACTATTGAATTAAAATATAAAAAATATATATTTATATAAGCTACTGGCAAAAAAAACGTGTTTAATTTGGCTTAAACACGAAAAATTGTAAAAAAACTACTATAAAAATGAACTTTTTGTTGCTATAACTCAGCCAATTTGAATCGGATCTTAGATATTGGTACATTTGTTGAAAGCTTAAGAATTTTTCTCTATAATAGTGTAAAAACATATTCGATCGAAAGTGGGTTTCTCAAAATATGTTCGAAAAAATGGAGCTATAACCTCAAAAATCAGAAAGGTCGATTATCTCCAAAACCTGACCTGATAGAGAAAAACCGATTGCAGATTCGAATTCAGCGCACCCAAATTACTTAACATCCTCTTTTCCAGTCGAAATTTTTTTCGAAATTTGTCGACCAGTGTAATTGGCTTATAATTATTGAATACTTTCTTTAGTACAAAATGTTTTTTTTTTCGAAATCGCTCTGCTAGCTTAAGCTTAACCTAGCAGATTTTTTTTTTTAATGAAAAGCTTTTCTTTTGGCGATGGGGCATTTAAATAGCCTATAATTAGCCTATAATTATTGAATACTTTCTTTAGTACAAAATGTTTTTTTTTCGAAATCGCTCTGCTAGCTTAAACTTAACCTAGCAGAATCTTTTTTTTTTTTTTTAATGGAAAGCTTTTTATTTGGCGATTGGGCATTTAAATAGCGTATAATTATTGACTACTTATTTTAGTTCAATATACGTCCCGCATGTGTTTTCTCGAAACAGCTCTGCTGGCTTACACTTAAGCTGGCAGAGCTATTTTTTTTTTAAATGAAGAGCCTAAAATTCGGCGTTTGGGCCCAAAATTAGCTTATAATTAGCCATATTTTTTTTTCAGTTCTGCCATTTTCGCTCTGCAAGCTTAATGTACCTGAGAGATATTGCTTAGGAATAGTGGGAAAGCTGTAGTAAATGCCAACAATTGTTTGTTAAGAAGCATGAGAACTTAATGGGTTATCAATACAGAAATCATCAAAATATTTACAATATAAAAGGAATAAATAACAAGCTTGTCTCTAAATTTTTAAATATTTTGTTTCCATGTTTCGCCATTAATAACATTTTTAAAACATTCATTAAATTCACCAATAGCTTGCATATTGTCGAGGGTAAGCTTTAGAATATATTTTCGAAAAATTTTTGAAATTGATATTTAATTGACATAACTCCAACGACTTTGTTTGAGTCCAAGCTGGGATTATTTTCAACAACAACTTCGGAAATTTCTTCATTGATAATATATTGGACAGGACTCTTAAAAATACCTGCATTTTCCAATGATTTAAAAAAAGTGTATTCGGTTTGAACAGTCATATATGTCTTTAACAAGAAACAGTACGTCCTTTCTATTAAAATTATTTTAATAATATCAGTAACAGAAGAGACGTTTGCTTCTAATTCAGAAATGTTTACTTCCGTACTTGAAATATTAGAACTATTATACGTATTGCAACATGGTAATTCATCAGAAATACTTTGAGTTTGATTTTGTTGAAGATGTTCACAGTTTTTATGAACCGTTTCGTTGTGTTTTTTAAAAGTATAAATATTAGAGAAACATTGACCACATTTGTCACTTTGCAAGTATACTTTAATATTTTTGAAAGTGTGTGATACGATTTTAAGTGGCCAATTAGAATTTTGGAACTGAGTGCAGTCAAATTGCATGGGAAACAACAGAACATTTTATATGATTATTCGTTTGTCTTTGTTTTAGTTAAATAATTACTTAAATGAACAATATTAAAAAAAAAAAAAGTGCTTGTCCCCATAGAAATTTAGAAGCACTATCACAATGATTTTGTATAAGGCTGCAGTAAGAACAACGTGAGTTCGAACCCAGCCCGGGAGATTTTTTTTTTACTTTTTTTTGCTTTATTTTTTTTTTTATTCAAATATTTTTTATTCAACATCTTTTATTTCACTTTCCTATTTTCCTTTCACTTTTCTATTTTCCTTTCTCTTATTAATTTACTTTTGTTTAACTGAATTGAAATTGATTACACAATGATTCCACATAAGGCTGCAGTAAGAACAACGTGAGATCGAACCCAGCCCGGGTGATTTTTTTTTCCGTTTTTTTATTTGTTTTTGCTTTATTTTTTTTTTTTTTATTAAAATATTTTTTATTCAACCTTTTTTTATTCCACTTTTCTATTTTCCTTTCTCTTTTTTATTTACTTTTGCTTACTTGAATTGAAACTGATTGCACAATGATTCTATGTAATGCTGCAGGAGCATTTGTATGTCAAATTCTGTTTGGACAACATTTGCTTAATATACAAATTTAATACCCCTTCATATCATCGGGCGTTGGTGTAGCGGTCTAAAGGGTTGGTAAATGTAAGAAAAAAATATCTAGCACGCGGAGGGTTGTGGATTCATATCCTGGCACAGCCAGTTTTTTTTTCTCTTTTTTTTAATTTCTTTTTTTTAATTTTATTGAAAAAACGCTTACCGCAGCAAACAAATAAGCGCTTTAAAAACTCTTTTTTGGTAAGGCTGCGGTAAGCTTTTGCTCATTTACATCATATGACATGCAATGTTAAAAAGAAAGTATTGTTCTTACGGAGCGGAAACGCTTATTGGTGAAAAGGATGCACTTCAGAAGGGTTTTTGAAGCACTTCTTTTCCCCTTGGGTTATGTTTATGTTGATTATGACTGTAATTTAACGCAGCTCTTATATTTTTACCTAAGCAAATATCCTTCTTTATATTTTTCAGCAAATTTTAGGAATACGAATCCTTTATTTTTTCATTCAGGTAAGAAACTATATTTTTTCTTCAATAAGGCCACTCATTTACGTGACTTTGAGTTTTGTCCGGAAACAATTGAGAAAAATCCATTTCAACCTTGGATTCTTAAAATTTAGTATTTAAAATAAAAAATATATTTATTAATATAAGTATAAACGTATATATATATCGTCGTCTGAAATGTAAAACAAAAATTAACAGCACAAAAATTCAATATTGAATTAACTAAACTACATGCCTCCACATACTTTGAGGCTGTTCGTGTTACTTATTTTTGCATCTTAGGTGACGATATGTATGTAAGTTTTTTGTTTGTTTTAGTATCGTATTGCATTAAGAAAGAATCCTGCCGCAGGTCGGTCCAGTGGACGGGTGATTTATTTCCATATATTTTTATGGAAAAATTTCGTTTTTACTTAAACTTACTTATAACTTAATAGCAAAAATTTCAAATTTCATAGTGGTATTTTGCAGAAGATAAAATTTCCAACAAAAAAAAGATCTGGGTATTCAGTTCATAAATTTATTATATTTAAACTTATATTCGCTTAAATATTATTATAAGTTTTAAAACAAAAATATCTTTGGAAATAAATACTAAATTCTACGAAAAAGCCATTATGGAAATAATTTTTTTTTTTTCGATTTAAGTATACATTTTTAAGTAAAAACCAAACTTTTCCATAAAAATCATATTGGAATAAATCACCCTGCTTACGCTGTTCACAGAATGATGTGCGGAAGGATTCTATCTTGATTTAATACCAAAATAGGTTAACTAATGTAACTGACAAAATGAACCAAAAAAAAAATTCACACTTATGACTAAAGATATCTGAAGTTCATTACGAAAACATGACCTATTGTGTGTTTGTATAACTGCCATTCAATTACAGTATTGGTTTTGCCTTTAATTATTTCTGCTCTTCTAAATGTAAAGGTTTCCTTCCACTTTTTGGAGCATTCATCCCAAGGTTCCAAATTGTGTGCCAGCCAAATTTTCATTTCTAAATTAGTTTCTGCTTCTACATCAAAAAAAATAAAAATGAATGCAATAGATCTTCAAATCATTTACGTATAAAAATAATCTCTTAACATACCTGAAGCTGAAGTAACAACTGATTCCTCTTCGTTATCGCCTTCATTTGCCGTTATCGCCGTTATTCCGGGAACGACATCGTCATTTCGGGAACGCTTCATCAAATCATATAAGCGTTCCAGGAATGACCGTTCCCGGAATGACGATTTCAACTAAAAGCGCGCTTTATTTTTACAGTTAAAATTTGAGTCGTGGTTTTGACTTTATGTAAAATATTTTATGACAGCACATTAACTTTGTACCCTTAAAGGTATTTTTTCATCATTTAAAAAAATATAGGCGTTCCCGGAATGAAGCCTTACTGATGTACGCTCTATGAATTATGAATTAAAATAGTAATTTCCAATGAAAAATAGCTTATTTGCCAAAAAGCACTCTGGCAGTGGGTTAAATGAACTTTCTTCTTTCCACTGAGCATTAGCGTATAGCGGATGCGTTTACTTTATATAGTTTTTGGCCAATTACAAATGCGATCCCTGAATTGATGCACAAACTTTCGGACGACATATTTTAGCATATTTCTTTCCTAAAACAAATTTTTTTCTAAATGAAGTCCCCAAAATTGAATTCTGTGATAAAAAATGCTCTTAATGGTTACTTGACTTTAATATTGTTAAATTTATATGATTTTTTTAAGTTTGATTTTGAATTTCACACTTTGGGACGCGTTCCCGGAATGATTTTTCGTGTATGAAGCAAAATACGCCAAGTGTACCAAGTGAAAATTTTTTTGTCTCCGATTTCGCTCAAATTTGGCAATATGGTAGTTTCGATGTGCAAGAACAATAACACAGGTTTAGATTAGATTAGACTAGGGTGGTGGCTTAGTAAAGCGATGCTAAGCCTAAGTAGCACTGTTAGTGCCGTTTTAATTCCACAAAGTGATCGGCTGGATGGTTGGAGGGGTTGTCAGGGTCTGGATTAGATATCCTTTAAAGGAAACTGTAAAAAATATTTATATCCATTTTGTTCTATTAATGTAGTTGAGCAGGGAGCCAATCTCAATATCGGCGAGTTCACTCAAATCGTTAAAAAAGGGTTTTCCTTTTTAAAGCCTGGCTCTAGCTAGAGCATGGCAGTTGCAGAGAAAGTGCTCAAGAGATTCCTTCTCGTTGCCATCCAAGCAACTTCGACAGAAAGAATTAAAGGGGATACCCAGCCTTTCGGCATGCTTGCCGATGGCCCAGTGCCCAGTGCAGACTGCAGCGATTCTTGCAATATCAGTACGATTTCTGGATAGCAGGTCTGATGTTTTTGATTTGTTAAATGAAGGCCACATTGCTCTGGAAATCCTGCATGTTTCTAGAGCTTTCCATCTAATATTCGCTTCGGAGAGGAAATGAGAGAAAATACCTTTCTTCACCACACCTATCGGAGTGCATACACACTCAGAATGTGTTCCGCTTAGAGAGGAGCCAAGTCTAGCTAGTTCATCAGCCATTCGTTACCTTCAATGTTCCTATGGCCTGGAACCCAGACGAGAGTAAGTTCAGATTGACGCCCTAGTTCGATTAAATTTTTTCTGCATTCCTCAACCAGTTTTGATTTTATTGTTACTGAGCTCAGCGCCTTGATAGCGGCCTGACTGTCAGAGAAGATCGCCATTTGTCTCAGGCTGAGGTTAGTGGTCTCTAGTAGCTTGCAGGCATTGAGAATCGCGTAAACTTCCGCCTGGAAGACGCTAGCTGAATTAGGCAAGCTAAAAGATTGAGATATATTGAGGTCTTTTGAAAATACACCCGCACCCACTCCACAGTCCATTTTCGAACCATCAGTGTATATGGAGGTTGCGAAATTTAGGCTAGGCATACTGTCTTCCCATAGGTTTCTTTCTGGAAACCACACACCAAAATTTTTCTCGAAATTTAGTATGGGGCAGAAGTAATCTGTGTGGGAGTTAGAAAGTTCAACTGATAGTGTATCAACGATGGAGCTGTGACCATACGTCCTATGCATCCAGCAACCGGCTTCTCTGAGCCTAATCGCACTACATGAGGCAGTGGCTTTAATAAATGAGGTTCGAGGGAGCAGGTGAAGAAGAACAGTGAGAGCTGCGGTTGGGCATGATCTCAATGCTCCCGTAACACCAACACATGCGGTCCTCTGTACTCTCTCCAGTTTCGTTTGATTGTACCCCTTATTGGTGGCTGGCCACCAAACTAAAGAGCCGTATGTGAGGATTGGGCGTATTACGGCTTTATACATCCATAGTACCATTCTTGGTTGAAGTCCCCATTTTTTGCTGAAGGTCTTTTTACATGCATAAAAGGCTATACAGGCTTTCTTGCATCTTTGTTCTATGTTATATTTCCAATTTATCTTCGGATCAAGAAAGACTCCAAGATATTTCGCCGAATTGGAAAGTGGTAGAGGTTGTCCTTTCAATCGAGGAAGGTTAAAGTTAGGTATTTTGGTTTTTGTAGTGAAGAGCATGAGGTCAGTTTTGGCTGAGTTAACCCCAAGACCACATTCTGTGGCCCATGAACATAGCTCAACCAGGGCTCTTTCCGTGAAGTTACCGATCACGTAGAGATACGGACCAGATACCAGTAGCACTACATCATTCGCATACGCAACTACCTTCACACCATTTTTATTAAGCTGTTGTAGCACTGTGTTGAAAACTATAAGCCAAAGCAGAGGTGAGAGTACCCCACCCTGAGGTGTACCTCTTTTTACTGATTTGGACATGTGACTACCGCCCATACTCGCTTGAATGATCCTAGATTCAAGCATGGATGCTATCCAGTCGATGAAGCAGCGCTACACCCCTATCCCTATGAGGGCATTTTTGATAGCATCAGTGCGAACATTGTTAAAAGCGCCTTCAATGTCTAGAAAGGCCGCAAGTGTGAATTGTCTAAAGTGAAGGGATCTCTCAATCGTGCGTGTTACCTCGTGAAGAACAGTTTCAGTAGATCTTCCCTTGAGGTATGCATGCTGTGTGGTAAAGGTAGAGGGACTAACTAAGGACTCCCTAATATGAATATCGAGAATTCTTTCTAGTGTCTTAAGGACAAAGGACGATAAACTGATTGGCCTAAAATCTTTTACCGATTCATGACCACTTCTGCCTACCTTTGGGATAAAGATAACCCTAACTTTCCTCCAACTTGAAGGAATGTGGTTTAAAGTTATGCTTGCTACAAATATTTTTTCGAGCCATGGGCTCACTACTTTTTGTAGTTTTTGCAGCATTATTGGTGTAATGCCGTCCGGCCCTGGTGATTTATATGGTGAAAAGCTATTTAATGACCAAAGGATTCTGTCTTTAGTAATTATTGAGTTAAGAATATCTGGCGGAGGACTCTCAGTTCGATAAGTACCAATAGGTGAGCTTTCTATGTCCTCACATCCAGGAAAGTGAGTAAGGATTAAAAGTTCTAGCGCTTAGATTCTGTCCATGACTCATATGATTTCTTTACAAAGGATGGACACGAGTGGTCCTTAGAGAGGATTATGCCTAGCTTGACCGAGTCCTTGATGTTATCTATAGATTCACAGAAAGTTTCCCAGGAATGATTTTTAGCATCCCTGTTAGCTTTTTTGTACTTTTTAAGGCAATCTTTATAGGGTTGCCATGGTTTTTGCTGATGACATTGGTTAAAGACTTTTCTTGTAGCCTTTCTAAGGTCACTTAAATCTTTATTGCACCAGTGTAGGTAATTTTTTCTACAACGAGTTATGAGGCAAGAGGCTCTATAGGCTACCTGCATGGCATTTTCTAAGGAGTTAACGTGTCCCTCTAGCTCGTCTGCAGTTTTTAAGGTGTTTGGCAATTTCTTGAGCTTAGATTTGACTATTTTTTCAAATAGGGCCCAGTTGGTATTTCGAATATTTCTGAAAGGTGGAGGTGACTCTACAGTAAAATTTATATTGGAAAGTATCCACCTATGATCTGAGAAGGAGTTTTTGGTTAAGACTTTCCAATTTTCAACCCTTACGTCTGTATTAGTTGATAAAAGTGTAACATCTAGGACCTCCTCCCAACCCGCAAAATTTTCCGAACTTGGAAAGACAAAGGTGGGAGTATTACCAGTGTTACATAAAGACATGTTAGAATTAATGATAAAGTCGAAAAATGACTCACCTCGTTCATTCGTTTCAGTGCTGCCCCAAAGCGTGTGTCTTGCATTGGCGTCGCAGCCTATGAGTAAGTTGGTGTTTGTGGTTGTCTGCGCAGCAAGCGTATGTACCTCCTCTGGTGGCGAAACATGGATTTCATTAGAGAATACTTGAAATTAGGGCACATGTCACCAACCAGTAGTGAAATTCCACAGTTTCCACATTATTTTATCCCGCATCAGTGCGTTTTGCGACCAGATAGTACCACTACCAAACTACGAGTAGTTTTTGACGCATCCAGTCGTACCTCAACAAATTTATCATTAAATGATACTCTAATGATAAGACCAACGATCCAAGAAGATTTGTATTCCATATTACTTTGTTTTCGATTACACAACACGTCGTGCTTGAACCAAGTTTAAATAAAAGTTTCTTGCATATGAGTTCTTTGACTGAATTATGTTACGTAATAACTTCACGAATCAAATGATCCCAAAATTAAAAAAATCGAATGGGCCCTTTTTGAAATAAGGAGCCTTAAGCAATAACTATAAAAAGTTAATACAACACAAAATTAAAAATATTTGTAACATTTTCAAACTATTTTTTCTAAACTAATTTGAGGTCGCTGAACACGAAAAACGCATTTATTTTTTTTTTCCTTGGGGTCGTTCCCAAGTTATTCGATAATTTATAATTTCGAGGGTATAGCTTCATATACATCAATATATTTCTATGACGCCAAAACCGATCAATTTTATTTGTCCATCAATTTTATTTGTCCACGCTTACAAAGAGTGATTAACGGCGCTTCTAACAAGTATACCAATAATTATGCTCCAAACAAAATTGACGGAGTTAAAGCAGGAAAAAGCTTGATATTTCAAAAAATTTTTAAATTTTTCACATAACTTCAAATGATACACTTTGTTTTTGGCACATATTTTTTTAAATAATTATTTTTAGAAATGTTATTTAATGGCGCATATAAAAGCAAACATTTTAAGCCTATGTTGAGCAAAACCGAATGAAATTTCCAAGAGATATAAAGGCTTTAGTGCAATAAGGAAGATGTGAGAATTTTCGAAATGTTCGGCATGAGTCAACAGATCCAATTTTTCAGCCTCCAAATAGGACACCCTACACTTATTGAACACTTTAAAGATGATTTAAGTAACTTCTAATCATTCTCTGTAGAAGAACATTGCGGATTGTATCAAAAATATTAATTTTCAAAAGAAATCGAAATTTCTCTATTGCACTAAAACCTTAATATATTTTGGAAATTTCATTCGATTTTGCTCAACATAGGCTTAAAATGTTTGCAATTATATGCGCCATTAAATAACATTTCTAAAAATAATTATTTAAAAAAAAATATGTGCCAAAAACAAAGTGTTTCATTTCAAGTTATGTGAAAAATTTAAAAAATTTTTGAAATATCAAGCTTTTTCCTGCTTTAACTCCGTCAATTTTGTTTGGAGCATAATTATTGGTATACTTGTTAGAAGCGCCGTTAATCACTCTTTGTAAGCGTGGAAAAATAAAATTGATCGGACTTGGCGTCATAGAAATATATTGATGTATATGAAGCTATAACCTTGAAATTATAAATTATCGAATATCTTGCGAACGACCCCAAAGAAAAAAAAATAAATGCGTTTTTCGTGTTCAGCGACCTCAAATTAGTTTAGAAAAAATAGTTTGCAAAATGTTACAAATATTTTTAATTTTGTGTTGTATGAACTTTTTATAGTTATTGTTTAAGGCTCCTTATTTCAAAAAGGGCCCATTCGATTTTTTTATTTTTGGGATCATTTGATTCGTGAAGTTATTACGTAACATAATTCAGTCAAAAAACTCATATGCAAGAAACTTTTATTTAAACTTGGTTCAAGCACGCCGTGACAAGTATGCTATGACGGCTGATATTTCAAAAATGTACCGTCAAGTAGGATTGACGAGGCAGGACGTAATTTTCAATTAATACTGTGGCGAGAGGATGATACACGACCGATTCAAGTGTATAAACTTAACACAGTTACATACGATACTGCTCCAGCCCCTTTTTTGGCCATAAGATTTTTGTTCCAATTAAGCGACTTGTGTGAAAATTCACATCCAATTAGTGCAAATGTGCTTCGAAAGGATTTCTACGTAGATGATATGTTGACTGGAGCTGATAATTTCCATGATCTCGCGTTATGTGAATACGCATCCTAACGAGAGCTGTCAAGTCCATGGTTTTTGCGACGCTTTAGAGCGTGCATACGGGTGTTGCCTATATATTCAAAACATAACTTCAAACAATATTCAGTCTCAGTTGCTTACAGCAAAGTCGAAAGTTGCGCCAATCAACAAAAAAACCTCTGCCTAGACTTGAGCTATGCGCAGCACACTTGTTAGCCAAACTTTGGCACAGAGTGCAAGCTATGCTAAACTGCAAAATCGAAGCAGTTTATTTTTGGACCGATTCCGAAATAACTTTGCATTGGATAAGAACTCATCCATCAAGTCTTACTACTTTCGTAGCCAATCGAGTTGCAGAACTTCAAGAGTGGACTCAAAGTGTGATTTGGCGACATGTACCTTCCAAGCAGAATCCAGCAGACATAGTATCTAGAGGGTGTAACGTTAATGAACTTAACTCCTCAATTTGGTTTAAAGGACCATCGTTTCTTGAGCAAGATCCAGAATCTTGGCCTAAAAATCATCACTTTGAGTTATCACCCGAATTGAAAGTACTAGAAAAGAAGAAAAGAACTACAGTTCTCGTTACGACTGAGGTAAAACAAAATGATCTTTTTAATATAATTTCATCTTGTTCATCATATTCAAAACTGCTTCGAATATTCGCATTTGTACTTCGATTTGTAAGAAAACGCCCTACAGGTGAAATATCTAATTCACTAACACCAACAGCAAAGGAATTGCATTGGGCATTCCTTAAAATCGTTGAAATAATCCAGAAATCTGAGTTTGCAGATGAAATCTGCAAATTGACTAAGTCACAAATGCTTGATCCTAATCTCCAAAAGTTAAGCCCATTCATCCATGAATTTAAGGATGAAAACTGGTCGTTCACTTTAATTCGCGTTGGCGTGAAATTTCCGTTATTGATGCCCAAAAATTCACATTTCATCGAAATATATCTGCGTCATTTACATCTTTCAAATTGCCATGCTGGGACAAAAGCACTAGTCTCGCTGCTTCGTCAGCAAATTTGGCTAGTAAATGCACGTAACATGTGTAGCAGAATTGTACGACAGTGCATTCACTGCTTCCGATATAAGCCTAAACTTCTAACGCAAATTATGGGGAATCTGCCTTCTGATCGTTTTCGAGCAGTTCGGCCTTTTCTAATTTGTGGTGTTGACTTTTGTGGCCCGGTAATTGTTACTTTAAAAATCCGAGGTCGACAACCACTCAAAATGTACTTAGCCGTATTCGTATGTTTCAATTCAAAAGCTATACATTTGGAACTATGTAGTATCAGACCTATCTTCTGATTGCTTTATTCTTTCTTTGAAAAGGTTCGTCAACCGCCGAGGACATCCCCAGATCATCTATTGCGGCAATGCCACGAATTTCGAGGGCGCAGACAACAAGCTTTAAGAGCTCAAGGCAGCTTTCAACACGCACCAAGAGTCGCTTTCGTCACACGCTGCGCATAAGGGGATCATGTTTCGTTTCATCCCCCCAAGGGCGCCGCACTTCGGCGGGCTATGGGAGGCGGCAGTGAAGTCTGCCAAACATCTTTTGCTTAGCAGCAGACCCATCGCACCGTTGAGCGCCGATCCCAACGATGGCGAAGTCCTAACACCAGCACACCTCCTGATAGGCGAGGTAATCCATTCGCTACCGCTCGCATCGCTGCCAGACGACGCCGTCAAAATAAGTTACTTGAAGCGATGGCAGACCTTGTGCGCACTCAAACAACATTTTTGGAGAGCATGGTCGAAGGATTACGTCCTAGGACTTCAACAAAAAACCAAATGGGATACAAGAAGTCCGAACCTCAACGGTGGCTGACAGGGGTCGTGGTAGAAGTGTTTCCCGGGACAGACGGCAAGGTTCGCGTCGCAACCGTAAAAACCAAAAATGGTCTAATAAAAAAACCGATTCATAAGTTAGCTCTCCTCCCAATTGATTGACAGCAGGCACTGCCAAGGTGGCCGGTATGTCGGAGCACTTTAGCCTATATTTTTCATTAAAACATAACTTACACTTAATTTGATAATTTAATTAAATATTGGTTAATTAAATACTAAATTAATTAATTAATTAATTCTTAATTGACTATTTACATATATAACCTGAATTGAATTTCTAATTTTACTTACTTAATAATTTACTAGAGTAGAACGGGGCAATGTCGTGCACTCAACTTTGACATGCTCGTAAAGCCGTACATCTCAAGCGAATGCGACGAGTAAGCATCGGATCGAAAGATAATTTCATTGGTTACATCCATGTGTAACAACATTTGTATAGCGAGAAATTGTGTTTGTGTAAGTGAAGAAAAAAAAATGTGCACGACATTACCCCCCTCAAAATTTGTGGGGTAATGTCGTGCATTGTTTTCCGAGTATAGTAAAGGTACCAAAATGTGTGAGAAATGATAGGTAGTGGTTCTATTAGAGGAGATTTAGCATTATAATGTTTTTATTCATTATTATACAAGTGTGAAGTACATAATATGTTGTGTAGAGTAGAACGGGGCAATGTCGTGCACTCAACTTTGACATGCCCGTTAAGCCGTACATCTCAAGCGAATGCAACGAGTAAGCATCCGATCGAAAGATAATTTCATTGGTTACATCCATGTGTGACAACATTTGTGTAGCGAGAAATTGTGTTTGTGTAAGTGAATGTGCACGACATTACCCCAATGGTCGTTTTAAAGGTCAACTTCGATAACTCGGTGAAGCCCAAAGTTTTTTTCGAAAACCAAATACTTCTTTTCTTTGGCAGGATATTTCGTTTAAGAAAACACTTACCTGGTATATTTTCCCGCAAGGAAAATTATTTTTCTAACCAGATGAAAAAACACTTTTATCGTCCCGAAAGCGTGCGTTTTGAAAAAAAGGTTACTCTGTAGAGACGAACTGGTGAAAATTGCTAGTATTATATGCATAAGCTCAGTTGGTCAGCAGGTCCCTACCTTACAAACAGTTGGTAAATCATTCAATTCTTTGGGCTAAAACAGCCAGTGCACGACATTACCCCCTGCACGACATTACCCCGTTCTACTCTACTATATTGTTCTCTTGTATTTACCCAAACTTATGTATGACCTTATTTAAGTATAAATAATAGTGATACGGCAACGCCGATACAAAATGTCAAAACATAAATTCATAGCATAAGTAAAAGAGAATACAATAAAGAACGTTCAGTTGTTATGCGACATTCAAACGAGTATCACTCCAGTAAACTAATCGGTTTTAACAGATGCTTTGCTTTGAGAAAAAATCGTCTTTCCACCTGGTAATTCAAAAAAGTAAAAAAGGTTATGAGCAAATAACGTTTTTTTTTTTAACCAAAATAGCCCTTCAATAGGTTCTAAATGTTCCATTGGTTTTTTTCGGAACAAAAAAAAAAGCAGATATTATTTTTAAGAATCCTTCTTTTGAGATGGTTTTCATTGAACCTATCTTGGAAGAACTTACTTTCATTCTGTCGTTTATTTTTTTTACTAATGACTTTTCTTCAGATTCACTTTATTGATGGCGTTGGATTTAACCTCTCATAAGTAAGCAGAGCGAAAATGGCTGAGTTGAAAAAAAAGATGCTATAATTAAAGGCTAATTAAATGCCCGAACGCTAAATTTTAGCCTCTTAATTTAAAAAAAAAAAAAATTAGCGTTGCTAGCTCAAACCTAAACTTAATCAGCGATCAATGTTTGGGTGAATGATAAAGACCGAATGTTATTGATCAAAAAGCAACGCATTCTTTTTATTTACAGAAACTTTTTTAGCGGCCAGTAGAAAAGATGACTATTGCGATGCCAAAGGCAGTTGCATCAAAAACACGCCTGTCCTGTGGGTGATTTGAATAAAATTTTCGAGTACCCCATTTTTTTTTACGGAATTTTGTTAAACATCGTATTTCGACATGTTTTCAATAAAAAATTTCAAAATCCTTAGAGCACTTCGGAAATGATCGGCTAATGAACGATTTCCACGTTGCTTTAGCCGAAGCAAAATAGGATAATTCTGAAAAATAGTTCCAAATGAATTTTTTTTTTCCGGAATTGTATTCACTAATGCATAAAAAATAACGTGTGAAAAGTACATTGCAAAATCGTATGCCCAAAAGAAGTTATTCAAGGTCTAAAGTTGCGAAAATAAATTTTTTTCAATTATTTCGCTTACGGCTGCAATTACGAAAAAAGTGGTTGACAGTTATTTGCCGAGTACACAGTTTTTTTAGCTTCAATGATTTACTACGAAAAAGCTACAAACAAAAAAAAAAAAAAAAAAAAAATGGCGAATTTTGTGTAAATTCTTTAAGTTTTGAAAAAAAAATTTCTTTGAAAGAAGTATGATGAATTTTGGTCTAGTTTTTATGAATTTTTTATTAGATTTGATGACGTGAATGTTCAAAATTTTTACGTTTTTGCCAATTTTTTATTTTTTTTTTGCGAGTAAAAAAATTTCTCGATAATTATTTAGTATCAAATATTATTTGAAGATCATGTAAATGTTAATAAAATAGATCCCGTTAGTTTTTATCAAGCGAAAACAGCTCCAGAGATTTCCTTAAGAACTAGTTTTTCAAAATTTGAACAGTTTGTGAAAAATATCTCCTAAGCCATAGGTCCTACGAAAAAGAGCTGAGAATGATTTGAAGGAAATATAATTTTCTACAAACAAATATATGTTTACTTTTTTTGTGCGATTAGTCGTTCGAGAGTTATCTAAATTTAAAACGTGCAACATATAAATATCGCGAAGTTTTAAAACTTTTTAAATTGACATACTTCCTAAACTATGAGTAATAGGAAAAAAATGTTTGTAGCTTTTTCGTAGTAAATCATTGAAGCTAAAAAACTGTGTACTCGGCAAATAACTGTCAACCACTATTTTTTCGTAATTGCAGCCGTAAGCGAAATAATTGAAAAAAATTTATTTTCGCAACTTTTGACCTTGAATAACTTTTTTTGGGCATACGATTTTGCAATGCACTTTTCACACGTTATTTTTTATGCATTAGTGAATACAATTCCGAAAAAAAAAAATTCATTTGGAACTATTTTCCAGAATTATCCTTTTCTGCTTCGGCTAAAGCAACATGGAAATCATTCGTTAGCCGATCATTTCCGAAGTGCTCTAAGGATTTTGAAATTTTTTATTGAAAACATGTCGAAATACAATGTTTAACAGAATTCCGTAAAAAAAATGGGGTACTCGAAAATTTTATTCAAATCACCCACAGGACAGGAGTGAAAAGTTTTAAAAAATACCTATGAGCATCAATGTTTGCCAGTTGTCATGAGTTCATATCGCCCATTAGGGACATGGGATATTATATTGGGTGCTATTCTTGATTCCGTCGGAAAGCATTTTCCGCGCGGAAGCAAATTTTGCTATTATTGATTCCGAAAATTAGATACATCTGTCATCACTGTTCCGCAAAACATTATTGTTTCCGCAAATAGTTTGACAAATTTAACAACCCTGACATCGAAGTGACGTTCACTTTTGTGTATTCTTAATTCTGACGGATAGATGTATTTCAGTATTTTCCTTGCGCGAAATTTTTGTGACGGAACGACAATAAAAAGTTAAAAATGGATGCTTTTTTGTTAATATTGAAAGGGAAAGTAAGCTATATATTTAGTAACAATTTTAAAACCTTTGCTACTACTCAATAGTCGGTTTAATTAAAAATTACAAAATTTATTTTTAAAATAAAACTAAAAATTAATAAAAGAAACACTTCATTTTATTTTATTAAATAAAGGAAACAATTCATCTTTATTCTGATTAGATATACAACAATTTATAAAAAAAGAAGGCACTTTCACATCCAACCTTCGCTGCGCTGCGTTGACCAAATGATGAAATGTAATCAGTTGGAAAAAAAATGATCAACACTTTTTAACAAAAAACAATTTTAGAGCAACACGCGTCTTCACCGAACTCTTAAATGTATAGATAATTTATCCTTAAATCGCACTAAAAAAGCTATTTTATCCACTTGATGTTTACAAAAAATTATTAAAGATTCATAATTTTTCTCTGTTGACACTTCTAATTTTTGTTATCCTTTGTCATCTGTCAAAATGTTAGAGATGTTCTTATATCAGGGCTCCCAATATTTTCGTTCGATATTCCTCTACCGTCGGAATCAAGAATAGTAGTTTTCATATCGAACGATATTTCTTTCCGTGAAAATTTCCTTATCGAACGGAATCAATAATAGCACCGATTATAATAAATAAATATATTAAATATATATATTATAGAAAAATGATTTTTTAATTGAACTTTCAGTCATATATTTGCAAAGATCGACTTACATATAAATCTATCAATGCATTTTTCTAACACATAATTATGACAAATCAAGGAACGGATTAAAAACACGGCTATAGTGACATATGTTTCGTCTTTCGCCACAAAGACTCATCATTATATTTATTTTACTAAATTGAACCAAGGAGCTCACGCCCAGGCCAAAAACACAAAAAGTTTTCAAACTTGCAATTTTTCAATTATAATTAATTTAGTAAAATAAATATAATGATGAGTCTTTGTGGCGAAAGACGAAACATATGTCACTATAGCCGTGTTTTTAATCCGTTCCTTGATTTGTCATAATTATGTGTTAGAAAAATGCATTGATAGATTTATATGTAAGTCGATCTTTGCAAATATATGACTAAAAGTTCAATTAAAAAATCATTTTTCTATATATAAATGTCATTAAGTAACACACTTAAAAATTCTTAAATATATATGGGTGATTCTCAGATAACTGTACTTTTTGTGTCCTCTGGCGATTTCACCTATACAGTAGGCTTTTTTTTCACAAAAAATGACGCTATAAGTTAGAAACTATGTTTTTCTAATAGAGTGGATCAATTTTACCACCAAATAATTATTGGTCTACTGTGAAAGTTTGCAAATATACCCCAAATGTCACAAACGTGGCATGTCCTACCCCTACTTTTTACAAACAAAACGATGAAAAACGACCAAAAAACGGAAATAGAACAGAAAACAAGGTACTACACATATTAAGTAAATACTTTAGGCTACAATATTCTGAGCTCATCTGAAGTTTAAAATAATTTTTAGAGGGCACAATTTCGATTTGAAAACTGTCCCCTAGTTTTGGAAAAAAAAATTTCTTGAAAGCATTATGCTACTACTGCATGGTACTACTGTTTCAGTCAATAGATTGCAATACATATGCATTAATTCTGATCTTTGTCCATCATCCAAAGGTCATCATGTCCAGACCAGTCCAAAAAGAAATCTGTTTGCTTTTTACAGGGCAGTTTTAAAAAAAAACCGTTTTTTTTTTAAAATTATGGTCACAAACGTGGCACTCGGCACTCCCAGGTAGTACATTTTATTTTATGCATGAAACAATTTTTTTGAAGGATTTGCATGCATGACCCCAAATTCTTTCGGAAAAATCTTGAACTCAAAAGCGTGCTTTACAATAAGCGATAAACTACAAAAATGTCACAAACGTGGCACTTTTTTTCAGTCTGCAAAAAAACATATTTCGATATAAATTTGAGTATACAGATGTTTAGTTGAAGGCTATTAATTATGTTTTTAATACAAAAATTTTTCTACACCATAAGAATCCTGAGTTATCCTTGCTCAAAAGTGAAAAAATCACTGTTTTGACATCTTCTTAAAGCTATAGAACAAAAACAACAACAAATAAAATTAATTTTTGTCAATGGATTTAGACAGCCAAATTTATTGTCAACAAGACATAATTTACCATTTTTCAGTTGGATTCTTAGCTTCCGAGTTATAAGCGTTTAAAGTAAGGATATCTTTCAATAACATACAAAGGACTTTTCGAGACCGAAAAGTTACGGAAAATCAAGTTTTATTATTTTTATCAATAACATATTGAATTACAAAAATTTCTAGACTTTGCAGACCATAATCGCATGAAAAATGACAGTTCTATGCTAGATTTAGTGAATAAGCCTACTAAACTACTGCTTTGCAAATTAACAGAATCAAAATTTCATCTGTTCATTCACTGAATCTACAATAGAGCGTTATTTTTTCATCCGATTTTAGTCTGCAAGGGCTTAAAATTTTTGTAATAAAATATATTATTGATAAAAATAATAAAACTTACCATCTTTGTTAATTTTTCGGTCCAGAAAATCCTTTGTATGGTATTGAGAGGTATCCTTTCTTTAAAGGCTTATAACTCGGAAACTGGGAATCTAATTGAAAAACGGTAAATTATGTCTTGTTGATAATAAATTTGGCTGTCTGAATCCGTTGACAAAAATAAATTTTAATTGTTATTGTTTTTGTTAAGTAGATGTCAAAACAGTGATTTTTTCACTTTTGAGCAAGAATATCTAAGGATTCTGATGTAATAGAAAAAAATTAAGATCAGATTCGTAATTAGAAGATCCTAATCCACCATAAACGGCTATAAAAACATACGAAACAAAACTACAGTTGATTTTTAGGGCGGTAGGGGATAAAAAAAATGGACCACCAGAGACATGACAACGTTAGAAAATTAGTCTTGAAGTGTAAATTTGTCATTAAATGCAATATATCTCTCATCAAAACGCTTCAAAACAATCATTTGCCCGTATTTTGGCTAAAATGTCACAAACGTGGCAATTTGGTCACAAACGTGGCAGTAAAATTTCTTAATTTCGACCTCAAAGCCGTAAATTCACACTTGTATTTGATCTACTTAAAAGGTGAGTTTTTACACAAGATAGCATGAAGATACTTGCAAAAATCAAAAAAAAATTATCTGCCAATTTTACAACTCGAAAAAGCACAGTTATCTAAGAATCACCCATATATTATAATAAATATTCCATATCCCTAATGGGCGATATGAACTCATGATAACTGGCAAACATTGATGCTCATAGGTATTTTTTAACGTCCATTTAGTTAGCAGAGCGAAAATGGCTGAAAAAAGATGCTATAACACAGTGCAACAAAATGTGTTTTTCTGAAAGGTATGAAAAATAAAAAGACATGCATTTTACCGAATATGTTTATCAGTTATTTTTTCATTTTATGGCACCACAAAGTTTAAAATTCGCGTACTTTAGTTCAATACGTTCTATATGTGTTTTATCGAAATAGCTGTGGTAACTTAAGCTTAAGCTAGCAGAGCTAATTTTTTTTATTTAAATGAAGAGCCAAAAATTCGGCGTAGGGCATTTGACTAGTGTAATATAACGGATTTTCGTATCCTTCCGTTATATCCTTCTTTAAAATAAAATTACGGTTTTATTATTCAGAAAAGTACGTGTTTATTCTATGTTAGATTTTATTCGAATGAAAATATATTTTATATTTTATATTTTTCAAATTTAAAAGTAAAACAAATCTTGTTAGATGAAAATAAAATTAA
This sequence comes from Calliopum simillimum, assembly GCA_951812925.1. Lineage (NCBI taxonomy): Eukaryota > Metazoa > Arthropoda > Insecta > Diptera > Lauxaniidae > Calliopum > Calliopum simillimum. The sequence continues at coordinate 66,830,028 of OX638368.1, forward strand.
ATTATACAAAGTTAAATAAAGACAGTATTTATAGAATATTAAGAATTATTTGTATATATTACACCCGTTACATTCTCCCCCTATGCCACAGAAACCGTCTCGATGATGTGGCATACAATTTTTTATTTGTCAGTGCAATTATGGGCAGGACGTCCTCTTAATTTGATAGGATATCTCGGTGAAGTAGATGGCCCATTATATAAAGTTAAAGCAGATACGTGATGAGTTGCCAGTGGAACGTCTGGTTTGCTTATTGAGGCAATCACATAACATAAAGATCCCTTTTTTGCAATTACTATGTAGGGTCCATCGCGACGGGGCATAAGTTTAGATGATAGTCCTTTGCTAGTAGAGCTATGAATATGTGTATCCACCAAAACTTCGTCTCCAATATTTATCTTTGGGTGTGATTTTCTTTTTAAATCTCCATAAAACTTGTTTTTATCTTGCATTTGCTCTTGTGTTTCTTTTACTTCTTGAAGAGTACTTGCAATGCACAATAAATGTGGAGTTATTTGTGGTATGAAATTCTCGGATAGTACTATTGTTTTTAAGTCATGATTTGCTTCAATAGGAGTCCTTAATTCTCGACCAAAAGTAAGGTACGCTGCAGAATATCCCGTACTTTGACATTTCATTGTGTTCATTGCAAACCTTATTGCAGGAAGTTTTGAGTTCCATGTATTATGTTTTTGACCTACATATATAGATAGTAGTGTTTTTAAGTCTCTATTTTTCCTTTCTACTGGATTTGCGTTTGGATGATATATTGGAGTAAATGTTTGCTCTATACCCAAACAAAATGTTAATTTTTGCATTACTGAAGATATGAATTGAATACCATTATCGGAATGAATGCGTCTCGGAACACCGTATCTTAGAATAACTTCTTCCAAAATAGTTAAAGCGCATACTTCGGACGTATTTTCCTTCAATGCAAATAGTTCTACCCATCGACTGCATAAATCCTCAACAATTAGAATCCATTGATGACCACCTTTAGTACGTGGCAAAGGACCAAATAAATCAACGGCAATTATTTTAAATCTTTGATTGCTGGATATAGTTTGAAGAAGTCCAGTTGGTTTCATATTTGAAGGTTTAAATCTTTTACATTCTATGCAATCTTTAATATGGTTTATTATGTCATTTCTCATTCCTTTCCAATAATAATGAGGTGTAATTCGTTTAATGGTTTTTTCAAATCCGTAGTGTCCTGCAGTTGGGCTGTCATGATAATTATATAAGATTTTATTTATCATATCTTTCGGTACTACCAATTGTCCGCTCTCTGTTTCTTCTTCAGAACAGAATCTGTATAATATTCCATCTAACATTATGAAACCGCGGTTTGTATATCTCAATATATTTTCATCATCTTTCTCAAAGGAATCTATTATTTCTTTGATACCAGGGTCATTTAGTTGTGCATTCCGTATTTCTGCTGCTCCTTTTCTTGGAAAATCGATTTCGACTACACATAATTCCCACGTTTTATCTGTAGGTACCTGAGCATCCATCGGTGGACGAGAAAGTGTATCAGCTATAATGTTTTGTCTGCTCGGTATGTACCCAAATTTTATATTAAAAGTTTGAAGTCGCAAAGCCCATCTTGCTAGGCGTCCGGTTGGTGTTTTCAAACTAAATAACCACTTAAGTGGTTGATGATCTGTAAGAACGGTTATCTCGGAACCTTCTATATATCCTCTAAATTTTTCAACTGCCCAAACTACAGCAAGTGCTTCTCTTTCCGTTGTTGAATAATTTCTTTCAGCAGGAATCAACAGCCGACTTGCGTATTCAATAGGATGTTCATTCTCTTTCTCCCCCTGCAATAATGCAGCTCCAATGGCATAACTACTTGCATCAGTTTTTAAGAAGAAAGGTTTGTGCTCATTAACTTGTTGTAAAATTGGAGGAGATACCAAAAGTTGTTTCAGTTTATTAAAAGCTGTTTGTTCTTCATTTGACCATTTCCATACAATATTCTTTCTAGTGAGGTTGGATAACGGTTTTGAAACTTCTGCGAAATTTGGAATAAATCGTCTATACCAAGAACAAGTTTGAAGAAATGAAAGACATTCTTTAACATTTTTCGGACGTTGTCGTTTCAATATGGCATCTGTTTTTTCTGGATCAATTTTAATTCCGTCTTTTGTAAGGATATGTCCCAGGTACTTTACTTCTGGAAGACAAAATTTACATTTTTCTCTATTTAAATGAATACCAAATTTTATTAATCTTTTGAAAACCTCTTTCAGATCTGAAATGTGGGACTCAAAATTGTTGGAACATATTATGATATCATCCAAATATGCTAATATTAAAATATTTGGAAGTCCAATCCGAAATTTATCTATTAGCCTTTGAAAAGTGGCAGGCGCATTTTTCAATCCAAAAGGCATTCTATTGAAAACATAAATACCAAATGGTGTGGTGAATGCAGTTTTTAGTTTGTCCTTTTCCGCAATTTTAATTTGCCAGTATCCAGCTTTAAGATCTAAAGTGGTCATAAACGGTGTGGTCTTTGCTGAATGCAATAAATCATCTATACGAGGTAATGGATATGAATCTGTTATCGTGATTGCGTTAAGACGACGATAATCTATGCATAATCGGATATCTCCATTCTTTTTTGGAATAAGAACAACAGGAAATGCCCAAGGTGATTCAGTTTCTTGTATAATTCCTTTACTTAACATGTCGTCTATCTCTATTTTCAATTTTTGTTTCATTGCTGGTGATAATCGGTATGGAGATGTCGCAATAGGATTATGAGATGCAGTATTAATATAATGTTCTATGTGTGGTATTGGTATAGATATATCATCAAAAAGTGACTTATTTTCTTCAAGTGTTAAATTTAACAGTGATTTTTGGCTGTTATTAAGATGTGATCCCTCGTTTGATCTTAAGTTTATATCCAAAGAATTAAAACACAATGAGTAAATTTCAATGTTTTTATTATATTTTATCTTTTTTAGAGGTGGAAACAAATTTTGATTTTGAGGGGTTTCGAAATCATTTGGGATTGTACCCTTAAAAATTTTATTTACTACATCTGGTGAATAATTTTGACTTTGTTCTGGAAAATTATAATTTTTAATATTTGAGTTTTGGAATTTGAATTCATGTATTTTTTTAGGCTCATCTTTAAACCACCAGTTCCGCTGAGCTAGGTCCAGGACTATTCCACACTGTTCCAAGAAATCGATCCCAAGCAAAGTTCGGTTATCAGTTGCATTAGGAAGACAAATAAACCGAATGCGCTTAAATCTGTTTCCTATTATAATGTCTACAACAGATGAGTATACAATTTCTCTCTTCATGTGTCCATCTGCTAAAGTGATTTCAGCTAGTATCTCTTCAAAATGAACATCTCTTTCCTTCAACTTTTTAAATAATTGGCAGCTTGCAATGCTTGTTCTTGCTGCAGTGTCGATATATGCCTCACCATTTAGGCCATTAATATTTATATTGATAGTTGGCACGCTTCTGCCGAATACCGTAGCATTTATTGCGTTAAAATCCAATTTTTCTTGCGTAATGTTGGGTCTATTGGTGTTGCATTGTGGACAATTCGAGCGGTAAAATCCAGCTGCTCCACAACCATAGCAATTTATTTTAGTTTCTTCCGTGTTTGTCAACCTTTTTCTTTCATTTTCTATTCGTTTATAACAAACTTCTGCAGTATGGTTTTTTTTTCTGCAGTAGGTGCATTTAACATGGTTTTCTTCGACTGCCGTCGGTTTTTGAGGTTCCATTTTATTTTCTTTTAGTAGCATCTCTATCTCTCTACTTTTTATGAGAAGCTCCTGGAAAGTCGCTACACTATCTCGTGGAATTTTCTCACGTATTTGTAGCAAAAGCTGATGAAAAATGATGTCCAACATAATTTTTTCCGGAAGTCTTTCCTTTAATTGGGCAAACAGGCATCTTTTCTTGCAAACAAAGGCATCTGTGGATTCGTAAGTCTTTTGTCTGTCATGCTGGATATCGGCATAAATTCTCCAATCCGGTCGGGGTGGTGCAAAATTTTGCCGTAACAACACAATGGCTTCTTCAAACGTGCGTGCCTCTTGCTTTACACTTTCCCACCATGCTGACGCATATCCTTCTAGTAATAAAGGAAGACTTGCTAAAGCGTAATCATCAGTTATGTTTTCAGCCTGCTTGTAAATAACTATGGTGTTCAAAAATTCCTCGATTTTGGTAGTATTTTGTCCACCACTAAATCGGGCAGTACAGGTACTAAATGTCGATCTCCTTTCTGGCCTTACAGTTATTGAATTCAGCAGCTGCATGAATTGTGATTCGGTTAAATTAACATTTACCTGTTCACCTGCTCCATTCTTTTCTGCTCGAGTCTGCGGCATTTCCAAAAAAAAAAACAAATGACTTAACCTTTTTAAATAAACTAGTGTAAAAATATCCGAAAGAGTCTTTATAAGTCTTCAATCGTCTTAAATTTATCTAGTTTTATTTTTGTTTGATTTATTCTGCAAACCAGGACTGCAATTGCTAATTTATCTGCTACTGCGATTTGATCTTTTTAAATAAACTAGTGTAAAAATAGCCGAGAGAGCCTTTATAAGTCTTCAATCGTCTTAAATTTATCTAGTTTTATTTTTGTTAGATTAACTCTGCAAACCAGGACTCCAATTGCAAATTTAATCTTTTCCAATTTGTTGAGCTGCAACCAGGATTTGATATGTAGTTGATTGTTGTGGATTCTTCTTTTTTCGTTGGGCGCCAATGTAATATAACGGATTTTCGTATCCTTCCGTTATATCCTTCTTTAAAATAAAATTACGGTTTTATTATTCAGAAAAGTACGTGTTTATTCTATGTTAGATTTTATTCGAATGAAAATATATTTTATATTTTATATTTTTCAAATTTAAAAGTAAAACAAATCTTGTTAGATGAAAATAAAATTAAATTATACAAAGTTAAATAAAGACAGTATTTATAGAATATTAAGAATTATTTGTATATATTACACCCGTTACACTAGCCTTTTATTAGCCTATAATTACACAGTGAAACACAAAAAATGTCCCTGGGGTGTCATAGTGTTTTTCTAAAAGGTAATGAAAAGTAGGGCGGCTAGCAAGCGTCTTAAATTCCCGAATATTTCTTACTCCTGCGATCAATTTCAAAATGACTTCGAACGTTTACGTTTTCTGTTGCCTTGAGCGTTCCAACTACATTGCTTGATGGCAGATTTCTTTTGATGTGCAGTGTTTGGGACTATACATTTTCATCATCTAATTTGTACTCGTAGTTAGAACATATTATTCGGAAACAATCCAATGAAGCTTACCAATAAGCACATGATAGTTGAGGTAACTAAAAATCAGGGATCTTGAAAACATCTACCCACAGAAAAAAAAAAAATCAAACAAATCAGGTTATTGGTTCCCGATTTATTAAGATTTTTTAATATCCCGGACGAAGCCGAAAAAATTTTTGAAAAAATAAATGCCACTAAACCTCACCGGGCAATATATATATCTACCCATTAAAGGGCACGGCTACCATTGGTAACGTTACGTTTGTACACTTAACACTTATTTTTGCTCATATCCCTTCGAAAAATAACTAAAAGTCACAGTTTCTTAAATGCATATAAGAAAGCTCCCTGAGACATATTTCTTATATTTCATACGAAAGAAGTTCTTGTCTATCACTCGCGGCCTTGGAGTTATAAGAGTAAAAGTATCGTTGGTAACGTTATTTTTCGAAACCAAAATTTTATAACGTTACCAACGACACTTATTCTCCAAAGCCGCGAGTTTTAGACAAAAACTTCTTTCCTATGAAATATAAGTCTCAGGGAGCTTTATTGTATGCATTTAAGAAATTGTAACTTTTAACTATTTTTCGAAAGATATGAGCAAAAATAAGTGTAAGAACGTAACGTTTCCAACCGTGCATAAAAATAATCACTCAAATCGTACTAATGGTTCCCGAGTTATTAAGGTTTCTTGGACAAAGCTGAGGGAATTTGGAAAAAGTAAATCTCAAAAAATCTCAC